>JAULUF010000005.1:13595000-15995000 GCA_031834385.1 Semotilus atromaculatus | reverse complement strand
GCACAGTGGTGTAGTGCAGGGTATACAGGTATATGGCGTATACACTTCTTTTTCAGTCGGCATTGCGTATACACACTTCTAAATCCCCTCTGATGCGCATCATTTAGTAGCTAATCCAATCTCATGTGAATTAAAAAAAAAACAGTCATGGTCGTTTTTTTTAGTGTATATACTAATGAAAGTTGTGAAATAATTATCTAATATTAACTCTAATTTGGTGCTGCAATGATTCGCCCATTGCGACAATAACTGACCTTCTCATTTGAGCTGCTTCAGCACTCAAATACCCGCTCGTCAATGTCAAAATGTTTGAGGCCAATCAAAGCAAGCAGGATTTTTGTTCACAGAAGCGCGAGTCGAGCGCGAATACCAAAGCGATGCTTCACTTCAGTTAATGATCATACAGTGCGTGATAAGATGCAAGTAGCTCAAATAAACAGCTGTTTTTTTTTCGATAGAAGTTTTAAATGACCGACATAAATAATCAGTTTGATCAAAGACAGTGGAAATTATGAGCTCAATTTAACAACACAAGCACACTATTAAATATATTGCCATTAATATTGTATAAATATATTTGTATACGTTACCTCGAATGTGTTGTTTGTATCACTCCGCTTGTCTGTGTTTGCGCAACTTGCATCGTTAAGACAGAAGGTGGCGACAAGTGACTGTCTTTATACCATTGATTAAAGGTGGGGTATGTGATTTCCAAAACGGCTGGCAGATTTTGAAAATACACAACTCAAAAGGTCCTACCTTCTTTCCTCCAACACGGCATTTCAGAATGTTGGTAAACAATAGGCACAAGATACTTCCGGGTGGCAGAAAGCGAGCGCCTTCTACTGACTAACTGAAGAGATCCAGCCGGCTAGTGTAACAATTACATAGTTAAAAACATTGTTGTTGATAAAAGTTGAAACGATGATAAAAACGCGTTGTCTTTGGGGTTGCGCTGCCTGATACACAGCAAAATGTGTAGGGGTTTTATCGATTTCCCGTGGGTGAGGACTGGAGGTTATAGCGAGTGGATGTCGTGTTGTCAAAAGTTGGAAATCTGAATGATCCCCTAAATTATATGATTCATCCAACTTTTACATTTCTGCTGCCAACCCTGCTTGCCCTTCAACTCTGCTTCGTGTATTCTCAAAACGGTCCATCTACAAAATCATAGCAGAGCATTTATCTTCAGCCGGGGAAATTCGAGACAATATTAGTAAACTTGTCTCTTTTGAAGATCAAACTCATTGCCAGTCACTGCCTGAAGTAAAGAGGGCTGCCCACTCACGCATTGACCGTGAGACTCGCACAATTGTCCCTTTTCACACACTCTCACGCACACATGCTCACATTTCTCACGCAACCGAAATGTATATTCCTCACACATAATATCAACCAATCAGTGTTTTTCAACACCGCAAAGAGGTCAATATAACAGCTGGAGAACAATTATGTCACATAACATTTACCTCTGGAAAGCCATGACCATGATAGGCTATATAGCACGTTATTTTGGCTAGAAAAAAAAGAGCTATAGAGAGTATTTTGATAATTATGTGTAGGCCTACTATATAACATATAAAAAATATTTTTTACTTATATAATTAAACACAGTTGTTATTGTGATAAAAAAACGCATTATATTTAATTCAATTTTTTATTTTTATTACATTTTTACTGTTGACGGTGGGTCTCCCTTCCAAGCAATTTACTAGCGTTGCCATAGGAACGCTTCGCCTTTTGCCACCCGGAAGAGCGTCTATTACTGTTGTGACGTCATGGTGAATTGTCCTATGCTGGCCCTGATTCCACCCATTCGAAGAACATGGACGCGCAATCATGCACGAGTGAAAACTCAGATGCGCGAGACTCAGCCCTGGCGTCTGTACTGTACTGCGTCTGATTGACGGACTTACTGTCCAATGATTCTAGGTGGTCTTGGAAATGATTGGCTGGAGTTTTTCGAGTCCTGCCCGTTCCACAGATGATTAAATTGATTAATTTTCATTTCAGTGCTTCTAACTCAGTGGCAGTGGCGGATCTAGAAAATTTTACATGGGGGGGCAAAGGGGTGGCAAGAGGTCTTGGCAGGGTGGCAGGGGTAGACGGTACATGGGAATCCCTATATGTGAATTGCTTTAACAAAACAAACACAAAAACACTTTTAAACTACAGTAGTTATTGTTTAAACATGCCCTTACACACTACAAAGGTTTTTAGGAATGATTTATTAACAACCCCCCCTGAAAATATCTTCAGAATACGCAGTGTATAAAAAGTGTATAACTGGAAAGTTTGGTGCACATAGGTGCTACACAGGCTGAGATGTTTGTACTGGAGAATGACAAAAAACTAATTTTGAGAAAACAGCATTTAAAGATTTGTAATGTAAAAATTCATACTTTTTTTAGTGGAAACAACTATTTACAGACACAATATCTTATCAAATCATTAGCAACAACAATACAAACCACCTAAATCACATTAAATTTATAACACAGCATTTATGGCCTTCAACTGAACAGAAAAACAGTCAAAAACGCATATCTAAATGTCAGAGCACGTCACGTGATGCATCTGAACGAATCACGTTGTCAGAAATTAACATCAGCCAATGAGATTTCGGTTTTAGAGTTAAATGCCCAATTGTACTTTCACGATTGGTTGCTGATTAAAAGGAAATGACCATATTTGGATACGACAACAATGTACAGGAGAGAGAGCTTTCCAACGGGGAGATGTATGTGATGACATTGACAGGGAGCATGCAGCGATCGCGGAGCAGCATGTTGATTTAGAACGACAACATTTGTTGAATTTAGGAGAAATCTACAGACGCAAATAGACAAAGTATAGTAAAATAAAGTCCTATATGTGTTTTTTTTGGGATTTTTTTCACCACAAGTCTGAAAGAAGACATGTTATTGAAGACAAATAGCCCAAAATCTCAAAATTGACCAGTGAAAAAAAAAACGATGTTTTTGTGTCTCGCCTTAAGCTGTTCTTGTCTTTACTAAAATCAAAATTAGGCTAATCAAAGGGAAGAGTGCTCTATAAAAATCACGAGGGAGCGATTTGACCGCTGATTTTGGCTAAGGTAATAGACTCGTTGTTTTTGCTGATGCTGAATCGTCTAGTATAGGCTACAGTACATCCATTACAAATGTAACTTTAAGTTAAACGTGTGTGTTTAAACTACACCTGGGGAAACTCACTTCACCTTCAGTTCAGAGGCTCTGGGGCAGCTGCAGTCTCTCCAGTCGGGTTGCAGGACCACCGCACCGCAGCAGACTCGCTGTGTGTGTGTGTGTGTGTGAGCCGCGAACGCCGCTCTGCACGTTTGAATCAGGGACGCAAGGGGGAGGGGCTAATAATACATTTAAAATTAAAAATTAAATTGTTCACTTTTGGTAAATGTATTGTTTAGTTCACTGTTTTGAGAAGCTTGTGGACATAGTGGCGGGTTTTTACAAGTACAGTTTTTGGATCATCAAAGTTAGGGGGGCAGCTGGCGGGGCAAGGCTCTAGAGTGGGGGGGCACCTGCCCCCCCTTGCCCCCCTGTAGATCCGCCCCTGCTCAGTGGCTGTAAGTGGGTTATGAATAGGATTTGATTTTGAGAAGTGATTTTGAAAAAATTGACAAAAAAGAGAATCACATACCCCACCTTTAAATGAACAGATTAGTCTAAAAACATTGATTAATTTAGGAAAGAAAAAGTAGCTGAAACTGATCTTTGATGCTCATACTACCTCCTCATATGCCTCTGGACACAGAAGGATTGCATTGGCGTTTGTTTGAAATGTAACATCTATGCAAAATAATCCTTGAATCGTTTCTTATTCAAGGCCATTCCCGTTTTGAATATGTGATTGTGCATTGTCAACAATACGCATAACCATTCTGCATTTCCATTTTGTAGAGTGGATCATTCATTTCGACATTTAAACTGATTATCATGTTTTAAAGGATCTGATCAAATACTTCATTCTACTGCCCACCGACATGCTTTTAAAGCTTCTGTTGTCCATTTTTTTGGCCTTCAAAACACCTTAAAATGCTCATGTCGAGATCAGGAAAATCAAAGCTGGGACGCTTAAAAAATATTGGGGGCATAAATTAAGAGTATACAACTTCTCCAGGCACCACAACACTGGTTACGCAGCACGTTTGAGCTTCTGCAAGAACCAATGAGGTTCATTCCCGTATTGCACGTTTGAGCTTCTGCACAAGGTTTTCTCGTGCATCAAGCAGGTTCGGGTGAGCTTCGGGGAGTTCGCTGATCAATGTTTATATGTAAATACCAACCCGTTCTCACTAAATGCGTCTTTATTGCACGCATGTGCATTGTCGTGTAATTTATACGCTAAATTGAGTTTTTACGTGCATAGGATACGCATTGGTTGGTTAGGGTAGGTTTAGGTGTGTGTGGGGTGCGAGTGTATTATACGCTTGGGTAGGATTAGTGGTGTGGGGTGCGTGTGTATTACACGCAAATAAACTGCGTATCAAATGCACGCAAAAAACTGCGTCTCATATGCACGTAAAAACTAATTTTCGCGTATCAATTACACGACAATGCACCATGCGTGTCATAGAGACGCATTTACGTGAGAACAGGCTGGTAAATACAATTATATATGTGTGTGTATATATACAGTATATGGTTTATAATATATAAAAATTATATATATTTAGAAATATATAGTTTATAATTTTTTTATATTCTAATCTATTCCTTTTTTTATTCTAATTTTCTGAGATTTTGAATTTGGGGTTTTCATAAGCTGTAAGCCAAAATCATCAAAATTACACTGTTAGACTTTTCAAGGTTTTTTTACAGTAACTTACTGGCAACACTGTTGCCAGTAAGTTACTGTAATTACGATTTACAGTACATAACCGTATTTCAGTTTTACAGTATAACTACATGGTACTGTAATTGTGTAATACAGTGCATTACTGTAAAATCAGGCTAATCAGTACACTACTGTAATTATTTTTTATTTGTACTAAATATAAATTAGATTTCAAAATTTTGATATAGAATTAGTTTTTATTTTTATCCTACATAAGTACTACTGACATTCAAATCAATTAGACAAAATTATTCCAAAATACAATTTTTTTTATTTAAAACTTCATATACATCACAAAATAAACAGTCTGCCAATGCTGGAAATGATGTTACATTTTTACACATTAATGGGTGGGTTTAGGTTTTGTGTTAATTTTAACAAAGTAAATATGTCAGAAAGGTTAACACAAAAATGTGTATACATGTTAAATTAACACATTATGTGCTGTCCTTCACTGCACACATTGTTTAAAAAAAGTACATAAAATCCTAAACAAAATGTTAGCATTTTACAAAATTATTGTAGAGGCATTGGTTGTTTAGCTTATACAATTATTATAATGAAATATCAACCATTACATTCATAAAACTGCAGAATATAAATACATTAAGCAGTCAAACAGGAAATGTCTAACACAGGCCAAAACACAGTTCTTTTCACAATACATGACATATAACCACACCTTCAAAATAATTATTTCCAAAAATTTGTTGGATTCATGTACACTGGTGGCCAAAAGAAGTATTTAATGGCACTTTTCCACTGCATGGTACGGTACGGCTCGGTTCGGTGGAAAAAGCAACCAAGCTAAAGCGAACCGAACCGTGCCGTACCTAGTCGAGTCGTACCATGCAGTGGAAAAGTGCCATAAGTGTCCTGATGTTTTGAAAGAAGTCTCTTTGATGCTCAAAAAACATTTCTTATTATTATCAATGTCTGACTGTCTACTCCTCCATCTTTTCCACAGCATAGGAGTAAAAGTCATCATCAAAATAATCTTTAAAAAGCCAACAAAATGTTTTTGTCCACCTTTGTGAATAAATGAACTTCTCCAAAGATTGGTTCCTGTTCAGAACTTGACTGACAACATCAGAATGTTCCCCGGTCTGTACGCATGTCCACAAACACAAATGTACTCAGTCCTTCAGAGGAGATCCCGATTCCAACACTATATAAAACAAGAGAGAAAGAGAGAGAGAGAGAGAGAGGAGAGAAAATTCTATATTAATTTTTTTATATATTTTTTTTATAAATTTTTATTATTATTTTTACTAAAACTTAAGAATATATAATTGCATTTTCAAACATTTCAGATGGACTAAATTAAATTATGCCAGATTGTAATACTTACATATCCTAAATTCTGTCCAAGAATGCAGAGATCCATGGAGAAAGACTGAAATCGATGTTTTAGCCCATTTCAGCTTGTCTAGAGTGAAGGGGTTCCTGTTTGAGACAAATACACATTAAGACACATGCAATAAATCACTGAGTGATGATCGTTCTCCTCCCAGTAGTTAACTCACCCGTGCGCTGATACTAGGTCCTTCCTGGTCAGGTGGGACTGCAATGGTAGAGTCTTCTTCTGCCTAATAAAATATCAAAATAATGTAACAAATATATAACTTGAGTTGTTAAAATGCTAGATTTGGTATGAATGAAGTAAGAGTTTTACTGCAATACTTACTTGGATACATTTAATCTGGTGAGACTGAACATAGAAAATGGTCCATCTTCTGATTGGTTCATTTGCTGTGTAATAAATATAATGTTAGACTAGACATGATGCAAAGGTCACTTAGCCTATTTGATATAAAGTTAGCCAATTTTATAGAGATTTTATATAAGATATTGTATGCTACCTGCACCAGTGGCTCCAAATCACTTATCACATAATGCTAATCATTTAAGCAAACTTATGTCAAAATGATTTTCAATTACAGTTTAGGCTTACCTCAGGAATCTTTCTAGACGTCGCTGGCGAGAACTGGCGCTTTGTTGCAGTTGCCTTTTTAAACACATACAAAATTGCAGTAAATATTAAGTTCCATTAAAAAAAAAAATATATATATATATATATAATATGTTATAGTTGGCAAACTAATGCTAAGAAAGGTGGCCGCTAGCCATAAAACATGTTAGCCAACATAGGTCTATTTTCTCAACAGTAGGCCAACATTGCTACAACCAAAACTATATAGCCTAATGTAAACTAAGCGTTGCTCCTCTAAATAACAATTTAATAATCCAATTCAATTAAATAATCCAACAAAGTATGTAAAATGAAACGTTAGCGCAGTTTACCGTGGTAAAGTTCGTTACTGCCATGTTGACGAATATGTTCAACTATAGGGAGCACAAACCTGTCAACACAGACAGAATGTTTACCTTGCTTTCTGGTCTCTTTCTCGGTGAAGTGAATTCCGTCTCTTCCCCGGGCCAGGCACGAACGGCGCGGTCCAATAAAAGTCAGCCAGAACCCGGTGATGTTGCACTGGATGCTCCGGCGCGACACGACAAATCCCAGACAGTGTATTATGCGCTGTTATATTTCTGACGTACGGTACTCCGACTCCGAGTCCAAGCGCTCGCGCCATTTCTGACAAGGGACATGTTTGCATTTGCATTAATGGTCCGGTCGCTTCAATGTGTCCAATATAAAAAGCCTCTGACTGACTGTTATAACGTAGACACGGGGAGTAAGGCAAAAATTAGGAAATAAAAAGCACGATGGAATGGTGCCAGTCAGAGAGACCGTTACGTCAAATACAGTAGTATACTGCAAATTTCATTTATATTTTTTTATTTTGCAGTATACTACTGTATTTGACGTTGGACGTCACAGAAAATTCCCATGATGCAATGGGAATTATTGTTTTACACAGTTATTTACTGTAAAGAGAAATAACAGTATAATACTGGGTGATTTAAAGTAAATAACTGTAGAAAGTACAGAAAAGTCTAACAGTGGGAGTAAGGCAAAAATTAGGAAATAAAAAGCACGATGGAATGGTGCCAGTCAGAGAGACCGTTACGTCAAATACAGTAGTATACTGCAAATTTAAAAAAATACAGTAAGTCTCTGTATACCACATACAGAGACTTACTGTATTTTTTTATTTTGCAGTATACTACTGTATTTGACGTTGGACATCAGAAAATTCCCATGATGCAATGGGAATTATTGTTTTACACAGTTATTTACTGTAAAGAGAAATAACAGTATAATACTGGGTGATTTAAAGTAAATAACTGTAGAAATTACAGAAAAGTCTAACAGTGTATAACTTTTGCACGATATTCAAATATTTAGAGTTTCACCTGTATATATAGAGTTCAGATGCAAAAGCCTCTAAATGCCATTTGAAATTTTCTTCTAGAATGATCATTTTTATCAAGCTTGTATATTTAAGTTCAGTAATTTCACTTAAATGACAATTAATAGGTCATCTTCATTGCCATTTAAGTGAAATTACTGAACTTAAATATACAAGCTTGATAAAAATCATCATTCTAGAAGAAAATTTCAAATGGCACTTAGAGGCTTTTGCATCTGAACTCTTCATATATAAATGGCAAGTCTAAAAGAACAAATTTCCCAAAGCCAATCTTTGCCTTCAGGTCACGTTTCTGAGAATCTTTCCTATATGACTCTAATGAGCACACAGCCCACCGCATCTCACCCATGCAGTCTCATTTCTGTGCAAGAAGGCAAACAATGCTTTCCACGGCCTTCAATAACTAGTCCATTTGTTATACCATTTTCAGGCCTATTGTTCGTTTTGCTCAGCGGTGGGGCACGGAAATGGATTCTTGGTCAAACTGCTGTTATTAATGGACTTGACTGAGCAGAGCTGGCGGATGAAAATGAGAATGAGAGACTAAGATGAAAATTGCTTTCAGAAATTTAAGACCTCCCCATTGATAGATGCCTTCTTTCAGCTCTGTGATTAGAAGCATTAACTAAATGTGCATTGAGCCTAATCAAATATGTATGGAGCACAGACACATGCCATGTGTGTATAAATTCATTTCGCCCGTGTTTGTGTCCAAAAATTAATCATTCGATCAGAAAAGACATTAGCTTTGATTACATTATTAATTTATATTTGACCAACATGGCATGAGAATGAATGAAATCCGACAGAAGAGAGGAGTACTCAAGTAGACCAGTAGGAGGCTTTAACCCGATCAGAGACGTTGTATCGAGGCTGATGTTCATCGATTTACCCACTTCTAAGGAAATTGATGGACTCGTTCAGAGCCAGGGTCCATTATGGCTCTCAGTAATGGAGACTTTTTTTAAAAACAATTTATCGTTTTTAAGTTACGATCAAACAAATAAGATTACTGCATAAACCCTTGATATTTGGAAAGCTGTAATGGTTTTGCCTCACTATTCGGATTCACCAAGGACTGCATCATCGGTTTAAGGAGAAAGCAGAAATATCAAATCTTGTCCTGCTCTGATGGCAAAACTCTATAGCTATAAAAACATTAAAATGATCTCTCTGATACATGATGTCTACCACTTAACTATTCATTGTGATATTTCATTGAGCATTGCAAAGGGAATTCCATTCCCTATTAAGAAAATACCCAAACTGGATTTAAACATGTACATTAGAGTGCAAAGGACGGCAAAGAAAAGAGACAGGGCAACATGGCAAAAAAAAAAAAGAAAAAAAAGGGAGAATAGAAACAAAAATGACCAAAATATATTTTGTCAATTTGCTCTTATTGTTGGTTGATTGAAAAATTGGAGTGCATCAAAAGGATGTATACTTATGTTTATCACTTACAATGATTATTTAACATTTAGGAACCATATGTAAATCAAAACACTTCAAGTGTTTGGTGCATTTTTGGTTATTATTTTCAGCATGATTTTATCTTTGCAGTGCATATAGAGCACTGCAACGCTGTGTAATTATAGGCCAAAGGTACTCACCTGCTTCAAGAGCTTGTTTTCTTTCACTCAATGTGACTATATTCAGAAAAGGTCATCAAATATTGTTCTAATGTTCTTTAAAAAAAATACTGTATGTAGGAACTCCAATCTCTTGTAAATGTGAATACAACTGAATAAACATTTTGTTTCACCTGTCATAAAGTGGATTAATATGATGCGTGAACAGAAGAATGCTGCTCAACAACTGTGGTCTTCGATGTAAATATCTAGTCAACAATGAGTCAACAAAATGTTCTGTGAGACACACTACTTGTCTCACTCAAACACAACCACTGCTAACACTGCAAAGTGTGTTTGTTGTGTATGCAATCTTTGCTAGTGTTAAAATGTTGATTTGAAACATGAATTAAAGGGATAGTTCACCTAAAAATGAAACTTCTGTCATCATTTACACACCCTCAAGTGGTTTCAAACCTGTATGAATTATTTTCTTCTGCTGAACACAAAAAAGTAACCAAACAGTTGATGGACCCCATTGCCTCCCATAGATTTTTCTTTCTTTTTTACTATGGAAGTCAATGGGCTCCATCAACAGTTGGTTTCCCATATATTCTTCAAAATACCTTTTTTTGTGTTTAGCAGAAGAAAGGAATTCTGACTGAGTTGAAATGACCGAATTTTCATTTTGAACTGTCCTTTACGTGGTTTTAGTGCATTTTAAATGTGAAATTAACTGCTGTGTCAAGTTGAATGTTAGTTTGAAGGACTGTGTGAAGTGTTTAGTCGTAGCGAATGTTAAAAAAAGAAAGAAAAAAAACCCTATAACAATCAATAAAATATCATTCTGTAACTAAACTTTTAATTGACCAGTTGCTTTGTTTTTGCCACTAGAGGGAACACTCTTTAGCTAATTGACTGACTCTCTTCGTTTGATACATTGTGTGACGCTGTGAAGCATCAAAACTAAAAGGTCTGAATTTGATCTATGATATTAAGTGTTGTCTGTATTGTAATGTTCCTTGTACATAACCTCAACATGAATCAATTTCTATACTCATGAAGTCTACACAATAGGCAATGTGCTATTTTAATGACTGAGACCTCATCTCAGGATTTCCTGAGTTTCATTCATTTATTGCAAATAATTTCTCCCTACACCACTACTTCAACATAACTTTTTTCATGCTAGCTAAGAACCGCAATATAGCCTGAGAATGAAACTGTCCCTCTAGAAGCAAGGCATGACATTTGTGTAACTGTTGCCATAAACAAATATTTTGGGGTTGCATTTGCATGTTCTGAACCATGATGAAACTGTCTGTCAGACGCTGGAGTGGAGAACATTTCCCCCTGTAAGACAACAAATGAGAGACACACAAATAAAGACTTCACACATATATTCCTAAATCTGTCTGACAGCTGTATCTCAACAAAATCATGGCACTCCAACGTTATTAAGGGCACTTTGTTCATCTTCCAGATCTGATATTTTGAGCTTTAGATGCAGACAGATCATTTTACAGATGTTGTGTTATTGGGATTTAAGATGAACCACAGATAGGAGGCTTTCAGAATTGTGACAATGACTTATTAAGATGATTGTTAGAATAATTAAGATTCATATCACGCCATCACATTATAGCCTATTGTTTAGACATAAGTAAATCAGGCTATTCATCCAGTACAAAACAACACCAATGGATAACTACAATATCTTAGATAATGATGGAATATGAATAAGAAATGTCTAAATGTTAACAGGTAAGCCAAATTAAGTAAGCAAACTAAACTACAACTAAGTAGAACTGAGAAATTAGCTAATGCTCAATGATGAGAAAAATGAAAAAATATGTTCTTTTACACTGTAAGCAGACTCTGAAAAAAATACTCTTTTAAATTGTTGTTTCTATTCAGCAGTATTGCACATTTTGAGTAAATCTAATTTAATATTTATATTTCTCACTTAAAGCGCACATATAGGCTACCTACATTTACAATAAGGTTTCATATGTTAACATAAGTTATTAACTAACATGAATTAGCCCTAACATGAGCAATATTTGTTACTGCAGTTCATCTTAACGTTAGTTAATAAAAATCCAGCTTGTTTGTTCATGTTACTTCACACTGCATTACATAATGTTAAGAATTACAGCTTTTGATTTTAATAATGTATTGGTAAATGTTTAACATTAACAAAGAAGATTAATAAATGCTAGAAGTGCAAGTAATGTTAGTTAACTAATGAACCTTATTGTAAAGTCTTACCAAGATATTTATTTACTTGTTTTTTTTTCCAAGGAGAGCAAGACAATGAGAGCCATTTAATGGTCAGAAAGTAATGCTGTTTGCTTGTTCCACTTCGGACACATACAGTAAAACGTCGTTCAGCTGTTAATAGTGTGAGCTCCATTGGCCCCGCCCACCAGCGCGTTGAGTGACAGCTTACTGTGAGGCTGCAGGTGAAATTATCTAGCTTGTCTTGTGAGTTGTTGCGACAGAGTTGAGCTGTTTGAAAATCTGGCGTCTTCAACTAGAATGGATCTGTCAAAATAGACCCCGAGGAGTGATCTTCAACAGGTAACTCACTTTACTGTACATTTAAAGAGGAACACGATGACGAATGTAACTGTTTAGTAAGTAAACATTTCAGAGCCGAACTTAATCACAAACTTTTCGACGCACCTCGGCGTCCGACAGTACCTACGCAGGAAACTAATGCTTATCAGTTTATTTTATTTTTTATCAAAATATTAACAAAACAACGGTTGTGCTTGTGTGGTTTTTGGACTTCTTGAACTATGTGTAGCCTACATTACTTGACTTTAGTGTAGAATTAGGTTAGTAAAGTCCTTTCCAGTGTCGCGCGCATAAACGAAGCATTTTAAAGTGATGCAACAGATGAATAAGTGTGATTAGATTATCTTCTTGGCAGAAATAGAAAAGTTATATTTGAGTTGTTATCTTACTCATAAAATGTGTCTTTCTCTCCATTTATTAGTCACTCATCCTCCCTCATAATAATCTAATAACCAGCTAATAGGATGTAAATGAGTTTAATCTTGCAGTTCCAACATGGAACTAAAATTCTGATGCCATGATAAAATGAGTGATGGAACCTAACAAGTGTGCATGCTGTGTGCACTCATTGAAAAGTCGGGGAGTAAAAGGATCATGCGTTATCACATTAATCTGACACCATTAATCCAATGACAATTTGTGTTGTTGTGCATGGTTATTCTGTTATTTATGTAATGTACATAAACATCAATCTACTGTCAAACTCTATTTGTCTCTCTTCCGCATGCTCCATATATCAACTTGTTGCTGTTACTGGTTTTGGCAATATTCATGGATTTGGTGCATTTTTGCGGTCTCTAATCACAGAGAGAGGCGGGGAGGAGGGGGAGAGAGAGAGGGGGGGGAGGAGGGGGGGAGAGAGAGAGGGGGGGAGGAGGGGGGGAGAGAGAGAGGGGGGGAGGAGGGGGGGGGAGGGGGAGAGAGAGAGGGGGGGAGGAGGGGGGGAGAGAGAGAGGGGGGGAGGAGGGGGGGAGAGAGAGAGGGGGGGAGGAGGGGGGGAGGAGGGGGGGAGAGAGGGGGGGAGAGGGGGGGAGGGGGGAGGGGCTTTGGGTGCTCGAGCCACTGCCCTTTTTCAAAATTAATCGAAAGTGCCCCTCTCAAACAAATAATGATAATATTGTTTTCAATAAAACAAAATGCATTTGATTATAATTAACATGACAATGTGTACAAAACTAAAGTCACGTTTATTTGTACGTTTCTGTCAGTCTGAGGTGCCGTTGCCATGACTGGTTGCTATGGGTTGTGTCACTTGCGTGTCTTGCTTCGGACTCGACTGAAGAGGTCAGTCTCCGTTTTCGAGGGTCTAAAACTTCGGAGGACGGCAGGCGCGCGAAACCGTAGCAAAAGTTATGCGTTTAAAAAAGAAAATGCACTAGTGTAAACGACAACGTAGGTATTCCACAGTCTGATCGGGAACCGAACTGATGCGCTCGAGCCAAAATATATGGTTCTTTCAGTGAGTAAGTTATCTAGGCTCGACGGCAGGAAAAAAATAACCAAACCATTTTTAAACTTCTTTTTTTTCTTCCAATAATCAAAGGTAGTGATTTTTTTTTTAAAATCCACATATTACATATTTTAAAATATTACATAATTCATTGATGACTGTTTGTTATATAATAAACCGACCAATCGTCATCTGGCACAAAAAGTTCAAATTTAATTGGACAATGTGAAGTTGAGCGGCAATGTTCTAGTCATTCAGAAATCGTTTAAAAATTACAATCGAATTTACATTTATGAAGCGATCTGGATCTGCAAGTGACGCAAGTTTTAATGACACAAGTCTGCGTCATTGAAACAATGGATGTTAATTGACTACAAAGCACTGCACCAAACCAGCACCAAAGTCGCTTTAATCGTAAGTAGTATTCAAAGTCATGTATTTAGCATATGTAAATTATATTGATACACCGTTTACCATTTGAAAACTATCATAGTTGGTTCAAATGAATGAAGCCCCTGCGCCACCTACAGGCCTATGACGTGAAGTGTAACGTTAGGCCAACAACAACACGTGAAATGGTGATTTTTGATAATAGTACAACCGGTCAAAAATTGACACATTACAATTTTTTAAAATGTTTTTTAAAGAAGCCTCTTATGCGCTTCAAGCCTGCATTTATTTGATTGAAAATACAGAAAACAATTATTAAAATTTAAAATAATGGTTTTCTATTTTAATATAGGCCTACTTAAAAAAAATCACTTATAAGTTATCTTTGATGTAAAGCTGAATTTTCAGCATCATTACTAACCCTAACTTCAGTTTCACATGTCCTTCAGAAATCATTCTAATATGCTGATTTCAATGTTGGAAACAGTTATGGTGCTCAATGTTTTTTTGATTAATAAAAAGTTAAAAAGTTATCCTTGCTGAATAAAAGAAAGAAAGAAAATGACTGACCCCAAACTTTTGAACAGGAGGCTATAGTGGATATTGGTACAAAACATTTCTATTTGAGATAAATGCTGTTCTTTTTGTAACTTTTAAACTCAGAATCCTGAAAAAAGTATCAAAGGTTATACGTCTATTAAAATAGAAAACCATTATTTTAGATTTTAGGAATATTTCACAATATTACTGTTTTTTTTTTATCAAAAAAATTTAGCCTTGATCAATTTTTCAAAAAGATCAATAAGATACTTCTTTCTATAACATTAAAAATAGTAATGTTTACAAACTTATATATATAAAATGCATAAATATATATATGCATGTCCCTTTTTTACATTTGAGCCCCTGCCCTTGAGGAACTCTCTGCACGTCCCTGCTAATCAGATTATGGTTATTTTTTGTGTTATTTAAGACAAAATCATTCATTTCACAATCAGTAATGCAACTAATGTAAATAGCTTCTGTTGTCATAATGAGACACACACTGTCTGTCTTTGTCCCCCTCGGTCCTGCTTGTGAGATGGGTTTAGTGTGAAGATATCATGATGTGATTGTTCAGGTTCCATGTGTATGTTCAGCAGATGTGCTATTCTGACCTCATATTTGCCTAACAAATTGAGCCACATGTCATGGCATGCTTTCTTTGATAAAGACTTTAGGAGAGTCCTAATAAACCTAGGAAAGCTTTTCCTTTAAAAGACAGCTTGCTCTACAGGAACAGTAGTTGTAAGATGCCTCAGTATCCGCCCTGTCTTGGGCCTAGCAAGTTTCGTGATGTTCTGCAAGAACATGTTAACTTCTCATCCACTCCCCGTTGATAAATCAGTGACAAAACAATACAACTCAATGTGGAATTTGCATTATAGGCTAGTACTCACAGAGAAAATAACATTGAGTAATAATACATATTTAAGATATGAGGGTAAAAATGATATATTTCAAATATATCAAATCACTATTTCAGTGGTGAGTGTTGATGTACAGCATAAAGAAACACTCCAAACAACCGAAATAACAAATATTAAATGTGTTATAGCAGTGCATATATTTTATTAGCATGTATTATTTACATATTTATTATTTTGTTGATTTAACAGCAGAACTTGTTCAAATTGAGTGTTTTTTTTAACTGGTTTGGCTGAAGTATTTGATCCACACTCAGTGTGGGTTTGTTTGTATATTGTTAAAAAGTAAAATTGTATTTTACAATAAGGTCTCATTGTTAACATTAGATAGTGTATTAATTAACATGAACTAACCATGAGCAATACATTTGTTACTGTATTTGTTCATCTTTGTTAACGTTAGTTAATATAAATCCAGTTGTTCATTGTTTGTTTGTGTTACTTCACGGTGCATTAATTAATGTTGACAAATACAACTTTTGATTTGTAATAATGTATTAGTAAATGTTGAAATTAACATTAACAAAGATTAATAAATGCTGTAGAAGTGCAGTTCATGTTAAAAAACAACAACTTATTGAACACAAAACTAACACTTTTAAATCTCTTAATTTTTTTCTTCTGGAGAAATTTTAGGCACTCTTTTTGATAAGGCAGTTTTTTGGGGGAACTTATAAAATGTAAAGTCCCTTTCAGGAACTGCACAGTATGTCCATAGTTCCTTCAATAGCCTTATCATTAGGAACAGGCTTCAGATATATTTTGAAGTTCCTCAAGTACACAGCAGGATATTTAAGGCACCTTCAAAGTAAGGTATGATGATGTTTGTGTATGTGATGTATTATGTACAGTACTTTTTTACGTCAAGCAGAGATACAACATCTAATTAGGTTGAATCAAGACACTGGTTGAATACACAGTTCTGTATGTACTGTATCCTATGTTGTCCTACATGTGGTGTTACAGATATGTGGCGTGACATACAAAATATGTTTATTATATACGGTCCAATCTGACCAATATACTATAAATAATACTCAATACCAATCTGTGGCATAATGATGACAATGCTTTAACGTACCACTGACAAAGTTATTTATCACGCAATATGAATTATGAATATGGGTCTTTGAAAAAGTGCTATTTTATAAAGAAATGATGAGGCAAAACTCACAGACGATCTTCTGTTGTCTTTATAAAAAAAATAATTCTGGTAGAACAAAGAGTGTTTCACCACAAAGGCATTCAAATTATTTTCAAACCTTAAAATATAGTGCTACAGCATGTCACGTAGTGATTTCCTGGACAAAATATTTATGCATCAAATGCATTATTTATGCATAATTATGCATCTGTACATAATTAACACATATGTGCTACACTTGGACAACATTTGTAATGTCATGAAACAGCTTTAAATATGAACATTTTAAGCTCATTTAATTGTGAAGTGCAAGCAGAGATGCTGTAACGTCTGAACAATATGAGCATCTTGATGTTTCGCTCAAGAATCCTAAATAGAAATGTGTAAGCACAGATTTTTTTGTACTCCACAAATACACTTGAAAAGCATGCCATGTCAACATACACGCCACACCTGACCGAGGGAGAGGAGAAAGCTCCTGTTTCTGTATTGTGAATGTCATCAGATCAGCTCTTAGGTTCATGTGCATGGCATCGTCCCTCACAAAGGTTGAATTGTTAGTGTTTGCTGGATCCAATTTCGAGCAATTGCATTACAGCTGGAATGTGCAGATTCACTCTTAAACCCAAAACAATGGATTTCTTATGGTTCATTTGAAGCAACTGCATATTTCTGTCATCGATCTGGGAATGTAGCATTTTTAGAATGTTTCGGTTGCATCTGTGCAGTCTGTCATCAAGTTTAATTTGATATGTGGTTTGAGATCTGAGGCTGCTAATGGCACAAAGCCTGTCAATGGCACACTATCACCAAAAATTCAGTCTTAATCAGTCACTTGTTTATTTATTGACTTATGTATGTATTAAACTGAGTCAGTATTTTGACAATGAAAAGAGGTGTGTGGGATTTGTCTGCCCAGTTTGTTGTTAGTATTTAGGAAACTTGTTTGAAAACAGTCAGTGTTTGTTCAGTTCTGTTTGGTGATGTTAGTTGCACATAAATGACACACCTCACGGAAGGAAGTGCTGTAAATAACAGTGTTATAATAATACCATGTTAGAATAATATTACAAAGTCATCAAATGTATAAAACAACACACTTCTCATGTAAGTATGAGAATAAAAAAAAAAAATAAAAAACTTATGGATATACACTAACATTAAAAGGTTTTTGTTCACCAAGCCCACATTTATTTGATAAAAAATACAGTAAAAACTGTATGTGATGCAAAGCTGAATTTTCAGCAGCATTACTCAAGTCTTCAGTGTCACATGATCCTTCGATCCAATATGATGATTCGCTGCTCAAGAAACATTTCTGAATTTTATCATCAATGTTGTGAATAGATTTGCTGCTTAATATTTGTCAGGAAACCATGATGACTTTTTTTTTGTTCTTTTTTTTTGGATTGAAGTCCAAAAGAATAGCATTTATTTGAAATGGAAATATTTTGTAACATTTTAAATGTCTTTACTCACTGTTGGTTAATAATAACCAATAACCAAAAAGTTAATAATAACCAATAACCAAAAAGTTAATAATAACCAATAACCAAAAAGTTAATAATAACCAATAACCAAAAAGTTCTTTAATAATAACCACTAACCAAAAAGTTAATAATAACCAATAACCAAAAAGTTCTTAACTATCCCTTAAAGGGATAGGTAATTGCCATGTTGTTGTCTCTGTCCTCTGTGATCACAATACAACACATTCCACAACGACTAGTATCAGAACTTCAAAAACGTCTATAAAGCCCCACAGAGCTCCACTGTATGCAGTATATTGCAAGTTTTCGGAAGTCATACCAAAAAAATTATTTATTTGCTGAGCATCTCCTGCTCTATGGCTCTCAGATCTCAGCCTTGCTCGTATACGGTTCAAATATGGTGCATCACGTCAATGATGTCAAACTTTGTGTACAAACCCAACATGGCATTTTGTGTGACTGAGAGAGATTTGAGAGTCATTGCGTGACTTCGGAAGGATAATATTACCTATGAGTCTCATGGACACTTTTATGGTGCGTTGTTTGTTTTGTCAAACATCTGTCCCTTTTGAAGTCCTTTGGTGTTCAAACAGAAAGAAAGTCATACGGGTTTGGAAGAATATAAGGATGATTTAAATCATTTTCAGTTTTGAGTAAACTGTTCCTGTTATGTTTATGTAATAATACATGACGTATTTCAGTTTTTATTTTACAAATGTGCTATATTTAGCTTTCTCATCAGTGCAGGCTTCTTAATTAGGTCAGAATTTACTCTAGATCCTGGTGTTTAGAGTGTACAATTTCAGTCATTGTAAGGGAGCAGGCCCCACATCACTGTTTCACTTTCACACAAAACATTTTAGTGCAGTTCCCCTGAACTGGTAGCTTGGTGGAGCAGGGCTGCAGCCCATTGGCTGAGGCGCTTTTGGTTTGTGGTTTTTTTTCTAAAATCGGATGGAGCCTCAGGAGCACGTGGTAGAGGCTTCCGCTAGCTTGGTTTTACGCTGCTCTTCAACATGAAAATCACTCAAGCAGGGTCCTGCAGGGAAACAACCTGTAGCCTAGATGTAACACAATTTCATTGTTCTTGACTTCTCTGTGTGAACTTGAAACAATGTAAATAATTCTCTGCTAAATGAGAGTCTCTGCTAGTTCTTTGACTTGTTAGTTTGATTAGATTTGTGTCTGACTCGTTCCTGATTCGTAGTTAATAAAACACTAAATCTAATGTATACCAGCAAATAAAATTGGGGTCAGTAAGATTTGTTTTGAAAGAATTCAACATTAATAATAAAATAATAAGATAATAATTAAACATTTTTCTTCAGCATCAAATCATCATATTAGAATGATTTCTGAAGGATCATGTGACACTGAAGACTGGAGTAATGATGCTGAAAATTCACAGGAATGAATGACATTTTTAAATAAATTAAAATAGAAAACCGTTATTTTAAACTGTAATAATTTTTCACAAGATTACTATTTTACTGTATTTTTGATCAAATAAGTGCAGTCTTGTTGAGCTTTAGAGACATTTTTTTCAAAAGTGTATTTGAAAACCGGTTCAATCAGAATTTTGATTCAATGCGTCTCAGTCTCAGTGGTCAGATCACATTTCAAGTGCAGTATATTTTTAGGAGCCGTGTCCAAATTCACTCATTTTCCTTCACTCTTTCCTCATATTGCAAACTACGGAGTGAACAAGTCTTGAAGTCAAACAAGTAAAAAAAAATTCAGTTATCCTATTCTCTTTCCACTCTATCAATGACTTTCAGATGTTCTATGAGTCTCGTGCCACTCAGACAGTCTGCACCTTAATACTTATAAAACATGTTTTTTTTTTCGAAATCCGTAAATAGAGATCTAGACCCAGATGTTAAAGTAGCAGGGAAAAGACTTCCAGTAGTCCAAGAGCTCAAATATCTGGGAATAATAATAGATTCATGACTTTCATTTAAAACACAGGTGAAAAAGGTCACAAATAGAATCAAATTTAACTTAAATTTCACATATAATTCACATTAGGAATAATTTAACTACAGAGGCCTCAAAGTTATATATTAATGCTATGATCTTATCACACATGAATTACTATCTTACCAGTTGGACACAGACAGGTCGGACCACATTACGAACAGTTGAAACACTTTATAAACGGGCCCTGAAAACGTTGGATAAAAAGTCAAATTCATATCACCGTTGTAAACTCTTAATTGAATATGATCTGTTAAATTGGGAAACCATGATTAAGTTTGCAGATATCTTAATTGTATGTAACATTTTTCATGGTATGGCTCCCCCTCTGCTCAATAAATTCGTCCAACAAAATCTAAACTCATCCATCAGAGCATACAAGAGGGGATTGTAAAATACCATGTAGAAAAAGTAGTTTTGGACAGTCAGCTTTCTCTTTTCGAGCAGCTCAGACATGGAATATCATACCCAGAGGAACTAAGGAACATCACATCTATCAAATCATTCTCCAAATCCATAAAATATTGGTTATTGACAAATCAAATATGCTGCCACATCACAGAACAATGTGTTTGTATTCATCATGTTTTTTAAATTTTTTTTATTGATATGTATTTAATGTTGTTGTGTATTTATTGTTTTAATCATCAACCTGCTAGGGACTGCAGATGAAAATTTGCCTGTATGGCTAAATCTGGCACATTTACATGTTGGACTTTGTATTCATGTTAATGTGCATTGCCCCTTTTAAATAAAGAAATCAAATCACAATGATGCAGATGCAGATACAGATATATTGACTTACACTTGTAAGTGGAAGTTGATCTCCTGATAATTTGTATTTAAATATACAGCAAAATGAGTATCACTTCTGCTGTGCAACTTTAAATGTGTTCCCAACATTTCTCCTTTTAAGAGGCCCCGCTAAACACCTGCTAATGAAATGAGGAAGTGAAGAGCGCTCTCTTACTCACTTACTCCAAAATAAGTCGAGAGGAAATCTGGTCAAGGTATATAAGACAGGGGTGGGGGTGGACTGTGTGTTTGTGTGTCTGTCGGGGTGAACCGCTGTAGTACGTGATTCTTAATTTTGAATCTGGCTGAGTCACGTCCTGACATGAACACAAAGCCAATGTGTATAATGGCATATCTCTTAAGATGTGGAGATGTGGGGGGAGAAACCCATTGTTTCCCAAACGAGAGCAAGAGGCCCTCTCTCGCAAAAAGGTGTGCGTTTTCAGCGTGGGAGAATGCACACGCCCTAGTGCTTTCAAAGCTCTACGTTGACACAGTCTCCCACTCATTTCTCTGATTTCCAAATATGAGAAAATGTCTTTTAAACAACATGAGATGATGCTGATGCCTAATTTTAGATGTACGACGACTTAAGTTCATCCTCCCTCCGACATCGGATTGACTGCATATTGCACTTGAAAATTGCAAACACTGGCTGAAATCTGCAGTTCTTCTTTCCCTTTAAGCAGAAAACCATCCTGTGTCACACACCCACTGATGTTTGGTCAAATGTCTCCTGTCTAATAGGGATGGGGAAGTGAGGCCATTACGGTTCGTTTGCTCTCACATGCAGTTGTTCCTGAGCCTAGGGGTGCAAAAGTGAAAGGGCAGATATAGGGATGTTTGGTATGATGGATACACAGGAATATGCAAAAGCGTGTGTGGGCATATCAGTAGTAATGGTTTGATTTCATTTGCAAAGGCCCATGGAGCGCTTGAAAACAATGCTGGTATTATGTTGCTGAAGGGGACTGACTGCACCTTCACCTGCAACAAGAAATTTTTCATGCAGAATCTTGAATTAACATGTTGCTGCTCGTTAGTTTACATCTACGCCTCACAGAAAATCAGGGAAAATATAAAAAGGTTAGCAAGAACATGCTGGAACTTTTTTTTTGGGTAGGACTAAATTGACTCAGAGGCCAAAAAAAGACACATACACCTTGTATTGTCTCTTTAAAGTAGGTGAGACATCAAAGTATTCTCACTAGAGAAAGTCTCTTTTATCAGTTTCATTGTGATTCGGTTTCTTCCAGAGAATGGAACTGCAACATGATGAGTGTCTGAGGGATTTGCTGGCATTTAAGCCCTTTTTGCCATTGGATAATGAACCGTGTCAAGATTAGGGCTGTCACTTTACGTTCAAAAATCGATTGCACAATCGATCGGACCAACCAACACAAGTTTCGAAAACGAAAATAGGGAATCGATTTTAACGTCCTTTTTTCTTTTCTTTCTTTTTTTAAACCCAAAATCTGTTTTAGGTGGACAGATCAATAGAGTACACAGAACATGTAAGTTAGGATATTGGAAAATAACAATGTCTTTTCTGTTAACCAAATGCTTTTTAATATTCGCAATACTTCAATGCAAGTGAACAAGCGCGCCGTTATTTGTTGCTTAGTGACGTGTGTGTTCAAGCAAGCTAGAAATGCACAGGTTCTGCGCAATACGCTGTATTTAATATATCAAGAGGACTCACGAGTTGCGTATTTGCGCTAAATCCGCGCAGCTTTGGCCACACGAACTTCCCAAGCAAAGTGAGTAAACATAGAAACACTCGTGATTTGACAGCGTTACCGTCAGGGATTGAAATTAACACCCGCCAAAATGAACTTTGGCGGGTGTTAATTTCAATCCCTGACGGTTGCACTCCTGTTTGTCATTCTGCACGAAAGTTCATGCCAATAAATCATCAGAAATATTTCTGACTTGTGCGCGTCTCAAGCGCCCTCTTTACGCTCGTTCTAATCATAGACATTATAAATACATAGACGCCCTATTGGCCGCTGGAGCGCACGTCAGCGGCGCCGCCATATTGGGGATGGCAACTTTCCCAAACCTCTTATACCGGGAATTGAGAAAAATGCCTGTTTCGTGTTCTGCTTGGGGCTGTACACATCGCCACACAATTAAAAACAGGTCTCGAGGAACTACCTTTAACAAGCAAGACTGAACATTTGTTTCTGGTTGAATTTGATCATGATATAATTAGTAATAGTAACGTTCAGAGGAGAAAGGCCGCGAAATTTAAAAATACTGCTGTTATTGTGTCACGAAATGTAGTTTTAATAGTTTTTCAGTCGACAATGTAGTTGTTTAAAGCTCAAATATGTGGTTTATTTATAAAGATAGCGCCTATTTAAAGATTTGATCTGACGTTTTCGGCGAGTGAGACCCATGAGATCAGCGGGTGCTCAGCGCTCATGTACCCGCCTGGAACAGCCTCACATCGGCTAGTGCTTCTGACGTGTGCCGCTGGCGGATGTCTCTAGTCTAGTGGTTAAACATGAGATATAATTTGTCTTCTGTATATCTAACGGGCGACCTTTGATCTCATTAATCTATAATTTGTTCACTGGCAAATCGTTTTGGCTGAGGGCAAAGTGAAGTTTCATAACTTTATATTTAACGTTGTATCAGAGAATGTCTAGTTGTATCCTGCTGTAGCTATGTTTGACTGAATCGTTTACTTTTTTACAATATTTCTTATTGTATTGCTATTTTTATAGTATTATACATAAAACTTATTCTTTACTATTTTATTTGCTGTATAGGCCTACTGTTTATTTTATTGACTAAACTATCTACTATTACTTCTCACTTAATCTTATATTTACTATTTGCATTGCACTGTAGTTGTACCATAACATATGTATTACCATAAAGGATCCATCAGTTATCTTTGTTATTGCTAAAATCGGGTCAATCACAGAAAATGATTTTTCCACAATAAGAAAACTTTATTTCATTTAATGTGAAAATTAAATTATATCTCAGTATGGGGGTCTTCACCATTCTTATCCAAGAATAAAAAGCCAGATGACAAGCCTGAGCTTTGACAATTCCTTATTAAAATATATTTTATAAGTCTATCAAGATTTTAAATAACTAGAGATGGAACTTTTTGTACACCACATACAAACCAATGAAATCGGTTGATAAATGTACAAACATGTTTTGTTTTAATCCAGAAAAACCGCAGTTCACCCGCTTGCATTAGATTACAGTGCAGTCTTCTTGCCCTCCGCAAAATGGCGGACGCGTTAACGTATCGCAGCAACGGTCCAAAGCGGCCAATAGGGCGTCTATGTATATATAATGTCTATGGTTCTAATAATGCCTGTTAGTTGTCCGTTGATTTGCCTATATTTAGTGTTGAAAATGGAAACGTCTTTAGACATGGAAAATCTATTTTTACAATCGATTCAATCAACACTTATGTCTCAAAAATCGAACAGGATTTTTTCACAAAAGTGACAGCCCTAGTCATGAGGGTGACTTGTGTACACTCAAGCCCTCATTATGCTTCTGCGTCAACTCCACGGCGTAGCTACGCCGTCACTCCTACGGCGTCGTGGCCGTTTTATGGTTCTGCGTCAGCCTGCGTTGCATCGAATCTTACCAATCACAGCCCTTGCGGCCTGCGTCGCCTCGACGCGTAGTTACAAATTTTTGGAGGTGCATGTCGTGCTACGGCGTAGGGGTCGGAGAGGGGTTCGCGGCGACGCAGAGGGCTCTGCGGGGGTACGCCGTCGATTCGACGCAGAAGCATAAAACAGGCTTTAAGCTGCATTCACACTACAAGCGACTTTGTCGCTGCAGGTCGCCAGTGGCTGGCCGTTAACGTTAGTTCGCTAGTGGGTGTTCCCACTATTGGTTGCCTAGTAATGTTTGTGAGTGAGATTCATGGATATTACTCTGTTGTAGACAACAAATACGTTTTCTTGCCGCTACAAACAAACATTTTGGAAGGAAAAGTCTAAATATAAATGGAATCAGTACATAAAATGCATAATATTAAAGATGAACGAGAAAAACAGCGAGTGCTCTTTGCCATCGCGGCTATTTAACTGCAGCAAACGGGTGAAAACAATACCGGTCTATCTGGGTTCCCGAAACCATTCAGGCACGGAGTAAGTATGGTGAATACCACTGTATGTACACAGAGATATATTATAAATTATAGGACAGTTTCTGACTGCTAAAATGAGAAAGCTTCAACTTGCCTCGGTCAGACTCAGCACTGAAGAGTGACGAATCGCATGCGCTCCACTGACTCCTATTGGTTGTCGCTCCTGAAAGTCACTCTTCATTTGCATAAAGTTAAACAGATCTCAACTTTGTCGCATCGCCAAACACGCCCCATCTGGTCGCCAACAGTCACTGTCGCCTTTGCTGTCGCGTGGCGCATGTCGCCGGAAATTTCCCGCTCCCCATTGAAATGAATGGTATCTTGTCGCTTGTAGTGTGAACGGGGCTTTAAAGGGGTCATAACATGAGAAACCAAATTTGCCTTGATCTTTTGGTATATAAGAGATCAATGTACTATTAAAACTTCCTGCAAGTTTCATAGCTTAAGACGTCCTCCCCATTATAAACGAAGCATTTATTTAATCAAGCTCCAAATACAGCTCGTTCTGGATCCATGGTTTTAAGTGACGTCACGGTTGGAAGTGACGTACCAGTCGTTTGCATATGACCGCCTCCAGCGCAGGACAACTACGCCTCATTTCGCATCATCGCATGCGTTGTCGTGCAGCGAGTGGGTCTGTTTACAAGATACAACATGTTTGAATATGCTGCCGAACGATCCAGACGTCAGGGAAAGCAGTCGGATGCAGTTTATTTACAGCATATGCAGCGCGCCAAAGCCTTATTTGAACGGTGAGTGATCAGATGAGTGTGACAGGGCATGTTACTGAAAGAACGAGCAGAGAGAGAGAAAGCCCCGGCCGCGCGCGCGCGCCTTCAAACTGTCTTGCTCTCTCTCTCTCTCTCTCTCTCTCTCTCTCTCTCTCTCTCTCTCTCTCTCCCTCGCGCATATGAATCAAAATCAATTGAGAATTGACACGATGGTAAAAGATTGGAAGACCGAAGTTTCACGTGGTGGAGCATTGTGTAGTCTACATGTGATACAAAATGATTTACGTTAATAATTTATGCATAAGCAGCACTGACGTTAGCCAATCATAACAGTATAGGCATTAACACTGAACTCTTAAAGGGGAAACACCCCAAAACAGACTGTTTGAATCAGAGGTGAGAAACAGGGTGGGAAAATGTCATAAATCCCTACATTTTAAAAGTTTTTTTGTACAAAAAACTATAGTAATACTATAATTGCACCTAAGGGAACATAATAAAACAAAACAAAAAACCATGTCATGACCCCTTTAAACATCTTAAGATTCGGTTTACAGCCAAAGGTTCAGATGCATTCATTTGATCAAAAGTGACAATTAAAGGATTAGTTCACTTTTTAAAAAACTTTTGCTGATAATTTACTCACCCCCATGTCATCCAAGATATCCATGTCTTTCTTTCTTCAGTCGAAAAGAAATTAAGGTTTTTGATGAAAACATTCTAGGATTTTTCTCCATATAATGGACTTTACTGTTAGCCAAACCGTCCAAGGTCCATATGACAGTTTCAGTGCAGCTTCAAATGGCTTTAAACGACAACAGACGATGCATAAGGGTCTTATCTAGCAAAACGATCGGTTATTTCTAAAATAAATAAATAAAAAACGAAGTTATATGCCTTGCTCTGTTCTGTGATCCGCGGTCGTGACTCTCCTGTTTTTTTCGAGTCATTTCGTTCATTATGTTCGTTGAATGAATGAAATGACTCAAAAAAAGATTTGTTCATTTTGATGAACGAGTTCGAACAGGAGAACAGAGCAAGCCGAGCATTTGTGCTAATAAAACTTAAACTTTTTTATTTCTTTTAGAAATAACCGATCGTTTTGCTAGATAAGACCCTTATGCATCGTCTGTTGTCGTTTAAAGCCATTTGAAGCTGCACTGAAACTGTCATATGGACCTTGGACGGTTTGGCTACCAGTAAAGTCCATTATATGGAGAAAAATCCTAGAATGTTTTCATCAAAAACCTTAATTTCTTTTCGACTGAAGAAAGAAAGACATGGACATCTTGGATGACATGGGGGTGAGTAAATTATCAGCAAAAGTTTTTTAAAAAGTGAACTAATCCTTTAATACTTGCATAATATTACAAAAGACTTCTATTTCAAACCAATGCTGTTCTTCTTTCTGTTCGAATCTGAATAAAATCATTTTCCACAAAAATATGAATTTTAAACATTGAAAATAAGAAATGTTTCTTAAGCATCAAATCAGCATTTCTACTTGGTGAGCATAAAAGACAGCACTGAATATTGAATGTTCATTAACAACCGACCGATCATATTCAAGCTCCAGAGACTAGATTCAGCAGCATTAAAATAGGTCAATTTCTTTATTTGCTACTAAAACAAATTAGGTTGTCATGACAAATTAGATGGTTGCTAGAGTTGCTCTCCATTTTGCAATCGCGTGTCAATCTGTCCGAGACCTGTTGACACAGGATGCGTTCTGTGTTTCCTCTGGACTGTTTTTATAATGGTTCATCTATATGTTTAAAGGGATAGTTCGCCCAAAAATATCCATATATATATATATATATATAATAAATTAAGGGGTTTATTAATGTAATGAGATCAGCTTTGAGATCGTTGCTCTATAGGTATAATAGGCACAATAAAAGCAGATATTTTGAGAAATGCCTCAAAATAGCCTAATATATATAAATGTATATATATTAGGCTATTTTGATAGGCACAATAAAAGCAGATATTTTGAGAAATGCCTCAAAATAGCCTAATATATATACATTTATATATATTAGGCTATTTTGAGGCATTTCTCAAAATATCTGCTTTTATTGTGCCTATTATACCTATAGAGCAACGATCTCAAAGCTGATCTCATTACATTAATAACCCCCTTAATTTATTAATCTAGAAAGAAATTAGCAACAAGCATTCATAAGTACTTGCACCTCCTCACTTTAAAAGGCTTTATTAAAATTTAATTTAATACATTTAAATTAAGTGTTCGTTTAATTCCAGTATTTTTGAGTCTTTGTACTGTATTATGTAGGCTATAGCTTTTATCAGCCATCTGCAGGCCTGCTCTCAGCATTCATGACATTGGACTGTTAATCACTGTGCCGCAGTGTCGAACAGGTACACCGTTTAGTCACACGTGTATCTGAGTGTCTGTTTGAGCTGCAGCCATCAGCTTAGTTCAGCAGTAGTGTAGACCAACTCTTTTACATCAGCAGTGTGCTGTGACATCTTTACAGCCGCTGTTCACAAGGTTTAGAAAAAGATATGGTTTGTCACACCTCTCTTAAATGAGGCAGTGTGTGGTAGAACACAAAAGCATGCCCACCACAGGACATGAATGCCCACTACAGCTGCAGGTCACTCTTGCATGAATTTTTTTTATTGTTGATATTATGCTGAAGATATTTAAAGACAATAAATGGCTATTAAAGATAGTAGTGTTAAAGTAACTTTACAATTGTGGAAACAATAATCCTTGTCACTGAAAATGTATACAGTTGCAAGTGTCAGGGACAGTTTAATTACATATTGTATTACTCCCTTGTAACAGGAAGTTGTGTTTAAAATAAACCTATAATTAACCATTCAGCAAATAAATCTACATGAAACCCTGTTTGCAGATTTAAAATCTCTAATGTGAGTGAAACAGGAGAAATGGACTGTACTGTGGTTTAACAACATGCCAGTTCAGCTGACAAAATGTCAGATTTTCAGTAGCTAAAAATGCTATAAAAAAGTTTTGAAAATTGTGAGTTTTAAACCATGTGTGATCTGTAAAACTGTACGTCTATCCATCACCACCTCATTTTCATTAGTGTTAAATTCATAATGGCATCTACCCTGATTTAAGTTTATTGGCTGCACGGTCAGAGACGTCAGCAGAAAAGGAAATAAAAAATATTAAAAAATATTTAAATCCTGCATAATTTGCAGAAAAAAACTACTGTATTAGCAATTTTTCTGATAAAATTGCTATTTAAAGTGCAATTAACAAATTGCTGTTTTTTTGGCAAGGCTGCACAATTTGCCCCCCCAAAAAAGGATTATAAAGAATAAAATAATAATAATAATCTTAACACCTAACAATGTTTCATTAGTTAACTACTTTGAATTATGAACTAAGAATTAACAATAATTCTACAGCATTTATTATTCTTAGCTAATACATTATTAAAATAAAATGTTGCATTTGTTAACATTAGTTAATGCAGTGTGAACTAACATGAACAAACAATGAACAGCTGGGTTTTTATTAACTAACATTTAACAAAGATTAATAAATTCTGTAACAAATGTATTGCTCACTGTTCATGTTAGTTAAAGGTAGGGTAGGTAGAATTTTTCTAACAAAATATGTTTAAACTGTCTATATATACCAATACATAATTAAAATGTAAGTACTCTGAAAAAGAAAGTATAAAAATCTAGTGTCTGTAGTCCTCTCAGTGCTGTAATAAACACAGCTACTTATCTCCATTCGGGACGAATGAAATGATTGGCTGGGCGACTGTCACTCTCCCTCGCTACCATGGCTACCACCCCTGCTGCTACAGGAGCCGCCCACACGCGCGCACCCGTTTGACTCGAGGAGTGGAAGAGGCACGGACGCTAGGAAGAATCACAATTATAGTCGCGAATTTAGCAGTCAAAATTCCCAGTACCTGCATATACAGTCAGTGAAGGCAAACCAGACAAGAAAAGGAAGACAGTATTTGAAAAGGCTATGACCAAAAAGTCTTTTGATAAAGCAAGCAATATCAGGGCTTTCCAGCGGTGGACAACTGAGGGACATCAAGGGGCTGAAAAGTGACGGTAACAGTGCTTTCATAGTGGAAGCTCTTACAATCAAAACACCGTATATGTTATGAATCTTACACGAAATTCCCCTTCATCAAAGTGTAACTGATGGTAACAGGAAAAACGTGTATCAATGCACCCTGTTTTTAGCTTTGAGTTTGGCTTATGTTACTAGCTTGTTACCGAATCAAACTCAATATATTTTAAACTTTACCAGTATCGATATGCTAGCTTGTTAGTGAGTACTAACAGCCATGTTAGTTGTTTATATTCATAATGATAAAGTTAGATATTTTATTACATGTGATTCTGACATGACGTCACTACATGCACTGCGCTCCTCTCCGCCCGGCGCTGGTCCTCCAGCTGAGCCGTCGGCATCGCGCGGTCATGTGTTTTGGGGGCGTGGCTTTGGAAGGAGCCCAGACGGGAGGGGGGGAGTTAATGGAATAAGTAGCTGTGTTTATCGCAGCCCTGAGAGGACTAGACACTAGATTTTTAAAATCTCTTTTTCAGAGTACTTGCATTTTAATTATGTATTGGTATATAAAGACAGTTTAAACGAATTTGGGAATTGTTATTTTAAAAAAAAATCTGCCTACCCTACCTTTAATACATTAATGTTAACATTTGAGACCTTATTGTAAAGTTAAAATTTAATAATTGTTATTATTATTATTATTACATACAAATATTCTACAAAAGATTACATATTACTATTGTAATTTTAATTTTAATTTTACAGTGTAATTGTAAATTTACAGTGCTGATATTTATGTATGTGTTACAAATGTGAAACCATCAAACTTATATTTTGGTGGAAAACTGCAGGTAGCCCTTAAAGCTTGTAAAAGAACACAATGCTGTGTTTATTCAAAAAGCCCTATTGTGATTTTAGTTTTATTTCATGCAGCCCACACTTATTTTTGTGCATGAAGTAACAAGTTTTTTATCTTTTTTTTTATCTGATGTGCTGTCAATGCTGTGGGTGTGAAAGGAGTGTCGAAATAGCGTCTGAAACTTTCTTCTCCCTCATTGTCTCATAGGGGTCTCTGTAGGAATGGAGAACGGAGGCTTAATGAACTTGCTAGACTATGGGGAGGCATTGTGGGAGAATGCAGAGAAGAACCGGTACATCTTATGCCGTTTCATCAACCCCAACAAGCTAACCTCATATCTGCGGCAATGCAAGGTCATCGACGAACAAGACGAAGACGAGGTGCTCAACTCACGTCTGCTAGAGTCCAAAGTCAACCGAGCAGGTATTCTTCAGTGTTCTTGTGTGCGTTTAAGCATATACTATAGCACTGTTGATGATGTGATACAGATCCATCCAAGGTTGGTTTCACTCTCTAAGTCGGATTGAGGAGACATCAACATTCATAGATGCCAGTGACAGACAATACTAAACACTGTGGAATATGGGAATGCAAATCCCATGCCGAAAACATTTACATGCAAATCACATCATCAATCAGTTACTCGGTCACCCCATCTTTCACTGTGTTTTTTCCAGTGGTGTAATATGATGATGAATGGACGCTTTTAATCCTGTGAGCTGCTGCTGTAGTTTTTCTTTCCCAACGACTCCTTCCTGAACCTTCGTATCATTTTTCAACTTCCGAACGGCCAGAGGCAGAACGGATGACAAGGATTTTGCCGAGCAGCTTGCTAAAGTCTGCACTGTTTGTTTGTCACAAAGCAGCACATCAAAATGCTTGTTGGGATTTTCACAGTACCCTAATGATTCTCTTTTCCCTCTGGAACTAGCAGTTTGGCATGTAATACAGAAGATCTTTCAAGTACTTTTTGTGGCATGACTTTCTCTAGTGAGTTAAAAAACAATGCATTGGTTTTCAGACGAATCTGGACATTCCTGCAGTGCAACAAAACTACAAAGTATAATTTCAGCTTCAAGAAATTTGTCTGTCCACACCAGATGCGACAAAATAAAAGAAGCTAATAAATAAATTACAAATCACAGCCATAATAGTTTGTAGTCTGAGCTTTCTCTGCAAGTGCATTTCTGTCTCATTTTAATATAATGCAGATCACAATCAGTAGGCCTACCTAAGCTGTCAATTACATTTCTGAAATGATTTGTGATTTGCCGGATGGTGGTCCTGTGCGGCCATTGGGACTATGTCTTTGGAGCCCCTCAAGGGGTGATGGACCTTTAATCCCACTTTAAGCCATACACCAAGTGTGATTGGCTAATACAGTTTGGAGAAGCAAGTCTGAGGACCTGAGAAACTAAATTACTGACGCTAATTTTTCACATTGATTGTTTAAAATGTTGATGCAAGGTGCTATGTAAAATAGTTTTTTCCCATATTATGACGAACATCTGAGTAAAACAGATTCTTTAAAAAAAGAGAAAAAAACTGAGGGCAGTTGTTGATGGGATGGAGTCAGATCTAAATGTGAGCTTGCAACTGATTGTAAGAAAGGGCAGGGTTTAAAGGAATGGTTCACTGTAAAATTAAAAGATTTGTCATTAATTACTCACTAGGGCTGTAATCAACCAAAGAAAATCTTGGTCGACTGAAGTCCTGAAATTTTCGACTAAAAATGACGTTAGGAAAAGAAACGTTAAATTAATTAGCTGCGCACTGTGCGCAGTACTTAGTAGCATTGTTGTCCGCCAAAATGAATTATAAATAAACATAAAAACAAGTAGGCTATTTGCAGTATATTAAATTGTTTTTGATCTAATTATTTTGCACTGAAATGAGTGACACAGGAGTCTATCAGCTCGGACTTCGCTGCATCACGTGCACTCTGCGCAATATCATAGCCTATGATTTCCGAAAATAGTACTGTTGTCAACTAGTGATAACAACACGAGAACTTTTGAGGAATATGCAATATCATTTAGACAATTGTTTTGTCATATGTATTAAAATAACTGACAGACACTATCAGTGCAGCCGCTCTGTGCAGCTGAACACAGGAGCTCAGTTTCGCGGCTGAGAAACGAATAGACTATTAACTTTTTTTTTTAAATGCTGCCACACTGCCGATGTCTTTGTTGACATGGTAGAAGAGGACTGACTATAAATTAAACGCTCACAATTAAATAAATAATATTCAGCGAACCTTCTAGTAGCCTACTTTCTCCAATCTGTCTCTCTTCTCTGGTGGGTTGGGCTAATCCAAAAGAAGTGAAAACAAGGGGGTGTTCTGAAGACAGACTGTTACCAGTGAAACAGGGGTGCTCTGAAAACACCCCCATTAGCAATTAGTGCTTTCCATCTGATGAAATGAAGGCAGGCAAAACTGATGAAATGAACGCGACAAAAAAATCGACCAATCAGAATTTTCGTCGAACCAGAACATATCGACCAATTAATCGACTAATCGACTGGGACGTTAGAGCCCTATTACTCACCCTCATGTCTGTCCTGTATGATTTTCGTTCATCTTCAAAACTAAGATATTTTTAATGAAATTTGAGAGCTGTCTGTCCCTTCATTGACAGCCTACAGAACTAAAACTTTGTCGTTTTAACAAGTTTTATTAAATATCTTGATTTGTGTTTCAAAGATGAATGAAAATCTTGCAGTAAATGTTGACAGAATTTACATTGAGTCAACTAACCCTTTAAGCAAATTGAATGATTGGAGAAGTCCAGCATATGTCACCAGAGAGAAGCCTGATGTTTTACTGGAAGGTTTATGACATTTTGCATTACGAGGTCAAAAAAGAAAGAAAAAAGAAACCTATGCATGAATATTATTATTATTATTTTTTTGTCTTGTCCGCTAAATAACTAAACTAAGATGCTGTTTTATTGAAGAACAACATAAACAATGACAATGATAATTGTCACATAAAATAATGACTAAATTTAATGTAAAAAAACAACTGTGTAAAATATTACCGCTGCTGCTGTTTGATATAAATGATTGAACCTGATCCTATTAACAGATACTAAGTATATTTTTGTCTCAGGTCGGTTGTTGGATATCCTGCACACAAAGGGAGAGCGAGGCTATGTGGTTTTTCTAGAAAGTCTGGAGTTGTACTACCCTGACCTCTACAAACTCGTCACGGGGAAGGAGCCCACTCGCAGATGTTCCACTATAGTCGGTGAGATGCTTTTAAATTAAAATTCCACCCATATAAATGACCTACGACCATGCCTTAAAATGTCTATTGCCTTCCACCTGCTTCCCCTCTGGGATGAGCATCTGCCTTAAATCCTCCTTCAGATTTGTGCAGTAGCCTAATAAACCAGTACTGTGGTGTTACTATGGTGCACTAATGGTATCAGAGGGTACCTTGGTGATAAATGATTACCATACTCATACACAGTGGTATTTACATTACATCTCAATAATAACATGGTACTTTTTTGTGCAGTTCTTTAACTGAATTTGGTTCTTTGCCTGTAGTGGAAGAGGGCCAGGAAGGACTCATCCAGTTCTTAATGAACGAAGTCATAAAACTACAGCAGCAGTCCAAGGCTAAAGACGTGCAGCGAGTGGATATCTTGTCGAAATGTCGCACACTAGAGGATGATTCCAAGAAGCTACGGCTGGCCAACCGGGAGTTGCTGACTTTCCAGGAGCGCTACAATAAGATGAAAGAGGAGCGCAATAACTATAATGATGAACTTATAAAGGTGAAGGATGACAACTATCAGCTGGCCATGCGGTACGCTCAGCTCAGCGAGGAGAAGAATATGGCCGTGATGAGGAGCCGAGACCTTCAGCTTGAGGTCAGAGGGCTTCTGAAAGCATTGCAGGATGATTTGAGTCTCTGTCTCCTAGATTTACTACTAAAAGTGATGGGTCACTCATATTTACATGAATTATTTGACTATGTGGGATACAAATGTTGGCTACTGTCCCTCCATTTCCTCCAGATTGACCAACTAAAGCACAAGTTGAACAAGTTGGATGAGGAGTGCAAAATGGAGAGAAGGCAATCTCTGAAATTGAAGAATGACATTGAGAACCGCCCTCGGAAAGAGCAGATATTTGAGCTGGAGCGGGAGAATGAGGTCTTGAAGATCAAACTCCAGGAGCTGCAGTCCATCATACAGGTGAAGACCCTTTCTGCATCACAGTAAATAGAAGACAGTGAAAAGCAAACAGTTATTTTGGTTATTATATAAGATTATTCAGTTAGAGTTTTCACAGTTGTTTTGCATGCTTGTTTTATTTCTAGCCCGGTCCTCTACCTGATTCAGACAAGGCCATCTTGGATATCCTGGAGCATGACCGACAGGAGGCTCTGGAGGATCGTCAGGAGTTAGTCAACAGACTCTATAACCTGCACGAAGAGGTCCGACAGGCCGAGGAGCTTCGGGACAAGGTCAGGACTAGCCTTATGCCTTGAATAATCATTTCAGCTTCAAGCTCCTTCCCAAATGCATTGCAAATATATATGTTGGGTAAAATAGTCTATTTTTAATTAATCAAAATAATGGATGCTTTTTACAAAAGGCCTCGCTAGGAAAACCTTAAATGTTAAAACATCAAATTGAAATATATTACTATTCAAAAGTATGGGTCAGTATGATTTAAAAAAAGAAAGAAATTATACCTTTTATTTAACAAGGATACCTGAAATTGATCAAAAGTGACAGTAAAGATAATGTTACAAAAGATTTTACATTTCACATAAAGGCTGTTCTTTCGGTCTTTATTCATAAAAGACTTCTGAAACACAAATGCATCACAGTTTCCACAAAAATATGAAGCAACACAGCTGTTTTCAACATTGTTGATAATAGGAAATGTTTCTTGAGCATCAAATCATCATATTAGTATGATTTCTGAAGGATCATGTGACACTGCAGACTGGAGTAATGATGCAGAAAATTCAGCTAAATGGTGAATAAATTACATTTTAAAATATATTTATATAGAAAACAGTTATTTTACATTGTAAAATTATTTCATATTACTGTTTTCTGATCAAATAAATTAAGCCTTGATGAGACTTTTCAAAAACATCTTACCGACCCAAAACTTTTCAAATGTAGTTAATTTATCAATATTTATCAATTTTTCATGATGAAGTAGCCTTTATTTATAGGTGAGCTAGTTGCACTGTGTTCTGGGATTACCTTATCTGCAAGTAATGCAGTACTTTTTTGCCAAAATTCATGTCATATAACAGCACAAATTTGCTGCCTACTGTTTAGATCAGTCTTTATGTCATGATACTGTATGATGCCTTAAAATGCGGCCTGGATAGGCAGCTCATTTTTTGAAGAGAGCTTCAGAGTGGGGTCATATTGGTCGCTTTTTGGTCACATCCTGAATGTTTAAATGTCTCAATGAACATGCCAAATGTGATAGTACATTGGCATCATGGGGCATTAAGTGTGTTTAATATGGACTCAGCATGAGAGTTTTTAGTTGACGCCTAGAAATAATGAAGTGTAGGCAAAGGTTGTTTTTTTCTTGTCACACATGAACGAGAAGTGACAGAGGCTGATGAGGACTGGCTGCTCTAAGTGGCCCCTTCTGCAATGTGCTGCAGCTCTAATTAGAAGTGCATCTGAAGTGACGTGTGAAAAGTGTCAGAATTCAGGGTAAGGCAGGAAGGGGGGGGAGGGGTTGTGGCAGTGACGACTTATCACAGTCAGCCTTCTTTTGGAGCTTTTCAAATGTTCTATTTCTTGCATAAAATTTTGTAGTGTTGAAGACCTACTTTCGGCCAAAAAATGCATTTTAGTTAGTCTTACTAGCATCTCTCTTAACTCTTAACATTTGTAGACTCTGCAACCATGTTTAATAAATGCAGAATGCTTGTCAAAGCCAAAAAATATCTTCCGCATTCCCAAATAGATTTTTGGTATTTGTTTGTTTATTGACATGGAAAGTAATCCTAGTTTGAAAGGATTGGTGTGCTATACTGAAATTTCTGCTACAGCAAAATGTAAATGTATGCCGTAGCAGAGCTTTTTCTCTGTAAATGATGAAGAACTCAGCAGGGTTTGAGCTGTATAACACCATTGTGAAGTGTGAAATGTTGTTCTGAGGGTTAGGTATTAATAATGTGCTGAAAAGAAACATTACAAACTGTTACTTATGAATCTTTTTTACAGTTTAGAAGGTTTCCTCTCAGGTTTATGTGATACAGTGTTGAATGATGCCACTGTGCTCTTTATTCTACTGTTGGGTTTAAATGAGAAACGTTTAATCTAATAATGCACAGTACCTGGAAGAGAAGGAGGACCTTGAATTGAAGTGCTCCACGTTGGTGAAGGACTGCGAAATGTACAAGAACCGCATGAATACAGTCATGGTGCAGCTGGAAGAGGTGGAACGTGAGCGGGACCAGGTTGAGTACTAATGTGTTTCTAGCGATGGCTTTAAATCAGTTCACTTCCTGTTACTTAAGAGCTATCGATATAGTATTGGTTTCTTCGTCTCACAGGCTTTCAAGTCAAGAGATGATGCTCAACACCTCGTGTCTCAATGCCTGATTGACAAAGACAAGTACCGCAAGCAAATACGGGAGCTAGAAGAGAAGAGCGATGAACTTCAAATTGAAATTGTACGCAAAGAAGCCAAGATAGTCAACCTGGAGTGCAAACTGAGACGGTTGGCCAAGGAAAATGGTTTGGATCAGGTGAGACATTATCTGTCCGATTGACAAGTTGTGTTTTTTCTATTTTGAAACTCCTGCCCCCTCCCCCTCTTTCTGCTTTGATGTCACAATATGAGTTGTTGGTGCATTAGATATATGCTTTATTCCAAGCTACTAAATATTTCTTCTGATTTCTTTCATGATATTACCCCCTCAGAGTCTGCCACGAGACATTACTCCACTAATTATAGCTCAACACTTTGGGCAACCTGATGCAAATACAGGAGGTCCTTCAGAGGACTCTGGAGAAGAAACTGTTGATGATCAAGAGTTTAAGCTCCAACGCAGATGTAACCTCAAGGGCAGAGTGAGTAGAAACTTCTCAATTAATATCTTTGTAATTATTATACGGGTTTAAGCTATTATTTCTGTATTTCAACATTTGTCATTCTCATTTATTAGATTAACAGACCAAAATCTCCAGCAGCTGGACCCAAAAGTCCTCAATTCCAAGGTAACATGTTTATTAAAGAGCTCTGATGGTGCTGTATGCAAACTTGCAGTTAATATGGGGTTAAAGCATGATAACGTTCTCCAAATGTTTGCAATAAGATTGAGCTTGGCTTCTTTTAATTTCATCTCTTATTATGTAGCCGTGCATTTCACCAATGGAGATCTGTCAGAACATGCAGCCTCTGACAACACAGGTCTTACCAGTGCCAGCGTAATGATTTCTCCTGCAGAGATATTCTGTAAAAATGTATGACTCATTTTCATTTCATTTGTTTATCTCTCTAAGTAGCTTTAATTTTAAGTCAACTGTTGTGTATGTGCTTTTTTTTTTTAGCTGCGTCCCCGTAACGACAGCATCTTGTCCACTGCGCCAGAGCCTCCGGGCCCTCAATCTATTGTAAGGAGGATCAAGGAGAACCCAAACTCTCAACACAGGTGGTAAGTGTAACATACTCGCATAAAACTTGTGTAGCGGTGTATCTTTAAAACTAGCTTTGGTTGTATTGTTACTACTTGTATAGATTATTTAGACTGCATTTCCACAAAAAAATACCATAGTTAGCGCAGTAACAATAGTAAAGTCATATTGAATCGTTGTTGGTTGGTATTATAGAGTAACATTTACGGTGCTGAACCTGTCTTTCAGTCTTCCCTTTTCAGAAACTGCAGATACTGACAGTGGAGACAATGCCGACATGGGTATGAACATGCTTAAATCATTTATTCCGCCCAGTCACCATCTGAATCACACACTTAAGTGACTCGTCTTTGTAAAAATGTCTCTTTCTTTTGTTATAGATGACCATGACTTAGACATGTCCTCCTATGGACCTTCATCTATCCATTCATCTTCGTCTTCCCACCAATCTGAGACAATGGACTCGTATGATCTGGAGCAAGTCAATAACATCTTTAGGAAATTCTCTTTGGAGAGGTTTTTTTTGTTATTTATTACCATTCTTTGAACACTGCAGTGAATTCCTTTTTGGTGACTTTGAGCAAAAAAATCGTTATGTCTCTGTCATCTCAGTTCGTCCTCACTTTACAAAATTATAAATCAATATTATAACTTCTCTTTGATCTCTGCATGTGACTTTTTTTCCAGACCATTTCGTCCTTCATTGACCTCAGGCCCTCAGCGAAACTCATTGCGGCCGGTGCAGAGCCTTTTTCTCTCTGGTGAAAACCTACTGTCAGAAATCACTATGATTGGTGGAAATGATAGTGGCATCTTTGTGTCCTTTGTCCAGTCTGGCTCTGATGCAGAACAGGCCGGAGTTAAAGTCGGACACCATCTTTTAATGGTGAGTTGAACTCCTGCATTTGTTCCACAACCAAAATAAAAAAAGAAACCTGTAGTAGTGGTGGTTTCGTTTTCCCCCCAGCTGGAGGGCAGTATCCGTGGAGAAGCCCAGAGTGTGGCTTTGGACACCTGTACCAAGGAGGAAGCTCACTGGACCCTGCAGAGATGTACCGGACAAGTGCATCTCCATTACAAGTCAAACTATGATGGTGAGACTCTTAAAAGGAAAGAGTTTCAAGATTTCAGTGCGAGGGTCCGGTATTTAGAAAAGTCTTGGGAAGAGCCTAATAACTAATAATATGCAGACTCTAAAGAAAAGACAGGGCTTTGGTCTTTTAGCCCGCAGTTCTGTCTGAATCAAATGTGCTGCTGCTCTGTTTGGTGTAAAAGTCTACTCTGAGTCCATCACACACACTATCTTATTCAGTGTGGTGTTTGGTTGCATTCAATTCTCAGCACCTCAATGGCTCCTGTGCTCAGGTGTTATTTATTAGACCACAAAATGTCCTGTTTTGAGCCCACTTTCTTGTTTCCAGGCTACAGACGGCTGCTGAAGGATATTGAAGATGGCGCTGTGGTGTCTGGAGACTCCTTCTACATACGTCTCAATCTGAACATCTACAGCCAGTCGGACAGCTGCTCATTGAACGTACGATGTGACGAGGTTCTCCATGTTCTGGACACCATGCACCAGGGCAAATGCGAGTGGCTGTGTGCCCGTGTGGACGCTTTCACCGACAAGGACCTAGAGCGAGGCACCATACCGAGCTACTCCAGGTGAGGACACTGAACAATGAGTGACCATTATAGTGTCGGTTTCAAATCGAGTGTGAACATTTGTCTATTGTCTGCTGCAGATTGTTTGTCAGTGTGTGGGTGAGTGTGTGGGCATGCATTTTTATATCTGTTGACTGTGACGAGAAGCTGTTAAGCAAACTTAGCTGTCACCTCCTCCCCAGAGCCCAGCAGCTCCTCTTGGTGAAGATTCAGAAGCTGATGTGTCGAGGAGGTCGAGAGGAAGTCGAAACTCTAAGAGGGCTACGGGTCAGTTCCTTCTGAATTGTTGGATAAATGTGCCCACTTTTACATTTGTAGATGAGTCAGAACTGACAGGACACAACTTGAATGCCAATTAAAGGGACCATATTCAACACTTTTTGTAGCTTTTTATAATTTTTAAGGGTTAGTTCTCCTATTAAATGAAAATGATGTCATCATTTACTTACCCTCATGTCATTCCAAAGCTCTTTGACTGACTGTCTTCTGTGGAACATAAAGTTATTTTGACTGTTTTTGTCCATCTAATGACAAAACATCTTCTTTTGTGTACTGGTCAACTGTAGGTCTAAAGGCCTGTTCACACCAAGAATGATAGCTGTAAAGAAAACTATAACAATAACAATATTAGCATCATCCACAACATCGCACGGTAACCTTCTGTTAATTATAAGCACACACTGCAGTTCTGTCATCTTCCAAGCTCTATAAAGTTGGTGGATACTGATTGACTTTCAATGGTTTTTATCAGCGATATTGCAGCGATATTGTTTTTCTGTCAGTGTTATAGATGAGGATTGTGCCATTCTCACAGAATCAGAATGATTATTAAAACTTTTATTGGGGGCCAAGGCCCCGAAGGTGAGTACAGCGTTGGTTGGCACCTATTGAATTCGTTGGCTTTCTTCTTCTTCTTCTGCTCTTGAGTCTATGGCAGCCCATAGAACCGCTTGAGGGAAATTTGGCACACTGATAGAGGACAGTCCCATCATAAACCACAACAAATTTGGAATCTCTAGCCCAGTCCATCTAGCGCCACCAACTGTCCAAATTTCACTCACGTTTATGCTAATAACTTTTGAACTGTAGGGTTAGAAACAAAATTATTTTTCCTCTGATTCCTTGGCTAAAAACAATTTGACTTACCTACTTTTTCGAAGGCCTTTGCTGATTTCACGAAAATTTAACCAGATCATCTTCAGACCATGCAGACTAAAAGGTTATGAAATTCAAGTCGATTCGTCAAACCCTTCTCGAATAATGCGCAAACGAATTTAACAGTGACAATTTTTTTATTAACACTTCAGAACGGTTTGGACAAAAATCACAAAACTGGTCTCTTTAGATTTAGTGCATCATGCCGAGTCGGCCATTTTGAATTCAAACTGAATTTTGTTGTAAAACGCTACATTTTACGAACGCATTGGCGTATCGTTAAGCAATTCGGTATATGTCTTCGGCACCATGCACTGACAGTTCTGGGCAGCGCCAACTTTTGGTCAAAAGTTAAAATGAAATTATTGAACAATTTGAATAAATTAGCCTATTGTAATGACACTGGTCTTAATTCATTTGGTCATGCTGAGAACATAGATACCAATTTTGGCCGAACTTCCTGTGCCGACAAAAAGGATTTTGTGTCGATAGCTGTGTATACTACAGCATCAAATTTGAGGCATGATGCCAAAATGATTCTGAGGCTGTATCTCATGCAAAGTTTGGTGTCAATATGCCAAAGCATTGCTGTCAGTCACCACTCTGATCACACCACCACATCAATTTGGTCACAATGCAGTGAATCATTACTAGTGACTGTATTTATGATTTTTCAGGCATTTTGTCAAAAATGATCTTAATATGCCTTTTAATTGCTCATTGTTGCAGTTGCTTTGATGCCCAGCCATGCTTGCATGACTTATTGGGCCTTATTTGTGCTTGGTCCCTTAATTGCTTCTTGTAGCTATATTAGTTATCTTGTTATTGTCCTTGGTGTAAGCAGGCCTTTTTACGTCTATTTATAATGTCAATCAATGCTTCTTGGACTAAAACAGTCATCATTTGACCATCAGAATTAAACTAATTATTTTTGCTATTGCACCTCTTGTTATGATTGGGTAACCTCCAAATTACAGTAGTTTGCACTGTTGTTGATCAGTGTTGCTCTATACATTGTAGGTGTTGATGTGTGTATGGTCATATGTCACATTATTGATAGTCGTTATGTTATACCTACAATAGTTTTGGAATGAGATGTTTTCAGCTTAGTTAAAAAAAAAATCTACTGGTAAATCTCACTTTCCATGTCTTCTCTTCTAATGAATTCTCTCTCTTCCGATTGTGCTCACAGAACACTCTACAACCTGAGGAACCCACACCTCCTCTAGACCCCAAGTCTAGTCCACGTCTGTCCAGAGCCAGTGTCTTCATCTTTCAGTTATTACAGGTAACCGGTCCTCTTGAGTTTGCTCACACTGCCATAGGGCTGAGGTCTTATCTGCAGATAGGAAAAGAGTGGAGTCTTGCTGAGATTAAAAGTGATCCCTGGTGTCAGTTTGTCAGCAGGGTGGATAACAAGTACAAGAGGATGAACAGTAGTGAGCGTGTCCGCATTGTCAATGGAGGAAATCCATCATCAGTTTCCAGACCAGGTTTTGAAACCCTGAGGCCTGAGGGTAAGACTGCCCACCCTTGTCTTTACTTGTTTATTTCAGCGAAATCTTTGCAGTGGATGCCACATAGATGGGTATTGGTACTAAATATTAGGGATTTTTTTTTTTAAAGCTTGATTTACCAGACTGAAACATTCATGGAAATGCAATTGGAAAAAGAGATGTTATGCTCTAAATTGTTTTAGCTGCTAGTAATTGCCCTTTTTGAGTGCAATCTCCCAAAAAAATATTTTCAAAATGTGTGAATGCCTGGAAAATGTATTGGTTGAAAAGGAATGGGAACAAAATGTTTATTCACAGTCCACTCATGTCCATTTCCAGTGTTTATGCTGATTCACATTTGACATTTAGCAGTATTTTTCCATTCTTTCAGACACATCTGACCCAGAGAGCGACTTAAACAAGAGCTTGAATCTGATCCCTTACAGTCTAGTGACCCCACACCACTGCCAGCGCAAAAGACCCATCCTCTTCACCCCCAACATCCTAGCCAAGACCATCGTCCAGAAGTTCCTTAATCTTGGAGGTGCTATGGAGTTCAATATCTGCAAACCAGGTAAAAATAGCTGGAAGAGGCTCATCCTTCTAATTTTAGCAGCGCACTGTGGTGATAATAATAGAGATATTGTTCTGTATATAGAAACAGTGGCTGCCAACTATGGGTCACATGTATTCATCTTAATAAATGGGTCCTTATTATAATTTGTTCCATGACTTCAACTATTATGTCACAGGCAGCAACCCACTCAGTCCTTGTTTAGCACAAGTATTTGCATAGCATTTTTAATGTATGTAATAAACCTTAGTAAATGTATCAGATAAATCCAGCTGTTACAGTTAGAAATTAACTTTATCAGTTATTAATGTAGAGTGGGATTTCAGTAGGGCAAGGCATCGACTGGTGATTATGCGTAAGTGCCTAATAACCAATATTCAGGACTATATGCATTTATTCATTTGTTTTTGTTTGTCTGTTGGTTTGTATTTATTTTTGTTTGTTAAAACAGCCTGCTTTATGAGACTTGTATATTAAAATAATTTATGCAAGTTAAAATAAAAAGTTACCTGTGAGCAATGTAGTTTCCTGAAGAACGCACAGTGGTGTAATGGCATTTTTGGTTGTTATTTTTTAAAAACTCATCAGATGGCACCATTTATTGGTGAATAGATATCTAAGTATTGAAAACTGAAAAATTATGAATATTGGTTAAAAACAAAAAAAAGATTTAACTGATTGTTAGGCTATCTTTAGAGAAAATGAGGTGCCATAGTCAGATTCATGAAAGAAATTAATCTTATTACCTGGTCTTTTAATGAATTAGTCGAAAAGACTCTTTGTTTAATTGAAATGTGAGACGTAAGTGTCCACAACAGTTTAATTGTAATGGTGCTTCAAAAGTACCTAGTTAATCATACATATAATATTTAACGAACTGGAACTACTTAAGAATAATCGAATCAGTACGACATCCTTGCGATTGCCATCACTGCAAGCAATGTTTTCCTTGACATGCCTGCTTACAAAAACTATAAATTCATCTTCTTTCCAGACATTGTGACAAAAGATGAATTCCTCATGAAACAGAAGATAGAGCCCATCATTTATTCCAAGGAAAAGCAGGCAGGCACATATGAATGCATCACCCCAGAAAATATCGAAGCAGTTGCCTTTAAGGTACAGTAATAAATGTTCTTTTCAGAATAATTTAATAATAGCTAAATTATGTTTTTGCTTTTATGTGCTGTCACATCTTCTGCTTACTCAAGAAGCTTGTCAGTATGTGTGTGCTTGCTGTTTTGCCAAACAGTATCATTTAAAAGAGCTTCCTCTTGGTGAGTGCTTAACCCTTTCCCTTAAGACACCAATGGGATTTTCACACTACAACTAGCCCTGGCGCAACTTCTTTAATTCTAGTTAAGGCCAGCAATTTTTCCAACTTCTCATTTTTAAAAGGGGTTAAAGGGTTAGTTCACCACAAAAAAACAAAAATTCAGTCATCCTTTACTGACCCTCATTCCAAATCCATAAGAAACACAAATTAGGATATTTTTATCCCTCCATTGCATCCATTGCATCATTTTGTCCCTCCATTGCATCATAAAACAAATCAATACGAATTGAGCGCTTTAATCAAAGATATGATCGCTTTATACTGTATGATAAACCGATTTAACTTGTGCTCTACATGTGTGCGTCGGCCATTGCTTTTATGAAAAAGCCTATCACATATGGTAAACATGGAAACTCAAAAAGTCTCACTGTGTGTAATGTGACTGAGAGGGGAATCAACAGTAGTATGTAGGAGACAGACGGCTCCTGATGGCTGCAGATGCAATCTGCTTGTTGGGGTTTTATCAGGTGGTTAGATGAGAGGCAGCATATTGTTTTTCACTTGCTAATGTGTCAGGAGATGAGTCTAATTTTCCACTGCAAATCTTGTTCGAGAGGTGCGCCAAAAACAGGACAAAAACGAGAACCGACACCTTGCTGGATGAATTCTCAATTCTCTTTTCTGGTTTAAATTATACATGAATATTTACATTATAGTTTATTAAGTGTGGCTTTAATTGTTAACACACAAATACAACAAAATGAAAATGTTTAGTTTAAAAAAGAATACATTCTAATAAATCAGTCTTTTGCTTCTTAGAATAAGCACTGTCTTCTGGAAGCTGATCTGAGCTGTGTGAAAGACCTGTTGAGGAGAGAAATCTACCCCATTGTGATCTTCATCAAAATCTGTGAAAGGAACATAAAAAAATTAAGGCAAGCAGTCTTTCAAGGTCTTCAGACTCATTGCACTCTTGAGTGCATGTCATATCGATTATTCAGCTCCAGTTTGAAGATTAATTATTCATGGGCGAATGATCCTTAGACCATTTAGTAATAGTTTGTGATGTTTTCTTCGAGCAGACGGCTCCCTCTGAAGGTGGACTCTGAGGAGGAGTTCTTGAAGATGTGTCGCTCCAAGGAGAAGGAGCTGGAGACGCTGCCGTGCTTGTACGCGAGCGTGGAGCCTGACTCATGGGGTGGGGTGGAGGATCTCGTCAAGATCATCAAGGACAAGATTTTTGAAGAGCAGAAGAAGACGGTCTGGGTGGAGCAGGACCTGCTGTAACCTGATCACGGAAACAAGTTTCTGCGTAACAAAACTGTCTGTTGCACATTGGGGGAAATGTGTGCATGCAGCACAGGCTTGTGAACAGGAAGTGACTCTGAAAGGCCACAGCTTGGTGAGGTGTGTTTCTCTCTGCTGTCAAAAAAAAGAAAACACACGGTCGAGGAACGGGTCCATATGTTGCACCTGAGGTTCACATAGTAAGCAGTGGAAATGTTCTCACCCCTGAGACGCTTATCTATTATTCTCCTGAAGTGAAGCTGTTGTCAATAAAACATTATCCTTCCCAGCATTCACCTGTAATGCTCAATATAGTGCTGCCCACTGCATTTTGCTTCAGTTTTATTCTGGCCGATTTGTGTATAACTGTAAATTCAATCAGATGCAATTATTGTTGCAGTATACAGTCTGTACTTTTTATCTTTAAAGGCACATTAAATAAGTTAATATAGTTTGTTTGTCACTTCTATATTTATTTTAAAACAAGCCCATATTGTAATGTGTTTTCTAAGTTAGTCTTTATACAGATAACACACGTGTTTTTTCTTGGTGCACATTTCAGCTGCTACCTAAATACTTGCCAAGGTTTTAAGCATACTGTAGTTCAAAGGCATTATATGTATTCACATGCTGAGCTGAACTTTGTGGATTTTATTTTCATTTTTTATGTTGGCATTATTTTGGAGTCTGTTTAAGCTGTCATTGACGTCCTAAAGTGGGTTCTCATGTTCTCTAGATGTTATCATAATGAGAGCTTTTTCTGATGTAAGCCTTATCCAAATATTCTTATCCATGTACCGTCTTTACAGATGATTTACTGTTTGCCATTTATACACATCATGATTTACGGGTTGCTTACAAATAATAGGATTTTTACATTTTAGGTTTATGTGAATGTATAAGGGAAAGTTATATTTGAGGGGTTTATTGTCATCCACGCCCTGAATGTATGAAGTCATCAAAAACTTCAAGTGTAATAATTATAAAAGTTTATGATTGACGTCAACTACCCTTATTGTGACCTTTGTGATTTTAAACACAGCATACAGATGTGTCTATCATTTTATATATATATATATTTATTGTTGAGATTGATGCCAGGCTTATCACCTGTTTAATAAAATTAAACCACAGCGATTATTTAAATGACAGGATGTTTTTTTAGTTAATGTTTGTATGGCATCTTATCCAGGGGTGTACATCCTTGTTTCGAGGGGTATCAATTTTGGAAAAACTATACACAAATTTGTCAATATTATCTTTAAGATATTAAGAAACTGTTTTTTTGTGTAATATCCTACTCCAAAGCCTTGATTTTAATGATATTTGTACATATTGTTTTATAAATGGACACAGGAATGTACTTTGCAGCTCACACAACATTACGTGGTGTGTTTTATGTAATAAAAGGATTTAAGAAGCAGAACTAATGGGTTAAAACTCACTCTTCACGCACATGTGCTTCATAAAGAAACTGACACATTTATGCTGTTGAAATGAGAAGTGAGAAACAGTAAAAGGGTTTGAAAAGAGGAGAAATCCTGGAGAGAGTGTGTCACGACCAGCGCAGTGGAAAGTTCAGTTGGGCCCTGACAAGCAGACTTCTTGTTGCTTTATGTGGTGTTGCTGGTGGTTCCTCTCATAGTAAGCGTCACTCACAGACAACAACTCTGACGGTAAACCAACTTTCCACTGTGATTGTAAACACCATTGAAGAGGCTCTCGGATCTGTCGCCGCTCACTAAAACAAGGAGAAATCAGTTTCATTCCAACACAACACATCAAATTAGATGTTTACGACCTGAAAAGACTGGGCATGTTGTGGTGTTCAGAATGAAACGCTGTGTGTTTGCTTCCTTTTGAATGCGGCAGGTTCTTGTTCAGGATTAATGCATGTGTAAAAGGCCAAGGGGAAGCAGAGATATAGAAATATAATTTGCACATCAATGCAAACACAATGTTTTGAAAGTCTTGGGCAAACAAACATGTGTGGCCCATGTACTTGAGAGATTATGCTCAAACTAATTTGTATCCTTTAATATATTCAAAACCCACAACATGAAAATCTAGTCTTTTTACAACTTTGAGCTTTTCATTGCCACACTTCCAGCGGTTTTTGTTTGTGCCTTTCTTACACAGAAGATCACTACAGGAAGTGTTGCGTACGTCTCGAGCGTGTCAATTTGCTGTGGCAGATGGCTTGCCAATCTGTTGAATGCAGTGGTCCCTGCATCCATCAATCAAATCTGCGAGGAGCACCGGTGCTGAAATGTCATAATAGACTCCATGAAGGAGTGTGTCTGTCACAGACATCAGAGCCTTTGTGTCTCAGGCCATCTGTATCTCCACAACCTTATAAGCGATCAGATCCCACTCATCCTTTCTTCTGAGAAGCACAAGGCGTTTAGATCCTCTTGTAGCTGCTCACCAAAGCACAGATACAAATATTTAGTGTGTGAATGTGTGGAGAAATTTGTGCTTTGTTACAGAACTTTGTTAACAAAAACACATTTTCAAGATCATTGCTTTGATTAGGAGAGGAAAGCTTTTGCTCGTCAGCTGCACCCTTGGAAGGTGTTTAAAGTCACTATGAAATCAAAATGAACAATTCTTGTTTCTTTATTGCAGTATTTATTATGAATGATTTTTCCGTGCACATCTTTTTTTTAATTTTTTTATTTGCCCTCATAATCTTTGATCAAAATAACTTTTCCTCTTCTCTGATGACAGGTTTACTGGCGCAAAGGCGGGGCAACCTGTCACTCACATGAGATCGACCAATAGAAAACTGCAACCATCCAATCAATTTCCATGGACAAAATCAAGTCCCGCCTGACTTTTTTTTCTTGTTCAAGAGCCGTTTCATTCCCAATACGTCACATTAGGGAACAAGCTATAGGGAAGAAAAGATTTTACAATAGGGAAGAAAAGACTATCGCAACTTCTGTTTCATGAAGACTTTAATGTTCACATATGCTGCTCTTCTATCACTTTAAAGTTGGTTATTTATTTGGTATCTGCTTGTGAAAAATACAATTGCTATTTTCTTTTGTTATTATTTCTTTCTCCCTCCCCCTGATTTTTTTTTTTCTCCAGCAAACCTTCCTCAGTCTAAAAACATTGTGGCCATCAAGTACGGACCTCTATTAATGACACACACACTTTTCCATGTATGAGAGTCAATATGCTGGAATCAAAGAGTAGCATAAATTGAATTATTTGCTGTTTATTTAATTAGACATTTCCCTCTATAGTCCTCTGAGACCAGACGCCTGCTGGGTTTAGTGAATTCTTATCTCACTTAATTAGACTGGACAAAGCTTTGAATCTGTTTTCTGTTTTCTTTTCTGATTCCCTTGCTAAATGTGCTTTCCAAGCATTTGTGCCCAAGGAGGCTTTGTTCTAAATGCTCTTAAGGAATAGTCTTAAATAACCTTTAGAAAACAAGATTAAAGGATTAGTTCACCCAAAAATGAACATTCTGTAATCATTCTTTTTTTTTTTTTAAAGCTCTTGTCCTATTACAATAGTTCATCGTGAACGGGGCCAAAACAAAAAAATCACCATTAAAAATAGGACTTTTGAATTACTATGTACTTGCTTGAGAAAAAAGATATTTGTAAAGATACCTCAAAAATTCTCCTTTTGATGTACAGGTTTGGAACAACATGAGGGGGGAGTAAAAAAAGACAAATATTTCATTTTTGCGTGACTTGTCCCTTTAAAACGACTGCTTATTACAAATATTGTTTAAAGGCTTTTAAAGACTATATTTTTGAAAGAGTCTATGCTGTTCTGATTTCTTATTTAAAATGCATACACGAATTAATGTTTTTTTTTGTTTGTTTTTTTGCTGACACAGACAACACATGCTCATTCGCCAGAATATGCAAAAGACTTACCATAAAAAAAAAGAAAAGGAAAAAAAGAGAGAAATGAAATCTACATTTAAGGCTATGTTTCTATTCAGTGACTTACCAAAAGTTTATATTAAATTATTAATGCCATGATAATTGTTGTCTGATTTTAGTACATTAGAACAGTAACATTTAAAAAGCTCCAATGCATCTTACATGGTGAATGAAATAAAACTCTTGCTTTATCCCATGAATGAACTATGAATACCCAAAGTTATAGCAGTTGGTGATCAATTGCCACCTTAGCTTGAAAGCATGTAGTGTGAAACATGGATGGCGGTGATGGTTATTTCAGCCTTAGCTCGCCTCGACACATTTTCCAAGAATGCTATCATGTGCAATTTACTCCAAATGAGAAGAATGGATACTTGTATTTCTGTGTTGCTTTCTGATTTGGTGATGAAAATGTGTAATCATGGCCGTGTTGCTTTCTGAAAGCCTCTTCAGCAACATTTTGTGTGCATGTTGATTTCATTTTTCCTCCAAAAACCCAGTCCAATTAACCTCCTGCTTGAAAATCAACTTGAAAGCTTTTCCATTAAATGTTTTCCTTGTGCACATCAACTCGACAAATAGGTTTAAGAAGTCTGCATCAGGTCTACAGTAATCAGAGTGTTTTTTCCAGTGCTGTGAATAGCATTGAATAATCTACTTGGAGGAGGAACGAAAAAATTGTCACTATTTATATGCTAATTTCAGAAGCCCTGATTTTCATATTTAGTTGGTCAGTGGGGCTAAATTAGCCTGCTTTACTTTACTGCACCTGTGGTTTTAATAAGAAAAATGTTTTTGTGATACTGTGTTATGTTATATTATATTGTTCACAGTATGTGTAATTATGAGAGTGTATTATTAGACAAAATAGAACAAAGCCATAATGATGACTGATTTCCATTCAAGATGTTTTAATAAATGAGCTCATGTTTTTTTAAACTGCGGATGAAGCTATAAACTTTTCTTTTCAACAATATTATTGATCTGATCGTACTGACGCTGTTGTATGAGAACTGGACTGAGCATGGACAATGACATTTTAGATGACATCAGCTTAGATGAAATTAACTAATTTAATAACTGTAATGAACTTTACAACAGAACTAAATCAACACAAACTGACTTTAGCCGAAATGCATAATTTTCCTGTTATCACTGACTGTGCTGCTTTGAAACAATCTGTAGGCCTATTGTAAAGCGCTGCTATATAAATAAAGTGGACTTTTCTTTTCGCTCGACACGTATGAATCTAACAGACAGAGCTCATTTTATATATAAAAAAAAACTATGATGTACATGCACTAGCAAAACATGACTAAAAGGAAATGTATGAATGTATGCGCAGGTTAACACTGCCCTCTGCTGAATGAACAGTTATTTTTTATGAGCCTTTTTTGTCCCTATAACAACCCACGCATATATACAGTGGTGTGAAAAAGTGTTTGCCCCTTGGTAAATATGAACAAAGATGGCTGTAAAAAATAAATCTGCATTGTTAATCCTTTTGATATTTTATTTAAAAAATTAGCAAAAATCTAACCTTTCATTGAAGTAAAAGAATTGAAAGTTGGGGGGAAAATCACATTATGAAATAAATGTTTTTCTCCAAAACACGTTGGGAACAATTATTTGCCCCCTTTTATTAAATACTTTTTGCAACCTCCTTTTTCCAAGATAACAGCTCTGAGTCTTCTCCTATAATGCCTGATGAGTTTGGAGAACACCTGACAAGAGATCAGAGACCATTCCTCCATACAGAATCTCTCCAGATCCTTCAGATTCCCAGATCCATGTTGATGCTTCTTCTCTTCAGTTCAGCCACTCATTTTCTATAGGGTTCAGGTCAGTGAATGGGCTGGCCATTGCAGATGCTTGGTTTTGTGCTCAGTGACACATTTTTGTGTTGATTTTGATGCTTGTTTTTGGATCACTGTCCTGTTGGAAGATCCAACCACGGCCCATTATACGATTTCTAGCAGAGGCTGTCAGGTTTTGATTTTTTATCTATTGGTATTTGAACGAATCCATGCCATATATCTGAACAAGATGTCCAGGACCTCTGGCAGAAAATTAGGCCCACAACATTAAAGATACAGCAGAGTATCTCATTCTACACATGGGGTACTTTTTTATCCCTGTGTGCACCAAACCCATCTTAAGTGTTTGCTGCCAAAAAAGCAATTTTATTGTTTCATCTGACCATAGAACCCGTCCCGTTTGAAGTTCCAGTAGTGTCAGTTACTTTTCAAACGTTCTATGGTCAGATGAAACAAAAAAAAGAGCTTTTTGGCAGCAAACACTTAAGATGGGTTTGGTGCACACAGGGATAAAAAAGTACCCCATGTGTAGAATGAGATACTCTGCTGTATCTTTAATGTTGTGGGCCTAATTTTCTGCCAGAGGTCCTGGACATCTTGTTCAGATATATGGCATGGATTCGTTCAAATACCAATAGATAAAAAATCAAAACCTGACAGCCTCTGCTAGAAATCGTATAATGGGCCGTGGTTGGATCTTCCAACAGGACAGTGATCCAAAAACAAGCATCAAAATCAACACAAAAATGTGTCACTGAGCACAAAACCAAGCATCTGCAATGGCCAGCCCATTCACTGACCTGAACCCTATAGAAAATGAGTGGCTGAACTGAAGAGAAGAAGCATCAACATGGATCTGGGAATCTGAAGGATCTGGAGAGATTCTGTATGGAGGAATGGTCTCTGATCTCTTGTCAGGTGTTCTCCAAACTCATCAGGCATTATAGGAGAAGACTCAGAGCTGTTATCTTGGAAAAAGGAGGTTGCAAAAAGTATTTAATAAAAGGGGGCAAATAATTGTTCCCAACGTGTTTTGGAGAAAAACATTTATTTCATAATGTGATTTTCCCCCCAACTTTCAATTCTTTTACTTCAATGAAAGGTTAGATTTTTGCTAATTTTTTAAATAAAATATCAAAAGGATTAACAATGCAGATTTATTTTTTACAGCCATCTTTGTTCATATTTACCAAGGGGCAAACACTTTTTCACACCACTGTATATAGCCTATATATATATATATATATAGATAGATAGATAGATAGATAGAGAGAGAGAGAGAGAGAGAGAGAGAGGGAGAGAGAGAGAGAGAGAGAGAGAGAGAGAGAGAGGGAGAGAGAAAGAGAGAGAGAGAGAGAGAGAGAGAGAGAAAGAGAGAGAGAGAGAGAGAGAGAGAGAGAGAGAGAGAGGGAGAGAGAGAGAGAGAGAAGGGAAGAGAGAGAGAGAGATTATTTGTCAGGCATGATTAAATAAGTGTGAGAAAGTGGTATAGTTGGTCATACCATATCAACATTGCAGCTTACTTGAGGTGACTTCCTCACTTCCTGCATTAATATTAATGAAGGAATTTATTAGCCTACAAATATGACTAATGAGATTTAAAACTATAAATACACTGTAAAAAAAGTTGCTGCCTTAAATTTTTAAGTGCAATCAACTTGGATGTTTAAATTAGCCTATTTAAACTTAAATAACATTAAACTGACTTATAAAATGAATTGAGTCTTGTATATCATTAAAAGGCAAAAAAAAGTAGCTTTGCATAATAGTTTTCTATGATAAGCAGTGAATCAATTTCGTTTAAAATAGTAATATTTGAAAAACGTTTGTCAGTCAAAAAACCACTTTGTTGTCATGTGACAAGGGCTGGGTCGCCATGTCTCCTGATTCGATTCATCTTTGATCACCAAAATGACATATCGTTAGCCTCATAGCATAATTGCCTAAGTCATATTTCAATGTCTTTGGAAAACAAGAAAAAACAAAAAATGACTTAGGCAATTATGCTATGAGGCTAACAAAAAATGTTTCCTGTGAACACCAAACACCAAAATGAAGATTTACATCTCAGACATCCTTATTTGTCACTGAACCAGTTGCTTTGTATAACGTATCATGCAAATTGTTTTAGCCAATAATAAAAAAATAAATTATACGCCGTTTGCTAAGTTTCAAGTTCTAGTAAGCTCTGCCACACAGACAGTTAGTCCATGGCAGAATTGGGGCCACTGTATGGCATGTCTGGCACTGGAATCCCCCTCAGGTCTAATCAAACGCCCATTTCGCTGGCGCCCCCTACCGACCACACGCTACACCGCAGGAGGGGCATCAGATCAGTCGAGTCCAGCAAAGAAACTTCACTGAACTGAGAGGAAACATCAGAAAGTCACTCGCGCTCCTCCAGAATGAACTTTTGGGACTTAAGTTACGTCGCTACCAGATTTTAAAGGAATACGTGTTTCAGCTAAATAACATTTCCTGACACCATTTACCGCTTGATGCTTTTTCATACCAACGGATTTGTTTAGTAGGTAACGTTAACGTTAACTTTAGCTGCCTTTTTTCACAGTTTCAACGGACAGCAGTGGTCGCTTTGCTGGGGAAGAACTTCTTCAGTGTCAACGGTTTTTCCTTCACAGATGTCTTTATAATGGAGGAAAATGCTTATTGGGTTTCAGCTTTTTCCGTTTATTGTTTGTTTTAACCGCTAAATGTTCGCAGATAGATATTTGCCGGCGCCAGCTGAGTCTATTCCATGTAGATTTTGTACAAAACATTAAGTCAAGTTCTCGGGCACTTTGATGAATACATCAGGTGGTAACTAACGTTAACCTTGTCGAAGTTGTAAAGGATGGCTGGCGTGGTACGCACCCTGAGCCGGTGTCTGCTGCCCGCTGAGGCCGCTCACGACGACAGGAGTACCGGGAAAGAACGAGCCCGCGAGCGCGATGTGAACCCGGAGCGCGAGGCGAAGCGGCGCAGTCGCGAGATAGATGCCATGCTCGCGCGCGAGAGGCGCTCGGTGCGGCGACTGGTGAAGATCCTGCTGCTAGGCGCCGGAGAAAGCGGCAAATCCACATTCCTCAAACAAATGAGGATCATCCACGGAAAAGAGTTTGACCAGAAAGCACTACTCGACTTCAGGGACACGATCTTTGAGAACGTCATCAAGGTAACAGTCTCATACATGACAGTTTGCGTGAGTTTTTGTTGTTTCTGACGTCATAATTGTATGTTTTGCTTGTCAATAATTTTGTGGATTTGCTGCCTTTTAAATTTAAGTCAAGTCAAGTCATACATACAACTTGAATTAACTTTAAAAGCGGACTTGACTACTAGATAGAGAACATATTAATTCATTGTTCAAGTTAGTGATAGATAGATAGATAGATAGGTTGATTTAAAAGTTACTGATTTAAATGACTTTTTAGTTTTAATTAAAAGTAACTTTAATTACTTTTTAATTACTTTGTAGTAAATATAGTGCTGTCAAATCGATTAATTGCGATTAATCGCATCTAACAGAAATTTGTTTATGTGTATACATATATATATATGATATATACTTAGGCCTATATAACATACATTACATATATAATATAATATACACATATTATATAAACAAACTTTAATGTTAGATGTGATTCATTCCGATTAATTGATTTGACAGTGCTAATATAGGCTACATGAAAAAAACATTTAGTTTTGTAAATTATTTAATCAATATTTATAATTTACTTTAACATGAATTTACAGTGAACATAACTAGATTAATGTTCAGAATAATTTATTATTCAAGTTAGATTTCATTAAATGCAACAAGCCTGGGTTTTTCAATGCTGCCTTGCGCGCAACGCAATTTTATTCTCGCTGCTAGGCAGTCTGGATTCCATGGACCAGATTTTCGCCTCAGCGAGGGAACCAATCACAGAACTGGGAGGGAGCAGCAAGACGATGATGACATCTAGTCTATGCGGCACACCGAAGCAGTTTGTTTATATCTATGGATCCAACATGGCAGCAGACGCGAAGTTACCTTTCGATGCAGCCTTAGATATTGTTATAAGAAGTTTAGATCGCAAGTTTAGAACGTTTCCTCGTCTAATTTCTGTCGCTCTGCATACGTCATCTGGTATAATTGAAACGATTGGCTATGAGCTACGTACAGGCGCATTTGATAGACATTCGTAGCACCCAATAAACAGCTCTGGGCATTCGTAAACCACGCCTCAAATACAAGAACATTAACACGTGGTTCCCAGACCACGTCTCAATGAGACTAGGTCTGACGTTAACCAGGCTATACTGAATCAATAATCTTAATAAAATAATACTGTTTTATAGACCTTATGCACCAGAGAAACGAGGGCACCGCCATCTTTCGAATATTATCTTTGAACTTCCGTTTTTGCGGTCGCTCTGTATATTTCTATGGCATTGCTGTCGAGGAGTAATTAGCTGGTGAAGTGGATTTACTTATTGTAGAGTTAACGAAAGTTATCATGAGCATTGTAATGTTTATCATAAGCATTGTAAAGCAGATGTCTTATCAAATGTTGACCGGGAAATTAGCCTGGGTTAGCCTGGTAATACCAGACTCTGCTACTTCACTTTGCTTCGTACACAGAGTCTGGCATAGCATAATAGAGAAGTGTTTTCTCTCTGGCTAGGGGGCGCTTGTCTGAAGTTTAAAATCATTGGTTACCCGTTAGCCAATCAGATACATTTATTTATGACGTATGTTATGCGCTGACACAGCCACATCGAGCCACAGACATCATGCATCGAACTCAAATCTATGATCGAACTTCCACTGTAAACCTGCTGTAAACATTTGATGATGCAAGCGAAATACCGGTGTGAACATGGCTGTAAACGACTTTTGCAGATTATGTGAAGTTAATCTACGCCTCCACGGTACAATCGCGGCCTCTAAACTTATTTTTGCCAGAGTGAAACAAGAAAATATTTGTAGCCAACTCTCAAATTTAGGATTAGATCTTTTAAACACAGCTCTCTGTTCCTCACGAGTCTGTCGGAAATGCTGCAACTTAATTTCAAGATTACAGCATGACATGGAAATATTTCAGGACTGGAAAAAAAAAGGAGACACTGACCTGTCAAAAGGTAGCCAGTTCGAGCTCGACCGATAAAAGAGACCGAGATACACCATCGAAAACTCCAAGGACCATAAAAAAGCCGAGGAAGTCCACGGAGTTGCGATCACGGAACAGTGTCACCGAGGTGGGTTGACATGGCTTCAGTTAGAAAAACCCCGGAATGTTCTCCATAACAGAGCGAATAGCATCTCGTTTCGGTTTTCGATTTCTCTAACCTACAATGTAAAACTGGGCGCTTAGCGGCTACGTCACGGCTCTCAGCCGCCCTCTGTTCGTTGATTGGCCGGCTGTTTTCAGGCCGGTGGAAAACAGAAAGATAGGCTGCTATCTCAGACTGACTACTGGAGCGAAATGAAATTAGCGGAAGTAGGAAGTCTGACGTAGTCAGGCTAGCGCTGGGTGGGTTACTTCCAAGTATATAACTTACTTTCAAGTATAGAAATTTGTACAAAACTTATTATGAAAGTTTACTTTATTTTTCATTTAATTTGTTTTACAATAAATGGCTATTACTGTCATGGGATTAATGGGAAGGGGGAGCAAAACTCCATCTCGCCTAGGGCAACCAAAGGGCTAGAGCCGGCCCTGCTAAGGTCACTAAGGACAAGTTTCTTTACCAATCTTGCTTGCTTTCTGTTGAGACAGGCTTTTTTTTCTCACAAATGAGAAACACAAATAAATGCAATTTTGCATTCAGCATAATTAATACTTCCTCAATATCTGTGTCAGTCATCAGCAAGGGCTCACATGAACTCCCATCACATGTACACGATCCTTCTTATGCTGTCAAACATGCAGACTCACATGAGTTGCTATCAAACCAATTATTTCTTCATGTAGGCCTATATCAGATCAGACAAAAATCTAGATGTCCAACAGATCAGATTGATTAAACTAAGGTGTTTGGACACCCATGGCCATGTGAAAAAATGTATTATGTTTCTGACTAATTCATTTTGCTGTTAGTCATGTGATGGTTGTTTTAGGCGTCTGCTCTACCACAAAGCAAAATCCATGGGGATCATTCTTGGGTCATTTCCCTATAAGCACGCCTATTTAAGATGCCTGTGTTGTGTGTTTAATAACAGTGGCTTGACTCACAGCTCAGAAATAACGGGAAAATAGTGAAAATGCGTCCCAGAATGTGTGTGTGAGAAGACATGGGCCTGGGGCTTGTTGGAGTTGGTGAGGATCATGAGAAACAATGTTTGGCCTTTCTGGTAGAAGCAACTTTTTTATATATTTTTTTTTTTACAAACCAGTAATCACAGATCAGCAACTTGACATTTGCAGGCAGGCAAATGTTCTCCAGAATTACAAGACTAAGTTTAACTGTCCTTAAAATTAAGCAGTACATTGAGTCACTTTGTTTTGTCTAGGTTCATCCCTCACTCTGCTATGAACGGAGAGACTGTGTCTGACTTATCATTGTGATCAGCACATGTGATTTCTGAGCTCACGTGTCTTTGGATGTCTCAATATTTCTTGATAAAGAAGACTTCTGTTATTTTCCCCTATCTGTGTACTTTCTGCTCTTGTGTCTTCCTCTCATAATCTCTCACTTGGTTTCACATTAGGTTTGGGAAGTTTACTGATGTGATCATAGTAAAGACTTCAAGATGAGCTGCTGATAGCACAAGACATGCTCTCCATGTTATAATAGAGATAGAGAAGATCTAACACTCTTTAATGTTGTTCAATACGTCTATGTGCTTAAAGGGCATATTGCAGTTTTTTTTTATTTATTATTAATATGTAACCATTTATGAAAATATCATATGAAAAGTTAATGCAGGATTTAAAATTGTTTTGCGAGACATAAGGGCACAAATTTAATAGAAAACGTAACAGTTTCCTTGACCGTGTTGAAAAACCGCTTTTTTTTCAACATCCCGTCATATTACGTCACGGGAGGGAGTCGTTCGCCGGGCTCTAAGTTTACTCAATGGAGAGTATGCTGAGATTCAGTAGAAGCGGTCGTGATTCAGTGTGTTTTCTGAGGTTGTTGTATTTCAATTAATTATCATCGTGGTAATTATTGTGAATTACGGCCTGTCAGGACATCGAGTCCACAGATTTCCGGACAAAAAAAGGACGGTGCTATTTTCCGTGCCTGGGTGCGTTTAGCGCAGGTGAAGAGACGGGACTTCACTTGTGCATCTGCTTCGAAACACGCGGTAGTGAGTAGCTTTCACTTTAGACCGGATGATTATAATCCCGGCGATATGATTCATGGGAAGTTCAACATGGGATGCCGAAGCAAGACCCAAGTGAGCCTCCTTCCGTGCACACAGCAGCTCCTTCGTCGGGTTCGCCGGTCCATCAACATGTGATTCGGCCACCGGTGGGAAACATGACGCTCACGGATCCGTCAGAGATCACTTATTGTACATCTGTTTTACAAAATGTGCCTTGTCTTAATTTAATTCATGAACATATACTACATAAACTTGTAATGTGATGCATTTATGTGTTTGTTATTAGTCTGCAGCCGAAACTTAATGTTATTATTATTATAATTATTATTATAATATATTATGTTCTATAATTCATTTTCAATCTGTACAAAACAACTTTAATGTTTTTGTTAGCTGTTTACATATGACGTTTTTATACAGTAAGACAGTTGTGATTGTGATTATTTTTGTATTCATTTATTCAAAACCTTTAACTCTAAAGTCCTTCTTCCTCTGGAAACTGTCTCCTAATAACTTACATACACAACACATGGTCTAAATACTAGCTTTGTTATTGCCTGTGATACATGATAATAATCTGTACAATATTGTGATCTGAGCATTGTGATCATGTACATACGCACATCGTCGGCTAACGTGGATATATCGATAAGCTAACACTGGTCTCTCACCGAGACCCCTGCCCTGTTCTCCTCACACCACACCTCCGTGTGTCTCTGACCGTTGTTCTGTCTAACCCTGGCCTGTCTGCTTTCTTGGCCGCATCACAGGCTCATAATTACATGGCTGAGGTCCGTCATACGAGTAAACATTTAGGCTACAATTTCCTCAGCGTCCGAACTGTCATTGCGATCCATTGCTTTTCTATTGTTTACTTTGACCGCACTCCCTCCCGTTACGTCACTTCCGGTTTGGCGGTTTTCAAATGCGGAACTAAAATTTTCACACAAAAATGACTCTAGAAGCCTAAATAGCGTTTTATAAGTATATGTTTATATTTAAATCTAGTTCCTACATTATTTTTCTATACATTGGCTCACTGGGTACTCTAACCTGCAATATGCCCTTTAACAAGCAGTTGACGGAGTCAGCATTTTTCTGTGGTGTTTATTTATAACAGAGCATGTCCTTTGTTAAAAAAAATCAGTGTATTGTGCATTGTCTTGTCATTGTCGTCTTTTTTTGTTGCTTTGATTTTATGCCAGATGAGCTGAAATTATATGATCAATGTCATTATGCTCATTCTTGACTTATCTAATAATTTATTAATAATAAATAAAAAATGCTGTTTATTCAACATGCAGATACATGCAGTAATGCAAAACAGGAAATTATATCATAGTGAGGAGGACCCCTGCAGACCTTCATGACTGTATGTTGAGGTCAGTAAGTCAAAATATCAGACCGTTTTACCTTTTTGACAAGGCCGGGTTAGTTCAGGTTGTACAATGTCGTGTGGTGCAACTCCCCAAAACGCAATGATAAATTATGAATTAATAGTTCATGATATTGTAAAAAGAAAACACCTTTTACCTTGACAAAGTTTGTAAATTATTTTATTGAATGCAACTACATTAATCAACACTGTTGTATTGCATCAAAACATCTTAAAAACGATGTTGAGTCAAATTAAGTTATTCTCAGGTTACCAAAGCCAAGTTCACTTGCCCAAACCTGCTTGTTTCCTGCCGCCACAAAGCAAACATGGTCCACTCCACACAAATGAGAAACACAAATAAATGGCATTTTTGAAAGTAAACATTAAGATTTGTACACTTACATGTATTACATTTTTTAAAGAAAAGTTATGTTTTAAGTGATGGCTACACCACATGACATTTTTGGAGTAATTAAATTTTAGTTTTTAAAAATGCCATAAAGTTTTTCAAACCAACTTCAATACAAAGTGCTTTTCTGCTCTACTGAACACAAATATGTCTGTATTCTGGCAAACTATGGTGATCATTTATTAAGTGGGAAACTGAAATAATAAATATTTCTATCCTTGGTCTTGTTATCTTACCCACAGTTTGGGCAAAAGCAGGGCTGCCACATCAGATGGTTTGGCTCAGTGGAAGAGTTTTGCTTTATATGGAAAATGATATGTTTCTCGGAACGTCAGTAGAGGTCCACATGTTTCATCTCCATGATTCTTGTTCACCAAAAACCAAACTGTCAGGCATCACATCATGTAACCTTCCCAAAGCCAGTGAAATGTTCTTATGTAAGCTTTTGTTTAGACTCCAGGAGAATATGTCGTACAATGACACGACTGAGACAGAGCTAAAAGATTGACTTTGTTCGACTGGGACTGATTGCGATCAGATCCTCTTCTAACCCCACAGAGGACCAGGGGAGCAAAGCTGCAGAACTGAGCTTTCTTTGTGCAGATGATGTCATCAGTTTATTTTCAATAAGACCCCATTCACCACAAAGTAACTAGTAGTTCTGATCTTTTTAATTTGCTTCAGAGGCAAATGTTGAGGTCTGTGTTTTGGAGCATCTATTTGTATATGAGAACTTGAAGTGAGTTTTAGGACTGGTCGCACTATACGGCCTAAGTGTATGTGTTGGCATTGATTGCATGGTCTACTCACTGCCCTTTCAGTCAAGTGAAAAGAGCAAATGGGCATGAAGAATGTGCCTAAAGTTTTGTGTTTCTAAATGGTTTACCATGGATTCAGTCACCACACTTGGTTTCATTAACTGTAGATGTCAAAAAGCTTTATGAAACTCCTTGTGTAGATTTGAACGGTAATGATAACTACATTAGTGTTCACACCAACGGACAGTAACAACATTAGGCTATAAACCTGCCACAGCTATAGCACTCTAAATGCACTAACTCTCTAAAGTCAGGTGGCAGTCAAGGTTTTTATCATTCATCAGCTGGAAAAAATTCCATTAGTGATTCCAACAATATCATTACTCTGTGTCGTTAACCTTATAGTTGTAGTGTGGACTTTTCTACTCTCATAAAATGGGAATAATTTTATGAGAATAAAAAACTGCTTTTATTCAAGTCAAAATATTTTTTGCTGAATCAAGGTTACAGCATTAAAAACCCTAACCCTTTAATATGCCCTTATGGTGCAATTTTAGCCGTTTCCCCCACAGTGTGTATTTTGATGATGTATATTTGCTAAAAGTACTTTTTTTTGGATTTCACAAGCATAGAGATGAAACAGTTTGGCTAAAAAAAGTTTGATTTTATTGAGTTTCTAATGGTGAGTCAGAAATATTCAGAGGTTTTGTGAACAATTCATGCAGCTTTCTTTTTTTAGGAAGTATACTATACAAATTTTACATTAGAATTGGTGTGAATAATTTTATAAAATTTAATTTCATTTCGTTTGGTCTAAAACAGTTTCCCATTACTGGGGCAAAACGTTTATTTTTTATTTTTTATAACAAGTGGCCAGTAAAAGTAAAACGTGATAATACGTTATTTCACAGCCCAGAAGATGTGTGAATTGAATGCTGAGCTGGACTAGAGACATTGTTTGTTAGCGATGAAGTCAAGGTCAGATTGGAATAGCTCCACAATGGTGGTCTCTATGGGCTCTTGGTATTGCACAGTCCACAGAGCCAGGAAATGCCTCTCCTCAGTGCAGACAGCAAATGCCGCAAACAATGGCGATTTAGTCGTGCCATCATCTCCCCTCTGACCATTTGTCATCACCCTGTTGTTCAGCCCATCCCTGGCTTTAGGATGATGACAGTGTCGGTTATGTTTGTTTCACTGATACCAATTTGGAGGAACCCCAGTCCAGACTTTTCCTTAGGGGGTGAAAAAAACATGAACACACAATTAGAGAGGTTAACAGTTGTGTGAGCGAATCTCAGCCTATGTGCTGATCAAATTATTGGTTATTTTAAAGATAACATTATCTTTATTTCAGCCACTTTACAGTGGCAAAAGTCCAGGACATAGTCCTCTCAACTCCTTCCAGATCCTTCTATTAATGCCTTTTGGGTATTACGGCACCATTTGCCTGTAGAGGTGATTGGAAAGAATGTAAAATATTTTTACAATCAATGATTTTTTAAAAGACAACCTTGTAAGTTAAAATCAAATTTAAAATAAATCTTTTATTATCCTTCCAGGGCATATTATACATGATTTGTCAGTGCACATTATTGGAAAAAAGGTTGTAACACTTTACTCTAAGGTCTAATTTGTTAACATTAGTTAATGCATTGACTAACAACGAGCAGTATATATTTTTTTTTACAGCATTTATTAACCTTTGTTAATGCTATGTAGTATTATGTAGCATAATGTTATGTTAGTTGACAGTGCATTAAGTAATGTTAACAGATACTTTTGTTCTAAATTTTTTTTTAAAATAAGATTATTAAATGCTGCTGAAGTATTATTTTTCATTGTTCATGTTACTTGTGTAGTTATGATCCAATCCAAAACTAGATGGATAAAATCAAATCAAATACCATCCCATACTATTTCCCACTGAATGACATTTGATTTACAAATATGCATTACAAAAGCTAAATGTGTTGTGAGTACAGTCTTTAATGTCCATATAAATAATTTGAGACACCACAGTCAGTCTTTCCTTTCCTGCCTTGTTGTTGTTAACCCACTTTGAGTTGGTTGTGTTATTTATGTCTGGGAATTTATTACTTCCTAGATCAGTAGCTAGCTATCTATTCATTACTGTTAACTCTTTGTGAGAGTGATTTAAAGTCTGACCTGAGACTGACATGACGTGTCGGGACACGATAAGATCTCACCTCTGTTTGGCCCCTCGTACCCCTCACTTATCATTTGATCCTCCAAGAGTCTCTTGTGCAATGGGACACCACTGGCATTGAAGCATTTCCTCTGTTTACTACATCCTTGAGAAAATAGTTGTGGTATTCAGTAACTGCCCAGAATGTGTTTTTGCTCCATCATCCCAAGGAGAGTGCGTATGGAGGAGCAAATGATCAATAAGTTGTGTCACACCGAAAGGTTTGAATTCATGCATACTGTTTGCAAAAAGTTTGTGTGGGAGGATACAGGAAGTAGCTGAAGGGTGACACAGGGAGCAAGCATATATCAAGCCCATCTTCCTGTGTGATAAATCTGAGAGTTCCTCTGTGGCTAGAGTCTTGGGAGGCTCCTTCACAGGCGGCTTGTTTATGGCTAAAGAGTTGTTGCTGATTTAGCTGTGGTTACTAACCTGTGGGGAATCCATGAGCGGCTGCCTGGATTGCTCCCCACATCTGCTTACGCTGCAAAATCACAGCGCTGCCATTACCACCACTGGAGTAATTACTACGCCTGACACGCAGGGCCCGTCTAATGCATGTCAGATGAGGGGCGATGGTTGGGATTCGCTGTCAGCTGTCTCTCGACAGAAACCAATATCCCTGAATTAAATTTTTATTCATTGTTGACTGAAGATTCAGGAAATCCCCTCCTTTTTCAACAAACAAGGATAATATAATGTATTGTCTGTTTTAGACATGGAAAAGTCTGTGGCTTTTTGTTGAAGGCTTAAAAAACAAGTCGCTTCAGAAGATGCCATTCAAAACAAACACTAATAGCTTGTTTTCAGGAGGCATTCAAGAAACGCTAGGAGACATACTCATGGCGAGGTGAGGTTTTGGTGGTTTTCAGAGATATCTTTGGGGCTTTGCCACAACTCAGGAAGAGATTGGAAGCCCTGCAGCTGACCTCTCCGCTGTGATAAAGCCGCCTCACCGCTCTCTCTCTCTCCTCTTGCCCTGACTGTGTCAACGGATCAAGCCAATGAGGGCAGGAAGATTCGTCTACACTTCCCAGATAGTGTTGGCCAGAAGTGGGTGAAAGGTCAGAGATGGTTGGAAGGTTTTTGAGGGCTGCCTCTTGGAGACAAATAAAGGCAGAAGTGTGAGTGAGTTTGGCCCCTAGGAAAGTACCCTGACAACCCTGAACCAAAGCACACTATTACGATCATTAACCCTAACCAGCAGGGAGGCCTTAAGCATGAACAACTGTTTACATTTGTGAACTGTTTGATGGCTTGGGAAATCTTGGGATTTGGTAGGTGGGGGAATCTGATGGATTTGATGGAGTCAGCCAGACTAACAGGACTGAACCACATTCATTTCCTGTCGCTGTCCTGCTGTTTTATTGGTTTTGCAATGCATGTGTCTCGTGTTTATGCAGATCACTTGGACATGCGGACAGACTAAGAGTCTCTGTTGCATTTACACCCAACCCAATGACCTGTCATGCTGGAATGGCATTAAACTGACTTGTCCGGGTCACTGGGTCAAATCCCATAAAGCACCTGTGCCTGAGGGACCCTTTATCTTCTTTGGAGGCAAAATCTGGATGGGCGCTCTAATTACTGTAACATACTTTTGCCCAGGGCACTTTTGAGTGCTAGTGTCGATGATTCATACGTGGCCCTGTAGAGCAGAAAGAGAGGCCTAGGACCCCCTTCTGGGATCCTGAACATCAGGATGTTATTCCAGTGAAACAAAAGGAGGGTAAAATGTGCTGCAAAGCAGGATTTTGCCTCGGTTGATAGTACTGCAGTTATTATTGTGAAAAGTCAATGGCCTTATGTTACATTTACAAAGCGTCTCATGATATTTCTGCTTGTCCACGGAGCCCAACCCTCCTGGTTACTGCCAAAGAGTCTCAGTTCAGGGATTTGTGTATTCCGTGTTATGCTTGGAAGTGAGGAGGCTCATCGCGGAAGTTTAGTTTCAGTGCATTTGCTGTCCTTAACAGGGCTTTCTGGAGATGTTTTCATTTTGGCTTCAGAGTGGAGTGTTTCAGGCATAGGCACAAATCTTGTGTTTTGGAAATACATGTCATGACTGAACATCAGCAATCTTTGCCCAAATGCAGGTCAAACACCCTTTAGATTTGTCACTGTTTTAACTAACTGTGGTGTGTATTTAAAGGGACCATATTATTGACTTTATTTTATTTGAAATCTTTTCGATTTTTTTAGATGTAATTTTTATCCTGAGGTAAAAAATATAATGCTAGGCAAAACCGTTTCTTGCACCAACAGTAGTAGTTTTACTAAATGTTCTTCTCTCTCTCTGACACTTTTGTTTACAATAAAAGCCTGTCCACACCAACATAAATGTTCGGCACAAAAATTCTGTATGATTGTCGCATTCGATTTGTCTGTTCAGGCCAATATAGGTAAAATGCCTCTAATATGATTGGCTAAACTCATATTGGAGTAGTTCACACTGCTGATCATCAGGGCAGGCACACCATGTTGCTGAATACTGAATTGCAGGCCTATGTGCTCATGTCATGATTGTTTTTTTCCAAAGCCTTAAGTTGGTAACTAGTTTGAAACTGTGCTTGGGAGATTTACAGAGGCAGAATTTTAGCATGTTTAAAGTGTGCTGTAGGCGTGAAGACATTGCTCATATTTTTATTTAGTCTCCAGAAGAATTGCTACATCCAGCTTCCTGCTTCCAGCTCCAGAGAACACACCCTGCTGTTGTTATGCACCCTTGACATAAAAACATTGAATTCATCTCTCTCTCCTTCTCTTTGTCTTTCTTTTCAAAGGGGATGCGGGTACTGGTGGATGCCCGAGACAAACTTGGTGTTTCCTGGCAGAACTCAGAGAACGAGAAACATGGCATGTTTGTGATGTCCTTTGAGAACAAAGCAGGCATGCCCGTCGAACCCTGTACCTTTCAGCTATACGTCCCGGCCCTGCAGGCGCTCTGGAATGACAGTGGCATCCAGGAAGCCTACGGCCGACGGAGTGAGTTTCAGCTGGTGAGTGTAATCATAATATATTTCCTGACAACCTGTGCCATCTGGATACTCTTACACTTCACTGGAAGCACCACACAGTTCTTTGGATAGTTGCCGTAGAGTGTTCTCATAAAAAAAACTGATGTATTATTTACCTGTATTCACCTGGGAATGGCTCATGGATGGCTTGCTATAGTGGAGCTTCAATCTGACTAACTTTTGAAATATAGTGATATTATTTAGCTAAATCATGACAGTGCACCCATTTATAAAAGAAAAGATTTCTATTTCAAATGAATGCTTTTTTTTTTTTTACTTTCCATTTATCGAAGTATCCTGAAAAAAATTATCATGGTTTCCACCAAAATAATAAACGGCACAAATGATTTCAACATTGATAATAAAAACAAATATTTCTTGAGCAGTAAACCAGCATTTTAGAATGATTTCTAAAGGATCATGTGAGTAATGAAAATCCAGCTTTTCCATCACAAGAATGAATTCCATTTTAAATGTATTAAAATAAAAAAACGCCTCAGGCGTGACAGGTGTCTGAAATCACAATCAAATCACGGCAATCACATTGACCGGCGACAGCTTGTGAATCATTAATGAGAATGATTAACATGCGACCTGGTAGTATAAAAGGGAGCCTTGCAAACATGACAATCCTCCTTCGTCTGAAGGGACTGTTTGGTAGGCAGGCCCCAAGGCATGGCAAGGAGACGCAGTGTCTCGTTCCCTGTTCTCAGGAAACATAGATTACAGTCGTAACCTGAGACGTTCCCTTTCGAAAGGGAACTCACACTGCGTCCATGACGCTTTGGGGAATGATATACCCACGCCGCCATGCTAAGGGGAGTGCATGCCAGGTGGCAGTGACAACCGTCAGAACCAGCAAATTCAAATGAAACGCTAGAACCACTCACCCTCAGGTCACACTGGGCTGTCAGTGACAGCATTCCCTACGGTCATAGCCCAAGCTAAGCCTCGCAGGAAAAACCTCCATAAACATGGTTAAATGAAAGGCCTACCTGGGCCTGCTCAGGGCCTGGAACCACAGCTTCCAATTAGAAGGGGTCCCTTCTAGGGAATGTGGCTAGGGAACCTGAAGGAACCCCAGCCAATCACTATTCAGGGGACCATACTCACCCCGAAATGCCACCAGGACGGCCTGACTTGGCGTCAGTTACATAGACACTTAGTCTGGCCACTTCCTGTCTGTCCGAAGACAGAGCCTCTGGACACTTGCCTTAGGTAAGGCATCCAACCCGAAGGACTGCGAAGCTGGCAGTGAACAACTCGGCCCAGATCTCAGAGACGGGATATCCCAGAGAGTATGACTCAGCATAGTGCTTCCCAACCCTTGCCAGCGAAGGGAGTTTTTCTACTCGATCCACGGATCTACCCTGTGTTTATGTTTCAAAACACTGCGGAGGCCTGTGAAGGCCTAAGGACTGATCTAACTGGGAGGCCTCACAAGAGACCTACGACCGTCTGACCAGACTCAGGAGTCTGCATACTCAAAGTGACCCTTGGTGAGGGGAGCACATGGTCCGCCTGTTAGGCAAACCAGGCTGTAGCCAGGAAAAGAGGTTCCGCGAGGGAACCAGTAGCAGAGAATGAACACTTTAGTCGAGCCAAGGCGCAAGCTCACCTTCAGAAGCTGCCTGCTAAGACCAGCTGAACTGATAGCAAGAGGCCACTAGCTTCCTGAACCCAGCACCGTTAGGAAACCACTCACAGTGAGGCCTGGTGAGGCCTACTACCTGATAACCATAGTACGTGGGAACTCACCTTCAGGGAGACCTGAGGAGACTACTACCTGATAGCAACTGGTAGCCGAGTCCGGGTGACAGTTCCAAGGCAGCCTCCTAAGGCCAGCCAACTGGGGACTCGCCTTTCAGGGAGGCCTGGTTGGGCCTACTAGCTGATAGCAAGTCAATACTGCTACAAAGGTACACTGTTGGGAACCATACTACACCAACATAACTATTGGGCCCCACCACAGGAGGCCTAATACAGCTAGCTACCTGGTAGCGGCTATAAAGTATGTCCCACAATGTTGGAAGTGGGACTCACCTCCGAGGAGGCCTGTTTAAAGCCTACTACCCATCAGTGAATCAGCTGCCCGAACCACCAAGGCAAACCACGTGAAGTAAGCTGGCCTAGAGCGCCCTCTCAGCGGCTGCCCATTCAAGGAGGCCTGCTGAGGCCTACTACCTAGCAGTGCAGCCTTCGTTGGCAGATAAGCTGTTTACACAGCGCCTACAGCATCTTGGTGCCTAATCACATTGCCCATGGCAGTGTACTCGGCAAGAAAGCTAGCACCCTTAAAACAAGGGGAATACAACATACGCCACTCTGCCTCAACGGAGGCCCCAGAGTCAGGGACCTACCATCTGTACACATGGGTGTCCACTCATGGCAATGCTCTGGCTTCAGGGGTCAACCTACTTCGACCAAAGAAGAAATGAAGGCTAGAACTTCCCGCTCGACCCGAGCCATAGTGGTGCGAGGTAGGATAATACAGAACTGAAAGTGAGGACTCAGATCTACCCTGTATCACAGGGGAATACTCCCACCTCACCCTGCGGTTTACCAGGGTGCGGGCCTGCCAGCGGCTCTAGGGGTGACAATAAATGTATCTGTGCCCAACCTAGGGGAGTGGGGCTTGTTTGTGAGCCAAGCACATACAACCTGACGCTCGAGCAGTAGCTCAGCGAGGTGAGTGAAGCCTAAACTGGCGGCCCAGATCCGCATGCTTGTTCTGCTCTGTCCATAACACCATCCAGCTCAGCATACACGGGGCAGGGTGGCTGAGAAGATTCAGGATCTATCCAATTGTCACCACCCTCATCAGCCATCTCCTGTTTGTCCGGAAGAGCACTCGCTGCTGGACAAAGGTTTCCTTTTTTTTTGTTTTTTTTTTTACTTTTCATCATCCACCTGCTGCTTACCCTCGTCAGCCGCCGCATCGTTTGAGAGGATTACACCCCTCTCAAGGTGATCGGCGGGCTTCATCTGGGACCTCACATCCAGACGCTGAGCCCTCTTCTCTGGAGGAGAGGGCTAGACGATATCGGAGCGTTCTCAAAGGAAAAACGCTCACAATTGTACAGGCAGTTCCCTCGAGACCTGCCTGTGTGCGCTCTTCCTTCCCAGACAGAAAACGCACAGTTCGTGTGTGACCCGGCGTCAGATATCTTGAGCACAGGTCTGCACACTTCTGAAAGCACTCTCAGTGCATTTCATATATTACCTGATTTTCAAAGCGGTCACAGACAAAACAGTCCCTGAAGACGAAAAGGATGATTGTCATGTTTGCAAGGCTCCCTTTTATACTTCCAGGTCGCATGTTATTCATTCACATTATTGATTCACGGGCTGTCGCCGGTCAATTTGCCGTGATTTGATTGTGATTTCAGACACCTGTCACGCCTGAGGCGTTCCCCAAAGTGTCACACAGTGCGAGTTCCCTTTCGAAAGGGAACAGTTATTTTCAATTGTAATAATATTTAATATTTAATATTACTGTTAATATTAATTTAATATAATCAATCAAATAAATCATAAGAGATTTCTTTTCAAAACATTAAAAAATCTTACCAACCCCAAACTTTCAAACAGTGGTGTATATTCATATAAAAATAAATAAATATGTTATGTTAAATAATATACTTCCTGACTATTCAATACATTTTACTTGTATGCGTGTTCCCTGCGAATCAAAACCACAAGCTCTACCATTTGATAGAGGTTACGTTACGGGAAATACAGTAATATTTCAGTGTCATTTAGATGTAAATCGTTGGCCTAGCTATTAAAGCTAGACACTGGGAGACCTTAATTAAACCTGCTGAGTGCAGAAAAGCAGAGGAAGCTTGACTTATTTATGTGCTTTTCATCTTAGCGTGTACGTTGCCACAGGACTTTAATGAGTTCAGAAGCTGTGCACAGGAGTCTCTCAAACTTTAATCGCTCTGACTGCACACTGGAGCGATGCGATTCACATACACGTCTCTGTCACAGCACCTCTGGATCTTTATGAATTTTTAAATGTTGTTGAGAGTCCTGAAGATCTAGGTCAGTGGTGCAGGATGGAGAACAGGATAGACAGTGAGGGAACCTGAGGAAATGGCACAAATATCCCTTCATGCATGAGATGGTTTGACTTCTCACTGCTCACGTTTTTCATAAAATCTACTTTTTCCCTGAAATTAGGAGCATGAGGTGTCTGAAGCATCTCATTGATTATTTTGATGAAGTGGATCCTGATCTTTTGCTACAATCATACTCATTTCAAAGGCTGAGAACAGAGGCTGTAATCTGCTAAACCAGATTTCTGTCTTTGGCTCTGATGTGATGGGCTCATCTGTTGGCAGAGCTCTGCCCCCAAAACCCCTTGTCTTTTTCTTTCTTCTTTACAAGTGGGTTTACATCATCAGCCTTTGCTACTGTGATGAAATACAGATGGTCCTGATTAAGGATGTGTTCATCAAAAAAAGACTATTTACTTGTAATATTACTTGGATAAAAGTTTTAAAAGGTTTAGATATTTCATATATTATTCAAGTTGGACAATTTGTTGTGTATTCAAATTTGATTTACTCCCCAATTATAGTCACAGGGATTTTGTCCAAATTTAATTGTGACTAGAAAAATGTGAAAACCTTTTAGAGTGATGCTTTGGTTTAATTAGTGGTCGAATGGATTTTGTATACAAAGTTTAATGTTGATATATATAATGCTGATATAGTCTATAAGAAGTTTTAATGATAGTAGTCAATAATATTTTAAAAAAATATTCTGCAATTATTTAAATATAAAAAAAAAACTATAACAAAATTTTGTCGCCCAGAATGACGATTTATACTATAGTATGCTAATATGGATTAGAAGTAAAGAAAATGATATATTATATTAAAGTTTTATGGGAGCAGATGAAGACGGGTGCTGTTTTTCCCCCCATTTATTTCATTGAATAAAGTGAAAAGATCTCAAGTGATGTCTGTTGTCTTTTTCCCATTGTGAGAACAGACAAAATAGAAAGGCCAAGAACTAACAACACAGCACTTTAATGAAAGATAAAATAGACCTTGACTGAGAATTTGAAACCCCGTCCATCAAAGTGATAATTTAGTGAGAAGAACTAAGAATCTCTTAACATTCAACATGTAGCTGGGTAAGCTTTTTAAGTGCGCTTCCGTCATTTTAAAGCCATTATTTGCATATGTTTGGCTTAATTGAACATGTGTGACGACTGTGGAGTTTGACCCAGCTGTTTTTCCAATTCGGTCCGTGACATGAGTCTTTTGACCCTATAAGGGTTACGTTGAACTGGCTGACTGGGCCAAAGGTTTGGTGCCCCTGCCTCCCTCAGTCTCTTTTGTTCTCTATGTACTGTGAAGGCCTGTTTGTTTGTGAGTTCATTCAGAATCCTGTGAGTGGGAGGACATTACAGGGCTCAGCCTGTCCGACCGAGCAACTCCTGTTCCCTATTGACCAGAGACCAAGCATTAACCCTGTCATACAAGTTTTAGTTTCTGCCCCAAACAAAAGTGCGCCTGTGGGAATGCTGCTCTTTTTTCCCTTTACAGAAAGTCTCTTTTCTATCAGTCCTATGAAACATTGAGTAGAGGACAAAATTTGAGACCAGAATCTCTCTCTCTAGATCCCACAAACCATCTCCAAACAGTACACATGGTGTGGTATACTGCAAAATTCAGAGAGTGAATCTGAATTACACCATGAAGATTCTGGATTTTGAACATTTAATACCAAAGAAATGTTATGATAGGAAATGAAGAAATATTTCAGTAATTTAAGTAAATGTGGGACTTTGATCAGATGTTTCGATCAGATGTTCTTTGGATCATCGTGCTGGAGAAAATGATCATCAGATTTGACATACTTGTGGAGTTCATCCATCTCTTTGTGAGAATCTTGGCCTGGATCTCACCAGTCTCTACTCTGTTCCTTTAGCTCTTAGGAGGATTGTGGGGGTGCGAGGGCGGTCCTTCATCCCTCGGTTGTAGCCTATTAGAGGATCTCTTTAGGGAAAAAGTATTGGCATTGACTATGAGAAACAAGCATAATACTTCGTCAGTATGCAACCCTAAATTAATGTCAGAATTCCGTTTGACCATTGGATGTGAGGGATTGTATTGACTTGGCTGAATGGATCTTGATAAATTTGTGTGATTTGAATTTAATTGTTGAGTGAAGGGATTTGTGCTGAGATGTAATTTCCTTCTACTAGCATTTATATGAGGAAAATTTTAAAGGAAAACTGGCTTTAATATGTGTGAGACGTGCACATTAACATACAAAAAACAAAGAAAATGGATTGTGTCCATATTCAGTAAGGCTGCCAAAGTCCCAAGACTTGCCATTAGCAGGAAGGCGGCTCTGGTCATACTGTGATTGAACACAAACGTTGCTTTGCTTGAAGGCTGCGGAGAGTTCATGGACAGGAAGTCTGTATTGCTGCTTTGTTTTGAAGGCTGATGCCGCTGCCCCTCCGAGAAACCACACTAGATCTCACGGCCCAGACCAGCAGATCTGTATGAGCAATGCAACTTCACAGCTGTTGAGTCAGAGCCATCTTAAATTCCTTCCTGACAAACTCACCATAATCTTCACATACGCACAAGAAAGAGTGGGTCGCTTGTATATCAAGTAAAAGTGAGACGCTGTTGAATAATCTTCATAAAACTTCCTGAATATTTTTAAGATTTATAGGAGGCTTAATTCAAAGCTTCATTTCAAATGAAGGTATTTGGTTTGAAACCGAAATCAAAAATTGAGTAATCACAATGTTACTAGTATTGGCAGAGGCTGTGCATCCACAATTGGGTGATTCTCCCAGAGATCGTGGTTTGTATTTTGGATCTTTTTTCTTCTCAATATAATCAGAAAAAAAGGACATTACATTTTGCATAAAGAAAATAGAGCCATTAAAGGGATAGTTCACCCAAAAATGAAAATTAGCCCATGATTTGTCATCCTAGGTGTATATGACCTTCTTTCAGACGAATACAATCAGGGTTATATTAAAAAATGTCCTGGCTAATCCAAGATTTATAATGGCAGTGAATGACCATCTGTCGGAAGCTAGTTATTTTAGTTGATAGTTATAAATATGAATATGTTTCTAACACAAATGCATCACTTTGCTTTAGAAGGCCTTTATTAACCCCCGGAGCCGTGTGGGAGCTTTTATCATGGATAGATGCCTTTTTTGGGCTTCAAATTTTGGGCTCTCATTCACTGCCATTTTATTAGCCTGGACATTTTTTTAAAATAACTCCGATTGTATTCATCTGAAAGAAGAATGTTGTATACACCTAGGATGGCTTGAGGGTGAGTAAATCATGGGGTAAATTTCATTTTTGGGTGAACTGTCCCTTTAAGACTTATTTGCATTGTGACATTATTTTCATTACAGTACACTACACAATTAATTATTTAAAAATAAATGTTTTTTTCTTTTGAATTGGAAATGAAATACACAGATCTGTAACAAAAATCTTGTAATTGCGACTTTATATTTATTTATATATTTAAAATAAAGTTGCACTTGCAATATACTGTAAGTTTATATTGTGAGATCTATAGTATAAATATACATAATATACAAATCTCATTATGGTTCTGATTTCTCATAATTGTTACTTTATACAGTATGTCACATTACTTTTTTGTAAACTTTATTTCACAATTAGCCTATCTTTTTTTTTCTTTTTCTTTTCTTTTACAGGCTTACCTAGAAATATAACCTAGATATGTTCTTGACTTGGTATGATCATCTTATATTCTGTTGTTGTTGTTGTTCACCCTAAGGACATGAAGTAGACATTTAATTGAACTTTTTTTTTGCCCCGTGATGGTCGGGATCCGATGAATGGATTCCAATGCATTTTGTAGCACATATGTAAGAGCTTTGTCAGAGGACAAGATCTATGTTTCTTAAATGTCAGTTTCTTAAGTCAAGGCCCAGCCAGATTTCATCCGTGAAAAGCCACCTCAACCACGAAGGGAAGCTAGCAGGGATTTTGCCAGCAAAAGAATCTGCAGCAGGAGTAATGATGTCTATTTGTGCAAGAGAGGAAGGGCTGTGTGATTTACACAGAGAACCTTCCCAAAGAACACTGGGGCTTGTCATGCGAGCTTCAGCACATATAACCACACAGAACATCGTTATATACCATTCCATTATTGAGCTTGTTATCTCATGTACACAAAGAGCAGAAATGAAGACATTTTTCAGGTTTCACACAACCGCCCCGCATAAGAACATTTCAGGTCGAGCCCCAAGAAAGATATCCCTGCCGCTGCCCAAGAGCTGGGCGGCATTCAACATTCTTCAGGGAGATTGATGTTGCTGGGATGTGTCTTAAATTCCTCACGGCTGAAAATAAGATGGGTGCTGGTAAGCTTCCTGTTACCCAACTTTTTCTGTACAAGATGTTTTAATGAGATTCCTGGCAGCAGACCGAGCGACCGTGCTGTGCACATTGTTACCCAGAAACAACAATTTTAAGGATGATCTTTAGTGGTTTACGATGCCTCCTGGCGATCTCGCCAGGTCTGGGCCTGCCTCGCTCTATTTTTCAGTTTCCACTCTGTAAATGTAGGGACCATTTGAATTGTTTGATGGTCTTAGAGAGCCAATCCAAAATATATAAAGTGAATCCATACAGAGGAAGGGTGTATTTGTTTACTGAGCGAGCTAGGAGCGATGGCTTATAGCAGAACATAAGCCGTCCTCAGAAGAGTTGGAGATAAGCAGAACAGCTCACATTCCTGAGCAGCTGCAGAGTAGATCTCCAGAGACCGGTCCACCTCCCCAATAACACACTCAGCCTAGACATCAGCACAACACAAACACAATGAAAAAAAAAAAGCATAACTAGAAGCCAATGCATGGCTATTTCTGTCAAAAGCTAGTACTAATACTTATATATGTTTATTTTTTATTTTTTTGCAGATTTGTTAAAGGAGGATTTACTCATAATGACAAATAAATTAAGTCCCCCACGTGCCTTTGCAAACCCATTTTGAAAGCCATTTTGAAAGCCATTTCCTTTTTCTGTGGATAACTTAAGGTATATTTTTACAAACGAGCATCTCATTTTGAAAATATGCAAATGGGAATGAGTTAAATTAAGTGCAGCTTTAACATTATGCTAAACTTCTTGTGTGCTCCTCTAAACCAAGTTGCATCAGTTGTGCGTAAGTGAACTAATTGTGATGTAAAGGGACACTAACTTACACACTACTAAATATTTTGCACTATTAAACTTAGTTGAAATGTAACTCTTGTGTTTAATCTAAATATGATTATATATTATTTGTGTGGATTTCTTTTTAACCGTTATTTACACAAGTCAACCTTAACAAAATCAACTGCAATTCACGGTTTCAACACTTCTGATTCAACTTCTTATTTGAAGTGTTATATTGTATTATTGAATTGAATTGTGATTTTTTTTTTCTTTCAAAATGCATTTTTAGTATTTTCAAATTTAATGTATTAATATAGACAGCAATTAAAATGTTTAACACAATACATTTAAACACGTGCCCGTTTTCATATTATTGACAATTACATACATTTAATTTTGTAAACATTTTCTTTGCTTCCTATGGAGGCAGTATTCTATGTAAAACTGCATTGGAACAATATTTATACTCAATTTTTAAGAATGAAACAAATAAAAATGGATTGAACATCTTTTTTTTTCAGGTCTATACAGCTAGCTTGGTCTGTGATTATTTGTCGCTGAAAATAATGTTTGTTAGTGCCATCAAGTTGTAGTTTTATGTAACAGCTGCAGCTCTAGGCATGTGACCAAAAGCGCAAATCTTACTGGTTGGCCAGTTTTATTTACAGTGCGATAGAAAAGAAATTAGAACATTTCTTCATAAATATAAATCCATTGCATTGATGGCATGCAAATGTTCATGTCGGTTCAAAGTAAAAACATTTAATGCACTGAATTTGTCTTTTCCACCGAACATTCGTCTTGGTGTGAACAAGCCTTAATTGTGAGTATAAAAAAGTTCAAATAAGAAAATATTTTCCCAATGAAATTTGAAAAAAAAAATTCACACATTTTAAATAGGATTTTATACATAAAAGTTGCCGTTATAATTTAGGAAGGAGGTCCCCTTGGATGTTTGTGTGTCCTTGGGAAAAAATTATTTGGAACGACCTTTCAGCTGAGTAAATGATGACAGAATTATCATTTACTATTCCTTTAAATCCTTTTGAATCAGTACAGTTGTATGTTTCATATAGATCTCATTGTGGATATCTTCCATTTTTGGCTTGACATCTCAATTTGTATTGGCACCTCTCAAGACTTTGCGCTTTCGTCAATCCTCTCTTCTTGTTGAATCAGTCTAGCTTCTCCCTCCAGCGGATGTGGCTCCGATTACTGCTGTGCGTTTGTAGCCGCTGGAGCCGAGCATGCTTAGTCAATAGTTGCCTGGTTTTTAAACACTCTGTAATTAAAGCAAATCCACCTAAGAGTGTGTGCAATAAGCAATAATATAAGTGCTGAGCTGTGGGAGAAGTTTTCTCGCTTAGTCCCACCACTCCTTTGGCTGTGGCCAGGGTAAATAATGCCTTATTGTTTCTCTGTCGACTCCCGGTCAACGGGTAACACTCTCCATCCCGGAACACAGCCAGACTTATTCACACAGCTGGGATATAGACACTGTACTGGGACATTCATAGCAGAGACCGGTTTGAAATGTATGAATAAATGGAGGAAACGCAGACACAATGTCATTCATGGTTCAGAGAGGGTTACGGTTAATTACTGCAGTTAATCGCTAGTGGCAAGATTGATGAAGGCATACTGACCAGATGTTTTGTGGGTTTTGGCTGAGACATTGGCTGAGATCATTTCCAGAAAACATTTGATTAATTCCTCAGCTTTTTATTTATTTATTTACAGAGAGCAAGAAAAAGCACATAATGAGGGAGATGTAGACATTAGATAAATAGCTTTGTTACTAAATGGCTTCATGACGTTATTGCTACTTTCACACCTCAATTGTTTGTGTTCATCGATTGATCAATTGAATTGTTTCACATAGCTAATCTATACAAATAGCTTTAAAGCAATTATAATATTTCCCCTCCGTTTAGGTCATCCAAAAATTAGATTAAAATAGACATGTATATTTCACTATATTTGAATATCTGTTATGTAACACTTTTCCAAACGCATATTGGATTTTTGGTGGAAATTTACAACAATGCATATTTGATGCATCTCATTTCTGTTCTTCTGAGATAAACAGAATAGTAGTGATGGGTCGTTCGCGAATTGGCTCTTGTAGGTGAACGACGGGAGCTGGCTCGCATATCTGAAGAGCCGACTCTATTAAAAAAAATATAGCCTGTTGAAATTAAATTATGTAGGCTAATAATGAAATAATGAATGATTTTAATTTTATTTAAAATAATTGACTAATTCAAACAACAACAAAAAAATATATAGGCCTAAAGGCGCACACACATTCGTTTCGACTGTCTGATCAGCCTCACATTCTGTTCCTGTCAATCATACACACGATGTCAACCAATGCATGAGGAAGGGCCGAGCCAACTCGCACACACACACACACACACACACACACACACACACTAGAGATGCGGATAAACCGCGGATTGGGCAGATGACGTGACGAAAAATCATATTTTAATTAAATTCGGGCGGGTGGCTGTTGAACTTACTAAGCAAACCTGCAAGCTATGAGCCCAGCTGTCAGTATTGGAGGAGGCCTAAACGTCTCGTAGATGAGACTGCCTCGGGGTTATTTTGTTTCTATATTAGTTATATTTTAAAACAGCCAGTCATTGCAGCCTAGAATCGCATTTAAAAGTAAGGCAGATTATGGAGTGATATGACTCAGACATTGGGCAATGACAGCGCAATATGTTCAGAAGAATGCAAGAGCTAAACTTCTACAATTTCAACATACACATAAAAAAAAATAAAAAAAAAAGATTAAAGAGGGTAAGAAAAATAGTCGGAAAACTTTGCCCATTAAATTAGATGTGCTAGGCAAGCAGGCAAGGATTTGGGGTGTTATGGACAATTACAAATGTGAATATTCACGTTGCACTGTTGTGCGGTGGACTTTGAGCGAGTTAAAACATTTATTTTTTAAAGAGCCGTTTGTGAGTCAAAAGAGCCGGCTCTTTTCAGGGAGCTGAGTCAAACGAGCCGGCTCAAGAAAAATAGCCGGATTGCCCATCACTACAGAATAGTGTTTTCTTGCAGATTAATGTTTTACTTGCAGAAGGGATCTTTCAAAAGAAACGTGTGGGTACTATTTCACCCTCAAACGAAAGGAAAAAGTAATTCATTATATTTTGCATAAAGGAAATTAATCCTATTTTTTTGCATTGTGACAATGTAAAAATTCTCATTCTCATTCCTGTAATATTTTTGTATTATTTATAGTTTTATTATTTATTATTTACATCACTTTTTTTGTTATGAAATCTGTTCTTGATACGTTTTGTGAGATTCCCCCAATCAGACTTTTATTATCTGGCCCATAATTTCCTCTGCATCTAAGATGAAATGGCTTCACTTTAGGGGTTTTCTCACCAGAAGAACGTTTTCATAGTTCCTATAACTATTGGTGTAAGTACTCGCTTTTTGGCATGTTTGCACCACAGGAACTGGGAACAATTTTAGTTATAGGAACGCCTTTTGGGGGAACTAAATTAGCTCCTACTTCAGAGTAGTCTAAGCCAGCACAATAGGAACTACTAGTGACGAAGTGAAGTGTACATTTAATGGCCAAACCCCAGACAGCAACATAGTGTCAGCCCAGATCCGGGCCAAATCTGGTACATGTTGATTGCATGCGTACCAGATGTGGGCCTGATCTGAGCTGTTCGCAACCTTGATGATGTTTAGCACTGCAAGTCGTCGTAGGAGATTTCGTCTCTTAGCCCTCCTTTTTTTGCTCTATCAATCGCATAACTTATACATCTACATTCCATCTCTGTAATCATGAAACCCACGACACACCACACAAACACAGCTCCAGTTGTTGCATTGTTGAATGTCGTGCTTAAATGATGTCGCTGTTGGCTGGCTTTAGGCGCCGTTATACTCACAGCGAAGTAATTTTTCGTTCTTCGCTTAGTGGGTAAAACGAAGTTCAAAAGACATGAGCAGCGATATGTTGTTACCGAACATCCAGACGCCACCCACACTGCTGAGAACTATGGTTAGATGAATTTGTAAATGGGTGCTCTGCGCTTTCCTCTCAATAACAAAATAAACACAACAAAAATTTTAAAACGGCAAGCATTTTTTTTTAAGTGTAAGAAAAGCATTGCGGACATGTTTGCACAAGCTCTGCAATTCGGCACTCTAGTAAAGTTACGCCACGTTTATTTATAGCACTTTATACAATGGATTGTTTAAAATCAAGCAAACAGTGTCAAGTGACTTGTTTCATCAGAAGTACAACTTTTTCTATTATAAAGCAGCTCTCCAATGTGTTCATGTTTTCACTCGCGGATGTCTGACCTCAACGGACTGAACAGGAGAAATTAACCGGAAAAGATTTCCACGTCAAAGAAGGCGCTCTGCACACATCTACCTATTGCGTAATCGCCACGGACCAATGGTAGTACAAAAGGGTTTACCAGCCGTAGCAAAGTATCCATAAAGTTAGTATTGGCAAGCTGTTTCGAACGCCCAATTTTGGCCTGATTTTGTTCGAAATGACGTCACATCAGTTCATTCTTCGATTTCACCTGAAGTACATTGGAGCCTTTATCACTTCAGAGTTCCTAAAGTGAATGCAACCAGGAAAATGTCCCTAGGGGAACTATAGTTCTCAGGGGACCGAAATCACTGTTTGTGCTGTTAAACATTTTTGAAATCTGCATTCATTTATAGATCAGCCCCTCTTATCTAAAATGACTTAACAATAAGAAACACAGAGACACAAACAGTTAATTTAGTCAAAAAACATAATTTAAAGACCTTGACCTGCAATCCAACATCTCAAACAGCACTAAAATCAATGTTCCCAGATTCCTATCATTCCTACATCCCCTTTCTTCCCTCTTTTCTGGCCGTCATGTCCTCGCAACATCACTATAACCCCTCATTTCTCAGGAGGGATAATAGAAGTGACAGCGCAGAAAGGCTTTTGACTCTGAGAGGTGTCACTGGTGCATTCAGACATATTTCTTCGACTACCCTGTCATCTGTCATGTGCTATCTGTAAACAGACTGTCAGGAGCGATAAATGCATGCTCATTTTGGCCTGCTCCTCCAGTGTCCTATCTGTCTGTCTGCTCTATCTAGGCCATTATAGTACAACTTAGTCAAAGTACTCCACAGACATTGCTGAGGTTTGATATGACCATGACAAACACTTCCATTGCCTTGACATTCCTAGGATGGAGATTATACACCTAAGTGGCCTATCAAGGTTATTTCACTCCTTATAATGAAAATTAAAGGTTTGTGCATGTGTCTGCAGGTGGTTTCCAGTCTAAACTCCCATTCATAAGTTTAAAATATCATAATGTGATAATTCCTTTAAAAAACTCTTTCCACTATGATTCCTTTTTGGGAAATATTTTGTTGTATTTTAAAAAAAGATCTTATTTAAAAAAAGCTTAGTGATTTAAAAAAAAAATCAGGATAGTAACAAAAATTTGCATTATTTGGTTATGTCAAAGAGGCTTTTAAGGGAATATTTTACTCAACAAAATGAAAACCTGTCATAATTTACTCTGTAATAATTTTTTGAAACTTGTTGAGGTATGTGTAGATTTTGAGGTAAGACTTTCAATCTGTAAAAGGACACCTTTTTGAGTCTAATCTTTTCAATGAATCGAATTATTTGTTTGTCAGTCTGAATGGTTTGTTCATAAATTGTTTTTCAAGTTCATTTCACTGTCTAAGGGTTACGTTCACAACGGTTATTAGTAAGATTATCAGTGAATAACAACATAATTTTTTATCTGTTTCTCACACAATGCTGTTGTATGACTTCAAAAGACTTGGAAAATAGTCATGTGGGTAATTTTTTTGTTACTTTTATGGGGCCTTATCGAAGCTCCCCTGTTTTCAATTTTGTTTTCAAATGGTTTTTGAGCATCAAATCGGCATATTAGAATGATTTCTGAAGGATCATGTGACACTGAAGACTAATGCTGCGTTCACACCGGACGCGAATGGCGCGTCAGGCGCGAGTGATTTCAATGTTAAGTCAATGCAAAGACACGTTACGCGCGTAAAAAATTCCTGCGGCGCGAATGAGGCGTAGAGCGCGGCGCGGTAGACGCGAATACGCCTCATTCGCGCGTCTCGCGTCTGGCGCGTTATGCGCGAATGGCGCGAATTGAGCGTCTGGCGCGTTACGCGCGTTACGCACGAATGGTGCATTTTGTGCATTCACGCGTTTGACGCGAATTCGCGTCTGCCGCCCGAGTTGAAAAATCGGAACTTCTGCGTCAATTCGCGCCGCGTTAACCAATCAGGAGCCTGCTTGCTGTCACGTGGTGATCTGGATGCTGAATGCCTCAATACATTAGCTATTTTGTAATATGACAAAATGGAATAAAATTACTATTCTATTATATTCTGTTCTAATGCAGCAACAAAGCAAATATTTTGTCACATAAAAACTTGATTTAAATATATGAGACATATTCATTTTGTATTGAATGCTTTTTATTCCATTTCTAGATTATATGAAACCTTATTATTCTAATGTAAAGACAACCATAGTACAAAATTATTCTAGACCCGACGGTGTCCGGTCTGTTATATGTATTTGACAGATTAGGTTGGTGAGGGCGAGGGTGATCCTCGCTCCGATGCGGGACAACAGGTCATCAAACTGGGCGCGGGACAGGCGGAAGTACCGCTGGAAGCGGCCGTCATCCAGGCGCTGCTCCTGGAGCGAGGAAATGGTGAAACTCGACAAACTGAGTTCGCCTCCGAATGGTCTGGTGGACCCAAATACAACGACGATGATCCCTACGCCGCTGTTCTGCTTTTCAGAGCAAATACAGAGCGGTGACTCTCTCGATAAATGCTCGACCAACATAAAAAAGATGGCCGCCAACAGATTTCGAATTTGACGCGCGTGACGCGCGTACATTTCGCTTCAAACTTTTCTTTTTACGCGCGTCAATTTCGCTCTTGACGCGCGAATGTATTCAAAGTTTACAAGCGTATAACTAGACGCGGTAGGCGCGAATTTGACGCGCCATTCGCGTCCGGTGTGAACGCAGCATTAAGGTCCCTGCACACTGAGTTTTGTATACGTTTTTTTCGTATTCGTGATTCGGTGGCTCTGAATTGTCAAAACGCCATTCAAAATGCTTGCTACGGATGGGAAAAACGCAGAAAATCAAACCCAATCCGAAATTTTTTATGACGGACGAAAGTTTCGGAGGCAGTGTGTAAGTGTGATTGACAAAACATGAGGTCGTATTTATTTTTTAACGTGCGAAAATTTCGGACGCGAATTTCGGACTTAGGGCCCTATTTTAACAATCTGAAACGCAAGTATCAAGCGCGAAGCGCAAGTAACTTTGTGGGCGGGTCTTGGGTGCTGTTGCTATTTTACCGGCGGGATAAATGTCTCTTGCGCCCGACGCAAGTTTAAAAGGGGTTGGTCTGAAGTAGCTTCATTATTCATAGGTGTGGTTTGGGCGTAACGTGAAATAAACCAATCAGAGCGTCATATCACATTCCCTTTAAGAGCATGATGAACGAGGTGCGCTTGTTCCATGGCACAAAACCATTATAACGGCGCATTTACCAGGAGCGCTTCAGAATCGGTTCACAGCCGAGGAGATCGATGTTCTCGTCAGGGCCGTAAAAGAAAGAGAAGTGACATTGGAGATGGGACAAACCCACCCAAATTAGCTTCGGTTATACATGCATATAATAATTTGGGTAAATATGTAAGCTTTATGCCTATTTTTCCCTCGTTTTTTAATATATTTCCTTATAATTATCATTTGCAAAAAGGAAAATGCATCTGTGTAGATGAGAGAATCATCTACAGTGTATGCGCGTTGTTCACACTCTGTACTATGACCAAGCATGTGCGCTTAAAATAGCATCTGAATGTACGCTCAACGCGCCACTGACTTTAGACTAGTTTTTTTCTGGTCAGTGGCGCAATTGTTTTCTGGAACTGCAAAATAGACCCCTTTTGCGCCGACGTCACAGCTACGTCACGGCGCTAGCTGGAGGCAAAACAATAGGAAAACTGGAGGCGGCCAATACAAACCAGCACAAATTCGGCTACATAATAAGGAGCTTAAATTGTTATTATTATTATTAAATGTCCTCTTGTTGTGTTGTTGGGTGCAAGAATCGATGAAAAATGAATATGCTGTCTCTGGAATCTTTATTTCTAGAAAATATTCACATCATTAAAATTGCACCGTAATGTCACTCAACATTGTCGTCTTCTTGGCGCTGGCTAGGCTGAACTGCGGATCGAACCATACAAGTCTTGTACATGAGCGTTCATCACATAGTTATAGGCATCTAAAGATTTATATGCCCTCAGTTTCTCTTTACGCTCTGTTTCTCTATCAGGTGTAGAAGTCCGGCAACTCAACCGGAGGTAGCGTTAACGTTAATCCTGTCAGATCATCCCATTGACTGAGCGTGTAACGTTACGGGTCGGCCAATCTGGTTCCGTCCGTTAAAATGAACTTTAGCAAATAACAATCGCGGTCCTGGACAGTGAGTGACCTTGCACATTAAGATAAAATCAGATTTTCTCCCATCATTGTTAAAAAACAAGCTAACAAAACATGCAAACTAGCGTTAGTGAAGCGGCCAAAGGGGTCGTTCTGCCTCCGCCCACATAAAAACGTCACCATGTTTACCAACTGAAAAGGGGTCTATAGCACCATGGGATTAGGCTTGTTTGAGATGAGCAAAATCTGCGCAGAACCGATCACCGGTGATCAACGCGAGATGCATGCCGGTTAGAAATGTGTCCGAGGGCAGTCCGCCTTGCTCTGATGTCATGCAGACGTATGTCAAAAAACTCTCGCGAGCCCAAGGCGCACGTGTCGGATTTAGCAGTCGAGCGCAGTTGCTCTCCACCGACTGCGCTGATCAAAAGCATGATGGGAAACGACTTTGCTGACGACACAGCTTAATGCTCATTGGTTTAAACAACCGTGATGTATTGTTCTCTTTTTAAAAAATTTATTTTAAAACTCTGGTATCATGTTTTATTTGTATACGTACGTTACGTGTGAATAAACTCTCTGACAGTGCGATATGGGTTATGTGATGTCATTTTTATAGAAAATAAAATAATAAAAACACATGTCTGTATTAAAGAAAAAAATATTGATAAACGCGTATTTGGAATGGAATTAAATAACAAGTACTTTGGGTGTCTTGTTCATTATATTTATTTTCGTATAAAAGCAGCAGAACTTAAATTACATCCAGTTTATTAGCAACACCTGCACGAGCGTGAATCCCGTGAATCCCGCGATATCCGCCTTTGATCTCGCAGGTGTCTGATCCACCGTGAGAAGAGAGATCTGTCCGTCTTGCCTGCGCTTTTTTCACTCCTCCTCTCACTGCAGCCGCCTACTCTCGACTACAATTCAGGCGAGGCAAGGCGCATCTCAAACAAGCCTAATGTTTGCGCCGGAACACGCCTCCTTTTTTGCGCCGACCCGCGCAGGGAGCGCAAGTTCATTCTCTAGTTTACCGACGTGCGTCTGTGGAGGGAAAAGTCCGCTTTGCGCGGGTGCAAAATACGAATGATACATGTGTCAGACAGTGTACAAAGTCATTTGCGCCGTGTGCAAGATATGGCCATGGATAATTTATTAATGTATTAATAAAACAGATATTTACAGATACAGATATTTAACAGAGACAATATTACTATCAGTTTGTTTTATTCAATAAATGTAGCCTTAGTGAGCAAACGTTAAAATAATCGTACCAACCCCAAACTTTTGAACTGAGGTGTACATTATACATATATGTGTGCATTACACACACACACACACACACACACACACACACACACACACACACACACACACACACACACACACACGTACACATACACGTTCAGTAAAGCTCCTCAGGACACAATTTAATACCACTTTCATGTCCATGAGAAAAGTGTGAGGATTAGCAACAGATATTAAGTTTTGAGCCCCTGTGAAACAGATGGCGAGTGGGCAGACCCAAGGGGAGCACAGTACTGGAAGAGGAAAAACTTTACAGGCAACCGTGTCCTTGGATGTTTGGCTGTTGTTGAAAACATCATACACCCACACTGTTTTTCTTGACTTTTTTTCTTTTATCTCCCTCACTGTTTTTATTCCACCCGTCAGTGGTTTGTTTCCAGGCCTGTCTAGGGTCAGTCTCCCTGAGGGGCCACTATTAGGCGAATGGATAAGATAGGAGCTGAACTGATAGAGGTGAGACACAGGAGAGAAAAGTGGGAAATGCCCACAGAGCCATAGAGTGCCGAAGGAGGAACAAACACAGCGGCATGGCTCTTAGTCTCACGCTTTTTACACATTCTCACATTACAGAGGACTTGACAGACTGTGTCTGCTGCTGAGGTCACAGCCACAGTTCACTTAAATTGAGCTAAGGAAATGATGACACTAGAGCTGCAACAACTAACCGATAAAATCAATACAAATCCATAATAAATGTTCTCTGTTGAATAGTTGCATGCTTGAGACTTGTCCCCATTGACGTCACTTTACAGTTGTGAAAGCTGCAGAAAAACATGACCAATGTCGACCAAAGCAAAGCACTTTATATTAAACACATTTTTTTTCTCCAGTGCATAACTTAATTTATGTTCTCTGTAAATGTTGTAAATTAAGTCATTTTCTGACAAGTATGAAGAAATAATTTTGTTCTTTTGATTACAATTGGTTGTGTGAAATTAAATGAAATTTTTCAAATAAATGTATTTATAATCATAAAATTGTATAATTATTGTTTTATAAGAACAGTGACTACTGGCATTGTAGTAAATAATTCTTGACATTTACAGTATAAGCACAATAAATGTCAGTAATATCACTGCTATTTTTGTATGTTTGATTTTGATTTTGTGAAAAACTATCTGTGAATTAAATAGTAATATTTATATTTTAAAGGAGAATATCAGTATGTAGAATACCCAGTGATTTGCACATTACTTGAGGGGACAGCATTGAGCAGGATATGGAATAACATGCTTTTTTGGTATTATTATGAAAACAAAATAATTTTTTTCTTTTCTTAAATCAAAGATGTAATTAGCAGATTAATCAACAGTTTTTAGTTGTGGCCCTATAGCTTACCTTGTGGTTCAACAGGACAGGTGTCTCCTGTTCTTGTATTACTGATTTGAAGCAGAGCAATGCATTAGATTGACAGGGTGTGCAGATCTTCTGCTTGGAAGTGACATTTCTGTCATGGTATTTTTCAGCAGTAGTTGCCATCCACTGCCACTAATGTGAGATGTCAGAAACCTGTGGACAGATTTCTCAGGTCATCTGCCCATGTGTTTGACATTTTGGCCGTTTTCTGTATTGAGCGAGCAGCAATGTGTCACATAAAGATATATATTAGATGGGGCTCTGGAGGGTACGGAGCTCCTTCAGAGACGCATCTGGACAGTCATGATAGACCCGTCTATCACGGTTGTTCCACTGAACTTAATCCAGTGATTAAAGTTACTTTAAAGACAATTTTAACTACATTATATATATATATATATATATATATATATATATATACACTCACCGGCCACTTTATTAGGTACCCCATGCTAGTAACGGGTTGGACCCCCTTTTGCCTTCAGAACTGCCTCAATTCTTCGTGGCATAGATTCAACAAGGTGCTGGAAGCATTCCTCAGGGAGTTTGGTCCATATTGACATGATGGCATCACACAGTTGCCGCAGATTTGTCGGCTGCACATCCATGATGCGAATCTCCCGTTCCACCACATCCCAAAGATGCTCTATTGGATTGAGATCTGGTGACTGTGGAGGCCATTTGAGTACAGCGAACTCATTGTCATGTTCAAGAAACCAGTCTGAGATGATTCCAGCTTTATGACATGGTGCATTATCCTGCTGAAAGTAGCCATCAGAAGTTGGGTACATTGTGGTCATAAAGGGATGGACATGGTCAGCAACAATACTCAGGTAGGCTGTGGCGTTGCAACGATGCTCAATTGGTACCAAGGGGCCCAAAGAGTGCCAAGAAAATATTCCCCACACCATGACACCACCACCACCAGCCTGAACCGTTGATACAAGGCAGGATGGATCCATGCTTTCATGTTGTAGACGCCAAATTCTGACCCTACCATCCGAATGTCGCAGCAGAAATCGAGACTCATCAGACCAGGCAACGTTTTTCCAATCTTCTATTGTCCAATTTCGATGAGCTTGTGCAAATTGTAGCCTCAGTTTCCTGTTCTTAGCTGAAAAGAGTGGCACCCGGTGTGGTCTTCTGCTGCTGTAGCCCATCTGCCTCAAAGTTCGACGTACTGTGCGTTCAGAGATGCTCTTCTGCCCACCTTGGTTGTAACGGGTGGTTATTTGAGTCACTGTTGCCCTTCTATCAGCTCGAACCAGTCTGGCCATTCTCCTCTGACCTCTGGCATCAACAAGGCATTTCCGCCCACAGAACTGCCGCTCACTGGATGTTTTTTCTTTTTCGGACCATTCTCTGTAAACCCTAGAGATGGTTGTGCGTGAAAATCCCAGTAGATTAGCAGTTTCTGAAATACTCAGACCAGCCCTTCTGGCACCAACAATCATGCCACGTTCAAAGTCACTCAAATCACCTTTCTTCCCCATACTGATGCTCGGTTTGAACTGCAGGAGATTGTCTTGACCATGTCTACATGCCTAAATGCACTGAGTTGCCGCCATGTGATTGGCTGCTTAGAAATTAAGTGTTAAGGAGCAGTTGGACAGGTGTACCTAATAAAGTGGCCGGTGAGTGTATATATATATATAGTACTGTCAATCATGATTAATTGCATAATTTGTATATTGGTTAATATACAACACAGTTTATAAGATTTGGGTCGATTGTTTTATAGAAAGAACTGAAGTCCCTTCACCACTATCTTCACCAAGGTTGCATTTATTTGATCAAAAATACAGTAAAAACTGTAATATTGTGAAATATTATTACAATTTAAAATAACTACTTTACATTTTAAAATGTATTACTCAAGTCTTCAGTGTCATATGATCATTCATGATCAAGTCATTCTAAAATGCTGATTTAATGCTCAAGAAACATTTCTTAATATCAATGTTGAAAACAGATGTGCTGCTGAATACTTACTTGGATTCTTTGAATATGAATAGAATAGAAAGTTCAAAAGATCAGCATTTATTTGAAATATAAATATTTTGTAACATTATAAATGTCTGATTACATTGTCACTTTTGATCAATTTAATGCATCCTTGTTGAATAATGTCATTAATGTCTTACTAACCATGAACTTTTGAACAGTAGTGTACATAAATAATCAGATTTAAGGTACACAATTCTAGTCTTTTGTTTCTAGGAGCACAGCTCATGTTATTGCTAACATACCTCTGGCATAATGTAAGTCTTCGAATTATTTTCAGAGTTCCCTGACAGTCATACATTTTCCTTCTTCTGGTCTCCTCCAGACTCAAAAATCTTAATACTCTATCCGCAAAGATAAAAGGCAAGGTGTATGGTTACAGCTAGATCAACAGTGTGGGAGCAGCCCGAGGTTCTGTGAAGTTCTGGAGGTGAAGGAGCTCCATGTGGGGGATTAATATGAGTTCTCTTCTCGCATCCAAACCAAACAGGCAATCCCACTCCAAGGACCGGGAAATCAAACTCTGTTTGTTTTGCGTGAGGATTATTTACATAGTCTGATATTTACGGAGGCAAGGGCAGACATCGTCACTACAGAAGAGGGATTTTTTTTCTGACTGAAATGAACAGAAATGAATCTGGAAGTTTTGCTATGGTCTTGAAGGTCCCATTAGTTACCGTTAGTTAATGCATTCACCAAGATTAACTAACAATGGGCAAGACATTTGCATTTATTATTCTTTGTTAATGTTATTTGAAATATAACTTCATTTTTAGTTAATGTTAGCTCAGGTCCATTAAATATATGGTAACACTTTATTTTGATTGTACACTTTAGACATTTTGCAACCAGTCATTGGAGTATCAGTAGACTGTCAGGTTAATATCTACTAACACTTTATTTTGATGCTCCACAATAGACATTCTACTAACAAAGTTAACTTATTCTACTAACCTGAACCCTAACCTTAAGTTTACTAATAATACTCTAATGAGAGTTAGTTGTAGTTGCAGTTACTAGTGATGGGCAATCCGGCTCTTTTTCTTGAGCCGGCTCGTTTGACTCAGCTCCCTGAAAAGAGCCGGCTCTTTTGACTCACAAACGGCTCTTTAAAAAATAAATGTTTTAACTTGCTCAAAGTCCACCGCACAACAGTGCAACGTGAATATTCACATTTGTAATTGTCCATAACAACCCAAATACTTGCCGGCTTGCCTAGCACATCTAATTAATGGGCAAAGTTTTCCGACTATTTGTCTTACCTTCTTCTTTCTTTTCTTTTTTTTTTTATGTGGATTTTGAGCTTGTAGAAGTTTAGCTCTTGCATTCTTCTGAACATTTTGGGCTGCCATTGCCCGATGTCATTTCTGAGTATCACTCCATTATCTGCCTAACTTTTAAATGCCTATTCCACAAGTGGTAGACTACAATGACTGGCTGTTTTAAAATATAACTATAGAAACAAAATAACCCCGAGGCAGTCTCATCTACGTTTAGGCCTCCTCCAATACTGACAGCAGGGCTCATAGCTTACAGGTTTGCTTAGTAAGTTCAACAGCCACCCGCCCGAATTTAATTATAAATATATATTATTTTTCGTCACGTACTCTGCCCGACCCGCGGTTTATCCGCATCTCTAGTGTGTGTGTGTGCGAGTTGGCTCGGCCCTTCCTCATGCATTGGTTGACGTCGTGTGTATGATTGACAGGAACAGAATGTGAGGCTGATCAGACAGTAGAAACGAAGTGTGTGCGCCTTTAGGCATATAATTCTTTGTTGTTGTTTGAATTAGTCAATTATTTTAAATAAAATTAAAATCATTCATTATTTCATTATTACATAATGATTTAATTTCTATAGGCTATATTTTTTTAAATAGAGTCGGCTCTTCAGATATGCGAGCCAGCTCCCGTCGTTCACTTACAAGAGCCGGCTCTTAGATCCGGCTCATTCGCGAACGACCCATCACTAGCAGTTACTTATAGTTCTATGTAAAGTGGAGTGGACCATCGAAATAAAGTGTAACCAGTAATATTAACAAATGCAACTTTTGATTTTAATAATGCATTAATAAATATGGAAGCTTGTTTTAGCCACTAAAAAAAAAAAAAAAAGATAATTGCAATTTTTTTTTTCATCTCACAATTCTGACCCTTTTCCTCGCAATTGTGTGATATAAACTGGCAATTGCGGGTTATAAAGTCAGAATTACGAGTTCTCGCAATTCTAACAATTGTGAGTTTATATCTTGCAGTTCTGAGAAAAAAGGTCATCATTGTGTGATAAAAAGTTACCTTTTTTATTTTTTATTCTGTGGTGGAAACAAGCTTCCATAAGTAAATGTTAAAATTAACTAAGATTAATAAATGCTTTAGAAATATTTTTCCCTTGGTTAAATAATGTTAACTAATGGAACCTTATTGTAAAGTGTTACCTGACATTTTTTACATATCCATCATCATTGACTCTTTCTTTCTTCCATGGAGGAGATATTTTGCAGAATGTCTAAGCTCCTCTTTTCCAAACAGTAGAATGAATGTGAACACGGGTTTTCAAGCTCCCAAAATGATAATAGTTTGTATTGAAAGCATTAATTTTTGCCATTTGGACCCATTCATTTTTTACATTCTTCCAAATGTCTTTGTTTTCAATGTAAAAAAAAAAAGAAAGAAAGCCATACAGGGTTGGAATGACATGAGGATGGGCTATTTTTTATTTTAAACTATTATTGTAAACTATCCCTTTCAGCCAGCCAAACAATGTCTCTTGCGAAAAATAGGAACACACAGCTGTATTTCACTTTTCTAGGCACAATACGTTTCCTACAGAGAGAAAAATGAAAACATTTGGTGATATGTCTGTTCGCAGTCACTGTGGAACGGTTATCCACCAACTAAGCACAGCTGCTGGATCTGGCAGTTAAACATCACTTTAACAGGATCGCCACTCACTGCCTAGGAAGGTTTTACTGTCAGATATAACAAAGTGCGAGGTGAAAAGAAGCCCTGATGAACTCGCTGAAGCTCTAGGAAAGCATTCATCCCTTCCACTCAGCCTTGTTCATATAAGCTCTCTCCCAAGACGACTCTCATGCCATTTGATTGAAACGGAGACTAAAGAAAGATTTTTCAGGGCTAGTTTTGTGTTTTACGTCAAGATGTTTTCCTTCAAGGCATTTCCCTTAGTTTCTTTGCGATTAGGGTCTGTATTTGAGTCGAGGGTCATGAGGGATGCCTTTAATTGGATCTCATTTCTGCAGATCTGCTGTTTATTTGAAGAAGACTGTGGCAGAATTGTAGCGACTGAGATCACCACTGGGAAGGGAGGGGTTAAGACCTCTGAACATGGCCGTGCTCAATCATGCTTCCCCTTACTCACTGCACAAATACCCATGGGCACACTTTCCTACATTGTGCTAAAGTTGTGTCTGTGGCCTGCAAGGCCTCAGCGTAGATCTTTCCCACACTCTCAACAGGCCGTCATGTGTGCTTTGAGCTCAGATCGAGGGAGGAGGGAGACCTCTAGCTTTATTGGCCAATGACCTGCAGCATATAGTATTGTGCAGAGCAGGGACCAATCAGAGAGCTCAGAGAAGGGTCAGTCGACAGCCCTGTGCTTTAGCTCTGCTCTTCTGCAGATTCTTACTACACTGCATAGGGAGGAATTTATCAATAACATTTTTATACATTTATATAATGGTACTTTAAAAGTTTTGTCAGTAACATTACATTATGATTATTATAGAAAAGTCATTTAGTTTTGTTAGTTTTCATTCTGACTGTTTTTAAGTTTGTTTATTTTTTTCACAGTATTTATTTTATATTATTTTTGGCCAGCCGAGATTAATGCATTAGCTAATGTCATTTAACAGTGTTTAACACTGTTTTTAGTGTAGTCTTGTGTTATTGATTTTTTGATTTTCAGAAAGGTTTAAAATGTTATAATATCCTGTGTATCTAAAATTAAATGGATTCCGTGTCAGTTTAACTTTAGTTTTGGAGTCACGACTATGTTTTAGTTCCCTTATTTCAATTATGTTGTTTCAATTATTTCAGATAACAAAAATTATTTTATTTTGTTTTCATTTCGGACTGCTTTTGGACTTTTTTTCTTTTTCAAAAGTCATGTTAATAAAAAAACATTGCTTAACAATTTAGTAATAATATTTAAAATAAAAAATATTTTATACATTGCCCATCTAAAATAATATATTTAGACATCATTTATATATACTTTTTTAGTGCAGTAGAGTAGAGAATTTTTAGTTGTGTGTGCGTATTCTAAGGAAAGATCCAAGACTGATAAATGCCACAGGCGCTGCTATCAGATATCTACATGATTTTCTTCTTGTGTTACATTAAGCCCTGATGATAGTTGATATTTGTGTGTGTGAGTGTGTGTGGTTCAGGTATATCCTACGTTATGGGGACAAAATATCCCCACAAAATGGCAATATCTGAAATCCTTGTCCTTGTGGGGAAATATTTTGGTCCCATGAGGAAAACAGCTTATAAATCATATTAAATTATGTTCTTTTTGAAAATGTAAAAATGCAGAATGTTTTCTGTGATGGGTAGGGTTAGTATAAAAATCATTATGTCTATGGAAATCCCCATAAAACATGGAAACCCAACGTGTGTGTGTGTGTGTGTGTGTGCGTGTGCGTGCGTGCAGGGTTTGGGTGTTGGGCTTCAGTGTGTGTATGTATGTATGTATGTGTGTGCGTGCATGCAGGGTTTGGGTGTTGGGCTTCGGTGTGTGTATGTATGTGTGTGCGTGCATGCAGGGTTTGGGTGTTGGGCTTCGGTCTGTTATAGAGGGCCAGTGCTGTTCTACTAATTCCCTGTTTTCACACACAGCTGTTTCCTGTTGGGAACATGGGCCAGGCTAGGGGCCTTTGTGAGACACACACAAACTAGAGGACACAATTTGCTTTTCCAGACAATGTTCACTGAAACACCAAGGCCGCAGTGTCTGCCATCCAAAAGCTTGCGTGAAAACAACTTTGTCAGGAAATAATGCTCAACACAGCAGTTTAGTTAATCTCTCTATTTCTTCATTCTAGGGAGTCCATTAAGACAGAACATGTTTTTTTGCTGGGAAAAGTCTCCAGATATTGGGCAATAATTGCAGTTATCAGTAGATTGTGGCTTATGAAGGCAGCAGACATAATTGATTCTTGGAAGAAGAGACCAGTGTGAACATCCCGTACTGACTCTGATCACCCTGAGTTTCAGACATCTCATCAGTCAGCTTTATTTATGGATTGGGCTCTGGCCTGATTCTCCTGTAGTATAGGAGTAAAAGTCTGAGCTGAATTCAAGATAAAAAGCCTCCAGTCATTCTTGTGCCTGTTCATTTAATATTTGGAAATAATAGGATCCATTTATTACAGCCAACGTTCTGTAATGTAAACCACCCTTAATGAAATGCAGTCACGACTGTAAAATGTGTTAATGTGCACTTAACCAAATGCTGGTCCAAGGGAGCAATACTTGAGAATGATTATTCATCTCCCTACAGCACTTAATGAAGTAACAGGGGATTATAGGCATTATGTGTAAAAGCTACGTTTTAGAGTTAACTGAAATTCTGCTGACGGGCACTGTGTGGTATGAGTGTCCCAAATAGTTCTCAGACAAAGATAGGAACATCCTGTTACTTTTAGACTTTCCATTCCTGAATTAGAACTGCTTTTGGGATCGTGTTGCCTTATCTGTTTTAATACAGGTTTAAAGTCTTGCAAAAATAAGAGAATACGAACTCAAAATGTGTTTTATATCAACTTTTATTGTCCTGCTTGTGTAGAAGTTGAAAATCTTCTTCTGTGGGGTATGTAAGATTTTTTAAATGTTTTTGAAAGCGTCTCTTATGCTGTTCTATGTTCAGGTTAAGGAGGCAAACGATAAATGTGAACTTTAATCACAATATAAGCAAATATTCCGGAGCTCCTCCATTAAAAAAAAAAGAAGAAAGAAAGTCTACTTTATTTTCATACAAAAAAATTTGTATTACTGGCCCCAAATTACTGGCCGATGTATAAATCCTTTAATTAATTATAGTGACTTTATTAGTTGATGCTGGACTGATTTAGTTTTTTAGTTTGTATAAATGGGAATAAGTTGAAATGCTCTTGTTCTGTGTACAGAGTGAAACACTTATCTTTTTGTGGTCTTTTTTTTACAGAGTGAATCAGTGAAATATTTCCTGGACAACTTGGATCGGATTGGCCAACTGGTGAGTCATGATAACGCAGCATTATTTTATAGTGCCAGTTCTTCATGGTATATGACCATGCAATATAAACAAAGATAGACACCTGGAAAGATAGTTAGTCAGAATAGTGTTTTTTATGCAATGTTTCCCAGCAGAGATGGGGTTATTGAAGACTGGAGACACTGAAAATGAAAGTAAAATGGTCTCTTTGAGATTGATATTGCCCAAGGTTGCCAAGAACACATAGTGTGTCTCAGATGAGTGATAAAAAAAGGCCTGGAAGTGTTTTGTGTGAGCATGGAAACCAAGGCCAAATACAAAACAGATACATGTTATAGTTTGGGTGGGATGTGGGCCTTTTGAAAACTGCTTTAATTGTCTGCCCTTTTGGCAATTTTAAAACCACTCTTATTTTTGCTTTTGATTTAATTAAATTTTACCACATACATTTCACAAAAATCAGAAAGGTTAAGTTTGCAAAAAGTATACTGCCCTACAAAGCAAAAAGGCAGTAACTACGCAGAGTGCAGAACAGAGAAAAATGACTTTAAAGTTATCCTGTCATCCAGCCTAAGTAGTTGTAGGTAGATTATTGGACATGTGACTGTTTTGTTACTTTATATTAGCTTATTCTTTGTACATATAAATCCTCATATTTAATTTGATATTTTACCCCTATTTTGCAGTTACTGTATTATTGGTTTGTATTACTTACCAAAAACGTGGCACCATACCAAGGAAAAAGGCAGTAACTACAGATTCTCCAAAAACTATTTTGCCACAACTTGGGCTCTGGGTGTTGTTAGATAGGCTACACTGTATTTGAAATAATTGGAACCATTTGGACAACATTTTCAAAAAATTTGTGTAGCGAAACGGGCGTGTTACGGATATGTGGTGTACATTTTTAGTAATCAAAAATCATGTCTAATTAATTGAAATCATGAAACTTTTATTATAAACTATTATTAAACTTATACAATAAAATACTATACAAAATTATTATATATTATTTATTATTTTAATAAAAAATATTGTTTATTTTAATCATATGAAATTAAACAAACATTTTTGGTCAAACAACATGCGCTGCACAATGAGCTTTACTGTTAAAATTTAAACATTAAAGAAAAATTGTGTTTATTCCTTTAAAAATTAAGTTTTAATCTTAATTTATTTGTATTAGTGTTAGTAGTATTATTACATTGAGACGTTTCTAAATTCTACTGTACAACAGTAATATATTTCTGTCAAGTTAAACCGAACTTTTATTTTGACGGGTTGCCGTGAAGACCTTTGAGTTTCTGTGTTTATGACATGACGATAGTTTTTCTCAAATTAAGCGGATAAATGCTCACAAAGTGACTTTAAGAGCGGATCTAGTTTGGTAGGGGAACAATTAGGGGAAACACTGTATCTCAAACAAAATTTGTGTGAAGTTAGAAGGGTGAAATCGCAAATGTTAAAACCGTCCCGTGAGGATGCCGCGAAATCAGCTGTGTGTTTACCATGGCAACAGTAACTACACTGCGCAGCAACACGGTTATTTTTTGTTAGGTAAAACATAACAAGAATACAGTAATGGATGTTACTGTACTCTTGCTTTGTTTCACTCGGGCTTTTTGCAGTTACTGTACAAACGACTATCATTTTTCTCCAAAACGACACACATTTGAGATAAGATGTTTTGTCACATAACAAAGGATGCCTTGAATGTCATGAAAATGATAATAACTCATTTTTGACCAAAAATGCAGTTACTGCCTTTTTGCTTTGTAGGGCAGTATAGTTTTTCTGTTTTAAGTTGCATAAGTGGGTAAAGAAGATCCTGGTAGAATGTGAAACTCTAATAGACCTGTGCCAGTAATGATACTTGTTAATAGAAATATTTCAGATCAAAGCAAATTGTAAAAAAATTTTTTTTTGATTTGTGCTAAAAAATAATAATAATTTTTTTGACATTATTTACTCAACCTGTTCTTACAGAATTATCTACCAAGCCGACAGGACATCCTATTGGCCAGGAAGGCCACCAAGGGAATTGTGGAGCATGATTTTATCATTAAGAAGATCCCTTTTAAGATGGTAGATGTGGGTGGCCAGCGCTCTCAGAGACAGAAATGGTTTCAGTGCTTTGATGGCATCACCTCCATCCTCTTCATGGTGTCCTCCAGCGAGTATGACCAGGTGCTGATGGAAGACCGGCGCACTAACCGCCTGGTGGAGTCCATGAACATCTTTGAGACCATAGTCAACAACAAGCTCTTTTCCAACGTGTCCATAATTCTCTTCCTCAACAAGATGGACCTTCTGGTGGAGAAGGTACGCAAAGTCAGCATTTGCAGGCACTTTTCCGACTTCCGGGGAGACCCTCACCGACTGGTGGACGTGCAGGCTTATCTAGTGCAGTGCTTCAACCGCAAACGACGCAACCGCAGCAAGCCACTTTTCCACCACTTCACCACTGCCATTGACACTGAGAACATTCGCTTTGTCTTTCATGCCGTCAAAGATACAATTCTTCAGGAGAACCTTAAGGACATAATGTTGCAGTGACATTTACAGTAGTTTGATCTGTTTTTGCCATTGTTTGAGTCCAATTTCCATCCTATCGCAAGAGGAAGTGCCATCTGGACTTCTTGTGCAAAAAATCATGGTGCAAAATGTACTTTGGATCTTGTGTTAGCTGATCAAGAACTCCATAATGCAGAGCTTTATATGAGAGACTTGACATTCATTCAAAATTGAATGAATCTCTCTGTCATCATCACTTGTTTTAATTTCTTCCTGTGAAACAGGAAGTTTGAAGACACCTTAGATGGTGGAAAAGCCAAGAACATTTAAGGGGATTACAGTTTGTTAATGCAAAGGAAAATGAAGCAGTTTGGTAGTCAATCATTTTAGAGTATTTTCACCTCCTTTCTTAAGGATAAACTCAAACAATGCACAATAACTCTGTACTGGCTCATCTCCCAAATAACATCCTAAAAATAAATGGCAAACCTGCACTGAACATCCTGCTTGGTACAAGTAGTTAATTTCATGTCATTTGACAGGTTTTATTTTTGATATAATCTAACATTTAAATCACATTTTCTTTATCTATACTTGTGAGTTTATAGATGACATGCAAAATTCTCATTAACAACTAAGCAGGGTTTTTGTACATAGAGTGAATAGCGGCTTTTGTACATGTTAACTGTGTCTGCTTTTATTTGTCTCTTCACGATAAGCTACAAGCGTTGAAATTTAGAGTAAGGTCAAATCACTGGTTATGCCTAACACCACTAACTTAAGATGAAAAATGCATTAATGGTATTCTTTAAATGTCATTATTGCACAGCATATGTACTTTATGAGTGTTCATATGATGTTAAGCCTCCCGAAATGTATGACCTGTATAGTTCATGACTCTACAAGGAGAATTACAGAGGGAGTCAACCTGATGCTGTTCAGTTAGATCATCAGCAGATGTAAAGATCTTAGTTCTTTCTTGATTTCAGCCAGGGACTGAGCTTTATTCTCCAGGCCTTGTTGAATGGCAGCTGTGAACAGCTGTGTGCTTTTGGTTTTAGCTGATGTGACTGCAGGAGTCCCAGGTTGCGATTCCGGACGAGCCCCCGATTTGTTGCATCCCTGTTGCGGTCTGTTCTTTTAAACTACTCCATGAACAGGGTGTGAAGAGACTTCACTGAGATTTCTGCTATTGCTGAGGAGCATTTGTTGTTGGTGGTGGCACAATTTGATCTGTTTTCCAGACATCTGTTTGTGTCATCAGAGGTAGTCGCTGACTCACAGTTTCCTCGGTGGGCGAGCGGTTTCAATTTCAGTGCAGGTGTCCGCTTGTCAGAATTTTGTTTTGCTGTTGTTTTGTGTTGAGAGACAGCTTGAGATATGTTATCAAATAGTTTTCAAGGTTTAAAAAAGAGCATCAAGCTCTTTTCTTGAATTCTTTCTGTTTTATGTACTGCAGTGGACACTGTGGCTCATTTCTATTACAAAGCAACAATGACAATGTTTCTCTGTGCCCTAAAGGCATTTAAATTCTGTCCTTCCTTGTAATCACCACAGTGCCATGTTGGCTTACTGAACGTTGGTAGGAAGGGATTTGATTTGAGAAATTGGACACACCCTGAACCTTTGTCCCTGACAGCTCTTCCCAGTGGGAGCAAAACATGTGCATTTACTGGAAGATCTCTGGCTCTTGTGCACATAAAGAAGGGGAATAGATTCTTTAATTCAAGGCGGTGTTCGTTGTTGTTTACTCATTTAAGACCATAAATCTATTGGGAGAGTTTAAAAGTTAAATAACTGAAAAGAAACACAGACACAAGTACAAAGGCTATTAAGACTCGTAATCTAGATAAGCATATGGCGTGTACTTACTTTGATATAAATTATATTTGGAGAATAATAAACAGAGAAACTATTTCCAGTTGCGATTTTAATCTGCTGAAGATGATTTAACTACAGTAGTTACATTACATTTGCTGCTCTGGTGTTTTGTCCCACTTAGGATGTCATGAGTGTCACTGTCAACATGATGTCCATTTCAAAACTCCTTTCAGAGTTTCACTGTACTTTTTTCCACTTTCACATTCTGCTTCCCTAATGTTTTACCTATCCAGTGATTGTAAAAAGTGTGAAATTCCAGATTAACTGCATTATGTGTGTTTTGTATATAAGAACTGTATAAATACAATAAAAATGTTGAGTTATGCTTTTTGCCTTGTTCTTTACTGCATATTATATGCACTGTAACAAATATCCGGTTATATTTTTGGTTAAAAAGCTGTGGTTGCCTGAAATTCAACATAAAAATTCAGTGTATTTACAGGAAGGCATATTAGTGCCTGTATATATTACGACTTAGCCTATATTACCAAATACCATAGTTTGATCATACAATCAACTTTTGACGTCAACAACACCCTGTTTAAAATATCTTATGTCTGATCATAAGAATAGCTGCATTTCATTATTTGCATTTTGCATTGCTTATTCATTTTTAGGTCACAACCCATTGTTTGAGAACCACTGATATAGGCCAATAGCCTTTGTATGTTAGCAGATTATTTGGGGTTACTATTAGCTTTCTGATGTCTTAGTTGAGTGTAAAGTTTTAACTGCCATTTTCCCATATATGAAAAAACGAACTGTCCCCACACTGTGCATTCCCTGAGACAGATAACAGAGACAAATAAACAAAAGTTATGCAAGAGTTAAGTGCCAGAGGAAGTGTTACCTCAACTGAGCCTGTGCTCAGTAAGTACCATTCTAACTTGAAGCTTAGATGCATCTTTTTCAAAACACCCTGCACCCGTCTGTAGACAGCTATTTTAGGCTTTATTGTCATATAAGAGTTGTTGAGAACTTTTTCTTTCCTGTGAGGGATCTAATGAACAAAGAGGCCCTATTATGGTAAGACACATCTAAACAAATATTCCCCATGTAACCCTTGAAAGATCCCCTGCTCAAGGAAGAAGATAATGTCTAAGCACACAAAGTGCCTTTTCTGGCCCTACCATGGCTTATTTGCGTGAGGTAAAACTCATGACTTGTGTTATACTTACATTTCCTCTAGGCTGCCTTTCATTGCACTTCAAAATTGAATGCTGATATTTAGTAATAGTAAATAAGGGCAGCAGTCATTGCCAGACTTTAACAATGTTTCAGTCTGCCCTTTTATTTTAATCTGAAGAAGAAGAAGAAGAAAAAGAAGAAGTTTTATTTATATAGCGCCTTTCCAGAGGCTCAAGGTCGCTTTACATTGTACATACAATACATTAAACACCCAAATATACATTACAGCCACATAGGATATATATAATCACATTATCCATAATGCATGTTAAAAAGATATGTTTTTAACTGGGTCTTGAATGTTACCACAGATGAGGTATTACGTAGTGTAAGAGGTAGCGAGTTCCATAGTTGAGGAGCATTAGTACTGAAAGACCTTCCACCTACTGTAGACAGCCGGAAACGAGGGATGGACATGCCTGCTAGGCATGTGTTGGGCTTGCAAATACACATCCAAAAGTGATTTTCCCAGAATAAAGGAGTGAGAGAAAATGTCAGCTCTGACATTAACTGGAAAAGATGTGCCTAAACAGGAATTTTACTGTTAGTAATCTAATCGCAACTGCTAAAACTTTGCTGGAAGGACACGAATCAGTGTGTAGATGGCCAGAGTTTGTACAGACAGAACAAATCATCTGACTCTTGTATGACTGGGAAATCTCTCACCAACCCAAGAAAACCAATATGAACTTCAAACACCTTGTAACAAGAGCGCCCCCTATTGGTTATGTGTAAAGAAGTGTCTTTAAACGACCCCGCCACCTTGTACTAAAAATCTCTTTAGTTTAAAACATGATATTCAATATTAGGGAATTTAAAAATACAATGATGCTTATGTTTAATTAATTTTTGTTCCTATACATTTTTTATATTATGTCCAATTTCAACTTGTTTTTGCTCCTCGGAAAAGAATAATTGGCCTTACATTTGATCACTATAATTTATTTATGAAGAAACTAATACTTTTATTCAGCAAGGATGCATTGAATAAATCATAAAAGTAAATGAAAGTAAAAACATTTATAATGTAAGAAAATAATTCTATTTAAAATAAATAGGCCTGTTCTGTTCTTTCAAGCTTTATATTCATCAAATAATCTTTCACGGTGTGTAAAGTAAAATAATGTATCACGGTTTCGACTAAAATACTACTGGTTTCAACACTGATAATAATGATAAATGTTTCAAATCAGCATATTAGAATGATTTCGGAAAGATGTTTGACACTGAAGACTGGAGTAATTTTATTTGTTTATTTGTTTATTTAAAAGGACGCCGAGACGACAGCTAGTCTTCCTGGGGTCCAAACAATACATCCAAAAGCCAATAATTACAATCACAATTACTCCCAAATATATATAAATACACAAGAAAAAGTAACAATACAAAAAGTACTAATTAAGGTAAAAATAATAAAGAATAATATAGCACAAAATACCACCTCACACATCCAATCCAGACAATATTATGATATTGAAAACAAATACAGTCTAAGTCTTTTTTTTAAATCAGTTTTTCCCTTAATTTCACGAACCCCAACTGGAAGATTGTTCCAAAATACAATTGACCTATAAAACACAGTCCTCTTCATACAGTCAGATTTAGGTAGGGGTAAAGAAATCGGTCGACTATTCACCCCTCTTGTGTAATGTGAATGCAGGACCGGCGCGCGCACTTCTGCCGCTCTAGGCGAAAAACAATTGTGCCGCCCCTCTATTTGCAACTTATACCAGCAACAACACACAAAGACCAATATATGCGATATACATATAACGCAAAACCAGCAACAACACATAAAGACCAATATATGCGATATACATATAACGCAAAACCAGCAAGTAGAGTTGGGGTACTCGAACTCGGACTCGGACTCGAGTCCGGACTCGAGTCCAATTTTTAACGAACTCGGACTTGTCACGCACTTGGATGAATTTGTACTCGGACTTGGCACGGACTCGGACATTTTAGACTCAGAAAAATGTCCGAGTCCAGTCGAGTCCGGGCACTGGAGGACATATTATTCAAAAACGAAACGAAACTAACGTTACTTGTGTTGTTTCCGCGTTGAGCATTGTAGCCAATCACAGACATGTATATTAAGCGCATGAACACAGTGGCAAATCAGAGGCGTTTTAGTCAACATGCGGAGAGATGAGAATTCGCTCAAAATGTATGTTCAGAATCAGCACAAGCTTTATCCTTTCGCAAATCCCCTCATAATCAACAAAGTCTAGACGCGATATAAATGAGAGATTCACTGTGCAGTGCGGACAACTTCAGTGTTTATGACGAGAGTTTTAGGGAGAGTGCAGAGCGCGGTAAGTAGTGTGATGGCTTTTGGTGTGCGATGGATTCGCTATTGATAATCTAAATAATAGTTTTGTTTTTCGTGCTTCTAGAGGACCAGTGGTTACGTTCACACAGTAAATTATAAAGAGTGATAAATGCATTTAAATGTGGGAGTGAATCCGTAAAATTGTAGTCATGTGAGTCATGAAATTGCGATGATTGACATAGTAACCATAGCAACATTTTGGCGTCTAATAGTTTTATGATTTTTGTTACATTTACACTTTAGTTTACATACAACTTTCAGAATCTCCAAAATGTAGTTTTTATTTATTTATAAGAAAGGATCATAAAAACATTTTCTATTTAGTACTGCACTGAAAAAGCTTTTTCACATAACAGATGTTTAATAGCCTAGTCCACAAGACAAAATACAAACACAAAATACAAGACAAATTACTTGATTTTTATATTGTGTGTCATTACCTGAATGATCCACAACTGTTTTTTGTTTTTGTTTTTTTGTAATGGTTGTTCATGAGGAAAAATCCTCCAGCTCCTGCACATTCTTTGCTTTTCCAGCATCTTCTTCATATTTGACTCCTTACTAGCAGTGGCTATGCTTGCGAGATCCATCTATTCAAATCATTCAAACCAGGTCAATTTCAAATCATTTAAATCTTTGTGGACTCGGCCGGACTCGACTCGGACTCGGATGTTAAGGACTCGGACTCAAGTCCGACTCGGCCCTCTTTGGACTCGGACTTGGACTCGGACTCGATCGTTAAGGACTTGGACTTGACTCGGACTCGACAAAGGTGGACTCGGACCCAACACTACCAGCAACAACACACAAAGACCAATAAGCCATAGGCCTACATATAACGTAAATAGTGCGCAACGCGCGCGTGCCCAATATGTCAACAATAGGCTATTAAAGTTTATGCAGGAGGCAAATGCCTGCTGGCATTTTTCTTTCAGCAGTCATGACAGGTTTTTTTCCAAATAATCACATTTCACCTCCTCAAATTACTGTTGCTTGCAAATCTCTTTACACCACTTTCTGTGCGTAAAACACACACAAATGAAATGTCCGCAAGCACATTATATCATCAGCAGGTTCAGCATCTTAAATGACGACTAAAGAGCAAATAAAGCTTAACTTATGTTTCAGAAGCGCGCACGGTGGGCCTTCATCGCAGCAAAGCTCTTAACAGCATCCTCCATTTCTATTCTCTGTGCCTGATCGGTGATTAATGAACGATCTGTTCATTGCGTATGTCACGTGACGCAATGAACGGATCACCCAAATGAACGTAAGACTGGGAAGGTAAAGTAATTATTTATGTTCCCTGTTAATAATTTTTTACTGCATTATGATTTCTTAATTCAGAATATGATCAACATTGTGTAGGTGGATGTGATCGGGGAATTTGGCTGTTAAAAGTATAACATTTAAGCCACTTAAATAAACGAAATGACTCGAATGACTCAAGAGAGTCAGTAAAATGATCCGAACTTCCCATCACCCAATCATAACTCGTGAGAGCAGGGGCGCGTCCTCGCCGGCGCTGCTGGGCGGCGGAAGCTCAGCAAACAGTCATCATGACTCGTGAGAGCAGGGGCGCGTCTCGCCGGAAACTCAGTAAATCATATTAAAAGGCTTGTTCGACTTCATGCAGCTCTGCGCAGATCGATCGGCGGGTGACTTGAAACAGTGCATGCCGGTTAGAAATGTTGTCCGACTTGAAACAGCGCCGACGCCACGTGACTGTGACGTATGCCATCAAAGTACCGCGAGAGCGATTCGAGAGTAGCCGGAGAACTCAGCCAGCGCAGCTTCTGAAGAGCGGCTGCTCTGGGCTGCACGAGCGCTGATGACGACACAGCTGTTCCACGATTGGCCGGATTCACCGCATGACAACGATCACGTGTGTTTCGTGTTTATTCGAACACCTTTAGTTCGTCTACAGCTCACAAACATTTTTTTTTATAACAGTAAGCACTCTTTTAATGTAGTCACAATGTTATATTGTGTCATGTTTATCCAAATAAATTAAAAAACGTAGATTCCCCTTAATTGATAGGCTAGGCTTATGGTGAACTTTATTCTTGTTCAAACAGACGCTGTATGCAGCAGAGCTGTACATAAAGTATTGAATGAAAATGTCTCTGAATCTGTGTATTTTGCAAATATTGCATTTATTTCACTTCAGCTGTTGTAAAGTATGCAAACACCACGTGAGAGCGGTCACTACGGGAACCAGAAGTGTCCGACTTCACGTCTCCGTTTGCAGCTCCTCCCCGGCTGCACGCGGCTACTCTCGCCGATCGCTTACATCCAGCCGCAGCCGATGTCGAACACACCTATAACCTATTTTGTGAATTGTTCATTCCCGGTTGGCACACATTTTGCCGCCCTTACAAAAGTGCCGCTCTAGGCAATTGCCTAGTTCGCCTATATGGACGCGCCGGCCCTGTGTGAATGCATATCTGAACAATAAATTATATTATCATAAAGAAATTTAGGAATCCGAGTGTTAATAATTCTTTGAAAATATACTAACACATTAACAGATTGACCACGTTCATGCATCTCTGCAACACTAGTTCTCGAAGAACAACCAAGAACCAGTCTTGCAGCCTTATTTTGCGCCACTTGTAATTTTTTTTTATGACTGCTTGATGCAGCAGACCATTCAACAGAACATAATCCAAATGACACAAAACCAATGTACAAACAACACGACTAAACAACTGTAATTTTTAAAACTGCACATTTACGCATTACTGCAACAGCTCTACCCATTTTAGCAACAACTTTGTTGATGTGATCCGACCATGACAATGAGGAAGTCCCAAAAGCTTCACCTTTTTTACTTGCTGTACATTTTGACCATTTACTTGTATATCAATTTTAGGATTATCAGATAATCTATGCTTAGAACCGAATATTATACTCACAGTTTTTGAAATATTTAGGACGTTTATTTGTTTTGATCCAATTATACAATTTGCTAATCTCGCTAGACAGAACCTGATTAAGCTCTAAACATGTAGGGGCTGCATAATAAAGAGTAGAATCATCAGCAAACATAGTCAATGTAGCCTTACTGAGTATATACGGCATATCATTTGTAAAAATGGAAAATAACAAAGGTCCAAGGCAACTTCCTTGAGGAACACCACAATCCAGGGACTTGCAACTAGATAATGCACCATTAAAATAAACTCTTTGCGACCTCTCCGACAAATAGCTCTTAAACCACTTGATTGCTGAGAAAGTAAAACCATAACTAATAAGTTTAGAAATAAAAATGTCATGGTCAATCACATCGAAGGCAGCACTGAAGTCTAGTAGTAGTGTACCCACTAGCATTGAGTCATCAGTTGATGTTAGCCAGCTATCCGACATTTGTGTCATTGCAGTGCAGGTGGAATGACCATACCTATAAGCATGCTGAAACATCGTAGTCAAATAATTGGGTAACACTTTATTTTACGACCCGCATAGTAAACAACTGCGTAAGTAAACCGAAATTACGGTGTACGTTTCTGTAATTATAGTGTACTTCCGTGTAGGTATAAGGGAACAATATGTTAAGTTTTGGGTAACAAAGGGGTAACAAGCAGATAGGCTATACAACCTGCAAATAACTGCGTAAGTAAACCGAAATTACGATGTACGTTTCTGTACTTATAGTGTACTTCCGTGTTGGTAAGGGAAAAATATGTTATGTTTTGGGTAATAAAGGGGTAACAAGCAGAAATACAAGCAAATTATTTAATTATTTTAAAACTAACAGGTACCTATTCTGTTAATATATTCCAGGCAAAAATTTTACGTCTGTTGTATATAAAAGTTATCATCACATTTCTGGCAAAATATGTAGTGTGATTTCAAGATTATTTCTGTTCTGTTTACAGTTTGTGTTGATGTAATTTCAACATTGTGATTGTTTATTGTTAAACTTGTTTTAATAAATGGTTTTGGTTTAATTGTGCTACTGTACTTTTACAAGTACTAATTTAGAAATTTGTTGATAATGCTAATGGTGAAGCTAGGTTTGTCTGTTTCAGCATACTGGTTTAATGTTGTACTTACCCTGTAACTACACAGAACAAGGAGGTAACAAGCGCCACTTTAATTTACAGCCCGCAGGAGTCACACTTACCCTGTAAAATACACAGTTGAAACGGGTAACAAACACTACTTTCAATACGAAACAACACTAGTATTCGCACAGTAATTACAGAGAAAGGTCTTATTAAGAAAAAAAAAAACGTTTTAATTACACAGTATATTTGCCCTGACATTTAAGTGTCATTGCAATACAATGTGATAAGGTAAGTAAGTACTACATGGTACGGTCTAAATTAAAATCATAGCAGAAACAAATTAAATTTGTATCATACTGTCCTTACATACATTGCAGCCATATATATATATATATATATATATATATATGTGTTTAATTTTCAACCCACAGATTTCACAATTACCCTGTAACATTGCACAAGTCAAGAACATATTTTGCCAGAAATGTAATGATAACTTTTATATACAACAGACGTACAATTTTTGCCTGGAATATAACAGAATAGGTACCTGTTAGTTTTAAAATAATTACATTATAAATAATTTGCTTGTATATCTGCTTGTTACCCCTTTATTAAACTTAACATATTTTCCCCTTATACCTACACGGAAGTACACTATAATTACAGAAACATACACAGTAATTTCGGTTTACTTACGAAGTTATTTGCAGGTTATATATCTGCTTGTTACCCCTTTATTACCCAAAACTTAACATATTGTTCCCTTATACCTACACGGAAGTACACTATAATTACAGAAACGTACACCGTAATTTCGGATTACTTACGCAGTTGTTTGTGGGTCGTAAAATAAAGTGTTACCAATCATTGTTAGAAAAGTAATCTTGCAAGTCTTGCTCAAATACAATATTTTCCAATAATTTACTTAAAATAGGCAAGATGCTAATACACTCAAAAAAAAGACTCTTTAAACTTACTCAATTTAATTATGGACAGTGGTTCCACACAAGCACATTATTTTTTATTAACATTAATGAAATTTGTTGAATCTATGTAAGCTCCTTGTGTTGTATCAACACAACTGAATCAGAAAGAATCTATGTGAAATAGTAATGTCCAAACAAATCAATGGAATTGCTTCCCTGTAACTGATACAGACTTAACTGAACCGATATAGACTTTCATCGAACCTTCGTACAAGGTTAAAAACTAGTTCAAATGTGGCCATTGTGGACATATTTTCAACATCATTTATGGTCTCATTTAGACAGAATTACTTTGACTATTGCTGTCAGATGATCTTAGTGAAAATTAGCAGAAGTTTAGATATTTAGATTATTAGATATTTAGATATTTGTTTCATTTGAAGTGTCACCATTGTGGTGATCAGTGTTTGCTTTAGTTGGGCTCTTGGTCCCCTTAATTTTTTACTTTAGCTTTTCTGTGGCTGCTGTATCTCTGTGTTTGTATAACACAGTTGATGTTGCAAAGAAAGTCAAGAATAAGTAATTATCTTATTAATTCATCTCATTAATTATCAGCTTCATGTCGATATTGATGATGAAAGCTTCACAAAACATGCATCTAATGTTGTCAGACACTTTCGCATTTCTAGCTGCCACCATGTGGATCTGCAATACTGGCACCAATAGCATTTTTATGATCACTTATTTAGAGGTGGATAAAAATGATGTGCATACGATGTTCAGAGCAAACATATCATGTTGTCACACACAGACATCAAGATTTTGCATATGATTCACAATAATGGTGACAATAAAAAAATTGGTCATGCTGCAGTGCATGATGGGTAGCTTTCATAGTTCAAAACTCATCATTGATTCCCAAGCTTTTTTGTTTTGATTGTCACCGTTGTTGTGATTCATACCCAAAATCATGATGTCTGTGTGTGATTACATAATACATTTGCTCAAAACATCATGTGCACATGTTTTTTATATTTTAAAAAAAAAAATCTTATTCTATTGGCACCAGGTAATGCCAAACATAAATATAATTTTAAACTCAACACTTAAAACTCGTTTCGTGATGATTATGTCATCATCAACATTGAGCTGATAACACCTGATCTTACTTTTTCTTGGCTTTCTCTGCCACAACAATTGTGTTTTACAAACACACAGTTACAGCAGCCATTGAAAAGTTAAAGTAAAATCTACAAGGACCAAGAGCCCAACTAAAGCAAACACTGATCACCACAATGGTGACACTTCAAATGAAACAAATATCTAAATATCTAATAATCTAAATATCTAAACTTCTGCTAATTTTCACTAAGATCATCTGACAGCAATACTGCCCTACAAAGCAAAAAGGCAGTAACTGCATTTTTGGTCAAAAATGAGTTATTATCATTTTCATGACATTCAAGGCATCCTTTGTTATGTGACAAAACATCTTATCTCAAATGTGTGTCGTTTTGGAGAAAAATGGTAGTCGTTTGTACAGTAACTGCAAAAAAGGTAACGACAGGATAACTTTAAAGTCATTTTTCTCAGTTCTGCACTCTGCGTAGTTACTGCCTTTTTGCTTTGTAGGGCAGAATAGTCAAAGTAATTCTGTCTAAATGAGACCATAAATTATGTTGAAAATATGTCCACAATGGCCACATTTGAACTAGTTTTTAACCTTGTACAAAGGTTCGATGAAAGTCTATATCGGTTCAGTTAAGTCTGTATCAGTTACAGGGAAGCAATTCCATTGATTTGTTTGGACATTACTATTTCACATAGATTCTTTCTGATTCAGTTGTGTTGTCACAACACAAGGAGCTTACATAGATTCAACAAATTCCATTAATGTTAATAAAAAATAATGTGCTTGTGTGGAACCACTGTCCATAATTAAATTGAGTAAGTTTAAAGAGTCATTTTTTTGAGTGACAGGTTAAGTTAATTAAATGCAATACAATAGTGTTTTGGTGGTAAAAGAAACATATGTGTGTTACTTTAACAAAACATACTTGGGTAAAAATAACAGAGCCACAAAACCATTTTTTTGAGTGTAGGCCTACTATTTGGATCACAGAAAGTTGATTTCGTGTCTTTGGGTATAAGGAATTATCTTACCCTCCTTCCAAAGTTTTGGACACACACCATGTCAAACATCTGTTGAAAATGTGACAGATTGGTTTAGAAATATGTCCAGCTGATAACTTCAACAGCCGACTATCCAAGTTGTCTGTGCCAGCAGACCCACCAACAGTCACAGATCTCAACAACATTTCCACCTGCACAACATTAACCTGATGAAATTCAAAACTACACAGTTTATCTTTCATAATACACCTTTCAATTAGCTCAACTGAGTTGTAATCCACAGTGTATTTCATTGTATCTCTAAAATTAGCAACCTTATTAACAAAATAATCATTAAAATAATTTGCAATCTGTATTGGCTTAGTCAAATAAACTCCATTCAATTCAACAAAAGAAGTACAAGTAGATTTTTTCCCCATGATTTCATTGAGTACATTCCACATTCTCTTACTATCTGTACCATTATCATCAATTCTCTTCTTAAAATATTCTTTCTTTTTCACTCTGTTCACCTTGGTCACCTGATTCCTTAAAATACAATAACATTTTCTGTCCTATAGGAGAGTCAGAAATAATCGCAACCTTTTTAGCCTCTTCCCTTTAAGCTCCTTAACTCAGTATCAACCCAAGCAGCACTTTTGGCTTTAACTGTAAATTTCTTTAATGGGACATGATTGTTAACAACTCTCATAAAACAAACCATAAATAAATTAAGGGATGCATCTTCAATGTCACTTATCAAATTCCATTTAATATTATCCAATTCATTTAGAAAACTCTCCTCATTAAATACCCAATAAGATCTTTTCATAATAGTTTTAGGACAGGCTCTAGGTAGCTTAGTTCTCCTGGAGACAGCAATACAGTTGTGATCACTAAAGCCAACTGTTACAGAAATGGGTGTTGAGCACATATCGGGATTATTAGTGTAAATATGATCAATACATTTTGAAGTTAAAAATCCTGTATTGTTACTAGAAATTCTTGTTGGTTGATCCATCAATTGAGATAAACCACAAGTGTCTGTCATGGTTTTAAGCTTGTTCTTCAAAGGACAAATATCAGACAGCCAATCAATATTTAGATCACCCAACCAGTATAGCTCTCTGTTTTCCTCAGTCACCTTATCTAGCATATTACATAAACCATTAACATACTCTATCCTGGCACTAGGTGGCCTATAACAACAACCAAGAATAATAGGTTTTAAATGTGGAAGATGTACCTGTAACCATAACACTTTAACATCATCAATCATTAAGTCATGTCTCATTTTAACAGCTAAATGATCCCATATATAAATGGCCACACCTCCTCCAAAGCTGTTTCTATCATTTCTATAAATTGAAAACCCCCCTATATCAACATCTGAATTGGCTATGAAGTGATCCAGATGAGTTTCAGAAATCATAAGTATGTCTATTTTGTTCAATTGCAAAAATAAAGACAGGTCTTGAATTTTGTTCCTTAGACTACATATATTAATATGTGCAAGGATTAAACCTTTAGGTAATTTATTTATTCTGGTCATCTTAATAAAAGGTAAATAAGTCCTATATTATAATCTAGTTTAATATCTACCCTAAGTTATTTTAACTTCATCAAGTAGGCTACATACATATAAGTCCTACACACAGACAAACATGCATATACACAAACATATATAAAATTGAGCATTAAAGCTCATTAGGCCAATAACTGACGTTGTCCATCCCTTGGGGTGATGATCAGTTTATCATACTTCAAACTCGCTTTATCCCCTCTCTCTCTGGCAGCTTTCACCTTCGGCCACAACTCCTTTCTCCTCGGTTGCACAGCTTAAGAAAAATCTTCGTTAATGTAGATCTTAGTGCCCTTTAATTTCTTGGCAGAAGAAAGAATCAGCTCTCTATCTTTAATGCGAAGAAGTTTGACAACAATTTTCCTTGGCCTTCCCCTCTCCTGAAACTGACCAAGTCTCTGGGCATGCTCAATGTCCATATTTATTCCATCTAAGCCCAAGTTTTTTGAAAACATATCTCGCACCTTTTTCTCTGATTCACACCAATTCTCTCCTTTCTCGTCAGCAATGCCATCAATTAAAATATTTGTTCTCCTGCTCTGGTTTCCAATGTAATCAAGCTTGTTGAACATTGCATCCAATTCCTGCTTGGAAGCAGTTATGTTTGTCTCAAATGCCCTTATCTTTGACTCAATCTCAGTGCATCCCATCTTCTCCTCTTCAAACTTTGTTTGGGTAAATTCCAAGCTGGTCTTCAGCTCCTGTGCATCTCTGATAACACCATCCAATCTTTTGTTAGTTCCATCCATGATCAGAATGAAACATTTAAAGTTATCTTGCTGCTGCAATAACATATCTTTATAGATCCCTCTCTGCTGCTCCATTAACTGGGAGAGTACACTCATTGTGACAACAGCATCCTCCTCACAAGGAGATGTTTTAGCATTTTTAGGCGGCATAATGTGTCTTACCAGGATGTACCAGAAGTTGATGAAAGCTGCAAATGTTGATGGTGACAGATTTGTTTTTCAAGGTCCTAGTAGGCCCAAAAGCCCATCAATGGCCTACAGCCCAAGCTCAGCGGATAATAGAAATATTGCCCACAATATTGAGACGCAATATAAATAAAATACAACTTGAGTCAATTAACCACTAAATTTGGTAATACCAGCAAATTCAATAGATTTTTGTTAGAGTCCAAGAGGCCAGGTTCTCAGACAAAACTGTGGAAGATGTAATGATCCTGAAAATCACAGGAATAAATTACATATTACAATTTAAATTTCAAAAAACATTATAGAAAACAGTATAAAGAGGAAGAGTTACAAGTAGTTGAATAATTGATTTATTTGGTTCAGGTCCTTGCTGTGAAATAATAGCTTTTAAAGTCTCTGTGAACCGGAAGTTGCAACCGACTTTTCTCCAGTATTGTGACGTATTTCCGAGAGAAACGGAATACTAAATGAGGCAAAATAGTGGGCATGGCTTTTTTTTCCAACTAGCACCTGATTGGATCTAGAAAAGTAGGTGTTTCTAGTAGCCTGTCTACTGTCCGTTGGAGGGGCGTGGTTACGGATGTTAAGCAGACACCCAAACCGTCAAACCATCAGGGAAGGTCCTCCAAGGCAGAGGGGAGGAGCATTTTCAGACTTTGATTAAAGATTATGAAGCCAAAAAAATTTTTTGTGTGGAATGACTTGCACGGATGAATTGTTCACCACAAAACGATCAATTTAGGCAAACAAAGTAAGTATGGTCAATTTTGATTTCATGGGGACTTTAACATTGTTGAAAATAAATTAGGTTCTTAATGAGGTCCTTTTGAGGAGGTTATAGTTTGCTCTGTCCTCTTTCTACCAAAAAGTGTTTATGTATCAGAAACTTTTAAACAAGTGTATCTTTACACCCCAAAATATACCTATGGAACAGCAGCTTATTTCACACAGATGCGAAATACAATTCATTAGATGTTGAATTGTGGTTTAGGTCCACAGTTAATTTACTGGATGAAAAGAGCTTATCTTCCTTACTCCACTCAGTACATAACAATCCCCTATTGTGTTTAATAGTTTCCGTGTGTTTCTAGGACTGCCACAGGTCATTTTCAATCAGTGTAATCAGCTGGAAAACATCCAAATAAAATAGCTTCTTAAGGTTTTGGTAATGAACAAAATCATGCAGACATAAATTGTCTATTGCTGTCATATGCCCTGAGGATGTATTTGAAAAATTACTCTCTTGTAATGTTTCCAGCTGCCTCAAAGAGCAAATGTTCTCATTTGTAGATCATTACTAGGCTATACACTTCCAGTGAATTTTATTGTGTAGGCCTATCTATCTATCTATCTATCTATCTATCTATCTATCTATCTATCTATCTATCTATCTATCTATCTATCTATCTATCTATCTATCTATCTATCTATCTATCTATCTATCTGTCTGAATGTGTATACTTACTATGAAATGTGACATCAAGCAAACCTTGTATGCACCTTTATCCAGTATGCATTATATGTCCTTTTAATTTATACCTAGGCTACTGTTCAAATGTGCTAAATGTGTAATTTTACTATGAAATGTGGAATGCCTGCCCCCTTTTATGACAAACGTGGTCTTTCCCTTGGCTTATCTCTCTGAACATCCTTGCAAATTAAGTCCCAGTTTTGACATACAGCTTTTTGCAATTGCATACTACAGTAGTGAAGTACGCCTATTCAGATGGGAGCTTCTTGTCACATGAACAGGAAGTTCCGAGAGATAAGCACAGGGAAATACCACGTTTGTCATAAAAGGGGTCAAGCATTCCACATTTCATAGTAAAACGACACATTTAGCACATTTGAACAGAAGGTATGAATTATAAGGACATACACTGCTGTTCTAAATTAGAAATATTATATTCCTCCTAAATTTGTGTTGTACGTGAATACTAAACAGTCACCAAGAGGCTTCACCCGCTCTCCGCACACATGGTACGGTCCTTCTCTCGCTCGCAGTGGTTGGCGCCGGTTGCTTTGCACATGGCCGAGTGAGAAAAATCTCTGGATTACTGCAGTAAAATTTACCACCGACTTCTCACCAGCCCGGACTGACAGGAATCGATCTCTAAATGCGAGATACGGAGAATATGGAGGCCGAAATGGAGTATGACGACGGAGAAGAGCCTTCGTTCAGCGATCCGGAGGATTTCGTAGATGACATCAGTGATCAGGGTAAGAGAGGCCTACGCTATATAGCCCGCCTGCTAACAGGAGACACTAAAACCTAAAGCGGAAAATGTCGGCCTGGAACTAACTCTAACACCCTTCGGGTTAACTGTTTAGTAACATTTGATGCTACACCACTACCCTGTTTAAGAATAAACGCGTTTCATTGCGGTTAAAGCCCTCTTATTAACGTTTAACATGTGCGCAAGCAAGCAGGACAAAAGCATCGTAGCAGCTTTAGGGGAATAGACGCGCGTGTCACAGCATTGAGTCAGCAGCTGTTTTGCGCCTGATTTCAGAAACTTCATTGTAGTGCTGTAACATCTGTTTACCCATACAGCATGTTCAAGATGTTGACAGTGTCTTTATCGAATGGTTTATCTGTATGCAGAGCTGCTGGAGGATGTTCTGAAGGATAAACCTCTGGAGGCTGACGGCATCGACTCGGTCATTGTGGTTGATAATGTCCCTCAGGTCGGACCAGAACGCCTGGAGAAACTCAGGAACGTCATCCACAAGATCTTCTCAAAGTTCGGCAAAATCACCAATGAGTTCTATCCAGACGCAGACGGAAAGACTAAGGGGTAACGTAACTTTTGGTTTGCATGGGTGATGATATCGTTGTCATTTGGCGAATATTATACGTCTTGCTGCTTGACTTTTGTAACCTATTATGCGTATAATGACTATTATGATTCTTGATATGATAAAGCAGGGTGGAATTGTGTCAGTCTTTGAATTATAATTATCAATGCGTTTCATCTTAACATTAACAGGTACATTTTCCTGGAGTATTCTGCACCAAGTCACGCTCTTGAAGCAGTCAAGAATGCTGATGGCTACAAGCTGGACAAGCAGCACACTTTCCGTGTCAATCTGTTCACAGACTTTGATAAGTATGTTGTCCTTAATTGTGCTGTTATTGTGATAGCATTTGTTGCGATCTAAAATAGTTTTCGACCGATAAGTATTTTTTGATGGTTGAATCCAGTATTTTAGAGGTGGCCGATATAGATGATTTCACACTATTTAATTTCAAGACAGTAAAGGTCCGTTCAAAACTAAGGTTGATAAGTATAGGTTTGAAAATCGGTCTAAATTGAAAAAATGGCAGAGGTCACAGAATTATAATGAAAACGGCACAGAAGAACAGTACTGTTGGAAACTATTTCAAATATATATTTTTCTCCAGCTTATGAGTAATGAATCATTGACAGTCAATCAGAATCCATCCTGCTCATTAAAGCTCAAGCATTTAAAGCGGCAGACAACAAAACTGCAGTGCGCCCATTTAATAAACAGCACATTTACATGCACACCAATAAGATAACTCACAAAAAATATTATATAACATCTCATCCCGGTATACATGCAAACCTGTAACACAATGCAAGTAAACCATGTTTACAAGACATTATTAATAAATCAAGGTATTAGGTATTCACGGTATTATATAATCATTTGTGTATCTGACTCCAAATACTTCATTTGTTATGTTGGTTGTGATGTTAAACAAAGCATTAAAAACAGAAGAGTGTTCCAACATGTAAGCGGGAAACTTTCGGATATTATCCTCTCATGCGCTCACAGATTCTGCAGTTTGACTGAACCACTTCTACTTTGGCTGCATGAGATTAGAACACATTTTTATCATTTCTTTGGTCAGAGTTTGTGATATATTTATTTCGCTTAAATACACAGTAAGGACTCTTTCCTGTCACAAATCACACATGTGCACTTCAATAAGCCATCAGAATGCAAGTTAATGTGTTTACATGCCGAACAATATGGGACTATATGCACCGTTTGACTATGCTGATAAAGGAAAAGGGGTTAACTCTATTGCATGACCACATGCATTGTTGGCTTAAGCATTATCAGTTTAAGAACGTGCAAGTGCTCAAATATTGTGCGTTGGTGTGGAGGATAATGTGGTTATTGTCATAGTTAAATTTATATAATGTTCTTGGTGTGAAATGTTATAAATCTTGGCAAAAAGTAGTATTTGAGAATTTCTAAAAAATACATTAAAATCCACATCATAAAAGTAATTTTGTCCATGATTCAAAAGCCTCTCCATAGAGAGCTATACAGGCAACTAGTGGTAACACCGTAAATTACATGTTTTCTTTTATTTTCTCGCAACAGATGGTGATAATCCACCTTCAAAAATTAGACGAAAAAGGCCTAGTCTCTAGCCTGGGAAAACCTAGATGAACTTCCGCCAAATTTAGATTTGCTCTGCAAGTCAGTCTGGCCAAGAGCCCATTCAAGCCCATTTCCAATCTTTCCAAATTGAGGCATCAATCACAAAAGTTGAGCCAGGCTTTCATGATGACAATCGATCTGATTGGTTTTAGGTCTATCCAGTTGCGCCCAGAGTCCTTTGAGCGATGTCCGTTGGTGACGCCCCTTTGGAAATGGGCTGTAAATTAACCTTCCCCAGACCCACTCTCAGTTACGACTGAGAAGGGTCTGGTGTTAACCAGGCTACCTAGTTTCTATATTAATCTAAAATACTGCTAGCCTGGGTTTCCCCATGCTGCCTTGCGCGCAGCGTGATTTTATTCTCGCTGCTAGGCAGTCTGGATTCCATGGACCAGATTTGCGCCTCAGCGAGGGAACCAATCACAGAACTGGGAGGGCAAGACGATGACGACGTCTATGCGGCACACCGAAGCAGTTTGTTTATATCTATGGATCCAATATGGCAGCAGACGCGAAGTTACCTTTCGATGCAGCCTTAGATATTGTTATAAGTAGTTTAGATCGCAAGTTTATTTTGAATTTTTTTTTCTGTTGCTCTACATACGTCATCTGGTATAGCTAGTATGTATAGGCGCATTTGATAGACATTGGTAGCACCCAATAAACGGCTCTGGGCATTCGTAAACCACGCCTCAAATACGAGAAAATTAACATGTGGTCACTTCTCAGTGAGACTAGGTCTGACGTTAGCCAGGCTAAAATAATGCATTAATTGAAAAATTAAGAAAAAAGGGATTTTAAATGGCAAAAATTTACTGTAATTGTTGCATAAATATTGATAAATACCATCAAATTCTCTCAAAATACCAAAAAAAATATTATTGAACAAAAAAATATTACATTGATTTTGCTGGGGATGGAAGGAAGTTTCATTGACTGCGAAGAGAACAAGTGTGACTCCCAAATGAGGAGCACCAATTCCTGATAGAAGCCCTGCTTCTGATACTTAATCGGCCAAAGAAAACAAATTTCAGCAAATGCAAGACTAACACTAATCTAACATTTCTCGTTTCTGTAGGTACATGTCAATCTGTGATGAGTGGGAAGCTCCTGAGAAGCAGCCCTTTAAAGATTTTGTGAGTAGTTATTCCCAAGAACTTTTCTTATTTTGTGTAATCCAGCCCTGGCTTTCCTGTATTCCTTTAAATCTGATATGCTTCTTGATTAACATTTGGTGTTTTGGTCTCAGGGAAATCTGCGTCACTGGTTGGAGGATTCTGACTGTCGTGATCAGTACAGTGTAATCTATGACTCTGGTGAAAGAACAGGCATTTTTGCTAATGATGTCAAGGAGCCTATTGAAGTGGAGGAGAGAGCAGTGAGTTAAAAGTTTCAACTTTTTTAGGAGCATTCACCCATTCATTTAGAACCATCAAATATAACCATGTGGCCATGTATACTGTATTCAGTATCTTTTTGTACATTTTGCTTGTAGCGCTGGACCGAGACATACGTGCGCTGGTCTCCAAAAGGCACCTACCTGGCCACATTCCATCAGAGAGGCATTGCTCTGTGGGGTGGTGAGAAGTTCAAGCAGATCCAGAGGTTCAGTCATCAGGGGGTCCAGCTCATTGATTTCTCTCCCTGTGAGAGGTATGCCCGTGTTGAAATGGGTTCTTATATAAAATACAATTTAAGAGATTAAGTGAATACTTATTGTACATAATGTGTTCTCAATTCACAAAAATGGAAAAGCATAATTTGTTATATAAGGATGATGGTGATAATTATTGTTATATCATTATTACTGTATTTATTATGTAGAGATTTTGTAACTAACACCTGGAAACTAACTCTTGTTAAAAACCCACTTGCACGATTCAATTTATGGTGATAATCTGAGTAGCCAAATAATGGGAGTTGAATCGTTCAATCACTACTTCATTTGTTTAAATACGTCTTTGAAAAATGTTATGCTAGTTTAATGTTTTATTGAGCAATACATTGTACATTTAGATGATTCTTTTTCATGCTATTAAACACATTTTTAATGTAATTTGTGTTTTCAGATATGTTGTGACGTTCAGCCCTCTTATGGACACTAAAGATGACCCGCAGGCGATTATTATCTGGGATGTTCTCACAGGACAGAAGAAAAGAGGCTTTCACTGTGAAAGCTCTGCCCACTGGCCAATTTTCAAGTAAGTGTGGTTTGAGTTCATTTTCATGGCACGAGTTACTAATTGGAATTGGAATATAATTAGCCTACTTAATCTAAAAATTGTTCTGCTCAGGTGGAGTCCAGATGGGAAGTTCTTTGCCCGAATGACGCAGGACACACTGAGCATCTATGAGACTCCTGTAAGTATCTTGTGTCAGAGACGCAAGTTTGGAAAATCCTCATGTTTCATTTGTTTAATTAACAAATCAACTTTTCTCCTTTTGTAGTCGATGGGTCTTTTGGACAAGAAGAGTTTGAAGATAAACGGAATTAAGTGAGTAAAATTAAACTATTGAGAACATATTTACACTGTCGTTTAAAAGTTTGGAGTTGAAAGTAAGAATTTTCAATGCTTTTGAAAAATCTCGTAAGCTCACTAAGTCTGCAAATCAAAATACAGTCAAAACAGTAATATCGCAAAATATAACTGTTTTAAAATGTAACTTATTCCTGAATTTAGCAGCTATTATTTCAGTGTTGCGTGTAGGGTTGGGAATCGTAAGAAATTTTCCGGTTCCGATTCAATAAAAAATATTAGTAAGGGAAAAATCCACAATCCTTTTTGTTTATTTCTTATAGTACTTATCAAATTAGTTTAACAGACTGGTAATGTAAACCAGGGGTTCTCAAACATTTTGGAGCCAGGGACCCCTTAGAGGGGAAAAATATTTCCAAGGACCCCCTCATTTTTATAACAGTGACTGGGCCCAAAGTTAATGTGGGAGCGCTTAATGAAATGTTTTGACGCAAATAGTCTCCACCCAGAGTCGTATGCAGGGTTTTCTAAATAGTGTACACATCAAAGCACAATCACATATTCCAAACAGGAATGGCCTTAAATGAGAAATGTTTCAAGGATTATTTTGCATAGATGATAAATTCCAATATTTGAACACATTCGAGGTACACAAATAATAGGCCTATAATACAATAATAATGGCAAATTATGTTTAATAGGTGCTTGTGTTGTTAAATTGAGCTTATATCCACTGTAATTAGCAAAAAAAAAAATAATGTTAATTTCATCCTGGGCACAGTATGCTTCTAAAGCCTCTAAGTGCCATCTGAAATTTTCTTCAAGAATTATCATTTTTATCAAGCTCGTATATTTAAGTTCAGTAATTTCACTTAAATGACAATGAAAATTACAAATTAATAGTTATTTAAGTGAAATTACTGACCTTAAATATACAATGTTGATAAAAGTTATCATTCTAGAAGAAAATTTCAGATGGCACTTATTATTTATATATATATATATACACATTGAAAAATTAGAGGTCCAGACCTGCACGTATCAGCATCTTCACATGTGGAGAAATGAGATTGGAACAACAGCAGTCGACAGTATAATGATTGACCGTCACTGCCTTCATAGTGTACAACAGACAAATTGGCACTGGGCTGCTCCGCAGCGGCTGCGATCCGCCTGCCAGTCTAAACAAGAAGTCCGAGTATTACGGTTATTACAAGCTTAACGTAGTGATTCAGGATAAGACAAAAACATGGTTTGAAAAAAAGGCATTCATGATGCACTCGTTCATTGTATACATTTTGAAAATTCTGAACTCAAAAAAGTTACGGACTGCGTCTGTTTTGATTACTAACGTCAGTGTTTACACAAACTATAAACTTTTATCTCAGTACTTCTGTAACGTTAATCATTTGAATATTTGTAATGCAGAAATATCGATACTGTGTGATTGTAAAGCTGTTTCATATGGACAACTGCTCTCTCTCAGCGCAAACAGATTTGAATGTTCAGGGGTGACGTTTTTGTCATTTAGGAATAAGATCTCGTGGGTGTTTGAATCGAAATCTTTTAAAGATGAATCGTGCAGCTCTACTCTCTCTTTCTGTCTCTCTCTGCGCCGTGAGGTGAGACACTATTAAAGGATAATCTACTCCCAGCACTTCGCCCACATATCGCACCAGAATCGTTTTCGGAACCGAAACTTAAGAATTTCGCACGGTTCCAGTATTTTTTTCAAAAACACTACCGGTTCTGGATAAGAACTGGTTCTCGGTTCCCAACCCTAGTTGCGTGTCACATGATTCTTCATAAATCATTCTAAGATTCTCATTATTATCGATGTTGAAAACGGTTGTGCTGCCTCATACTTTGGTGAAAACCTTGATTTGTTTTTTTTTTCATGATTCTTTGATGAACAGAAAGTAAAAAATTTTTTTAGTATAAACATCTTTACTGTCACTTTTAATCAATTTCATGTATCCTTGCTGAATAAAAGCATTAATTTCTTTATAAAAATAAAAAAGCACTATCCCTAAAGTTGAAAAGTTTTGTATATATTTAAAAGGCTTGCGCCATATCGATCACTATTCATTACACTGAATTATTTATGTTTGATTGTGTGTGTTTTTAAAAGGTATATTTTAATGTAAAATTAATGCAATGTCCATAGGGATTTCTCCTGGTCACCTGGTGATAACATCATTGCGTTCTGGGTTCCTGAGGATAAGGACATCCCAGCAAGGGTGACACTCATGCAGCTTCCATCAAGGAACGAGATCAGAGTCCGCAACCTGTTTAATGTTGTGGATTGTAAACTTCACTGGCAGAAAAATGGAGACTATCTCTGCGTAAAGGTGGACCGAACACCCAAAGGAACGCAGGTATAAAAGCTGTCTTGAATTTGCACTGCCAGGTTAAGCTTAAACATTTCCTTTTCATGGATTTGCTCAATTCTTTTTGTACTTCAGGGCGTTGTCACCAACTTTGAGATCTTCCGAATGAGAGAGAAGCAGGTACCTGTAGATGTGGTGGAGATGAAAGGTAAAGAAAGGATTATGTTGCTGTTTCTTTTTTCTGACTGTCTTTTACCCCTACTCTTGGTTCTGATTTCTCTACCCATCTTACAGAGAGCATCATTGCTTTTGCTTGGGAACCAAATGGCAGCAAGTTTGCTGTGCTACATGGTGAATCTCCCAGAATCAGTGTATCTTTCTACCATGTGAAGAACAATGGCAAAATTGACTTAATAAGTGAGTGTTCACGTTGTAAAAGCATTTCTCTTGACAAGTAGTTTTTAAGATATGTGCATCTAAATATTAACCCCGAAATGTATTGTTACAGAAATGTTTGACAAGCAACAGGCAAACAGCATCTTCTGGAGTCCACAGGGGCAGTTTTTGGTCTTGGCTGGGTTGAGGAGGTGTGTACTCAATAAAATGTGTGGTTTTTGTATGTATTTATTTTTTAGAATGGTTAATTTGTATAATTTTACATGTTTCATCTTGTAGCATGAATGGAGCTCTTGCTTTTGTGGACACGTCAGACTGCACCATGATGAACATCGCAGAGCATTACATGGCCTCAGACGTGGAATGGGACCCCACTGGAAGATATGTGGTGACATCTGTCTCCTGGTGGAGTCACAAGGTGATTTAACTGATTTAAATAAAAAAAAATAGCTAAAATAACAGTAGCAGTCAAAAAGTTTGGGGTCAGAAAGAATCAAATAATACTGAAAAAATGTCCACAAAACAATTAATCAAACAACTGTTTTCAAAATTTATAATAAGAAATGTTTCTTGAGTGGCAAATCGGTATATTAGACTGATTTCTGAAGGATCATGTGACACTGAAGACTTAAGTATGGTAATGACTGCTGAAAATTCAGCTTTTCTCTCAGGAATAAATTAGTTTAAAATATATTCAAATAAGAAAGTTATTTTAATCCTAATATTTCACAGTAATTCTGTTTTTACTGTATTTGATCACATAAATGCAACCTTGGTGACTGAAAAGCTTCCTTCAGAATCATTAAAAAAAAATCTTACTGACCCCAAACATTTGAATGGTAGTGTATATTTATTTAAACTCTTGTACCAAAGAATAATTTTTTTAAATGTATTTTGTACATATTTATTTTTGTTTAATGTGTGGTTTTTGTATAAAATGTTTTTTTATTTAGGTGGACAACGCCTTCTGGCTGTGGACATTCCAGGGCCGTCTGCTGCAGAAGACCAACAAGGAACGCTTCTGCCAACTGCTGTGGAGGCCCCGTCCTCCCTCTCTCCTGAGTCAAGAGGAAATAAAGGTGAGATGGGGTCAGATGCAGGGTCACTTTCATTACTCTGTCAACTCCCTTCAGTGTGAACTCTAATCCCACCTTGCTTTTTGAAACCCACAGCTCATTAAGAAGGACTTGAAGAAATACTCCAAGATCTTTGAGCAGAAAGATCGTCTCAGTCAGTCTAAAGCATCAAAGGTATGAAATTTATGTTATTTTTTTTCTAGGATGCACACAGTATTTACATGCGGATCAAAGTTCAGTGCTCAAATTTAGATGAGTGACTTGTGCTTTACAGGAACTGGTGGACAAGAGACGTGCCATGATGGATGAGTATCGCAAATACCGTGAGAGAGCCGCGGACATGTACCGAGAGCAGAGACCTCTCCGCCTTGAACTTAGAGGAGGTAACTAATAGGGATGTTAACAATTAATCGACGATCGATTAATTGTCGATAATACATTTAATCGATAAAACGTATCGATCATCGATTAAGCAGGTTCGCGTGCGTGCGTGCTGCTCAACCGCAAAACATTCAAGCGAGCGCGCCGGAGTTATGTTATGATCGTTCATTTAAACGACGATCGATCATGGGAATTTGTGAAAATTGACATCCCTAGTAACTAATGCAGAGAACAGCTCTGTCCAGCTTTGAGTTTTATTAGCCACTTTTCCACTGTCGAGCCAGGGCTAACAACGCGCCTGGCGGGTTGCATATAGCCTCAGACCTTGAGCCGCGAGACCAAAATCAAGCTGCGTTTCCACTGTCGTGCCAAACAACATGAGTGGCCCTCAATATATATAGACTATAAATACAGTATGTGTGTATACATTTATTAGGGCTGTGTATCACCAACAATGATACGATACATATCACGATACAGATCAATTTGGAATTTAAATTTCTTTTGAGCTTAGTAACAGTAATATCTGTTTATTGAATAACCAGAGTTATAACAGTAACTGAAAAACAATTTAGAATGCTCAAGTTCAGAGGATTCAGGCGAAGAGGACCACTGTTTTTTATATATATATATATTAGGGCCGGGACTCGATTAAAAAAATTTATCTAATTAATTAGAGCCTTTGTAATTAATTAATCGAAATTAATCGCATTTTAATCGCATAAATATTTGACCTGAGAACAGTGTGAAGTAATTTTTTTCACATGGATTTTTAGTATACCATTGAATAATGACTGAATACATAAGCTTAAGCAACAAAATATTGTTTATTTTTGTTCAACCAAGTCCAGCAGACCAGTGCAATTTTTGCCATTAAATGTAGCAATAGCATATTTAGAAATATAGTAGGCCTACATTTTAGAAATTCAGGTAGCCTATAGGTAGGAAGACCTTCTGTAAACTTTAAACGTTTCTGTAAACGTTTTTTTAAGTTAAAAAAGGTTTCCAGGGTGACGCGTCAGGCTTGACACGTGATTCACCACAGGCAAAATAGCGCTGCATGACAGATGTAGCGCTTTTATTTCTAAATATTAAAAAACTTGCTTACCATGTCATCAACTTTTTTCTTTTCCGATTCTCAAATATGTGTAAGTGAGTTTGTTTTGTTGTTTAAAAAATCTTTATAAATTATCTGTAACGTGAGATGGGCGCCGTGTTTGGGCCGCAGTTCAGAGATTCCTGTCTGTTGGATTTATTACAGCGCGTGAATTTCTCCCGAAATACAAAATACATGCTAGGTCTAACCCTAACCCTACACCATACCTAAACCTACCCATATCTCTGCTTGTTATATTGACGCTAAAGGGTTCCATGGGCGTTGGATTTAGACGCTTTGTCAAAGTGTCAGAATATGACGCTTTGGGATGAGGATGCGTTGTAAAAACCGTCGGCAAATATATTTTCTTGGGTTGTTATTGGTGCTTCCATAGACACCATTGTGTATTTTACAAACTATAAATGTGTTGTTTTGCTATAAATTATATGTAAATGTCTAAAACCTAAAATAAACATTATGTGAACAGTTGTGATCGCCTACTATGACAAGTGCTGAGCGCGTCCGTCTTTGGCTCAGCCACAGCGCGAAAGCACAGTTTGAATCTAGCAGTTATTATGTCACTTCACTGTACATTCGCTAGTGGTCAGCTGGTGCAGAGCGGGCCGACATCACAATTGCTGATGAGATATAGGAAAATATCTAGTGGAAAATGAGAATGTTATTCATCCAGTGAGAAAGTTCCGCGGTGCAAAAATAAGCGATTAAAATCAGTTATCGCGTTAATTGACGCGTTAAAGTCTGTAATTAATTAATCTTAATTAACGCGTTAAAGTCCCGGCCCTAATATATATATAGTAAATTAATTTAGTTTTACCGTGATTTAAATCAGCTTTGCAACTTTGCATTTGCACTCGCGACAGGCGATCAACTAAATTACGCTAGCTTGTAATTTATTGTAAAAAATCCCCATGTTTTCGGGGCTGATGCTGTGGTTCATTGATTAACATGCACGCTGAAAAAAATACGCGCCACTGACGCTTGTGGTGTGAAACGGCCGTAACACTTGAACTTGACGCACAACTTAATGACGAACATGGTTGCCCAGCCCTGTTTGAACCACAAGAGGCATCAAAGCTTACGCTACTCCTACATCATACATAGTCAAGTGTTACCCCCGTTTCACACCGCAAGCGTGAGCGGCGCGTATTTTTTTCGGCGTGCATGTTAATCAATGAGTGCGTTCACACTGCGAGCAGGAGCAGCGCGTGAGCGTCAAGCAGGAGCGTCGCGTGAGCAGCAGTGAATTAGGGGGTTTCGGTGGCGAGTCTATTTTTGCTGCGCTGCTCACGCTCAATTTAAGTGAAAGCACACTTTTGATGGACGAAATTAGTATGATTTCACACAAAAAGTGCCCAAAACGCACAGAATTTGCATGTCTAGTGTGTTTTAACAAGAACTGCAGTATGTCAGAAAAGAAAATGAAGAATCACAAATTTTATCGAAAATATACCCATTAAACTCGTTTTTAATTATTCAGTTTACCGGGTTTTGAACAAACTTCATGTCTATTAAGTTTATGACCAACTTCTAAAAACAAATTTAACAAAAGTCTTTGTAAAGAAATGCTTATATGTAGCCTGGGAGCCGCTGTTGTGACGCTGTACAAACGCTTCCAGTGTGAAAACTCGCGCGCGTCTGCAGCTGCAGTGACGATGTAGTTGCGCTGTCGCGCTGCTCACGCGCCGCTCACGCTTGCGGTGTGAAACGGGGGTTACTCTTTTGGCGTAGGTCGACTTGTGTACGGCCGTCTACCGGAAGCTAGTTATTTTAGTCGATAAAGTTTTAAATATGGATATTTTTCTTACACGAGCGCATCGCTTCACTTCAGAAGGCCTTTATTAACCCCCGCAGAGCCGTTTCGAGCGCTTTTATCACGGATGGATAGGGTTTGATGGACTTCCAAAATCATATACCCATTGACTCCCATTATAAGGCTTGGAAGAGCCAGGACATATTTTAAGTCAAGTCAGCTTCATTTATATAGTGCTTTCCAATCTACATTGTTAAACAGCATACTGTGCTATTTAATATAATATTTTAATATAACTCCGATTGAATGTCATATACACCTAGGATGGCTTCGGGTGAGTAAATCATGGGCTAATTTTCATTTTTGGGTGATCTATCCCTTTAATCCACATCTTATATTTAATAATTTAGTATGAGTGCAGCTTATCGGATCTACCGCTGTCTATGATGATGTCATCTGTAATAAAACCGTAAAGACGAGAGAGAGAAATCACACGTACATTATGAAAAACTGAGACATTTCCCTTCGTTTGTGCCCTTTGTTTACACGCAAACTGAGAATTTGCCTCTAAAAACGATTCTTTCTAAAAAAATTTAAACTGAGGAAAAACTGAGTTTTTTCTTAGGTGCCGACGTCACAGTACGCGACAGAACTTGCACCTGCGTCAAAAGTGCGACCTATATATACATTTTCATTTGGCTATGGTGATCATGGATGCATTCAAAGTAGCAGTTGCATTTATTTTATTGGTGCAAACCTGTTTCGTCTGTTTGCATTTGCAGCTCTATTATGTCGAGGAGCTGTTGTTGCTATTTTCGGGATTCTGATTGGCTAATGTGGGCTTGAGCTTCTCGTTACACTGCCACCTACAGATTTGACATGCTCTTGACGGCTTATATACACGGGTTTGTGTAAACGAACACTTTTCTGAAAACTGACAGGTGTGCACAATGTTGTTTTTAAAAACGGGGAGGGTGAAATGTCCGTTTATGAAAATATCCAATCACATCCTCTTGAGGCAGTCACGTGAGGTTTTTTTGTTATGCATAGAGGGATTTTTTTTTTGTACATTTGTTTCCATTGTAGTTTGTGCACGTTGTCTTATCAGATAACAAATTGAACCGCCTCAGTTGAGCTTATGTTTAAGCACATTTTTACAATTTATGCACTTGGTGCTTCCATCTACACCAGATGCCGTATGGGTCACACAAGTTTGACCCATGCTTTTTTGCTTAAAGGTGAAGACCCAACTTTATGTATGTTTTGTAAAATTCCCTTATCTGTCAAACATATTTTATTAGATTGTCCTGGACTTAACACAAGCAGAATGCTCTTTTATGAAGTTACTTCATTGAAGGACATATTTAATGAGATTATGCCTGAAAAGGTTTTAGATTTTTTATCATATGTTAATTTAAAAATATATATTGTATAATATGACTTGTTGTTTATATTTGTTTTGTTTTTATTGTATTTATATGATATTTGTATTTTTGTAAGTGAATTCTTGCCATGAAAATAGCTTCGAATGCTGACATGGCATGAAATAAAATAATCTGAATCTGATCTGGTGCTTCCATCCAGAATTTTATGCAATGTCCCAAAATGTGCATATAAATAGGTGAATGCAAACAGCAAGTGGCACGGAACCCAAAATACATGACAGAAACAAGGCTCAATCTATTATGGTTATGACATTTAATTGTCAACATGTAATTTTTGTGACAGTCCTACCTAGAGGTTGAATTTTAGTTAAACTATATTCTAGTCATCACTGGATTTTCTAACCTTTTCTAGGTGTGGACACTGATGAGCTAGACAGCAACATCGATGATTATGAGGAAGAGACCATTGAGTTTTTCATCAATGAAGAAATTATTCCCATCGGAGATCTGTAATTCCAACAGCAGGTACTGTATGTGCAGCAATATTTTACTGTTATGGTCTTTGTAATACCTTGGCACAGTCGTAATTATATTGTTTTCTTATTTTCAGTATCCGATTTTTAGTGGAGGTGTGGCAAATTGAGGGAGCCCCTATAAGAGTATTCCTTGTTATCAGTCAAGTGCCTTTTAATACTGGTCGCTGCAGAAGGAGAATTTGGTGCCACTGTTGACTGCTGCTTTTTAACAAAATCATCCAGCTGTGGGAGAATCTGCCCTGCCAACATCATCCAGGCCTGCTTTTGGTGAATCTGATCGTAACGTGTTCTTGTTCTTGCCTTTGGTTGGTCTACCTCATCAAAGGGTGTCACCATGGCACAAAATGCCATAAACTGTTTTTACATCAACTCACCGAAGGAAAACATTTTGTTTCCCAAGATTTTCCAAAAGGCAAACTTATACTCTAGTGTGCAAAAATGGCACTACAGTGGTCTGTATCCTCCTCCATTCAGATTACCTGATATTAAATGCGCAACAAGGGAATAAAGTTGAACTGAAATTTAAGTCTTTGTTGTTTTTCTCTATTGTTGAATTTGAAGCAAAGACACATGATGAAACTTTTGCTGGTTCTACTTGACTAAACTTCAGTTGATAGTGTATTTTGGACAATAATAGGTTTTTGTGCAGAGACAATATCAGGGATTTTAGGAAATGTTAAAGTAAATATAAAGGCATGATCAATTTAGTATTATGTGACATTTTATTCTTAAAATGCCCCCCACCCCAATTAATTTAATTCAACATTTAATTTAATTTATTTAAAATAGCTAGGCATAACTAGAAATATATTTATTATATTGACTTCCATAGTATTTTAGTATTTAAGACAGTGTGGTCCATCAACTCCCAAATTTTTCAAAATATCTGTGTTCAACAGAAAAAAAGCATACAGGTTTGGAACAACTTGAGGGTGAGTAAATGATGACCTTTAAAGTCCCCATTAAATCAAAATTGAAGTTTTTTCAATATTATGAAGCTGCAGGGAGTAGCTCCCTGCAGCTACAGTCCCGCACGCAAGCTGTGTCCCAATGTGAAGGCTGCATCCTATTGCAGACTGTTCGTCCTTCGAAGGACGCTCCATGTTGCCTTCGTGGGATTTCCTAATTGCGCATCCAGGTGTTCCCGATTACCGCCCCTGGCGCCAAGCAACAGTGCGAGAGTACAGCGGAGCTGCCATCCTGAATCTGATAATTAATTTGTTATAATTGAGTAAACAGCTATGGAGCCAGAATTGGCTATTGTCATTTTTATGTTTTATATTTTACTGGAGGACATGGTGAGGATGTTTCACCCCCGGCGCCGCGGGTCATGTATTTTCGGTTTAGCCAAGACCATGCTGTCCCAATTCAGAGCGTCCTCCTGAATGGCTGGATTACACTTTAAACTGTTAAATTATTGGGCGTTAATTTACGTAAATAACGTAAGGAAATATGAAAAGAAAAGATAACATAGGCTACATAGGCATATATATATATATGTGTGTGTGTGTATGTATATATGTTCAAGGCTAGTGTATTTTTTTTATGTACATAAATGGACCACGCTTTCGCAATCCGTTCCCACGGGTTTGTTTAGGTGCGGGATTTCATTATGTTTAAACTTCAATTTTTTAAATGTAGGCTATAATGTACTATAAAAGGAAAAAGCTCAGTATAATAGAATAAGCAAAAAAACTTCACATATAAAAAATGCATATAACACAAACACAAGGTTAGGTTACTATATAAAAATAAAACATACATAAATTATTTTATGATTAACATATTAATGTCTTCAGTGAACTCATTAAACGCAAATTATAATAATAAATAGCCTATCATTATTATTATAACATTTAGGCTATATTTAGAAGGCGCTATTATCCAAAAAAGGAACAAAGCAATGTCAAATGTCAGTCATAATACAGGTTAGACAATATTAATGCAGGCTAAGATTATCACAAATAAACAAGATTTTGACGCATGTGTTTGTGTGGAGTTGTGGAACGCGCGCTGCATGGACTCACGAGGCGCGGGCGCGAACACTTGCATTTTCCTACAGTGGAAACAACTTAAAATACTCTTATCATTTCTGGGCATACAGAAAAGAATAATACATCATTCGCAACTACTTTTATTTGTCTAACCTCACAATAACAAGAAAACGTTGTGCTTTTGTAAAATAAAACAATCAGGCGCGCTTTCATGATCTCCGTGAACTGGAGCGCGTCTAATAACTGGACATTTCAAGCTTTATAGGCTATTTTGTTTCACTTTTACACGAAGAATTAAAATGGTTATTTTTTCAGACACATTTATTATCATTAGCCAATAAATCATCTCTCTGTGGCTCCAGAGGCTCTTCTCATTCAGCACTGCGGGGAAAATATCATTTCCAGGTTCTAATTTGGCCTTAGAAAAGCAGTAATCGTTTTTTTCCCGTATTAATTTGTGAATATTTTAAATGTTTAATAAAGGGGCAAAAAGCAAAACAAAATTATTATTTTTTTTGCGCAGCATTTGGTGTGTAGCCTACAGTTCAAATTCAAATTTTAGTGTTCAACTTTGCGTTTTAAAAAATACAACCGTTCATTTTTTGTTTTTCAAAAACGGGTTAAAAAAGGAAAAACGAATGGACGCAAATTTACACGGACCTTATTTAATATTTCAAATAATGTATTTGCAGAAAAAGGATTGCGAACGGATTGCGAAAGCGTGGGCACGGTTTATGAATTTGTGGGTAACAGTTAGCCTACATATTGCAAGAACAGAATGGCACGGTTTAATCCGTGTGCACGATTTGTTAAACCGAGGGAACAGTTTAAGAATTCGTGAATACAGATTATAAACTGCGATTTCAAAACCGTCGCCACGGATTGTTTTTTCTTCTACAGGTGTGACTCCCGGGCTCCGTACCACGGGAATAAAACCCAGCTGAATATAAAAAAGTGCAGTTCAAATGTTACTCCCGCTCGTCGACATCGGTAGCAGTAACAGTTGCTAGGCGACAAGAACAATCGTCCGTCGTTTTTTTTTTACATAAAAATGCTGTCGTCACCGGCGCGCAATGACTTATGGGGTAGGATAGGCCGCGAAGTGTCCATTTCCCAGATAGCACACACACGTCTGGCCGATGTCGCCCCGATGTACAAAGTTCCATCGGCACGATGTCGCTCAGAGAGCGTTTGCTAATCGGCAATGTCACCTCGACGTCTCGAGTCGCCATCTGATCGCAAATGATCTCCGGCCGACGTTTGAACGATGCAAAGCTGTACATCCTGGCCGCTCTCTGCATTGGCTTTATAGGGCCTTTATTTATTTAGGCCGAACCTTCGGGCTACTCCGTCCTTACATTAGACATAATGCGCTGCTTTCATTGACGCGCGCACTTACGAACACACACACACACACACACAAACACAAACACACACACAGAGAGAGAGAGCGGAGATCGCGCTGTAACACTCACTCAGCAGCACAAACTGTAGTCAACATTGCCCCGAGATTAAATTGATAAAATAACGTCAATAGACCTTATTCAGACCAGCGCCATGACAGGTATGAAAGTGAGGCTGTGAGGGATAGACTTACTGTGTTTTCAATGGGATCCGCTGTAAAAAGCTGTATAAAACTACTACATCACTTATAATTTTAAACAGATCATATTGTCTGGATTATTTGGTCTACTGGAATTTCTCAGAAACATATTTTTGCATGTTTTCGTCAGCAGAACAATCCACAAACACACTTAATAGCAGTACAACCCACTGAAGAGATGGAGGTCTATCCCTCACAGCCTCGCTTTCATTCCTGTTAAAAATCAAAGATGGCGCTGCTGTGAATAAGGTCTATACTGAACAAATGCAACTTTCATCCCTCAAATGGCCATATAGTCAAGAAAAAAAAGTCGAGTAGTTTGACACTTCTATCTTACCTCGTACTCTTTCAACGTTAAACTGATGGAATACGATTACGTGCTCTGCTTCAGTGAACAGTAAACCCCACCTTCTTTGATTGGATTGTCTATCTATTTGGATGGTTGCTGTTAGACCAACTAAGACAGACCAGCCTAAAATGTAACTTTTAAACATTTTAAAAGTTTACAATTTAAAAGTTCAAATGTAACTTTTAAACATTTTAAAAGTTTACAATTTAAAAGTTCAAATGTAACTTTTAAACATTTTAAAAGTTTACAATTTAAAAGTTCTGTTTTTAGTCTGTCATCCTAAAAACAGAGGAGCAAGAATTTCCAATATTGGGGGGACAGTTTGGCCATTTCTAATTATTGACGTATAATTATAGGACTTATCCCCCTCAATGTCTACGGTGATATACAGCCCTGGGGCTACTTTACTATCCAATATGAAAAAAGTAGGCTATACTGACATTGAAAAATATTTTCTTACAATTGTGTGTGTAACTGTCTCTAGTATAATGAACAGGCACAATTCAAGTTAAGAAACTTTAATGACACCAGAAAAAACTCCAGTAGAAAAGGGATCAAAAAGGAACAGCAACAATGTAGAGACGGATTCTTCCTGGCAGCCTGTAACAGAGTGAAAAACATTGAGAAAAAGCAGTTAGGACTTTGCTATAAGAAACAAATGCATCAACAAATACGTTTTAACTCTTTTCTTTATGAGGTCTACCTTTTATTCTTACCAATTTTAAGCAATAACCAATAAAATGGCTAAAGTAAAAGGAGTCTATTTAAACAAAGATTGTGTTGATTACATTATTACATTATCAACTGTTAGATTATTTTTTCATTGAATCATTTGTTCAAGAAGACTCGAGAGATGGGAAGAGCGTCAGTGTTGACAGTGTTGATTTTCAATAAGCCAATTCTTAACAGTAATCTTAAAAGAGTAATAGGATGGGGACTCTCTAATTAGTGGTGGTACTGAGTTCCATTGATGTGAAGCTGTGAATGAAAAGACGGCCTGACTGAATGCAGTTTTTTTTGTGTGGAATTGTGCAGGCCCTCCTAGCTGCGCCTGGAAAAACGAGGACTCTGCACCGCATGTGCGTCGCTTCTATAGAGCTGGTAAGTCCCGCCCCTTCCGCTAACCCTGCTGGACCTCTAGGTTGAAAAATCGTCAATGCAAGTGAATGAGAGAAAATAATTATTTTCTAATCCCGTTTGAATTTTGCAATGAATGTGACCATATGTTGTCTGTGAATTTTTTATATAATTTTTCGTGTATACAATTTAGCGGGTAGAATTTTCATACGGTTAGACTTTGTGTGAGAGCACTTTGTGGACTACAACTCTTCGCTGCTTTCGACGCGTTTGATATACGTCACCACCACTAGCACACGGATCCCGCTAAACATGTCTGTGTCTTTGGTGCACTTCACCGCCTTCTTTCAGGGAGAGGACAAACTAGTTGAGCGTGGTGAAAACCACTTCAGGTCTGGGCATGTGGAAGGGTTTAGGTACGCAAGTGGGGAGATGGCCGGCGTTGTCCACGCCAGTCGACGAGAAAAGTCAGACGGGAATCTGAAGAAAGAACAGCATTTTGTTTGAATGGTGACATTTGGGTACAAACAACGCAGTCTCACACCCAAGGCGTCATCTAACTGACGCTATGGACCATTTTTGACCATGCGTCAATAAGCCGACGCACATGGTACCCCTTAAGCGTCAATATGAGACGCGCCTCCTAGTGGTCTAATCCTAACCCTACCCCAGACCTAAACCTACCCATAACGGAAGCGTCATCTAACTGACGCTAAAGGGTGCGCGGCATTTGATGACGCCCGAGGATGAGCGTCTCATATTGACGTTTGTGGGGGGGTGTGTGCGTCGGCATGTTGACGCATGGTCAGAAGCGTCAGTAAGATGACGCCTTGGGTGTGAGACTGTGTTGGTACAAAACACACAGGCATCTCGATCTAATTCCTTAGATTATTGCACCGTGATTTGTGGAGGGAAAATGTGTTATGCGGTGACGTCACATATGCGACGTGTAGTCTTTCTCGTTATGTCTATTCCACAACTGCTAGCCAAAGAATCATACAATATACTGTCAAACTCGTTACATGAGAAATTATATAAAAAATTCTCAGACAACATATGTTCACATTCATGGCACAATTCAAACGGGATCAGAAAATAATTATTTTCTCTCATTCACTTGCATTGACGCTTTTTCAACCTAGAGGTCCACTTGGAGTTTTACGGATGGGCGGGACTTACCAGCTCTATTATGGTATTACCGGTGTTGTCACACTTTGGTTAACCGGTGGGGAAATATCCTCACCACCATATCCCTACCAACCTTCCGAACGTATGACTTGCAGAAAATATACTTAAAGGAGAACTCCGGTCAATTTTAACATTGAGCTATTTTTTTTTGTATATTGGACTGCTGTCAGTACAGAGAACAACGACAAAAATCGGCGTTGCCTACACCGTGTTATCTTCTTTTTAAAATGTGCACCCTGTTGACTTCAATGGGGCAAGTTTTAAACCTGCTTTTAGCCTCTTAACAGCCTTGATATGTCATTACAAGTGCACAGCCATGTGAGTGGTGTTATTAAGAGTAAACACGGTCAATCTGACTGTAGTAGATGTGAAAGATATTAATAAAAATGATGTTAATTCAGCCAGCTCACATACCATTTTCTTCCTGTTTTCGGTCGAAGTCCACAGTAGTCGATTGTCGAGTTTGCGCGCGCGACCAGGCTGTATGAGATCCCATTCTCCCAAATCGATAATCGACTACTGTGGCCAGGTTTGCCCCATTGGTGTCAAGGCTCACTCCACTAGAGGGATGGCCTCATCATGGGCGTGGTCATCGGGAATCCCTATTCAGGATATTTGTGACGCGGCCGGCTGGTCCTCGCCGTCCACATTTATGAGATTCTTTAGAGTCACTTATTTGCTTTAAAAGCTATTTTAAAATGTCAATGATGTCATACACATCAGCATCATTAGCAGAATGCTAGCGTGTTATGGGCAACAACAACTCCACCTGTAAGAAATCGAAAGGACATAAGTACCCGTTCATTCAACTTTCGACCTATAACCAGTGTTGAACTTGCAAAACCTACAATAAAATCTGAGATTTCTCAATGGCAATCGGGTGAAAGAGACACATTTAGCCGTCTAGCCCCATAGACTCCCATTCATTCTGCACTCGGACGATCGCCCCCAGTGGAACTCTGGTGGAACTACAACCAAAATTCGGTACAATCGGACTTAATAGGGAGTGCCCAGGCTTTCCGTAGACGGGCTTTGGTATAAGCCATAAAAACGTAACCATACATGGTAGACTTAAAACCAGCTACGGCTGTACTAAGCGATTGTATATGCTCATATAAACGCCAAAAGTTCATGGGGCACTAACCTTGTTTTGAGATAAATGCCTTTTATTCGCAATGTCTTGGATAAGTACTTCATTACCCACAATCCTGAACAATCCCACAAGCCCACAGTGATGCATCTGATTGGTGGAAGTCGTGTAAGTGTCTGGTTACCCCGCGAAGGTCTGTGAAGACTGAAGATCGTGTAATGACGTAGGGCTAGCTCATTGGTCGCATGTCAGAGGCGCCCGCGCCGTGCCATTGGATGTGCAGTTGCCACAGCACAGCCTATGAGCGAGCCAGATGCTGAATGTGCTAGCTGTGCAGATGCAAATGCGTTTTACACATTAGCTTCAGTAAATCGAGGCAAAGGAGTTTCCCTGTACATTCACTATATAAAATTCACTGGAGGAAAAAGTTCGCATGGCCGTCGTCAGATTTGGAAGTCGCTCAAAAGGCTCTTTCGCGGTTGTGGCTTCAGTCGACTTCAGTGAGGCGCGGTGGTTTATGGGATGAGTAGTTCCTTCGCTCGGAAATGAAAATATGTACACAGTCTTGTACCTTTGACTTTTTTTGCATTTTCTCTTCGTTTTTTCACTCGAAATGATATGTTGTATGCTTATGAGTTCAGCCGTAGCTGGTTATCCTCAGACATGCTGTAAAAACTCTTTAGATACGGATTTTTCCAAACGTCAATGGGAGAAATGAATGGGAAATTTACTTCCGGCACCAAAGCTCTCTCGGGCTGTGGGCGGGACTGTGATGCTCTATAAACCTTATGTAGCCCCGCCCCTTTTCAGCGCTGCGCTCGTTGTCTTTTGACTTCCGGTCTGTATTTTCACAACGATTTCTCATAGATGAATGAGCGGCTCGTTTAAAAAAGTTCCTGGTCGACATTTGTTAAGACATCTGCTTTATAATGCTTATGATAAACATTACAATGCTCATGATAACGTTCGTTAACTCTACAGTAAGTAAATTCACTGCACCAGCTAATTACTCCTGGACAGCGATCCCATAGAGATATACAGAACGACCGTAGAAACGGAAGTTCAAAGACAATATTCTAAAGATGGCGGCGCCCTCGTTTCTCTTGCGCATAAGGTCTATATCAGAGTGAGGACAGGCCCCCTGTGACGGGCTCTGACGTCGGACTATCCTATTGGTCGCGTCAGAGGTGTCCGCGCCATTGGTAAGGCAGTTGCTGCAGTACAGCCTATGAGCGGTGTGTGCGCTCATTGCACTGGCTGTTCAGCCGCAAATGCGTTTCAAATATATAATTCAGCAAATCGGAGAAAAGCAGTTTCCCCACTGCGTATAACTACGCAATACGAAGAGACCGTTCAAAAGGGAACTGACTTTTTTCAGCACAAAAACGGCTAAACTTTGAGAAAAGTAACTTTTATTGTTATAATTATGATTTCATAATTTGTAGATATGAATCTAACTGTAAAAACTTTAAATACTTTTACTGGTATCTACTGGTTAAAGTGATATTTTTTGTACTTTTAAAATGCCATTTTCCAAAAGATGGGCAAACATCTTACACTAAGCCATGTCAAATTATCCATTTTAACCTCATGAATGAAATTTAGAAATGTGGGTCTTTTATAAGGTGAATTGTTCCAAAAAACAAATGATAAAATGGCAAAAAATAAATAAAATAACAGTGCATACAGACAGTACTTATGAACAGTAGAGATGTAATTTAAAGGGTAAAGTTATGTTTATGCACTAAACAAGTTAAATAACCTTGATTTATTAACCTATTAACATATTTTACCCCATTTCCCCATGATGTACTTACAAGACATTTGCCCACCGGCAACTATAGTTGCCGCTTGGACTTTTGACTAAGTATACAAAAAACTATAGATCTCTTGTAAGATTTGTTTTGTTTGGATGATTCTAGAGACCTTCATGATTATATAAATATATATATGTCAACAAAAAAATACTTATTAGTAACATGCAAATGACCTTTCTTTGGGAGGGTTTGCCTTCGCCATGCTTCCTGGAAGTAGGGGTAGGAAGTTGACAGCCTCATGTGACAGGAAGGAAGTGAATACCTTTTTTTTTTTTAAATTCTTTATTTGGTTGTTTCCTTGAATGTCATTGAGACATAAAACATGGATAACCTCTAGAAAAATACTTACAAAAAAAAAATGACAACTATACATTTCGGTAACTTTAGTTGCCGGTGGGCTTAAATGGGTTAAGTTATGTGTATAGGCTAATTAAATGCGTTGCGTTCATATTCTGGACTGGACATCTGATTTTTTGTACACAGTATAGCACTTTATTATGATTTTAGTATTAATGATTAATAAATGCACGCACAATTATCCATGAACTTGATAAATGTTGCATAAATGTGTTACTGTGCACAAAAAATACCTTTCAACTTATGTGTGCAAAATTCAGAATTAAATGAATGTGCAGCAATTTGTCAAAATATTATGTTTTTTTTTTTTCATCTATGGTGATTATGAAAAGTGAACAGCATGAGTAATATAGGATGCACAATATATCGGGAGACAAGGAGTGGATCAGATATGATTTTGACCACTTCATTAAGTTTTGTTTTAGAAAGCCTTTTTTTAAAGTGAATTTCGTTTTGTATAAATTGTATCTTAATTTTAATAAATTGTTCATCAACCAATTGCCTGGATTTAATAAATAAGAAGCAAATATAGCAGACAATATAATCATTACATGGAGGCACAGGTGTAGCAGTCGATTCGGTTCCCTACAGGAATTTGTGTTCCCCCTCAAAGAGGCATGTCTGCGCATGCGTAGCAGATGCATCAAAGCACAACTGGAAGTACGGAAAGCGTAGATAAATATAAGCTAGATTGAAATGACAGAGCAGGGAAAACTCGCTTATAATAATAACTTTTTTTATTATTAAAAAATAATACTTTTTTAACCTTTTGGCTTTCCGTACATCCAGTTGTGCTTCTTGTCGTATTCAATTCTGATGGTACGTAATATGGTAACCTGATGGTAAAGCGGCAACTACGCACAATTTGTAGTATGATTGCGTAAAGGGAACAGGAATTCCTGTAGGAAACCGAATCGACTGCTACACCGGCGCGCGTCACTTGCATTGCACTTGAACTGGAGCATCTCATCATAAATTAACCAAAGTTCAGCATATGCCTCACAGACGTGATACATACATCTGTAGAACGCTTGCAATGTCTTTAAACGAAACAATTCAAAACATAAAGTATATACCATACCATTCCATACCATACCATACCATAAAACAAAAAACAAAAAATAGGCCACTCTCTGATTATGTAATCCATTAATCTCGCGCATTCACTAGGAGATGGCGATCTCAACTTCATCTTTGCAGCTGACACAGAAAACACTAGTTTATTAATAAAAATCAATGCACAGGTGTCACCGGATTTACAAATGCACATTTTGCTTGTTGCACGCACACATATGTCGAAATAACGATATATTATGTTGAAATAACATTATTAATAATAGGCTACATATTGTATGTTGAGCTTGTTTAATTTAGTAAAATGAAAACTTTAATTGTGATAAAGTAATTGAATATTAAATATTGAGTGGGCAAGTTTTGCTAATTTATTCATATTGTATTTATATAGCTAATGGCTATATTGCGCAGCTCCCCTATCAACTATATAGCTCCCCCTCAGCAGCACGTTAAAAATTCTCTGGGCCGCCCCTGACTATATAATCAATCATTAGTAACAAAGGCAAAAAAGCAAAAACACATCCTACCTTTAGAAAAGCTTTAGTAGCCTAGATGAGTGGAAGTGTTAAACTTTCTCAGAACGATGCCTTTCTATATTCCTTGCATATTTTCTTCCTACAAGCTGCTAGTGACTTAATTTAGTTAATCGCCTGTCGCGAGTGCAAATGCAAAGTTGCAAAGCTGATTTAATCATGGTAAAACTAAATTAATTTACACAATCGCGTTCCGAGGCAGTGGTGTGCGCTGACCAGGTCCAGAGGTGAGGGGGCACAGGTGGCCGGGCCAGGACCCCTGGGGCCCCCTCGTGGCGCCGACCCTGCGCACCATAACTGACTGGCAGGTCACATGATACAACATGGCGAAGTCCAGATTACATCCATACAACACACATTCACCGTGGTGAAGTAATTTTTTATTGGAAATAAGTAGGCCTACCTAACGTTACCTAGTGCGATTTAGGACGCAACCATAATGCTGCACGTTTTAAGGCACTTCTTGGGCCTTTAAATTATTTCACGTTTGATTTTATGTGGTCCAATGTTGCTATGATTAATATTGTTGCATTTAATCAGATTTTTTTTTTATTGATGCTGGCTAGACACCAAAGTTTTATTGTGGTAGCGTTTCCAACTGTTGCATTTTGCCAGAAAATATTGTAGGTGATAGCCTACTCGTTATTCTTATTATACTTTCATTATGTGGTATTTTCTCTCTATAAAATATAAAAAGCGAAAGAGTCTGCTGTGCTGACAAAACTATATCAGCAGCAGAACCTTGCGTTCACAGTCAGAAATCTCGCGATATCTGTGCGGAGCACTGAAGCGCTGCTGTGTCAACACCCCGCGCACAGCACATCCCTCCTCAGCTGACGCCGTCTGCCTGCCGAGAAATATAACGTTACACTCCTGCTATGAGGTGAGACAATTATCGTTACAGCCACTTTTGGACACGTTACACATTATTTTCGACCATATCATCCCATATCATAGTACTCTTTTAATTCCGTGTGCTCGAATCACAACCGATCTACAAAACCCCAGGCATGAGTAGCTTCATGACTTCCTATGGAAAAAAGTGGTGTAGGCACTTGCTCTAGATTTGAAATCATATCTTCATGTTATTCATTTTAAAAAACAATCGACACAGTATCATCCAATTTAACCGGAATGAGCTGCTTAGTATAAAGTATCTATACATGAATGGCTTAGGAGGAGTTTTCACGGATAAGCTCGAATGTTTGCAGCTTCCTCCCACAGTAAGAGATGGTGTCAAAGAGCTGCATTGTGTCCAGCTGAATGTGAGGGGTCGCCTTTGCCTTTGAAATGAACGCGAGGGCATGGCAAATGTATAGCTGTTCACTGTGAGTTTTCCGAATAATAATTGGCCTGAATTTAATTTTTAAAAATCATACATCGAAAAATCCACACGTGTAGCTCGTAAACATTTGTCAGTTTTTAGTGATTATTATAACGCCTCGCTAGCTACTATGCAAGCACATTTTGTTTGTAGCCGACATCATTTTGTGTTGTGCTGTGACGACATTCACCAAACGAGCCAATAACTGTGCGTTATCAGCCTCTTGTTTTGTCACACGCCAAATGTTCTAGAGGAATTTAATGGTTCTGTTCAAACAATACATTAATCACTGCTGTTTCCTATGTATTTGTGTTCGTATTCTGTCTCAGCACTCTCTACAAGGAAGATAATAATCATATTAATATTTAATGTAGAAGCCTGTAAACCCCTTCAGGGTGATATGAGGCCCCAGTGTTCCAAAATAACCATTGACAGAGGTTACATTACATTACATTACTTATTAAATACATCAGTTTGAACTAAAACACCATCAGTGTTATGTAAGGGATAATGTTTAGTCAGTCAGTTATTATACTCAGACAATCCCTGACAGGATTTAATTAGTGAACTGACAATCTCTGGTCAATAATATGAATTATTTGTAAAAGTAACTTTTTCTATGGACTGGTTAAGGCTGAAATATACTACACAATTTTTTAAATCCTACCAGATTTTTTTTGTCCATATGCACTGCAACACTATGCATCATACACTTGCTGACTGTACATAAATGGTTAAAAAGAAAAACTGGCCATCATATACTAAATGACTGATGATCACTCACATACAACACTCAATCACGACCAACCAATCAGAAAGAAATGAAAATGTTGTGCCTTGTAAAGAGACTTTTCTATTGCATAATGAAAGTCGCAATATTGCAAAACATTGAACCAAGTAGTTTGCACACTCTTGACTTCCCTTTTCTGATTTGTTTTCCTCTACTTCAGAGTATGATGTATGCGGTCTGTGCTGTGGATTATGTAATGGAGTTGAGATGAGAATGGCACTTTCTCAGTCAAAATCAACCAAAATGGGAAAATCAAGACTGTTCCGCATTTTTATGATTGTGGGTGCCGTCTTCATGATCCTCCTTATAATCATATACTGGGATGATGTGGGGGCCTCTAATTTTTACCTGCACACAACCATCTCCGGGCCCCATCCGTCCCGCCTCTCTCCACAGACCCGTCGTGACCCTGAAAAGAAAATAGAGGAAGACAAAGAGAGCTCGTTCTTGATGGACATAGATGCTTTTGTCAACCAGTTTTTGGAAGGAACTGCAGACCCCACGGAACAGGTAAGGGGGGAACCACCCCCTGGAGACCCTCACAATCAGTCCTCTGAGAAATCGGATGAGAAATTTGTCCCGAGACGAGAGTGGAAGATCCATTTGACGCCAATTGACCCTGAGAAAAAACAGAAGCAAGATAGTAGAAAGCAGCTGATCCAAGATGTGTGCAGTAACAGAAGTTTTTTAGACTTCCCTGGAAAGAACAGGACTTTTGATGACATACCCAATAAAGAGTTGGATCACCTCATTGTGGACGACAGGCATGGAATTATTTACTGTTATGTTCCCAAGGTGGCCTGCACAAACTGGAAGCGCATTATGATCGTGTTGAGCGAGAGCCTGTTATTGGACGGCGTGCCCTACCAAGACCCTCTAGATGTTCCTCAGGAGCTCATCCACAACAGTAGCCTGCACTTCACCTTCAACAAGTTCTGGAAGCGCTATGGAAAGTTCTCACGGCACCTCATGAAAATCAAGCTTAAGAAATACACCAAGTTTCTGTTTGTCAGGGATCCTTTTGTACGACTGATCTCTGCCTATCGCAACAAGTTCGAACAAGAGAACGAGGACTTCTACAAGAGATTTGCTGTTATCATGCTGAAAAAATATAGCAATTACTCGGATCCCCCGGCCTCAGTCGTGGATGCTTTTGCTGCAGGGATTCGACCGTCTTTCTCAAATTTCGTTCGGTATTTACTGGATCCTAACACTGAGAAAGAGATGCCTTTCAACGAGCACTGGAGACAAATCTACCGTCTGTGCCATCCCTGCCAGATAAATTATGATTTCGTGGGAAAGCTGGAGACCTTGGATGAGGATGCAGAGCATTTGTTGCGGATTCTCCGCGTAGACAATGTTGTCGAGTTCCCGCAAAGTCATCGTAACCGAACGGTCAGCAGTTGGGAGCAGGATTGGTTCGCCAGCATACCATTAGAGTCCAGAAAAGAGCTGTACAGGCTCTATGAAGCCGACTTTAAACTGTTTGGATATTCCAAACCAGAGAAGTTGTTACACGAGTGATATGTTCATCATCAGCTTTACTGGAGTGCTGAAAATATTTTCACAGCACAATAAACACAGTGATGGGAGTTCCTGATGCCTGGTTCCTAATGCGTGGCTTTTTCACATTATGCTGTTTATAAAGGCTCTTTCACATGACTCTTGTCCAAAGGATCAATGTTTGTTTAGTTTGCATGGTCCACTGAAGTCCTGCAGGTAGATACTCGATTTGAACCATCTGCTTTCAAAAAGCTTCTTTCTCCACTCAGCCATGCACATTACGTGCTGGGAATGAAAACAAGATATTGTGGCCATGGATTATGAATTTGTTCTCACGTTGTGCAAATTAGTTCAACGTGGCCACTTTGTACTAATTCATTCCCTTGTTTTAGTCCAATCTCAACCGTGATTTAACCTGTTAAAAGCAGAGTATGAACGTTTACAACTGCTAGAGGTCGTTTATTCAAAACAATAACAACGACGAAGCTTAATTATGCAGTGACGGAGCGTGGAATCATGGGAGTTGTCGTGTTCACTTCCACAGCCGTTTTCACTTTATGGGGTTATCTTTGGCAACATTAAAACAATAGGCCTACTGAATAATTGTGGTATATCACGAATGTGCAAAACAAACAACTGTGGCTTGCTAGACATGTCTTAGCTATCTCCATAAATTATGTATCATTCGAAAGCTTGCACACTTTTCATCCTGTGAAAACCGGTTTGATATTAGAAATTGCATTACAATGGAAATGGCCATTTAAATCCTTTTAGCGTACTAAATTTTTGAGCTTAAAAAAACTTAAAATTTGGAACACAACTTGGTTAGGCACATGCCTTTGATTTGCTAGCACGTTTAGAGTCCAAATTATGTTATAAAAATCTTTAGTTCTGTACATTTGGTTTACAGTAAACAATCTTTTATAGCTTTAGTTTCATTTTTTGAAGTGCTTTCTCATCTGCAATAATTGTCTCAGTGGCCTCTTTTAAAAGCTTGGTAATCTATATTCAAAAAGGGGGGTGACAATAAACAGGTTTAATAAATTAAGAAAGGGAAGGAATTAGTTTAACGCAGCCACGATTGAACTAAAACGAGGGGACAATTTGACCCATATTGTTATATCATGGCTAAATTAGGGATAAATTAAGTTGTGGCGTGACTCGCCATAGACATTGACGGAGAGAAGTATAGCTAGTAGGATTGTAATATGTTTCGATGTGATTGATAATTTAAATTAATTATTTAATAATCAAATATAACGACTAATAGAAAATGTCACCAACGCCGCCTTAGATGCGCTTGTCATATTGTGTGACTGTTGTGGTCGTGCTCTTCCTGGAACAACGCACTGAAAACGGCAACTAAACCCAATGAATTCACAACGATTTAATAAAATAGTGTTCTCATGTTATGTAATATGACAGTCCCAAATTAATCATCGTTATTATTAGTCGTGCATTGCTGCTTGAGCGGCACGCGCTGAATGAATAACCGTTGAGCACTTTGCTAGCGTGTTATTTAACTCAAAGAAACGCATCCTATATGAGATTAATCAGACACAATAAACATATTACAAATCCTTTCTGCACAAAATGACGTGAATGCACAAGTGAACTTGAACTGATACGTGCCATTCAGAATGACTCATGTTGACGCTCTTCCTGGAATAACGCGGCACAGCAAAACCCAAATAATTCACAATGTTTTATTACAATATTGTTCTCTTTATAATGTTACGTAATATGACAGTCCCAATAGTCATTATTAGTCGTGCATTGCCGTTTGAGCTGCGCGTGCTAAAGATCACGCTTTAGCGTAAAAAAGAAAAAGAAAAAAGTGCGTCCAAATCATGTGTTGGTGCGACCAACTGAGAAAGTTGGTAGCACCAGTGCAACCACTGGAAAAGTTAGACTGGAGCCCTGTTATATTACCATTGTATTATAGTTTTGTTTTTTAATGATTTACCAGTGCCTTTTTTTCCTTCATTTAAAAAAAAACAACAACAATGAAATGGGATTTGGATGTTTTTCCTGGTCTGCTGCCTTTGACGTCAAAGCTCACGATAGTTACTAATAAATGGGTTTGTGACTGGTGAAAAAGCATAGCTGACTGTGTCACTGGCTGCACTTCGAAAAGATTAGTGATAAACGACACAGCAAACTTTGCGCTTTTAACACACTATATGGTTCAGTGCACTGGGGGGACGCTGATGTGAGTCATGTGAAAGAGTCTAGGTCTTTGTGAAGCTCATGGGCATTGAAAGTAATACTGTAGTGAATATACATTCCTTGCACACAGGTTACATTTCCTCAATCCTATTTCCCAGTAACCCCCTAAATGTGTAACTGTTTGTATTTGTATATGGACCTCATCGACAATTTGGAGAGAGACATTTAGATGGTTACCTACTCAGTGAAGCCTGCACAATGGTATTTTTTAATATACCGAACAGTGGTTTAAAAACAAACTCATCACCTCATCAGTATTTTTCTTAGTTTGGATGGATGTAGATCAGAATGGATGGTATAATTCCAGCAAGAGACATATGTCCCTCAGTTTTGTAGTTAATAAACATCCACCAAACTAAAGTATCAACAAAAAAAAAACAAAAAAAAGAGTATTGTACATTAAGGAAGTGCACATATTAGAGTATTTTAGAATATTTTTGTAACCTTTTGCAATTAAATGTGAAAAGTGAAGGCACATTTGTCCTTGGAAAAAAGTTAGATAACATTTTGAAATGCAAGCAAACATTTTACACATTTATTTTTAAAATCATAAAGGGATCTACTGCTCTTACAGCAGTTTATTTGCTTTTCTTTAAGATGCCACATTTATGTGTCTGTTGTTTGCATGGACAAACCTCAGTTTTTATGTTTCCATGGATTCCCCCCCCCCCCCCCCCCCCACACACACACATGGATTGTTTCAACCATTTAAAGCAGTCTCACAGTCTTTTATTGTACAAAATTGCCAGTGTTCTGCAGTGAAGCAAGTAAATGGAGTAACTGACATCAGAAGACATTTCTTTAACAGAGGCTTGAGTATTCAGATTATGGCCTGTTCTTGTCGAGGAAATCTTGCCTTTCATTATTTTGATCCTTTTCTTCTATTAGTGTGTAGCAGGGTCTGATCTGCAGCATGCTATAGATGTTAGCATGTGTGCCTTGCAGTCCTTCATGAATATGCATCGCTCAAGAATACTGTAGCAAACTATATTCATTTTTTAAACTTTTTTTTTTAAATAATGGCCTTGTTTGCATATTGTTAGGAATATAATTGAAGGCACAGGGTATTTATTTCTTATTTTGGAAGAGTTATTCTGTGTAATTGCTTTAGAGAGTTGATGCGCAGATGTCAGTCTTGTTTATAGTTCCTCTTCTAGTCACAATTTGAACGTGGGCATGTGCAAAAGTAGTGTTTAAGGGTTTATTGTGATTATTTTTAATAGTATTTTCTTTACTAAGAAAGTGTTTCTTGTACTTTCGGTCATGTTTTCGTGCCGCATTTTGCACATCCGATCACATGTATAAAACCAACCTTAAAGGCAGTGAGATATGTGATTAGATATATATTGTAGTAGGCATAGGATTTAATACTGTGGAGCACAAGTGTAGCATGATTGTCGTGGAAGGGCCAAAGGGAACGGGACGCCCCAGTTCAGCCAGCCTTCAGGAGAAGCCACAGTTCTGGATTGCTGCACTGTTGGGCCCATTTGGTTGCAGTGCCTTTGGAGAAAAGTTTACACAAAGTATTTTTGTAAGCGAGTCTGACTTGCAGTGAAAACAATCAAAGCTCCTACTTTAAAAAAAAATAAAATTAAAAAAAAAAATTAATTTGTAGTGCTTTTAATATGTGTTGCATCATGGAAAAGATCAGATTTTTAGCCACAATTCTGGTGGTGCTGTCGAGATTTGTCACATCAGTTCCATATGTTCTTATTTCATAAACCACAAGATCTGTTACATGGGGAAAAGTTTTTAAAACACGTGTGTAGTTGCCAATGGTGTTGATTTCTGTTTCAAAATGAGGACCTGTGTTTTGTATACAGTTGGTGCCACATTGTACAAAGAAAAGTGTTGTTTAGTGATTATTTCATGCCAATATTAATGATAGTTTTTTTGTACTTTTCAGTCATAGGAATTTCTTTATTGCATGAAATATGTTTCAGGAGATTATGTTGAGTGCAAAAGGGAAACATTTATTACATTAAATCAGGTCTTAGCCTAAAAATGTTTTCTTGACATTTTGGTTTGGTTTGCTTTTGGCCAATGTACATAGCTCTTCTTTTATTTATTATGATATTATTTAATGCTTCAAAAGAAAAAGATTCAATAAAGATCAGTGCATGGTGCAAACACTGTAAAGCTGTTATCTGCCCTTTATTTGTTTTACAGAAGTGCTGGTCATTAATACAATAACCATGTTTATTCAGTGAAAGAGCTCTGCTGATGTTCAGCCTGATTGATTCAAAGTGCATATTGATAAACTGTCCGTTGTATCCCAAATTTTTCTACTACAAAGACATGTTTCAATGTTGTGCATGTAAGTAGAATAAATCAAATAAAATACTAAATATGAAAATTAATTTAAATGCTACAAGTGAATTTAGCCATTCATTTGAACAGTGTTTTTTTGTGATTTTAAATATTAACTGTGAGTGTAAGATGACTGCATGCAAAGGTAATGTAAATATAAAATGTGCAATTAAATATCCATTTATATTTATTTATGTAATATAGGCTGGTAGATATTGTGCATTCCTAACAAAAATACATCAAAATTCATACTACAGATTATTGGCGTTTTGAGCTTCAACCACTAGATGGCACAATTTCACTGCATGTTCAACAAACCTACGGTCGACAGCAACCTAAGGCGCGCGGAGGATTATAATCACAGAAGCGCGCACGTCTCCGGTCGCGTGTATGGATTGTAGAATCAAGATAAAATCCCACACTTCAATACTAGGCTATTCATATCACCTTACTTGATTAAAACAGGCTGTGGGACTATGAGGAATGATTGCCTCAAAATGTAAGTCCGTATAACAAGTTCGAGGGACTTGATTTAAATTAAATAGCCTACATAGGATACACCTCTTTAACTATTGTCACGTGCCAGTGATTATCCCACCTGGTGGCCATGTTGGCGACCCCTGACATGGGAACTTACCTAGGCATAATAGTAATAAGCTGATTGACTGAACCGGACTTATCAACGCTGTGTCCACTTTTTGAAAGAATCACCACTACCTCTGGTATTTAAACTGGCGATGTAGTGTCTTCATGTTGGACAGCTATTATTAAGAAAACAGGGGAGTTAAAGCTGTTAGGACTCACTTTGGTAGGTGGCTCTGTGTGTGTGCTGTAGGTAGGCCTATGTATTACCAATGTACTGAACCCTAGAATCTGTCTTCCTCTGACTGGGGAAAGATCAGTGTGTGGAACAGTGTGGTCATGAGGGCCACACAGATGGACTGAACTCTCTTCTTTACGTCACACCATGGCTACAAGAAACGCTCACAAGACTCAGAAATATGATCAGGTTTTATTGTATGCTCATAAACTTTTAATGAAAATTGGAAGGGATGTTATTAACGATAATGCTGATGTTCGGTCTAGCTGTATTTGGCTCTTCACAAATGAAAAATTCCACTCAGGATCACGAAGGGGTGTAAGCACATATTTGGTATGTTTTGTAATTGTACTAAGGACTTGCAGACTAAGAATGGCACACTAAAGGGCCCCTATTATGATATTTTAAAGTTTCCTAATGTTGTTTTGAAGTTTCCTACAACAGGTTTACATGCATCAAACGTCAAAAAACTGTTTAATTTTCTCATAATATACATTTGCTCATCACCAGATTTTCTGGTAATTTTCACTCGCCAAATGAATCAATCTCTCTAATTCCCTCCTTTTCACAAGCTACTCTGCTCTGATTGGCCAGACAGCTCAGTCTGTTGTGATTGGTTTACCGCGCACAGCACGCGTCGAAAACAAAAATTCACATTGCCATAACACCGACAGCTCTGCGTGTTCTGAGGCTTTCCTTCACCTTAAACTAAACACAGTAACGAACAAAGATATCAATTTTACCATATCAATCCGAGCGCGAGTCCGATGATGAAACACTAGAAGAAGAACCATTCATTCAACCCGAACCTCCATCGCAAGGACGACTCGAGCAGGACGTTTCAGTGATTCACTACTCCGTTTGAGGTACATTATGAGATGTTGCTATTCCTCACCATCAGCATAAACAAGTACATGTCCATCAACCGATTATTTTACTTGTACAAATTTATTTACAGAGTATGTTTCTAATATATTGCGGTGAACACGTGGAAACTGTATCAATAGCAGTGCATGTAGGCTATGCAATGTATACATTAGCCGAGCTCTAGCGTAACATAAACATTGGTAAAACAAATCTTGCTCCATGCCTAATCTTTCCTCGAAGTAGTGAGAACGACAGACAATCTGCATTAATAGACAGAGTTTTATGTAATAGTGATCACAGCTGATCAGCTGACTCTGATATTTGAGAAACAGACGTCAGTAAAATAAAGGTAACAGGACAAATTTATGATTATACTGCTGTAGTATCATGGAAAAGATTCATTTTAACCACAGATTCTTCACATGCTCGTCCTTGGGCAGTGGAAAAAAAAGTATTTACCGTCACATTGTAGAGCACAGCGTCTCCTCAACATGATCTATCCAGTATCCACAGGATCAGCTGCCGGTTTGAGGTTTAAGTTTCCCTGGTGTCTGCGCGCGCAATAAGTGGGCGGGCTAAAGTTTCTTCTTGACGTCACGACGAAAACGTTTTAAAAACAATTCATTTAATTGACTCAGAGTTGACTCTTACTTTTGAAAGACAATAACTTTATATACGGTCACGGTGTACTTTGAGTTTAAAACTTTTCATTCAATTAGAGCTATATTACACACTACATGAAACGCAATTTTCAAAAATCCATAATGGGGCCCTTTAATGTATGTAACTGTCAGCAAAGACACAATTTATAATTATAATCGAATGTGAACTAATATAGATAATTTGTATGCAGAGCTGAGTGGGTAGCTTGCATTTGTTTCCACATTTTATTTTAGTGCATAGACCCTAAAGATATTTGTAATTAAAGATAAATGCAATATACAGCATGACTCTTTTTTACAATTTTCATCCACAGGCTACCGAAAAGATTAATAAAAACGCCTGTTACCTAAAAACTCATTATTTTATAATCTAAAAATCAATATTTACCCTATTAATCAACCTCCAGAGCCATTCTGTCTCTGAATTTATGAAACACCTTTGGCCTGTGGGGAATATGACTAATTATTCACTACAGATGCACAGAAGCTTTAAAACAAATAGGAAATAATTAAATGATTTAAGATTTTAAATGGCAAAAATGTAAATGTACACCATGATCCTGAGACCGAGACCAGTTAGAGCGATTTCAGTCCTACCAATATCAAACAGACCTCTCAGGTTGAATAGAAGATGAGATCCTGCAAAGGGTTTTGCAAAGTGATTGCCTTTTTAATTTGTTAAACTTCAAAATGACATGCAGGTATTTTGTCCTTTATTAATTGAATCAGAACTCCCAACTGATTTCCTGCCTTTCCTTTTTTGTCTTTGAGCAAGACATATACGTTTTTAATGAATGTAGACACTCTTTTTACAGTTTTTGTTGGTCCAGTGGTGTCTGTGCATGTCACTGTGATCATTTTCAACAGCAGTCTAATGAGAAATGCTAATGAAAATGGTCTGCCGATAGGTCGTGTGGACCGAGGGCATAAAGTCTGGCATCACGTTTTTCCTTCGCAATGAAATCAGTGGTGTCAACCCTTTTATCGAATTAGAATTAGCTCTGCTGAAAGGGTCTGGCAAATGTGTCAGTAAGTTTAATTTTAGGTGGTATTAAATGGCAGGAAAAAATCTAAAGTTTTAAAAGTGTTTCTAAGAACAATTCTCCTAGCAGGCACACGTTTCATGAGAACAAGGCTTACGATTTTTGGGGGTAAATCTTAACCTTCGAACCATGTGCCTTCTGCTTGTCATTTGCATATAGCATGCCCAAAACTTTCCATACAACCCTCTATCTGCTCACTCATGCTTTCCTTAGCTTGCGCATGTGTAGCAAATTCTTCAAGTAATGCATTTGGTTAACCTTGTAATCAAGTTACTTATTAGGCCAGCATATATGATGTGGGGTTTCAGTCCAAAGTAAAGAGTATATGCCCATAAATTTGTTTGTCAATTAAGAAGAATACATTTTAATACTGAGGAATACTACAAGCAAGATTTCCAGCAATATCTGTGGATGTTCCTTACTTCAAGGTGCCTGTAATAGTGCTGTTAGTTGATCTTGCTTTTAGTAAGTTGTTTTTTTGAAAGTCCAGCTGGCGTGTCCCCAGGAAATAACCCGGGGAGATGATTGCAGATGTTTAGATGCAGCACTCCTCCTCTCTCTCCTCTCTTGAATGAATGCTATCACAGCTGAGGTCGAAATGACTGCAGACGGGGGGTTAAAGTAAGCCAAACACACACATCTGCCATGCCACTAAAGTCAAAGCTTCTGACCCTCTATCTGCAGAGGAGGTGATAGCATTGTAGAGATGACGTTGTTGGCACTTTGCTGTCTCCACAGGACATAAGTGTCCTGTAAACATGTTTTTGAAAAGATGCTAGGCTGGGCTGATGGACCGCAGTACGTCCGTCTGTCCGTCCGTCCAAAAAGCCACTTGACATTTCTCACTAGCGAGGTAATAACGGCTCTGTTCTTGAAGCAGATAGACTTACAGTTTCGCTATTAGTAGAGACGGTGCTGCCAAAGATTGTTGAGAGACGCACAGACTCAGGTAATTCACACACGCTTAATCTCTATCTTTCTCTCCTACATACAAGAACAAGAAAAAACCTGACAAATGTTCAAATGTTGTATTTCAAGACAATGTCTTGAGGTGTGGTAACCGTAGTAGAAGAGAAATAATGGACTCTGGTTCATTGAATTAAAAAACGAATGCACACCCGAGGTGTAAATAATAATGCACAATACCATCTCGGGTGTGCATTAGTTTCTAATAATTCAACCAATTATTCCCTCGATCACGCACGCACACACACACACACCTACAGACCTGAAATAAAATTCATTTTGATATATTTGTGGGCGTAAAGTAAAAAATATCAGGATGATACAGCGGTCCTGGAATCATCATGATTTATTTATTTTTTAACTCTAAAAGAAAATTTTAGAAAGTTTGGCATAATCTTTCATTATTATTAAAAAAATATACATTTTAACAAAATGTTTACCTTGGAAAATTTATTTTAAAACGTTTGTATAAATAATGAGGTGTACACTCGCATGTATTCAAAGTGTAAGGAAAATTTGATATAGCTTTTTACTTGATGGTTATGCCACATGATATTTTTTGTCATTCAGTTGAATCTTCTCTTGAAAATGGTATGAAAGTTTATACCAACATGAATAGAAATATTCCATATATATTTTCTAGAAACGTTTCAAACTAGACTTTTAAAATATTTTTTTCCTTTTATTTTTGACATTGTAATTTGTTATTGACCCCAAAAAAAGTCAGGACCTAAAGGTCTCATCTCTAAATGGATTTTACACATAGTCCATTTGTGTCGCATGACACCCTGCTTGGAAACTGTGCAGAGGTTTAATCTGTCATCATAAAGAGCTTGTATAAAGATCTAAAAATCTGAGACAATTGCACTTAAACGGCATTATTTATGATTTATCACTCTAGATGCGATTCAGGTGAACTCTTCGTCCTGATGATGAAGTCATCTATCACCTGACTGCATCCTGATGTACCGAAAGACCAATCTTTATATCTGCGCTGCCTGCCTCCAATCCTTATATTTATATTCCCTCTGGTCTTCCCTTTGTCATCATGAGAGAATCTGTGGGCATAAGTTGATACGCCACAGCTAATGGATCAAAGCAAAGGAGCTTTAGAGATCCGCTTCTTGAGTATTTGAATTAGCCGTGTATCACATATGTCCTATACGGTGTCACTGATGGATTTGTTTCTTAAACCACTTGCATAGAGTATCATGTCTTGCAATTGCATACTTGGAACACGACAAGCGTACTAATATGTTGGTTATTTGGACCTAGGCTATGCCGGAATGGCATTATATTTACCTTAGATGACCTTGAGAATTTTTTGAGGGAAGTGGTTATTATTTACATTTATGCATTTGGCAGACGCTTTTATCCAAAGCGACTTACATTGCATTTCAAGGTACACATTTACATTCTTATCAGTTCTTGCTTTCCCTTGAAATCGAACCCAAGACCTTGGCGTTGCAAGCGCCACCGATCTACTGTTTGAGCTACAGGAAAGATTATTATTATTATTATGGTGGATCAGCACAAGTGTATCAACCTGCACTCATCCACTGCTGATGAGATCGTAGCAGGTGCTCTTACTCTGCTGACAGCTATCTGGGATTTATCTTAGGAAATGGTATTAAAGGGAATGTTGCAAATGGAGTTAGATATGTGACCATCTGTGTTTATTCTCTGACTCACCCTGGGGTTAATGGAAGTGGAACCACACCAGGGTTACAATGAGTCATAGAGGTAACTTTTGCACCGTGAAGGAAGATAATCCATCACTGGGTATCACTGAACTGATTGCTACAGGTTGGATCAATGGTTCCTATGATCATGATGATCACTGTGGTTAAGAGGGTTAGGAAATAGAGGCACTATAGAGACACACATTATACTCTCTTCTTTTGTCTTTCCCTTAACGATGTACGTACAGTACTTGGTGTCTTTTACCTAAAGTACATTCTTAAAACTCTTCTGCCATTTGTAGAAGTACATCTGAAAGCATAAATATAATGTTTTTATGTCATAATTTTATGTTTGAGGTATAGGCCTTTTTGAGATATTACTACCACTGAAAGCTTTCCAATGGCTTTTTTCTTTCACAAAAGCATTCAAATTATGCCATTTTGTCCCATTTGTTGGTTGAAAGCACAGGAGACTGTGGATGGTTGTAACCCTTTGGCTTTAATAGCCACTATCTTTCAAAAGGTCTAAGTATGTTTTTAAAAATGTTTTCTTGTTTAAAATAAAATAAAAATTAATACTTATTATAATTCTGCAAGGACACATTCAATTAATCAAAAGTGACAGTGAAGAGTCAAGTCAAGTCAAGTATATTTATATAGTGCTTTTCACAATACAGATTTTATCAAAGCAGCTTCACAGTATCAATCAAAACAACATAACAATGTTCATTTCTTAGTGGAAAAAGCATCCATGTTTGGTAGGGCTGATCAATGGTATTAATGATTGGTTAATTAATTTGAATATCCCCAAGGCATTTATAATGTTACAAAAATGTCTATTTCAAATAAATGCTGTTCTTTTGAACTTTCTATTTATCAAAAAATCCTGGAAAAATGTTTCGCCATTCAATTTACAAACATGATCTTGATTTTTATTTCTTCAAAACAATGTCATGAATCTTGGTGAGTTTGTGGCTTGATATCTAATGAGGGCCTCGAAGTTGTCCGGAACAAATAAATGCAGCTTTGGTGATGAGCAGTGAGCACTAGAGACTCCTTTCAAAAACATTTCAGAAATCAGTTTCACTTTATTTCGATGGTCCAATTAACTCTCATTGAGTATTAGTAGACTGTTAGTAGACTGTTAGGTTCAGGGTAAGGTGTTAGGATTCCGGTTAGTAGAATAAATTGACAGAAACATGCAAAGTTACATACAGTCAGTAGAATGTTAGTTGTGGAGCATCAAAATAAAGAGTTAGCAGATATTAATACTCTAATTGACATGTAGTTTCAACTTAATAGACTGTCTAAAGTAAACCATCGGAATAAAGTGTTTCTAAAAACTCTTACCAAACCACACACTTTTGAAATTTGTTATTTTGGTATCTAAAATTGAGGTAATATTCCCATATTTATCTGCTAAAGATTACAACACTTACATTTATTTAAGCAATCAGATTGTACAATAGTTTAATTTATCTTGGATCTTTACTGGCTTGCACAAAACCCAGACATGAACCCCACTGAAGATTTTGTAATGAATTATTAGAATCACAGCAAGCCAGAACCCATCAGCCCCTTGGGTCCAAATGGGAGAAAAATCCTGCAGGCATGTTCAAACATCTAATCGAAAACTGTAGAAAAGTTGGGTGAATCAACTCATTATTAATACCCAGAGGGTTAAAAGCATCTGTGCAGTGACAGATTCAAACGTTAAAAACATATGCATGATTTCAAAACTCAGTGAACATTTATACAATAACACAAATCATGCAAAAATGATAATGACATAAAAGTAAATTTATTTTTACTTGAAGCAGATATGACACTTTAATGTTCTTAGTTATAATGGGTGCAGAGAATCAATTTGAAATGCCTGATTGAGTTTCATTTGAGCCATCCATCCGTCCATCCATCTTTGAATGAGGCATTTCTGAATGTCTCTGTATTTGGTTTGTATTTCTTTTAATTAATGATGAAACTTGATCAAACCTGAGGATCATGTTCTCCCGAATGATTTGAGATTCTCCAAAGAAAATATTGAGCTTCAATAGAAAACATCTGACCATCTGTACAAAGAGTCACATGATCAATGTTGGCACACATTTTCTTCTTTCATTAGTGACCCAGAATCAAAAATTCTGAATTCATTGTGTGTGAACTTGAAGAACTTTTTAAAACACCATTAAGATGTGTGGGCCCCTTAGTGTGTTGGTAAAGATTCAAACATGTAGGGTAACATGGGGGAGGATGCCCCCCTTAAGAACAATGTGGATTACATATTTAGATATAAGTTTAGTGTGTGTGATGATGCATCAGCCAATGTGTTGTAATAGGAAATACATAGAAACATTTGCTAATTTAGTTGTTATAGCAAAACATGTAAAATATTAAAAGATGGTTAAGATGGTCCCTATACTGGGTTAAGTTAATGATGTAAAATATACTAACTAGACAACTATTCTATTTATTTAATAGAATAAGTCTCTTCGATTTTATAAATAGAAAGGGTTGAGTATTTTTTCTTCTTCAAAATAAAAACTATAACTGTTACTCCACAAATCTAAAAACATTATTTGTTAATGAGGGATTTGTGGACACATCAGAGACAACACACTTTGATATTCAACAAAATTCAATATCATAGATCACTATTTTCCAGAGAAACAAAAATAGATCAACTAACCTCAAAACTGGTTTGGGTGACTAAATCTCACAAACGGTGATATTCAGGTGGAATGACAAAATTAAAAAATGTATCATAGCCATGTATCAAAAGTGCTGAGATGAGATTTTGTGTCATCTATGGTCAGGATGTTATATACCCTACACATTGTTATTACATCACGTACGGTGTCTCGTACGTTTTGCAGTTCTTCATTACATTCATGACCATGGATCTCATGTAGATTTGTATTACAAAATTTTATTTGAATTTGGTGTGCAATTAATTCACCGGTTTTGTGTTTGAGTTGTACTAAAATAACAAGGCACTTAATTTGTCATATTCAATTGAGTTAAAACCAGCAATTTTATTTGGAATATCCTTTAATGCAAATATAAATATAGAATGTGTCAGATTATAAAACATGTATTTGATGTCAGCGCATCTATACTAGAGGGATAATATATCTTCAAGATATTCACTGATTCTGGGTTGTTGTTGTAGTTTTTTTCATCCAAAAAGTGCTCCTTATACTTTCTATAACACCCAGTTCCTGTGAAAGAAGTGCTACTGAGTTCGGGTTAATAACTGCTGCGGTCTGTTTCTATAGTAATATGTAACAAAATTACTATTCATCAGCTTCAAAATTTGCTCTCAGTAGTTGCTCGTTCTTACTAAAAGTGAAATACCATTATTGCGTATTATAGAATAATCAAGCCCTATTCTGCAGATTGAGTGATGTGACAGTTGCTAATCAGAATTAGCATGAATATGAAGGGCAGTGCTAGTGTCTGTGGAAGGCAAAGATGGAGCTCTTGCTGAGAAGAGGATTCATGACTATGAATAGCTAGGCTACTTGAATGAGGATATAAAGTCTCTATACAGCTTCATGTAAACTATTTTGTTATTGTAGTGTTCCCACTGTCATTCAGACTTTTATGAATTCTGTTTAGTCCATATTTTGCTTTTGTAAATCTCACAAAGTCTCATGGAAACAGAAAGGAAGAGGCGAAGGCTGTTTAATTAATTGTATTCTCTTCTTCAGTGTGTGTGTGTGTGTGTGTGGATCACATAAAAAATCTGAGGGCAGGTTAACTTAGTGAACCATCTCTGATTCTATTCACATTGGCTTCCGTTAAAAAAGGCAAGTACAAATGATTATTCACAATCAAGCACAGTACATTTAATTAAAATCGAATTGCTATGCATCTTTACAAGGCATTTAGGACCTATACATTCTCTCTGACCATTTCCTTCATGCACCCATGAAAATTGAATGAATTAAAATGTACATGATTATACGTTTATAGAGAAAGTGTGAGAAATCAATGTAATACTGTACATTTACTAAAAAATTTTGTATCCACCATAATTTAAAACAGGGTTTTCAAAACATTTTGAAGTCCAGGACCCCAATATGATGACATTTAAATAGGCAAATGCTTGTCTATGATTGGATCATTATTGCTGTGATTATTATGTTTTTAGCATGTTATATGTTTGGCAACAATTCTTCTAAGCCTAACTGATGGAGTGTGAAGCTTTTCATTTCTTAAACAACCACGTAAACAACATATTCCAGGATGACAATGACATAAACTCTTAAGCATTTGCCCATTTAAATCTAAAAAGCGACTTTTTTTAGCAGGACATTCATACTTGAATACCCATTTACACTGTATGAGAAAATATTAAACATGATATTATAAGAACAATTAAATAATTGGCTTTTATATTTTATTTGTCCTAAAGCCAAAGCAAAGTGATTAAAATATCTGGAAAATGCACAATTAGTCGACAGTGTATATATTTTTTTAACTGCTATTAGAGTACAGTTAGATGCATAACCTGAAACATTTATTTTCAATACAATTGCAGTTTTCCCAATCACAACAAATATCATTTTAAACAGCTTTATAAATATTATAATATATAATATATATATATATATATACTATATATTGCCTTACAACCAAGCTAAAAACAAGAGAGACAAAGAGGGTTTGTAGGTCAAAAGAGCAATGGCCACTTGAAAATAAATATATTTTTCACAAAACAATGCAAATTTAGAAAGAAAATAATGAAATAGTAAGTTTAAACACATCCACCAAATTGAATCTTCTTACTGTGTTACACATGTTTAATTAATAGTGAACCGCGAGTCCTAAATAATACATGTTGAAAAAAATGGTTGTTTTTTTCATACAAATGTTCTGTTTTGCTGCTAATAGCCTTTGTGGGTTCCCGGACCCCAGTTTGAAAACCCATGATTTAAAATACATCTGTCCTACTTTTTAGTAAAGGCCTGTCCACACTAACACAAATGTTTGGGCAGAAAATTTGAAAACTCTGATTTTTGCATTTCAAAAGAGTAAAAAAAAACCCACTACGAACTACTGACAGTAGATAGCGCTTACACAAAAGTAGAAAGCAGTACAGCACAACTTTCCATTTTTGACACCTGTCGCAGAGAAGAAAGGAAGTTTCACTCAAACACCCATTCAGATTTTTGTATTTGCTTTGCTTTGTTTATTTTATCAAACCACACCAACTACAAGAGTACGCTACAAAGAATGAGCGCCAGATCTGGATCCTTTCTGTATACTATTCAGTGTCACCTAGAATAATAGTCTGCTCAAGTCATAGCTCTTTGATGTAACAGTCTTTGCAGTGCAATGCATACTTGGTTTCAAGTAGCCTATAGCTAAACTTTATTGTTGTATTGGCTGTTTGGGTGTTATTTTTCTTATAATGCCTATAATGTGCAATTAAATTGGACAAAATGTGAGTCAAAAGAGTTTAGAACACCTCTCTGTAAAAACATCTGCCACATTAACTGCATGTGAATGTTCAACTTTTTCTGAATAGCTGTTCATTCAAATTAAAATGTGCATCACATTTATTATCGCATTTTTTGTATGCGAACATTGGTCTTGGCCTTAATTCAGAATTTATGTACAATCAGTGATGTCTATTGTGTCTACAAAACAGTGCTCTTTTTTTACAGGAAGTCACACTGAACGCATCACCACCATGTATGTGATGATGCAATGTAACTGTGGATGGTTACGAACATGAACTATGCTACATGTTACATTGAAATCACATGCTTTTTGACAGTACTGCAAGACAAATGAACAATACTTAAAGAGATAGTCCACCCAAAAATGAAAATTCTGTCATTATTTACTCACCCTCATGTCGTTACGAAACCTGTATGACTTTCTTTCCTTTGTGGAACACAAAAGATTATGTTTTTGGGTGAACAATCTCTTTAAGTGCTCTGTGTCCTTTCAAGTAACATGCGCCCTTACTACAAGTTTGATAATTCAAGATTGCTTGTAGACATTATTTTCTCTGAGAGGCTTTGGAGAGAAACCATCTGGCTGTTGTTGGAACACCAGTCAGAAAGAGTATCAACTGACACCTGGCTCACGACACCTTGTCGGCGGCCAGTTTTCTGCGTTTTGAGTGAAAGCAAACTGGACAGTTTAAAAGAGCTGGAGGATCTAAAGACAGAGAGCATCCTCTGGTGATACTTGGACCTGACTGCTCTGGCAGAACGGTACAAATCGCCCAAGAAACAATAACAGATGGGATTGAGGCTGGAGTTAGTAAGGCCCAACCACTGTGTGAAAGGCCGAGTCTGCAAAACCCAGTGAGGGGGATGAACCTCGTGGTCAATGAGGATGTCTGCCACGTAAAGCGGGAGCCAGGAGCCAGCGAACAGGAGGACCAAAGTGACCACCACCTTGGCGATCTTCTTGCGCATCTTCAGACGCGAGGCGTGTATGGCCAGGCTGTGCGGATCGAAGTCTGCGAAATTTTGAGAAGCCCTCCAGAGCTTCCGGCCCGTCAGGAAGCTGATGATGAGGTTAAAGGTCACAGGGATGCAGTAGAGAGCAACGAAAAGGAGCACGTTGTAGACCTGCTTGAGTCTAGCCTGCGGCCACAGCTCTCGGCAGATTGGCACAGCGATGTCGATCAAGTGGATCTTGTCCAGCTTGATCATGAAGAGCAAAGGCGCACAAATGGCAGAGGACAAGACCCACACGCACACAATGGTGATGTAGATCTTCTTCTGGGTGAAGTACGAGAGGGAATTCAGTGGGCTGTGAACGCTGTAGTATCTGTTGACGCTGATGACGGTCAGGCTGAGGACGCTGGCCGACACGGACACGGCCTGGATGAAGGGAACGGCCCGGCACAGGAGGTCTCCGTACACCCAGGCGGTGTAAATGGTGTGGCCGAGGGTGATGGGCATGCAGATGCAAACCACCATCAGATCACAGACTGCCAAGTTCACGAGTAAATTCCGGGTGGCACTGATACTCCGCAGCCTCTTACTCTTCTGGCAGGTAAGCATTCGAATGGCCATTAGATTTCCAATGAATCCCACCACGAATGATAATGAATACATCACCGTGAGAGCGATAGTGGTGGGCTCTTTGATCGTCAGCAGTAGCAGTCTCTCCAGCTCTCCACTCTGGTGGAGGTAAACATCGCTCATGAAGTCCTCCGCACCGTGGAAAGAGACATTCAACGACAGCAAGGTGTTTAAGAGCATATGCTCCTTTTTCAGCAAACCTGCAGTGAAATTCATATTCCTTTTGTTTCCCTTAAAGATTCAGGAGATATGTGATGTTTTGATATGCGGTATTAATCCAAAGGCTGCTTCAGGCATGCCAGAGTCGAGTACTAAAGCTGAAGGCATCTTCATCTTCAGCCAAAACGAGTAAGGTAATGAAATCCATCATTTAGCCAACTGCCCTCTACGGAAACATGGCACACATTAGGAGGGAAATTAAATTACAAGATAACAAGAAATCCAAGCAATTGCATTGACTAAACTGTGTGCCTTAAAATTGACTGCCTGATCAATGATAGATCATTCAAATAACTCTCTTTAAAAAAAAATATTATTTGTATTTGATTTTCTATCTTCTCTTTTGTCATGCAAGATTAAATTGTGAATTATGCAAACCACACAAAGTCACTGTTACAATAAATCAGCTGCTTAAGCAGAATAAAAAGTGTGTGATATTGTGTGATGTTGCTTAAGGACACAATTTAGCAAAATGATTCTAATTTCAGACAGTTTCGAGCTATGTATTTGCAATAACAACAAACAAAACCACTAGAGAAAACAGGCATTGTGTAATTGTGCTTCGGAAATAATAAAAAATTATCTCTCAACAAAGGCTAGTATTAATTATAAGTCTGTCTTTTAATATTGCATGCTGATTTTTTCCTACAAAATCATTCAGAATTAAACTGAATTACGCAAACTCTCGGAAATGAAGGATCTGAAGCAATAATAAATATATCTTTTCTAGCTGCTTAAACATAATAAATGAACATGTAGTGTCGGAAATCCAGCTGTTTTTATACCTATTAGCGATTTCCCAGTGACATATTACGCGTGTCACTTTCTCCTTATTTACTTCTGTCATGAATTAGAGTAATTATTTAATCTACACTTTAAACCGCATCAAGAGAAATATAAGTAGGCCTACATACCGATGTGTGTGCAGTAGCAGGTGCAGTCAGAGGACGGACTGTGTTCAGTGTGTTTCTCCTTCATCTCCAGCTGAAGGGAAGAAACGAGTGTCTGCGGATGTGGCTCGATCACGCGCGCGCGCTCGCATACACACACACACACACACGACTCTCTGCTGACGGAGGCGATGCATGTCACTGATGTAATGGGAGCAGTTTTCTTATTCACCTCATGGCTCTCGCACACGGACAAAGGCTGCGTAATTAAAGATCTTCTCACCAATGTTTTGATAATTAAAAAGTTGTGCACATAACGAAAGGAACAACACTTTTGATACCATTAAATGGTGCGCACCCGAATGAGAGATTTTGTAGACACTACAAAATACTTATTTTTTGCACAGAAAAATCTGGTTTATTCTACCCGGTAAAAGTTGCCACTTCATGGGTACCGCCATGATATCACACATCTGTGTAATTCAATTGAATAATAATAATAATCATTTTTACCTGATATAGCTCAAAAATGCTTAAAACAAAAAACAAAACAAAAACAAGCACACCAACAATTTGAGTCAATAGCGTAGTCCAGAGTGACGATATTGATCAGCATGTGTGATCCATGGTTCAAACTTAATGAGCATGAGTGGAAAAAATGTCGGTAATGCTTCCTTTTACAGTATAGTACTTACAGTGTAGCCAACTTACCTAGATAGTACTGGCTAATATAAGGTAAGTACATGGAACAGGGGTAGGTTTAGGGGTAGGTTCAGGGTTCGTACTAGTTATTACCCAGTAATTGTAATTACTAAAATAAGTACATAGTACATGGGTAACTGCACTGTAAAAGGAAGCGTTACCAAAATTTCCATAAAACAACCCACGAGAGTTCTTAAAGGATTAGTTCACTTTAAAAAAAGCTTTTGCTGATAATTTACTCACCCCCTTGTCATCCAAGATGTCCATGCCTTTCTTTTCTTCAGTCGAAAAGAAATTAAGTTTTTTGATGAAAACATTACAGGATTTTTCTCCATATAATGGACTTCAACAGGACCCAAACGGTTCAAAGTCCAAATGAGAGTTTCAGTGCAGCTTCAAAGGGCTTTAAACGATACCAGATGATGAATAAGGGTCTTATCTAGCGAAACGATCGGTCATTTCAAAAATAAATAAAAAAGTTTAAGTTTTATAAGCACAAATGCTCGCCTTGCTCTGTTCTGTGATGCACGTTCGTGATGTCACGTAATACGCAATACGTAATGAAATACGCAGTACGTAATACGTAATAGTTGAAAAGGTCACGGTTCTGTCCTGACGAAAATGTTCTTTTAGCCTTTTTAATATTAAAACACCTAGGATACGCACACGAAATGGGCATTTTAAACGATAAACTGACACAAAGACATTTGAATATGTGTATATGGTCCTCCTTCCTCACATTCGTAAACACTGACTCGGTACTTCCGCGTACGCGTGCCGTGACCTTTTCAACGTAATTGCGTATTACGTGAGTCACGAACACGCATCACAGAACAGAGCAAGGCGAGCATTTGTGCTTGTAAAACTTTTTTATTTAGTTTTGAAATGACCGATCGTTTCCTCTATAAGACCATCGTCTGTCATCGTCTGGTATTGTTTAAAGGCCTTTGAAGCTGCACTGAAACTGTCATTTGGACCTTGAAACGTTTGGGTCCTGTTGAAGTCCATTATATGGAGAAAAATCCTGAAATCTTTTCATCAAAAACCTTAATTTCTTTTCGACTGAAGAAAGAAAGACATGGACATCTTCGATGACATGGGGGTGAGTAAATTATCAGCAAAAGTTTTTTTAAAAGTGAACTAATCACAGAACGCTGCGCCATCAAGCACAGAGTATACTTTTTTTTAAAAGTATATTTCTAGCATTATTTTTTTAAAGTATTTTTTTTTCACCACAGCTTAAAATTTCAGCTAAAATCTATTGAAGAAAGTTTACATAGATATTTTCTGCCATTAAATAGCCTATTATGAGCGTATAATGGCTTTTCAGGATTATAAACAGCTTTATATGCTTTGATGTTGGCTACTTTGTTAAAGCTCTTTATACGAGCTATATTTAGTGAGCCTGTGGCTGTCAGGCTACAGGCCGCCACTCTCATGAACCTTTGACTTTCTGTATCTGCCAAAAAATGGGAACACATTGCATTATCACTGTTTACATTTTTTTTTTTTACTTACCACCATTCAAAAGTTTGGGGTTAGTACAATTAGTTTTTTTTAATAGAAACATAATATAATGTTACCTTTTATAATGTTGCAAAATACTTCTATTTTAAATGCTTTTGGACTTTCTATTTATAAAATAATCTAAAAAAAAAGTACAAGTTTTCCCCCAAAATATTTAACATCATGTTTCATGATGAAAATCGTTTTTTTTTTTTTTTTTTTTTTTTTTTTTACAGTAGGCCTATTTCTGATCAAACAAATCAATTACCAATCCTACATGTGTAACTGTAAAGCATGAAAATCAATACAAATACATATTTTGTCATATGAAGTTCTGTTAAAGAGAGTGAAAAAATTAAAAGTTAACCAGTTTATATTTAGATTTATTTGTCATTTGTACAGTTTCTACATGAATTAAAACGTATTATAAGAATATTATTTCTCTATTGGAAAACTGGTGGAAGAGTTTTATATCAGCTAACTGTAAAGTATGTACTATGTATCATTTTATATTTCAGTAAATGCTTCCGTACAAAGACAATAGACAACGAGACTATTGATGTTTGTGTTGTTCAATGAGATGTGAGCATATCTTTAGTATTGATTTCTTAGGACATTTTCTTGTAATTCGACCCAGAAGGATCTCCAGAATCAATTGTTTTTTTTGGACACTGATGAAACCAGGAAGTCAACCAAAACTCTGACCAGACAAGTCTTTCATAAATCTATTTTAAGCCTCTCATTAATTCAGATTCATATGAATATGTAGTTCAGATATGTCAATACCAATAATCACAATTACAGGCAGATAAACTCAAGAGGCATGAAAGGTGTGTAAACAGAAATCCAAAAAAACAAAAACAATAAAACACTGTAAACGAAGACACGGATCATTCCAAATGAATCGCCTGCTTGTCCTTACTGCCCACCTTCAGAAAAAGTGTTTTTTGGTGATCTCTAAAGAGGAGATATTGATGTCATTCACCACTTGTACTTTTGTGATGGTCTTCAGATCTTCCACACGGTGCTTATATTGCATCACCATGGTTTCATCAATGTAAACATGGAAGTTATCATTGTCAGAGTAAATTTCAATCTGTTGAGAGACAGGGAGTTGATGCTGATTAAATAACTCACTCATAATCCAACAGAATTCCTGTTGATACTGTAAAAAATGTTCTCATGACGCTTTATCACCTGAAAAGGCTCCTCTACTCCGAAGGGGAAGTTGCTGCACCTCTCCTCCTGCCCCCAGTGGTTCCCCATGTAGGAATTGCAGATGATTTCTGACTCAGTGAAGCGGGGGTTGAAATGGAAGGCTATTCTGTCATCGTGTTCACACAGGAAATTGATCTCAAACCTTGAGGACAGAGAAAGAAAGACCCATACGCTATAATGAACCAATCATTTTGTCCAATACTGAACCTGAGACCGCTTCTTGAGCTAAGATGAGGCACTTGTGTTTGAGCGATTCTCCATCACTCTCCTACAAGTGAATTTAAACGTGAAATGGTGAAAGAATATCACGTTTGACACAGATTATATTTTAGCTTGTTTTTCTCTATGAAAGGAATAATAATTGAAGCACATCTGGGTTGATAAATCTGTTCTGTTCAGCATTGTGGATTGCCACATGAATTGCCACATGCATGCGTGTCTCCTATGATTGTATTGACATTTTTATTATGTTGGCCTTCTGATCTAAGCTTTTTATTATTATAAGACTAAAATTTCTAAATGCATTTCTTTATTTTCAAAATGTCTGTTCTGTGAGAATGAAAACATTAGTAGCAATATTCTTTTTTCTCTCTCTGAAACAGAATCATCCAGAAGCTCTACTCATATTGATGAATGACTCATTCATCAGGCTGTTTATAAAGAATAACTGCAATGTAAACTATTTTATAATTGAAGAGTAGTACATAACAACTATTAAAGTTTGTAGTCAAACTTTGATGTTGGCCTGAAAAAGCCTAGCCAGAACGTTTGAAGTGTAGTTTTAAAAGCTTTAACTCTCACCGTAAAAAAAATAAAAAAATAAATCCTTTTAAAAGACGTTAAATATCTAGTAGCAAAGTTTCCAGACGGATTCCATTAAATTACAAATAACCATTTCGCAAAATTACATGCAAAAAACGTAAAAATACAGAATTTAATTTTAATTTACTTACTAAAGAATTTACTTACTAAATTACAGTAAATTACTGTTTATTAAAAAAAACGGATAAATGATGTCAAATTACATTAAAAAGACATTTAACTTTCAGATTAAACTGTAAATTTAGGGTTTTATAAAGTTATTTTATATAAATCTACAGTAGGCCCAATTTTCTTTTAATATATAGTTTTTATGTGTAAAATAACAATGAAATTATGTATAAAAATGCATTAAGTACATTAATTCAAATACAAATGTAAATTTACAGTTTTAATTTGTATTTGTACAGATCCATTTTCACAACTTTGGCCAATCTCTAATTAAGTAATTAATGAAAGAAAATTTAGTCAATTTCTGTTAAATTAACTAAATGAGTACAGAATACCTGCACATTTACAGTATTAGTAATTGAACAAACACTGAACATCAAGATAAGTGATTAATAGGAAATACAAGCTTAGTATATAATTTAGAACATATTAAAATATCCACATTAAAAGGCAATTACTGTATACCATCTGGATCAGGTGCAGAGGTGTGACTGATGCTGGAAGAGCTGCCAAGAGAGCATTACAATAGTCTGGATAGAACAAGAGCTTAGACCAGGAGTTGTGCAGCTCCGATAGGAAGGGCCTGATCCTCCTAATGATGTATAAGGCAAATCAGCAGGATCGCAGCAAGTATGGTTTGGCTGAAACCATAAGCAGTTCTGTCTTGGCAAGGTTGAGTTGAAGGTGAAGGTCATTCATCCAGCAAGAATTTTCCATCAGATAGGCCGAGATGCGAGCAGCAACCGTCAGATCATCTGGCTGGAATGAAAGGTAAGCCCCTTTCACACAGAGATTCCGGAAAATGCACGGATAATGTGACCCGGCATTTTGGTCCATTGAATGATTTTGGTTCCTGACAATGATTTTCCGGGATTTGTAAGTGCGTTCACACACATCCCGTAAAGACTCATGACGTCAGGATGAGACGTGTAACGTACGCGTTGAAAACATACACGCGCGTACCATTACACAAAGCTGGCGAACGATCTCAGCTTCAGTGCAGATAGTAAGGAGCTCCTGCTATCTGCTTCGTTCCAGTTTGCAGACATTTTTCCGTTCTTTCTTTGTTGATGACGAACACAAACTTTCTTCTAAGAGCAACAGAGTCGCGCAATGGCACATGCGTTATCACTATAACACACCCCTTATGGCATTGGTCCTGGCTTTTGTTCACACGGGACGTGTTCCGGGACTGATCTCGGCAATGTTACTAGGTCCTCAACCCGGGTATCAATCCCGGGTCGTGTTTGCGTTCACACAGAAGGCATTCTGGCAATTTGCCGGGATCATTGCGCTGTGTGAAAGGGGATGTAGAGATAAAGTTCGGTATTTTACACTTAAAGCCCTGTTTTAAGATCGTTTCTGATGAAATTGAACGGGTAAGATTGAAATTTGGACACATGCTGCTGGCCCGAGAATTTTCGGTTTCTGTGGTAGCACCCACAGAACCCCCCCCCCCCCCCCCCCCCCTCCCCCTCATATCCTTCACTGATATGCTCACACAAAAATCGCTGCAAAAGATGCTTTCCAACAGGTTTTATCGTAGTTTTTGTCCAACTCCATCTCTAGGGTAAGTGAGAAACACTGTCACAATACAAGGCAGAGTAAAAAAAAAAAAAGCATCTTTTGCACCGATATTCGTGTGAGCTTTTTTGTGTGAGCATGAAATTAGGGGAGAATAATACAAATGATGATCAAAATGAGCATCTATATGCAAGACAAGATTAAAAGACTAATAATTCAACAGGCCTGCCTACTGTGTGTACAACACTATTATTTAACCTTAAAACTCACTTTAACCCATACATGCTTAAAACTGCAGTCGGCAAGTCTGGCAGATTGAGTGGACTTAGGCAAAATTTTGAATGTTTACAACTCTCATGCCCCTCCCCACTATCAACGAATACCCTCCCACAGAGTTCGTGCTCGTCAGGGCGTGTGCACCAGATTTTCTGTGAACGCGCCCGTCTCATCAGCATCCATCACATTCTTCCAAAAAGCCGAACTTTATCCCTTCATCTGGACATGTTTATACACCTAACGTTATGTTCACACGGATTTCAGTGCAAACAAAGCTAACGAACCTGCCCAACAAGTGCTAACGTTAGCTATCCATACCAACACATTTGGGCAAACATAGCCTACTTAGATTACTAACATAACACTAAGAAATAAAGTAACTGGTTGATAAAGCACAATTACCTGTGTAGAAGAAATGTTGCAAGCTCTGCATCCAGCTTGAACCAAATTAAATCACGTAAATCTCTCCACCTTTCAAAATGCCGATCCGATTGTAAAGTGCACGACCATTCAGATCTCACACACCCCTGCGCTGATTGGACCCGATGAATCGGGAGCGGTGGATTTTTGCAAAACAAATAACACGCTCCAGGTGGAGTTAGAAGCTCGGGGTTTTTTCTAAAACCACTTTATTTATGTTGTTCTGTAGGATTATAGTGTCGATTTCACTGAATATGATCAAATTTTTTTTGCCACGGGCAGCTTTAATGATCTTCAAGGAAAACATGTTAAATGACTGCTGATTTCTGCAGTTATACCTTCTTTTCTTTGTTTTCTAACATCACAGAAAATAATCTGTAAAATATTATTTAATATTTTATGTAAAATTACACATAACCCTGTAAAATTACAGACAATTTTCCTAAAAAAAAAAACTTAAAATGGATGTAAAATCAAAATACAAGCAATTACATGTAAATGTAATAGGCTAATGGACCTTTAAATTACAGCAAATATCTGTAAAATAACAGGCATTCACTGTATAATGACAAAACGGCGAAATTCTGTAAAAAAATACAGACCGTTAGCAGTAAAGGAAAAAAAAAATCATAATTTCATGTTTCACTTTTTACAAAGTTAAACATATCCCAAAAATGTAATAAATATTTGATATAATTTGGATTTTTATGAGTATCTCCGTTGGCCTATTTGGGTATAAAAAAGCCAAAGTCGTCAACAATTGTATTTGATATAAAAAAACAATTAATATGCTAAATATACTGCATGTATGATATGTTTAAGTGTCCTAAAGTTGAGGCATACACGTTTCTTGTATTGTTATGCTGCTGAACTGTCTCGTCTTCAACCTCAGGTGTGGGAAACTGTAGCCCCTAATCCATCATATAATGCAATTTATGAGACAGCTCATTTCCTAAGTAATCTTGAAGACTTTGGTTGGATTTTTCTTAAATATTATATATTTTGCTTTTCATGTATTAAATAAATCATAGAAATATTGATGACTTTGTTTTTTTTTATACCCTAGGGCAACTCATAAAATTCAAATTATATCAATAAAAAAAAAATTCCTTTGGATATGTTTAACTTAAGTCCAGATGATATAAAAAGTGACATGAAATTATTAAGGGTTAAGGGTTAAAGCTGTTAAAACTACACTCTCTGGCTTGGCTTTTTCAAGCCAACATCAAAGTTTGTCAACAGACATTTTAATCTAGTTGTTATGTACTCTTCAATTATGAAATAGTTTACATTGCAGTTATTCTTTATAAACAACCTGATAAAAAAGTAATTAATCAGTATGAGTTATTTAAGAGCTTCTGGAACTAACAATGAGCAATACATTTGTTACTATATTTGTTAATCTTTGTTAATGTTAGTTAATAAAAATAAAGCTGTTCATTTTTTTGTTCATGTTAGTTCACAGTGCATTAACTAATGTTACCAAATTAATAAATTATTAGTGAATGTTGAAATTAACATTAAAAAAGATTAATATGATGTATAAGTGCAGTTCATTATTAGTTCATGCTAAATAATGTTTAACTAATGAACCCTATTGTAAAGTGTTACCAAAAAAATATTGCAACTGATATTTTCAATCTCACAGAAGTTCTGAATGGGCCTATGGACTCTCTCCTCTGTATATCAGTGTCCATTCTTAAGAGTGATAAAAGAAGCAAATACTAGATATGATTTGCCATTAGCACAATACTTAAGGTTTTTTTTTTTAGAACAAGTTTTCTTTAGACAACTCCTTTTCCATTTGGCAATGGGCTAATGACTTACTTGTTGGCCACTGCTGGAGACTCTCCTTTCAGGATAACACTCCATCCTGGACAAAGTCCATTAGGACAGGACGCCTCAAACTGATTCAAAACATACAAAATAACAAGATTAACCAATTTCACTAAATAGTACAGATTGGGGGTCAATCCATTTAGGGTTTTTCAAAGGTTGATGTTTATGACGATACTGATAACTAGAGAGCAGGGTGGTTGACATAATTCTAGTACTGTATGATTATAGATCAGGGGTGCCAAAACCTGCTCCTGGAGGGCCAGTTTAGCTCCAACTTGCCTGGAAGTTTCTAGCATGCCTAGTAAAACTTTGATTAGCTGGTTCAAGTGTGATTAATTGGGGTTGGAGCTAAACTCAAGACAATGGACCTCGAGGAACAAGGATTGGACACCTCTGATATAGATAAATATATTTCACTTATTTAAATGAACACATATGCAGAATACACATGCAGTACTTTCTCAAAATTCACAGTAAATGTTTAGCGAAATATTCGAAACATATCAAATATATATGTACCAAATGTACAAAGGCTGTTGGTACATTTCAGAACTGTACTAAGTGGAAGGAGATGCTGATAATGTCTGAATGACCAAATATCAGCAGATTTATAAGCCTATCATGGTCTAGTCTAGGGGCTGCAATTGTGCAATTACGACAGGCGTCCATTCAGGAATCTCATCTCTGGCTTTATCAGGAATGAATAGACCTCTGTTTTACTGCACGGCTATTGCCATTTAAGAAAGAAATGAAGATGTTAAAGCAATATTCTGTGGCCTGAAGCTATCTGTGACAGTAATAATCTATCAAGCAGTTGTATTTTACACAGATAACTGATTGAGTAACTAATCCCATACGTTACTGTTGAAAGAAATTGCAAAAATCGTCACACTACCACACATCAACGCTGAGCGTCAGGCTCCAATAACTGGTTGCAAAGATATGCGCGAGATGTCAGGCAGCATATATGAGCATGCAAGCAGTAACCAGTATCTGGAACTTTTTTTTCTTTAAAAGCGCAGATTTGGAGCTGCACCAAAAGCCATTGATTTTTAAGAGCCTCTCAATGACTTTAGAAAGGAAAATGAGCTGATTTCTGGTGTTTTACAGGTAGTGATGGAGTGTTCTTTAGATCGAAACTGAGCCTATTTTAATGTCCCCATTACTTTGAGTGCAGCCGCATGGAAAAATAATTAAAGCATCATTAGTTTAGCTTGCAGAGAAAGAGAGCGAGAGTGAGAGAGCGGGCAATGAGCTATGCAGAAGAGTTTAGAGTCACCTTGTCATCTCACTGGAGAAGAAAGTGCACATTTTAATTCAAATATTTATCATCTAAACCTGCTCCTGGTTTAAGAGATTAAAATGGTATATGCCAGACCACAAACTGCTGTAATCACATCAGCACCTTTCTGTTTAAATGCTTAAGTGCATTTTAGCATCAGTAAATCTTGAAAATCTTGGCATTACTCGACACAATAAGCAAACTTGAGCTGACTCTGTTTGCATGTTAGCGGAGGGTGTTTTGCTTACCCGTAATGCCATCTCGTCGGCAGTGCCGTGTATTGATCAGCTTCCAGCTGGATGTGTTTTGGCTGTGAGGGGTCATTTAAAGAGAGTGGGACACCACGTGAGGGTGAGCTTAGCAGGATAAAGGCTGCAAAATAGGCTTTTGTGTGTGGCAGGTTCATGCATAGAAAGAAATTAGGTGTAGAAATACAATGCAATACAATAGATTTGTCTTGGGCCACATGGGAGGCTCGTGATAGACAACCAGAAATAAATAACATTCGGTCAAAATCACTGGCTGAGAATTTCAGGTACTTCACCAGTATGTATAAACACGATTGCAGATGTAATGGATATCGTGTATGGAAATAATGATGTGGTTAACGATCCATCGCTCATTATGAAACACAAAACATCACTATTGAAATGAATCACGGGATTTGTTTTTCAGCCAATGGAGTGTATACATTATCCGGGGGAAGATAATGTTATTTTGATGACCGTATGTCAGCCGTTCGGGACTCCCGTAGGAGCTGGCGCAGAGGAATTGTTGACATCAGCAATGAGCGAGAGGTGCCATGTGACTTTTTTCAAGTGTTTAATTTTTTTTGTAACGGTAAACGATTGGCTGCTGATCCTAGGGATTAAACAACTGTCCATGTGGGTGTCTGTTTGGGCTTTATAGCCTATCAAATCTGCCAGCCCTCAGGAATTTCCTGTCTGCGTTTAGTCACAATGGCTCACTAAAGCTCATCAGGGCCGAGTGCATGTCCCTGCTTACAACTGCAAAATACTCTGAATTTCTATTCCGCCTAGGCCAGAATGATACTAGGAGCTCATAAATAAAATATCACAGTTTTGTGCACAATGTCAGTCTTTACACAACGTTAAAGCAAGTAAAAAAAATCTGATCTTCTAAGCATACTCTTATTACTATGGCCTTTGGAGACTGGATAATGTCCAAAAGTACCTAATCTACTCTCAGCTAGATCGTAAATAATGTGTATAGTTCAGTGTGTGTGTGTGTGTGTGTGTGTGTGTTTACATACATGGCCCCTGGCTCCTCTGCAGTTCTCATCAGTTGGCCAGGCACCCCCTATACCTCTGAGATAGAAGAGAAGGACACAGCAGCTCTGATCACAGCACTGTCATCTCCATGCATGCCAGGGGCTCCGTCCTGCTAGATTACATCTCATATGAGGCTGTGAAGTGCCTCTCGGGTGACACGAGCCCAGACACACAGTGATAACAAATGGCTTGTAACTGGGTGGGCATGCATATATAATATAACTATCAACTACATTGAACTATCACAAAGCATTGTGACAAATTGTGTCGCTTCTAATGTCGGTGCTGTAGAGACATATTAAACACTCTCTGGTGAAGTCAGCCTTACGCTTGTAGGAATTTAGAAATGAAGTGTGTGTCTTGTGAAAAAAGTGATTAATATTTACTAAGACAGACAGACATTCACATTGGATACAATAGTGTAGTTATTACACAGTTGAATGCTTTACATAAACTGCATATCTGAATACACACATGCATGAATGCACTAGGTCAAAGAGTGTGAAATGAACTGTCCAGTGAGGTTATATTGTGGAGGATGGGGGAAGGTTTACGTCTGATCCATTGATGACAAATTATCCACCATCTTTTTTTAGAATAACGTTATTTATAATACTCATGGTTTAATTAGGTAATTACTTATGTATGAGTCCGGTGTTTGTGTTGCCTGCCCTCTTTCTCATTACAGAAAATCACTTGTCAGCATGGACTGAAATTTCATTCTCCATTTATTACCATACATACATTTTTATTGAGAATCTAAGCCACCTTCGTATGTTCATGTTGTTTGGCATCATTATGTGGTGTGTGTGATCACAATATTACATCATCAGTGCAAAGCTGTGTACACATAAGCCTTTACAAACCTTCATGTTTAGCATCTTTCTAATCTCAAGAAAACGGATCACAAACTTGATAACATGCATATCTGTCTGGGGTCATGGCAAGACTGGTGTATACACAGACTATGTACATTACTGACAGTTTCTTTAGTTTCTTTATTATATTTATTCATTCATTCATTCATTCATACTGGCTTTTTCTATGTTTTCAAGACATTATTATGTTTCTTACGGTTGCATTTTGAAAGTGCATATCTTCTCTAAATCTTTAATACCTTAGACCACATCTGGTTTAAGTCAGAGGAATGTACTAAAATAATTTAAAGGAAAAATTAAGGTAATTTTGTGAATGTTGCATGCAGCCCTCCCCTGCAAGAATAAATATACAGTCAATTCCATATATACACTTGGCCAGGAGAGGGCAACAAAGATTAACTTACATTCATAACGAATACAGGAAAGACCTATTGTGTGAAATGAAAAAACCTGTTGCATTATCAGCTTCACCACCGTTTTCTTTCTCCATTGGCCATACGATACACATACCCATAACCTAATGTTATTGTTTATATGGGCAGTCAAATATATAAGTTTTCCAATGTGCTCTAACTCACACAAGATGGAGCTTAATATGGAATAACTCACCAAACGTCAGGGCCTGGGAGAAAAGTCCTGTGAACCGCGTCCTTACCGATACTCCCACTGTACTAAAAGCAAACGACCCTGGTCTCCGCTGAAGCGATATTACGTTCCATAAATAAAAGTGAAATCTAAAAGGGGCACCAAACAAATTCTACTTCCACTTACAGTATAAACAAGCAGGCTATACATTATACCAGTGTCACAGATCAGTTTTACCCCTTCATAAAACACCCCATAAAATGATTCTCAAGGCCTGATTCCTTCAATCCCCATTTCGTTGTTTACATCTCAGTCCTGTCTCAGGGTTTAAAGCTCTCATTCCCAAGAGAGTCTAGACAAAAAAAGACAAACATGCATCAACCATGTCTCCATTTTTAAAAGGCCTCCATTATTCACTGCGTCATAATGCCGTGTCTTTGTTTGCTCCGTCCTGTGTGCATAATAATGAGAAGAGGCTGAAGTTTTGGCCTTGTGTGCAGGGCCCCCACCGATCTCAGCATCTCAATTTACATATTGATGTTGTGCGATGCAACTCTCTCAGAGCCTTGTGAATATGTGCCATATGGTGCCGATGGGAGCAGACTACAGCATGACAAGCAGGGCAGCCTGATGGAGCTCTGACAGCATTTTCTCACCCTTCGCCCGACAGAGGTCACACAACAGGCTGCTCTTGTGGACGCTTCTTTGTGACAGTCAAAGCATCATGAATCATCCCACTTGTGCCATATGAACGATAGGATCCTATGATTTTCGATGTGTAGAAGGACAGACAAGGAAACAGTGTCGGGCTCAGGCTCATTTTGCACGTCTTGCATGAATTTAGCCATGTGAAAATGTATAGAAACACATTACAATAAGGTTCCATTAGTTAATGCCTTGAAGGTACACTATGTTACTTTTGGCCCTCTAACAGGTGATAATAATAATAAAACTGTATTAATTTTGCGGAGAAACAATCTTTTTTTTTTTTTGTGCTTCGGCTCTGTGACTGTGCAGATGAATATGATTATCCTACTGCTCATAAAACATAAAACAGGCTAAAGAGAAATAACCAGTTTAGATGGAAAGAATCTCAAGCTGACTATTAGCTGAAGACGTTACCCAGATAGAAACATAGTGTCGGCCCATGATCGTGGAATCCATGTGAAACTTTTCTTTATTTATGTATATGATGAGTCACTCACGGGTGAGTGACAAATGTACGCAATTTCCAGCGAAAATCATTCTTATAGGCTTACCAGGGTAAGACAAAAACACATTTTGGAAGAAGGATGTTGGATTGACTCATTATTTAAATGACAAAAAGTTACAGAGTGTACCTTCAATTAACATTGAGCAATACATTTGTTACATTTATAAATCTTTGTTAATGTTAGTTAATTAAAATACACCTGTTCATTGTTAGTTAATGTTAGTTCAGGTCCATTAACTAATATTAACAAATGCAAATTTTGATTTTAAATGTAAATGTGAAAAATAACATTAAATAGCCTATAAATGCTTTTTTTCATTGTACTTCTCATTGTTAATTCATGTTAACTAATGTAGTTAAACAATGTCAGCAAATGAAACCTTATTGCAGTTACCAAAATGTAAAAAATTTTAAACTTAAAAAAAATATGTGAGAAAACATCCCATTACACCAGTTGTTTCCCCACCAAATCCATTCTGATGCCAGTCAACAGCATATGAAGCTATTTATGAGTATATCTTCCCCAAAGCAGCTTTATGACTCAAATTCAGTTTTAAACCACACATTCATGTGGATCTGTTTTTCACAAAATGCACAGATTCACACAAGTATATGCACTCACAAGCATATACAACAGATGGACAGATGCATCAATACAATAGGGTATAACTAAGTCCAGATGGGAGCCATATTAGCTCTACTAGTCCCAGCTGCTGTCTGAACATGACTATGCAAAGTCCATCATCTGCCCTATCCTAACAGACAGCGGCCTGTTCATAGCCATGGCAACAGATCGACTGTCTCTGCCAGTACCTTCACATGTGCCTACAGAGAAAGGGGCATGCATCGAGCGATCTGATTGGCCGACGGGCCTCCTGCTCCTCAGCTCTGTTTGTGTCTCTCTATGGGGTAAAGTCTGGGAATCCTTTGAGGATGACAGTCCTTTAACCTCTCATGACACGCAGAGCAAAAGGGCACCAGAGCTGAATTTGAACGCTTAAAGGTTGCTCCTTTCTAGCTCACCTGACTAAATTAAGTTATTAGATAGGTTTCATTCAAAATTTTGTCTCAGTTGTTTTTCATAAAAATCTGTAGCAGAAGTTCAAATTGAAGTAAAACTGCAGAGCTCTAAATGCAGAGAGCATAGTTTAAATAATTTGGTTTTAAGAAAAATTTGAGTTCATATAAAAAGGTATGACTTAATTAGCAACTCTAAAATTCATGTGCAAGAAAAAATAAAAATAAAAAAAGTCTCTATTGTCACTATAGCGTAGAGATGTATGAAGCACTGCTCACACATGTCACTGTCAAACCAAGCTGCTTTCTATTGGTCAGCCTGGTGAATTTGTATGACCAGCCAGAACATGAGTGAAATCTGTGTGGTGAACTTTTTGCCCTCACGCAAAACTGGATATCACCTGCAAAATTTTGAAGAGCAAGGGTAAACGTGACTACAACTTAACTCTAGAGAAACATTATTTCATATCTTTTTACCCCATTCATCTTTTTATGAATGGCAGTGAAGCGACGTAACTGACGCTGGTAGGTCACATGATAATGTATGGAGGATGTAGTATGTCTAGATTACAGTGAAATTTCACTGACATTAAAACAACAGAAAAAGTAGGTGAGAACTTCTGCCACCTGGACTGGAGTATGATATACTGCATCTGTTGTGATTTTACTATTTAAATTACTTAAATATTTGGTTGTTTCCAACCATAACCAATCTGAGAACTTGGAAAATGATCAGCAAGCTGCATATACTTGTATACTTGTTGCTGACAATCTTGGGTGCTTTATTAAGCATTATAGCAAGTCACTATGTACTGTCAGTGTATTGAATTAGCACAACCAGATATTTAATCTCTTCTTTTGTGTTCCACATCAGAAGAAAGTAAGTCATACGTGTTTGGAACGACATGAGGGTGAGTAAATGATGACAGAATTGTCACATTTCAAGCTAAAGTCTCTCAGTGCTTTTTAGGGAAGAAGAGATGTCTTTCCTATTGACTAAGCCATCATGAGGGCCCAGTAAAAGGGCAGCATGCCGGCTCAGCTACTGTTTATGTAGAGACCGCCCCTGACCCTCACCAGGTCACACACTCTTGACTCCTCACAAATCACAGGGCAGAGGAGAGAAGGGCTTATGTGTGTTTGTTTGTCCGCGAGTAGCGCATGTGGCATGCCTGCCCCTCACAGATGATAGGCATCCCAGGGGAGACCCCCCCCTGCAGAAACACATTCCTTCAGCTGTAGAGGCTGTGGTGAGTCTTGTGACCACAGCTCTGATCAAATACAGACCCTTTGATGAGGAACTAAGCCCCCATACAACCTCAAAAGCAGAATGCAGTAACTGTTCACATGATCAGACCTGAAAGAGCTGTCAGGAGTTCTGTTAAAGCAGATTTATGATGTTTCTGTCCTCATTTAGATTGCGACTTTATTAACTTGTATTACTTTATTATTGTCCATTTAATGAAAGACAATAGGGACCAAAAAAAACATTGAACCATATATAAATTTTTCTAAATATATTCGTTTGTGTTCCACAGATCAGGGCCGTCATCATTTAAAAAGTGAGGGGGGACAGACATTTTAAGTTTTATAACATATTTTTCTGACCTTTGTCTAAATTTAAATTTAAATTTAAATTATTTCCTTAAATTTTGTTTTTTTACTACGTCAACAATATTGCTACGTCAATATTATTTGTTTAATTTGTATTTTTCCTCTTTTTTTAAGAGTAATCATTTTAAGAGAAACACCAAAGACAAAGTCATAAAGACCATAATGAGACATAACTGGAACTCCTGAATGAGAACCTGAATGAGATACACATTATACAGTGTAAAATCTATCACATTTTAATTTCCATGGTTTTATGAGGAGTCATAAACAGCCCTGGCTCCACCAATAAAGACCTAACATGGCCTGCTCAGGACCCATGAAAGGAAATGGACGTCTTTGTTCTTGAGGAGGTGAGATAATGCGGCACAGTTAACATTTCTTTATCATAAACCGGGTTATTTGAACAGGTGTCTGATCTTTCGGGTGTGCAGTTTTGACTATATCATAATTAAGTTGTAAGCGTTTATTAGCGGTCTGGCTTATCTGTTTGGACCAAAGTCCTGGATTCGTGTTTTTTCACAGTCAGGCTCTGTTAGGCCAACCCGATCACACTAAATACGTGTCTATATCACGTAGTGTGTTTATCGTGTTATTTATACGCGAAAATGAGTTTTTACGTGCATATGATACGCATGGGTTGTTAAGGGTAGGTTTAGGAGTGGTGTGGGGTACGTATATATTATACGTTTGGGTAGAATTAGTGGTGTTGGGTGCGTGTGTATTACACGCAATAAAGTGCGTATCAAATGCACGCGAAAACTGCGTATCATATGCACGTAAAAACTCATTTTCGCGTATAAATAACACGATAAACACACTACGTGATATAGAAACGTATTTACGTGAGAATAGGCTGGTTAGGCTCTCTGCTTTGAGGTTAGCTCAAGAAATGCAAGACATTGACAAGTCAATGTTAAAGAAACTTTGACAGAGAAAGCAACACTTGAACGGCAGCCAAAAAAACCACTAATATTACACTGTAATTTTGGCAGGAACAGCTAAATATTTGGAAAATCGTTATTAAGATGTTTACTGAAGTTGTGAAATAATCACATTTGGAAGTTCAGATGTGTATTGTGTTATTTTTCTCACTGGGAACAGCTATAAATCCAACACACGTTTTTGCACTTAAGGAATAAGACACAAAGTTGGCAAATGTTTTCCTTCTATTTTAGTCAGTGTTACTCAGTGATGAAGTAATGCTCCTCTGTGCTCCCTTCTGTTTCAAGGGAATACTGTGAGGGGGAGACAGAGACCCTGGAGTAACTTTCTACCTCATTCATTTGTTGACTCACAGGATTTGAGACTCTAAATCTCAGTTAAACAAACTCCTTCATGGTCTGGTGAGACTTACAGACCTTATCAGTAGGATCCATGGTGTCTTACTACTGAACCAGTAAATCCCCAAGACGGGAGGAGAGGGACGGGACGGGAAGGGAAGGGAAGGGAAGGGAAGGGAAGGGAAGGGAAGGGAAGGGAAGGGAAGGGAAGGGAAAATTCAAAAAGATGGATGAGACGAGAAAAGGCAAACCGAGAAGAGACAATAAGAGATGAGAAGAGACAATAGGAGATGAAAAGAAATAACAAGAGATGAGAAGAGGCAAGAAGAGAATGGAAGAGAAGAGAAGCAAAAAGATGGGATGAGACGAGAAAGGGCAAAACGAGATGAGACAACAGAAGAGAAAAGACAAGAAGAGGAGAGACGAGACGAGATGAGCAAGACGAGAAGACAAGAGACTAGATGAGACGAGGAGAGGAGATGGAATGATGCAAAAAGAAATAGATAAAAATTTATAGAGAAGTGTGAGAACAGTGAGAAGAGAAAATAAGAGAAGACTTCAAGCAAGATATATTTAAAATAATATAAAACTGTGAATGTTTGTAAGAGCCTTTTATAAGAGAGAAAACATTTGTGTCATGCAGTTCCAACAAGGTAAAGCAGTTTGAGGGTCCTGAACTGAACGGCCCATCAATAAGAGGCATGTACCCTGCCCTCGGGTCCTATTAGACTGCTGACACTGCGCACTGATGTGGCACTTACCATAATTACCAGTCCAGATCTGCACTATCTATCCTGCTCATAATTCTGCTCATTTGACAATCTGTGTATTAGTGAGGGAGTTGTTAGTACAGGGGGGCTGCTCTGTGTTTACTCAGCTTTTATTAGGGACATTTCAGAGAACGAAATGGCAGCAAACAAAACAGAGGCCTTATGGTGCCCAGCAGGGCTCCTACAGGAACAGGGTCAAGTGGTTTATGGAACCCGGTCTGTTTTTTCTGTCTTTCTTTCGTACTATTTATTTTCAATGACCCCGGGCGCATGCAAACTTTTTTTTGGCAGCACTGCCATATTAATGACATTTACAGGTGCTAGAGCAACAGGACAGCAAAAAGCAGGCATTGAGATTTTGCCAAGACATGTTGACACGAAAATTTAGTCCTAACTCTATCCCTACTGCTAAACCTAAACCTATCCATAACTTATCTCTAACTCAGAGGGAAATGATGAATAACACTGAAGCACCTAACCCTGGATGTAAGCCTTGACATAAACTGTAAACTTGTCCCTCAAATCTGATTGGTTGATTGGAATGTTGTTCCAGGATCAACAAAGAGGTTTATCAAGGAACATGTTGTACTTGGTGAAATCACGTTCACCACATAAACATGAGCCAACTTCATCAAATTCAGGGAAAGATAATGTCAAGGACATGAGGCATTTTTCATAATGTAACATATATAGATTTGATTGTATTAAATTCAGATAGATCTTTTTTTTTTATAGATTATTTATATTAATATTATTATTTAATCAAATGGGAATTGTGTAAATGGCTCAAGAAATTAAACCTTCATTCAGTAATTCAATGTGTAAAGCAAACTGTCAGGCAGAGCATGGCAATACTACAACTGTAAACTAAATCTCAAAGTAGCATAGTTTTTTTTTTTAAGGAATCCCAGCCACAATGTGTAGCACATAACGCTGTGTTTGTGACATTTCACACCCGTTGAGACAGTCATAGTGTCGCTCGGCCCTCTATTTTAAGTTCTGTGATAAGATTAGGCCTCTTAAACCTGACAGGTCGACTTGTTCTGTGTCTGAAAGCGCACGTCTTCTGTCTCTTCAGTCAATTCCTTCAACCAGTCTTGTACAATGAGCCAACTGATCCTTTACATTTAGGCTACGTTAACTAAATATTATATACATAGAATTTAGACTTAACGTAGCCTAAATGTAAAGGATCAGTTGGCTCATTGTACAAGACTAGTTGTATATACATATGATAATGAGATGATCATCATATTTTCCTCTAAAAAAACAGAATAGCTATCTTAAACAATATAGACTACAGTTTTTTATATGCTAATAAAGCAATAAGCTACGAGAGGCCTAGAGTTATAATGATTTTACCACTGGTAAAGCGACCAGTAGTCATACAGAGCTGGTGATGTATCCAAAAAGTCTGACAAAAGACACCAATGTTTTATACAGTTTAGTCATGATAACTATCCGGATAGTTTATAACACATTATATTAACACTTAAATTCATGAATGTTTCTCCAATCATTTTAAGATATTCGGGATGGGTCTTTAGCAACCCAGATCTATAGTGCGGATGGATCTCTACCTGTCGTGATAAAACTCTCCTGATATTAGAGTAACAATTACAGAAGAATAACATAAACCATATTTTGTTACCTTTTGGAGCTTGGAAGAATTCAGTTTGAGCAGATGTTTTATACCATCATCACTGCCCTCGTCAGAGCTAATTTCCCAGTAGCATCTGGCATATTCGCGATCTAAAACATTCTCAAAACTATTATTTTTAGCATCTTCAAAATCAATATTTTGATCGCTGACAGCTTCTTCACCTGATCCACCACTCAAGTGACAGTGACACTAATAGATTGCGTTCAGTTTGCTCGGCAGTAAATCGCTGAGCCATTTCAAGTTTTGCTGATGATACTTCCTATTCTTTTGTGAAATGTCACTTCATCATTGTGTATCAGACATTGCCACCTTGTGGAATAAAGGTAAATTGTACTTATTAAGCCATCAAAGATTCAATTATTGTTGTACAGAAAAAGTATATAATTACACTGTAACACACCTCGGGTCGTTAGCAGCCCTATATATTTTTTTTTTTACAAAAAAGATCCCTCCCAGAGTAAGAGGGATCATAAAAACGTATAACTGAATTTACATAAATAAACCAGTGCAAAAGTTACACATCTGTTATGTGAAATGGCTTATTCAGACAATACTAAATAAACAAATAAAATGCAATTTAGATGATCCCTCTTAATGGGCTGAGTAATAGAGTTCATAAGCCTGTTCATGGTTGCCAAACATCATAGTAATTTGTGTAAAATCATACCACTAAGATCATTTTAATAATATGTGGTCCTTGTTTTATCTGTTTTATCTAGTCGTCTTATCTGTTACCTGTTTTATCGCTATTTTACAGTATAGGGTCAAATAAGGCTCATCCAACAAAAATTTATAATCAGAACTGTGTGTATTAAAATGAGTTATTTTTGTGTATTATTATTAGATTATGATAAAGAACAAAGTATTAGGAGTTCTTTATATAAATGACAACTGGTCTTTGTTTATAGCCTGTGCAGTGTCATTCCTACACTAATGTGCTGTGCTGCTTTAGCCCGTGCTAAGAGGTTTTGTTTACCAGACATGCGTAAATCATGATATTGGAGGTCTTCATGGGGGCGTAGGGCTGTGTTGAGGGTCAGAGCAGGGTCATCTGCTAAAATCATTAGCCTTTTGGACGTGCACAAGCGCATCTCCTGCATCCACCACTCATGCGACTAGCCGCTTATCCAATTCACCCATTCAAAACAAAACAGCAGATATGCCATAGACAGCCATGTTTGCAAGATTAATGAATGGAAAGAAGCAGAGAACACTCTCAGGATATATAGCGACATGGTTCAAATGTGGGATATGTTGATAATTAGCATTTCTAAGCATGTTAGCCAGGGTTCAGGGGTCACAGATCAGGTTCGCGGTGTCTGTTACTGAAGAATATACCATGTGTGGGAGCACGAGGTGAGTTGCTTTAATAATTTTTGAGCATTTTCACAGATGCATCCCTGCTACCATTTTGGGTAACGCTTTAAAATAAGGTTCATTAGTTAACATTAGTTAACGTATTAACTAATATGAAATAACAATGAGCAATACATTTGTTACAGTATTTATTAATGTTAGTTAATAAAAATCCAGTTGTGCATTGATTGTTCATGTTAGTTTGCAGTGCATTAACTAATGCAACATTTGATTTTTATAATGTATTAGTAAATGTTGAAATTATTATTAATTTAATAATAATAATAATTAATAATAAGTATTGTTCATACGTAGTTCATGTTCACTAAGTTGAACTAATGTTAACTATAATGAGACCTTATTGTAAAGCGTTGCCCACTTTGTTTTAGTTTCATTGTTACACATTACACGTACCTATTATAGTACTAAATAATAAATAATAATGCATAATTACACAACTAACCATAGCCCCAGTAAGTACATCTTGTAAATTGACATTGCTCAGTACTTAAATGTATAATTACATCACTGTAACAAGGACACCATCAAATAAAGTGTAACCAAATGTTGGTAGACAGCAAGTCTGCAATTCCTGGATGTTTAGAAAACAGGAAAAATTGACTGAGAACCAGAAATATTTGCACGGCATGTTGAAAGTCAAAACAGGTAAGAGCACTTACAGCTGTTATGTGAGATCTTCAAAGGTCATTATGACACATCAGAAGACAGTGTTTTGCCAGGTTTAAAGTAAAGTCAACATGTGACTATCATGTCATAAAGGTCCCACAGTGTTTTTTGGAAGTTATGTTGTGATTGTCCACATGGAGACAATGACCCTCTTGCTCTGAAGTCTGCAGGCCTGACGGCAAGCCTTAATTCAATAGCCCTGAAGTTCTGCTTGTGTGTGTCATGTCTGGAGTGATGGTCCACACGTGTGTTAGAGGAATGATCTCTGATTTGACACCTTGGCCTCAGATCAAAGGTAGCCCAGGACTAGAGGTCTGGGCACAATGTGTACAAAGCAGTCCGTTGACAGATTCACGCTCTGACCAGCCGTTCTACCTGAAGAAAGCTTGTGCAGGATGAGTCACACATTATCCCGAGTGACACCCATGATAATTTGATCCATACACCAAAAACTGGAGATGAAAACCAACATCATCCTTCATCTCAAGCATAACAAAGGCTCATCTACAGTATTTCAAGGGGATTTCAATCTTTTTGAAGCCAAGTGAAGAAGAGGGACCACCTTCCTAAAATATAAAGAAAGCTATGTATTTGCATGCACAAATATACACTACAAAAGGTTAGTTTATATATATATATATATACTACATATAGTAGTACTTTTCTTCAAGTATGTATTCAATTGATCAAAAGCAACAGTAAAGTAATTTATATTGTTACAAAATATTTCTATTTCGAATAAACGCTGTTCTTTTGAACTTGCACTGCAGGTTCGACACAAATATTAAGCAGCACAACTGTTTCCAACTGTGATAATAATCAGAAATTTTTCTTGATTAATGATGCTGAGAATTCAGCTTTAATATCACAGGAATAAATTACATTTTAATCCGTAATTGGAATAATATAATATATATTCTAATATATGTGTTCACTATTCATGATGGTAAAATAAATTTTCCCCTTCCTGAGCCCTTCGACTACCTGGATTTTAATTTATTTCTTTAACCTGTTGGAAGGTACGACTGACAGAGATATGGTGTTCCTCTGATGTTTCCAGGTGCTTTCTTGTCTTCACCCTGTTAGCCATTTGAATGTAAATTTTGGCCCTGAAAGCCTCCTCCTCCACACATTCCCACATCCTTTTGTTTGCATTCTTCTATAATGGTCTTTCACTTGTAAGAGTGCTTCATTTTCTCTTAACTAATTGATTTCCAATCAGACAATGATTCCACCATTCAAGAGCTCTTTTGAAAGCGACCTGGTGTTTATAGTGTTTACATAACATTTACAACTAAAATAGGGAAAGGGACTTTTTCCTTTTTTCTCAAAAACATGGCAGCAAAAATTATTATTCAGTATTTGTTGTTACTTTCTATTGATCTCTCTCAAGTTCCAGGCTGTCTGAAGTGCTTTCAGGATTTCATTTTCACTATTTTTGTAACTTAATCAGAGGGAACCTGAGAACAGACACAATCACTCTATGTTTCCCAACTGTTTTATATTCAAAAGAGCCACAAAGAGAACAATTGCGGAAACAGGTCAAACTGCAACGAGTGGCTTTATGTGGCGATATTATGTACAACTTCCTTTATCATCTACTGTTCTGATGTTGTTGCTGTTCCTTTGTTATTTGATAGACAGTATTTGTTTCAATGAACAAAATTCATAAGAGATAGACCAGGATCACGAACAGTCTTATAGACCTCTAGTTTAATTTATCTATGTGTACAGCTTGATGACAGAAAAAGCGAGTGCATATTTCTCATACTTTTTACTAGGAGCGACAAATGGAACATTGAATGCATATGCAAGATCATGCCTGAGGAGCGAGGGAGTGAGGGAGGGAGGGAGGGAGAGAGAGAGAGAGAGAGAGAGAGAGAGAGAGAGAGAGAGAGAGAGAGAGAGAGAGAGAGAGAGAGAGAGAGAGAGAGAGAGAGAGAGAGAGAGAGAGAGAGAGAGAGAGAGAGAGAGAGAGAGGGGCAGATGGTGGGCAGGGCCCCTGAGGCTATAGAGCAATGCTATACCCTGAGACCAGGACACCTAATAATGCCCTGTTGAGCTTCCCACCTGCGGCTCCCCAACAGACAATGTTATCTCATCTCCCTGACCTATTGTGCATCTCATTGGCTGTAATGATGGTGGAGAGATCCAAACTACAATCCAGATCTCTCCCTGGAGAGATGGACCCTGGGAACGGCTCTGCAATCAATGCAGTCTCCCCATTACACCCGACCATTAAAATCACCACCAATGCACAGAGTCGTGATAGAGATCTTTGAGGGTCAGTCATCTATGAAGAGACATGCAAATTGCATATTCCTAAACAGTGTTTTATACCTGGTTGGTTGTGATCCTAAAATGACCAATTGCAAAAAATAAAAATGCAAACAAATAATCATGGATTAGGATAGCATAATAAATAGGATTGTCAATCATTAAAACCATGGGAAAAAATGCTTGTCATATCTTCAAATCCAAAATCAAATTGATCTGTCATTTAACAGAGACACCAACACGGACAGGTTGAGTTCATGGTTAAAAGAAAATTACTGTAAATATGGGTTCACTTGCAGCAAGGTTAAATGCCTTTGAATGTCATGAATACTTTTTGCATACTGCTGGACATGTACTATTCCCTTGTGAAAAATAGTACTTATTATGGAAAAATATTTGATCTTTTGATGCATTAAAGACTGAAATCCATCTTTATATGTCATTTCATACTTCTATTGTCTTTTTTTTATACGTTTTTTTTTTTACACATTTACGCACATTTATTATGTAGTTTCTATTGAAATGTCATGTATTGTAATTTATAATCTATTTGTAATGATTAATTTGAAATCTAGTACATTTAAAATATTTTATATTAACTTTAAATGTAATATCAAATAATCATAATCAAGTACTTTACATGTGCTTTAAAGTCTCCATGAAATCAAAATGGAAGTTTTTTGGCTTTTAGTATGAATATGTTAGCCTTACTGTTCAAACATTTACTATTTTCTACAGTGAATAGCATAGTGCACTATAGGGAATATGGAACTATGAGGATAGGGAACAATTCAGACAGTGTAAATTTCATGTTAGTCGCGCAAACACAGTCTGCCCCGCTCCTGAGACACGGCAGCACAGAGCGGATCATATGTGTGAGTCGACGCAGACAAGAAAACCTATCAGACCCATTTGAATTCTGCACAGAATGCTATATTTTAGAGCGATATGGAGGAGATTAGGAGAAGAAATGGCTAGAGATTAGGAGGAAACTGCGACTTTGCCAAACTCAACGGCTCTGGCCGAGCAAGCTGTAACAAACAAAATTCTATTGGCTGTTTAAAAAAAAATGGGAGGAGCTGTTAGAAAAATATTAATATGAATAAAATAAAATATTAATAAAACATAACGAATATATAATGTACTTTAAATTAAAACTTAAAATTTTACAGTATTACAAAGTGTACTTGTTAAAAGTGTACTTCAGTGTGTTAATAAACATAGTCTGGAAAGTGTATTCTCTTTAAATATGATTAAGTGGTCTTGGTCTTTTATGTCATTAACAATATATTATCTGCAAATACAGTTTTTTTAAATATAAATATTTAACCCTTGAACTACATTACAAGTGCACATTCAATACATTTAAGAGCACTTCTTTTTCACAATGGTTATACATTTAAAATGTTTTTGTTTACTTTTGTATTTTGGTCCTGTGTTGTGTCACCACTTGATGTCCCACTGTAAAATCTAAAGCAAAAGCAGACTTTATATGCATATAATTGAATGTGTATGTAGAGATATGGATCCATATGTTGATACAGCAATTAGTTGTCTCAACATGACCACCAGTTTATGTATTTGTTTTAATTTTTGGGCCTTTGCCTTTTTGATTGAACATTAGTTACAGGAAACGATAGGGAGAAGGAAGGGGTGAGATCAGGGAATGACCCTAACCGGGTTCGAACTCAGGTCACCCAAACACAAGCTACAATGTCGGAGCATGTGAATTACCCCTAGGTCTCTTACTAATTTTTGTAATACTTTCTGAAGTCTGAATATGTAATGCACCATGAAGTCATTTTGACAATCATAAAGTTAATGTCCTGTTTAATAATAATGATGCAACTTTCCAAAGACAGGCTACACGGTTGCTACGTTTATTAGCTAACATTTAAACTAGTCTGATTGTTTTCTGCATTGCAATGGACTTGTAAGCTTTAAAAAAAAAAAAAAAAGCCTCAACATCACGCCTCAACACTCGCCCTTATCAGTCCAAACACAGGCACTGTCCCAAATCCCTGCACTCTCCCCACTGACTTAAATCCACACAAGGAATGTGACTGACCCGGCCTGGAATGTGCCAAAACAAGGGTCCCCTCGGATATTTAAATAGCAATCAAGTAAACTTTCACATAATCTGCCAACACACAGAATATCTGACCCTCGCTTTTATTGGTTGTATCTCTCTTGAATGATTTACAGTGTTATTTTTCTGTAACACAGCACCAGTGCAATGCTGAAAGAGTAATTTCCAGCGGCTTCTGAGGAAGGTTTTATTCACGGGTCCTCCTGATAACAGTGCTAATCATTGTGTTAGACTTTAATCTGCAATGTAGGTTTGCCAAACAAAGACGCTCATTGTTCTTCAACAAAAAAGAAGCGGCTAAGAGGAAACAAAGTGGTTCAAATGCTTTCAATGTGCTGATGGGTTTCTTGAGAGCACCTGGGCCACAGTACCGTTACTGAGAACAAATGAATCATGAAGACAGGTGGAGCGATACCTCTTAAAGGTACTGCCTGTTAACAGAGACCATGTGAAGAATCGTTTGTACAGTGGAAAGGTTCCATTGATGTTAAAGGTTCTTCATGGAACATTCGATTCCAAGAGAGAAGGCTGCATTTTAGTTAACAACACAAGCTACACAGTACAGCTCACATACTAAATCTATGAAAAGTCTTTGATCTTTTAACCCTTCCACCTCAAATATTTAAAAATGTAATGCATATTTCATGACAGGCTCCACTCCAATGAAAGTGAGATAATTACATAGAGCTGGTACTGCCATTACCAATAAACATCTAAGCACACAAAGAGGAAATGTTCTTAGGAAACTGGAACCCAGAGCTTTGTATACCTCTTATCTAAATGTCTCTAGAGAATACTCGTTCCTGCAAGTCTCTGCCCTTTCCCTGCCTTACTTTACATTACCTTCCCATTAGGAAAAGCCAAGAAGTTCAGCAATCACATACAGATCTAATCAATCAAATGCTCAATATGCACTATATTGGTTTGTAATTGTATCTCATTTACATTATAATGGGTTTGCGGATCAGCAGTTTTACTGAGATTCATCCATGCATAGGGTCATTATGGGCTGGGAATGGAATAAACAGATGTTGATGTGTAACTAGTTTTGTCAGCTCTTAATATCTCTGGCTAAGTAAAGGCCTTTTCAGCGAATATTCGCAGAAGTAAGACTGAATCAAAATAATGCATCCCTGTGGATCTATTCACACAGAGGATGAAAATTAAACTGACAACAAAATGAGGACTGGGATATTGTGGTTCTTAAACTGAGATATAGTTTCGATGACATTTCTAAAATGGCTATCACTACAGTCACATCTTATAAAGCTGTAATGCATCTTTCACTGATACAGGCCCTGGTCCTGTGCGATCAGTGTTGGGTAAGTTACTCTAAAAAAAGGAATGAATTACTAGCTAATTACAACAGTGCACCTAGATTACTGTACTAATTACTCTCTATAAAAAAGTATTGGATTACTTATTAATTTCTTTCTAAATCCCATATCAACCTCGACCAGTTGAACACAAGGATAGGCATGAAACTGCACTATTAATTCTGTAAAATAAACAATATACACACTGTTAGACTTTTCTGTAATTTCTACAGTTATTTACTTTAAATCACCCAGTATTATACTGTTATTTCTCTTTACAGTAAATAACTGTGTAAAACAATAATTCCCATTGCATCATGGGAATTTTCTGTGACGTCCAACGTCAAATACAGTAGTATACTGCAAAATAAAAAAATACAGTAAGTCTCTGTATGTGGTATACAGAGACTTACTGTATTTTTTTAAATTTGCAGTATACTACTGTATTTGACGTAACGGTCTCTCTGACTGGCACCATTCCATCGTGCTTTTTATTTCCTAATTTTTGCCTTACTCCCCGTGTCTACGTTATAACAGTCAGTCAGAGGCTTTTTATATTGGACACATTGAAGCGACCGGACCATTAATGCAAATGCAAACATGTCCCTTGTCAGAAATGGCGCGAGCGCTTGGACTCGGAGTCGGAGTACCGTACGTCAGAAATATAACAGCGCATAATACACTGTCTGGGATTTGTCGTGTCGCGCCGGAGCATCCAGTGCAACATCACCGGGTTCTGGGCGGCTGACTTTTATTGGACCGCGCCGTTCGTGCCTGGCCCGGGGAAGAGACGGAATTCACTTCACCGAGAAAGAGACCAGAAAGCAAGGTAAACATTCTGTCTGTGTTGACAGGTTTGTGCCATAGACAGTATTGTGCTCCCTATAGTTGAACATATTCGTCAACATGGCAGTAACGAACTTTACCACGGTAAACTGCGCTAACGTTTCATTTTACATACTTTGTTGGATTATTTAATTGAATTGGATTATTAAATTGTTATTTAGAGGAGCAACGCTTAGTTTACATTAGGCTATATAGTTTTGGTTGTAGCAATGTTGGCCTACTGTTGAGAAAATAGGCCTAACGTTATGTTGGCTAACATGTTTTATGGCTAGCGGCCACCTTTCTTAGCATTAGTTTGCCAACTATAACATATTATATATATATATTATTTTTTTTTATTATTTTTTTTTTTATGGAACTTAATATTTACTGCAATTTTGTATGTGTTTAAAAAGGCAACTGCAACAAAGCGCCAATTCGCGCCAGCGACGTCTAAAGAAAGATTCCTGAGGTAAGCCTAAACTGTAATTGAAAATCATTTTGACATAAGTTTGCTTAAATGATTAGCATTATGTGATAAGTGATTTGGAGCCACAGGTGCAGGTAGCATACAATATCTTATATAAAATCTCTATAAAATTGGCTAACTGTATATCAAATAGGCTAAGTGACCTTTGCATCATGTCTAGTCTAACATTATATTTATTACACAGCAAATGAACCAATCAGAAGATGGACCATTTTCTATGTTCAGTCTCACCAGATTAAATGTATCCAAGTAAGTATTGCAGTAAAACTCTTACTTCATTCATACCAAATCTAGCATTTTAACAACTCAAGTTATATATTTGTTACATTATTTTGATATTTTATTAGGCAGAAGAAGACTCTACCATTGCAGTCCCACCTGACCAGGAAGGTCCTAGTATCAGCGCATGGGTGAGTTAACTACTGGGAGGAGAACGATCATCACTCAGTGATTTATTGCATGTGTCTTACTGTGTTTTTGTCTCAAACAGGAACCCCTTCACTCCAGACAAGCTGAAATGGGCTAAAACATTGATTTCAGTCTTTCTCCATATGGATCTCTGCATTCTTGGACAGAATTTAGGATATGTAAGTATTACAATCTGGCATAATTTAATTTAGTCCATCTGAAATGTTTGAAAATGCAATTATATATTCTTAAGTTTTAGTAAAAATAATAATAAATAAAAAAATAATAAAAAAAATTTAATATAGAATTTTCTCTCTCTCTCTCTCTCTCTCTCTCTCTCTCTCTCTCTTTCTCTCTTGTTTTATATAGTGTTGGAATCGGGATCTCCTCTGAAGGACTGAGTACATTTGTGTTTGTGGACATGCGTACAGACCAGGGAACATTCTGATGTTGTCAGTCAAGTTCTGAACAGGAACCAATCTTTGGATAAGTTCATTTATTCACAAAGGTGGACAAAAACATTTTGTTGGCTTTTTAAAGATTATTTTGATGATGACTTTTACTCCTATGCTGTGGAAAAGATGGAGGAGTAGACAGTCAGACATTGATAATAATAAGAAATGTTTTTTGAGCATCAAAGAGACTTCTTTCAAAACATCAGGACACTTATGGCACTTTTCCACTGCATGGTACGACTCGACTAGGTACGGCACGGTTCGGTTCGCTTTAGCTTGGTTGCTTTTTCCACCGAACCGAGCCGTACCGTACCATGCAGTGGAAAAGTGCCATTAAATACTTATTTTGGCCACTAGTGTACATGAATCCAACTAATTTTTGGAAATAATTATTTTGAAGGTGTGGTTATATGTCATGTATTGTGAAAAGAACTGTGTTTTGGCCTGTGTTAGACATTTCCTGTTTGACTGCTTAATGTATTTATATTCTGCAGTTTTATGAATGTAATGGTTGATATTTCATTATAATAATTGTATAAGCTAAACAACCAATGCCTCTACAATAATTTAGTAAAATGCTAACGTTTTGTTTAGGATTTTATGTACTTTTTTTAAACAATGTGTGCAGTGAAGAACAGCACATAATGTGTTAATTTAACATGTATACACATTTTTGTGTTAACCTTTCTGACATATTTACTTTGTTAAAATTAACACAAAACCTAAACCCACCCATTAATGTGTAAAAATTTAACATCATTTCCAGCATTGGCAGACTGTTTATTTTGTGATGTATATGAAATGTTTTAAATAAAAAAAATTGTATTTTGTAATAATTTTGTCTAATTGATTTGAATGTCAGTAGTACTTATGTAGGATAAAAATAAAAACTAATTCTATATCAAAATTATGAAATCTAATTTATATTTAGTACAAATAAAAAATAATTACAGTAGTGTACTGATTAGCCTGATTTTACAGTAATGCACTGTATTACACAATTACAGTAACATGTAGTTATACTGTAAAACTGAAATATGGTTATGTACTGTAAATCGTAATTACAGTAACTTACTGGCAACAGTGTTGCCAGTAAGTTACTGTAAAAAAACCTTGAAAAGTCTAACAGTGCAGTTGCATAAATTATTCTTGAACTGACCAAAGTGTGGGGCGAAGGTTACAATAAAAATATACATTTTAACATTACATTTTTATGTTAAATCCACTATTGTTTTGTATAGAATTATTCTATCTGTATTAGTATTACAGTAGTCATAGTCTAGTACTGTATTTAATGCAATTAGGCAATTAGATGAAAATGAGAGCTGTAATCATAGCTCAATGCCATGCTGGGAACCATGCCTGACATCCGTCTCTCCTGCTACCAGAATGGCCTCGATGTTGAGGTGAGATCACTTGTGCCTCTGTGCCAAACCATGCTGTTGCTGACAGCGGGGCATTTCTCTACCGCCCTTCGCTTCACTGTGTGGACAAAAAACAAACTCATGGCAAACTTGCTCGAGAGAGCGCAAACAAAGCTTTGCTCTTTTCTGATGTCAAAACAAACATCTCTCCCTGTTCTTTTTAGATGATAACATCTACAAGCACACTAACTCAAACAGTAGGATAAAACGGTCCTGTCATCTTAATGCAGTACTCAAGGGCTGCTGGGCACGCAGAAATTACCTCGAAACTTGTGTATCTTAGACAGAAACTCAAAACACACAAAACTCACATATCAAAAACAAACTTAAGTTGTAGCCAGGAATGTGAAGTATTTGAGAAGTGCATAATGCTTCAGTATTATTTTGGGGTTAAAATGTCTACATAAATGTCAATAAACTTTTATAGCCAATCACATCCATTTCAGTGAAAACTGCATTTGGATGCAACTCCTTGTAAAGAGACATCTGTAACTAAAATAGGTGTATTAATTAGAACACAAAAGAAGATATTTTGGAAGAAATTTTACAGAATGTTGGTAAACAGCTGACAGTAGCCATTGACTTCCATAGAAGTAAAAAATAATAATATGGAAATCAATGGCTATAGTGTTTCTTCTTTGTTCAAGAAACTCATACAGGTTTGGAACAACTTGAGGGTGAGTAAATGCAGCCTGTTCTCACGTGCATATGAGACGCAGTTTTTCGCGTGCATTTGACACGCAGTTCATTTGCGTATAATACACACGCACCCCACACCACTCCTAAACCTACCCTTAACAACCAATGCGTATCATATGCACGTAAAAACTCACTTTAGCGTGTAAATTACATGACAATACACATGCGTGCTATAAAGACGCATTTAGTTTGTGACAACATTTTAATTTATGGGTGAATTTTCCCTTTAAGATTGCAAACAAACATGATTAAAGTGCGAACACAGAATATATTATATTCAAAAGTCAAACAAGCAGAAAATCAGATGCTGATTAACAGTTTCAGGGAACAAATTTCAGGACATTGGTGTGTCCTAGAGCAAAGTGTAATTGAGAAAATTATGACCACACAAAGTAGCAAAGTCTGTCAATTACAAAAATAAGACAAAGGTTTACTTTTAAATACTTCAGTATGATTAAATGTGAATACATTTTTGTTTGACTGTCAGAGGGATTTGTTTTAGGCCCGATATTTTTTAATTGAGTTCATGTCTGAACATGTTCATGTTGCTAACCAGCAACAGTATCAAAAATAAAATTTCTTAATTCTTAATAAAAGATAGATACAGAAAAAGAATCTAGTGAAAGCAAAGCCATGCAAAATTAGGCGGGAAAGGGAGAGTAGAAAGGACTGGCGATTGACTCACAGACTGACAATGAAACTGATGAGCTAGAGCTTTAGGACAGGAAGTGGGTCTCAGTCAGACTCTCTCTGCTCTTATCTCACCCAAGCCAGGAGCTGTCATCCCGCCCGGAGCAGTCAGAGGGGGTCACACATGCTTTCAGTCCGTGAGCCAGAGCACTTCTGTTTACACACTCTCCCTAAAGCTGTCACAATTAGTGAAGATATACACCACTTTCTAAGGAGAGCTATAGTCTTAGGACCCTTAAACAGCAACCATCTGAGACTAATCAGAACAGATAAAGAGAGCAGGAACATTCTGCTAATGAGTATTTCTAGTAAGTAGCCATTTAAAGATGCATTGGATACTATAAGGGTTTATTCACTAAAGAGCTGGGGGCATTTCAGAAACAAAAAATATATATATATATATATATTTAAATTTGGTTCAAATGTTTTTTAGAAGGTGTAAACTAGCATTTCTTAGTTTGGAGTCTGATAGATTTGTGAAAGAACTCACTAAGGCTGGATTTATTTGATCAAAAATACAGTAAAAACAGTAATGATATATGTTCATCAAATCATGTTGACCAAGGACATTTAAACAGCCACTTACCGCACTCCTTCCAACATCTCATCACCACATCAATTCCATCTTTAGTATGTATTGAATATTATTTAAGTATTATACAAATCTTAATTAAATATGTGGTGCAGGAGGTATTTACAATTTCAGTCATGTGGACTAACGCTCCATCACTAACAACAAGCCAAATATGTTTACCTTCATCTTAATGAGTGTATTATGAAACTCTGAAGTCAGTCATGTATTGTATTTTTTTCAGCACAGACACATTCTGTCTATTTAAAGGGATAATTCGGCCAAAAATTTACATTCTGTGATTGTTCACTCAATTTAATGTCCTTCCAACCCTGTGTGACTTTTGTCTCCGGAACATAAAAGAAGACATTTTGAGTTGTAACTGTCCATACAATGAAAGTCAGTGCAGTCCAAAGCAACATTGGACCCCACTGACTTTCATTGTATGGACAAAAAGCCTTATTTTAAATACCCTTCTTCATTCCACAGAAGAAATTAAGTCATACAGGTTTGGAATAACATAAAGATGAGTAAATAATGACAGAATTTTTCATTTTTTGGGTGAACTATTTGGATGAACTATGATAACAGAATTTTCACAGTAAATTACATTTTATTAAAGAGATGTTTGTACATTTTCTATTGATCGTTGCAGCAGTTATTGATCAATTGACGATGGAATGATAAAAGGCACGTAAACCTGCATATGTTAGTATACATGAGTGCATTTTTGGAAATTTTAGGAGATTTTTAAGAGCACTAAGAACTGACTCATTAGAACTGATCCGCAAGTTGTGGAACTGCACTGTGCAAACCGTCAGATGACTGTAGAAGATCTCAGATTTAATGCTTCACCAACAAATATGCTCAAGCTTTAATTCATCCTTTCAGACCAGAGTTATTAGACACAAGCACAGTGGACATTCAATGAAGCATACCAATGGAAACCGAAAAATCCCCTGGATGTTCCACAGCACATCCTGTGTTCTCTGCATATCTGTGTCCAGCAGCGCTGCTCTGTTTGCTTAGAGGCTATCTATCGAGTGGAAAAATTGACTCATGGTGTGTCTCGGGGAGCCCACCGACGCTATTGGCCTCGCTGCTGAGCTGGCCGCAACATAAACACAGATCCCTTCAGCAGCCCTGCGTCAATTTCCCACTATGCATTGATGCAAACACATTTCCTGCTGAAGGAACCTTAACCATCAGCACTGATTCTCAGTCCATTTGACTGAACTGGTGCTTCAGACAAATAGATCTGGTGGGAAGTCATAATTGCAAGGATGAATAGATGTTATGTGCGCCGAAAAGACAAAGTTAAGAAGCTTTTCAGCTGCACTTAGCAGGCTATCTAAACACTTGCCTTGGCATGGGTGTTTCAGGAAAGTGCACTTTAAAAATATATCATACCACCAGTAGGAATTACGATTTGTTTATCTTAAAATGCTTCGCTTTATTTAGATTGCTGCATATGTCGGAGCACAAACAAGCCCTTTTCAAGGTCGATTTCAATGGCAATTTTCACTTTATTAATCAGTGCTTTTAAGTATTTTGCAGGGTTATTTTTCATTTCCTGTCCAAAGAGGCAGCTTCGTATCAGATATGGCGTAAGCCCAACTGAAACAAAACTGACATGTTTTCCCTCCGTATCTGCGGCACGGCGGACGATACGATCTTCAGCCCCGATTCCACGCCACTCGCAGTGTGGGCCCTACCCAGAAAAGTCAGAGTTCACGGTTCGTGTGATTAGAAGGACAATGATAATGTTCAGTATGAGAGATGGTGTGTATGGCTCTGGAGGCCCGAGGGAGTCCCACCCATGGAGAGGGAAGAGGAAGAGTGGAGGAGGGTGGTCAGACGCGCCGGGCCCTCGCTCACAGTGCTCGCTCTGTTTGTTCGCTCCATTGCCAGAGACAGACAGTAAGACTTTATTGGATCAAAGCGCGCACTAATAAACGTACACCACGTTCCCACACATAGCAACAGCTAGCAAAACAAGATAATAAGGGGAAGAACTTAGATCAGTCTTATTCTTAGCTATAAATGGCTTCCACTGTTTTCTCTGATGAACAATCACACACACAAAAAGCAGTTATACATGAAACCACATTTATAAACCATTTTACTTCTATAATGTGATGTATTTCCAAGTGAAACAGGATATTCAATGAGAAAAACAAACGTAGGGCAGGACTTGATTTTATCTAATGGGAATTAATTGGATCATGAAACGTGGGCATTCTCCTGAATTGCAAAGATTGCAAAGGCAAACAATTTATTTCCTTTAGAATAACATGCACTGACAAAATGTACACAATAAGACCAGGAATGTGCATTAATAAAGTGAATAGAGACAATTTTGAACTCATGTTGACTTTAGGGCACATTCTTGAGAAAAAGAAAGGTTCTTAATTGTGTTGATGAATGTGCATTTCAAATCTTGTAGCCTATATTTTATATATATTGTATATTTCTATAAAAGTATGGCTGGTCTAGCTGGTCTTCCAGCCTGGTCATAGCTAAAAACTACTAAGACATATTAATAAAACTACTATTTTGAAACCAGTAAACGCTGTCATGCTACGGAAAGATGAGAGTAGCATCACTAACTTTAATTAGTAACTCAACATACGTCAAAACAAGACAAGCATTCATAGCTCTTTAATTGAACATGCTAAATGTTACTTTATACTAACTAGTAAGTTAGCATGGTGTGTTGAATGTGATGATAACAACAGCCAGCACACTGTCTCCTTCAAGGCCTTTAATACATTGCCAAATCGGATTTATGTTTCAAGCAGATATGTTTGAGCCTCCATGTAAGCAGTCCAAGAGACAGTAGGGATGTGATAAATAACTCCCATAACAGCCCATGAAAAACTGTAGACAACGGCGGGAATCTTCACCGTAGACGAGGAAGCGCTTATGTGTACGAAAACAACTGCCCACACCAAAAAGCATGACTGCCATCCAAGTTCTCTGTGAGCTTCTGTCTCAGCTGAGGATGACTGATATTATGATTGTTGCGCAGTAGGAAGCGCATGAGGAATGTTTCTCTGACATCAGAGACCTCTGCTCCACGTCCCGGCTGAAAGGGAAAGAGGTTGGAATCCAGGCAAACGACTGGGTGTTTTTGTGATCAGGGGTCTTCCTGGAAATTTAAACACATTTACAATCCTCGGGTCAGAGGAGCAGTGGCTGGTCAGGTTGATATGAAAACACAGAGCTTCCTGTGGACACCCCATAACCTGAAAGGAAATGGATGTTTTTATTTTTGTAAAATTTTACCCCTCAGAAGAATATAAAAAGATGTCAGAGGGGGGTGACTTTGCCCTAATAATCAGCCTCTGGCTGGCTGGAAGGAAAAAACCTCCTCCCAAAACATGGACCCCCACCCTATGATAAGGTCTCTACATTTATCTTGGCTTACAATTGAAAACATGGGGAAGAGGATTGATCGCCATATCCTGTAGATCTGCTTATGTAGACAGATTATGAATGACTGAACTGTGATCCCTCTCAATCTCTTTCAAATCTGACATAATATGTGGACTATTTGTAGAGCAATTGAAACAATTTCACAAGCTTAGTGTGTGTTGGCATATACTTTTGTTTGTAATATTAGATCAATAGAGCGAAGACTTAAAGGATTAGTTCACTTTAAAAAAAAACTTTTGCTGATAATTTACTCACCCCCATGTCATCCAAGATGTCCATGTCTTTCTTTCTTCAGTCGAAAAGAAATTAAGGTTTTTGATGAAAACATTCCAGGATTTTTCTCCATATAATGGACTTCAACAGGACCCAAACGTTTCAAGGTCCAAATGACAGTTTCAGTGCAGCTTCAAAGGCCTTTAAACGATACCAGATGATGAATAAGGGTCTTATCTAGCGAAACGATCGGTCATTTCAAAAATAAATAAAAAAGTTTACGTCTTATAAGCACAAATGCTCGCCTTGCTCTGTTCTGTGATGCGCGTTCGTGACTCACGTAATATGCAATTACGTTGAAACGCCAGAACGCCTTCTGTGTGAACGCAAACATGACCCGGGATTGATGCCGGGTCGGGGACCTTGTAACATTGCCGTGTTTAGTCCCCGAACACGCGCTGTGTGAACAAAAGCCGTAATCAATGCCGTGTCGTAATGATGACGCTGAAGCCGGGATCGTAATGCACGAGTTTATGATCGAATCAGAGAAAAATCTGCACAAGCATGGTTTCTCGAGAGAGAAATCGCAGCTCATAAGCAAACTTAAGACGCTGCTGAGACATTACATGTCACATCGATGTCACGTGTCTTTACGGGATTTTTACAGTTTTGAGTGAATGCACTCTCTGATTCCAGAAAATCACTGGCATTGTGAATGAACCAAAATCAAACAAACCCGGGTCAAATCCTGGGTCACTTTATCCGTGAATTTTCCGGAATCTCTGTGTGAAAGGGGCTTGAGTTATTCAACACACCAAAATAAGTGTACGTCTTTAAAGCATGCCAAAAGATTATGAAAGCATAATGATTAAAAATATACAATGGATTAAAACTTTTAATTTGATATCACAGCATGCACTTTTTAAAATTATACTTAAGTGTTAATAAACCTTGTCATGAAAGTGTACTCTCTTTAAGTACACCTAAGTGGCCTTATATTTAATTAATACTATATTATCTGCAAGTACAGTTTTTAAAAAAATATCCAAATGTTATGCATAATAATAGGTTTCCTCGTGCCTATGAGGTTTCTAAATTCCAAATGCACTCCAAATTCCTCACTGCAATGAGACATATTCTTTTTAATTGCACATGAACACGTTTACACCTCACAGTCAGTTTGGGTGATTTAGAAGTGAAAAGCAGCACATGCGACCACACTAGCCAATAAAGCAGGGTGAAGTTCATAAAAGAGGGCTGAAGCGTGTCAGATAACAGCGTGTCACTGGCTACAGCTGCACTTGCAGCATATAAAAGAGGCCCACATGACCTCTGACGGACTCACATTTTCAACCACATCAACTTCCATAGGATAACATTTAAAAAATGCTGCAGCTAGGCTCCCGTTGACCTCTGGCAGAAGTTGACCTTCAGAATCCTGACATTCCAATTCGATTTCATCCAATACCAGTCTTGATAGAATCCATCTTGCATTCTAATATGAACCCGTTTTGTTCGGAACACATCCTTACTTTGTGAATAAAATTGTGAGCAATTAATGTCTTTTTCTGTTAAAGGCCATGGTTTTCCCCGGGCAAAGCTTATTTGCTCCAGAAGAGAACAAAGAGAGAATTTATCTTTTGAACCACTTAATCCACACAGATCTCTCAGACCACCATGAAAACCAGTAAGCACTGCCACAATCTAAGACTTTGCATATAATTAATGAAATATCAGTGCTTTTTCTAACCTGACAGCACTCAAAAAATATTTAGGTCTGTATGTATTCACATTAAGTTTCTGTCATTCAAATGGATGAAATTTTATATGCAATTCAGTGCAATCCCACAGCCTACAGTAAATAACAAAATCAAAGACCTATCATGGCTCAAAATGCTTCAAGATGTTTTCCTAACCAGCATCATCGAAAGTCTCTGTCATATCCCCAGAAAGAGTCCTTCGCAGGTCTAGGATGAGTTGAAAACAATCCAGATGAACACATGATTAAAGCTGGATGGTTCATTCATAAAATATTTTGACTTGACCAGGGCCTTTTAGTCTAAAGTTCAAGACTTGGCCCCGTTCTACTCAGAGGCCGGACCAATGCTTTCCTTTTCTCTCTGACCCAAGCCTCAGCTAATGTCATGCATCAGCAGACTGACCGATGCAGTACAATTGCTCACTCTGGACTGTCGGGAAACACATACACCAGCCGAGGAGACCTGGACAAACTGAACTATAGCATTTGTTGAGCAAAGTCACGTAAAATATGGCCTGTTTTTCGGTTTCAGTTTATAGCTTTTCTGAATCTTTCATGACCCTTTTATTATATTGTTTGTTTTTTTCTGGGGGAAGTTTTCTGATTTGTTACACAAGTATTTTTTTGTTGTTGATATAATACACTAGTCACATAAAAAAAGGGTATTTATGGGTCCCATAAATCCCCCGAAAGATGGAGGACCTCATTTATAAAATGTCCTACATTTGATCTAAGATAATTTCTCAAATGTGTGCGCGTATGATGCAGAGAATGAGCGTAAAAAACTTGTGTACGCCTCTCTTCCAGAAGTGAAATTTATAAATCGTGAATGATCTCCGCCTTGTAAATGCCACCTAATTGATGTCATTAACATATAAAATAGCAGCAGTCAAAATCCAAATGCTTTAGGTGAGAATTGGCGGCAAAAATGGCTTAGATTTCCAAATACCTGCAATACCTGACGTGGCGCTTTTCTATGTCAAAGACCTTTTTTTAAAAATTAAATATGAACATTGGCGTGGATTTTAGACACACTCTGCGGTAAAATCTGTGCGTACGCACATTTTATAAATGAGGCCCGTTGACTATTGTCCGTGTTTTAATGCTCTGCATCTCAAGGCATGTTACTCTGAGCCCAGATATACACACTTAAGCGATGCATTTTCCACCATGTGTCAGTTTTCTTCTGTCACTATATATTTTGTTGTGATTTCGAATTAAAGGCACTGAAATGCTTTGGCTTTGCTCCAGGTCAGCAGCACTGTATGATGAACTTCTGCTCTGCAATGCTCCATCTCCCAGCACTATTTTCAATTATTGCAATGATTAATAAACAAATTAAATTCATCCCTCACCCCATTTTCCCTACTGCAATGTTGCTTCAAGCATTCTAATAAAACATTCTGAAGTAATCCAGACTCAAATAGTTATCTCCTGTGATTTGTGCCAATGTTTTCTGCCAAAAAAAACCCTACTTGGTCTTTCGAGTTTGTTTGTTACTTCTCATTTATGACATATGTGGCATTACAGGATTTGTGTGTTCCTGTGGGAAATCTGATTGTTTTAAACACATCAGAATCAATGTCTTAAAGTCTTCTGTACAAACTCAAGCTGTGGTTGAACACAATGTACTTTTCTTGGTTGCCGTCTTTGTGGATCTTACATTAATTGATTGACACCAACAAACCACTAACCGAGGAATATCTGGCCAGCACTAAGAATAAGCAGGGTTTTTTTGTCCTTATCTTGTGTCTGCAGCTCCCTGTGGTATTGGAGTTGCTGCAGTCCAATGATGGGATGGTCTGTGGCCAGTGAATTCCACAGTTTCTTTTGTAAAGCAGTGCCAGTGACTTCATAGAGTGAGTTGACTGCTGCAGGCCTCCAGCAGTGCCCCGTCTCCTCCCAGACTGCCCTGCCGTCTGCCACAAGTGCCTTTAGCCGCTCTTCAGCTCCTAAATATGTTAAACAGGACACATGGCAATGAGCTGTTTTGTTGTTTAGACCATATCATTAGGCAGATTACGAAGCAAATTATTTTAAACAGCAACACTGGCACTAATTCCCTTTTAAAAATGCATTGATGATTGAACATGTATGATTGAATTGACGATTGAACATGTACATTGGAATACAATTTAATAAATGTTGTGACACTTAAGTCAACACACACATGAATTTAAGTACATTATTTAACATATTAAACAAACAAAATAAAAAATAAATGAAAAGAAAGCAAAACATTTTTTTTATATATTTAATTGATATTTAATTATAATTATTTATTTTTTTATCATTTTTAAGTTTCAAACTATATACTGTTCAAAATTAGGACAAAAAGCAAGTGGAAACGATCTTATAGTGGATGGATGGATGGATGGACGGACGGACCGACAGACGAACTGATAGATAGATAGATAGATAGATAGATAGATAGATAGATAGATAGATAGATAGATAGATAGATAGATAGATAGATAGAGAAAATATTTTATAGCTTAAATCTGTCTATCAAATGTGAAATCTGAATATGAGATCTGAAACTGATTTTAGTTCAGATAAAAGATCAGATTTTTTATATACATTTTTATATATTATATAATGCACAAAAACTCAATGTGAAGTGTCTCTCAAGTGTCCAAGTACCTATAATTTATATGGAACTGCCACAATAATTTTTTTCTTCAATGAAGGAAAATATTTAAAAGCAATCTTGGCACCACCCCACTTGTAAATCCATCAGCCAAGTACTTAAAACACTGAGCACATATTAGATTTTATTTTTGACATCCTGTAGGGTTTTAGTTTTGACTAGAGTATTTGAAAGTATGTAGAGCTGGAAGGACCAATAGCACTTGTCTCCAAGAGCATTCACTGTTGCTGTCACGGCAACCGGTCGTCAAGGAGACAAGACTGTTTGGGCTGTGTGATTTTGTAGGAGTCTTTCTCTTTTGTCCCTCTATAGCGCCACACTTTCCCCTAGGGCATTCCCCATACAACATCTGTCCCTCTCAAGTCCCCGCCCCACATGCTCTGCGGGCCTCTCCCATGAAAGCTCGGTCACTCACACCTGCTGAGGGGGTCAGAGGTCACCCTCCAAGCACGCACACATTAATTCTTCTTTACTTGACTGCAAGTCGCTGCCATCTAATCGTGACCCTGTGGTTCGCCTTTGCCTCTCTGTTTGAGGAGAATTTTCCACTGGGCATGACAAACTCAGCAACTAATAATTCAAAACTGGGGTTCAGTGGCTCGTTCAGACGGTTTCTCATTCGTCTTGATATTAGAGGCAATGCCAGTTATGAACAACAGCCCAGTCAACCGCATTACGCATGCAATTTGTGCTTTCGTTCTGAAAAGAGCACATATCATTCTAAGAAAAAGTCTCTGAAATGAACAATGACAGTAAGAGGATTACTTTTGAAGCTGCTTTGATCTACAACATTGGTGGCCTATTTCAAAACCAAACTCTGAAACATTCCTGACGTTAATGGTTAGTCTGGCGATACATCTGCGATGGCCTAATGAAGATGACAAAACGGGCTAGTTTGCGGGTTATCAAAGCATGCATGTCCTGGGTACATGTTGCTGAAAACGCAGGCCGCATCTGCTGCGTGGAAAGAGTCTGACCCCTGTTGCTCATGCTGACGTCCCTGTAGGAATGACCCATGCAAAGCCTCTTCAATCTGTCCGAACATTCCTCTAGCTTGGACAATAGCAGCTCTCACTGACTCTGGCAGATGGCTCGCCTCGGGCTCTCCAAGCCAAGCCTCTTTTGTTTACCCCTGGGCTCGATGCACACTATCAGTCATCCTTTTCACTCTTTTTCTGTCACTCCGACCAACATACCGGGAGATGAGCCATAGATCTTACCCTAGGAGACGTTGTCATACAAAAAGCAGAGGATTTTCTGAATTTGTAGGTTCTGCCTACAGTTGAGGGCAAATGAGGGGTGCATCTGTTGTTAAGGGGGAATTGGATAGACCAAACTATTTACAGTGCCTTGTGAAAGTATTCAAACCCCTCCCAGACAGAAACATAGTATCGGGCCAGATCCGGCCCATATCTGGTACAAGTGGATTCCACTTGGCCCAGATGTGGGTCGAATCTGTGCTGACACTATTTTGCTGTCTAGGCTTCATTTCACATTTTATGTTGCTGTGTTAAACTACTTTAAATAACGTTTTCCACATAAATCTACAATCCATAAACCATAATGAAAAAACTGATTTATGACAACTTTAAAAATGAATTAAAAAGGAAAAAGTAAAATATGTACATTGCATAAGTATTCAACTCAGTACTTGGTTTCAACCGTTTCCAGTCTTTACCACTCACCTTTACCATTTCAAGTCTTTTTGGGTATGATGCGACAAGCTTTGCACATCTGCATTTGGCAATTTTCCTGCTGTTCTTCCTCTTAGATTCTCTCAAGCTCTGTCAGGTTGGATGGGGACCATCGGTGGATGGACATTTGCAGGTTTCTCCAGAGATGTTCGATTGGGTTTAAACCCAGGCCAGCTCTAGGAAGAGTCCTGATTGTTCTTAACTTCTTCCATTAATAATTATGGAGGCTACATGCTGCTGTCAACCTTCCATATAGCAGTTTGTTTTTTGTAATCTTCTCCAGATCTGTGTCTTGATACAAATGTCTGAGCTCTAGAGGCAGTTCCTTTGACCTCATGCTCTGATACGCATTTTCAGCTGTTCGACCTTTTATTGAGAGGTGTACCTTTCCAAATTCAATTGAATTTGCCACAGGTGTACTCCACTTGAAGTGTAGTAACATCTACAAGCAAAATATGGTAAGAACAGATGTTTTAAAGGCAACATTGAGGAGCTATGGATACTTTACTGGCACACCATGCTCTTTGTGCCAGTTTGCTGAAAAACAAGAGGGGAAAGTTAGTCACTGTGGTTAAGTTGTGTCATGAGTGCACACCACAGGCCTGAAGCCAGCAGAATCCAAGTTCTCTAACCGTCTGCTTGGAAATTAGCATAAAGCTGTTCTGAAGAAAAGGAAGAGAGCTTATTCAGAGTTTGTGACGACAGGCTGCTCTTTCTTTAACACATCTGCTGTGTGCATGTCCGTACAGCTCACAAACAGGTCTGTTGACAGCATCTTCTTTCTTCAGACCTGAAAGAAAGTTCCCACCCTCTCTGACATATAGCCTTCATTTAAATCAAAATAGCCTCCCCGCCGAAAGAGAGAAAGGAGAAGCACCACTCCAGCGCACCCCTGTGTAAAGCCCCTAAAAGCCGCCTTCTCTCCAAGAAGAAAGAGTTCTCTTAAACAGCCTGATACTGAGCCTAATCACATACAGAGAGAAAGAAAAGAGCTTGTGTCCCAGTCTTAGGCTTTATACGCCTTCTTAAAGCACAGATCCTCTTCCTTTAACATGTCTGCCATGACACACTGTAAACAGCCACAATAAAACCGGCTAAATCCAGGCCATGTTATAAACACCTTTACTTTGTCCACATGCAACGAATCTGAAATGTATTTAGATGGTTGTTTGAACACAACACAAGGTAACAAGGGCTGGTAGGACAGTCCTAATTTGCTTAGGCTCACTAATAGGAACGATGATGTAAGACAGCTGGGAATCAGAAGCTGCGTTTTTGAAAGTACCAGCTTGAATCACGGATACAGTAAGACCGTGCCTAATGTCATGAAGTTATTCTAAAGGGAGAACGAGCAAGGAAAACAGAAAATTGGATGTAATTATGAAACCCTTGAAATAGTCAATATCAAACATCTAATTTATATCAGACACATGCTGTGCGTGTTTCCAAGGTCTTGAATACTGTTTATTTCAAAGGAAAAACACAACTATCTTTTTTGTTTTCAGTTACATCCTCATAATCTTACTTGGCGTGAGAGAATGTGATGAGGCTGTATAAGGACATTTTTTTATCAATGGTTGTGGGTGGGTCAGGATGTTTTCCTTAAAAGGAACATTCATTTTCAGGATGACAACACACAGTGTGTTTGTGTGTGTGTGTGTGTGTGTGTGTTTTGTGTGCTCGTGTTTATATTACATTGTGGGGACCAAATGTCCCCACAAGTATAGTAAAACCTGAAATCACCTTGTGGGGACCAGCCAGCGGTCCCCATGAGGAAAACAGCGTATAAATCACACTAAGTAATGTTTTTTGAAAATGTAAAAATGCAGAATGTCTCCTGTGATGGGTAGGTTTAGGGATAGGGGCTGTGTAAGGGGACAGAATATATAGTTTGTACAGTATAAAAACCATTACGCCTATGGAGAGTCCCCACAAAGATAGCGAACCAGACATGTGTGTGTGTGTGTGTGTGTGTATTTATATCATTTAAAACCCAGGTAGTCAAAGAAAATAATAAGTTTTGAATTTTATAGAATATATAAAGTTTGGGGTTGTAAGATTTTTGAAAAAAGTCTCTTATGTAACATAAATGTCGTAACTGTCACTTTTAATTAGACTGATGCATCCTTGCCGAACAAAAGTATAAATGTACTTTAAAAAAAACAAATGGCAGTGCATACTGTATATTTATCCATGTTACTATAGTATCTATGCTTAAGCATTCATTTGCCTCAACTGACACTCATATTAATTGTTTAAGCATAGGCCTGTTTTGCTTCCTAATTCAGCAATTAAGATGAATTGGAATGTGAGGTCAGTGAGCGGATAACATTTATCAGACCACAGATCCGAGCAAATACGACCGGGCTCTGACTGTCAAAATAACATGATTATACTAACCACTTTTTGACAGCATGAGGAAAACAGACTAGGATTACAAATGGTGATAAGCGAATCGGGTTTTACCAAAGTCAATAAAATCAGCTAATGCTAGCCTACTGGAGTCATGCTCACATCAAAAACAATCAGTCTTAGCATAAAGAAAAACACTCATGGAAAGTTTTTGCTGTGAGCGATGTGTTTTTCATTGTTGAACTGAGTTCCAGTACGGGGCAACATGCCTCATTTGTCATATCTCACAGAGCCAGAGTCTAACCCGGAGTGTAAAATATACAATGACTGTCGAGGAGGTCTGCAGTTTAAAAAACATCATTTTTATAGGAAGTTTTTAAAGCACAATCTGTCGAAGTTCATCTTACGGTATCCAAAATGTCCTAGCCAACTACCAGAGCACTGAATGAACAGTTAAGCATTTTGAAAATAATAATTGTGAAATGTAAATCTATAATAATGACTGCATTTGTGTTTTCTAAATGGTTCAATGGATAATGATAAATCACTCTTGTAATTAACTGTTGTTATTACTGAAACATTTGAAAACACTGTTGAAACATAAATAGTTTAAAGGCCCTTTTGTCTGAACCTTTAATTTGACTTCCTTTGGGGGTTAATGCCTTATTTAGGGGATCAGACCCCGCACCCCTACCCACCCCTCACCCACCCCCCAGTTATTAAAACATGGCCTACATTTTAAAAGAACAGATGCCGAGAGGAAATTAGTGAGAACCTTAATAGTATCGCACTCAAATTTCATGTATCTTTTCAAAATAGCCACAAATGACGGTTCAACATCAGCTAGATTGGCTACTGTTCTACTTTCTATTGCATTCATTGCAGCACCCATATTAGAAGCATTAGGTTACTGTTTGCCAGGGAATGTACCCTATCATTCAAAAGTTTGGGGTTAGTAAGATTTTTTTTTAAACATTTTTGAAAGAAATCCCTTATGCTCACCAAGGCTGCACTTATCTGATTAAAAAATACAATATTGTTATAATTTAAAATAACTCTTTTCATTTGAATATATTTTAAAATGTAATTCATTCCTGTGATGTCAAAGCTGAAATTTCATCATCATTACTCATGTGTCTTCAGTGTCACATGATCCTTCAGAAATCTTTCTAATAGGATGATTTGCTGATCAAGAAACATTTATATTATTATCAGTTGATGAATTCACTGTTGATGAATTTGTGCCCTTGCTGAATAGAAGTAATAATTTCTCTAAAAAGAAATGTGTTCTATGAATGTAGGTAAACGATGTCCTAAAAATGGCAATGTTTTTCCTGTGCGTTTTTCTCGTACAGATGACAATGTAGTCAAAACGATCCCCACACGGATCCACAAAAAAAAAAAAAAAAAAACGCTGTATCATTCATGCCAGGCCAGTAGTTGGCAATGTCACTTTGTAAAGAAACACCACGCGCCTATAATACGCATTCGTATTATAGGTTTCCACAAATTCACATTTTTGTAGTTTACATCTAGGCGATATAAATGGTATCGTTTTCAAAAGTTAGCATTTTCAGGCACCCAAAACACCATTGTTGTGTAAAAGCGTTTTTAGAAAACGGTGTTGTGTACTCTGTACTCTTTCTTAATGCCTAGTTGTGGCTATTCACAACATAGCACGGCCTCTTTATCGCCAATGTGTCCACACTCATGTACCATCCTTTCCTCTCCTTCGCTCATTAGGACATGCTGTCTCTTCAGAGCCCATGCCATCTCCCCTGTATTGTCTCTGTTGGAGCTCCGTCTTAAATTAGAACGGACAGATCTGGAGCAGCACAATGGGCCTCATTGTTGGGCCCTGAAAGGCGAGCATGTGCTTAGCTAATGCTGCAATCACTGCAGCCAACCTCCAGGACAACTTCTACATTCAGCCTTTGATTAAGGAGGCACATTTAGGCATGGATGACTTCCTCGGAGGTGCCTGGGGGTTGTGGGAAAGAGACGTGGAGCAAGTGTGGCCTTGTCTATGGCTGCTGCCGACCGAACCGAATACAATCAGAGGTTATTAATAGTGGGTCTGATATGCTAGTTGGTTCCACGAGGATCGAGACATGAGGTTACCCCAGTTAATCTGGATGGGACAGGAGGTGTTTGAGGGATTTCCTCAGAGTCTTACATAAGTCTCATACCTCAGATCAAGTGGTTTCAAGAGCCCAAAGACTACGTGGAATGAGGGTGAATGTTGAGGACAACAGGAGGTACTTGTACGAGCTTCAAACTTGTCCTTGCGGATAAAAGGACATGTGTTTGGCATCATTCCATAACTTCTGTCAGTGTAACCACACTCTTTTAGGAGACCTACGCATTTTCAGAGCATGCAGACGGGGTCAGTTTATTTTAAGCAGTCCAGGTTCACTTGGTGCCCCAGACAAGATATGAAAGGAATAGAGAAAATAGACTTTTTGACTTATTAGTATACAGTGTTTAACAGTTTTTATTTAACACTTTACAATGGACATTTAATTAATCTTCAATTCAATCAAATGCAATGCTAAAGAATATAATCTTACTGTAAAGTGAACATTATTTAAAATGGTTTATTTTTTTTAAGTATTGTAAAATAAAATAATCATGCAACTTCAAAGATACTTGTATTCAAAGATACATATAATTTAATATTTTCATTTTTTATTATTTATATTATTAATACTTTTTAGTACCGTAATTCTTTATATAAATGATCGATTACCTAAACTAATCATGCAACTTCATTTTCAGATACAAATATTTTAACATTTTTTAATTATTTATATTATTAATACATTAAACATCTACTTAATGTTTTATAAATGATTGTTTAAATTACTTAATTTCAATATTGAGACAATTATTTTAATATTGTTATTTTTCAGTTTTCATTATTTATATTATAAAAAATTGTATTACTGTAATAAAGTTTCATAAACTGTCTGTATTGAGCACATATAGGGGAGTAGAAAAACAAAAACAGTCTTTAATTAAAATAAACAAGGAATACACGCAGGAGTATAAAACAGCCGTTAATACGATATCGGACACTGAACAGACATACGTAATCAGAGAGAACAGAAACAGGTGTGTGGAAACCAATGAACAGCCAGGGAATTGAATTAGGAACTAAGGCACTAAAACAGGAACAGAACACATGAAACAAAACCAAACATACACATTACATAAAGAAAACCTCTCTATTTATATCTGAGTGTGTTATTCCGAATGGAGAACCAGTTAATTTTGAAAGACTTTTTATTAATATCCCTTTTCATGATAATAAACATCTAACAATTGGTAACATGCAGTATATAGGCCTCCGTCTTCTGCAAGCGACTCTATAAAATGTATCTTGGCAACTATTAATTCTCTTGAGAGGCATAATGAAATGATTATCTTGGGAGATTTCAATAGGAATTGGCTTGATCGTTCCTCCTCTACTAACTTAATTAGCAGTGTAAATCTCACTCAGTTAATTAATGAACCCACTAGAGTTGATTATCGATCTTCATCCCTGTTGGACTGGATTTTAGTCACCCACCCTGAAAGAATAGCTAAATCGGGTGTAATGTCAGACTGCTTAAGCGATCATTCTGTCATATTTTGTATGTGGAAAATTAAAATTCCAAGCTCTCCTCCCAGATTTATACGAGCGAGATAAAAATTATTTTTACTATTTTTATTAATGACTTACCTCAAATGTGCTCTAATTCTTTTGTTCATCTGTATGCTGATGACACTGTTATTTACACCTCTAACTCAGATCTATTACAAATTCAGAATTCCTTACAATCTGACTTCAACCTGGTACAAAAATGTCTTCATAGTAACAAACTTATTCTGAATATAAGTATAATGAATATAAGTGTCTTAACAACAAGAAGTCATGTTGCATGTTGTTTGGAACTCGACATAGTTATGTCAACGCATTCTCACCCCAAGGCGTCATTAAATTGAGTCTTTTGACCATGCTTCAATAACTGACGCTAAAGGGTGCCTTTAGCGTCAGTTAGATGACGCTCATCCTCGAGCGTCATCTAAATGACGCTTTTGACCATGCGTCTAAATTAGACGCACACGGAACCCTTTAGCGTCAGTTATTGAAGCATGGTCAAAAGTCTCAATTTAATGACGCCTTGGTGAGAATGGGCTGGTTATGTTTAGTCCTATGAATTACAAATGAATTTCGATAACGGGACCCTACTTGAGAAGATTTGACTCATTCAAAAATCTTCTTAAATCAAAAACTTTCAGTTAAACCACATATTGACTTCATTAGCCAACTAAAACAGCATATGGCTGTCTAAACTCACTGTACTGTTCTATTAATTGTTTCACTCTTCCTGTCAGAAAAATAATAATTTCTCAGATGATACTGCCTATTATTGATTATGCTGACATTGTTTACCAGAATACCATCAACACTAATTGAATGCCCCTTAATGTTGTAGTTAACTCGCTTTGAAGATTTGTTTTGAGGTGTCCTTATAGAACTCATCACTGTTTAATCTATGAATCACTAAACTGGTTGCAACCTAAATCAAGAAAGCAATTCCACTAGGTTCAGATTATCTTCAAATGTACTTATTTTAAAGCTGCCGTCGGCAACTTTTTTTTGATCATATTCAGCGAATTCGACACTACATTCCGACAGAACAACATAAATAAAGTGGTTTTAGAAAAAAACCCGAGCTTCTAACTCCACCTGGAGCGTGTTATTTGTTTTGCAAAAATCCACCGCTCCCTGTTCATTGTGTCCAATCAGCGCAGGGGGGTGTGAGATATGACTGTCAATCACAAGTCGTGCACACACACGTCAATCACATGCACACGCCTGAAGTTCGCGCAGTAGCGAAGAGTAATGGCGCACTGACGAGCACGAACTCGGTGGGAGGGTATTCGTTGATAGTGGGGGAGGGGCATGAGAGTTGTAAACATTCAAAATTTTGCCTAAGTCCACTCAATCAGCCAGAGTTGCCGACAGCAGATTTTACTGTCCCTCCTATTTAAAACAGCATCTAATTCCATGCAGATCTTCATATCCAGACACATGCAATACCCCTTTTTCTTTGTACCCAGAATTTATAAATAAGTTTGACGTAGTTTCAATATAAAGCTCCATGGGACTGGAATGATCTTCCTCTTTCCTTGAGATCTAGAACTTCTTTTCGCTTTTTCAGATCATCCCTATCTCTGTACCTTAAAACAACTTGTTTATGCTTTTAACTTTTAAGTTAACTTCAATCGTTTGTTCATTTGTTTATCTGTTAAAATGTCATATTTTCTCATTTATTTATTTGTTATTTTCTCTGTAATTCATTCAATTTAATTTAAATGTATACATTTACTGGTGATATTATTATTATTATTACAACTTGTATTATTTAACTTTGAGTAAAAAACGTAGGTTAGTGTGAGGGGTCGGTGTGAGTTGGTGAGAGAGTTTGTGTATGAATGAGTTTTGTATGTGTATCTGTAATGCATGTTATGTAATGTGTTTGCTTAAGATTTGTCTTTTGTATTCTGTATCTGTGCTTATAGGACCCTCTTGAAAATGAGATGATGCATCTCAAGAGGCTATCCTTTAATACATAAAAAAAAAAAAATCTAAATATATTATTGTACAGAAAATAATCATGCAATTTAATTTTCAAAGATTATTTATTTATTTAATTATTGCATTTAAAAGACAGTTTTGCATGATAGTTTTTATGTACACCTACTGTACACTTATTGGATGTAAACACGGTTTACTCAGGAACAAGGGTGTTCTTTCTGCAAGCATCATGTGATTGAGGAATGTTTACTCTGCCACAAGCACTCTGAAAAATCTAAGTGACCAGAAAATGAAACATGGACAGATCAGATGACACAGTTATCAGTTGTGGACATTCATTTGGTGCAAAATCCCTCTATTCACTGACCTAAATTAGTCTAACTGAAACCGTAATGGGTTTTAATTTATCCTTAGAGTTTTATATTGAGCTCGAGTTTTTGCTCAGGACAGTGTGTGTACCCTGATGAAAACAGTAGTGTTGTGAAAATTATGGTTTATGTTGGTCTGGTGATGGTGGACCAGCACAGCAAAGATTAACTGGTAAATACAGTCAACCAGCTGTCCGATGAAGCTAGCTGACTAGGGTAATCCTGCTTGTTAAATTTTAGTAACCTTGTTGGCATCAAAAACACAACATATGCTGGTGCCCAGTCTTTATGGGAAACCCAAGATGCTGTTTTCCCAGTCAGATGCTCTAGATGTGGTCAAAATTACACTCCTGATGTCTTACCACAAAACAAAAAAACAAACAAAAAAAAAAAAACCATGGAGGTTTTATGGCTGAACTAAACACGAAAAGCACACTAGCTGACCTACAGATGCATTTAGCAAGCTGAAACAGAGAAAACGAGACAAGCACTATGAGAAGTACACGTCTGTCATTGGGAAAATGAATTAAAGGATCCATTTAATCCAACTGCGCAAAGACTAATAGTCTTAATGGCCATACTCAAAGGAGTTTGTCTGTCATGTCAACACTTTTTACAGCTCATTTGAGCCACTCAGTTCCTTCTTTTAATAGCCCCATGTGCTTACAGCAGTTTCTTAAATGAGTCCAAATGTGGCGAGTTAACCTGCTCCTCTGTGATTCCTCTCGTGGGAAATCAGGATCCTTGTAACCTGTGGAAATGCAGTCTGTTCCCACGCTCACTGTACGGGTTTGGCAAACTCACCAACCTCGGCTGGCTCTGCAAGACCTCCACCTCAATCTAATCACACCATGAGTCTCTGTCCATTATACATTAGCATTCAAAGCTCTGGGGTCTGTGATTAAAAAAAGAGGAAGAAATTAATAGTTTTTATTCAGCAAGGATGCATTAAATTGGTCAAAAGTGACAGTAAAGAAGATATTTATAATGTTACAAATGATTTCTATTTCAAATAAATACTGTTCTTTTGAACTTTCAATTCATCAAAGAATCATGAGAAAATGCATCAGTTTCTACAAAAAATATGAACTGTTTTCAACAGTACTAATAATGTTTGGCAGCAGCAAATCAGCATATTGATGATTTCTGAAGGACCATGTGACGCTGAAGACTGATGGAGAGGATTGAAGACTTTTACATTGTAATCCTATTTCACAACATGACAGTTTTTGGTTACACTTTATTTCGATAGTCACTTTAGACGTTCTACTAAGTATAAGTAACTTTTCAACTACATGTCAACTAACTCTCATTAGAGTATTAGTATATTATAGTAGACTGTCAGTAGACTGGTAGGTTATGGTTAGGTGTTAGGGTTCGGGTTAGGAGAATAAGTTAACTTGTAGTCGCCAAGTTACTTATAGTCAGTTGAATGTCTGTTGGGGGACCAACAAAATAAAGTGTTAGCAGATATTAAGCTGACAGTCTACTAATACTCTAATGACTGTTAGTTGACATGTAGTTGAAAAGTTACTTATAGTTAGTAGAATGTCTAAAGTGGACTATCGAAATAAAGTGTTACCCAGTTTTTTAGACTGTATTTTATACCAAATAAATGCAGCCTTGGTGAGCATAAGAGACTCTTTTGAAAAAAAAAATGTAATGGTGGTATACATGAAGGAATATACCAGGTTAAGTAAAGCTCAATCAACTGAATTTGTGGAATAATGCAGTAAGAATTGTGGTTAGAGTGCAACACTCACAATAAAGGTTAAATTGGGCTTATTAGTGGAGGATTGAAAAGCAGAAATGTGAATTAATAAAAGCTCCTTATTAATTCTTCTGTTAAAACTTGAATTCGTATATTATTTTAAAAGTTTATGCATTCGTGTCTTTTCTACTTTTCACAGAAAAAGTTAGCAAGCGATTTATCACACTAAAAATCATGCTAACATGCATGTTGTTCACGTCTCGTGGACGTACAATTTTAACAAGTATTTTAACGTTTACAGACTGGCCTTATTCACTTCCATTGTAAGTACCTTACCTTCATTTTTTTTTTAAGAAAAGGAAGGACATGGAAATTCATTTTAAAACAACATTATGGCACAAATGCGGTTGATCGAGGTTAACTGCACTGAACCTGGAATATTCCTGTAATGTTTCTAAGGAGTGAGAACATTCAGTAAGAGCCTGAGTAGTATTTCATCTGATAATGTCCTGGAGAGATGGGGTACAATAATGTTAAGTGGACAAAACCTAAACAAGAAGGGTCCTGTTTAAGTAAAGGGTCGGACCGTGCCTGCTCTGCCTCTAAAAGCCTTTTCAAGGGCCTCACTGAAGCTGTCGGGTTGAATTGAGCCGATTCAATGCTGGGACGGACGCCGGTGTCCACCCACTGGAAGAGAGTAGGTTTGTGACCCCGGTAGGTGGATACATGGACTGGCATGTTCACTACTGACCCTGGGAATGAGCCAGTCTTATAGAGAGCCAAATAGAGCAGAAGATTCAGTCAGCTGACCAGTGCAGCACGTCTAGAGAGAGCAGGAGGGGATGGGGGTCTGTGCATGTGTGTTTGTGTGTGTAATGAGAGGGGGGCAGCTGATAGCAGACAGACTAAATCTGTGTCTAACAGGTGGTGGTCTCGGTATCGTGTGGCGTTTCTGACCCTACCCATGCACCCTACTTGACTTGTCGTAGTCACAGAGATACTGCTACTGCTCTGAGTATAATTAATTCAGAAAAGATACTATTGACACAACTGGTTTCAACACTGATAATAATACAAAATGTTTATTGAGCATCAAATCAGCATATTTGACACTTAAGATAGACTGATGATGCTGAAAATTCAGCTTTGCCATCACAGGAATAAATTACATTTAAAGTAATTCAAATAGAAAACAGCTATTTTAACTTGTAATAATATTTCACAATATCACTGTTTTTACTGTATTTTTGATCAAATAAATGCAGCCTTGGCGAGCAAAAGAGACTTCTTTGAAATAAAAATAAAAAAACCTGACCATCTCCAAAGTTTTGAGAGGCACCGTCTATATATTTGCAGTGCCTGGATAGTTCGATTTGACTGAATTTCTCTTTCAATGAGTTGAGAAAAACACTCAAAACAAACAAAACACACTTTTGTTTAAAAAAAAAAAAAAAAAAAAAAGGTAAATACTTTTGGATTCATGTGAGAAATTGATTCTGTGTAGCTTTAAATTAATCTGGATCAAGAAAATGAAATAAACCGAAACTGAATTATAATCAGATTTATAGTTGATGAATGAAAGATTGATGACGGTTAAAACCTGCAACCTCACAAAGCATATTACAGACCCAAAATATGATTTCCTGTGAAGTAAGGCAGACGAGTGAAGGCATAAGAACCCATGTTAAGGCAGATTGTCTTTGGTGATTATCATGGCCGGGTTCTGTGTTTTGTGTTGTGTATCCAGCATATGTCTCACATGGCTGTAAAGTCATTTAACAACCTCACAGTCACATCTGCTTCACATTGAAAGGACGTAATTCCTCTGGCCCCCCATGGACCACCACATAAAAGACACCTTACTCCACATCCTTACACAGGCCATGCAGAGTTTTCTTAGTGCTGACAATCTTAACGTTTTTAAGACTGCTTTACAAGATACTGACTAAAATATTATCTCACAGAGACTGTTAGAACTATGTGTCTTGTTTCATTGATTCTTTTTTCTTTATCCTTTTCTTCAGTGAATTGAACCCATAACCGTCAAACTTCAATAAATCAAACACCAAAAATGTGGTTATAAGACACCACAAGGGACTGAAACATGAGACGCCGACTGCATTGTGGAAAATAAAAGCAACCGAAACTGTGAAATCTAAAATGGATTATACAAGAAGTGTATTATTGCAGGTTGGCTAGATTGCTGACCTTGAATGGCCGTCCAATCTGTCATGGTTTCTCTTCCTGTGCGTACAGTGATGGAGCAGCAGCCGGGTCGAGGGCCCAGGCATCGCACTCACATGTTTGGGCCTCTCTTAATGGGGAAAATTAGTCAAACGGGGCTTCAAAAGTCAGCGGTTACTGTACCAGAGACAGATTGACTCCATGGGGCCACTGGTGCGTCCCGAGCCCTTGAGGGAAGGGAAGTCAGGGGGTCGTAAAGGCGGGTTCACTGGGAAGCAGATCAGGTATCGGGCTAGTGCGAGGCCCAGGACCTTTATGAGCTCTGAGGGAATCAGGCAGGTCATAATGGTGACATTGAGGCGCCTGAGACCGGCTCTAATACTTCTTACCTGCAGAGAACACTAACACAAGACTGAGACCCAGACCAAAGCATGGGAAACAGACAGACCTCATAATAAATGTGATGTATCAAAGTGAGATCTTGAATAAAAACAAAACATGACTATGAAAAAGGATTCTGTCCGTAGTAATGTACAAAATATTTCCTCTCAGCTGACTTCGTGATAATATTTTAAACACTAATATGAAGAACGGCTTCATTTTTATCAAATGCTTTGGGTCTGTATTATCTATAACTAATAATTATGTTAAGCATAGAATTTCTTATTTGTATAGTTTTTCTTTTTTATATTATATAGCAATAGCAGATATTCAAATGTGCTCCAAAAACCAAGCTTGCTATAAACCAAAAATACAAACATCAGAGAGGTTGGGACAGTGAATGAGTCTCATTTCTGAGAAAAATTATTGAACAGGGGTCACTGCAAAAATACTGGTCAAGTGACTTCCAGTATATAATTTGTGCATCAACTCGCAGCTTTTACCAAAAGTAAAATGCTAGCCATCTGTGAGACTGATCTGTGAGACTGACCTTGAGGTAAATGTTCCCCAGACACTATTTTAATGTTCTGATCCATTAAATTGGTAAAAAAAAGAGACTTAGTGTAGTGATACGTCATAAGCAAACCGCACATCAACACATTCCAAAGATCAATTAGCAATGAGCTCCTGTTATTTAGGTCTGCTACAACCAATAAGTACAACTAAATTCCATTAAAGTTTTATTTAATAACAGTATTTACTCTACCATTCAAAAGTTTGGAGTTGGTAACATTTTGTAAGTCTCTTATGCTCATCAAGGCTGCATTTATTTTATTAAAACTACAGTAAAAAAAAAACAATATTGTAAAATATTATTACAATTTAAAATAATTGATCATTATCATTCCAGTCTTCAGTGTCACATGATCCTTCAGAAATCATTCTAACACTTATTATTATTATCAATGTTGAACACAGTTGTGATGTCTGTCTGCCACTTTTGATCAATTTTAATGTGTCCTAGCTGAATAAAGGTATTAATTATTATTATTTTATTTTTTTTAAGTACAGACCCAAGTATTTCAGTGAATTTCTTCCAGGATGGATAAAGAAGAGGTTAAAAGCAGTGTGCATTATTATTATTTCTTAAAGTCACTTACGATGTTACGTTGTTAATTTAACAGGTAACCAGTTACTCTTTACTTGGAAAAAAAAGTAAGATGATTACATAATGCATTACCCCAAGACTGAAAATCAGACTGGTGCCATTCACTGATTCATCTGATGTCTGTAATATTATATTTTACAGTGCGCTGTTTAATTAGGGATTACTACTGAAGCTGGCAAACCACACTTTATCTAACCTTGAAAACACCCACTGCTTCGCTAAGTCCGATGAGACCAAAATAAATAAATAAAATTAGGACAAGTGAGCTCATCAGCCAGTCCTATTAGTCAGTGCTATTTTTCCCACGTCTCACGCTTCTCCCTCAGTGGGTGAACTGCGATAGCATCACACACACAAAAAGAGCCTCAGCGGTACTCGCTCTCTCCTGCTCAGCACTTTGTGAGAGTTCCCCGTGAGATTCTCACACAGCAGTGCTCTGTCATCCTACCCCTCCACAGACGCTTTCTCTCTCTCTCTTACGTTTGCCTACAGTATCGCTTCCCAATGGCTTCATTCTTCCCCTTTTCCCGCATTGGCAGATTGTGTCCCCTGTGACTACACAGATACTTCACATCACAAAGCCCATCCGAAACTCAACATAGCTGACACAAGAAAAAAAATGAGAAGACATGGGACAAAAAGAACACAATAAACAAACAAAATCAAGCAGGACAGCACTTTCGGTCTCGACTGTGTTAATTGGTACGGCCCCGGGAGGGACGCTGTTCTCACTGCTGTTCCAGATCCACCCCCATGTCCTCTCATAAACTAAAGCCCCAGTTAATATACAGTGGATATTCTCTGTCTCACGGGGCTGTAAGGCAGTCACTCATTAGCAGGTTCTCAGGATAACAGGACGGGGTCAAAGGTGAAGTTATGGGAAGAGAGTGGAAGTGGGGGAGGGGTGGAAGTAGGACAGGAGAGAGGTGGGGGTGGGGGTCAACAGTTATGCAAATGAGTGGGTCCAGATAACAAGACAGTACAGACACCAATTAGCACAATAGATTATTCTGGGCTGCTAGATGTCATACTGCTTTTATGAACCAAGCAATAAAACAGGGCCACTGACAACTAAAAGACACTGTGTTTTCCTCTTGCAATATGCACTTTTAAAAACTATAGCCTGATTGGGCAACATGTTGTTCTTGTTACAGCGACAAATAGACATGAAAACAAACAGATCAAGAATTAATTTTGGAGCTTGTTGCAGTTAATAAGAGTCTACAGGGGTTTTGTGTTTGAAGCTGTCGCCCACTTACCAGCACTGAGGCTTTTGACACTTTGGACAATGACTTTCACGCTTGCAGGTATGACTTGTGTGGCCTTCATCATCAGCCTGAAATGACGTTTTATGGTGTTTAACTTACACACCTCCGTGCCACACACCAGTTTAGTGCGACATCTTCACATCCTAAAAACTGTGCTGAGCTTTCACACCCAACTGTAGATTGACACCATGTTCAACACTCATAATAGCACTACAGCAGTGATTTAGTGAAGCTACAGTCTTCATCTGTCTTTCCAGGTATACATGACATATTGCGTAACCAAATATAAGGAGGATTAAATACACGTCGCACATCATCTCTGTCTTTCTGAGCAAGCACATGCAGAGGCCAATGTAGACCAACACCTGCTTAGGTACCTGACAGTACCTAAAGAGTGCATAATAGTACCTCAAAGGTACATATTGAGACCAAAAGTGTACATATTAGAAGCTTTTTAAAGGGAACTGTCCCAGTGGGAGCTAGTCACAAATGCTGGAATACACTAGACTTTTGCACCGATTTGCAGTCAGAAGGAGCCAACGCTAGTTTGGAATGTCTGATTTTGGCCAGTCGGAGTTGATAGATTTCACAGAAAGTCAAATAATGTATGATGGGCACAGACTTAGATTTTTTAGTTTCAGACCATGAATCTATCCTGTCGGAGGATATCCAACATGTTTGATATTTTAAACAGATTTTAGAACACATTGTTTTCAGTTTCCTAGCAACAGTTTCTGTGAGTTTCTTGTGTTCAGAAATACTATATCTGGAATGGTTTGATCCTCAGTCATTTAGTTTTTGACGCTTTTATCTGTAAGTTAACCATTTACAAATTCAACAAATGTATGATACTTAGTGTTTTAAAATCCGGTCATGTAGTATATTTCAAGTTAAAAATGTTTATGTGACATTACAAAAAGATGAATTACTGTTTCAGTCTGTCTGAAATCCAATAATTTAAAGTGCACGTAAACACACTTAATGAGGCTAACTAAACAACACAAATACACCATGGTTCTCCTGAGCACTATTCATCCAGGTTTACATTTGAATATCAACAGTGGCTTATCTCTCCATTAATTACCATTGAAAGCACCAGGAGAGCCACATAATGAGATCTCTTGATATTCTCCCAGAGGAGCCATCTCAGAAATCCCAAATGCCATTTAGCATTCGAATAACCAAAATGGGCTGGAGAAAAGGTAATTCACCTCAACAGCGGTCACCCCACCCAAACCCCACAGCTGCAATATCCCATTGTTTTCAATGAAAACAAAAGGAAACTGTTCAACATCTCAGTGCCTGATACCCCAGGCCATTTAAAGCTACTTGCTACAATACAACTGTATAGAATACCAAGTATTTAAGGGGGAAATCAAGACATATAAGATATAGTTAAAAATGTAGTCACTCTGAGAAAAGCATTATTGCATCAGTTTGGAAGAGTCATGGGTGGAATGAGATCAATGAACCAACAATTACTAAAGGACATGTGGTTACATCATAAAAACTGGCAGCATTCTCAGAACGCAAAGGTGGGGAAATCCAACTTACAAAAACCCACTCATAATTGTGGCTGGAATGTGATGGGTGCTTCTATTGACAGGCCTATTGGCATGCAGCGAGCTATTAGAATAAGAATAGAGGCCTGATGAGAGAGACCTACAGTAGTGCTTTAGAGCTTAATGGGCTTTGGGCAGCACAGAAACATGTCTCAGTTTTCAATGGTTGGTTCATTGTCTCGCTCAGCAAGGTAGTGGCAGGCCACAAAAGGGAAGGGTATAGGTTGAAGAGAACTCTTTCAATGAGGCTGAGTGATCCAGAGCCTGATTCTCCCACAAACAGCAGCGTCCTTGTCCCAACTTCACTGTTCCAGCACTATACAAAGAGAGCCAAGTGGCTCCTTTTCCATCATTACACCTCCCACTTCTTCCCAAAAAACTGTAATCAGCCACAAAATGTAACTGTCAAAAGGTTGGGGAGATGATTTGCTTCTGCTTCTTGTGTGTAAATCACACATATGGTTCCAATGCTTTTTTTAAAAAAAAGGGGGGGGGGGGGGGTGAGCAGTTAATTAAAGTTTTCCTTATGATTGTAATTATGAATGGTGGTTCGTGTCAGTTAAATATTTAATATCACTTAGAAGAGTTCTAGGAGCACTACATGTGTTATGTAATTTTGCCACATTACGTACATTGAGCATTTGTTGTTGAGGACAAGCCCGGACTAGCCAGGGGTGCAATCTGACCCCCCACTGCAACAGAAAGGCCATTTAATCCATTGCTAAATTTCCCATAATCCATTTGACATGGTGGAAACAAAGCACAAGTTACAGCAACAGCAGCTGGCACTGTGACACAGACCCTGGCGTCCAACATCTGCAATAAATGACAGTCCAACAATCTGCAATTCTCAGAATAACAAAATTAAGTCTCCTCTAAAGGATCATAGGATCTGGCGAGAATGACGGGTGATTCAAAGGCTTGGATGAGCCCTGGGAAAACAGACAATGTTTATTTGTTAAAGTTGCAGAAAAACAGAGGTGCAAACCCAAGTCATCCTAGTGCATTTTCTCATTCAGTAATATTTATTCCATAGCTGAAATAAATGCGCTGTGAGAGAGATGGACATGATGTATAAAAGGGCCATGGCAGAAGCCAATAGCTCTGTTTATTCTCCCAGCATGGCTGTGCTAGCATTGATAGGATTACAGGTCACACCAGAAGTGAGAGCCAGGGGACTCCGCGGCCCCTCAGAAGCTGCATTATGTTTCCCTGCTCTGGATGCAACCGTAGAGGATATGCTCCACGGGATTTATAGCCCCAAAAAAGACAAATAAATAGAGAATGTTTTCCCCTCATCTGGCTTGAGTACATAGATACTTTTTTCCATCAACTGAAATAGATTTTACCCAGATGGGATGAATATAGTTTCATTGTATCACTGTGTACTTACAAGAATGATATCCAGGGCCATCACTGTCTGGAATCCCATTTCATCCAAGAGCTTTGGAGAAATAAACCTAAGAAAAAAAAGGAAAGAAACAAGACAGTGAGACACTGAAGCTCCAAGGACAGTCTCACACTTGGCAGGAATTGGTGCCTGCATTATTCAATCGAACATTTCACAGATCCCCATTAAATACATCAAATGACCATGACCACCATCTCAAAGAGCCATTTTCCCATTTAGTTGGGGTATGACTTATGACTGTATGTCATCTATTATATTCAATATTTGAAAGTTCTGCTTTTTAACTAGCCAAAAGAAAGAAATGACCCCCCCCAAAACAGATAAATGTTCCATTATGTGGATCACAATGATAAACAGAAGACTGTAGACTGACAGACAACCACTAACCATCCCACTGCATCCTTGTATATACCCACTGTACAAGGATACAGTGGGACGCCTTGTAGCCATCATCCTCACATACAGCTGTTGTGAATTTAACCTCCATCTTCAAAGAATCTGCCCAATGGTTGGAGGGAAAAGAAAAGACAGAGATAAAAAAAAAAAAATGGAACAGATGAAGGAAGGATGTGCTTTTATCAACATGATGCCATTTTACCACTCCGAACAGACCGCTCTCATTACCCAGAGTATCTATGTTTGTACTTGTGGGTATTAAGATCAAAGTGAGTCAGTTTGCATCAAGGGAACTGTTTAAACTGAATGGCCAGATAAGACAACTCTGTCCTCAAATACAGCTAACATGCTGAAATTGCTTTGTTTACCCTACGCAAACATTCAAATCCCAAATCAAACAGTTGCGCCAAGCCTTAAGAGTTTGTGTTTTGGCAGGCGGGAAAAGGGGATATTCAGACAGTGAGCATCCAGTCTCATTTAGCAAGGATGCTTGCCACATGCATTGAAATGCCGTACACCTCTCTTTTGTGCTACACACATAAAAGTGACTATAAATAGCATAGTGGTAATCATATCCATTCCTTTGAGATTCTCCATCATTCTGCGCCAGATGCCATGGTGGGATAGTGGGAAGGGGTTGCAGGGTTGCTGAAGGAATGGGGTTGTAGCAGGATCACTGGGCATTCTTGTGGGGAAGCGGGTTGCGCTTGATGGGAGATTTCATTTAATTGGAATTCAGTGGTAATGTCTTCAAACGGGGAAGGATCCGGGATGTGGTATGGAGGGCAGATGGGGGAGCCTTTTTTTTTGAGAATAAAAAGAGAATGGAAGAAAAGAAACTTTTTTTCTTCCCTTTTTTGTTATCCTCCAGAGGAGGGGGGTAAGGGGGTGACTGGCGTGACTGGCATGAATCTGGGAAACAAGCGGAACTTTCGCATTGTGTGGTTTAGTCCTGCTTTTCATTGCACAGATTGTCTGAGGAGTCTGACAAGGAGCCTGTCAAAGTGTTCCTCCATACCAGAGTAAAAAAAAGGGTGCTGATCCTAAAAAAGAACAGAGGCCGGGGGAGGTTGAACCCTCTGCCTGGTTTCTTATACTTGTTTTAACACATTTTTTTGTTGGCTGTTTCAAAAGATTAACAAAAGATGCTGTCAGTCTGTTAGCAGCACTGGAAACGTTCACGCTTTGTCTTGGACCTGTAGAATTTCTGAATGAGCAACACTTTTTTTTATTCTTAATTATATGTTGTGACCAAATGACCATTTCTTGAGTGTTAATTATCTCTTTTATCAAAAACCAAGTGAGTTATTCAGTCTGACTTGAGAGTGAGGCCTAAAATGTGGTGTCGGCTACTTGTTTTGCAAGTAAGCTGCTGAGATGGCTAGGATCTAAAGCATTTAAGTCTGTCACCAGAAGTTGCTGAGCTGTTAGCTAGAAATCATGGTATGGGTCGTGCTCCCACCTCTACAGGCTCTTCATCGCAGAAGAGGCGCCATTTTAAAGCAGGATCATGCGGTTGTTTGAAGGCCTCACAAGGTCAGCTGCTGTAGATTGACTGGAGCGCGCCATCATTGTGAGCTTGATTTGAATGTTGACGTTGAGAAATGGCTGGTACTTGATGTGATTCAACATGCCTGCAGTTGATGCTCCATGTCAGTAGCAATCTTATTCTTCAAAGGTGAATCTAACAATGACGTTTTAAATTTTTTTAATTTTGCAATAACAAACTGATGTCTGTTTGTGAAACAATTTTGCTTTGTGACAGTCACGTTCTTGTTTCTGTGAAGAGGTTTGCCAATTTAAAGAGTGCAGTGAACTCTTTATTGTAGGCTGTGACTTTAAATTTAAGTTAGCAATAAACTTCACAGAAAACTCAATCATTTATATTTTCATTTACATCATGAATAAACAAATTGATATATAGATATGATAGAAAAAATTCTTATTTTCTTTTTGTGGAAAATAAGACCCCACTTATGTATTATATACAGTATACATACAGGATCATGTTGCAATGAAAAAAAATCTATATTTACATATTTTGCACAATTATTTTCAGGCTTGCTCCTGATAATGAAGCTTATGCAATTAACTGTGATTCTTGCATATACATAGTTTGTTTTAAAAGAGCATGTACTTTGAAAATGTTTAGGCCTGTTTGTCCTCTTCACCCTCCCCCTCTTTTTCCCTCGCCTGCTGTCCTTTAACGCGTCCTCCCATTGACAGTCTCTCTGCGGTTCCCACAGCACAATAACCATCAACGCCCCGCCTACTGGGCGTGACCAATGCTGTGGGGCAGTTTATAAAAGCCCCTCCGAGTTACAATGAGGAGACTCTCTCAGCGCTACTATAATGCAGTTGTATGACACTTTTGTTTTTTTAGAGTAGGCTATTGGAGCGAAGTTTAGATTAATGCTCTGTATATGAGAGAGCGCCCTTCTCGCAGAGTTTAATAAACATGCTGAAAACGTACGGCAGTAAAGTTGCGCTCTCCCTCGCGGGAGCGACCGTCACCTGTCTCGCGCTACTGTTATTTTTGTCGCAGCATCAGCGGATTCAGATGGATGAGATGCAGAACGAGAGTGAGATCGGGTTGCGCTCACTGCAGAGTCTAGGGGAATCAGAGGTTGATGATGGTGCTCAGCCTGAGCAGAATGGAAAGAAAGGATTCTCTGCCTATTTTTCTAAGCTCACCCGCAGTAGGAGGGAAACGGATAAGCCCACCGAGGCGTCCGGAGCGGCGACAGACGCGCCGCCTGCTGAGGACATCAGCGCGGATGACGTCTTCATCGCAGTAAAGACCACTAAGAAGTTTCACAGGTCCAGACTGGATCTACTGCTGGACACCTGGATCTCCAGAAATATGCAGCAGGTATGTCAGTTCACACTGTTACAAAATGTTTCCATAACTTGTTGCCAGTTTTGGTTAGGTACATATTTCACCAGCCGGAAATAAATGTGATTTTATTTTCGTGATGGCTACGAGTGTTTGATATCAAGTCACGCTTTTATGTATCTTTATACATATTATATGTAAATATAATTCATTTCAATAGTACTAATTTGAGATAGATAAGTGATATATATATATAAATGTAGCACAAATATTTGTATGCATTTTTTCCATCAAAATTGTTGCAAGTTTATTTTCCTTTTTACATTACCTAATGAAATTACTTTACCTCTGAACATTGCTGTTTCATATTAAACACACAGTAGTATAATGGTGTTCCACTTCAGAGACCCTTTGGATGATGCCATTTATTAATATACCTAATAATAATAATAATAATAATAGACAGCCGATTAAGAAAAAATGTGTGGAAAAATATCTTATCAGCCTATCTATGGTCTTAATACTAACAAAGTGTACAAGCAGGACCCTAAAACTTTTTAAATTGTTGTTCAATATTATTATTTGCATGGCATATTAAAAAAAGGGGGAAATTAAAAAAAGAATCATATTCATAGTGTCTCTGTGCAGTCTGTAGCAATTGCTGTGTTGCTCACAGAGCGATGGGTGGCTGTAAGTCCCCCCTTCTCCCCTCCTGCTCCATTGTTTGGGGTGTCCCCGTGAATACGCCAGGGCTAAGGATGCATCACAGCAGCGGCTTCAGAGCTGTCCCCTTCTCAGCACTAACAAAGCGTCTTTCTGAAGGGGGAAAGAAAAGCTTTGCCAGCCCCTTGTCTCCCACTCTCCATGGGAACCGGGGATCTGGAGCAGAGGCTGGGTCAAGCTACCCAAGCGGTGGGAAAAGAGAGTCTTCGTTATAGAGATGCTGGGTGGCACAAAGGGACAGCATCTATAGGCAAGGAAAGGCTTTTCAGCAGCATGGCGAGTGGCTCACAGTATGAAAATACAGCTCTGAGAAACAGGCCTCTTTTGCAGCCAGCACAAAAGCACTCTCGGCACCTCGACAGCAGCAAGCACAGAGCAGTCAAAGTGATTTTACCCACCACCTAGAGTAGTCGCTTATAGATTTTTACAAAAGTCAGTTTAATTTGCCTCGGGGCTCTGTCACAATCAGTTTCTCTCACACCTTAAAAAGAGGGGTTTTTATTATTGTCATTTGAATATGACACAGCTATAGCAACACTTTTTTATGCTTGCAGAGTCGGAGTACAAAGATCCTTATGTCTGTGAAGGTACTCTGAACATAAGAGCATGTGGAAAGTGAAAATTTAAATCAGACAACTTTAGCTTCTGCACTCATTCAGTCAGCTCAGATTTGTCTTTCACTATCCAGCTAAACTGATATGACCACTCCAGGCTTCAGGCGAGATTGGAAAACTAAGAGTTGATGGAAGTTAACCCACAGAAGAGAGAGTTAACAGCAGGGATTAATAGCAGCAGCTGGTGGGGAGCAGTGCAGACATAAAAGACCAGTGCAGACCAGAATACAAGGGGGAGTTCTAGGAGAATGAGTGCCAGGTGGCCTGGTCTCAAAGAACAAAAGATGGCTCTAATGCCAGCTATATGAATCCTTACATGTACACATGGAGGGCCGCTCTCAAATTATTTCAACACTCATCAGTGCAACACCTGAGTATGTTAAATCCCAATTATTGTCATCTGAACGGCCGGGGATTATCCCAAGGACTCCGGTGTACTGTTTGGCCACTTGCCACAATGGCTGGCACCAGACAAGTGTTTCAACGGGCCAGGCATTGTTAGACCTGCAGCATGGGAACTTTGTCACATATGCTAAGTGAGATGTTGCGTGACCAACATTGTAAACATGTTCATAGGGGTTAGAATCTTGTGTAGGAAGGATCTTTCTAACTCGCTTACCTACTTCAAATGCTGCCCTGACGGGTGATGAACAGCTCACTGTCTTGGGCTGTTTACATGTAAACACAGAGTAGATCCAATCTGTGTCTGCTGTTGACACTTATGACAGCCTGTGGCTCTTCTTGGTGGGAAACTTTCTTGTCTTTGTTTAGAGTTAGTCACGGTCAGCTAGAAGGTCCCCTACCCTTGTCAGTATTTCTCTGAGAGAATGAAACTCTAGAGCTCTGTTGCTTTCTGAGTACTTGTTTCTGATTATTAAAAGTATGCTTTATAATAAATCTTGACTTGATGAGTCAGGAGTCTTGAATAGTGTTATTCTTTTCAGTCAGATCTGCCCCATTTTGAATTGTTCACGCTGCAGCTTCTGGCTTCCGCTGTTTCTCTAAATTTCCCCCCTGGAACAATGCAGCTTCCCCAGTGAGAGAAATTCACAACAATGAGAGAACAGCCTGTGCCGCGGCTGTGGTATCCGGTGTCCAGTTACACAGACAGCTACCAAATGCCATTAAGATCAAATACACACTTGGTTGACGCAGAAGAAGTACCATGACCAACCTCATTACTTCATTACTCATTACTTCATCTGAAATACTTTACTCACTGTTTAAGGCAATAGTTTCTCTGGCTTAAGCACAAGATGGTGAAAGCTGTGCAGATCTATTGTGGCACGAGTCAGTGCAAGTTTCTGGTCTCTTACTGGCACAGGTAGAGGGAGCAGGGCTGTGTGGTGTTTAATAGAGGGAGTAACATCTCTCCACTTCCTTCCTGGGTAGGAGACAGACAGTCAGGCTCCTTGCTCTCCCTGCCCTATGCCAGACCTGTCTTTTTTGGGGATGGGGGTTGGGTGGGTTGGTGGGGTCCTACCAACCTCTGCCCGCTCATCAGAACTCTAAACAACCGAACGAAAACCCTGCCGAGAATGCTGGGAAAAGTGCATTTAGAAGAAAAGACTTGACATTTATGAAAGAAACCACAAAAGGGTCATTTTGGCTCACAATATCTTCAATAAAAGGGAAACAGAGAAACAAAGCCTTGCACCACGAGAAACCTCTCTTTAGTTAACCACTGCAGCTGTATGCAAATCCAGGCAAACATATTTAGGATTTACCCAGTGACAGCTTTACCCACTCCTCATTGTCTTAATGCAAAGGGACAGTGGGAGCAGGGTTGGAGGTGAGTGGCCACACACACACATTGTAATGCTCTAATCAGCTCTGAGGGTTCTCTCTCTGTCAGTGCCCTGCCTGCCTTGGCAGCTGCCTGTGTGATTAGTCTGTCCTTTCAGTGGAACCCTGTGCAAACAGCGCCAGCCTCTGATCCTTTACCCGGCCCAACCGCCAGCCCTCCCTGAACAAACAGAGGCCTTGGGCCTTGGTCCCCGAGTGCTGTGCTAAACATCTGCTTAGAGTTTGTTTTGCAAGCCAATCAAACATTATCTGGCAATGTTTGAACGTTTAAAAAAATGCGACTGTGGAAAGGGGGAACCAGTCCACGTGTGTGTGCGTGCGTGCTGGCATTTGAAAGGCAACAAAAAATGAATCCACTGTTGAGATAAAGATCACAAAAGAGCTGAAGTTCATAAGAGAACAGTTTTGTAGCGTAGGTGTACATGTTCAAGGCCAGTTGGGTGTGGGCAGGTTGATCTGTTCAGACACGTGGCTGTGATAAGGCGGCGGGTGGCAGGTGCTGTCTCACCTGAGGTGAAAAGCAAACAGGTTAACGACAGTGCATGACCAGGGGCTTGCCGCCTTTTCATCAGTCTGTCTGAGGCGTGTGGCGTCTTCTTATCAATGGCTCCTTTGAGCTAGGGCTGCTGCCTTGCACCTGCTCTGTCTTATCTCCCACAATGAGATCCTCATCCCACCCCTTCTATTTTAACGTTAACAAAACCCTGAGGGGTCAGACGTCAGTGAATGCATACTGGGGAGAATGTATATTCATCAATCCGAGTATGTTTGGGAGAATAGGACATGGCGCTCCTTTCTTTTCTTTCAAATGACTTGGCCATTCTTTTATGGGACATTTTTAACATGTCTGTAGTGGATAGAGGGATGAAGAATGGAAAGACTTGGGAGGTGGTGAGGGGCAATGGAATGGGGGTGGAGTGTTGGGGGTGGAGTGTTGGGGGTGGTGGGGGTAATTGGGGTGTCTGCTCCCCGCTTTGTTCTGGGCCTGGGATGCTTTGGGGCGCTGAGCAGTTGCCATGGAGAGACTGACAACAAGAACAAGGGGCCTTTATTTTTGGGGGTAGAATTTGGCTTGTTTAACTTGCTGAGTTTTCCATGGCGTAAAACTCAGACAATGGTTCCTAATCAGTCCGCTTGGGATAAATAGCTCTCGAAGGCACATGATTCCAGCTTGGAACATGCCAATTCCTGTTTCGTCTTTGCTCTGGTGCAGTGATTCATTGATTAAATTGTGTGACTGCATTGAAAGAGCTAACCGGGCTTTGTCTTTTTGCAGACGTATATCTTCACGGACGGCGAAGATGAGGAACTAAAGAAGAAAATTGGTGAGTGCAGCTTCCTCAAGCGGAAATCAGAAGGCTTAGAAATAAGCAGACATTCCCTCTTTGATAAGCACATAGTTTGGACTCAGTCTTCTAATCCTCTTAAAAATCCTGTGCTTAGCTTGCGGGGGCTGGGGTGTTAGGGGGAGATGGTAATAGGGCGCGTGCAAAGTCACCTGACTTATCAGATAATGGCCATTTCTCAAGTGATAGACATAAGTGGAGTATTACATGAACACTGACAAAGTATCCATCTTCTTGTCCAAACAGGAAGCCATGCCATCAACACCAACTGCTCTGCTGCCCACAGCCGCCAGGCTCTGTCCTGCAAGATGGCAGTTGAGTACGACAAGTTCATTGAGTCCAGAAAAAAGTAAGCATTGTATGATTATTGTTACATTACGAGTACTTGTTTTAGCGTCTAAGAAAACCATATTGGATGTTCTAATGATATCTATGTCTGGTTTAGGTGGTTCTGTCATGTGGATGATGATAACTATGTGAATGTGAAGACAATGGTGAAGTTGCTGTCCAACTACCCTCACACTCAGGATATGTACATTGGCAAACCCAGCTTGGACAGGCCAATTGAAGCCACAGAAAGACTTGGGGACAACAAGATGGTAGGTTTTCCAAAATATCCTCAATTATATACATTGGTTGTAAAGATGAGGAGGAGTGTTAAAAACAGAAGCTGATGTTTTTGTTTCTCCATTGCAGAGACCCGTCAATTTCTGGTTTGCCACGGGAGGTGCAGGCTTCTGTATCAGCCGTGGGCTAGCTTTGAAGATGAGCCCTTGGGCAAGGTGCAAAAACTTTTCAACTATCGTAATGCAGCATCTAAGAACACAATGTTTTAAGATACTTATAGACTTTACGTTGACTTTTTTATGACAGTGGTGGCCATTTCATGAACACAGCTGAGAAGATCCGTCTTCCTGATGACTGTACCATTGGATACATCATCGAGTCAGTTATTGGGGTTCCTTTGACTCGAAGCAGCTTGTTCCACTCACACTTGGAGAACCTGCAACAGGTGTCCAGATCAGAAGTACACAAACAGGTAATACGCTTTAATGAAAGCTCGATACAGGTACATATTGGTTCTGTAAAATACAGTATAGTTGTATTAACGCAGTGTTTCATTCGATTTCATTTAGATTACATTGAGTTATGGAATGTTTGAGAATAAGAGGAATATCATCAACATGAAAGGGGCTTTCTCTGTTGAGGAGGATCCATCCAGGTAAGACAATTTTCTTAACATTCTAGATCATATTTGGATGTTTCTCTTATTTAAGTCTGCATGCATGTACTAATATAACCTCTTTTTTAAAAACTCTCTCTCAGGTTTAAGTCAGTGCACTGTCTGCTGTACCCAGACACTCCGTGGTGCCCTCCTCAGGTTGCTTATTGAGGCGACCGGCTCCTCTGTTGTATCCTCGTCCCTCACTGCCTCGGTATCTGAAAGGCATGAGGGACCAGTGTGTTATTGAGCCGTGTGGCCTCTGCATTTACTCTGCAGTGGCGCACGGCATTCCGTGGTTATACTGGGCTGCTGTGCGGCCCGCCTTTAAACTGTTCCTTCCTGCCTGGTGCCTGATCTTCCTGTCCAACTCAGACTTGACGGAGGGCCCGGCTTTCAGGAGGACGCTTTCAGCGCCAAGCTTCGCAGGCAATCAACTGTGCTTTATGTCGTTATTGTTGCTTGTATCCCATTTGCAATTCTCATAGAATGTAACTTTCTAGTATACCCAAGCCTTTTGCCAGCTTTATGTGCTTAGTTTTCAATTTTAATTAGCAAATTAGAGCATACTTTATATTTTATTCTCTCCAAATACCATTCAGGATGTTCTTTCCCTCAGGTTTGATTTAACGATTGAAATCTTTAAAATAGTCGGAGCAGATAAGTAACATGGGTGCTTTATTATTTAGTTCTAAAGGACTCCGGTCAAAATTAATGAAATGAAGGTCTTTTATTTGCAAATTTATTTCTTTGATGTCAGTTTTTTATTGTTAATAATTATTATTGCTATTATTTTTTTTTTATGATATTTTGTGCTGGCAATAGGCAAATTTTCCAAATATGCTGTCAGGTTATTTTAATCTGTGGCGTATGAGGATTAAGCACTTTTCTCCCTTAATCATCTGGGCATTTTATGGTGATTGAACTGTTATAACTTAAAGCTGTGTTAAAATGCAAAAGTGGCCCAAATTTTTAGATCTTTACATTATTTAATGCCAATGCATTTACAAAATCTTGGCAGATAGATATGAGATTTCTGGCATGATTTAGTATATATATATTTTTAGCTTTCGCTCAAAGATGTACTGAAGTGGGAGTTGCACAGCTTGATTTGAATGAACTGTTGGTTGCTCAAGTAAAGTATCGCTTAGCGATCGTTAACTCTTTTGAATTGGCACCAGGGCCACTGTCAACACAATGTACATTGTTAAAACAGATGGCAGCTAAAGTTTAAGACGTGTTTATTGCACAGATCCGAGTTCTATGATTTCTCTTGCACAAAGCGGTCTGGCCTAGAGCCATCATTTTCCCCATTCCTTCACGGCTGGCAGTTGGACATCACTATGCCGACTATACAAAACATGTGAAGTGTGAGTTTTACATGAGCAACAACAGTGATCCTAACAGAGTTTCGGTTTCTCTGTGGGAATGGCCCATATTGGGTGAGTCTGTATATATTATGTAATAGCAGTATTTATGTACTGTGCCATTTTAAAACAATTGTATTTGTACATAATTGTTTAGATATTCTATGCATTTTGGTCACCTATGGATCAGGCCTAGTTCTGATGAGTCCTTTAAAATGTCTCTCTCTTTTTTAAATGCTTTGAAATTTGCTAATGGCTGTAATTTATAGTCCAGTATCTGGATTCTTTGTTCAAATGTTGTCCTCTCAGGGATCACTCTCCTGATATATTTACCATGGGCTGCCTTGGTAATTTCCCATTCAGCTTTTGAATAAAGCAGCATATTCTCTAAGAAACTTTGCTGCACTGTTGTTGTTTTTTTTCTGACACACATATTTCAGATTTAAAGGCATAGTTGACCCAAAAATGAAAATTCTGCCATCATTTACTGACCCTCATGTTGCTCCAAACCTGCACAAGTTTCTCTCTTCTGTAAAAAAACAAAGGAAAAATTTAGAACATTTTTTTTATACAATCCAGTTGAATGGTGACAACAGATTTTCAGTAGTTTAAAACTTAATTTTTTGTTTGTTTCTCACACAAATCTAACATGATTCATAGGGACCACTTCTTTTTTTCACCCACAATGAATGGTGACCAGGTGCTGACAATCTACTTTCACTACATGGAAGAAAGCAGCATTGTCATTTTCAGAAACTTTTCCTTCCAATTCCTCAAATGAAAGAAAATCATACGGGTAACGAGTACAAAATTACATTATTTTCATCTAACATCTAAGACAAACAGTGAAAAGGACACACTTAGCGCAACACAGACGACATGCATCAATCACTGGAAGTAAAATCATTGCCAGACCGCAGAAGTTTAGAGGCCAGTGTCTCTTACTCTGTCAAAACTGTTGTGAACTGTTACTGAAGCATGCAAACAAAACAAACGTGGCCTCTCTTTCGAGTGCTGGCACTGACCCGTTGTGTGTTACTTGCTGAATTAATGAAACACTTGAAAGTTTAGTCTCACTCACACATAATTTATTATTCTACAACAAATGCCATGGGAAAGAACATTTCCTCACTACCGGTTCTTTCAACACACTATATAAGTAACGTCATCTGAGGCCTTGAATATATATAGGGGAGAATGAGTTAAGATGTGTCACCACCTTAATTTAGCAAGCTGTGACCATTAAAATATTCTAATATAGAAATATTAGATGTTTAATATAGTTGTTCTAATATTAAAAACTAGAACAATAGAAAGCAAAAAATACTAAAACTCTTCTTGCTGGTAAGTGAGCAAGTAAAAGGCCTTTTAGTATAATTCTTAAAATTATATTTGAGGTATGCTATTTATACATCTCCCGATCATCATTGTATTTGGCACCCACAATTAAAACTACAGAGCTGCGATCATAAAATGTTACCTTATTAAGACAGTATTGTGAGATATAGAGTGACAACTGCTATTTATATGAATTTTATGCAAGTAGTCTGCTATACTGGTAAAAAGATTAAATCACATATAGCTGTCAGAATTTTATCTTACTATAAAAAGCAATCAGTTGACTTAACTTAAAGTGAGGAAACCCGTTGCCTTAAAATTATTAAGTAAATAAACGTCATGAGTAATTGAAAAAAAATGTTTTTTTCAACTACTCATGAGGTTTACTTAATAAATTTAAGGCAACAGGTTTCCTTCACCTTTTTTAGGTTAAGTCAACCAATCACTTTTTACAGTAACAACAACAACTGCAACAAATATTAGAAAGTATTTTTTGTTCTGTTATTGGATGGACACTGCATTAAATAAAGTTAGATTTACTTAGTCTGGTCTCATTGAAAACGTCAACAGAGAAAGAATATAATATTATTTACATAATCAGAATCAGTAATATGTGCAGCTAAAATAAACTGAATTTCTTTCATTGGATGAATTAATACATTTTGAAGACTTATTTTCCTTCGGATGAAGGAATTCCTCCACATAATTGGGAGGGCAACACCAGTGATGTTGTAAATGTTATTGCAAGTAGATACAAATCCTTTTATTCCTTCAAACATTAATAACAGGCTGAGGTCATATTTTGAGAACTCAACCACAAACATTAATTCCACACCCCGATGACACTTATTTAATATACTTTTGAAACCACAATTTTTTACATTCCAGTCAGATCACAAAGATCCTATAACAAACATAATCATGTTTTTATTAAGTCACATCTGTGCCTATTTTAATGGTGTGAGAGTTTATGTTCTTAAGCCACGACTGCCTGTTTTCCCATGAGTCTGAGGGCAGAGAGGGGATTTCTGCATTCTTTAGGGTAAGTCTGAGACACGGATCACCCCAAAATTAACCACTGCACCGAAAAGACTTACTTCAATGAGTCTGAATCATATTTCTTCCTCCCAAAACCCTCTTAAAAGACTTCACACAGTCCACATGTCATATGTGGGTGCAGATGTCAGAAAACATGTCTGCAAGAGCCGAAGCATCAGACACATTTGAGCATGTGTTCGCTCTCACTATACTGTAATAAACCAAACCTATGATTATGGGTACTGATCTTGATGTCTGCATTCCAGGAAGCACAACATCTTTTTTTATTTAGGCTGAATACTACATTCACACTTAAGGTGGATATCGAGATTGAATTATGCAAAGCACTCTTTGCAAAGCAGACAGCCGGAGAAAGATAACTGCCTAAACATCACTGAGGTAGTTATCAGTTAAAAGAAACCAGGTGCCTCTAACTCGACTATACACAAAACACCCACAGCATTACGTCTTCAGTGTGCCATATAAACAAAGCTGCCTGTACCGTAACCAAAACTACTTGCTTATGACCTCAAAATTATAGTGAGGGTTATCAATGTATAAGCTACACCCAAACATTCATGCCATTCATCAACCTGAAGGGCTTATTAATGAGTTCTGCCAACCACTTAGCTAGTTGGGATGACAAACATTACAGAGAACCGAGCTTTAGAAATAGAATCCATTTCCGTTCTCATCCTCGTGCCAAATTCTCATTTGTAATTAAGACCTCGAGGTCTGTTTTGACTGCTTCTGCACTGATGCGTGAAATACAGTCAGACCACACAATGTCTGAGTCCGAAAGAGACTGGAAAATTACTCAAAAAGTAAAAAAAAAAAAAAAAACACTCTTGGATTAAAACCCAACCGATCACACAACCCTTTGACACTTGACCTTGATGTATCTTGCAATGCCAGTTCCACCTCAGAGAGCCCAACAAAAACACAAGCGCTTTACCGAATGCAAAAACATCAGGCCACAAACCCATATAGTGGTTCGCCAGACAAAAAATTGGTTGCTTGAGCAAAGCGACTTTTGCATGGTTTCTTGGAAAGAAGATGGCAATGTTTTTATTATGAGTCAGAGGGCCCTGAGGTCCTCATGTCTTTACATTCTGAAACCTTTTGAACTCTCGAAACTGATCACAGCAATAAACGGCCGGTATTTTTCCCCCCCTGTTTTTGTTCAAGCTATTCATATTGAACTTGATATTATCTGTCTCTAAGTAGAAATGTTTTTTAGTTTTTTTTACACTCACATCCAGTGGCATATTCTATGTCCGATTAAAAAAGGTGGTGAAAGAAATGATGTAGCGCCAAATGTATATGTACAGTCCAACATCACAAAACTTATGGGGTGCGTAAATCCAACAGAAAAAAAAAGTACAGCAAAAAGATCCGCACATAACGAATAAGGCAAAAGCTGTTCGTTTATGACTTCAACAGAGGCCCGCCTCAAAAAGAAATTCAAAAAAGTGCTGTGCAAAACGTTTTTTTTTATTGCCATATACGATTAATAAAGGTAACAAAGCTGTGTTCAGTGAAGTAAAAGGGCTTGCAAACTCATAGTGAAAGCTTCTGTTAGATAGCAATCAGACAGGCTTCCTGCCAACTCTATAGAAATAAATCCTCTCATAAAGATGTTACTTTCACTAGCGTTATAATCTTTGTATCGGCTGTGGTTACTAAAACGTTCGGAGCATTTTTAGCATGTTGTTGTGTGGATATTAAGGTGTTTTGAGCACTGTTATTGTATTGTGGAGTTACAGTCCCACCCAATCTTTGTTTCAATTGGAAATATCAAATGTTAATTTATGCAGATGAAACTGAATGAACGACTGAACACTAATGAAAGAAAGTTAAAAGGGCCCAAAGAAAGATCATATTTTCCAGAATGAGCCATTGGAAAGATCTGCTTGTAGGAAATAGAGAATGAGATCACACGTAACATTTAGCCTCGCTATTGGCAGAACATCGTCTCCTGGTGTTTTATTTCAAATGCTGGTTTCTAAAATGTGGAACAAAACCTTGAAATTAATTGACTGTTTGTTGTCATCCAGGTGAGAGTTCATCTAGGCAGCTTTGCCAAGGAAGTAAAACAAAAAAAAGTACAGACAAATGAACTGCTGAATGAATGAATGTTCAACACGTGGGACACCCAGGAGACATCTCTCAGCATACTTGATAACCCTCCATGAGAATCCCTGAAACAGACATTTTTGCTCTGTGAGGTAAAGGCTCTATGACCGAGGATATCTGATAGCTGGATTAGGAGATTGTCCCTCAGTTCCTTTGAGCACATGTTCATAGGGATTACAGATCCAGCCAGTGCCTGGGAGGCCTGGAGAACTGCTGTGGTGTGCAGGCGCTTGCTCGCTGTAATTATATCCTCTCAAAAGAGTGCACTGAGGAGAATTACCGGTAGGAGATCATGTGTGAACAGGACCTTTTAAAATCTACCAGTAATTCAGTTCTGGCAATTTACCGGTATGATGCTGTGTGTGAACAAAAGAATGAAGATTACAGGTATGAGCACATACGAGGTCCGAATGCGCTTTGGGTCAATCATAAAAGTTCTGCTGCTTTTTAATAGTTTTTCTATGTAAATATGCGGTAGATGGAGATCTTTGACAGCTTTTTCAGCATCGCACTATTGACCCTGCTTTCTTTTTCAATCATCAGCACTACGTCTCTGCAGTTAGATATGCGCATCTCATGTTTTTAAGAGCAAAGATGTGTCAGTGTGATCACACATACGACTGTCAGATGTAAACGTTGTCAAATTGACCAGATTTTAAAACTAAAGCATTTCTCTTCTCCTCTGCGTTTAAAGATAATTTCCAAAAACTACAGAGTTTACAAGTTTTTTTTGTGCTGATGTGTGAATGGTCTGTTAACGGTAAAAAGCCAGAACTTTGTTACTTTTGTGAACAGCATATTTGTGTATTTACCAATAAATCATTCTGGTAATTTTATAGTTCTGTGATTACTGAATGAAAGGTGCTACTATAGTGGCTAAAAGTAAACATTTAATATTAGCATGACAGCGGTGACTAGTGTTGATGCTATATTTTAAATGTTTACTTTCAAATTTAACATAAAAGCAACCTTGCAATTGCTTTCTATTCATTAAATATTCAAACTTTTATCTGGATAATAGTTGTATGTCAATAAATGTCATATTTTACATTGGTTATTGAGGAAGCTGCATTATTTAAACTTTTACTTTTTAAATTAGTAGTTTAACTACAATCAAGGAGCTTGAAAAAGTAACTAAAACAGAAGGTGCAAGAAGGTTTTCCCCAGCACAGACCATTACAGTCTTAAAAGTTATGTTGAACAGGAAGGGAATATTACTAAGGAAAATTATTATAAAAGAGCTTGTTGTGATGTATTAAAAATAGTTTCAGAAACAAAATAAAATCTAAATATTCAATTAAAATGGAAATGAACGTTGAAAAGAAAATCAAGCAATCTTATTATGTTGCCTTTTCACAAAAAAAATAAGCCAATACACACTTCTAAGAATGTAATGATGTAGAAATATCGGTTATTATTATAAATTTTTTTTACAGTGTCCTTGTTACACTGGTTTACATGTTGTTACTGTAGTAATAACTATAAATTATACATAATTACATGAAACTAACCCTAACCCTATAGTATATTATTATTATCATCACACAGGAACACAGACACATAAAGTGTAATCGAAATATCTTACTAAAATCATTTGAGGTAGCCTACTAAGCTTTCATCCAATGGAATGAGAATCTTGCTCCCCCAAAGCTGGGATGAGTGTGTGAACTACTCAGGGGAAAGTGATCTTTAGGTGATTCTCTGATGCAAAGCAGAATGCAAATAAGCAAAAAATCAGTTAAACTCAAAGATTTCTCTCAGGGCAGGACAGGACAAGACAGGATGGTGCTTTTAACTGATAAACAAGTTTATTCACTCTAACATCTTCAGTTGAGACAATCAGCCACTGGATTGTTTAACATCCTGCAAAGGTGCATGACAGGACAGTATTCAATTAGCCCCTTTCACTCAGCAATCCCAGTAAATTACAGTACAATTGCCAGAATGACTTTACCTGTAAATACACAAATATGCTGTTCACACAAGCAACAGCGTTCTGGCTTTTTACAGGTAAGAGATATTCCCACATCAGCTCCAGAATACCGGATGTCAGTAAATTCTGTGATGTCAGTCATCGGAAGTGATCTTTAAACGCAGTGTCGTTGGCTGTATCCGCCCACACAGAGCACATGATCTGTAATTTACTGGTGATGTTAAAACTTCCCTTACTGGTAAATTGCCGGAATCAATTTATCAGGATTTTTGAAAAGGTTCTGTTCACACATGATCTCTTACCGGTAATTTACCAGTGAAGACTGTATGTGTGAAAGGGGCTAATATCAACAACCAACTGTTATGAGTAATAAACCCAACTGCTTTCCTCCTCGAGGTTTCAGTTTTGACATGTCATCTTCAACGGACACAACAGACCGAACCTCCTTTAAAATAAATGAGTCATGTTCACTTTAACTGGAGAGTTAACTCTCCTGCCCTTTAGCACAATGCTGTTTTGGTGTAGAGCCGTTGGTGGCAGTTGTTCATTCTTGATGTATTCTGGGGTATTCAGAGGCAACGTGGTGCACTAATGTGGGTTATACCTTGTTAACTTTCCCTTGTCCCTGCACTGTGGTGGGAAAGAACACTGAGGTATATAAATCGCGACAGTGAGGGGAAATAAAGCTGACAAAATGGGTAAGAAAAGAGCGTAAGGCTCAGAATAAGCAGCCTTAGATGTTTCTGAATGGTGTGGGTATTAGAGAAGACCAATGGGTGGAGTTTGAGAGAAGTTAACTGACAATCAAAGCCAGCACTGGAGGAATGCCTGCTTCTCCACACTGCTCTTAAATAAAGGAGAGGGGACAACAGGATTGAGTCTTTCAGAGTGGCCTGCTCCTTCCTGCTGGTGGAGAATGATGTTAAAAAGAGCCAGTGGGGTGTGAGGAATGGGTATGCAGACCCCCTGAGGACAGCTGCTCCTCTGTATGGATCTGAGGAATCTGCCCTGTCAAAATCTTCTCCATCAAGATGGAGTGTAAAGACAACTGAAATTGACCTTTCGTTAGGCCCCGCCCTCCTTGGTTGCAGTTACATTCTTTTTTCTTACATTCTCTTTCTTGAATTTTAATATCGGAAAACATTTGTAGGTAACACTTTTCAATAAGATCTCATTTGTTAACGGTAGTTAATGCATTAACTAACAATGAGCTACAGATTTTTACAGCATTTATTAACCTTAATAAAAATGTACATTCATATTATTCACAGTGCATTAACGTTAACTGATACAACTTTGGATCTTAAAAAATGTTAATGTTGAAAGTAACATTAATCGAGATTACTAAATGCTGTACAAGTACTGTTCACTGCTTCTTTAAATTAACTATTGTAGTTAACTAAGTGAAACAAACCTTATTGTAAAATGTTAGCAGTTTTTATTTCCATTTGTAGTTCTTCAAATAAATAGTTAAATTATGCAATGTGGTTTTAAAAATGGAAAAGTTTTCCAATATTGACAGCATAAAATTAACATCTGCTAGGAAAGCCCCCAACAGTTTCCTGACAAACAGATGGTTGCAGATGATAGAACCCCTGAAGATATATCACCTATGATCAGACACATAGATATGATCCACAAATAAAAGGCCACATCAACAGAAAAGGCCCAACCGTGAAGTGAGAGGAAGCCACACTAAATGTGCTGGCATTAAGCCCCGTGTCTAATAAAAGCGAATCTGCTATGGAGGGGTGTTTCACAGGACCCTGCATGGCATCACCCTCATTTCCATTCACTTAACCACTCCACTGCATTCGCAATGCATTCCTGAGGCTCAACAATAGGGGCCTAACTCAATTTCCAATTAGGCTGTGCAGAATTCCATTTGCAATCCCAGTTATGGAATAAACCTGAGGCATTTTGTATTAGAGGAAAAAGGGGTCCTGTAACACACACGTTTAATTTGTGTGGATTGGTAAGCGAATTTGTTTCTATGATGTCTGTTCACATTTTGAGTTTGTGACTTTGTCTGGCTCTCAAACAAAATAAACGCTTTACATTTTTATGGACAATGGAAGGAGACAAGCAGGGTGTGCTCTGTGTAGAGATCCCTTTATTATGTGCTTTGTGTTTTCCCAGAAGTCCACCCTCTTCCCCTTGCACAGGCGGCAGCTGCCTGGCGGCTGACAGGAAAGCCACTATGCTGGGTGTCTGTCCTTTTTGCAGTGTTGGGGAGTAACGGAATACATGTACCGGTGTTACGTATTCAGAATACAAATTATGAACTCTATTCCGTTACAGTTACAATTTAAATAGTTGGTATTTAGAATACAGTTACATTGTTGAAATCAATGGATTACATGACGATACTTTTATTACATCACTAGTTTATTCACTCTCTAAATAAACTAAAGCCGCGTTCCAGTCAACCTGTAACCCGTGTTTTTCCAACCTTATACCCGTGACGTCAGAGCTCGTAACTGGGAGTACATCAATCAAGTACGAGTTCACGGGTGGGAAGTCATGGGTTTGACTGCCGTTCCAGTGCACTTTCACGGGTATAAGGTTGGAAAAACGCGGGTTACAGGTTGCCTGGAACGCGGCATTAGGCAACTCCATGCATTTCCCAACCCGATCACACTAAATACGTGTCTATATCACGTAGTGTGTTTATCGTGTTATTTATACGTGAAAATGAGTTTTTACGTGCATATGATACGCATGGGTTGTTAAGGGTAGGTTTAGGGCCGTTACATAGTCAACGCATCGGTACGCATACGCGTCCGCAAGGCTACGCATCGATACGCTTCGACCGCCATTATGCGTCGATGCGTAGCCAAATGTGTCGTCCTAGTTTTTGATACGCGACGCACCGATACACGCAATACCATGCGTTGTCGGTGGGGGCAACATTGCAAGTATTGTACATTAATTCAAGTATATTATGTTCACAGAAGAAGGTTTGAATACAATGGCGGGCGAAGAGGACAAATTATGCGAGCGTATTACATCCACATTTATATTGCATAATAAAATGTTTTTTCAGACAATACAATGACAAACAAACATCTGTGAAGAGCCTCACCAACGGTAAATACACATGAGTGTCATCTGCTGTCATAAATGACAGTTCATCGTAATTTACACTCCAATTTATTTTAATAGAGTTGGAAAATGCCTGGAAAGAGGTTGCAATCGCGATGGGAAAGACCGTAGATAAGGTGAAAACGGACTGGAAAAATGCCTGTGACAAATTTACTCTACTACCCCCTGTTGCGTGAGCGGTGTATTGCATTTTACGCATCGTCCGTGATGCTTGCGTCTATGGAAGCATATGGGTAGCAATATTCAATTTGAAATGTAATATGCAAAATGACAATGCAATATGTAAAATGGCATTGCATTCTGTATTTAAATTTACATTTTACATTACCATTCTAGCAACGTTTGGTGCAAAATGAAAATGAAAATGAAATTACATAATTTGCATTTGCCATTTCATACACTAGTTTTAATATGCATAATTGAAACGCTTTATAAGTTGCAAAATTAAAATTAAAATGCATTACAGAAATGATTAGATATGTGTAACATGTTCAAGCAAAAATTGTGGCAAAATGATCATTCAAATGTTATTTTTCTTAATTGCATTTACACTCACAGTCAAGACACTTGCGATTGCATTTTCATGAAATGTCCCGCAATGAATGTAGCAAAATGCAATGTGCACATTGAAAATGCATTCCGAGCCGATCACGCCCCCTCCTGCCCTGTCAATCACTGCATCAAGGCGGGGCTTAAGATGGTGCGTCCACACCTGACGCGAATAGCGCGTCAAATTCGCGCCTACCGCGTCTAGTTATACGCTTGAACACTTTGAATCACCAGACCATTCGGAGGCGAACTCAGTTTGTCGAGTTTCACCATTTCCTCGCTCCAGGAGCTGCGCGGCTGGATGACGGCCGCTTTCAGCGGTACTTCCGCCTGTCCCGCGCCCAGTTTGATGACCTGTTGTCCCGCATCGGAGCGAGGATCACCCTCGCCCTCACCAACCTAAAATGTCAAATATATAACAGACCGGACACCGTCGGGTCTAGAATAATATATGTGTCAGTAACAAAACCAACATAATATGCTACTATTGGTCTGACTAATCTGTCACTTATTTTTGTTTTGATGATAAATGAAGCCAGCCTCCAAAAGTGATAACCTGTCCTGTGATTTTTCTCTCTCTCACACAACACTGTCCAGACACGAACTATGTTCTTATGTAATATGTTGGTTGTCTTTACATTAGAATAATAATGTTTCATATAATCTAGATATGGAATAAAAAGCATTCAATACAAAATTAATATGTCTCGTATATTGAAATCAAGTTTTTATGTGATAAAATATTTAATTAAACGCGTTAAACGCGTGAATGCACAAAAAGCACTAGCCTAATTAATAAAATCATTCGCGCGAAACGCCCTAGAGTAGACGGTCAATTCGCGTCTACCGCGCCGCGCTCTACGCCTCACGCCGGTTTCACACCGCACGCGTTCGCAGAGCGTAAGCAGCGCAGGGGCAGTGCGTATAGTGAGCGGAAGCAGGGCACGCGCGTTTTGCTTTCATACTGGCAGCGTTTGACGCGCGCGGCTGAACCACGGCGTGTTACAGACAAAGTACTCTATAATGAATAAGTTGGCATTGTTTTACTTAGTTTTCAAATACATTTAAGAGAAAAGACTTGTCAAGAAGCTTATTTTATTAATTAATAGGCTATATTAGGCTATATAACTTTTGGTTCATCCTTGTTTTTGTTGACTTTGTTTTCTTTTAAAATTGATGAAGGTCATTTGATTGACTGTTTAAAACACAATAGATATCATCAATGCGCGTTTGGGTAAAACTGCTGTGTATTTTGGCCAGGATCAATGCATTGTCACTTTAATTCAGCGTAAGCCGCGCGGCAAAAATAGACCAGACGCCGAAACGATCGCGGCACTGCTGCTCCTGCTCTGCTCCTGCTACGCGCTGACGCGCCGCGTCTGCGTGCGGTGTGAATGCTCTAATCTGTTAACATGGGCGCCGAAAAAAATCTGCTTACGCTCTGCGAACGCGTGCGGTGTGAAACCGGCGTTTTATATTTAATATGAGGGATATAAACATGCGTGACACAAAACAATCTTTAACTTTTAGGTGGCAAAATATTTGTTAGTAATTCTGTGAATTACACACTGTGCAAACCAAAAGTAATAGGCCTACTACTACCCATCGGATGAAGAAGGGTTGGCTCTCAGTCTCCACAGAACATAAAATATTCATTTTATTGAATTTTTCGTGTTCGCATTTATGAGGAAAAAACAATGTTACGGACGTGACCGCTCTGAAAGCACTAAAAGATGAACGTGTCACCACCACATCACCGCACCCACCAGAATAGGCCTGTTTAGTAAGATTTGATGGCCGCATTCTAACACTTATAAAAGGCAATTCAATGCGGAAGTAATCCAAGTATTCAGAATACGTTACTCAGATTGAGTAGTAACGGAATACGTTACAAATTACATTTTTGGACATGTATTCTGTATCAAAACGTCTTGAAAGTATCCTTCCCAACACTGCCTGTTTGTGACACCCATCCCCATGACTGAGCTCATAAACACAACACAACATTTTGTAACACACAGAGCTCCAAACATTCACACATTCAGAGAAATAAACAACAGTGAAGTTGTAGGAAATTTTGGTTAGATGTTACAGTGAGTCTTAACAGATCAAACACTAAAGGCACATAAAAAAATTGGTAAAGAATAAAATAACTTTTAATATAGCTAATAGCTAATAAATCTTTGTGTATGTTTATGAAATAGGCTACAGAAATTATTAATTAAATGCATTATTAATGTAGTGGAATTCAAAACCGCATATGCCTACTCTTAGTCTTCAGTGTTATATAGTAAGTATACAGATTTTCAGTAGCCTATATCCCTGTAGAATAGACCAACTACGTGATATATAAGCAGCAAATATGAGACCTTTTTATGTGGAAAAATACATCCCAGGATGCAATGCTCTAGACCGTCTATTTCCAGAGTAGCCTATTTGATGAGTCTGTTGCAATTTTTTTTTTTTACCATCTCTTTATTTACTTATTTGCCTGACAAAAGCTATTATTATTATTATTTCACAACGTTTGAGTAAAAGTTTTAAATGACTAGACAACTCACCGGAAACAGTGAAAGTAACATGCTACGTGATGCCACGTGACAACAATATCGAACAAATAGTGTTTGAAACGTTCTTGGAATAATAAACTTTCTCACTTAGGCCTACTGTATATATATAAAAAAAAACATAAAAAAAAACAGATAGTAGGCTATATAGCAAGTAGTAAGCTGGTATAGCCTACCCTTCCGAACTTGTCCACAGTAAAGTACTTTCTTTTGAATGACACAATGCTGCCCTCCTGTGTCGAGGTTTATACCTATATACGCAAGAACGAAGTCAACTGTGCGCTTATATCCACAAGCCATAGGGGGGGAGTGATTGAGTATAAAAGATGAATGGAGAACGTACACTCATAATAGGCTAAATAAATACATTCAAAACTTTCAGAAACCGCATTCATGAAGACAATATCATTGAATAAGTGTTAAAGCTAGCTTTGGAAATTATGCTGTAGTACATGGATTCTTTTGCAGATACATTATGAAACACCTATTCGTATATAAAAAACAAAAGTTTTCTGTAAAAATAAAATAAAATAATTCTCATCCTATCACCCTCTCAGGTCTCATATTTCATATTGCAAAAATGTTATAAAATATATTTCTGATCCTGAATAAAAGACAAAACAATTAAGCTGAAGCTCATGTGCATGAACTAAAAAGGTCTATATATATAATTTATTTATTTATCTCTGTACAGTCTTTGCTGTAGTGACACATAAGATGTCCATGGCCAGTTTGCGGCTTATGTGGTGTGATATAGCCTAATTACAGTATAAAAAAAGGTTAAAGGTGGGGTATGTGATTCTCTTTTTTGTCCATTTTTTCAAAATCACTTGAAATCCTTTTCATAACCCACTTACAGCCACTGAGTTAGAAGCACTGAAATGAAAATTAAGCAATTTAATCATTTGTGGAACGGGCAGGACTCAAACTCCAGCCAATCATTTCCAAGACCACCTAGAATCATTGGACAGTAAGTCCGTCAATTAAACGGTCGTACAATACCCCCCTCCCCCATCCCCCTCACGCGAATCAGGGCCAGCGTTGGAGGAAAGAAGGTAGGACCATTTGAGTTGTGTATTTTCAAAATCTGCTGGCCGTTTTGCAAATCACATACCCCATCTTTAATGACAAGTAAGCTAAAGATGATTAAACAATTAATTGATCTTTCACACTTCTCATGATGTTGGGATTAATCAGAATAAACACCATTATAATGCTGTTATATAAATATACTCACCATTACAAATGAAAGTTCTGCAGCAGAGAGATCAACAGGCTAATAGTTAAACATAAGACACATGTATTAGTTCATGTTAGGTTTAATCTTAAAGTTCAAGCTCAATAAAACATTTACAACATTTTAGTAACTGAAAAATGTCATCCTACAGTGAAGTCATATAAAAACATCTTGATAAAAGACCAAAATCATTTATTCGCATGAAAGAGACAAAATATTTTGTGCTTGCTAATATGTCTAAAAATATGCCAGACTAAAAATAAAAAAAAAGATAATTAAAAATGATCTGTTTGTACTCTAACAATTCCATGTCCTTAATGGGCCATTTTCTTGCAAATATTTCCTTAATGTACTGTATATACATTATTTTTGCAGTATGACATTACCAAGGAGTAAATGGTGACATAAATTCAGAGATCGCATCATCACAAACGTGGTCATTTACAGAGAAAAATAAAGATACTCCCACAACGTCAGGCTCATGTTCACAGGTCTCTCATTTGGTTGCTCGGGCCACGCAGAGCTCATGAGGAAAAAAAGTCCACTTTAAAGATGAAAAACATTTAGAGATTCACAGAAGGTACAAAGCTGTTGGTTATTGGCACAGTCAAGGATGTACAGACCTCGTCATTGATCAAAAAAAGCATCAACCAAGAAACCAATGAAAGCGTCAATAGCACACAACATGGCTCCACTCCACATTTATAGGATGACCAAAGCTTTTAAAAGCAGAAAAAGAAAAAAAGAAAGAAAATGAAATAAAACGCTCACAGTCAAATAATGAGCTGTTTGTTTATAGCTGTTATACATCCCTTTAATTCTCTTCACCATGAAGTTCTTGCTTGTTTTCATAAAAGTCTGGGAGTCTCTGAGCAACTTTGTCACATTGACATTTAAGTCCCAATCCACATTTACAAAGCATGTATGCATGGAGTGCCCACATGACTTTCTGTGAGATGGAAAATCAGGACTCAACAATAAGAATGACCCACTCGACCGGGGTCAGCATGGGACTTCATTTATGAACCTTTATCATTATTAACTTAGAGCTGTCATTATTTTATATATTTCAAATGTAAATATATATTAATGACAAAAAATAAAAAAAGACTAATAAAAACGTATTGTTGAGCCCTGAATGTGTGGTAAGGACATGACATGGACTAGGTGTCCTGAAATGCAGACGTTGGCAGTATGAGGGAAGAGTGCGGTCCTGAGGTGTGTGAATGCGAGACAGATGATACCCATGGTACGAGAACATTGGCACCCTTATATGAGGTCCAGAGCACCAAAGAGAAGTCTTTTGAGGAGAAAGGGAGTCAACCCGGATCAGATGCCAGCTGTTGGCCTTGTCTCATGTGTGTCTGTGCTCTCATCAAGGGGAAAATATTCAGTTTGACAGCACATCACTTTTATGTCTTCTTCAGGGATGGCAAGATTCCTCTCAACTCTGGGAATGGAAGCAATTTGTGGTACAGAAGCAACAAGCCCAGGAAATTGTGGGCTTTTGAAAGTCACACTGAATTACAGCAAAAGTTACTGAGGCTTGCGGTCTCTCTTCTGTTTCTTTGAGAAGAAAAAACAAGACAGGTCACTGTCTTGACTGATGACTTCTCTTCCTGCCACATTGGTGCCCCCCTCCCTGAGGACACAACCGATCAGCAAAATGAAGGTTCAAATGTTCAGTTTACATTGTGTACAGTACAATGAACTCCTCTCCCACCTCTTGCCTGGAACTGATAAGCGATGATGAATCGTCTTTGAGCTGGTCCCAGTGTCTCCGTGTTTGTACAGTATTAGAACAAATGTAATGTTCAGATAAGGTCCCATGCATCAGACAAAGCAATTTCAGATTTTTGCTGAATTCAGATTAAATGGAGTTGAAAATATTCAGATGCAAATGCAGTTTGAGGTTGTCCAGATCATCAGGGTTTGGTCAAAATCCAGATCATCAGGGTTTGGTCAACAATCTGATATTGTCTCAATTTCCTATGTTTTAGGCTGGTTTGTCTGGCTCTGTTTTTCCAGCAATAGCAGTGGATATAGCCCAGTTAAATGAGTAGTTTGTTTAATGCAGTCCATGTGTATTGAGAAAAAAAAAACCCAACAAGGATTTTATAAGCTACACAGCATCTACAAACCTTAATTTCACACCAAAAACCCAAGCCTTTAAATGAGATGAAAGGATCCATTCTTCCCACAACCAGCGTATGCTACAGATTTAGGCCTGAAACATACTATACACAAGTACAGAAACACAAAAGTTTGATTTCATGCATCATACTGCAATTCGTAACCCAATTAAAGTTTGCTAAACGAGCATTCGTTTTTATCTTATTTCAATTTTTTATCTTTAAGATCCATTACTGTCAGGAGAAAGCAAGTTTTTGAAGAGAAACTTGGGCTGTGTTCGAAATCACCCCCTATAGTGCACTATTTGAACATTTTTTGAGTGCACTCATTCCCATACACAATCCCATAATGCACTGCAACCGATGTACACTCAACATCTAGCCACTAGAGAACAAGCACAACAAGTGTCGTGCCAAATGAACTTCTGCATCTCGACAGAAGATGGCATCTTCAGAACTTCCTGTGTACTAAGTGTCCAAATTCACCCTCTCATTATTCACTCCTTGTATTAGTGGAGAATATTAGTAGCAGTCAATCGTGAATGAGTGTATAGGACTCAATTTCAGAAACATCCTTAAGCCTGTTTTATGCTTCTGCGTCAAATCGACGGCGTACCCCCGCAGAGCCCTCTGCGTCGCCGCGAACCCCTCTCCGACCCCTCCGCCGTAGCTCGGCGTACACCTCCAAAAAATTTTAACTACGCGTCGAAGCGACGCAGACCGCAAGGGCTGTGATTGGTCAGATTCAACGGGATGCGACGCAGAACCATAAAACGGCCACGACGCCGTAGGAGTGACGGCGTAGCTACGCCGTGGAGTTCACGCAGAAGCATAATGAGGCCTTTACTCAGCTAGTAACCTAAATAAAAAAAATAAAAAAACATCTGGCTCTCTATCACCCCCTTGAGTATGAAGGTTAGCGCCACAGGATGTACAATACATTTATACTGCATTTCTGTACTAGTGTAGAACATGTTTCTAGCCTTATTTCTCACACCATTTCATCAAAATAGCAATCATCACACTTTGTCAATTTAAAAACTGCTATCCAAGCCCAAAACAAGAGAAACCCTTAGACTCTTCCAGGAAATGCTCAATGCTCAAGAGTTTCTCACGCTATTAAGATTAGAATGGTCCAGTTATATTACAGTAGATGCCACTGATGTAAACTGTATAGAGTTGGACGTGGCAGTAGGTCCTGAAAGTGGAGAAGGTCACATTACTTCAAAATGACCAGAGGACAGAGGCCACACAGGAATGTAGGCTTATGGGGATTAAACCCTGTCCAGTTTTTCAGTTCTGGACCTTTCTGAACCTCTGGCAAGAGCACCACAATTGAGCAAGGGCAGCATGGATCAACACACACATACACACACACACACTCAATGTATCTGTACGTAAAGTAGTTCATACTCATCACAGATGCTCACACACACACGGCTGAGGGTAACCCTTCTGCTGCCGCCACGCTGAACTAGCTGCCTGAACTAAACCGGCCAACTGGAAACAGCACAAGAGGCCTCGGGGACATTCCTCTGACAGCAGTATTTACATGATGCAAGGACGTCCTTTATCAGCTGGGTAGGAGAGCACGCATCAAAGATCAACATGGCTAAATGGGGTGATTCTCATCTGGGCTGTGGGAACAAGACGTGGATGAGGAGTAGCTTTAGACTGAAGGGAAAGGAGACAGTGTTCCTCTAGTTTGCTGGAGAGCTGCTGTTGGGGTCGGGCCGGGCGTTTGCCAGGTACTTGGCCCTCATGCTGGATGTGTACTGGAGGGAGACAAAAAACAAAAAACATACAAAATCATTAAGATTTTAGACTTAATTTGGCTTTTACACAAAGAACAGCCACTGATATTTAAACCGTGGCCAAATATTATACGAAAAACAGTCACGAGTGCATTTAGGCATTATGACGTTATAATGTGGAGAATGAAAAATGGATTTTCACTCAGAGATTGGCTAAAAATGATGTTTAATGGTGTTACATTTTTAGTAATCTTAAAGATTGACTGGTAATCTAAATGTCAAATTAGAAAATTAAGACATTAGCACACAGAATTAAATAACCAATATTGATGCCAACAAACTATAAAAGGTCTGTAACATCAGCAAATAACAAATAAAAAAAATAAAAAACAAACAAACAAACAAACAAACAAACAAAGGTTTTAAGACAATTATTTTTTATCTTTTGCTGTAGCGTGTCAGTAGGAAATATCATTTCACATTTCCAAGCATTCCTTTTGCCATTAATTGTTATAATCCAGTGAGATTTCTGTATGCACAAGTAGTCTGACAACAGCCGGTATGATCCGCACGGAGATCTCATCTCATCATCATACAGCAAAAGGAATAAATAACTGGCTTAAACCCATTTTTTGGGGGGTGAAAATACTAACGTGCCTAGGACTTTTACACAGTACAATATAATGCATGGTTTCCAAAAGTTATGAGTAGATTGCTTTTTTTCCACCCAGAGTTATACTTAAAGATTTGATATCCTTGTTTTGAGACAATTACAGTTTTAGTTAAGTTCACAATTGTATGCAGCACTGTTCACTTTTGAGTGAATCACCCATGGTGGATGTTAATAACAGTTGTAGTGCTAAATAACATTAATAAGAAAATTAAAATAAAACTGACACAGCACACCTAGAATCATTTAGACAGCCTTGTAGATGCAATATTATTGGGTTTGTAAAGAGCACACTAGTGCAGTTAGTATTTTTTTAAATAAATTAAAATGGCAAAAATTTTACATTTCAACTGTTCACTAACAAAACAGCACGCAGTTAAACTACAATATGAAACATTCAACTAATGTGACTTAAAGGTCAGGAATAAAGATACACATTCCTTTAGTTTTGGGGCATTTTAGGACTAGAAGTATAATGTAAAGCCACTTTTGCTTTCATTGAGCTAATTTTCTTCTCACTGAAGTCTTTGACTGTGGCATGAATGTACTCTGTCTGCCTATAACATTTGCAAAGTGGCTTGAACAAACTTAATATAGTTCTCAATATAGTTTAGAGCATACTAACTTATTCCTTCAGTCACATACGCTTGTTTCTAAATGAACGAAAAGACCAATGTACACCGATCCTCAACATTGACTAGAGCTGACAGCACTTAGTTAAAACTTAAATTTGAACATGACATGAGGCCAATTACTGACTTCAGTATTAATGCATCCCTAATAGGACTACTTAATATTTACTTTTGAAAGATAAAAAGTACTAATCAAAGCAGGACATGCCTACTTTTGCAATCTAAGGAGCTACAGGAAGTTACTTTCGTTCACAAGACGGGCATTCACACTGAAAGAGTTTAGCAATGACAAAGCGATAAGTCGTTGATCATTTGTTATAAAGACCAATATCTCTGGGAAGTTAAAATGCTCGTTTGTTGATATTTCGTAAGATTTAACAAAACCTATTTCATTTGTTCATGATAGTTGTTAATCTCTAATAAGATGCTTACCAGTTTGTGGTCATAGGTTTATATATATTTTTTAAATACACCAAATTGCCCCAACTCTTGATTTTTTTCTCCATTCACATTTGAATAATCATTACTCTGTATAATGAGTGTTATAGGTCTGTGTTTTATTGGTTGTTGTCTCCCTTCTTCCCACTCCCTTTCCCACAGCTTTTCATGCCCATTTCTTGAATGGTTTTGTTTAAAGTCACCATGAACATTCTTAAATTTCTGAATTATTGCAGTATTTATTTTAAATGATTTATCCGTGCACTATTTTTTCTTTTATTTTAAATAGCCCCTGTAATCTTTAATCAAAATAACTTCCCTTTGCAGCAAGATCTTTTCTCTTCTCTGATGACGTGTCAACCTGTCACTTACATGACATCACAGCAGCAAACCACCACAACAATCCAATCAATCAATTCCCCATGGACAAAATCAAGTCCCGCCCAGGGTTTCACTCAGATATACATCACAATAGGGAAGAAAAGACTATCGTAACTTCCGTTTCATGAAGACTTTAAACAGTGCTGATTTCTAGCAACATGACTCCCAGGGACCATTATAAATAAGACAGAGCTCAAATTTATTCAAACTAGACTTGAATCTATAAGCACTGTGGCTCAATGACCTTCAACGTTTTAATAACTGTCAGTGTGAATGCACCTTTAGGATGCTAATCATTAGCTAAATTAAATTAAAAACGGTTCTCTCCCTTAATGTCCGTGTTAATGCATTTATCCCTCTCGGTGTTCTTGGAAATTGGATTCTATGTCAGAGTTAATACTGGTGGAGGGAGAACAGTCTGCCCCACAGATGACAAGAGCAGGGAAGCACACAACAGCAACACCAGGGGCGAGGGCAGCTTGCTTGGGTCAGGATGAAGGTGGTTTGGGGAGGAATCACACTGTTGTTTTCTTGTTTTTGTAGGTAGGGAGGTGGGCCAATAAGTGGGAGTGGGGCATTCGAGTACCTGTTGGAATAGCTGAGGCTGTTACCAAAACGAGCGGGAACTCTCCGATGGCTTTAACTGCCAGCTGTGGCGGCTGTTACTGTCCGTGGATGTCAAATACAACTGTGTGGATTTGTAGAAAAGAAAACGACAAGAAACTGTAGAGCAGATAGACACCACTGACATCTCCAGCTCAAGAAACACGTACACATGAACTCCCAACACACACAAATCAACACGCAGGGTCTAGAGGACACAAGACCAGACACAAAGGTGTGAGGGGACACAGGTACATGGTGCGAGTGGGAATAACTTACACCAGCAAGTCCAGATAATATGTAGCTCGTCTACACTACCAGAGAACTACAAAGTATGTGTACATCACATTTATATCTTGTTTTATTTCACAAATGTTAAACGAGCAATAATTGTTAGCAAAAAATAAATATATAAAATCTATTTAAACCCCCCCCCCCCCCCCATTTTTGTTTATATCTCACATACTAAAAAGGCCCATTCTCTAGCTCTCACTTTCAAATAGTTTTCTGTTTAAGCATGGCAAATCTGCGTCACCACCTTGAACCTGTTGCAAAACGAGCATGGGGAAATGTTTGGCCATTCAAATTCCAGCTCACGTGGATTACTATTGAAAATATTGTCAGAATTGGAAAGTGTTGGGGGTAACGCATTACAACAGACTACTTTTTTAAAAGTAACTAGTAACGCATTACTTTAAAATGTACAATAAAATATCTGGTACATTTTCAGATATAGTAAGTAGTATGAAAGTAAATTTTTTCCCCCGTGTATTGACTGACAGCTCTCCTGTCCCCATGTTAAGAGAAATCTTTAATCATCAAGGCATTATGAGGCATTGTGTGAGCTGTGTGAACATGATGGTTACTGTTGTTCTAGACTAAATGTGAACAGGCATTTACTCATCTCACTTGAACAAAAACAGGTTCACTATTCCTCAAAATTAATTTGATCCAATTCAACCATACTAATAAGCAAAAAAAATACTTTAGATAAACATCCCATGTGTGTTTAATTTTGTTGCTAAACTAAGAGTGCTGAACTTTCTTCTCCTGCAATCCAACAGCACAGCTGAAAGGTTTGTTTGAGCGGCGCCCTCTACTGTACAGGCGTGAACTTGCATTTCCTTCAGCCTGAGGCTTATTCATTTCACTTTTGCTGTGAAAGAGCCTTTTTTTGTTGTTATTAAAAAACAAAGTAAGCCTAGGTGAGAAAAAGCAAAAAAGAAAAAGTAACGTAACGCTACTTTCCATATAAAGCAACTAAGTAATGCAATGAGTTACTTTTATAGGGAGTAACGCAATATTGTAATGCAGTACTTTTATAAAAGTAACTTTCCCCAACACTGCATTTGGATGTGTCTGAAAACACACGTCATTATCCTGACTTTAACATCACGTATACAGTTGTAACGGTGATAGGGAAAGAAGTGTAAGAAGTGAACTCAATGGGAATGTTTATTTTGGTGCTTACAGCAGACAGTTGTGCAAAAGAATATCAATTTATAATGTTTTTACAAGTCAACAAGGTGGTGCAGAACAATTACTAAATATAACTAGTTAATTATGTGCTCACATTCTTAGCATCTATCAGTGAGCAAACGCTAACAGTCCCACCAAATCAACTCCCTGACGAGTTTGCCGGATTCTTGCAGAGACAAGTATGAAACTGCCAAAATAGAGTCTGAACTCCTAGCTTCATCCTGTTTTTACTTTTTGCCGCAGAAATTGATCATTGCAAACAGTCCAGAAAGAGTGCTGTCCATGATGCTCTCTTACATTTGCATTGCGCTCCAGTTCTTATTTTGGAAGAATCATATTGTTTGGCTGCCAAAGTAAGGTGTTAAAATAAATAGATAAATAAATGAATAAATGATTTCACCAACAACAGGTGACCGTGTTGACATATCACCGTTATCCAAGTGTTTCGAGTTGGTAAGTGGGCAGCTGGCTCGAAATCTCTCTTCTCCTTTTCCTCACATATGAAAATTCAATGCGACATTGATCTATTGCTATTAATCTCCAGTTTTTATAAGCTTGGTCAAGCAAGACAAGAAGTTCTCACTTTGGAACTGTTGCCCAACAACAGTTGGCTTTAGAGGTCTGTGTGGATGACTGAGTAAGTGAGAACCGACCAAAGACTTGATTTACTTGAACAGAGTTCAGGGCTCTTTGTAATGACTTGCTGTGTACAGTGATTAAACTACAGTGGGGGAGATCACTGATTTACACAGACAAACTATAAGAATGTGCGGTAACACTATTTTAAGGTGACGTAGTTACACGTCACTACATGTACTTACTATAGGAATAACTTTAAATGGTGGATAATTACAAGTAACTAACCCTAAACCAAACCATAACCCCAACTGTGTAGTAAGTACATGCAGTTAATTAATATTACTTATTTGAGTAAGTACAACGTAACTACGTCACCTTAAGATAATGTGTAAACGAATGTGCTATTTATGGTGAATATTTAAGCATTCAGGCTGTCAAAACGACTCTGTGATCTGTGTGTGTGTGTTGGACGAGTGCAGATACTTACAGATGGAGGAGGAGATTCTCTCCCGATCAGAGGAGTGTTCTCACAGCGAGGGTTCTGGAAGTTTGCATTCTGGGTCCTGGAAATAAGACACGCACACTTTACAAAGATCCAAAACACTCCTGCATTAATGTTACAGATCTATTTCAGATTTATTGTACTTGCTTAATTACACTACGGTTCAAAAGTTTGGGGTCGGTAAGATTTTCTCTCTTTTGCTCACCAAGGCTACATTGATCAAAAATACAGTAACAGTCATATTGTGAAATTTATTAAAATAATTTCTATTTACATATAATTTAAAATTATTTGGTGCTTTCTAATGATCAATTTCGAAAACGGTGCGTGATATTTATGCTTAATATATATATTTTTTAAGATTCTTTGATTAATTAAAAGTTCAAAAGAAGAGCATTTATTTGAAACAAACCTTTTGTAACATTATAAATGTATTTACTGTCATTTTTGAGAGGATAAATAAAAACAGTATTACTCTCTTTAAAAAAAGAAAAAGAAATTACTGACCTCACTTTTGTTACTTTTAATAGAAATGTGTCATTGCGCTACTTCACTTTTATATAAAACAAAGGAGTTTTGTGTGTTTTTAGGCAGTTTCTGCTGTTTTTTCCACCTGTAACATTCTGACAGGTACCCCATATATCCCTCTCCACCACCCTGTTCCCCCATCCCTCCTCCACAGAGACACACAGCTGGAGAGGAGCAGCTGTTTCAGGGTTGAGGTTCTCTCAGAGGATCTCTCATCCCCAGTTCAAGACAGCACACATATGGAGCAGTGATGTTGAAAACATCCACCAGATCCCTAACAACGTTCAGCCCTGCTCGTGTGCAGCACATATGGTGTAAGAGAGACAGGCAGGGCAGCGATCAGCTTGAATGGGATGAAATCAGCCAAATATATTTTTTTAGGATGGATGAATACTGATTACGTTTGTTTCAGTGTCTGATAACTAATATGTAGAACTAAATTGTGGTTTTATATCTAATCCATATATTTTTGACAGAAAATGTATAATTATTATAATAATAGAAACATAATATGCATTATGACTGTCTTAACAATAACATTATTTTTTATAAATAAAATAATACTTGTTATTATAAATCATGAATTTGTTACTATATAATTATTATTACAATTACTACATTACAACTATATGGCTATAATAATAATAGTAATAATAATTAATATTATACTGCTACTATATTTCTATAACAAGAACAACAACAACAATAATACTATTACTAATAAAGTGGTAGAATTATGATAACAATAACATTACTTTTATCATACTATATTACCATAACAAAAATAAATAAATAAATAATACCATCATCACTATTATTATTATTATTATTATTATTAAGCATCATCATTATAATGTTTAGTGATCTAAATAGTCGCAAATTCATTTTCACATATTTATATTTCTTTAGGTTCTGACTAATTGTTTTGCTTAAATGACTACTTTTCTCACAAATAAATGAATGGTGGCACATGGAGGAATCAAAAAGCGATCGAATAGAACTGTGGGGATATCAGTAAGAAACATCGGACAAAGTGATTATTGAGCCATTTCTACAAACACCCCATGGGTCATTCACAGGAGGGTGAAGGTGACCTGAATGTGCTCAAAGACTGTTGGGTTGTTGATGTTGTGTGTCACTCACATGTACTCCGTAACGGGAGCGTTGCTGACAGTGTGTGCTCCTGCAGGGATGCTGGTCTCGCTGCCGTAACTGCTGCCGCAGCTGTAGAGGCTTGGCATGTGCACTCGGTACAGGTTATCATGATTCGGTCTGCCTCCATGAGCCACGGACTCCTCCTCGCTGTCTTCTTCAGGCCTGTTCGCACAAACACACACAACATACACATTGCCGTTAGTTCCAACAAGCCTGGCTGTATCAACTGTTTTTATATTCAAAGTGACTCAATACCAGGACAGACCCATCAGATCAAGTTGGGTTAATCTTAATAGTGATAATTCATAGATTTCACAGGACATCCTTTCCCACATCTTTGATGTTTAGTTTTTCAACAGAACTCAATGTCACGCAAGTTGTGAATTGCTGTGAAGTCGCCTCACTAAAGTGCGAGCCATGATCGCGGTGGGAGTGTGAATTGGAGTAAAACTGCCCGTTAGTAGTGCAGATAGCAGACAAGCAGTCAAAACTCAGATGGGATTCTCAAGACATTAGACGAAGTTGTCTTCTGTGTACAAAACAAGTGAAATACTCACTGTAGATTAGCACCAGCAAGATCAATGCTGTGTCTACAGATAAGCAGAGGAAACATACAGAGAAACTTCTCAATGTCCAGAACCGGAGTGTGAAAGCCCCTTTAACAAACATTTAATGAGATTTTCCCATTAGATATAAAGTTTTCTTGATGCTTAAAATTAACATTAAATTACAGCAGTGATAATGAATGAACAAGATCAATGCATTAAAAACTGTGGTAATTAAAAAAAAAAATATATATATATAATATATAAATAACATAAAAATATACACAACATTAAAATATAATAAAATAAATCTGTGAAAAATACTATTCAAAAGCTTATTGTAATTTTTTTTTGAAGATGCAATCAATACTGCACATTAACTTTTGAATATCAGTTTATATTTCAAATAAATGCTGTTCTTTTGAACTCTCTATTCATTCCAGCTAAAGCAGTACCACTGTTTTCAACTTTGATAATAACAATAATAACTGTTTCTTGAGAATCAAATCATCATATTATAATGATTTCTGAAGGATCATGTGACTCTGAAGACTGGAGTAATGATGCTGGAAATTCAGCTTTGACATCACAGGAATAAATTACATTTTAAAATATATTCAAATAGAAAACAGTTCTTTTAAATCGTATTAATATTTCACAATATTTACAGTTTTTACTGTATAATGAAATATATGCTGTCTTGATGAACATAAGACAACTTAATTTTAAAATAACAAACTTTTGAACAGTAGTGTAACTCCATAACATGAACTTCACACATCACTGCTCTGCAGTATAACATTTCTCAGCTTTCATGTCATTGGACATAAAACAATTAGACAATTTAGATAAATTGATGAATCCATTAAGAATAGGGAAGCAACTATGAATCATTCAAATATTGAGAGAGATGAGTGTCCAACTGTGCGTCACACTGTGGTACGGACAGCAGAGGGCGATCTCAGCTGTTTATGATGGCAAAACAGGAAGAGGACATTCAATCCACACACAGGGTGTTTGCCATCCTAAATCTGATTTGTTTCAGCCACAGAGAACAAGACAGCAGAGAATAATTCCCTCTTCTCTATTTCCTCTTCAGAGGGAGGACATAGCCTATTACCATTTGAGGGAAAGCTTGGAATCACACAAATACCTGCATCAATGACTATTACACTTAACAGTCTGTTCTCCTGTGTCTTCTGATCGATTGCATATTATCGGGAACAGAATGGGATGCATCAAGAGTGCTTTAGCTTAATGGACGTGAATGAAAAAGCTGATGAAAACCAGAAGGAGTAAAATAAACACTATCAGCAGCAGGACTGTAAAACAGTGTGGCGCTACACAGGTCTGGGCCGCCCCCTGCTGGTCATTGGTGTTACATAAAGTTTGATGAGCTGTTTACAAATGAGATTTTATTCCATTTTGTTACTACTAGTCTAGCTAACACTTGAAACTTAGCATTCTCATTGGCATAAAGTGTGGATTGATGAAGTGTGAAGGTGAACTTATCAAAAAGTGATCCAGTGCACAATATGAAGACTTGTTTTCAGCACTAAGTTTAATGACAAAAATAATATTTATAAATATTTCGTTTCAATGCATAAAGAAAAACATGACAACTGTATAATAATGTGATTGTTGTTTAACACTTTTGTGACATTCATTTGCAGCAGATCATGTTGTGGGTCAAATTTGACCCATTTAGATTTTTGATTTGCCAGAAATAGCCTAAAAATAAAATAAAATATCAGAAGGTTGTTAGGTAGAAGCTTTTGCTGAGGGGACACTTATTGTTACTTTGCATTCTGTTCTTTAAATTATCATCAACACAGTTGCTCTGCAAGGGTATAAACGACATAGAAATGCCAAAACCTTTTAAGAACAATTCCAAGTTTAGCCGATTTTAAAAGTGTTTTAAACTGTAAAACAACTGCTGGTGTTGTCATTTACAACTGCAAAGACTCTTTGTTCCTAGAAGAAAGTATGTGAAAGATGAAATGGTTGTCAAATTCTAGGTAACATAATGAAACTGTTTAATAATAATCCCTTACTTAGAACCGGTTTTCCTAACATGAATTGTATCATAAAACCAATGTTAAGTTTATGCAACATTGAACTTTTTACAATAAAAATATTTTTGAGCAGATGATTTGTTGATTATGAGTTTTCAATAATGTAACCTAGTAAGTTGTCTTAAAGAGGCTATATGCGTTTTTCTGAAATTTAAACTCGCGACTGACACCTGTGGCCAAAAAACAGAACTGCTCTTCCTTTTTGCTCGCTCTCGCAGCGCGCTCGTACGTGCACACTTCACAAGTCATCTGCTGCAAGGAGGTCAACATTACGTTTACAGAGGTAAGAACAGTCAAATACATATATTCCATTGCACTGCTTGCGAGTGTAGGCTACTTGCTGACTAGCGGTGGTGGCAGAGTGATCTGAAACGTTTGACATGAACGCGCTCGACGTCACATCCGCAGACAGCGCGGGAAAAATCCGACCCGACAGAAAATAGGAAAAATAGGATACAGGCTTATAGGTGCACCCACTGTGAGCGGACAAGGTGTCAGTATGCTCACCAGGAGATGTTTGAGTCATAAATGGTAAAATAAAAAGGCTATTGTTACGTTTATTTTGGGGGAAAAGCTGCATATAGCCCCTTTAACTCTGAGAATCAAGTTGAAACAACAAATGCTCATTAGCTAGATAACTTTAAAACAACATTTTGAGTTGAAACAAGTTGAGTTAACTCATGATTTTAAGGCAGCAGGTGAACTTTCGTTTCTAAGTTTAATGACTTGTTTTGTTTGTTTTACAGTGTACTTGTTAACCTATGATGTTTTTTATTGAAATTTTGTGACTTTCATTTAAGGTCATGAACAAATGTGCAAAGTCTTGACACTCTCACATGTTGTGGAAATGTGTACAATTTCTTTATGGTCAATTTGAGCACATATTGCATATCCCCAAATAAAAACAAAACACATAAAAAAAAAAAGTTTCTCGACTACACTGAGGGCATTTACATTTATGCATTCGGCAGATGCTTTTATCTGAAAAAAAAAAACCCATATATATATATATATATATATATATAGAGAGAGAGAGAGAGAGAGAGAGGGAGTAGAAAAGTAACGACATTGTCGTATTTTTAGCTTGTGAAAAAATAGCTGTTAAACAGAGTTTTAAAAATCATATATATATTTTTTTCAATGTGTGAGTATAAAATGCTGGTGGATTTACAGCATTAGAGATGCTGAGAGATTTACACCCATCATTGATTTATAGACATAGAACGACAATGCACTCATTACTATGAATGGAAGAAAGTGCAATGCGCAATATGCCGGAATAAGCCGCACCTTCTTCGTAAAAGACCCAATCGCCAGCTAGTTAAGTCATCGCATCACTGCAGCTGCCATTAGAAGAAACTCCTTTTGCTACCTTTGCTATAATCCATTATTTTATCGGCTTTAATATGTCAACCAAATTTTCTTATCGGGCCGATAACGATACCATTAAAAATAAACATATCGTCCGATACCGATATGGTGGCTGATAGTGCATCCCTAGTTTTAATAAAATTGTTTTTATTAGGCTACTAATGTGAATGTACATAATTTTTAGCTTTTTTATTATTAAACAAGTACCATGTCTATGTGCACCTTTAATGCCAACAAAAAGTTATTTGAATATAAAAACGCATGCAGCGACTTTTCCCAACACTCTGTTCAGTTTCTACCTTGACACTGCACTGCCTGCCTAAACTCGTATTCAGAAACTGCTAATTATCTATAATGAAGAGGTAGTGTGAATAGCTGTGTATCATGAGACGTACACTCATGAGTGTGATGATAATTACATAATGTGCCTAAGCTGGCGTCTTTGTCTTTTCTATCTCTCCCAGTGTAATCCTGTTTGCCTGATGCAAGCCTGTCCTGGCAGAGCAACTGCATGGGTCTAGGCCGGGGAATTATTACATTTTATGTAATTATGGGAGGAAGATATGAGCGATTCCCACACAGAGCGCTGAGGGGGGAGGATGGTGCGAGGCAGCTGTTTCCGTTTTGCTCTTGACTGAAGAGTGTGATGGGAACATGAGGTGTCTGACCATAGTCTTCACAACAATGCCCACGGACACACAAACATACCACTAACCATTTCCACTGTTGTTTTATCTTTGGTTAAATCCTCTTGGGTGTATTTAACTACAAAAATTAGGATGTTGCACTGAATGAATGTGTCATACAAAAAGTATGCATGGGAAAAGAACAGTAAGTATTATGACAATAACAAGACTGCACCTTTCATGGTAAAGCAAAATACAAGCCAGATAATGTGTATTTAATGCTTAAAAACAGTGGTATTAGTGATAAGAATACAGAAATATATAACATGAGGTCACTAACAGATGCATACTGTCATTATAAAATGGAGGTAGGCAGGCACCTCAATTTCACTTTTTGCTTGGCTTGTTTGTTACTATGAGACCAACAGTTGTTTGTTCCACTGGAATACCACTTCTGGACACATTACACAAAAGTTCATATATTTTGGCAGTGCTGGGTACATTATTAATAAATTGATTCCAAATTACAGACACAAATTTTGGTTAGTAATAGGATAATCTTGTGCAAAGAGAAAGAAAATATATTCCTTTCGTTGCTATCAACAACATGGAGTGCATTACATATTACAGCACATCAGGGTTTCCAAATATTTTTATATAAAAAAAAAATAAAAACATAAAAAAATAAAAACAATTTTTTACTCTTAAAAAAAATTACCACCACCAAAATTATCACCAACCACCAAAATTACCTCCAACAGAGAATATTTTAAGATATGTCAGTGCAAGTTGCTTTTATTTGAAACAGCTCAAACATTCATTTTAGTCTGGGACTAGCTGAAAATAATTTTATGTGAAAATAATTACTTAATTCAGTACTTAATTTTTTTAATCTGATTATGTAATCCAAATTACATTACAGTTACTACCCAGCACTGCTTATTGGTTGGTAATTTATTTTCTACCAAACAAAGGGTTTTGATGTTCTGAGAACCTATTCTCATTTAAAATGAGACCATAAAATGAGATAAAACAAACATTAAAACTAAACAACTATGAACAAACAAACAAATTTAAATTAGGCAAAATACATTTAGCCCATACATACATACAAATGTATGTGCCCTTTGAATATTGTTGTGGTAGTCAAAAAGGTTGGAGTTTAAAGCCTTATTTACATTTACACAAACATATTCACACCGATTGATTGACTATAAATAAACGATTATTATTGTCATTATATCAGTATATATTATAATTAAATATTATAAACATTACTTGGGCCATTACTTTTTTTTTATAAAGATCTCACCTTTTGGCATGCCATGTGTGCGGCACGCTGCAGATGACAGAGGTGAACATGAGAGCTGTGATGAATGAGAACAGCACCAGGTAGATCAGACCCTCCAGCCCATCGTAACACACTCCAGTCAATGCCTGCACATAATCCTGCACAGAAACAGACAGAGCCTTAAACGCACAATCACAGCACTGCACGCAAACACTGCCTGTTATTAAACCGATGGAAATTCAGTCATTAACTGCCATCATTGACTTTCTTTCATCGGCGGAAGCATAAAAGTAGCATATAGGTTTTGAATGACACGATGCTGAGAAAATATTATTTGCAAAATGGCAGTAAATCATTCATGATTTATTGATCCTCCCTAATTCTTTTTTCTTTTACATTTTCCTTTCTAAAAAGCCTATCACTTATATACGCTCAGAAAGTCTTATAATTGCGCACACAGAGGCCACAGTGACACAGCGCTTTCTCAGCATTACCACATTGCATATCTAATCAACTCCTGTCAAACACATTAATTATTGTCTGAATTATGACTCAGCAAGTAATTTAATTAAGTATTGGCATTTCTTTCAACTGCACGAACCCCAGTCTGGGAAACTCTGATATAATGTGATGTTTAATTCACTTCCTGTAGTTGATAAAGAATGGAATATATACAGTTGTCAACATTTGAACTGGATCAAAACCTTTCATCAAAGTTATACATGAATTTTACATTGCTGTTCTTTTCTTAGGACAACTTTTGACAATTTTGTTTTTTTTATTCTCTGCTGGGTATGTGAATAATAAAAAACAGAAGATATGATAACATCCAGTGCTATACTCTTTAACTGAGAACTTCCTGCAGTAGATGGCACCACATTTTTAATAATAAATGCCGACCGAACTGAAACCAGTCCTACACATGCTGCTATCAGAGAAACATGGCAGCGTCTCCTTCCTCCAAATTACCGTCATTATTAACAGCAAAATTGCTCCATTTGTAATTACTGCCGGCACTGTTCTGCATCTCCAGCACAAACTCTCCCACATACAGCCCAGATGTACGGCTTGGACGACTGTGAAGGGTGTTATTGCTTTTGCAGTATGAAAACATCATTAATAATGTATAATACATTTCCAGAAGTCCGTATTTTATCCGTTACTTTGTTCTCATGGGAAGAAGATGCATTTTCAGGACCACCCACACAGTAGGCCTCTGTCTTCTTAGTCATGCTGAATCCTGAAATATCAGACATTTCCATCTTGGAGAAGAGGACAGGCTCTGGACTGCAGCATTAAGTGCTGGTGAGGTTTAAAGCAGATAGAAGCTAGAAACATGTGTGTGTACGAGTGTTTGTTTGTGAGTGGATTGCAAGCCTTTGGTTTTCCATGTCAACAGAAGCCCACAGGTTGAGGTTACAGTGAACATCTTGGCAAGCTGTGCTTTACTTTAAGATGTGAAAAGTGGTCATATACTCTGAAACAAAACACAATTTCTCACCATATGCAAACTGCGGCAGTCCACAAGGGCAGTGAGCTGGTGCAGTCCAACCTCAGTGGTGTTCAAACCCCCCTGAATTTGCTGAAGGTTTTCCTAAAAAACAGGCACAATAACATGGTATTAAATGCAAACTCTCTAAATGTAAAATCTGTATAGATATGTTAGGTATACACAACTGTTCAAAAGCTTGCTTTTCCATTTAAATCAAAATATGGTAAAATAGTAATATTTTGAAATATTAAAATAACTTTTCTATGTGAATAAATTGTAACAATGTAATTTACTCCTGTGATGTCAAAGCTGAATTTTCAGCATCATTACTCAAGTCTTCAGTGTCACATGATCCTTCAGAAATTATTATGATTTGTGAAACTTAAGAAACATTGATTTAAGAAACATTTCTTATTATCAATGTTGAAAACAGTTGTGCTGATTAACATGTGGAAATTGTGAACTTTGACGACTAGAAAGTGAAAAAAAAACCCCAGCATTTATTTAAAATAGAAATGTATCCTTGCTGAATAAAAGCATGAAGTATACATTAATTTAAAAACATTTACTGACCCCAAAGCTTTGAACTGTAGCGTATATATTAAGAAGCATAATCAACTTCAAACATTTCACAATCTTAACGCTCTATTCAGTTTTTATGAGTTCAGCACATGATGGCAGCAAACACATGACAAACAAGAGCATTCACATAGAAGGATGTCAAAGAAGAGCGGCTTGTTTTCTTTCTTTTAAAGGCTCAGTATTGTGTGAGGTCTAAGTTGTATAAAGCTGCAGTGGTAAACAGATTTTAGCTGGTTCTAAGGGTGAAATATTTCCATTGATTCAGCATTTTCTCTCAACGCTTGTGTTCCAGAGAGAGGACGGCTTTCTTTCTCACATGTACTGAATGTCAGCCATCACTTTGTGCCCGAACACACACAGATGCTGCACAATGACAGAGGCCCAGGGGGAGAACGAACACGAACACACACACACAGACACACACATATATGCATGCACGCACGCTTTGGGACATTTGTGTATCAGGAATTGTGGGAAATGGGCCGTACATACTGCATGCATGCTCTGAAACACACACACGCGTAGAGACCAACATACGAGTGCTCACCTTTGTGCTGGGGTATTCTTGGACTGCAGAGCGCAGTAGTACTGACACGTCGCCCTGCATTTCCACCAGTGCTTTGTGACTTCCTGACATCTTCTACAAGAAGACAAGAGAAATCAGCTATATGAACTGTGTAAATGTTATCTTATAGATCAGCTTTTACTCTTCATAAAAAACTTGTTTCAAAAATCAATATCTTAATTTTCAACATTTACATTCTGCATTTTTAAGTTTACTCCATTTTGTTGGGACAACAAGAGCACAGAGAGGAAACGAAATGATAAGAATCAGTATTTTTTATATACAAAAAAGTAATATTATCTAAAATATTTTTGTTAAAGTCACAAATAAGAATACAAATAAATTGAAATTAAAGACATTGGTTGAAAATTAACTAAAATAAACAAAAATAGTAATTTTCATATATTTATATATATTTGCACGCACATCTCATAACTATATTTATAAGACTTCCCATATAGCTTGGCACTTTTGTTCAAAATTGAGGTTTGTAAGATTGTTTTTAAATGTTTAATAACTGTTTTCTATTTGAGTCTTGATCTTTGTTGAGATCTTTGTTGAGTTTGTTGAGTCTTGATTGATCTTTCAGAAATCATTCTAATATGAGGATTTGCTGCTCAAGGAGCATTTCTAATTATTATAAAAGTTGAAAATAGTTTTTCAGGATTCTTTGATAAATAGAAAGTTCAAAAGAAAAGCATTTATTTAAAATAGAAATATTTTGCAAAATTATACATTTCTTTACTGCCATTTTTTTTAAATGTAATGCATCTTTGCTGCATACAAATGTGATTTTTTTAAGACTGATTCAAAACAATTGTTGTTTTTTAAAAGTGCTACAAGTTGAACCACTTCACCACATCCTTAAGCATTAAATGAAACTATCACATTATTAAACAGTCGTTGTTATTGTTTGATCGTAGTTATTTGATGAAAAACACAAAAAATACTATGTTAAGAGCTAGACAGGTCATATAAACTGGGTTGTACAACTGCCACTTCCTGCCCAGTCCATTCACCACTGCAGCAGGAGTCAGAGCTGCTTGCATAATGCAACAGTGCATTTACACAAAAAGTCAGTTCAGGCTCTTGCACCCGGCCATTAAGGACATTTTAAGGTGTCATGGAATATTTCAAGAGCAGAGGTCTTGAAAACATGAATATTTGAGATGCCAAATGGCCACTGTGTCAGCTTTGTCTGTCAACAGTTCTACAATGATAGGCTGAAAAATTGCTGACATTCACTGAGAAAGAAGCAGTGAAGGTACCTTCTTTACAGAGCGCATAGGAGACTTTTGGCTACAGTGTTACTTGCGGGCAACATTACTAGAAACTAACTTCTGAAGACAAACGCCAGCAGCTAGGACAAGCTTAAAGGAGAACTCCAGCGCAAAATGAACCTTTGGTCTAATTACACATTGTTACCTAGTCAACCGTTATCTGAGATTTGTTTTCATGATTATCGAATGTAAATAGTTTTATCTCTAAAAACAGTTTAGCCTATAACGCTAGTATAACGCTAGTAAATAGGGCATAGAGTAATGACAAATAAAAATTGCTTGTTAATACCACTAACAAGGCTCAAAATAGCCCCACACTAACACGGTAGCATAATAAGGGTCCCTACCTTCAAACCGAAGCATTGAGAACGTTGTCAGTGTCCAGACAGTTTAATAAGAAGATATTTTATACATACAGTCAGCTTCGCGAAAACAGGCAGAAGCCATCTTTGAAAAACAGTCTCTATCAGTCGATCTACGAACGCCGATCCAAGTGCGCTGGTGAGATGTGATTAAATTATTTTTATTTATTTATTTTCTCTGTTGCATTCAGTGCTTCTCTTATGCGCTCAGTGCTTTCTTCCGGAAACAACGGACCATATGAGATTCTACACAATTCAGCGCACTTGGATCGGCGTTCGTAGATCGACTGGTAGAGACTGTTTTTCAAAGATGGCTTCTGCCTGTATTCGCGAAGCTGACTGTATGTATAAAATATCTTCTTATTAAACTGTCTGGACACTGACAAAGTTCTCAATGCTTCGGTTTGAAGGTAGGGACCCTTATTATGCTACCGTGTTAGTGTGGGGCTATTTTGAGCCTTGTTAGTGGTATTAACAAGCGATTTTTATTTGTCATTACTCTGTGCCCTATATACTAGCGTTATAGTCTAAACTGTTTTTAGAGATAAAACTATTTACATTCGATAATCATGAAAACAAATCTCAGATAGCGGTTGACTAGGTAACAATGTGTAATTAGACCAAAGGTTCATTTTGCGCTGGAGTTCTCCTTTAAGGAAGGCTTGCTGCGATTGTTGGTGTTACAAAGTGTTCGGCCGTACACCAATTACATTACTTGCTCACCATTGGCACCGCCCCCACTGTTGTTTTGCTTTTCTACAGAAATAAAAACCATTCCAACTAGACGAACGACGCTACAATTATAAACTGAAAGTTTCTGCTCTGCTCTACAACACGAGCTGCAGTCTCTCCGCAGTAGTCAGATTACATTTTTCATGTGACAAGAGTGAGACGAGATGACAAAATAACAAAAATTGACAAATATCTAATCTTGTCAAATATGCGGTCCGCTTTGGTATCGCAGGAATAAATTACATTTTTAAAATATATTAAAATGGAAAATATAATTATTTCAATTGTAATATTCTAGAATATTGCTGTTTTGATCAAATAAATGCAGCCTTGGTGAGTATAAGAGACTTCTTTTAAAAACATTAAGTGAATAATACAGACTCTAAACTTTTAAATAGTAGTGTACATCAATTAAGGATAAGGAAATTCCAGAAAATTATTTTTTTTAAACAAGAACATGTCTTGTGTGAAGTGTGAACAGCCCCTTAGAAGGTACCTGACAGTAGATAGCAAAGTACCTCTGATGTTTGAACTACAAAGCATTAAATTGGTTGCATAATCTTCAACATTTCTCTTTAAATGTTCCTGGATGACATTTTAAGCCTAAAATCAATATCCATTTCACTTATTTGCTGTCTCAGATGTGAATCAGGCAGAGTTCATCTGTATGCTGCATAAGATCTGGAGGAACTCCATTTAGAGGCATAAGTTGACAAAGCACAACATTCAAACTCCATACGGGCATTACCCTTCATTCAAATTAAGTGATATCAAGACAATGGAGCTGACATAATCCATCAGTCATGATCAGTTAAGAGCCGTGATTTGTTTGAATTATGCACATGCATTAGTCAAATAAAGACTTGGAGAAGGACTTCATTAACTAAAGGGAGGGGAAGGAAGCCAAAGGAACACACATTTCCATCGAGCTCTCGCATCGAGGAGAATGCTAATGTACAGGGACAAACGAAGCAGGGGGCGTGTGAGTGTGAGGAGGGAGAAGATTGGCTGTCATCCAAAGACCAGTGAGATGCCTCGCTGTCTATTGTTTACACTGGAAACTACCATCTCAGGCAGCTTCCTTACCACAATGAAATCAAACTCTTTACAGAAACAACATTAATGGTCCCTCACACCTCACGTGACGTGCACAGGACTAAGTTAATTCTCCCAGAGCATCAGTGATCGTATTGTTGCTTAAAACTATTCAAAATCGTTTTCAGTAACTGAATTAAAGCTGAAATCAATTCAAATATAAATATCGGATGAAAAACCTAAAATGTAAAAAATTTGACCAATTACTAAAAATTTTATAAAAATAAGTTACGGCTAAATAGATCATTATAAAGCTTTTTTTTTATATGTATAAATAACATACTATAATAGTAAAATAACACTTAATATTTGTTTTATTTTGAATTAATAATTATTTATTTTAATTATTAAAATAAATAATTATTTTGAATTAAATTTAACTTTTTTATTTACACTACAGAAATGTAAAAAAAATTGTCACAGTTATTCACAGATAGTGACAATTTCACTAACCTTATCGCAATGCATTCTGGGATTATCTTTTCCTTGAACCAGACCAGTAAAGAGTTAAGCCAAAAGAGGAATCTATAAGGGTGTTTAATTTTACAGTTCTCAAAAGCCTTTGCATTGGGAATGTGCCTAAGATGCCAAATTTGTCTAGTTAGGAAGCTCACTAGTTTGGAACAGAGCCGATATAATTCGTGAGGACATCTCTCAGAGGTTTGAGGGTGAGGAATTTAGCTCAAATAGAAAATCTGAATCAAAGAATTAAACGGATATAGTTTAATATCTATGGTTACCTGTTGGTAGGGGTTGACCTGACCCACGTTACATGTGAGGTAATACTGCAGTATATCTGTGAAGAAAGAGAGGGGTGTTAGGTATGAAGAAATCAGCATTTATCATCTAGATGAAGTTCCACTCATGGCAGTGTTTTTTCAATTTGCTTGCATCTACAAACTTCTTATTAACATTCGACATGAAATGGAAGTTGCGATAGACTTTCACTTTCCTTTTGTGTCCTATATCCAATTGAAACGTCATTTCAAACAAGAAAAAAGAAGGGTGGGACTTGATTTTGTCAATGGGGTATTGTTTGGAGGATTGTGGTTTGTTATTGGTTGATCTCATGTGAGTGACAGGTTGTCCCACCCTAGCGCCAGTAAACACGTCAGAGAAGACAAGAGATATTGCTGAAAGAGGGAGGTGAAGTTTTGACAAAAGATTTTTTTTTTTTAAGTAAAAAAACAATCCTTCAGAATTGTCAATTTGGACTTTATGGTGAACAACAAAACATTGTGACTTTATTCCACAAGCACTGTAAGTCATTACAAACCTGCAACAAGCTAAAAATCTTTCTGTTTTACATCTGCCCTAAGCAGATAAACTCACACTGACACACTATCATTTGCTGACCTCAGAGAGCCCACAGCAGCCATGTCAGGTATTTGAATAGCTATATTTCCAACCACGAGCCAATTTAGATTCAGTCCACGACTGCCTCACTCAACCAAGATAAGCCTAACATATAATTTCTCTTCTGTAGAGGACAATTTCCCAGTCAATGCAAAAGAATCAATAACTATATCTAGGGAAGACCAGATTTTTTTTGCACCGATATTAGAGGAGAATCTGTGGAACAGATTTAGACATGCTAAAACAAAGCTGAGATCACTCTTATTGGTAGCTTAAAGCATTAAAAAATGGCCAAAATATTGAATAAATGTCTTTCAGTCTTGGGGTGCTCAAGAATAACTCTTGCCTCACGTGAAGTAGTTTGCAAGTTCAGATACTCTTGTCTCAGATTTCAATGTGACTGTAGCGATGAAGAGAGCAGTGAAGATGTAGACTGCAGGGTTAAAAAAAAAAAACTTTTCTATTTCTGCACAGGAAATACTAATTCACATAGTCCTCTCATAAACCTCCACACGCCAACGCAGATGGAGTCTTGGGCCATCTTCATACGCAGCTTGCAGAGGGTTGCGTGAATGAGAATCAAAAACAGACTCATGCGTCAGAGCAGTGGGTTTGTTGAGGAGGAGTGATGCTTTCATCACTATCATTACACACGTGGACAAGAGCATGGCAGCAGCCACAGGGAAAAGTGCCAGCAGTGATGTCTGTAAAACCTGCTTATGAACAAGCAAATTCTCCCATCACATACAACCAGACTCCCTGATTGCATATAAACGGTACAATTATAGCAATAATGAGGGGAATAAAGTGGCCTCTCAATCTATCCATGGATGGCTGTATAAGGCTGAAGTGAGCGGCATTGGTTTATAGTGTAGTTCATGGCTGGATTTATAGGTTGTAATTGTATTCAGACTGTGTGTCAGGGCCCCATAGTCTCACATGTCATGTGTGAATGACCTCCAGTAATTGGTTGACTGGTGATGCCTTTATGAAACAGAGACAATGGAGTGACTTCCAAAACGGTTCTGAGAGGAGGCTGAGCTTTAAATCCCACTCACTCTGCAATGACTGCAGGCTGTAAAAGATCCTGATTCATGCAAGTCAGGAAACACGCCAGATCTTCTTTATGAAGGGTTTCACTGCTTTTCTTCAATGATGATTCTTCTGAGACGTTATCAGATGACTAAACCGTGTATATCATGGAAGACAATTATAGCATTACATTAAACACGTTCCCCATTAAAATTAGAGATATGTTTGGACTATTTTCATCTTCTGGGTTTGAAATCAACAATGAGTGAAGATGAGGATAAACATTGTGACACCCTTGTGAACAATCATGTGAATTATTATTGGTTAGCCAATAATAACAGGTAATTTACATATTGAAGTAGCAAAAGCATTCAGTCTACGGGGCAATTTGAACAACACAGAAAACTGTTCTATTGGTTTGGACATTCATTTACATTATGGTGCCTGAAAACGCAAGCTTTTTTAAATGTTTTTGAAAATGACACAGTTATAGTCTCTGTGTAAACTACCGGTACAAAAAATTTAAAACCGGTAAAAGTAAATTTTTTACTTTTCAGATCAGTGTAAACAGGGATCATTTTGACAACGTTTGTCCAAAAAAAAAAAAAAAAAAAAAAAAAAAAAAAAAAAAACAGTGCAAAGTAAAAAACGTTTCTGCTTTTAGTACATCGTTGTCATGTAAACGCACCCACATTCTAAACGTTTTTTTTGGCGTAAGGAAATTAAAAGACCCTTTTTTACATTTCAAAATGTTAAAGATGTATATCTTCCCCAAGCTAAACAACCCCACTATTGTGTTTATGACATTACAAACTCACAGCAGTGTTTACTTTTAGTATTTACGTTTAGTTTTTTTGTTGTTGTAATGCAAGGCAAATATAAAAAAATATATAGTGTTATATAACTATAATAATAATAATAATAATAACAATAATAATATTTAAAAAGTTAGCTAGATTTTAATTGCATAAATGCATACCAGTCTGTAAAAAGTCTAAAACGTCTGTAAACAACTAGGCTGTATTAAACACCACAGCACAGAAGACTTGCTGGAATACATATTGAGGCTTTCCTCACAGAAGGCAGACACATGATGGCACAGGGACATGCGTGTTTGTAAGTACAGAGAAGTCTGGGTTCTATTCTGGGGAAACACAGTAGAATGACTCGAGAGTCTAGGACAGTGATGGCCCGAGGGAACACACTCAAAGCTTCACTGATCACCTTTTCTCTGAGGAATCCATCTACAGCCATTAATGCTTCCGGCTGAATCACTGCTCCAAATCTTTATCTGGACTAAAGGGCCGTAACTTGCAAAGGTGTGAGCTAGAGTCTGATCTCTTAGTTTTAATTAATTTAACAACACTGCTTCAAAAGACTTAAGGCCCGTTCACATCAACAACGATACATATAAAGATAACTATATTAGCATCCACACCAGAGGACTAGGCTATATCGTTCTGTTTATTCCAAGCGTGTGCTGGTCTTTCACCTTAAATGTGCGAGCTTGTTTACAGCATGATGGATTCTGATTGGCTCATCAACTCTGTAAAATAGTTTTGAAAGTGAAAGTTCTATTATTTAACTATATATTTATTGTTCTCTTTATAGTAATCATCCTTGGTGTGAACGGGCCTTTAGAATATAGTGCACAAGTCACATGGAGCACTTGTGAATTTTTGACACTATGAACTGGGTTAGACAAAGTCTGGGTAAACCAGAAACTTATTTTTATTTCCACAGACAAAAAAAAATTACACATTTAAATGACATCAGGGTGAATACATAACAGCACAGTGTTCAATTTTGGGTGACCTATCCATTTAAGGAGTTTTTTTAGAGCAAATGAGAGAAAGACTGAAGATAGGAAGAACAAAGATAAGAATAGAGCCCAGAAGACACACAATTTCATGCGTGTGTGAAGCTGACAGTCACACGGTTTATCATCCCCATCCTTCAGCAGTTTTCTCTTATCTCTCTCCGTATTTTGTTCTTCAGAAGTTCTCTTTGCTGTAGCTCTTCTCTTCACAGCCGACTAACAAATTGATTAATCATAACAGAGGCCAAAGTTGACATATCGAACCTGCTTATGCTACACTAAAGCATACAGGGATCCACATGCATTCATTATTACACTTCTGCTTAATGCGAAGCACCAATGCTAGGAGTCATTCACTGAGCCCCAATATAACCTCTGCATCTTAATGACGAAAGCTCCAACATAACGAAACCCATTTAAAAGCATTTAAAGACGCCATATTATGCCACTTTTATAAAGTCTTGCTTTTGTCTTTGGGTCTACTAGGTGTTCATGCTTGAATGTTTAAAATACATTGTCGCAGCACCTCTTTTCCCAGTCTGACAGTAACGCTCTGTTTAGTTCCTGTCTCTATGAAGCCCCTCATTCCAAAAAGCGCAATGTACTCTGATTGGCTGTCTGGACCAGTGTGTTGTGATTGGTCAGTCGCTTTGAGCGTATTTCAGAAATGTCACGCCCCTTACTATAACAGTTTCAACACACTACTAATGCAACTCAGCCAGGCCTTACACTTTTTTTTTTGTGGCTGGGAATTGTTTAAATGAGGAATATTGTTGTGTGTACGTTCCTAAAAGAAAACTCAAGATTACAATCGAGGCGTTTGAGGGAGTTCAGAAACAGTTTGGAGTGACTTTGTAACTTTGCAGACCTTTTTCATACTCAAACAGTAACATTACACACTAAAGAAAGTTGAAAATGTAAAGCAGCATAATAGGTCCTCTTTAATAGGATTCACACGTTCAAGCCAGTGAAAATGCTTCCTTTCCAGGGAATAAGTCATAGGAAGACCATTTGAAAACCAATGGGCCGTACCTCGATTAGGCTTGACCAGAATGTATGATCTCGCTCCGGCCACCCAAAGAGGAAGGGATTGGACACGCAAAACAAACACAGGCTGGTGGATAAAACACCCACACAGTTGTCTCTTCCCACTGATTTACTGAGAGCATCCAGCCTCCTGTGAATAATAAGGTCACTTTGAAGAGGAACTGCTGTGTTGAGTAATGCTGATAAAGTGAGGAAGAGAAAGTCAGATGGAACGCTTCCTCTCTGAGCCAACAGGAAATGAAAGCCCGCGTGACTGTTCACTCCTCAGAGAACACGCTCCTCCGTCAGGAGGTGTAGGACCGTCTATATTCAGACAGACTCGCGAGTGATTCACAATAACACCTGCTAGATTAAGCGTCTTACTCACAAATCAGCAGGAGGTGGAAGAAAGAAAATGGTAAAGAGAACTGGAGTGGAATAAGACGTACCTTTCTTGATAAGTGTGTACTGCTCTGACACCTTGGTAATGTACATGTCAGGTGCCGCACAGAAGTCACTGATGCCCTAAAATGAGAGAAAAGCAATTTAATGAGTATATTCTATATTTTATAGCATGTTATTTTCCACTGAAGTTCAGAAATATTTTTCAGGACCAATTAATGGCCTTAGTTCATTCATTAAATTATTAAAAACTGACAGATTTCTACTTCAAATAAACACTGTTCTTTTAAAGTTTCCTGACTTTATCACAGTTTTCACAAAAATATTAGGCAGCACAATTGTTTTCAACATTGAAACACTGTAAAGAAGAAGAAAAAACTGTTTCTGCCTTAAATTTGAAGTAAAAAAAGTACCTTAAACGTGGATACTTAAGTTATTTCAACTTAAATTACATTAAAGTGACAATGACAATTACATTAAAACTTTTAAAAAATGAGCTGAATTTTGAATAACTTATGAAAACTTATTTAGTTTTTGATGAGATTAAGCAATGTAAAAACATATGTTGTCAACTTATTGATCATATAATTTTTTACAGTGTAATAGGAAATGTTTCTTGAGCAGGAAATTGTCAGACTCATTTCTGAAGGATCTTGTGACACTGAAGACTGGAGTAATACATTAAAAAAAATTTAATAAAATGGGAAACAGTTATTTTAAATTGTAAACAAAATATATACTTATTTTACTGTATTTTTGATCAAATTAATAGAGCTATTGTGAGTATAAGAGACTTTTCAAAAACATTCAAAACCATCCTACTGACATCAAACTATTGAATGGTAGTGTGTATATTTTAAGATGTTATTTTTAGCGGCAGTGATTTAAATAGCGTCCTGGCAGCTTGCTGTGCTTTAGCTGTTTGACAAGTGTTGCATTTTTATTATGGCATGTCAAGTTAAAAAACAAAAAAAATGCCACCTTTGAGATCCCTGATTTCGGTTTCATTGCATTTTGCACCAGCAAGAAAACATCTTATCTATATTCCCCCCATGAAATGCATGCAATCAGGGTCAGGTCAATCTGAAACTAGCCCAATCATACAGGGGCTTCCATACAATCGATTTGCCAACTAGTAGTAGGCAACCCACTGACTTGATGATTTTGAGGTCTGTACAATCCTAATATGTAACTGCCTTTTATGTGAATTTAGTAAAAGCAGCACCATGAAATTGTTTTATGAAGTTTCTTAATGATAAATAGGAGTTGATATGTAAACACAGGTGGTCGTTGTTAATGTGCTAATGGTTGTGGCGTCCCAACCATGGCAATTTCTATTAATGTCCGGTGTGGACTGGGGAGGGAGTTTTGCATTGTGAGTGTTAAAGGATTAGTTCACTTTTAAAAAAAACTTTTGCTGATAATTTACTCACCCCCATCATCCAAAAGATGTCCATATCTTTCTTTCTTCAGTCGAAAAGAAATTAAGGTTTTTGATGAAAACATTCCTGGATTTTTCTCCATATAATGGACTTCATTGGGTACCAAATGGTTCAAGGTCAAAATGAGAGTTTCAGTGCAGCTTCAAAGGGCTTTAAACGATACCAGACGATGAATAAGGGTCTTATCTAGCAAAACGTAATGTCACGTAATACGCAATTACGTTCAAAAGGTCACGCTTGACGTACCGAGTCAGTGTTTACAAAAAGAGGGCCATATACAAATTCAAATGTCTGTGTCAGTTTATCATTTAAATGCCCATTTCGTGTGCGCATCCTGGGTGTTTTAATATTAAAAAGGCTAAAAGAACATTTTCGTCAGGACAGAAGCGTGACCTTTTGAACGTCACAGAACAGAGCAAGGCGAGCATTTGTGCTTATAAAACTTTAACTTTTTAATTTATTTTTTAAATGACCGATCGGCAATATCAGCAAAAGTTATTTAGCAAAAGAGTCGCGTTCATGCGTTTTTTCGTATTCATCATTCGGTGGCTCTGAACTGTCAAAACACTTCTCAAAATGCTTGCTACAGAAGTGAAAATTTTCATTTGGATAACTTTTTATTTTTATGATTGACAAAAGTTTCAGAGGCGGTGCGTAAACGTGATTGACACAACGTGCAGTCGTATTTATTTTTTAAAGTGCAAAAATTTCGGACGAGGATTTCAGACTCTACGTTTTAGAGTACATCTATTAAAAAAATGGCATGATATCTCCCCTTGAAAGCAGTAATAAGGTATTACTGTGCTAAATGGGCTGCTAATCAGAGATAAGCCATTACTGGCTGCTTTAGGAAATTCCACAGATATAATTCAAGCGTGTGCAGGAAAGATCATAAGAGAAAGCATCAGTACAATACTGTCCTGCCTCTGTGTGGAGTAGTGTTGCCATGGAGACACTCACCGAGGAGACAGTCAGTTCCAGACCCAGTGAGCCCCAGCTGATCACCAGCGCCAACACACCCAGAAAACACACCCTGAGAGAACAAAGATATGATTATCTCAGCCATCATTATATACAGTTTATACATGTTATGACCATTTAAATGGTTGGAACCCCCTCAAAGGGTTATTTCTGCTGGGGAAAACCCTTCATCCCTCAACAATTTCCATTACTTTCAAATATAATTAGAATTTAACGGTACTAAAATTATGGAGTCAGCAGTGGGATTAAGCACATATTGCCATCATCCATAGCTTGTTATGAGTATTATCTTTGGGTAAAACAACCAAAGAAATCTGCTCATCTTCACATCTAAAGGCCATATCTGAGCATATATAGCATATTGCAGAATAGCAGACTGCAAATAATTAATAATAATAATTTATAGTATTAAATAATATTAATAAAATGAGAAAAATAAATACTATATACGCACACTAATTATCATTTGATTTTATTCATATTTAATACTTAACTAAAATACTTCTCTAAAAACGAATATATTTTATATCTCAAATCTTTTATATCTTGAATAAGTATATTTATTTTATGGATGTTTATATATTTTAAACAAAAATTCTGAACAAAAATGACAGCTTGCAGTATAAAACTCTAAAGTTGTCTTCTAAAAACAGATATCGAATGGATTTTTTTTGTGATTACTTAAACATAAATTAATCAACATTATGGCTCCATCTGTTCTTTTAAATGAAGGCCAGATCAAACAAAAGGATGGTATCTTGGTATCAAGAATTGCCTTAAGTCAGGAGTGAACTATAGCAACCTCAAGCTGTCGTGATTTTAGAAAGTAGCAACTTTTTTTACTGAGCAAATCAATATCCTGACATTTACCTTCTGACACGGCCTCAAGTCAAACAGGCTTTTTTGCTATATAATGTGAATGCTAAATGTTAAACGTCTGAACATATAAATGGGCAAGACAAGCCAGAGGAAATCGGTAAGCCAGCTACAGGATAGAGACGCCAGGCTTTAATGTGAGCTCTAGCCCGCGGAAACAACGCACTGCTTCCTTCTTTAAGAAACAGCAGGTTTACAGTGGCCAATGAGACGGCTCTATCTTTTTTTGGCAGGGCTAGTGGAATTGTTTTGCACAATCTACTAAATGACAAAACATGATTGGTCCCACACATGCAGGTACTCCGGTGTACCCACAAGGCTGTTTCAAAAGGTAGCTGAGCAACATGAGTGTTGTATATATTTTATATTATATATATTTTATATATAACTATATATATTTTTATTCTTTTAGCATAGAGTGCAACAGCCAGGTCCCAAATTTAAAAATCTCATTAATAGAGAAATTAATTAAAAATTAACAATAACTTATAAACCTTTAAAAGACACACCAACTGTGAGCTACACAGTTAATTGATGGTGTGTGCTTTGGTTAAAGCCATCAGCCCGCATCATTTCTACTTATTTTTTTAAATATTGTGTTCAAGAGAAGAAATGCTTGTGAGAAACTAATGAAATCTGCAGCTAAATCTGTCCCCGCCCATCCCAATGAAGCACTACGACAAACGATTCAGTCCCCCGGTTTCAGACGAGGCTTAAGCTAGTCCCAGACTAAAATGCATGTTTGATCTGTTTTAACTGAAAGCTACATGCACTGACATATTAACATTTGAAGTGGATCAAAGTTATACATGAATATTGAACAATATCCGTTCTCGTCTTAGGACAACTTTGATGAACTTTTTTGATCCACTGTTGACTACTGTATGTCAGTGCCAATAGCTACGTTAACATGGATACTTTTTTGCTTCAATCATAATTAATTCATTCCAAATTCTATAAGCACTGAAGCTCTATTTTCCCTGGTGTACCACACATGACTCAAAGACACATCTATAAGAACCTTCTTACCCAATCAGAGTTCCTTTGGAGTTGCGTATGAGACCGAAGAGCACCAGAAGGCAAATAAGCACATCAAACAGCAGCAGACCCAGGTAGCCCAGCCACCTAATGAGGACAACACATTAACATGATACATTTCAAACGCAGCAAATTCTACAGCATTAATGTCACTTACACTAACAGATCAGTTGCCTATTGTACATTTAAATATATTAAATACACTACCTCATCCTTTATTCCGCAAGGATGCATTACATAGATTTCTATTTCAAATAAATGTTGTTCTTCTGAACTTTCATCAAACAATCCAAAAAAATTTATCACGGTTTCCACAAAAATATTAAAATATTTACTGTTTTACTGTATTTTTTATCGAATAAAATGCAGCATTGGTGACAGACCCCAAACCTTTAAACAGAAGTATATACTATATTATATACCTAAAAAATGTTTAAGTTTCATAACAAATCTATTTAAATGCACATGCCCTAATGAAGATCTTTAAATTTTTTGAAGTTTACTCGTGCAAACTTTCCATCACGAGGATGGTGGTTGTTGCTAGATGGCATAAAGGTGGCAACATTTGTAAAAAAACATGTTTAGAAAATTTACGTTTTGGGAATCCATATCAAACATGTTTAGTTTTATAGGTTTATAAATTTATAGGCTTTAAGAAACTTCTTTGACTTTTTTAGGCAAACTAACAGACCCCCACTGCAATTTCTTTCACTGAGAAATGTAAATGGTTGACGGGAGGTGGAAAAAGACAGCGAGTGGACGGAATACTAATTTCTATTCTCACTGAGAATGCACTGTTCACAACTTTTGTGACACAGAGAAATGCTTTGAGCGTTTATTTTTCTCCCGAATTTATTTGGAGGATGTTAAAAAAGGTTTTACACAAACAAAAGTACACTTCATAATGTGTCAACACCAACATTTCAGTTACCAATATAGGGGATCCCCTATTTAAAGTTAATATTTGAGATAAAAATTTCAATAACACCTCACCCATATTTTTACAGTTCTCTGATGCCGGTTTATGGTCATTTGACATCAAGTTAAAATCACATATTTCATCTTTTTTAGTAAGTGTTTTTATTTTGATTGTTTTTATTGCTATTTTCCTTTATTAAAAATAACTAAATGTATAAATACTTGCATCCGGGTATTGAAATCTGTATTTTTTCTTTTTATTGTTTTAGTTTCGACTTGGTACTGAAATACCAGAAAGTTTGAAAGTTTGACATCCCTACATATTCCTTTCACTGATCTCTTTCTGTGACAGATATGAATGTACATACCTGTACCAGTCATATAGTTCAATCTGGGTTGCCAGATCCTCCAGGGAGATGCTGAGATTGTTCCAAAAAGGAATGTCAGCCATCTGACGGACCAGCTCACCCCGCTGAGCCTGGAGTTTCTGTATGATGGACAGGTAGTCTGTATGCTTTGCATACTGGTCCTTTAGTAGCTGAAGATTCTCGTCCACAGTCTGGCTCTGAGCAGATGTACTTTCTGACACCTACAGAAACACACATTTGCTTTAAAAGCTCTTTTCTCGTGAGCTAAGGATCAGTGTAACAACTTTGAGTAAGTCAGTGAGAATGTCAAGCTCTGGTGTGTTTTGGAGGGATGGAGAACCATTTAAACATAACCCAGTGTGCATCAGTGCCTCACCAGTCTGTGTATTCCTGACACGGTGCGGTTGGCATGACGAAGGGAGTAAGTCAGTCGATTCACGCCGTCACACGTCTCTCCGTTCCCGTAGAAACCAACAGCAATGCCGGCGCTGTAAGGACACATAAAATGAAGGCCTTCAGTAGAGCCGTGGTAACCCTGAGGAATAGGTCAGTAATTTCTCAAACCCTGCACCCAGTCGGCAGAAGATAACACAACTGAACAACACATGATATGAATGACCCATTAAATAATAGTTAAGGATCACAGATAATTCAGGATACTGATATACAGCAGTCATTCCCGACCAGAGGAAGTTAAAAGGATAAAAGTCTGTCTAACAGTAATAACCGTCATTCAGCTACCGGAAATACAACAAATGTGTTTATACCACTGTTCAAAAGTTTGGGGCGTCTAAGAATTTTTTTTTTGTGACAAATTAATACTTGTAAATAAATCGAACGAGTGTTATTTTTAATGTATATGTTGTGATTATTTTAACTCCTTTTCTATGTAAAGCACTTTGAATTACCATTGTGTATGAAATGTGCTATATAAATAAACTTGCCTCTCATATGTGAAATTTTAAATAAATGCTGTTCTTTTGAACTTTCTATTCATCAAACAATCCTGAATGGTTTCCACAAAAATATTAAGCAGCACAACGGTTTTCAACATTGATATATCAGCCAACCTTTCATATTGGTGCATCCCAACTTTACTCCAAGTGGAGGTCCCTAAACTTTTGTATACTTTAAATGACTACCTACTTATTCATTTGTAGAGTTAACAACTAACAAAATGTTGTCTGTGGCTTTATACAGAGATCAACACAGATAAACATAGTGGTCGGATGGATATCACTCTGTGAAACTCAACACACCACTGACACCAGACTGTTAGGCTACTACAACAGCGCTGGGAAAAGAGAGATGAAAAGAATCGATTGCGCTAACAGCTTTGACCGAAAGGGAATCAGGTTACAAACACTCGCTGCCCCACAAACCCACTGAGGCCGTTCACAGCAGTGGACAACCTGCATCTGACTTGAACTTGTTGCCTCTCCACAAGGTGGCACAACACTACAACCTGCCAATGGGGCTTTCAATCCCACTCATTCCCATTCCCCACCCTCTCTCGCTCAAGCATCTCACCCAACTCCATTGTAAAGCATTCAAATGGCAGCTACAATCAGCAGCCACAACGTTTACGGGGGTTCTGCGGCTAAACAAAGAGCTATTCACCGCAGGACAGGCCCGCAGCTCTCAACTAGAGTACATTTAAGACAAATTCCATGCATTTGACAGTCTTATTGTTTGCTTCGTGGACAGGCCAAAGACTAAGTATTAAGGTCCTATTGTCAGTGAAGCACTACGCAGGAAGGGAGTCACTTGAGTTGAATTGAGTGACAGTCTCTTAAACTAGCTCAATATTTTCTAAACAAGCAGTTGGTTGTGTTAAACTGATGCATGGTGTTTTGGTTTTATGCTCCAAGCATTGTCGTGTTTAGCCGGGGCGTGTTGCGGCACGAATGTGCAGATCAGGAAGCAGATGTCACCTCGTCCCACCCCCCCCACCCCCGAGGCCACGGTCATGTGACCCATTACAGAGGGCTCAGTGGAGTTCCGAGCATTCTTACTACACTGCAAATCTGGTTGCTAATCTGCAATAGCAAAGCTAACTAGATAAAAAAAAAAATACACCGTCTAATCTCTCATAGGTCATGAATGACTAGACCGTGATATTTGTGCTTAAAATAAGTGCTTGAGCTTTTCTCAGAAGAAACAATTTTGCAATGACTTTTAATTATGTATGAAGTCAGTTCTCTTCAAGAACAAGTGTCCAATCAGAGTTCACCACATCAATATGAATACTTTGTAAAACAACAGATACCCTACAATGTCAAAGATGATACTTTCTGGTGGTCAAATATTAGTCAAGTAAACTTATTTTTGTCAACTGTTTTGACTTAAATGTAGTGTTAGCATTTATCTTTAAAAATAAATGCCTCATGGTTTTAAATTTTGTTATGTAAATACAAAAAAACAAAGAGTATACTTTGACTACTATATACCATGATACTGTTTCATCATCATAATCATGTGTCATGGTATTTCAATTATAACGTAAGGTACTTCAAAGAATACTATGGTATTACCATTGTAGAAGTGTCAATCAAACTTGAAGAAAAAGCAGAAGAGGGAAGCAGTGAGGTTTATAGGATCAGATGCATTCAACCATACAAGAGACATCTCCGATAATAGTTATGCTGAGAGATGGGAAGTGATTGTGGGCTCTAAGGCAAGATGTGACCCGAGGACAGACCAATCAATGGTCCCGCAGCTGTGGCCTATGGTGGGCCGACATCACTGCTATCCTGTATTAATTAAAGATCAGTCTGTTAGACGGTCTCTATTCTGAGCCCAAGCTCTCACGGGGCAATACAGACATACTGCAAACAAATAAATAACAAAAATAAGCCACATGACTCAACGAAATCTATCCCAGGGCTCGCTGATGCTAAGCAGCAAACTTTATTCGCGTAACATAGAATAAGAAATGACCTGTGAATGTTGATCGATGTGAATGGGGTTAAACACTCCTTAGAGAATAACACTCCATTGACTGGGCAAATCACACTGAGCGATCTCATTACTTATGCTCGTTCTGGTGCACCCATCCCCCTAAAGCACAGCGTCCTGAATCAGTGGGGATTTGGCTAAGTGGAGTGTCACACGGTTAAGAGACATGTTTGGTCACAATGCGCCTGAAGAGTGAGCGGCTTTTAGTGTTCTTCCCAAAACAAAAGGCTCTCATGTGCTTATTAATTTAAAAACAGTTTGAATCTCTATTCAATAGGTCAGGGGAAAAAATGTATACGTCAATATTTTGCGATTTTGGCTCTATAAAGTCACAGAGCGGGGCTACCGGGGTTTGTCAAAGTGTCAGTAACACTCTGCTGATTCCACAGCTGAAGAGTTTTAAACTTTCACTGGCATTAATCACAACACAGCAACTGACAGTAACATGACGTGAAGGCAAGTATGGTAACCCATACTCGGAATATGTCCTCTGCATTTAACCCATCCAAGTTAGTAGTAGTAGTATTTGAGTTTATTGCCATATCAGCATCACTGGCAATTACATGTCAGATACATATTAAACATTTAACAACATAATATCATAAGTGATAACAATGATAAAAAATTAAATAATTGTAAAAAATAAAATGTACATGAACAAAATGAATACAATTCTATAAAATATTCTTTAAATGTAATGTACTTGTGCTAAAAATTATAAAACAAAATTCTGGATCCATAAGCCCTTAAAAGTTTGTCCTCCTGATAAAAAGCGCAGTCTCATAACATAAAGAGCGGGTGTTGAATGGATTTTCACTAACTTAAACCCGTCTGATTGCATTCATGCGGTAAACAGACATCAAGTGTAGCGTCAGTTCTGGCAGGTCACGTTAGTCAAGCTCGCATCAGCTGATCCACGTCTACCTATTGGAATACAACGCCTATCACTCTACATATAAGACTGATTCAGTATTATCAGCAGCTATCACGTTTCTCAAGAGCGAATTACCCTCCTCCATCCCCAGCTCCTCCTCTGTCCAGTCAGGATTTGGCATTCTGATTCCCCTCGAATCAGAATAAATTCTCAAATTATGATATATTTTAAAATCTTGAATTAACAAGATCAACAAAAAGAACAAATATCTGCATACATTCATGTTGGTTCTGTTCTGTTTACCCTAAGGGGGGTTATTACTGCTCTTATCCATGCTAGGCATGTTTAGCATAAACGCTGTAAAGGTTTCAGAGTCTTGCTCTGGATTTCCATAATCTTTAGTTATGCAGCATGCAGCACTACAGCTAAAATGTGCCTGAAGCTACAGATATCAGAAGTCCATGAATGAAACTTAGGTGCTGTGCATCTGAAATGAGTCCTCCAGGCCGTTTCACACCAACTACATTCAAACTAGCTATCTGACAGAAATGTGGATCAAACTTTAGGCTAATAATTGAAAAGAAAGCCAATTCATGTGTCTTGACCATGCAAGCCTCCACTATATAAATTCTGACTGAACAGTGTGCATTTGATGGGATTTCATCGGGACTAAATAATGCATGTGGTGCCACAGAATCAAAATAGACGTCAAAGAAACACTCCTATGTAGGAGTAAATACCAACACACAGACACTAAATGTTACTCGCAACCAACAGGAAACATTTAGAGTAGGTGTTGACCTACATTACTGATTGGATGGTAGATGAATCTACAATACCATGCCTTAAATTCTGCTGTTTACGATCGCTCCTCTGCGTCCTCATGAATCATTGATGAAGGACAGAAGATTGCATGTCTGCCACATTTTGTGAAACATTCTTGTACTTTCTGGTTTCTATTTGAGCGCTCAATGTATCCATTGAGATTTCTTGTAAAGCTCTTAAAATATGTGCCTTCATCAGCAATTCTCAGGAGATTTCACCATACTTCCCAAGAAAGACCAAACAAAAAATTCATTAGAAACAGAATTAGCAGACATATTTAATACTCTATCCTAGAGCATAAATAAGCCTTCAGGTTGAGACTACATATGGTATTTATTACAAGGGCTTCTTACTAAACAATCTGTTCCTGTATAGGATGTCTAGATCCACAGGGTGTACAGCAAAACTGTCCACTGGACGGACGCCATGAGCTTGTTTCCTCCTCATGCATAAGTGATGAGTAGTCAATGCAGAATCTGCACTTTTACACATTTATGTACTGATTGGGGTGGAATATCTGCATAGTTTTCCAGAATGATCTCAAATATGGTAAGAGGGGAGAGGAGGACATTTGTATGACTGACATACAAAAGAATTACATGGAGAGGCTGCAGAGCTTTCAGTGGAATTCTGATGATGCTTTTCTCATGCAGGCGTGTTTTTGTAGAATATACCATTTCTGTTGTCACTGTTACATCCTCCTCTGTCTAGGGTAGAGGAGAAGGAACAGTTTTAAAATAAAAGGTAAGGACACTAAATAAATTAATGTTACAGAGGCCCTGTCTCCTGTCCTAGCACTTTTCAATGAGCACCACAATTTTCCAAATCAACAAAGTTTTAAGGAACATAGTAATCTACCCGTTTCCTGTTTTAGTCAACTAAATAACCTAAAAAAAGACGCAGTACTAAACATAACTCCCTCTCAAACTATAAACAAGAGAAAAAGACAATTCCCTACAGCTTCCTTACATTTTCAATAATCAATAAACAAACAAACCAACTCCGGGATAAAATTAATATCCAATTAACAATCAGTGTCTCAGAGGGAGATCTCACACAAAACTAAAATACCTTACACAAACACAAGAAAAATTTAACAAATGCTTGGAACAGGAGAAAGGGACCCAACAGAAATCCAGCCTCACGTATCCACAGCATTCCAAACCTTTTGTATGGGACACACAAGAGCGAATCAGAAGAGTGAGACAGGCATAAGCTCTGATTAACATCAATTGTCGCTTTTCCTTCTAGGAGAGCGGAAACAAAGTAGACAAACAGGAATACACAACACATTTACAAGATTACATTCGAAGATAACTATGTCATCCAGTTATGCTGCACAATTTGGAATGTTAACCTTTTAGGGCTGCAAAATGTCATTTTGCGATTATTGAGGTCAATATTGCCATTGCGATATAATAAACAAATGGTTTCATGAGTCAACTTGCTTGGTTCTAAAGCAAAACGCACAGATTAGTGAATTCTGAAACTATCAACTAAATGATTGATAACATCTATAATGATCAATAAGCCATTGATGTCTGGATAAAAAAAAATCCTCACATAAACCCATATTAAATGTCATATTTACCTGTGTATCATGTGGTAAATCATCTGGCCGCACGCGTCTTTCTGTGTCACAGCTATGACATTCACATCATGGCCCTACACATGCAGCGCGCTCTCTTTTGACTTGTCACGCATGAATGGTTTAAAGCATTCGCACGAATAAGAACGGGATCATGTAACAAGCCAAACGATGACAAAAAATAACAGGTGCTGCGTTAACAGCTCTAATTTATTTCGTATAAAATCGTAGTATTTTGCGTCATATAATCGCATTGACATCGCAATTACGATATGATTAATCATGGAGCGCTATTACGGTATGCATCAACATTGGGAACGTCGCCAATAAGCAAGGTGAGCAACATTAACTTTCACTAGGTTTTGAAAATAATTTGAGTAAATACTCAACTATAGCAGGATTAATGGGCAGGCTCTTACTCTTAGAACAGCAGACACAACAGGTAAAACTTTACTCGAGTAGCTTTAAAAGTAATGTTTCTTCCGATACTTACCACTTAAAAGTGAGAATGAAGCCAGCCTAAAGCATTACTGACTGCAGGCACATATTATGAGAATATTAATATCACATTATGAGAAATCCTGAGTCATGTCCCTTGCAGATGTGATGATTATTAATGGTGTTTGTGTTGAAAACGAGTTCATCTTCCTCCCCTTGGGGGGGAAAAGTCAGCAGGGAGCCTGTGAAGACGACAGAGAGAGTGTTCTCTGTATTTCTACTTCCACAGGACCAGATGTGCATGGATAGACTTTCACAGAAGGGAAGATGCTTGCTCTACATGCACACTCACAGCAGTAAGCATATATGAGAGAGAGAGAGAGAGAGAGAGAGAGAGAGAGAGAGAGAGAGAGAGAGAGAGAGAGAGAGAGAGAGAGAGAGAGAGAGAGAGAGAGAGAGAGAGAGAGAGAGAGAGAGAGAGAGAGAGAGAGAGAGAGAGAGAGAGAGAGAGAGAGAGAGAGAGAATGTGTGAGACTAGCTCATCAAGGATGAAATTAGGCCCACATGAAATACATACTTTCCCCTCTAAAAAACAACACCACAAACAACAAAAAATCCCCAACAGACAAATAAAAAACTATCCAAAACTGAAAACACCAAACACACCAAAATCCAAAACAAAAACCACCAAACAAAACACCCTGAAAAAAAAAGACCAAAACCTGTGTTATGTTATATGTTATTTTATGTTGTGAGTTATGTTGTGTGTTATATTGTGTTGTGTGTGTCATGTTATATGTTGTGTGTTATGTTATGTTATATGTTATGTAATGTTACAGTATGCTATGTTCATGTTATGTTTTGTATATTTTTTAAAATGTGCACTGATACAGGATGTGTAATTGTGTATTAAGTATTAAGTTTAAGGGCCCATTTTGCTTCCATGGTGGCTTTGAAAAATATACGAAGAGACAGCAACACTCCTTTGTCTTTTTGACTTGCATTGGTGTGTAAGTCATAGTGACCATCAAGTCCTCACCTGTCATCTTGCCTGACAGCTAAGAACATGAACTGAAGGAGAGAGACCCATAAAACCACACAGCAGGCTCTCTCATTCCGACACAACCACAGGCAGACTCCCTGTAGAGCTAGCGCACGTTAACATGGACAAAACATGAGGAGGGAGTGGTTATGAGATTTGGGGGGGGGGGCATTGGTGGAAAAGGGTGGTGGTCCTTTTTTAGTTAGGCACTGCCAGGAAAGACATTGTCATAGCAACAGGCCGGATAATAGTCCAGCCTCAACTTTCCCACCAACATCTTTTTATTCGCATTGTCCGTCCATTTCGCTTTCGAACATCATCATAACAAAAGCCAGCATTACTAATGCAATCTGTTTATGAATCCTTCTAGTGGTTTGCATTCGCTTTAAAGAAACGTCTTGACATCTTGAATTTTAATGGATTATAACGCACTTGAAATAAAACAGCAGCACTACGGTTGATTTAGAAGACATTGAAGGAAAACTATAGAGAAGGACAGCAGAAACACTTTTTGTGATGGCATATAATAGCAACAGCCCTAGAGAGAATGTAGAATTTGAAGTAATGACTTTCTCATGCACAAACCCACGTTATTCTGCAGCTCAGCACTTTGTCATCAGCAACACAATACACTAGGAAGAGCCAATGAAACAGTAAATGTTTCACCTCAGGAAATTTTACCAACCAATCAATAGACATCCTGTGATTAATCCAAGCAATCCAACACTAGTGTATGGAGGGACCCAGAGGGGATTCAAGACTCCAGAAAAAGTCAAACACGCATTAAAATGTAATTCTTCTTTCTATGAGATCCAAATGACCTTGATAAGATCATGAAAAGTCACCTAACAAATCATCAAAATTAGGATATTGGAGTTGTACCAGAGAATTGAACATAATTGACTGAAACCTGGAAACAAAAATATACATTTAAATTATAATTACTATAATTCATAGGGATGCGCTGATATTAAAATTTCCAACACCAATAAAATAACATAAATGGGCAATATTAAATACGGGTAACACTTAGTTACACATTTTACACGTAGTTACTAACAGTAAATTATGCATAGTTACGTGCAACTAACCCTTAAAGATACAATATGTAGGAATTTTGTAATAAAACATCCAAAAAACTCACTTGCACAGTGTGAATATTTCCTGCAGTTGTGTACTTACAATATCCCAAAAGTCTCCAAAGATTTTTTATTTCAGAGAAATTCCAATTTTAAATAAGTGGCCGTCCCGGAAAAAAATGTCGCCTGTCAATGACGCAATCTCCGCAATCTATCCTCGGTTTCCGCTCGTACTGCCATAGCCATGACGTAACCATGGCGACAGACGTGTGGACAACTGCCAAGTGAGTAACGTTTAGCGGCACACAGTTTGTTTCGTTCAAACATAGACCATGGCAAGCAGACTTTGGGACAAACAAGGAGAACTAAAATGAGGATCAATATCAGCGTGGCGTTTTTGAGATGCCGAGAGCTACCGAGACTGACTTCCACTCGACAGAGAGCTAGCGTCCGAGACTAATTTGGACTTGACAGAGCTTCACGAGTCACGACTTGACAGCTTCATTAGACAGGTGAGCAAATGTACATAAAACAAATCAATGTTATAACGTTAGCTTGACATGATGAAATGTTAGAATATGGTCAGTATGTTATTCTAATGTTGATCTAGCTGCTAGTTTCGTACAGCAAACGAACTAACACGTAGAATAACATAACTTTCAACACACATTTAAATGCCGTTTAGTGTGATAGTGTAATGTTATACCAAGTGAAACAGCGCTGCGTTCCCTCGAGTTTAATTCGTCTAATAAACTGACCTGTGTGAGTAATCTATCACTTGTGTGTAGTTCGATAGGATGAAATGTCCTTATTCCTTTATATCCGAGGGACTCGCGTGTGATATCTGTCTCTTATTAACAATCGCGACCTGCTTCATACCACTGTAATGTTAAAAAACATGAGTGTTTTCACTCATCCATAACCATTATTAGATCCATCAGCTTAACAGCAAGTCCCATCATTCAGCTCGTCACTGCGTCATAAACATACGCCTTTGTTATTGTTGGAAACTGCGCCCTCTTGTGACCAAAAAAGCTGCATATTGTAGCTTTAACCAAACCTTATAGTAAAGTACATGTTTTTAATCAATATTAATTGTAATTACACTGTAACAATGGCAGCTTAAAATAAAATGTAATCTAAAATTCTTTATATTTTGCCTACATTAAAAAAATAATAATAATAAAAAAAAAACTTGATTGTTTTAAATTCTACAACTAAATTATAATGTCACACAACATTATAGTATACAGAATGAAAAAGGGAAAATCATTTTGAGATTTACTAACGATTACATTTAACATTATTAAATTATTAGTATCTTTACTAATTAGTAGCAGGAATTTCAATGCACCCCAACTGTTTATTGTTAGTATTATACTCAGATTTTTAGGTCCTTTTCAAACCCTGGGAACCACACAAGACAAAAAATGTAGCATGCCATGGCAGAGAAATGGTCTGAAGAGAATCTTGCTAAGCACACAGGTTCAAGTTCAGTTACCTGAATAACAAATTGAATGGCTCATGGATATACACTTCATTTCCAAATAAAACTTTAAATCTTCTTCAAACGCACTAACCATATTCAGCTTTTACCTGCTTCTTAACACAAATTCTTAACCAGACGTACTGAACAACAAAATCTGGGCTGTTAATCCCTTTCATAAAGCCAGTTAATCAGATTAGAACTGCTGACTTCAGCCAGAACTGCCCATTTTTGCATGCAATTTGCATCAGGCTACCTCCAAAATCGGCATTGACAGATATCATTCTGAATAATCGGATATCGGTGGAGAAATATAGTATTGGTGCATCCCTAAATTAAACCCACGCCTGCAGCTAGCTACAAATAAACTGCAGAGATTAGTGCAGAAATGAATTCCCTTCCAGAAATGAAACCCTGCAGCCCGTCAGATATAATGCAACACGTCTTTTACACTCCAACAGGATGGGTTTTTCCAGTTCGGGAACATTTGATAAAAGCATCTCACTTGAGACCAAACTAGGTGAGCAGTCTACATGTGTCATACCATGACACATACTGCCTGAAATAGGACGCTGACAGAGCGTATATGAGGAAAAATGCATTCAGACTCACCTGCAGACGAGGGTGGCGATGATGACGCACCAGGCGGTGCAGCAGCAGTCTGCATTCGGCTGCTCGCTCTTCTTACGGCGACAACACAGCCAGCAGGAGTAGATGAGGAGGAAGAGGAGGTCCAAAGCCAAGCATGCCAGAGCTACACTGCCCAGCAGCAGGATGGACTGCAGGAGGAGAAGAGAAAATAATCTTAGAGATTGGCGCAATTCTGGATACATAATATTCAAGACAAGAGCCATTTTTTACCAAAGTAAACTCTTGGTAATGAACCTTCAATTTTGGAACATTAAACTCAAAGTAAACATCTTTTTTTCATGCATACGCAAAGCTATGCGTACAATTATCATGATGCAAAATTCTTCAGCAGCACAGTATGTGGGTAGCCAGATGCATAAACTGTACGCTCAGTTTGTGTAGGCGCCTTGAATTTTCTTGGTGGCGATACTGACTCTGTTTTTTCACAGTTGAAAAAGAAACTAGACGCAACAAAAGACGCCCGTGCTGACGAGGGTGAGAGGGTTAAGAGACACCACGCAACTCTAGTTAAAACATTTTTTAAAAACTTTGAGAGAAATCGTGCAGATATTTGAAAAAAAAAAAAAAACACGATATGGTACCATCCTTATAGTACGTTTACTGATAAAAAAGTGCGTGTGTGCCGACCGCTTGTGTTCGCACACACTATCAAATAGAGTATACTTTGATACACTATGTGTTCAGCTGTACCAAAGTGCTCTTAACTGAAGTATAAACCCTGATCCAAATCCACTGTCAGCTATCTTTGGAGTACCATCTGAAATTTACTTCCCAGCATCCCTGCAAAAGGTTCTGGCCTTCACAACTTCATTAGCAAGATGTTTCATTATTTTAAAGTGGAAGCCTGTGTCACCCTCTACATTTAACTCTGACTCGCCAGCATTTAAAAAACAAAAAAAAGTTATCAGCCACCGGCAGTGTTTTTGATCATTTTTACAAAAATTGAATGACCCCCAGAGCATTTTGGTGTATATCTGAACATGCAATACATCGAAAGAAAGAACAGAGCCTCTGCTTTTAAACAAATCAACTTTTTGTTCCGTCTTCATGCTTTTTTTTTTAAATTTTTTATCAACACTTGAATGTGGGTAAGTACATTAAAAAAAAATCATAAAAAAAAAATGCTGAGAATTTTTTTTCAAGACTACAACGTACATAAGCGATGCTTTTATCATTTGTTTCAGCTCCTTTTTTCCCTGTGTTTTGTTCCAAAATATCTCTACTCTTTCAAAAGATGTGTAATAGCGCCCTGGGCCGTGCCATTTAACAGACTCGAAACAAGGAAAAAAATCCATCAATGGCGGGAAGCGTTGGGGAGAATTATGGAAAATTCTGTCAATAGCAGGGAAAGAGTTAATATGCTTAGAGGTATTTGTTGTTTACATGATCCTTAAAGACTTTCATTATGATTTGGCCTGCCTTTTTGGATAAAGTACTGGCTTACTCTACAAACAGTTAAGCTGGGAACCAACATTTCTTCCACCCCCCTTTTTTTTTTTCATTTTCTATTTATTTATTTAATCATTTTTTAATGATGTATTTGTATTTATGTATTATATTGTTTTTTTTGTGATAGTGATATTTATTCATTTTTAGGTAGGCCTATTTTATCTTACCGTTTTATTGTACTGTCTAAAACACCACAATAATTATAATCATATTGTTTTGTTAGTCAGGGTAACAATTTTGTGTAATTTGAACTTGTGACGAATGGGTTTGATATCTGTACACTTTTCCTGAGTAGATAAATCCAATAAAGATATAAAAAAAACCCCACCATTTTACATCTAATGTTGTAAAATTAAAGGAAAATAGTGTGCCTTGATACGAGTTCAGAAACATAAAAAAAAGCTGCATGTTACAACAAATAAATGACCTAATTTGTTGAACCCAACCAAGTTTGTGTTAGATTTCTTTGCAGCTGTTCATTTCAGTTTTATGACTCTTGAGTTCATAATATGACTAAGACAACTCATAGGCACCTTGAAACATTTTAAACGACGTCTGCGTGGGTTGCTCTAAGCCGAGTCTCCCGCTGAAAATCACGTGACAAATAACCTGCAGGGGAAGTTTCGTGTATAACGAGGTCAGAGCTATTCTCGGTTAAGACACACACTTCGCTCTGACAATCTTGTTGTGACAACCACACAGGGATTAAGCACTTTAAGATCATCCGCACTCAAATTCCTCAAAAACTGACCCAATTCAGGTCGCGCCTGATTACCGGGGGAATCGGTCAAATGGAGACACCCATGATGGGTTTGGCCTGGTATCCAATTAGTTAATCTGCACAGACTCACTGAACCCCTCTTCACATATAAGCATTTCAAATCTTCTCCCAAATCAAGTAGTTTCCATACAGCTTTCAACCTTTGCCAAGTGTCCGTCAAGCTCACAGTGTGTGATCACAGGAGAGCTGGGAAAACCATTGTGTCGGTTCAAAAGGGGCCCAGCAAGTCAGACTGGAAAAGTGAGCAGGTCTTAAAAGCACAGTCTGTAATACTTAAAGGGCATCATTGCTCAATGCATTTACTTTAAAACACAAACTCTGATTGTTCATCTCAAGGTAATTCCTTAGGCATATAGGCTCAGATGAGTCTAGTGAATTTGGTGCAGAGTGTGCAGGTAGTTGTACCAGACTGCCACAATGACACCTTCCGAGGAAGAACTAGTTGCTGGAAGTTGTGGATTAACAATTGTGTCACTGAGTCTTGAAGATGAAAGAGTTCAAGAGTTTTGTTTTAGGCAGCTGGTAACAAGTAAACAAGATATCTATGAACATAACCATTTTATTTTGTCTAATGTCCGTGAAATAGTCAGTATTTGGTACTTTTTGGTGAAGGGACATTTTGAACAAAGGTTACACACATACTACTGGCATTAACATTTGGGGTCTGTAAGCAGGGCCAGAAAAGGCTGTCTGTAGGATTTACTGTTTTTTTTTTTTTGTTTAGTTTTTTTTTAAAGAAAATTCAGCAAGTATTCCTTAAATTGTTTAAAAGCGACAGTTGAGACATTTATAATGTTACAAAAAAATCTATTTTAATATAGGCAGCCTTGGTGAGCAAAAGAGACGTTCTCCCAAAAGAAAATGAAAAAATCCTACCAACCCTCATAATTTTGGATTTTAGTATATTTTCTACTCATTTGTTTGTCACTGTCATTGCTGCAGCTATTTAAATGAGCTACCACATTGAACACTGGTCTATTATTGTGGCATCATTAAATTCAGCTCCATCCGGACACTGGCTGGTTATTTTACTTGTCAGTCATTTGGTCTTTTCCAGATTAAGTGGACTGTTTCCAGCCAGGAAATGGCACAATGTGCACCAGACTGATAAAAGTCTGCCTCACCATTAGATTAATAATTATATCAATTACAACACTTCACCAGTTAAAATTTTTGTTTGGGTAATGCAACAGAATAACAAGTAAGCTTCACAGCTCTGCTTTACTAGACATAAGCCATGTTAATTTAGGTTACCTCAGTTAACCCACTCTGCACTCAAAACCAAGGATCAGTCAAGATGGTCGACCAGCTGATGGGACTTTGGGTGCAAAAAGTGAAAAATATCAACTGTGTTCTGCATAGATTTAAATTCAAGACCACTAGATTACATTTTAAATGTCTATTACTTCATTACGTTTTGACTTACATTAATGTGTGATAGAGAAACATGGGAAATAATTTCCAAAAAACAAGAAAACTCAGTCCCTGCCCTGCAGGCAAATGCTAAACCCTGATCTAATTTTAGAAGCACAATTAAGCCTTGTACTGTATTGACTGTGAAACCACTTGTCCACAAACCACAATGCCCACTATTCACAGTGGCACTTCAAGAAAAATGAATCTTCTGTGAGGCCCTCTGTCTGTTTTTGAACTCTCACACAGTGAAAGATTCAGTGAAGGTTATGCCGACTGGCAACAGACACCTGGACTTTACGTATAAGATTCTTTTGAAGCCGACAGGCGAATAACCAAATGGATGCATATTTAGGATAAATGAACCAACAAGAGAACAGTGAATTGATTCCTCTTTTCCATCTCCATGCGCTTGAATGGACATATACACAAACAGATTCTAAAACACCAGTCTCTGCAAGTATTCTCATAAACACAGTTGGTTATGTCTTAAATTAACGTAAGCCCCTTTCACGCAGAGAAAAACGCGTACCGTTCCACAAAGCTGGCGAACGATCTCAGTTTCAGCGCGGATAGTAAGGAGCTCCTGGTCCAGGGCCTGAATTTCCTTTTGGAAAATGGGGGGGAAATCCCCCCTTAGGTGATTCTTATGGGGGGGAATTTTTCATTTGAGGGGGGAGTTTAGATGTTTTTTTTTTGTATTACATTTATCTCCTAAATGTATTTAGGAGATAAATGAATTTTTTTTGCATAAATTTTGCATTTAAACTCATTGCATTTTACAATGGGGTAATTTTGTTCTTAAGAATTTACGCAACACAAGGAAGCTTACTATCCATTCCGCACTATAGACAATTCCGTCTATCCCGAAACGCGAGAGTGTATTATCGCCTGCAGCGCTTAACGATTGCCTTGTGCAACCCATCTTGAGAGACGAGAGAGACGAAGCACCACTGAATCACTCGCGCAGTTTGTGAAATTGCGTCTCGCAGAAAGTTTTAAAATGACTGATTTTATTTTAGAATCTGTGTGAATTAATTTACTAATACGACCTACATGCTAAAGTGAATCAATGTTTGTGGGAATTTCCCGCAGTATAAGTGGGAGACCTGCGGGAATGAGTACAATTATGCGCAATACCCCCGCCGAAATTCGAGCCCTGTGGTCTCTGATTCGTTCCAGTTTGCAGAAATTTTTTCGTTCTTTCTTTGTTGACGACGAACACAAACTTTCTTCTAAGAGCAACAGAGTCGCACGATGGCACATGTGTTATCACTATGACACACCCCTCACGGCATTGGTCCTGGCTTTTGTTCACACAGGGCGTGTTCCGGGACTGATCTCGGCAATGTTACTATGTCCTCAACCCGGCATCGATGCTGGTATCAATCCCGGGTCGTGTTTGCGTTCACACAGAAGGTGTTCTGGCAATTTGCCGGGATCATCGCGCTGTGTAAAAGGGGCTGTAAACAGTTGAGAAAGAAACCGGATGTGTATCATTGTATTGGATCAGTACATTCACTCTTAAAGTGACAGCAACCTATAAATACCTGCTACTGTCCAAGTCATTAATGTTAAAGGCATACTATGCAGTTTCCGTTTTTGTCAAACAGCTAGTCACTCTGGAGTACGTGTATTTAACGTTGCTGTCGTGAATACCACTCACGCAGAGCTTTTCCTTGACTCTTACGACCGCGCTTTCTTCGTTTTCTTCGTTGATTCTGCCATGATTAACGTTTGAAATGCGTGCTAGTGTCTTCCATAGAGGCTGCTTCATATGTTGTTGATGTATGTGATGTCGTGCCATAAAGCAAGTCGTGATTCTCGTGAGATTTGGCGAGGTGACACCTCTCAAACCTGCATTAATCTATATTTAATTTATACAGTGAACACTATGGTGTTATTTTACATTTAGGCCTAATTATTACTTCCGCAGTCGAATACACTACAATTAGACCTTACTTTGTTTGTAACTTTGTTATATTGTATTTATCTGTGCTTGTAATTGGTGTATTTGTTCTTATTTTTTACTGTTTACTTGCCTTTAATAATGTTTGAACTTTATTAGTTAGGCTAGTAGTTTTTGCAATCGTATTGACGTAGGCTACTTAAAGTGTACTTAGGCCTAAATGGTAATTAGGTAATAGGCCTAAATGGAAAGCAAGTCGAACTCAAACCCAAAACCATCCAATACAACAATAGGTAATATGAGGCAGGAATTCATCTGAGACAAATGAGGTGTGAATGATGATGATGATGATGGGTGAAATGACGACTCAGGATGAGGAAATCTGTGCCAGCACCATCTGGTACAATGGCCAGTAAGCACTCTTGATATGATTAATCAGTGCTTAAATACTCTCATTTACAAAGAATAACAGCTCTAACAAGAATGGCATAGCTGACAACCTCTGATAATGTGTTTGGAGAATGTGATTAACAGCCTTTGTGCCTATGATATCATTTCAGTGTATTGGTCGAATGATGTGGCTTTATAAACATTCAATGCAATCGAATAATCAGCACTAGTAGAAGATGGTAGAATAAACATGAGGTTTGGAGGTCAATTTATCATCTACTAAATTGGTTTCAAATAGAGGTCGACCGATTCATCTGTTTTGCCGATTAATCGGCACCAATAGTTGATTGGTGGAACTATCGTTATCGGCAAAAATCCATACCGATAGTTTTTCCTGATTGCGTCCGTTGCTGGAGCGGCTGAGAAGTGCGCGCTGTCATTCATTACACAGTACGAGAGAGCTGAGAAGGGTCTGCTGCCATCATGCAGTACAAGAGCGGCCTCTAGAGGTGTAATAAAAGCTATCACTGATGCCTCGTGTTGTTTATTTCGACAAGTGACGCTGCACTGAGAGCACACGCTGCGTGGAGAGCGCTGACATCAGATGCGCGTTTAAAGCACCGACAGTGAAAAGGTATTCATACAACATATTTTGTCATCATTATAAAGTGATTAATTTAACTAGATGCTGCATTAGTAGAGAAAGAACCGCACAACAACAGTATGTTTGTTTGCCTTCGAGGCTGAGAGGAGCAGAGGACACTATCATTAGTAGTACCTCAAGCGGTTAAAAAACTGTCAAAAACAAACAAACAAACTGAATCGAACAAGTCCGACCCGAATGTTTAATGTCACAATTGTTACCATCTATTTGCTTTAGATTATATACAGCTGGTCACTTTTATGCATTCATTATGCAGCGAAGTTGCATATTTAAAGTAGTGTTGTCACGATACCAAAATTGTTGTTTCGATACCGATACCAAGTCAAGAATTGCGATTTCGATACTTTTTCGATACTTTTCCTGAAAAGGGAGAAACACTCTCAAATATCATGCACTGTGCTTTATTTTAAAACTGGGACACCATTCTAATCATATAACAGACTAATAAATGAACATATGAACAGCAGATATATTAACCATTTGAACAAAATATGAAATATAAAAATAAATTAGACCAATGACATTCAAGGAATTTTTTTTTTTAATTTAGCAGCATTATCTCAGTTATCATAAGAAACATAAGAGTTACCGGGAATTGATAAGATTTTATCCATATCAATGCCACTGATGATTCTGCTTATCGATCCGATTCTTTAACGATTCTCTTATCGATTCCTGATTGTAGTTGTTTTAAAACAACTTACACTTGAGTAAGCAAACTGTAGCTTACTTTTTATGTCATTTATGTAATAAATGAAACCTTATTACAAAGTGTTACCGATTAGTTATACACCCCGATTCAGATGTATCGTGAGTTCAGTGTTGGAAAGATCAGTTGTTTTAACCATTCATTAAAACGAATCGGTCATTAGTTCGCGAATTGGACGTGTCATTATCAGTCGTGTGCGCGTTGTTATCCCGGCAGTTAGGACATCCCATGAGATTTGTGTCATCACAGAAAACATTTCATCACTGCCAGTTTCCATTTCATAATTAAGCGGTAATTCAGAAAAAAAATTAAATAATAGAATGCTCCACATGAAACTTTAATCTCCCGACCTTACCATCGTGTCGATTTATTTTGATTATGCGCGCGAGAGAGAGCAAGACAGTGCTTAGTTTTGAAACGGTGAAGCTTGTTTATACTTTCGCCTGGCTCCGCAGAGAGAGTGCGCGCGCGCGACCGGGGCTTTCTCTCTCTCTGCTCGTTCAGTTCATGCGCCCTGTCACACGCGCATGAGGAGAAAAAACACAGACGTCCATAGGGAGGCACTGGAAGCGTGCGTTGCACACACCAACATGAAATACTCTCTTACAAATCTGGAACGCGGTCATTCTTAGAAGTATCGATACTAATAAATTTAGGAATCGTGAAGTTTTTAATTTCCAAGTATCGCGATACTTTTGAAGTATCGGTGCACCGTGCAACACTAATTTAAAGCTATAGACGTAAAATTGTAAACTGATATGTTCATACAGCCGACAGAAACACATAAACAAATCAGAAAAGCATTCGATTCGTGTTCAAAAAGAACTGATGAAAACATTTCAGTGTTTGAACTTGTTTGAACAGTGGAAAAACTTTAAGCAAGATTCTGTGGCATTTCCTTTCTTATAATTACCGTCATCAATAGCAACGCATTATAACACAGCGCGCATCCATGTATCACAACGGACGCGCACTCTCATTTCATTCAAATACAACTTGCCGTCTTGCGTCTCCGTTTTTGATTGTATTTAACATGAAATCAGAGTTGATTTATTGTTTACAGAGTTTGATGTACAAAATGGATTTAACAGTTAAACAGTTACATTTTGAATGTAACTGGTTTTATTTGTTATTTAGAGTATTACTTTTTGTTTCAGTTTGAATTAATGTCTTTATTGACTTCAATATTTATTCAGATTTATATATTTATTTCATTTAGCATGTTTTCATGGTTCATACAGTTTTTTTTATATATAGGCCTATTATATAATAAAGTTCAGCACTGTTTTACTTGGAGTGTTATGTTTAAGCAATAAGGTTCCAGAGGCTGTGCTGTATCATGAATAATTGTTTTTATCCAGTATCAATTTTAAAAACTATCGGTTGATTAATCGGTTATCGGCAAGTTCGGCCCAACCTAGCTATCGTTATCGGTAAAATCCACTATCGGTCGACCTCTAGTTTCAAATAAGAAAAAAGTAGCACAAACAGTAGAGGATGGTACAACAACAAAGTCATGGGTTCGATTCCCAGGGAATGCATAAACTGATCAAATGTGTACATTGAATACAATGTAAGTTGCTTTGAATAAATGCATCTGCCAAATGCGTAAATGCAATGCTGCGTCCCAATTCGCATACTATCCGTCCTAAATAGTATTCGAAAATAGAATTAGTACGTCCCAAATCATAGTATGTTGAAATGAGTGTTCCAAAGATACCCGGATGGTCTACTATTTCCGGTCAGAATCCGAAGTGCAGATCGATGCGCACTCTAAAGGCTGATATTGCCCACAACCCATCGCGCGCTGGACGAGGATGGAGGATTCGATTAGAACTACAAACACGAGTGAAAAGTGTTAAAAAACTACAGACATGGAGGACGTGCGAGTCCAGCTGTTATGTAGAGAGGTTTAGATAAAGGGGTTTGAGTGATTAATTACCAGTATCTAACCTGACGAAAATGTATTTATTCAGCATTGTGAACTTTTGTAAAGATACGTTTATCCATTAACTTTTAAATGCATCATTGCATTCAAATTGCAAACACATGAGGAGTCTCCGCATGAAAGACCCGCGACTGGCAGATGAACGTGCTTCTACACTTCTCTCCGAAACTGTAGGTAATTAAATTAGATTGAATGGAGGATTTTAACTGTGACAAGATGATTGACAGGGCAGTTTACTGGTGACAGGATGCATGCGACGAGTAGTATGTCCCAAAGCTTGCCTACTCTTTTGCTACACACTCAAAAGTATGTACTTTTTTTTCACAAAAAGAGTACATACTTTTAGGGCGTAGTATAAGTAGGCGAATTGGGACACAGCACAAGTTTAACACAATCTACATGTTTTCGAGAGGCCTCCTTGTCGGATAGAGGTTTGAAACACAACTGGCCTTTGCCAGCGGCTCATGATCGCGTTTTCCTATGAGAACTTGTGCCAAGGAGGTCACTGCAATTACAGAGATTTCAATCCTGCAACGTTTCTCTTTTTGCTGCTAACAGGAAAAGACCCAGACTCAGCTTTTCTAAACAGACGGTAATCTTCAACAGATTATCTTAATGGATCTCCTCTTTCCATATGCTGATTCAAGACGCAGCACAGCAAAAGACCCTGCTGAGCGATACCACTGCCCAAGAACAACACCAGCATTTCAAACACAAGGTCACTGTGCTGAAATGTGCTCCTGGCTGTAGGCCATCCTCCTGATATTTGCAAAATATGCACCACCCTTTATTTTGTTACGTTTCAGTGAAAATAGATTTTCGCCATACATGGAATCTCCCTGTGCTCTACTAAGAAAATACACTTTTTTTCATTTATTTACTATTTAAATTACGTTCACCACTATAGAACCATAGTTCACCCAACTATGACAAATATAATTTTTGCATTCTCATTTACCACAAAAGCAAAATAAAATAAAAATCCATGAGAACATTTCAATGACTTTCCAAAACAGGAAAAAAAATATAGAGTGACTGATTACAGTGGTCAGAGGAGAGATTTTTTTCAAATTTGCCACCACTCTCTTATGTCGGGTTCAGACAACACAATATTTCTTGTCTAAAATAGTCTATCTGTGTCAGATTATGTGATTTTAACTCCTAAATTATTGTGGACAAGAAATGTCTAGAGAGAGACAAAACGTTGCTTCCTAACCAATCATTGCATACCATTTTTAATGACACGGGTGATGTCAAAGAGAAGGCGGAGCTAGAGATTGATTTCAGGAAATAAGAGCTAGCAAAGAGCTGTGAAGCATAATATGAATTATTAATTAATTATTTAGCTAATGCTAAATCCAGTATTCACTGGGTTTCTTAAGTGCCTCTGATATCGTTCGCCAGCATTTATCTTTTTTCACTCTGATGTGGTAGTCCCTCGAGGATACATGATAAACACCATAGCTCCACAAACCTTTCCTTCATTGCATAATATCACCTAGCAGCACCAAAGCCATCGTCTCTCTTTTCGTTTCGCCATGTAGAGCTTCTGTGCTCCTATTGGTTAACCTAACGTCATGGAGGACTGAGAAAAAATTAAACATGCTAGTCTTTCTGTCAGGACGTAGTGAAGCATCATTGTATAGAATTATAAAGTATATTATAAAAAAATTAATGGTAATAACTGTGGAAACAGTCTTTGAAATAGGTTCATCCATACCTTCTCTATGGGACACTATAAACAATCACTCATTGAGATGTGATTCAGTAAATCAGAGAAAAAACTAAACAAAACGCCTTTATCAAGTGACATAATTGACCTAATCTTCATTTCAGAACTGTCTGTGAAAGGGTTTCATTCTATAGGAGACGGTGGATGTGGTTCTTTGAATGAATGTGGCAAAGCAGACAATCTCACAGACGGCTTCATTCAATCTGGCAGAGACTGAAGCTCAAGACCTTCTAAAAAAACAACGATAAGAGTCTAGGATAGTTTAGTCTTAAGCTCTTGAGTGAATGTCATTGGAAATATAAGGAAATGACATTGGAAAATGTCACAACTGCCCCAGGAAATGACACGTTTTTGTATTATAAAAATATGTGGCTTCAAAAACAAAATAGAAACTTAAGCTACAGGTTTGAAAGATCATTTAGTTTCCAAAAAAAGCGTCTTTGTGGGTGGTGTGGTACAGATGTGGGTAACAGAAACCATGCAAGGTGGCCATTTTATTCATGCAAAAGTATAGGCTATAAGACTAAATTCATGAAACCACTTCTGACTATTCTACGGACAGCCCTAGTTTTAAAAAGTGAGAAATAAAATATAAATCTCATATACATTTTAAATTTGAATATTCTAACTGTACTATTGGGAAAAATCACATTTTGAAATAAATGTTTTTCTTCAAAACACGTTGGCCACAATTTTTTGGCAAAGTGTCTCCATTATCTCCTTTTGCCAAGAGTTTGGAGAACATCTAACAAGAGATCAGAGACCATTCCTTCATACAGAATCTCTCCAGATCCTTCAGATTCTCAGATCCATGTTGGCGCTTCTCTTCAGTTCACTCCACTCATCAGGTCAGGGAACTGGGACGGTCATAGCAGAAGCTTCATATTGTGCTTCGTAACACATTTTTGTGTTGATTTTGATGTTTGTTTTGGATCGTTGTCCAGATGGAAGATCCAACCACGGGCCATTATAAGATTTCTAGCAGAAGTCGTCAGGTTTTAATTTTTTATCTGTTATAGAATCCACGATGCCATGTATATGAACAAGAAGTCCAGGACCTTCAACAGAAAAATATGGCGACAACATTAAAGATCCAATGGTATATTAAATTGTACACATGGGGTACTTTTTATCCTTGTGTGCACCAAACCCATCTAGCGTGTTTTCTGCCAAAAAGCTATTTTTTAAGTTTCATCTGATCACAGAACCCTGTGCCGTTTAAAGATCCATCTGACAACTGAATTTGCTGGAGTTTGTTTTTGGTTGAGCAAGGAGGATTTTTCTTGAAACCCTCCCAAACAACATGTAATAATAATAATAATAATAATAATAATAATTAATTACATTTATATAGCGCTTTTTAGCGGCACTCAAAGCACGTTACATAGAACGAGGAATCTTCTCAACCACCACCAATGTGCAGCATTTACCTGGATGATGCGACAGCAGCCATAGTGTGCCAGAACGGCCACCACACACTAGCTTACTGGTGGAGAGGGGACAGAGTGGACAAGAAATGCCAATTAGTATGTGTGTGTATATGTATATATATATATATATATATATATATATATATATATATATGGGGATGATTATGAGGTCATGATGGACAGAGGCCATTGGGCAAATTTGCCAGGATGCCGGGGTCACACACCTACTTGTTTTGAAAGACATCCTGGGATTTTTTTTTTTTTTGTGACCAGAGAGTCAGGACCTCGGTTTAACATCTCATTCGAAGGACGGTGCTCTTTGACAGTATAGTGTCCCCGTCACTACACTGGGGCGTTAGGACCCACACAGACCACAGGGCGAGTACCCCCTGCTGGCCTCACTGACATCTCTTCCAGCAGCAACCTGGTTTTCTCAGGAGGTCTCTTATCCAGGTACTAACCAGGGTCAACCTTGCCTAGCCGTTGCGGGGGTGGGGATGTGGGGAACATGTGGGGATGTAGTGGTTTGGTTATTATTATTTTTTTGTAGGCTTCTGACCCAAAGACTCAACTAATCTCTGCAATTCTCCATCTGTGAGGGAATTTGGCATTTGTGTTTCCTCATATTTAAACTCCTGTGAAAGTCCATAGCTAGACAATTTCATGTTCCTAGTCACCCTGGTGTGCAAAAAAAAAAAGAAGATACATATTAATGGGAATATACTTCAGAGATATTTTACTCGTAAAAAATTCTAGGGGTGCCAATAATTTTGGCACATATTTCATAATGTGATTTCTTCTTCTAATGTTTGATTTTCCTCAGGGAGCGATATAGCTTCCACATTGTCATGGAAAAGAGTAAGACTCTTTTCATTTGCTGTTGGAGCAGCAAGGGGCCAAATCTGGGTCAGAGATTTCTTTGGGAAACCAAGAGTAATCTAGGGAGGGGTTAGAAACACTTTCAGAGTGGATGCTAAAAGCATTTCAGCCTTTGAAGGCAGGCTGGATGCAATAAACTGTCCCACACACATGCACAGGAAGTCAGTAGTTAACACCTAACTGCAAATGTAAACTGTAAAAGAAACAGTCACGCAGATCAGATTTGGAGTCAAACCAAAGCAGAGACATTAATATTTCAAATAGGATTGTGTTTACATCGTTCAATGAATGGCTTCCCTCACAAATCCTTCATAACTAGCCAACCACGTGACGAATTTATTGGCAGTAAGCCACAATGAGAGACAGCTTGTGTTTCCTGCCTGGCCTGACGACAGGACGGCCTCGTCAGTCTGTGTCGCACCATGCAAACACGCTGACAAAACAGATTAGCAGCATCCCAGCTCTCGCTTCCTGTGCGCCCGACGACATCCCTGAGAAGGACGCGCTAGAATGACTAAAATGATTCAACAAACACCGGCGATACAATTATAAAAAATGGAAATGTTTCCAGTGCTCCCCTCACGACATGAAGAGAATTTCTCCAACCAGAACAGTCACGAATTTCTCCAACCTCCCCCACAACCAGCCTGGGGAGCGGGTGTGGGAAAGCATGTAGGGGTTGTGTTTTTCAAATTTTCACTTCAAGCCATGCTCAAACCCACATTCCCACTACAAGGCAAATTAACAACCATTCTCCAATGTTTTTAATAAAATGGTGAAAACTGTTGAAATTCAAACTGTGATTCTTTTAGTCCACATCTGTTAGCTTGGAAGTCAAATTGAGAACACAATTCACATACATTTTACAATCTTTCTCTTCTGGCAAAACTGGCCAAAAATATGAATGATATTTCTGACACACACTCTCAGAAAAAAAAAAAGCTGTCAATAGGGTGGTACCCTTTCAAAAGGTTCTAAAATGGACTATTAAGGTACTAATGTGTACATTTTAGGCACCAATATGTAGGCTACACTTTAGGTAATAATATGCACCCTTTATGCCAGAGGTGTCCAATCCTGCACCTGGAGGGACACTGTCCAGCAGAATTTGGTTTCCACCCCAATTAAACACACCTGAATCAAGGAAAACAAGATCTTCAGGATTACTAGAATCTTCCAGGCAGGTATTTTGGGACAAGTTGAAGCTAATCTCTGTGGGACGTTGGCCCTGCAGGACCATGATTGGACACGCCTGCTTTAGGGGTAAATAAGGTACAAAGGTCAGTACTGCCCACTGACCGCTTTTGCTAATTTTTTCGTTCACAGGGGTTAATTTTGTCCAATAATGTTTCTAGAATGAGAAATGTCTTATCCCTCTAATTATAAAATACAATCTCTTTCCATCTATCACTAACAAGAGGCAAATTATGGTTTGTTTGATTACGTCAATTATGCACTGTTTATGTTCATCCATAATCCTGCGGCTCTCCGTGAGTAAACTAAACTCGTCGTTTTTATACAGTTCACTATGGCTCGCGCATTATACGTGGCAGACATAGTTGTCCAGTGCAGTTTAGTTAATTTAGCACGGGTTTGTCGAGAATGCGGTAGTGAGTCCCGAAAATTAGTTTGGTTATAGGTTGTTAAGCTTGTAAAAACAAAACACTATATATGAACTAAGACTAAATAAATAAATAAAAATAGCTGAAAACATTATCACTAATAGAAAGGCACACTACATCTGCCTGTTCTACTCCTTTAATTTAAAGTGTGCGCTGAAACCTATTGAGAATATTAAGCTGAAGCTTGACTTTACGGAAAAAAAAAAAAATCTAAAATCGCAATATCTGTCAGGAAAAATCACAATTAGATATTTTCCACAAATCGCACAGTCCTAATATGAACGCAACCATACTAAGCGGCACTGCCATACTATCCATTATGAGTTTCATATTTATATTTTCATATAAATATGAAAATACCACCTCTTTTTACAAGTCAGTATGAAATTACACCAAGTCCGTTTACACTTAACTTGTTCACATACCCATTCCCAACTCTGGATGGAAATCATACCGTACTATACGAGATTTCACAAACTACATTTAGGTTAATCAAATTGTGGCAGACAACCCAGTGGCGGCACACTCAAGTTAGCCTTGTGTGCCCTCCTCATCCGCTGGCAGGTCTGTCCTCACCCAAACAAACCCAGAGCTCCAGTCTCATCCATCATCCAGCTGACTGGACCTCCACCCCTTCACAGCTTGGCTTTCATCCACGACAATTCGTGAGAAGCACTGCTCAAACTCCCACAGTCCTGGCCTTTGTAAACATACGAGACATGCTTCTCTCAATGCAATACCCACTGATGGCCAATGACAATTGTTCGGGGATGGGAAAGGGTGAGGTTCAACTAGAATATTAGACATTGATTCAGTGCACTTGAGTTCACAAACGGAATGGTGGCCACAAAGATTTAAGAGTTATCAGCAAGATATTTTTTTATTTATCTTTATCGCTTGTTTAATCAGGCCTACAAATAACAGTTAGTTGTAATTTTAGCAAAACTCAGAATAAATTTTACATCACGTTGTGATGCCTAAATTCACTTGTAGCATTTAAAAATAACTTAAATTTTTTGAAGAAAAAAAAATGCTATTAAATGATTTCAGGACTACTATCGAAAGTTTGGGCCCAGTAAGATTTTTTATTTATTTATAGAAATTTATATTTATTTTTTATTTAGCAAGGACAAATTAAATTGATCAAACAGGACAGTAAAGACGTTTATTTACTTTATGTTCATCATCAGAATTTAGCTTTGACGTAAATGAACTACATTTTAAAAATAGAAAACAGTTATTTTAAATCGTAATAATATTTAGCAAAATACAGTTTTACTGTATTTTTGATCAAATAAATGCAAACTTGGTGAGCGAGACTTAATTTATTATCTCTACTTAGTTAAACGTTTAGAAAATGTAATTTTAAAATAATTCATAATTTAGCAAGCACAACTACTGTATGCTGCTGCTATAAAATAAAGTAAATTTTATGAAAAACTATTTTCCCAAAGGTTCATTGAAGATACAGCTACAACTAAATATATGGCATATTTACCACTGTAAGGCAAATTGTGTAAATCCTGTGTTAAAGACCCATGACCCAAACTATCGTCAGTACATGCATTTATTGCATTAGCTTGCAACTTCACATTTCTTGACACAGTCTACAGAGCAACATTAATAACCTGTCATCTACAAGCCCAGCAGTCCCCAACAACTGGATTCATGCTGCAGCATTAATAAATAATGATTTTGTGCTAAAAGCGAGTCTGCATTTGTTCTTTTTAATGGAACCAGACCAGTACAAAGTTCCCATATAAGCGCATCAAGAAAATCCCAACTGGGGCATCAGGAGTGAGCTTAACCCCGAAGTAGTGGCCAAACGAGATGACATCTCTAGTTAATTCCAATCCTGTGAACAAGCACCATTCAATGGACAGCAGGTGTCCTCTCTCTGGCTCTCCCTCTCCCCTATCCTCAGCTGTGCTGTCTGTTATCATTCAACTATGTGTGCTTTGAGTCCAAGACAAATGTTACAGAGAACAGGCTGCTACAAGCGGCTTGAGCGTCCTGTCAATTGCAAATGTGTATTAAGGAAAGTAAAAAAATATTTTTTTTAGGTCAATAAATTAGTGAATGGTTGGTCGTATTAGTAAAATTAAGAAGCCTGTGATAGAATTTACAGAGTTAGCCTATTTCTTTAGCAATTAAATAATTTAAATGTAATATTTTTGTAAACTTAAATGTAGTGAAATATTAAAATGTTTTTTTTTCTGACATAAACTAATATTTGCCTAAACATTTAAGATATTTTATTTATTTTTATTATTCTAAATCTAAGAAAACTGATAATATTCTTTAGCTGATACACTGTAAAATCTAACATTGTTCTTACTAAGAATTTTTTTGTTAACTTTACTTAATGTCTAATAATTTGTTGAATTTACTTAAAATGTCTTAGTAATCTGTATTGTTTGCATGCTATGCCTTCGTTACTCAGAAAAACCTAGTAAACATTACTTGACTGGTTTGAGTACCATTTTGCAAAAAACAAAACAAAACAAAAAAACAGGCGGGGCAATTCTTAATAGACTTTTCACTCATTTCTTCCACTTCTGCAGTCATCATTCTTCTTATTTGCATTTGCTCATTTTCCAATCATCTTGAATATTGTCAACACACAAATTTTGGGAGAACATCAAAATTCTTTAGTTGACTTGTTGATTTCCCTTTTCTCACCATTATTGTGATTAATGTTCCCTTTGGTTGGGCACTTGGAACTTAATTTATATTAAAGTAATTCTCTTCCAATTGATGCAGTGATGCAACATGAAATCACAATAATTAGATTTCAAAGGAAGTGAAGTAATACATATTTTATTTATATATATATATATATATGCATGCTTAAATTATTTCCATGTTTTGAATTAATTTATTATTTATATATAACATAACTATATTTCATGTATAATAATGATCTTTTAACATTTTATTGCTAACGCTTATGGCATAAATCTTTAATTGGGTTGATATAATCCCTCTATATTTGTGACAATTTCTTGCAATTTTGCTTGAGTCACACACAGACTTAAACATTCAGCATGCAAACCACAACAATGGTAACAATTTTTTTTTTAAATAATTTAATTAATTAGACCATTACCATTTTATTTGCTGTCTCTTGTCAGTATAACCCCAATAACAATAGCAAATAAAATTGTAATGGTAAAACAAAGCCAAAAATAGTAAAACAAAGCAATTAATTTATTCATGCCGCAATGCACTCTGGGAGTACACTTCCTCAGATCACAGATAGAATTAAGTTGACAAAACTTAAATGGATTAAGTAAGAATAACTTGATGCAATTAAGTTATGCTTACTTAATGAAATTAAGGCAACGAGTTTGCATGATAAAATTAAGTAAACTGAACTAATTGGTTTTTACAGTGTATCAGTGGGGGAAAAAAAATCTAATGTTGATTTTCCTGTATATTAACAAAAGAAAAAAACGACTATTTAAATGATTCAATTGCTAACAGAAAAATGACTACTTGGTGCAGCAAAAGGGCACTTGTCATAAAAAATAAAACTTAGTGCCTAGGAGTCAGACCTTCCTCTCCATCCATGGCAGATGAGCTACAGTTCACGTGTTAACTGTAATGCTATATGCAACTGATGTCAATGGCATTTGACAGGAGGGGGATAGACCCCTTAGCACAACTGTAAAAACAGAGAATCTTTGCTTCATCTATGTCTCTTGCTTAAGACTGCTCCTGCCATGCTGTTTTAAGACATTCTTCCAATCCTGTTGGCTCGATGAAGCATTTTCAAACAGCTGACAGTCTATCCTGGGATTTATGATCTAGAAGCACTGGATTTTCTGACTTTACCTCTGCTCTTCATCTATGCTTTCTCGTGCGACTCAACATCTCAGTGACCAACTTTTCAGTAGAAAAAGCCAGAAGATAAGCAGGAACTGAGCATTATGTCGGCTGTTAGCTTGTCTAAATTAATCCACTCATTCCTTGATCTAGTTCCACAACACATGTAGCTTCTACCTGAAAGAGAAGTGATTCTTATCATCATGTGCACATATACACTGGCCCTAAGCCAGGGTCTAGACACATAAGTCACACTTATAAATGTAATTGTAATTTACTAAAAAACAAACAAATATAAAAGCAAATGGCATCTGCTAACTAAACAACTAACTTCAGTTTTTTTGCAATTACTTTTAATCAAACAGTGTCATAGTGATTTTTGTGGATGCAGAGTCAAATACAATGTTGGCTATGTTGGTGTATGGTTAGCACATTTAAAATAGGAAACATTTTTAATATTTCACAATATTGCAGTTCTAACCTTATCTTTGATCAAATAAATGCAGCCTTGATGAGCATAAGAAACTTTCTTCAAAAACACAACCAAACAAAACCTTACTAACCCCAAACTTTTGAATGGTATGCATCCTGAAGTCAAAACTGTGTTGACTATGCCTAAATTATTACTACAGTACCCAATCAGTCATTAATTTGCCACCCCACCAAATTATCACCTGTATGACTGCATAATAGGCTTGTCAAACATGGCAGTACTACCGGTGCTAAAAAACAACAAGTTGACGGTAGCAGCATTTCTGCAGTACCAGTATTACTGAGTACCGGGTATATTCGGTACCCGCCGAAATAGATGCTACTTTCAAACGCTTTCGTTTGTGTTTGTTTTGAGCATCAAAGGTTTCCATTTACATGTGTTTTTACATGCATTTAGCCATTGAGCGTGTGACTTTGAACGCAATGGCTTATCAGAGGCGCTAGTCAGTAAGCTGAAAATGCACAATTAAAACAGCTTTTTTTAATTATAATGGGAGTTTTCACAAGAGTGCAGAATTAAGTGAACTTGCGCTTTAGAGATTGACAGCCTTAGGCCGTGTGTCCACCAAAGCGTTTTTTTCCCCCCCAGAGAATAGCGTATTTTTCCAATTATTTTCAATGGGAGCTTTGGGTTTTTAAAACGCTAGCAGCGAAACGAAGCGCTGAGAGCTGAGCGCTTCGCCACTTCTAACTGGTCGGCAAAAGTTGAATAATGTTCAACTTTGGGTAAAACGCAGCGCTCACCATGGTCACTTTTTACCCAGCCGTCCAATCACATTTGGAGGAGGGGCGGGACAAATACCACACCGACCAACCGCCACATTCTGCATGTACAATGTCAAAAGACAACAACAAAACAAAAATAATTTAAAACTAGAGCCAGAGAACATTTACATTGAATGAATGAATGAATGAATGAATAAGGCATTTATATAGAGCTTTCATATACTACTGTACACCCAAAGTGCTTCACAATCATATCAGGGAATCTCTCCTCAACCACCACCAAGTGTACTTGTACATTGTACAACATTAACATTGTATTGACATTTTTATATAGAAACAATACAGAAACAAACTATCATGTGAAATGCTATACTAACACTTCCACGGTTATACTTTATCAGAGCAACCAAAGCATCTCAACTGAAAAACAAAACAAAAAACACACGCTGCGCTGCTGAAGCGCTCTCAAGAACCCACAGCTAGGAGTTTTAAGCTGGCTAAAAACGTTTTGGTGGACACGCGGCCTTAGAGAAGGGAGCCTTTCTGTTTATTACCCATTCACAATCTGAATACAAGTTTAGTTTTTCATTTTGATAAGTACACTGCAAAGTTTCTGGATTGACAACCATGTTTAAATGCTCGTTTGAATCGGAAACTGCGATGATTGGCAGTGATAACCAATACGGACTAAAACAAGACACAAAATTTGAACATATATAATTCAACAGGTTTTGCTCTGGTACCAAAATTTTATAGTGACAGCCCTACTGCATAATAAACAAATACCATATTTTGTGAAGAGATCTCTAAAAAAACACAGTGAACCATTAAGAGGACCATTTACAAGGCATCAAATCGTGACTGTACATAGACCAGCTTGAATAACCCTGTTATAGACCTTATTCAGACCAGCGCCATGACAGGTATGAAAGTGAGGCTGCGAGGGATAGACTTACTGTGTTTTCAATGGGATCCGCTGTAAAAAGCTGTATAAAGCTCCTAGATCACTTATTATTTTAAACAGATTATATTGTCTGGATTATTTGGTCAACTGGAATTTCTCAGAAACATATTTTTGCATGGTTTCGTCAGCAGAACAATCCACAAACACACTTAATAGCAGTACAACCCACTGAAGAGATCGAGGTCTATCCCTCACAGCCTCGCTTTCATTCCTGTTAAAAATCAAAGATGGCGCTGCTGTGAATAAGGTCTATAGGTGCAACAACAAATCATGATTATACTGTATGTGCCTATAGTTCTGTCAATCTATGGTACCACCTTCTCAATTTCATTCAAATGTCTAAATTTGTCATCCAAAAGTTGCTATCTGATGGCCAGGCACAATTCTGGCTTTTTTACATTAGTAGGCTATATGTTACCAACTGGTTTAACCCAACACTCCATAAAAACGAACAACAGGGAAGGCCAAACTTGATTTAAGGAGCTTTGATTAGACAATGTCACCAGGCTGATGGCACTCATGGCTTGTATATAGGCCATCTGTTGTATCTATGATGAAAGCCTACAGCTAAGAAATTCAAAGGGTCCTCAGAAGTCTAGCTTCAACAGCCACACCTGGGTGTTCAGTATTAGAGACATGCAAGCATTACAATAACAATTATGAAGTCATCATAAAGATTGAATGATCGCTATTGCATTTTTATGGCACAAAGAAATGCACATTTTAAAAAAGAAATCTGCGTAATCGATGAGATATGTAAGAGATAAGCTAAAGCTATTAACTCGAGCTAAAATTAAGAGTTCTTTCTGGTCCTATAATGCGATAGACAAAGAAATGTTTCGCATCAAAGTATCAGGGTTTCTTGGTGAGTTGAAGTTTCTCATGGGAAGTTCGTTTACAAATTGGGAAGTTGCGACGTCGGGTGCATTCAAATTGTGTTAATTGCGTCGGGTGCGTTAACTATGGCTTAAGTAATCTGATTTTAAAACAACAACTGGGGAAAACCAATTCTCTCACATTTCTATGGCCAACGGCACCATAATCAAAGAAAATATATTATGCAATATATTTACCACAGAAAACCGCTTAAAAGGAAACTTTCAATTTTACGTTAAGCGTTTTAAACTTGCTTACCTTTATATAGAACGCATCAACAATAAGGTGTACATTGAGTTTGCTTTTAATATCAATGTATTGGTATACCCAGCATTTCTTTAGGTTTTCTAATGGGGAGAAATCGTTTAATGTAAAAAAATAGAGTGGGTCAGGTATGACGTCGCATTTCTTTTAGGCAAAAACTCGGAAACGAGTTAGCATTTTAGCACTTCCGGTTCCATTGTCCCAGAGTCAGTGGTTTTTTAAAATGTGATTTTAGTTAAATTACTTAAATAAGATCTGTGGTTAACACAAGCTCAAGACACTTTAATGTTTTATATTACAACATAAAATACATTACACTACTCATGATTTTTTTTTTAAGCTGTTACATGTTACGCCTTGAAAAAGGTGGTTGCTAACAAGTGGCTAAATTGGACAACAGAGGCTGTCGGGGACATTAAACGTTATCATGATGAACAGATAAACTTAAATAGTTGTCGGAAGCTTATTGGTGGTGACATTGGTGACTGTAGTACAGTTTGTTTATAGCCTACCTTTAGCTTTTTACTTCTGGCGACTGTATTTATTTGAAGAATTTTAATGCTTCAATATTTCATAAAAGTTGTCTTCATTTGTGAAAATCAGCTTGATGGACAAAATGTAAGTAATAAGTATCATAAACTTTTGTTGATCACAGAGCTTATTTTTTTATATAATCCAAAAGCCAATGGAAAAATCCTATTGGGTTTTTCTCAAGGGAACCAGTGTGATGCTAACTGCCGATTGGCCTACAAAGTGACGTCATACCTGCACCAATCTATTGGCTTTCTTGCCTGGATTACAGTGCCATTGTCTTAGTAGTACAATGTGACAGAAATGTGGTTTTCCCTGGTCAGTGTTTTAGCACATTAAGCCACGTTAAGGTTTCCCCTTAAAAACTATAGTTTTGACACCAATTATCTCAATAATGTGCTGGAAAGTGCAAAATGGAAAACTACTCATAGGCTACTCCTTAATTCCCAGCCAAATTGTCACCCCATCTTGTTGAAGCCTAACCCCACCCCCAACCTAAACAATTCAATTCAAAATTGCTTTATTAGCATGACTGTAAATTTTACAATATTGCCAAAGCTTGGAATTTGTATTCTTAATTTGTTCTACTTCAGTCATGACTGTAAAGATCTTTATTAAGTTTATGAATTTATGTAGAAGTCTCTTATTTGATTGATTTGAATTTGTGACAGTCAAGGAGGAAGTGCATGTCTACTTCAATCTCTCCTGTCCTACAGTGTGTGTACTCTTTTCTCTTTTGTTAACCAGCTCTTTCTGTGTCTGCAGGTCTCAGTGGCTAGGAACGAAATATAGGAACTATCCTAACTAGCCAATTTATGTCTCAAACAAATTACTTAACAGGTAAAAGCAGAATTATGTTGAATATCCGCAACACTTACTGTTATGTGCTTTTTCAACACACAACATTTCATATTACACAACAGCATTTCATCTGCACGAGTCACAGTATAAAAATAGTTGCTGACTTAAATTAAGTACAATCAACTTGGATGTTTAAGTAATTTCAACTGAAATTACATTAAACTAACTAATAAAATGAATTGAGTCTTGTATAACTTAAAAGTTGAAAAAGCTTACATTTTGATGAGAAAAACATATGTTGTCATCATATCTAAAAACGTATTGATCATTTAATAATAATTTAAAAATATATATTTACAGTGCAGTAGCAGGGATAATGCATGGACTTACCTGCTGGTATGACAAGTCCTCTGGGCGAAAATCACTGGTGGTTTGTTCAAATTGTAGATTAAAGTGAGGCAGTCTGTGCATCAGGTTAACCCACCACGGAGGAGAGTAATTCACAACGGCAGCCATAATCTTTATGGCAATAACACCCCGAGCCCAGATAAACTAAAGCAGGAAGTTTAAAACTTCTGTCTGGGTTTAAACAATGTCATTAGATTACAAACTGACACATAAATCTGCTCTTCCCTGGAAAATGCACATCTATCGTCATTCACCCATGATATGGAGCTAAAAATGATTTAGTTTAAACCGCCCTGGAGAGAAACCGAAAGCTGGTTGTTAAGTCAATCGAGGGGTTTAAACAACACGCAACGGCAAAGAGCTAATTATTTAGAGAACCTTCTCTGCTTAGAAGCGTTCAGCTGTATAAAACAGGACTTGAGCTTTCTTTTCCCTACCGGCTGCCTGTGTAAACACAAGGGAAACGTGTATTACAAGATCTTACTTCCCCTTTCAAAACTGCCTATTGTTTGGATACATTAAAACTCCACGCTTGACACCAACCCTGAGATATGCATTAATTTAGCGCTGAAACCTTCCTATATCTCAGACTCAGTCCTCGGGTTGCTCGAAATGCAAACCAGCCAGTTACGAGATGTATCTCCCTTGCTTTGGCCGAGATTAATGGCAAGCGTTTGTCTGCGGCTCCGTCATTCCCACGGTGAAACTCCTCCGTCCTTTTGTCCTTATTGGTCATAAATGACCGGGGAAGGTGTTTATGAAGTCAAAATGTCCATGTGTGGGTTAGCAGACGACACGCGACTCCTCCCTGTCGAAAAACTCGGTGAGATTATCTCTAATCCAGAGTGAGTGTGTGAAGAACAACCAAGCATTGCCCACCGAAACAAACTCACGCCGAGATAGTGGAGGTTTATCACGGTATGAGGCAACTGTAGAGAACAGGGACATCTAGTGGTCAGACACTACAATACACACGAGGCTTACTTGAAGAAACCTAGGATCGCACCTCTCATGTTGTATTCAAACGAGGAATGTTCCCTTTTTATAAAATAAATAAATAAAAATCCTTAGGAAGAGGAGGATGGTGATTCGTGTGGAAAACCATATCAAATGTATTTTTTTAAATAAAATAAAATGTATAAAATAAAAATAAATTTGTATAATAAATTTGAAAATAAAAATGAAATCAAACAAAATGTTTACGTAATGTTTTGCGTAGTAGCCAATACGTATAGAGGTGACAAATCAATGTTAAAACCATTGCATTCCCAGCCTCAGCAAACATACATTAATGTGCTTAGCTGAATAAAGTATATCTGAGCACATGTAGCATTTTTATTTATTCGTTTAGCATTTCATACCATCTGATCTGTAAAAAAAAAAAATCTGTATGTCACCAAACCTGGAAAGAATTCTTGTCTGTTACACTGTAAAATGTTTCAACCCACTTAAAAATATGAAATCTATAGTTAATTGATGCCTTATATTTTTAAGTCCCCTTAAAGGGACAGTTGACCCAAAAATGAAAATTCAGATATAATAAATATCTTCTTTTGTGTTCAACAGAAGAAAGAAACTCATTCAAGTTTGGAACAACTTGAGGGTGAGCAAATTTTGACAGAATTTTCATTTTTGGGTCAACTGTCCCTTTAATGCACATCCTCACAGGAAGAAACCCTAAAATGAACTTTGACCAAAAGATTAAGGAATTAAAACCTAAGCAAAATTTGGTTTGTTGGTGAATTACTTATTCATGGCGCTATAAATGAATATCTGGATTCTGTCTCTGTGCCTGCAAGACAGACAATTAAATTTTTTTCTCAAAACAAGCCTAAATGAAACCTAAAATTGTGTGATGGTTCCTGCTGTTATACTGAAAAGAATATGCAATTTATCCAATATATAAAGAAATGCCAGGATGGAAAAACCCCAAAAATGAAATTGGTGTTAAATTTAAGATGTCAATGAGTCAATATGTCAATGCACATCAATGTCATCAAAGTAATTATCCATTAGTTGGCCCTTGAAATAGTGTGAAAGTCTGTCTGAATATAGTGAGGCAAGGACTCTATCACTACTAATGAGCAAAAATACAAAAATAAAATAAAATAATGCTTCAAAGTTTCATCTTAAAATATATATAAATGAAAGTGATTTTAGAAACACCAAACTTATATAAAACATAATATTTAAGGTGTAAAAACCTGTTTTACAGGTCCATTTATCTTAAATCTGACAGGAAAAGACTGTCTTACAAATGCAGCTGATGCAGTGAAATTATTAACCTTAACTTTGTGAATCAACAATTGCATAATTTCAGCATGCCATAACCAAAAACTGGTAACTGTCTAACTAAATCTGGTAAATAAACAACAATGCATACTAGATAACTAGTGCTGTAGCAGCAGGCAACTTTAAATGACTGCCTTGGTTGAGTCTACATAATTGCGCCTTTTCACTTTCACTTCCACTATGGAGGCACTGGGATCAAAATTATATTTGCATAAGCTAAGCTCTGCAAGTCATTTTGAGCTTTGGCATTTAAGCTTCACAGAGCAAGTATACTTACATGATGATAATTAGTCAACAACATGCTACTGGAAATGTTAATCCAATGTTAATACAGATAAAACAGGCTATTTGTGTATCAAGGAATGATTGATCAAGAGTTTGATTTCAAATCAATGCACAAATATATTTTTGCTAACTTGTAATGTGACCTCAGCTTTCCTCAATTATTATTATTTTTTTTTTGTGTGTGCATTTTAATTAGTCTTAAAACCATTCTCAGTCAGAGTGAAAAAATGTACTTAATTTGATTTCAACTCAATCATTTATGACAAATCAACTCATGACTTTTTCAGTTCCTTAGAGTTAAGTTGGATTTAGTTTAGGATGTGTTGTTTTGTCTTCAACAGAAAAATATTTTGACTTAAAGAGGAACAATGAAATGGGAAAGAGATTAGAGGTTTCAAGCTCCTTGTTCATGCATTTTTCTTCTTCATAAATCTCTGTATTATGGGCAAAAAAAATTATAATAAGCAAGTTGCAGCAGCAGGTTGACAACACTTTTTTTAAAACGTTGTAATTAGAATGATAAATATACAATGTTACAATAATGTTGTGAGTTTAATATGGATGTTTTGTTTAAAAATATTGTAGCTATTTTTTTTTTTTTTTTTTTTTTTTTTTTGCTTTCTCACTTCCCATTGGTGACTTACATATTCCAACCACACAAAACTAGTCAGTAGTGTCATATAAAGATGTGTTTGTCCTCAAAGAGCCTGTCGAACCTGATGAGGCTCCAGCTCCACCCACCCATGTCTGTCACACATACCCTATCCTGTACCATGTGTTTCCACATCACTACAAGGACATTCCTACTCTTTTCTGCAGGAAATCACATGGAGGTGCTATCGCTCTCACATGACATCTAAACTATGGCAGGGGACATCAATGAAGGTAGGCAATAGAAATTACGTTAATTTAAGCAAAATAGATTCACACAGTTTTAGATAATGTTTTCCTGTCTGTTTTATGTAGCCTATGTATTTGAACCTTTGCACGACTTTGCTGTTTTATATATGTATTTCGACGGTTATCTGCGAATTTGTTTTCTTGATTTCACGGATGATGTTTTGAAAATTCGCGACTAAAAACGTGAGTCACTTTAACGCGAGTTAGCTAAGTTATGCGTTTTACTGTCTTGTTGCGTAAATGTTAATTTGTATTTGTTATTTACCAGTTTCTCCTGTTTACTGCCTTGTTCATCGAAGTTGTCCAGATTGACGACTCAAAGTTTAAACTGATATGTCTTTAATAATAGTCCTATAGCTATAGCCTATTTAACTTTTTTGTATGACAACATATCGATTTGTTCACGAGTTGGCACAGCAGAATGTTTGATTGCAATGATTATGCATGCAGTGAATATGCATTCCTATAGGTTGAATGTTGCCATAGAGACTGACAGTGGTGCCGCGAGAATCTGCTTGTAAGCCAAAAGCTTCTTTAAAGCCTAAATGTATTTTATTAAATGTTAAAAAAGCCCCCTAAAATGATTTCTGACTTTTTATTTTATTTAGTTACTGCAAATGCTTTGAGAACTTGCTGAACTCAATAAAAGAAAATCTATAAAAATACAAATGTATTGCGCAACTACACTGTTCTGTCAGTGTTTTAGCAATAAGCTTGTTTGGATAAACAACAACAACAACAACAACAACAACAACAACAACTGTGTTCTCTTGTTGAAATGAAAGTGACCCCAGTCGTTTATTCATAGTCAAAATTCTTCTGTCAATTTGTTATTTCATCACAGAGCTCTTAAAGCGATAGTTCACCCAAAATAAAAATCTATGTCATCAATTTAATGTTTAATCAATTGTCATCAATAACTCACTCACGTGTCATTCTAAATCCATAGACTGTCGGTAATCTTTGATATTTGGATATTTTTAATGAAATCTGAGAGATTTCTGTCCCTCATTCAACCAAAACTCTGACAGTTTAAGCATGCTTGAGCTGCCTTTACCATTTTTTTTTGCTGATCAATGTTTACTTGTGAATAAAGCCTTAATTAAATCTGTGCATCATAAAAAGCGTCTCTAAACCACTCCATTAATATGGATTTATTTTACTCATGATGAAAGTTTTGAACCCTCTGAGTTGTGAGTGAGACTTTTAATGGAGGGACAGATATCTTCATTTGTGTTCCAAGTATTAAAGAAAGTATCATGGTGCTGCTGAGTAATTGATGACAGCATTTTCATTTTTGGATGAACTTCTATTCCTTTAACATACAGTCCTTTGAATCTAGGATCCGTCCCTTCATACTATCGGGAAGTGCATCAAGCCATCTGCTCCAGAACTGATGAACGAGTGCCTATCAGTGTATTCCTGAGAGTTCTCAGCAGAACATCTCTTTCCATCACCGTTCAAAACCAGGTGAGACTTGCACCAGGATTATGTCTTATTATTGGTTAGGAAGACCGTAGCTGACAGTTAGCTAAATTACATCCCACAGGCTTTTTTTCAGTGACCTTATTTACAGCTGGATAAGGATAAATATCATGATTTTGTTGGGTTCTCTTGTGGAACCATGACTTATTCTGCACAGACTGAAAGATATGTCATTTACATTTTAGATAACCGAACATGTGAACAATAGTGATGGATTCCTAAGTAAAGTCTCTCTGTATAAAGGCTTGGCTCTCATTGCCCTTGCTCAACAAGGAAAACCACCAAGTCCCAAACTGCTGGAGAATTTCATACAAGGTAAGCACAATCAGATCAATTCCTCAGCTGACTGTCGTAAATGTGTAGTTAATCAGATGTCATTTTAAAGTCAGTAACCCCAGTTAGTCTCCATAAAAACAGTCTTGTGTTCAACATAGCATGTGATATTGTATTGCCTCTCACATGCTGTCCCAACTGAATTACATCCAAGCTGCATTTTACTTTCACCATCTGTTTGCAGTGATTTGCGCAAGACAGAGCAAAGCTTAATATGTGGAGGTTTTTTTTATTACTGCTTTCAACATTTCAGCACTTTTCACTGTTCTCGTGTGCACCTATACAGAATGTGTAAATGATTTACATTCCTTGGGTCTATGGTAATGTTGGGCTGGTTGTTCAATGGCTTATTTGAATGATTTTTCATCAGCTCTGAAGAGTTAACGTTTCTATTCAAGACAGGCCTCTTGTGTTATTTCAGGTGTTGCCAGTATGACAGTTGACTGTGCACTTTAATAGTGAAGTTTCCTGTTCTCTCCTCTAAGCAAAACCAAGTTTCCCGTCCATTGCATGCTAACTGCTTATCTCTCTATGGAATGCCCAAGAAGGATTTTTTGTTGTTTTTGCATTTTACCAAACAAAAGCAAAGATCATGGATTGAATCTGCTGAGACAACTTTTTGTTATGCAGAGTCATGTTGTTTTTTCCCCTTTTCCAGATTTTCTTTTCTAAATGTGGCACACAAACCACAGAAATCCACCGGAAAAAATATGGTGTGCCACATAGCTCAACTTCTTCTTGTTACTTTTGAGCTTTCCTTCATGCTGTGTTATTAATGTGCTGTCATAAGACTGTCGCGAAACAGAGACAGGAAGAAAGTCATCTTCTTTGTCTTCTTTAAAGTGATTAAGTATGATACTGTGATCACCCACATGTAATGTTAAGTCAGTCACATCTGGCTGTCACACCACGCTAAATACATTGTGTTGTATGTCATGTTTTTTAAGAGTTCCCAAAACCTCAGCTAGGAGAGCCGAAGGAGCTTCAGAGTCTAAAGATGCAGTCGGTTCAGGAGAGTCCTCTGATCTTATCCGTGACTCTGGCTGAGCTGTTGAAGAAGGACACCGTCAAAGTTGACCTCATTCCTGAGAAGAAGGGACTGTTTCTTAAACATGTGGAGTATCAGGTCACCAGTGAGGTGAGTGAGTTTAGAGTCGGCATTACAAGTTTACAGTTTTCTGTCATCAATCAGACAAAATCGATTGGTCCAAGTCTACACCCTAACAATGACTCAACTAATGGTTTAGGCCTTAAACCATTAGTTGAGTCATTGTTGCAGTGTCATGCTAGCCATGATGCACAAACAAACAAAAATCAGACTAAAATGTGGGGGAAATGAGCCTAACATTTTCTATTCTCCATATGAAGCTGAAAAAAAAAAATGGCTCACTTCAGCATTAGCATTTGTGTTGGGTGATGCCATTGCCATCTCATGTGGACATCCTAAAATAAATGTGTAAACAGAGACCACTGAGTCTTTGTGATCACTCTATTAAAAATAAAGGTTTCAAAAGGGGTTTTTTGCTGAAGAAATATTTTTAGTTCCCTAAATAACCTTTCAGTGAACAGTTCTTAAAGGGATAGTTCACCCAAAAACGAAAATCCTGTCATCAGTTACTCAACCTCATTTCGTTCCAAACCCGTAAGACTTTTGTTCATCTTCGGAACACAAATGAATATGTTTTTAATAAAATCTCAGAGCTTTCTGTCTTCCATTGACAGCTACGCAACTACCACTTTGACGCTTCAAAAAGTTAATAAAAAGATCATAAAACTAATCCATATGAATTGTGCGTTTTATTCTCAATTTTAATGACAGAATTTTCATTTTTGGGTGAACTATCCCTTTAAAAGAACCATGTATTAATAATCTAAAGAACCTTTTTCTACTTTAAAGAACCGTTTGTGGAATGGAAAGGTTCCATGGATGTTCTGAATGCCAATAAAGAACTTTTATTTTCAAGATTGCAGTATCTTAAAGGGTTCATATAATGAAGGACAAATCAACATATCCTCTCCAGCCTAAAAAGGAATGTGTGGGACCAGTGGTGCATTTCAGCGCAGACTGATTTGTGATCCTGTCACAGTAATCCTGACTTTGCAAAGAGGCTGTTATTGAAAAATGAGGAAGTTAAAATCTATATTTGACACAAAAGAAAAGCCATTTCAGAGAAAATGATTTCTGGTGCAAAATATAGTATTGTAAAAGGACCTCAGCAGGAAAAATACAATTAAACAATATTTATTTATTTTTCAGTATAATAAAAGTATGACATTCAGTCAAGCTGCTGAGTCATTGCAACAGTTACAGTTGTATTATTTAAATGTATCGCTGATAGTTCATGCGCCCTTTCCAGCGTTTTACAGTATCGGTCTATCGGCGCTACAGTGATTTTGATGTCTTCCATGAGCTCCTGCTTCAGAGATATGCTTACAGAGCCGTGCCGGCGCTTCCTCCCAAAAGGGCGCTGAAAGGAGGTAGGCCGTTGTTTTATTCACTGTAAAATACCAGCCTGTGAAGGGTTTGTGGTCAAACCTTTAGATTATAGTCTTGTTCACCTCTCACTTAGGCTGTGCTGTGACATTCAATGCTTTCTGGGAATGTACCAGACAAACAATCGTGACTCTGCCAAGGTTAAAAAAAGTAAACTTCTGATTTTCTGCAGACTTCAGCAAGTTGTACTTCCATAGTAACTGAGTACCAGAAAGCTCCTTGCTGTGTTGTATTAATGGAAGGACTATGTTTTGTTGTTTCTGGAAAAGTTTAATCTTTTCTCTGTTCTTTGGCCCCGCTGCAGTCCTGACCTCCATGTCAGAGCGAGAGTTCATTGAAGGGCGGAGACGAGCCCTGGGAAGGTTCCTAAATCTTGTGGCACGACACCCTGTCTTTTCCGAAGATGAGCTTGTGAAAACATTCCTCACCTTCAGTGGCTCGGTATGGACTTTTTGCCAATCCTGATCACCAACTTGATTAAAAGTTCTAGATAAACAGGGTTGAATTTTATGATATATTATAGTGCAAGAAAAATTTTGGGTTGAGAAAATATATGTATATTTTTTTAAGTTTTTCATAGATGTTCATCAGGTTGTGACTTCCCATATTTATGTCCCACAGGATGTACAACCTAAGCTTAGAGATGCTTGCAAAAAATTGGGGGATGAGTTCATGACCTGTAAATATGCAACGCAGGCCAAGGTTTGATTCAGCTTTATTTTACTTGTATGTTAAATATTTGTGCAATATTTTTTAATCAATATTGCCTGTATTGGGATTTCTCCTCCAGGATTACCTCCCAGCAGATATCCAAAGTCAGTTTTCGTCCAGCAGGGAGCTCATCAGAAATATCCATAACAGTTTTCAGAAGTTACGAGACCGGGCAGAGAGGATGGCCGAGCGCTCAAAGGAGAACGCCACAGATCTGCTGATGTTCGGGAAGGAGCTCAGGTACCAACTCATCCTCTTCCGAGTGTTGTGCCTCAATCTTTGCAGTGTCTCTTAGATCAGTGTTTTGCAAAAACAGCACCAAAACATTATAAAGTATGAGCTGCAGACCATTTCATTAGTTTAATCTTACATTTTAATTTACTGTGAAGGGCTTTGCTAAAATTGTCACAATGCAGCATGGAACAGATGAGGCGAGGATTATACGCAAACAGTGTTTATACAACAAACACAAAAAAAAGGAAAAAAACTAAATCCAAATGGGAAAACTGGAGACGCAACGGCTCTACAACAAGATGTAAAGACAATGACTGACAACAAAAGACTCAAACACAGGACTTATATGTACAAACAAGAGGATAATAACAAGGCACAGGTGAAACTGATTAAAGCTATGGTGACTAAAAAGGGTAACTAAGGAAACAAAAAGTGAATTCAGACACTGAGCTTTTTCGCTTTTGCATAGTTTGTAGTTTGTGCTTGCCGTTTAATAATCATTTGACAAGTAGCAAACTGGAAGCTCCATTAGTAATGAAAATATTTATCTTGAACTCTGTCATAGAAACTATGTATAAACCTTACTTAAACAATTTCAAAATCAATTAAAAACCAATTTATACCAGTATGATATTATGCTTTACCCACATTGGACAAAAAAAAAAAATGGATGATTAACATGCGGTTGCCATCTTCTGGTCAGACGCGGGAATTCATTCATTGTGTGACTCACAGTGCATTATGGGTATTTTCTAGCCGTTGAGCATACATTGGTTGTACATTCGTTATTGCGGTGCATTATGGGATTGAATCAGTGCACTTGATAACATCCACTATGGTTTCGGACTTCACTACAAATGGCTGTCCCTTTATGTAGTACCCTATTTAAGGGTATAAGGGGTGATTTCGGACACAGCCGAAGGCAGACAGGAACTAAACACTGGAAAAGAAACCCGAAACATCAAGGCAACAGAACATCTAAATAAGTTCTATTTGTTCTATGTAACATATTTAATTATTGGAGGTTTGCGTTGTATTCTGATTTTGCATTTCACTGATTTTATTCATTTTTAAGAATACTGAATCTTTTTTTTTGTGCGAATGAGATTAGTAAATGCCTGCTCACATTTCGCCCAGAATATTTACACACAACGCCTCTGCACTCCCGACTTCTCTCAACATGAGGACAGGAGAACTGGGAAAACAAAGTAACTTGTGTTACTTATTTTAAAAGTAACTCAGATATTTTGTTGTAATTTTAAAAGTAATGTGATGTGATGTGAATCTGATTGCGTAACTTTAGTTACTTGTAATGCGTTACCCCCAACACGGTCTGTACCAAGTGAATTAGATCTGGAAAACAAGATTTCCTCATTCAACTAAGTAATACAAATACACAAACTATTAATTATCACAGTGATAAGTGTTAACCTGGTAGTTACACCTCTCCTCAAGTTGTATTATGAATCATCGTCTGACTGGATTCCACAGGGAAAAGTGAAGGAGGATGCGTGGGATATTTTTGCTTCGGCTGCCATTACAATCAGCCTTCCAGTTTTAATTCAAATTATGTAAATGATAACAATCGATGAATAGGAAAGCCTTTTTTTCACAGATGTATCTATAACCTACCTCATCAGACGATGATTTATCAGCAAAACTTTACTTGGGCTTGTACCCCAGTAAAAAGCTTCTCCCTACAGATTAACACAAGTCTACTAATCACCCTGCAGCATTATTTTTGTATTGAAATTTACTATTTGACTGTACAGTAATCTCTTGCACACAATGGTACATGTAACACTAACTGTTTGAATAATTAGAAAATACTGGAATATTTATTATTCCAGTGGTTTGAGAGAGCTTGATTGCCAGATGTTTGTGACTATTGGCCGTATAGATTTAAGCTTTGGTCTCTCTCCAATTCAGTTCTTTGGGATCAGATGAGTCACCTGTGCCTGTCCTGGCGTCCTGCAAGAGTCCCTGGGCTGCTCTTAGACACTCTGTCAAAGGGCTCTCTGTAGAGTTCTCACTTCTGTCTGAAAGAGCTGCCCAACAGGTACTGTGCCGCCCACACATACCACGTGAATTGGTGGCACGCTGCTATAGAGGAATTTAATTTGTTTACTTAATACAGGGCAGAAGAGAGGAGGATGATGTGGTGGAAAAACTAAATCTGTTTCTGGACTTGCTGCAGTCGTACAGGGTGAGTACTGATGCAATATCATATTTTTTGTCTCAGCTGAGAAGTTTTTCTTTTTTTTGTGTCCATTTTGAGGAAATTCTTAAGGAATTTCTTCTTATTATCAATGTTGTGCACTGCTCATTCGTTGGCCAGAGGAGAACTGGCCCACGACGACTAAGCCTGGTTTCTCCCAAGGTTTTTTTTTCTCCATTCTGTCACCTGATGGAGTTTTGGTTCCTTGGTTCCGCCTTGGCTTTTGGCTTGCTTAGTTAGGGACATTTAAATATTCAACAGTGTTATTGATCTGCCTTACTTCAGGTGGATGATGACGCAATTTTCTTCTAGAATTATTATTTTCATGTTATCACTGTGAAGCTGCTTTGATACAATCTGTATTGTAAAAAGCGCTATATAAATAAAGGTGACTTGACTTGAAAACTATGATATACTACCGTTCAAAAGTCTGGGGTAAGTAAAATTGAAAGAAATTAATCATTTTATTCAGCAAGGATTCATACATTTTTTCAAAAGTGACAGTAAAGACATTTATATAATTATGTAACAGTTACACAAATTCTGTTTCAAACAAATGCTGTTCTTTTGGTCTTTCTATTCATCAAAGAATCATAAAAAAATCACGGTTTCTAGGAAAACCTTTTCAACATTGATATAATAATAACCATTATTAAGAATTTAGCACCAATTATAACTGAGCAGCAAATCAGCATATTATAATGAGAGAGGACAGGAAATAATGGGAATGAGTAACAAAATTGGCATTATGTGTTGCAAGCTAGATTCAAACCTGTGCCACCCACATGAGCACCGAAGCTCAATGTGCATAAGGTAACCAATAAGCCACGCCACAGCAGGTTCTTTTTAATAAGCGTGTATCTGTGTTGTCATACAGGACTTGTGTGAACGGCACGAGAAAGGGGTCTTGCATGAACATCAGCGAGCGCTACAGAAGTACAGTGTCATGAAGAGACAAATGCTGAGCGCCACCGTGCAGCCTAAAGAACAGGTTTCTGTCGAGCAGCTGGAGTCCCGCATCGTCCAGGTCAGCCCTCACACACTCAGACACGATACAAAGAGCTATCAGCTCGTGAGGTAGAATCAGCAGAGGGGAAATGTGGGGACCAGTAGCTTCAGGGGAGCTGATGCATCTCTTTAATTTAGTAGGGGAAATTGATCTGAAGGACTTTTTGATCTGAATCTAAAAGCCCTAGAGCAAAATTTGTGTCCTCAAAATCCCTCTAGGGATGCCGCAGAAATATTGAGAGATATTGCCTTGCCTCTTTAGAGAGATAGCAGGAGGCCTCTTTTTCATCTTTTGTTTAGACCAGGGGTTTGTGAAAGATTTGAGTTAATATATGTATATATATATATATATATATATATACAGGTGAAACTCGAAAAATTTGAATATCATGCAAAAGTTTGTGTAATTCAAATTAAAAGGTGAAACTAATATATTTACTATATATAACTATATACATATGCATGATTACAGAGGGCCGACATTTCTGTATTTAAAAATCCCTTTTTTTTATTGATTCCATGTAATATTCTAATTTTGTGAGATTTTGAATTTGAGGTTTTCATAAGCTGTAAGCCATAATCATCAAAATTATAACTTTTGCACGATAATCTAATTTTTCGAGTTTCACCTGTGTATGTGTATATATATATATATACAGTATATTAACTCAAATCTTTATATATATATATATACAGTTAAAATGTTAGCTTAAGATATTCAAAAATGTTAAAAGAATTTGGGGTCAGTAAAATGTTTTATTTATATATCAATAATTTAATTCAGCAAGGACACATTAAATTGAACAAAAGTGACAGTAAAGACAATAATGTTATAATGTTATAAATAATTTCTATTTCAAATAAATACCGTTCTTTTGAACATTCTATTCATCAAAGCCTCCTAAAAAACGTATCACAGTTTCCACAATAAATATTAAGCATTTGATTTCAACATTGATAATAATAATACGTTGTTTTAGCACAAAGTCATCATATTAGAATAATTTCTGAAGGATCAAGTGACACTTAATACTAGGGTGATGACTGCTAAAATACATAAAGGAATACATTTTTTAAAATATAGAAAAATGATATAAAAAAATATCCCCCCCCCCCACTATTCTAATGTAATTGCATTGAATCAAGAGCACTCAAAATATTGTACAAGCAACCAAGTAATTCCAAGCAAGTTTATAATCTATATTTTTACTGGCCAGATTTACATTTAAGCAATTGATAATTTTAGTAACCATTTTGCACTTTTTTTTTTTTTTTACCATTTTGTTAATTATTTTAAGGATTTGTTAGAAAACGAACTTTTATAAAGGCTTGTTCTCTTTTTATGATAAAAGCCCGGCCAGCTGGAGGACGAGAGAAAGTATGTCTCATGATGCAATACCAAGTCATGTGAGGCACATACTGTATCTGTTTAACCTTCAAATAACAAGTCATGATCCAGTGGGTTGTAACTGCAGGATGGCTCATTGTCAGCAAGTAGCAGACATTGGTCACAGGGAAGATGATAGTTAGGGTGGGATGATGTGACCACACTGTGACCTCACTCTGATCTTTGACTCACGACAGCAAGAAAACGCCATTCAGGTGATGGAGTTGCGCAACTACTTCTCCCTGTTCTGCCTGCACCAGGAGAGCCAGCTCATATTCACATACCTGCCCATCACGTCTCTCATCCTGGGGGCATTTGTAGACTCACAGGTGCTGGGACATAAAGATGTAAGCTTATCCTTTATCTAGTATCAACAGTATGTGTGTTAGTTATTATTTTGCAATAAGTGCCAAAGCTGCTTTCTTACTTAGATGTTAACAAGACCTTATCATATTTGTTGATGTGTCTTATTTTGCTCTGATCTAGATGGGTGAGGTGTGGCAAGATCTTCATTCCAAGCTTAAAAGTCTTTTTGGGGACAGTAATGGACGGTCTCCGCCTCTCAGCCAAAAATAGCCTCCCTTCTGTGCCTTCAGAATCTCAAGAAGACACTGAACTCTAGCCTGATTTGGATTGCAGGATCTCTACAGGAGTTACAGACAGTCAATATTATATAAAAGCACCTTGCAAAGAATTATGGGAAACTGCGTCTGTTCATGCAGCAGATCTTAAAATCTTACAGAGGTGAAGAAGGCCCTCGATTTCCAACAGTTTGAGCAAATGGACGGCTAAAACAAATGGCTATGCTGTTGAGAATCATTTTAGGAAGACACTGTATACTGTTTTTACATGTAGTCTATGCAAAGATTATGTTGCTATTTTGAAATGTAAGCTAATTTTTACAGTGTACAAAAGAAAAATTCCAAGCGTAACATGAAAAATTACGTATTCTAGATGCCATCTTAGGTGCAATAAGAATTGAGCTGAGAAGCTAATATCCAGAGGTCGCTGTATTCAGTTGAATATAGATATCAAACCTGTAAAATATGCAGAGATTATGCTATTAGTTGCAAAGGCACTGTATTATTCTTTGTTTGTGGTTTCAGCTGCCAGTCTGATATGTGTTGTGTATTTTGTAATCTGCGCGCCATGTGCTTCCATCTTTGTTTTTTTTCATATTTCATCATTTTTAAGGAATAGGCTATACACTACCATTCAAAAGAGGTTAGCATTTTATTCATTTTCATTTATTTCTTAATTATTCAGCAAGGATGCATTTAATTGATCAAAAGTGACAGTAAAAACAAGAGCAAATACATTTAGCATTTATGTAATCAAAGAATCCTGAAATAAATGCATCATGCATTAAACAACAACAACTGTTTTCAACGTTGATAAAAACTCACAGGCATAAATTACATTTTATAATAAAATAAAATGGAAAACAGTCATTTTAAATGGTTTTACTGTATTTTTGTTCCAAGTAAATGCAGCCTTGGTGAGCATAAGTGACAGACTTTAAAAAAAAACATTACCGTGAGATATTCAAACTTGAACGGTTGTGTAGGCTATATAAGTGAAATATACTTATAATTAATTGTCAAACAGTTCTGTAAAATGTATTATTTTCTGTAACTAAGTCTTAAAATGGAGCAATTACTACAATTAGCATGGAATTATTAGCTAGCTGCTCTATAGCCTACACCGAAGACCTGTTATCAGTCATTTGATAAATCACGAAGGTATAAAATTCTTAGACTGCCTGTTAGCCATTTAGTGAACTTTACTTTGAAATATGTCTGCTAATATTTCATGTTGTATAGATTGACACATTGCTGTTGGTTGATAACGCATGTATCATGCATATTTTGTCTTAAATGTTTAACATTCTAGTAAACCCCTTTGCGGAGTTTATCAGTAGTTCATGTTTGATGGTTCAGTTGAGAAAAGCAATAAATGAATGGAAACTGTTTTGTACTCCAATGCATATTCAATTCTGCCATCTGCTGGCACAGAGAGTGAATGCAAGTTTGAAAATGTTGATCAAAAGTGTCAGTAGCATTCATAATATTTATAAAAAAATTCGATTTCAACTTTTTAATAATTTTATAATAAAACATTTAAATTATTTCCGTTTCCACAAAAAATAAAAGTAGCAAAAATATGCAGCCAGTTTTTTTCTAGATATGAAAGTATGCCTGTATATATATATATAAATTTAGATATGAATCATATAATTTGAAATCATTGAAGAATGCACAAAGATGTATGTCAGAATATTTAATGAAGTTAAACTTCTGTTTTCTTCTGATTAAACTTGTTTTTTTAGATGACAGGTAGTTGGAGACGATATAACTTTATGTACACTACTGATGGAAAATCAGTTGTAAGAATGAGGAACAAAGAAACAGGAAAAAACAAAACATCAGAATACAGATCATGATGCATTTGAGGATTCAACCAAAATATAAATGAAACGTCAAACTAATGGATAACGTTATTTTCTTATGCATGCCGTGCTCAATGGAGTCATGTACTCAGCAGTGTGAACATCAGATTTTGCGTGAAAATTTCCACTGATACAGTGACAATATCCATCAATGGTATTAAAACCCTATTCAAACGTCGTCCACCTCCTCCAGTTTATGCTCCACAATCACATCATGACCGTGGAATTTAAAATATCCCAAGAACTTCTTTTTCTGAAGCATCAGTGGGAACCACTGGACATCATCTGCCCACATCTGGCTGAAAGGTATTTTGTCTGTGTCAAACCACTGTGGCCTCATCTCTGAAAGACAAAACAAACCGCTTCAGTGGCACGTTATTAGACCTTCTGTCTCAGTATGTGTCTCACAAAGTGGATCATAAAGTGATGTGGAGCTGTATTACCGTCTGATTCGGTTGGCTCTCCTTTATAGGTGTCAGCTCTGAAAATGTGGACATCGAGCAGTTCTGTTTCCCCAATAAACTCAAATTTGATATTTCCAATCTTGAGAAGGGTGTCAACAGTGAGGCCACTTTCCTCTAGCAGCTCCCTGTCAAATTAAATGGCATTTTGTTTCAGCTGGAAACCAATAAAAGCAGGGAAGATTGAACATGACCAATCATTGACACCATTGTTAAGTTCAACAGAGAAGTAAATAATATCAAACATTCACAGCGTTACAAGGTTCAAACAGTTTAACTTTGACGTCTAGCTTCAAGGAAGTGAAAAAACAGACACTAGAGGGAAATAATGGCTTTTCTAAAGTATGTTTCACTTTCAGTCTCTTGGTACCAGAAAGAAGACCATTCTTAATGCTTTTACACCTGAAAAACACTGCTATTACTCAGTGTTGGAACTGTAACGCAATTATATTAATGGGTGACCATTTTTGATGTCCAGTTCCCGGAAATGTCTAACTTTATAACAAATACACTGAAAACTTTGAACACAACATAAAAAAATAAATAAAGCAAACATTTAAAAAAGTTGATACAATGGTTACTATTATTTTTCATAGTGTAATCTTTGGTGAACTGTAGTAAAACCAGGTAGGGTTTGTTAGACCTGCAAACCTCATTATTAATTATAACCAGTGTTGGGGTGTAACGTTTATAAGTAGGTTAATGCAAGTTATGTAATCAGATTACTTTTTTTAAAGTAACTAGTAAAGTAATCTGTCACAAAAAAAAACAGTCACAAATAAGTGATGCAAGTTACTATGTTTCCCTGTGTATTCTGACATTTTCACTTTACCAAACAATGTTTTTGCTGCTAACCTTCGATAATCCAATTCAACAATATTTATTTTAATATATTATATATTAATATAATATACATTTAATATATTTTTTAGATAAGCATCACATTTGAGTTTCTTTTTCGTTTGTTTGCTGATGTTAGAGTGTTAACTTTCTTCTGCGGTTTGGTCTTTACATATTTGCCAAAAATAGTACTTTTTTTTATTTTTTATTAGTTCAGCCCAGGTGAGAAAAAGTAATGCAAAAGTAATGCAACGCATTCCTTTCCATAAAAAGTAACCAAGTAATGCAATTAGTTACTTTTTTACGGAGTAAAGCAATATTATAACACATTACTTTTAAAAGTCACTTTCCCCAAAACTGATTATAATAACAGTATATGGAACCCACAACAACAACAACAAAAAAACAGATCTAATAAAAACGACAAACACACAACTAAATGAGAAAGAAAACAAAAAAATATATACACTTAAAATTTTATTCAAAATGTTAACAAAATTAGCAAAAATCCATAATAGCATAAGGATACATAACGTTGCAAAAGACCACATCAGTGAATGTGTGTCGGACTCACCGTCGGGCAGCCTGCTCTATGGTCTCTCCTGTCTGGACTTTTCCTCCAAAACCATTCCATTTGCCCGCTCCAAAGCCTCTTTTCTTCATGCCCAATAACACCCGGCCAGGCTGCACTACCAGCACCAGGGTCAGCAGTTTAGAGCTCAGCATCATCACCCTATACACAATACAGCATGCTGTAATACAATGTCTTTATATATATATATATATATATATATATATATATATCATTAGAATGTAATACATGTCTTTAGCAGTTGCTTCCTGCAATGTAGAGGATTTGTATTTTAAATAATATATTCCATTATACAGATAAAGTTCTTACTTTTATTTACACTACCACTGCAGCATTTAAAAGATGATTAGCTTTTCTTAAGAGTCTAAACAACAAGCGACAAATGATCATTTATAGGGTATGATTAATATAAATCAGTGCAGTGCAGTTTATTAAGTTAATCACTGTTGCTTCTACACAAATCATTTGCTTACTTTGTCCAACGAAATCAGTAGACACAATTTAATAACATTAAGACAGATGCGTGTACGGATATATTTAATCGGCTTGAATCGGTCGAGTGTGTTTCCCGCGTGTTGCTCACATGGGGTTCAGATTGACAACAGTGAATTTGGTCATAATAGTGGTTGACGTCCACATACAGGTTATTATTGTTCCAAATTCAACCGATGATTTACAGATCTGCAAAATATATAAACTCCGCCTACCTAAGGTTTGTAATCATGAGTGCAACAGTGAAATGTTCTCGATCGGAATTCCGACTCGTTTATGTGAATCGGTTCTTTCAAACAGACATAACTAAATTAACTTAAAAACATGTAAAACACCTAAAATCAATTAATCGGGTTTTATGTTTTTGCAAATATATATCAAATACGTTTTATTTAGTAACATTTATGCTATGCTACTATTAAAGGCTATTATTTATCCTCATTCAGTCACATGCAGTTCATTGAAAAGATCCGAGTCAAAGACTCAAAAGCATAAAGAACGAGTCCTTCACGAATCGGACATCGTAGTGTGCAACAGTCAAATATTCTCGACTGAAAAAAAAATATTAGACAGAAATAAATTCAAGTATGGCCATCTAAAACCGTGAGATTATCTGACATATACATTAATACATTTAATCTAAATGATTAATACGTTATCCTAAAGACAAATAAACCACGATAATAATGTAATGATTTGAATGGTTCTGTGCAAAGTTCGCGCATCTTAGACAGCATGCGGACACCAGACGCACACGTGTCTTCTTGTTTTCATGTACTTCGTCATTAATTTCCTCTACAGGTCACTTCTTTGTAAATGATGTGGAAATGTATACAAAGGTCGTACATTCACGTGTCAGCGGTCTCTCTAAAGAAGACGCCTCAGCACATGAAGGGGAAAAGTGCTGCTGATCAGAAATGGCTGGTGCGGCAGCTCAATGACCCTTTCGTTAAAGCTGCTCACCTGCAGAATTACCGCTGTAGAAGCGCCTTTAAACTGATCGAGATAGATGATAAATACAGACTTCTGAAACCTGGTTTAAGTGTCATAGATTGTGGTGCTGCGCCTGGTGCGTGGAGTCAAGTTGCCGTCCAGAGAGTCAATTCAACAGCAGAAAGTAAGTGAGCTGCTGAATTGAATTGAAATGAATGAATCATTAATATAATATCACTCGATATCACTTCATATGCATGCCATCTTGTTGGGAAAATACTAGTGCCTAGTTAGTTAGGTGAAGTAAAAAAAAAAAATGTAAACAAAAATATTTCAGATAAATTATCTTCTTTTGAACTTTTTATAAAAATAAAAAAAATCCTGAATGGTTTTAACAAAAATATTAAGCAGCACGACTGTTTTCGACATTGATTATAACGATGATTTTTGAGCATCAAATCAGAATGTTAGCACAGGCCAAACATTTGGAAACATTACTATAAGGCTCATCAAGACTACATTTATTTGTAAAAAAAAAAGAAAAAAAGAGAGTAATATTGTTTAAAAGTGTCACATGATCCTTCAGAAATCATAATAATTTGCTGATTTGATTATGATCAATGTTGGAAACAGTTTTGCTGTTTAATATTTTTTTGGAACCTCTGATAATTTTGCACGATTTATTGTTGAATAAAAAGTTAAAAAGAACAGCATTTATTCTAAATAGAAATATTTTCTAATTAGTCTTTACTATAAATTTTGATCAATTTACCACATCCTTGCTGATTAAAAGTTTTTAATTTCTTTCAAAAATATACTTACCCCAAACTTTTGAATGGTAGTGTATATTGTTACAAAAGATTTATTTTAAATAAATGCTGTTCTTTTTTAAAACTTTTTATTCATCAAAGAATCCTGAAAGATTTGTTATAAAAAATATTAAGCAGCAAAACTGTTTCCATCATTGATCATAAATCGTCATATTAGAATGATTTCTGAAGGATCGTGTGACACTGAAGACTGGAGTTCACCACAGTCCATCACAGGAATACATTTTAAAATATATTACAATAGAATACAGTTGTAATCATATTTCTCAATATTACTGTTGTTACTGTATTTGAATCAAATAAAAGCAGCCTAGATAAGCATAAGAAATATTAATTTTTAAAAAAGTCTTACCAAGCTCAAACGTTTGGACATGGGTAAAAAAAAAAAAAAAGAAGGTAAAATATAGTTCTAAAAATCGTTTTAAAGATAAAAGATTAGTGCAGTCTACACCACAACTATACCCATAACAACACAGAGAAACAATATTGTTGGAATCACTTACAGAACGTTTTTTGTTTTCAGGCTGAACGATAAAAACATCGGCAGCCAATCAGAATCCATGCTGCATTTCGTCCGCTGGTGTGGATGTAAATATAGTTATAGTTATCTTTATAGCGATCGCTCTTTATGTGAACAGGCCTTTAAATGTTTATTACATAATTTTTTCAAAGCTGATATAAACACCATACCTTTGTTCATTCCAGGTGCAGATCTTCCAAAAGGAAGCGTGATAGGAATAGACATATTACGCATCGCCCCTTTGGATGGAGCTCAGTTTCTGTCCAATCACGACGTCACTGCTCCTTCAACTCACATGGCGCTGGAGAGGCTCCTCCCTGAAGCTCGAGCAGATGTCATCCTCAGTGACATGGCCCCCAATGCCAGTGGGCTCAGGGAACTGGATCATGAAAGGCTGGTCACCATGTGTCTATCAGTGCTGGACTTAGCTGACAAGGTTTTGCGTCCCGGGGGCTCTTTGATTTGTAAATACTGGGATGGAGCTCTGGCCAATAAGCTCCAGCAGAGACTTTCCGTTATGTTTCAAGATGTAAGAACCGTAAAGCCAAGAGCAAGCAGAAAGGAGTCAGCAGAGCTTTTCTTTCTGGCGAGGATGTTTAAAATGAAATAGGATGAAGTCTTTTTTGTGCAAATCCAATTTGAATATATGAAATATAAATAAATATATATTTAATAAAAGAAAGTAGGGTTTGTATTGCTTACCTGCAACCTGATCAGTGCATTAGAAACTAGAAACCTAATACGTATCCTGAACATTAAAAAAAAATGCTATAGTAGAATAAATATGAAGTAGGATTTGCATGATTTTCAGTTTATCAGTAAGGCCTAGCAGCAAGTCATTCTTTCAAATAATTTTATAAAGACATGATTGGCATGCTTTTTAGTGAGTAACTTCAGATTTATAGTATATTTTACACTATAAGAGTATAATTTCCTCCTATTAGTAAATTATATCCTTACGAAAGCACATACAACATATAGTATTTAATGGATTAGATCAGTGGTTCTCAAATGGCCACCCGTGAAACATTTGTATAAAGTTGTGTAAAAACGAACATTAGTATTGACTAAAAATGACTTGCATTCATTTTATGATTTAAGTTTGTGTTCTCTAACTTCACAATACAACTGCTGACCTAACAAACAGGAGGCTCATTTAGGTCTTACCAGCTAACCTTTATAAGCGATAAAAAGTTGCAATGTATTTAACAAAACGGCAGACTGACACAACTGTAGTTCTACAAAAGTTTATTTCATGATTCATATTTACGATATGAATTTTGTACACATGTAGCCTAAACCCTAAAACCATTGTTTTGAGGAAGTTGGTTCTTCCCCTGACATGTCTGACGTGTTCCTGTTGTTATAAATGTGTAAATAATGTCACTCACTTTTATGCATCATTGTATGCAAGCGCTCGGCCTGACTTCTTAGCCAAATGATGTAGGTTTATTATAGCAGTCTAGTTATATTATTTGATAATAAGAGCAAAATGGCGGTCTGGAAAAATTATGGACTGCTGTCCATATTTTAATTTATAGAAATGAGAAGTGTCCATAATTTAAATTAAATTATTAAATTGTAGAATACTGGAAGTTTGGGGTAGGGAAATATCACGAATATTTTAGTGGTTTGAGCTTATTTTTTTAAGCTTGATTTGTCTTATTTTAAAGTATTTCCACCATTTTGATGCCCCCTGGTTGAGATTTGGGGTGTTAGGTACTCCCAGTGATGCAAAGTACTAGAGTAAATGTAATTAGTTACTGTACTTTAGTATCTTCATTTTGATATTAAAAGATATTAGCAACTTTTATTCTACTTGACTACATTTTTGAATAAGTATATGTACTCTTTACTCCAAAACATTTGTGATGAGTAATGCATTGCTCATCAATGATGCATAAAAGTGAGTGACATTGCACCTAACTTTTTCTGTGGCAGTTTATTTCTGCTACAAAAGACAGTATTATATCTTGTGCATTTTACCCTTACTCACCCAAACTTGTCAACAAAGCTAATTTACTCCAATACAAGTGCATTAGCGGGTAGTTTCTGAATCGCAGGTGTTTCATATACGAGATGAGGACATGCCTGCAGTTGGTGTTGAGGCCGATGACGTCCAGTGCAACATTGCCCAGCAACATTGCTCAAAAAGTTGCCCCGTGTATTATCACCTTAAGACTTTTACTCAAGTTGTATTGGAAATGGTGATGTCATTTTGTAACTTGTAATGTCATTTTTGCTGTAAGGTATCTGTACTTTTACTCTCAAGTATGGTTTTCAGGTCTTCTTTACACCTCTGGGTACTCCACAATTGTTGTTTTACTCTTGAATTTGTTCTCCAACACTGGATTGACCAATATTCAGTTGGCCTGAAGATGGTGCTCTTGAGTTGCCAGTACGAAAGCAGCAGAAATAATAATAGCTGTACACACTCTCACACACACCCCAGCAGTTTGAAGAAGATGTGGCGTGGACCGGCTGTTATTGGAACCCTGTTTTTCCCGACTGTTTGGGTGTCGAGTGCTCAGGAGTTAAAATCCTGCATTGTCATTTGCATTTTTAGCAAATTCTTGAAGTGTGGCTTATTTGACAACGCTTTAATCTTGTGTTTCCCTAACCGGAAAGCTAAATTGTTTGCGTAATACCGAAAAACCGTTTCCCCAGTTGCATAGAAAGATGCAATCATTCTCTCATTATAAGCGAGGAGCTGCAGAGAGGATGGATAAGTGTCTTAGACAGTATGACTAATGAGAATCCTTTGTCCCTGTAGTAGCAGTGCAGTCTCACAGACATTAGCCTGACACATTATCACTCTCTTTCTACAGTCCAGCTGTGAATGACATCCAGCTCTTACGTGGACAGTTTAGACCTGTCCTAACATAAATCAAATATGAAATAAAAATGTTAGAAATAATAAATGGGATTTTAATAGGGTGGCCATACGTCTTTCTCCCGGACATGTCCTCTTTTTGGACCTAATTTTTTTTTTCTATTTCAGATAGAAATTTCTAGATCGCCCAAAATGTCCGGGATTCAGCTTTTGCTTTCTACAGTCGCCATTCATTATGTTTACATGCACACCTTTTGTTTCAATCGGACTGAATTCATTACGATTGATGAATCTGAATGTAGTGTTTACATGAACGCTAGTGGTCGCGGTGCGTTAGCATTGCTTTAGGTCCCGCCTTCTCGCACGCCACCATTGGTCGGTCGGTCATGTACGTAACGCAAACATTGGTCAAACTGCATCTTAATCATTACACTCAGCACCACGGCTTGCTTTTCAACAGTGGCACATGGCTGAACAGCGTAAAAAAAGTGAATTCAGAGACGGTTTACAGAGAAATTCCTGTGTTTTCGTTCCGGTCTGGATTCTTGTGAAGTAGAATACATGACCTGCAAAGTTGCCACGTAGCCTACGTGCTACCTAGAAGCCCGCAGAGAGTGTGAAATAGTTTTTTTCTTTTTTTCTAGCTGCTAATTTTTTTATATATTTTTTTAACTAATGGCCATTAAAAGAAACAGTGTCATAAAAGGTGTTAAAAGCTAAACTATTTTAAAAAAATTTTTTTATTTGTTTGTCATTATTCTATTGTTGCGGTCCAAAAGTTGAATGGAAATGATGTATTACTTTATTAAAGTTCAATAGTTGCAAGGTTGTGAATGCATTTGTCAGACTAATATGGTCACCTAGTTTTAACGATTCATAGAGGTTAGAGCAGAGTATTAATCACTAAAGCCTCATGGAGTTGGGAGTTTTATGGTTATACATTCCTTGCCTATAATGCTCAACTCTTCAAACTTTAAGTAGCTCAAACTGAATGCTGCATGCTTGATTTGAAAGCACTAGAAAAAGAATGTCAGGTCTGACTCTGGATTGCTCTAATCTCAAGCTCAAGGAATCTTCAGCTGAGAGACTCAAAAATACCTAAATGAATTCTGCCGGCAGCTCTGGCGCTTTCATATTTGACTGATCTGCTGCGTGTAGCCTACCATACAGTATGGAAATTCTTGCAACCTCACTCTTTAATCTGAGCATCTGTGTCAGCAATATGTTTAATGTGTGCCGCTTCGGTCAATTTGAATGCTGTGGTTTTTGATCATCGCTCTGACGTATAAAAAACGTACGTTTGGGGGACAATCCACTCCTGTGTCAGTGACATGTCAAAGGAGCCTGGAGAATTCATTATAGAAGATTAAGGAATTTATTTGAGAGCTTAGTTTCATACGCCTCTTAACGGTTGTAAAAGTGGAGACTCTAGTGTCTGCAGGGGTTTAGCAACACTGAGTGATATGGAAATAGCCTGCAATCGTGCTAAATTTATAATAGCTTTTTTGGGGGGGTTATCATCTTGATTTTAAAAGTTTTTTTCTCTTTCTTTTTATTTCTTTATATGGTTCCTTGCTGTTAACTCACATCCTTCAGGTTTCTTGGAATGACACTCAGAGGCTCTCAGAGGTCGAGGTTCAGGCACTAATAATTTGCGGTAATAAAATAGTTAATAGCCTACTGGATTATAGCAAAATCTTTAGATTAGCATTTGTGCTCTATTTAGAATTTTGTGAAAGCTTTCTACATTCATGAGTTTGAATTGAATTTGTTTTTAGGTAGTGAAAACAATGCAAAGTTGAAATTCAAATATAAATGTAAGATATTATAATTAAAGTTCTAAATGAAAATAATACAAAGGAATTTGAATTAAACACGTTATTAAATGCATAGCAGATGTGGTAGTTTCAGGAACATAATTTTCCATTTATATTTCATTATACTTAATCAAGGATTTTCATTTTGTGGAGCATGTTAGAAGAACACTTAATTTCCTACAATGAAGCATCTCAGCAATGTCCATTGAAGCCTGAAGAGTTTGCTCTGCCTTGACAAGCGCAAATGTGTTGACAATTTTGCATACGTATTTTTTCTTATTTACATTCCAAAGGCCTGCGCCGGTTGCATAAAACTAGTCTTACAAGTTAGTCATCAATTTTTTTCTTTAAGGCTATGTTCATGTGGCCCCTGCATCTACAATAGCCTACTACTTGGTAATTTTAGACAAAACCATTATGCTCTGGGTATAGAAAGCTCATTTCCACAGTTGACAAATTGACCCATTTACTTTATTATTACACCTTTCATTAGTGAATGATTCATCTTTGTATGTTATACCAAAGAATAAAAACACAATGGTCTTCTTAATCTTTCATCACATTGTAAACTTGCTCAACTTTCACTTCTTGCAGCTAGGGATGTGCAGTCTATGGGCCCTATCTTGCACCCAGCGCACGATCTGAAACGCAAGTGTCAAAGCGCAAAGCGCAAGTACCTTTGTGGCCGGGTCTCGGCGCTGTTGCTATTTTCCCGGCAGGATAAATGCCTCTTGCGCCTGGCGCAAATCTAAAAGGGGTTGGTCTGAAGTAGCTTCATTATTCATAGGCGTGGTTTGGGCGTAACGTGAAATAAACCAATCAGAGCGTCATCCAACATACCCTTTAAGAGCAGGTGCGCATGTTGCATGGCGGATTGTTATTAATACGGCGGATTTACCAGGCGCGCGCCAGGAGCCGTTCACAGCCGAGGAGACCGACGTTCTTTTCAACCTAGTTTTCCGTTTGTATTTTTTTTAATCAATATACTGTTTGATATTGATTTTTCATTTTGACAAATGTAAATAAAGAAATGTCACAAATAAACACTCTCGGATGTTTTGGACTCGTTCTCTCTGAATCACGAATATATGCATGGTTATATTTTTGAAATGTAGTCGAACATTAGACCGATATTAATTAGCTTTACCTCACTATACTGTAGATGACGCAGCAGCTCTTCTGCCAAATACGCTCTCCTGTCCCGTGCTGCTGCTGGGGCATTTAGGTTAAGTGGCATCGGCACATGCAGTTCACCATCACGTCTCCTTAAGTCCTCTAATGTTTCCTCATCTATGTCAACAACACAAACTTGATTTATGGAAATGTTGTGTAAAACACAAGATGCCACAAAGAATGCTACAACTTTTTGAGGACTGTACTGTAAAGTGCCTCCTGGCCTATCCAAACACCTGAAATGCAGTTTCAGTATGCCGAACGTTCGTTCAATTACACAGCGTGTTTGTGTGTTTTCGATTAAACCGTATTTCACTCATTGTTGCTGGCATCAAAAATGGTGTCATCAGCCATGTCATTACTACAATTAGCCTGAAAAAATTGGGTAAATGTAAGCTAGATTTAGGCTTACTACATATTTCTAACATCTTCATGGAAACCACAATGATTTCCCTCATGTGTTAATATTTTTCCTTGTTATAATGTATGATTTGCAAAAATAAAAACTGCTGCATCTGTGTTGATGAGAGAATCAAAGTGTATGCGCGTTGTGCACCCGCTACATTATGGCCAAGCATGCGCGCTTAAAATAGCATTATGAACAACGCGCAACATTCCCTGCTGCTATTTTGCAGTTCCAGAAAACAATTGCGCCACTGACCAGAAAAAACCTAGTCAAAAGTCAGTGACGCAATTGTTTTCTGGAACTGCAAAATAGAGGCAGGGAATGTTTGCGCCGAAACACGCCTCTTTTTTTTGCGCCGACCCGCCCAGGGAGCGCAAGTTAATTTCCTAGTTTACCGACGTGCGTCTGTGGAGGGAAAAGTCCGCTTTGCGCGGGTGCAAAATAGGAATGATACATGCGTCAGTGTACAAAGTCAATTGCGCTGAGGGCAAGATAGGGCCCTATAAGTTCAATGACAGCCATATAGTCTGTTGTTGTTAATGCCGCCTTAAAATATTGTCGATATTTAATGTCAGCATTAAATTTCATGTAATTTTTTTTTACATCTGTTCAAATAACAGATTTCTCTCTGGTGATTTTTGCTGAATTTCTCCGATCATTTAGTCCTCTTAAACTAAATTACAATGGCCTGGTTTCACAGACAGGGCTTAGATTAAGCCAGGATTAGACCTTAGTTTAATAAGAACATTTAAGTTGCTTTTATAAATGTGCCTTAAAAAAAAAAAAAAAAAAAACATTACTGGTGTACACCTTGAAACAAAACAATGGCACAGACATATTTTATGTCAGGGCAAGTTGCTTTCAGTTAAGACAGCTCAAACTGGCATTTTCAACTGGGACTAGGCTTAAGCGTTGTCTGTGAAACCGAGGGTAAAAGCATCACAGCTGGTTGAAGTGCAGATGAGAAATAAAGGCTGGATCTATTCGCATGCAATATTTTATTTTAAACTCAAAAACCATGGGATGAGTAGTCACAATGAGCGAGAAAGGTTGACATGAAACAGCTAAATCTTGAACCTCCGGGAAATCACCAGCTTAAAAAAAACTTACTCGGTTACCTAATGTAACCTCGGTTCTCTCTAGAAGAGGCAACGTGTATTGCGTAAGTTGCTTACGCTACGGGTAAAGACATCTTTTCTCGAGATATGAAGCCAAAAAAATTATTCTTAATTTTGTATTCATTGTCAACGCAGTGCAGCAGCTAGCAGACCTAGAGCAGGCTAACTAGCGTGCTCATTGGCTGCCCTGCGGCTACTGCAGCAGCCTACCACTGAGCCTCGCGTGACATCACGCCCAATGAGGGCGCTTCGCGCCAACTATGCGTCACAGCCCGCCTGAATGGGTGTGGCTTAGCGTATAAAAGAACGGCGCGGAGGCTGCTTCCCTGGTTTTCATCGACTGAAGCGAAAGTCGCTTGTGGTGCGAGCACAGCAGGTTACGCAATACTCGTTCCCTCTTCTAGAGAGAACCGAGGTTACATTAGGTAACCGAGTATGTTCTCTTACGAGAGGTTCTCTCATATTGTGTAAGTTGCTTACGCTACGGGAACCCCTTGTCAACGCCGTGTGCCAAGCATCCACTTCATGAGTCCCAGGGAATCCCGGGAACGCAGATAAGTGAAAATCAGGCGGCCAGCAACATGGGCCGGCGCATGTACATAAGCACCCATAGGGAATACAGAGAGGCGTTGCCGGTCTATATAAAGCATATCAACCCATATAGTGCAGGTCAACCAGGAGAGCTAAAGTTACGTGAGAGTAGCCTGCGCACGAACAATCTGGGCAGAACATACACACCACTTAGACTGACAGAAGTCGCAAGGCGGGAACTTCCAGGTTATAAAACCTAACAAATGTAGACGGGGAGGCCCAACCCGCCGCAATACAAATGTTGTGAATCAAAATCCCGCTGGACCAGGCCCACGACGAGGCCATGCCTCTAGTGGAATGAGCCCTGATGCCCAAAAGCCATTGCAGACTTTTAGACGCATAAGCAGCTGCGATGGCGTCCACTATCCATCTGGACAGGCTCTGTTTCGAGGCGGCGAGACCCTTGGTGCACCCACCAAACGAAACAAAAAGCTGCTCCGAGTGCCTGAAAGGGGCGGAGTGCGTCATGTAAAAACCCTCAGCGCCCTGACAGGGCAGAGGAGATTAACACCACTCTCTCTAGCGGAAGCTGGCAGAGCCGATAGAGAAATGACCTGCGCTCTGAAGGGAGTGCCAATCATCTTAGGGACACAGAGAGGTACTTTAGATCCACGGAATCTATCGGTTTAAAGGGATATGTTTTCAGGGCATCCAGGACCAAATAGAGATCCCAAATAGGAACCGACGTGGGCCGCGGGGGATTCATCCTCCTGGCTCCCCTAAGGAAGCAGATGACAAGCTTGTTCCTTCCTATTGACTGGCCGCACGTCGACTCAGCGAGCGCTGCAACGGCCGCCACATACACTTTAAGCGTGGATGGGGACCTGCCCTTGTCCAACAACTCTTGAAAGGAAGCCAAGCAACCGCGAGACCCCACACGTTTGTGGGTCCAAATTTCTGTCGGTGCACCATTTGGAGAGCACAGACCATTTAGACGCATAAAGCCTTCTCGTAGAAGGGGCTCTAGACTGCGTGATCGTGTTCATAACCTCTTCTGGCAGGACAACAGGTATTCGTTGATCAACCATACGTGCAGAGACCAGCGCTCTGGATGGGGATGCCAGATTGAGCCGCGGGCTTGAGAGAGGAGACCAAATTTGGGCCAGCGCGGGGCTATAAGGAGCACAGAGTGGCGCGTTTCCCTGATTCTCTTGATTACCTGTGGCAACAGTGAGATTGGAGGGAAAGCATGCAGTGGGCGGCTGGGCCAAATTTGGGCCAGCGCATCCTCGTTCTTTGAAAAGAACATTGGGCAATGAGCGTTGTCTTTTGACGCTAAAAGCTCGCACTGGACTGTCTGGGGATGCAGGGACCATTCCCCCGGGGGAATGTTGTCCCTGGACAGTCTGTCTGGGCCGTCGTTCAGGTGGCCTGGCACATGCGTAGCTCTCAGCGAGCGCAGTAAGTGCTGAGACCAAACGAGGAGGCGTTCTGTTAGATCGCAGAGATTCCTGGATCTGATGCTGCCCTGACGGTTCACAGACCGCCACAGGCATGTTGTCCGAGCAGACTAGAACATGGTGGTCCCGTATGAACGGGAGGAAGCGCTTCAGCGCGTTCTCGACCGATGTCTTCTCCAGACAGTTTATATGAAGGGGTTTCTCTCGGTCTGACCACAGGCCAAAGACCAGTCTGCCCTTGAAGAGAGCTCCCCAACCTAAGTTGGAGGCGTCCGTCGAGATGACCTTTTGGTACGAAACAGCTCCCATCTTCACCACCCGCTGGTACCAGTCGGCCGCTAACCAGGGCTGCAGAGCTGAAACGCAGCTCTGAGTCACTCTGATTCGTCTGCACCCGGAAGCCCAAGCTCGGTGAGGCACCCGAGCGTTCAGCCAGCGTTGCAGCGGGGTATACGCAGTAAGCCCAGCTAAAGCACTGCTGCAGCTGACGCCATACAGCCCAGCATTCTCTGAAATGTTTTCAGAAAAGCGATGCTGCCCTTCTGGAAAGACGCGGCCAGGTGTCGAACACGGCACGCGCGCTGTGCTGATAAACGAGCCGTCATGGCCAAAGAGTCCAGTTCTATTCCCAGAAAGAATACTGACTGACTGGGCAGTAATGAGCTCTTAGTCCAGTTGACCGTGAGACCCAGGCTTTCCAGATGACTGAGGAGCACTGTTCTGTGAGATACGAGTTCTATCTCTGACTGTGCCAGAATCAGCCAATCGTCCAAATAGTTCAGAATCCGCATGCCCTAATTTCTCAAGGGAGTGAGAGCCACGTCCATGCACTTTGTGAATGTACGGGGTGCTAAATACAGGCCGAACAGAAAGGACGGTGTATTGATATACCTGACCGTCAAAGGCGAATCTCAAGAATGGCCTGTGACGGGGTATTATCCGAATCTGAAAGTAGGCGTCTTTCAGATCGAGAGAAATAAAGCAGTTCCTCGGGCGAATTTGCGCAAGAATTTGTCTGGTCGTGAGCATTATCTTTCGTCTCGGTCCGTGCTAGAAAGCGCGGGGGACGGCGAGCGAACTGTAGTGAATAGCCCTGTCTTATTGTGCTCAGCACCCATTCTGATATCCCTGGAATTGCTTCCCATGCTTTTACATGTACAGCTAGGGGCAGAATGGCCTCCGGGTTCCGATCGCCGCACTTTGTGGGCTCGAAAAACTGAAACGGAGGTATGGACGCAGCACGCGCGCCCTCTGTGCTTGAATACGGTGGCTCGCTGACAGCGATGGCTGGCTGTTTCACATGTGATGTCCCGATTGTTTTGAATGGGGAACGCTTTGTGATAACTTTGCGATGCGCAAAGTGTTTATCAGTAAGCGTGAGTGCTTGTGAGCGGGCACGTGACTTACATTCATAACCTGACTGATATTGAGTTGGCCAGGATAGAGCAGCTGTCACCTGCGGCATCTCCTTCCACGTCGTCCCCTAAAGCGACGGCAGTGAGGGCCGGAGCCGGCAGCTGCGCGTCCGGGAGGGGGGGCAGAGAAGGAGAGAGAGAGGCTCGACGGAGAGGCTCCGGCGAGCGCTTAAATGCCACATCAGGCTCCTGCGGCCTCTGTGAACGGCGCTTCTTCTTGCACGGTCCAGCAGAGGGCGGAGTGACAGCTTCGGCGTTGAACACCTCGAGTCGAGCCCGTAAGTTCCTCTCAGTGGACGCAGCCTCCCGACGAAAGAGCGAGGGCTGCGTGGTCTGGGCCCAGGCAGAGAGCGCAGATAACGTGGCGGTCTCCGGCGCTGAGCGGGGCTCGGCACGAGCCACAAGAAGTGCGCTCTTTTAGGAAAGTGTGTGTCGTGGCGGCGAACACGCACAGTAGAGCATAAAGAGGATACTTTCGCCGGATAGCGCAGCAGGCACGGATGGCTGAAGGCGGCGAAGACGACTGGCTTCCTCAGACGCTTTCCTCTGCTTGCTGGTCGCTGGTTTCAATGGCGGCGGCTTCTCTCAGGATCCAGAGATGTGTAGAGCTTCGCTGAAGAGATGAAAATCAGGGAAGCAGCCTCCGAGCCGTTCTTTTATACACTAAACCACACCCATTCTGGTGGGCTGTGACGCGTAGTTGGCGCGAAGCGCCCTCATTGGGCGTGACGGCACACAAGGCTCAGTGGTAGGCTGCTGCAGTAGCCGCAAGGGCAGCCAATGAGCATGCTAGTTAGTCTGCTAGCTGCTGCACTGCATTGACAATGAATACAAAATTAAGGATAATTTTTTTGGCTTCATATCTCGAGAAAAGATGTCTTTGCCCGTAGCGTAAGCAACTTACACAATACGAGAGAACCTCTCGTAAGAGAACTCTGAACAGTGGAGAGTCTGCTGGGAAAAAAAGAGAACGAGACAGAGCTTGTAATAAAACAAGAATCAACATTGCATTAGCTTCATGGGGATGGTGAAAACTGAGGGATTTGAAATGTTGTGAAAGATTTGTGACACGGAGATGGCGTTTTTGTTACTCAACAGGTGAGTAAGGTATTTTATTGAACAGGTAAATTGCTATATCTCTCTGATAGAGTTCCTTGTTAAGCGTTAACTATTGTGAAGGGTCATTTCAGTGAATTTAATTTTAAGGAAGTACCATGTCTATTAAAGCTATCGTAACTCTTTAGCTAGTCAGCTTGAGATCCTTTCCATCTATAAACTGGTTATATATTTTAAGCCTAGTAGTAAATGTTTTATGAGCAGTAAGATCATCTCTATCTCTTTTTTAGTTATGAAAAATAACCATATTCATCTGCAATCGCGCAGAGAGCCAAAGCACATCTAAAACAATGTTCTTTCACAAAAATGCAGGCATGTTTTTTTTTATATATGCTAGAGGGCTAAAAGTTACATATTGTACACTTAATTACTGAATTAATAGACTATGGATTTTTTTTATAAGTTTATACGTTTATTATAACAGTATTTCTCAACCCAGTTTACACATTTCTCCAAATTAAGATAAATTCCCAATACTCTCAAAACAATTAACCTGTTGATCATTTTCTTAAACAGTTTGTGCATTTTCATTTATTTGATACAAATTACAATGTTTTCTTGACATATTACACATCAGTTTCCAATTCAAGGCTCACACTGAAAGCCAACACAGAAAAACTAAAGCAAAGCAATTACCGAATCCACATCATGTTGTCAAATGCCGTCGTATTGATTTTTGCTGTAATACATACAGCACAAGTGCAATGTACTAAAATGTTCAGTTCATACACTTTATGTCCATAAAAAGAGAAAACCCAGAGTAAAGAAACAATGGAGGACCATGGAGAATGAAACAGGTCAGAAAATAGATAAAGAATGGAGAAACACAGTGGGGGAAAGAGAGGAGATGATGAGAGAGCAAAGAAGAGTCTTAAAATGAGATGAGAGTCACTCTAAGTGTCCATTGGTTGACATGGTTGGACAGAAGGTTCAGCTCAATGTCAACAGATACTGTGACTTCAGAGTTAACAAAAAAGGAGAAGAATTGTGGAATGTCAGTGATCAGTCAATGCAGAGGCCTGCAAAGATACTGTATAGTGTCAGGATTCAACATCCATGCCATTCTTTGCTTAGATGCGTCTGAAAAACATACTTGTGATAGAGACTTCATGAATATGTAATTCAGTGGCAGGAGCGTGTTTGTGGGCTTTGTGAAGTTGACTTCATAATATTCACTTTTTTTTTGTGGCAATATGCAACATGTAGACTTACTTTTCCTTGTCTGTATGTAACTAACAGATAACCATCGAGTATTACTGGTGGCAGTATTTTCTTTATATAAATGTTTTCCCTGAAAAGTATGCAGTACTTCATTAGTAAGACAATGCAGTGAAATAAAACTGCTTAATTCAGAGTCATATTGGCAGTCCAAAATGATAACATCTCTTTTACGGTGAACAGTGAGAAGATCCCAATACTAGTAGAACAACCCATCCGGAGCCTTGGGAAACTGTATACAGCCGACTTGTCAGATAAGCATATGGCTAATACAGTAATGCTACAACTCGCCAAAGGTCTGACGTGGATCGACAAGGTAAATTCAAGATCTGGTGCTACCAATTCACCTTATAGGCGGCTAAGGCGGCCTCTCAAGATGTCTGAGATCATGTGTGAATGACCCCCCAGCTGCAAAAAATACAGATGTCTGTTATTCTGGGAGGATTGTAATAACCCTAAGCAGAGTTAAAGTTTTCTTTCCCTCCACTAATTCCCTTCTTTAATGTTTTGATCACATTTGATACTATTCCCATGGCAATAAATGCTAAAATATATTTGTATTTAATCAAGCAATTCCCTGGCAGTTGGTGTGCTGTTTCGCACAGGTGAGAATTGCACTCTTCAATATTAAATGAATCTGTTCCAAGAGCGTTCCAAGGGGATGGTGCACTGTCAGGTTAATTTACTTTTGTTAGGACAGCTGGTGGCTTGTATGTAAATATCAGTCAATTAAAGAAGAGAAATTATATGCAGAGACTATGTATACTTCCAAAAATTTAATTATGAGAAAACGAGATCAGTTTTTTAATCTTATGACTTCTGGCAAAAATGCAAACCAGCCAAGCGGAAATAAAGTTAACTTGCTGAAAACTTGATTTGTTTGGTGATATACAAATAAAGATACGCTTAAAAACATTTGATGGAATGCCGTCTTATTTGATCAGCAGCTGTGTAATGCTCTATATGGAACTGCAGAGCCTGACAATGAACCTCTCAGATATGAACAGATACTTGCACCTTCCAGCGCTGAATGAACACAAATCTGCTTTCTGTGGGCCTGGAAGAAAGAGATTAGAATGTTTTCTCAGAGAGTTTTCTTCTCACATGTCTTTCATGAAGGCCTATTGAATGGGAAAATGAATCAAACAGATTATTTTGACAGGATTTGGAATGATTGAATGACAAGTTTCAAATGGTCGAGGAAGCATGTAGCAATATCTTACAGGAAAGAGTATGGAGCCCTTAAAGGACAGTCATGAAAAAAAAAAAAAAAAAAAATGAGATGGGAGTTATATTTCAAGTTATATAAATGCTTTTGCGTTCGCTCGCAAAAAAGTTTTGCGTTTCCTGAGAAACTTTGCATTCCTTTGTGTTCCAAAACTTTTATGTTGTTTAAAAACATAAAGCGAGCGAACAAAAAAATTCTCTGGGGTACGCAAAGGTTTTGCGAGCGAATGCAAAGTTTCTTAGGGGAAAGCAAAACATTTCAGAGAGAAAGCAAAAGTATAATTTACATTTAGTGTAAGAAAAAAAGAGAAGAAAAAAATGAGATCGGAGGAAAAATTACTAATGGCGCTTTTACACTGCATGGTACGGCTCGGTTCGGCTCTGTACGGTTCGTCTTGGCGCGGAACGGTTCGGCTCGCTTCGCTTTTCCACTGCGTGGTACGACTCGACTCGGTACAGTTCGGTTCGCTTTAGCTTGTGGCGCTTTTACACTGCATGGTACGGTACGGCTCGGTTCGGTACGCTTTGGCGCTTTTCCACTGCATGGTACAGTACGGCTCGGTTCGGCATGGCACGCTTTGGCGTATTTCCACTGCATGGTACGGTACGGTACGGCTCAGACAGACAGAATCGTCATTACCAGCGTCATTGTATTTGCGACACGAGACACTATACCCGCTAGATTTAAATAGCCAGTAGACAACAGCCAGTGCTGTAACGTTAGCACCTGTTTTTAAACTACTTCCTTGAAAAAAAAAAAAAAAAAAGAAATTGAAGTTTTCATCTTTTTTGAAAAAAAAAAGAAATTTCTCAGAGTGGACGAGGTGCAGATGTTCCTCTCGTTGGTTGTGGAGTTGAGCAACTATAACGATCAGTCCCACCCACTTTGAAGCGGTACTAACTGCAATATTTCCTCCCATCTCTATACAGTTATACTGAACATCAGCACGGCTGTGATTTGACTGCAGGTAGTTACAGCTGTGTTCATATTAAGTACAGCAGCATTATATTGCTATTATACAACAATTTAAACACTATAGCATTTAAAAGTTTGGGGTCAGTAAGAGTTTTGTTTGTTTTGTTTATTTAATTTTATTTAGTTAAAATATTTATAATTTTTTTGAAAGAATTAAATACTTTTATTTACCTAGGATGCATTAAATTGATCAAAACTGATCAAAAAAAATTTCTAATGTAAAAAAAAAAAATCTATTTCAAATTAATGCAGTTCTTTTCTTTTTTACTTTCTATTCATCAAAGAATCCTGAAAAATACATCATGGTTCCACAAAAATATTAAGCAGCACATCTGTTTTAACATTGATAATAAGCTTTGACATCACATCACATGAATAAATTACATCTTCAAATATATGAATAAAGTATTCAGTACTTATAACTTTTGGACAAATTCTCAAATACATTTGCATACAAATACAAATACATACTATTTGTTTGCTGTATATTTGTTTTCTTGATTCCACAATGTTCTATTATTATTATCTATAATATAATATATATATAAGTTAATAGTTAATGTCATGCTTAAAGTCCAAAAAAGATGAAGATAGGTTAAGTAGTTACGTATAGCACGGTTTAATAAAGTCAAGTCAAGTCACCTTTATTTATACAATACAGATTGTTTCAAATCAGCTTTTCAGTGACAAGAAAATGATTCAAACAGATCAATGATGCAAAGTGATCAAAATCTAAACAAACTGTAGCTGTTCGCTTTATGTTGTTTAGACAGTCTTTTCCCATTTAAGTGGGCGGTTTTAAGTCTGGCTATGTGACACTAATGAGTGGCTTTGCACACTCAAAGCTATAAGGCCTTCTCTCGTCAGAAAGAATGGGAAGTGGAGCATGAGTCTGAATATTCATTGCTTCACTGAATTAGGTTGCAAGAGTCGCATTTAGAGAGGTCTCTGTCTGTGAAGAGCCTCTAAATTGCGAAGAGGTTTTCTGATGAAGCTCCTGGCTCCCAAGATTGCAAATGTGCAGCAGGCATTAATGCTTATTCCTATAGCTGCACATGTCTAAAAGAATCAGGCGTGTGTCTGTATCTAATCTCCTTTAGAACATTTGCGATAACATAGACTCAGTGACCTCTTATCATGATTCAATGGCCTTATTGCATATGAAAACAAACAAAAACTTTAATGATTTCATGTAAAACAATCCACCAATCCCTTTTCATGTGAGAAACAGCTATTTTAGAGGAGAAAAAGGGGACAGTGAGAACATACTGCACTGCATTTTCTATCCTTAACCATAACCTGCCCTTAAAATCATTGATCACTCATTTAATTATTGCAGGCTTGTGTAAAATTCAGAGTTTGCGTTGTACTGTTTTTATGCATTTTGAGGCATACTACCGTATATCTGTTTTTGTGCACGTGAGATGAGTAAATGCCTGTTTAGGGCCACATTAGGGTCATATTTAGGGCCCTATCTTGCACCCAGCGCAATTGACTTTGTACACCGACGCATGTATCATTCCTATTTTGCACCCGACGCACAGCAGACTTTTTCCCCCACAGACACACATTGGTAAATTAGGGAATGAACTAGCGCTCCCGGGGGCGGTTCAGCGAAAAGAGGAGGCATGTTCTGGCACAAACGTTCCTTGGTGCTATTTTGCAGTTTCAGAAAACAATTCCATCACTGACTTTAGATTAGGTTTTTGGTCAGTGGTGGAATTGTTTTCTGAAACGCGATATTCAGATGCTATTTTAAGGGCGCATGCTTGGCCATAATGTAGCGTGTGCACGACACGTATACACTTTGCTTCTCTCATTTACACAGACGCAGCAGTTCCCATTTTTGCAAACCATACATAATTACTAGGAAAAATATTACCACACGAGGGAAATCATTGTGGTGTCCATGAAGATGTGAAAAATATAGGCATAATATAGCTTACACATTTACCCAAATTATTATACGCCTGTTTAACCGAAGCTAATTTGGGTGGGTTTCTCCAATCCCCATACAATGTCACTTCTCTGTCTTTTACGGCCCTGAATAGAACGGCGGTCTCCTCAGCTGTGAATCGCTCCTGGCGTGCGCCTGGCAAATCCGCCATCATAATAGCAATCCACCATGGAACAAGCGCACCTGCTTTTAAAGGGAATGTGAAATGACGCTCTGATTGGTTTATTGCACGTTACACCCAAACCACACCTATGAGTAATGTAGCTACTTCAGACCTTGTGCCCGAGATCCGCCCACAAAGTTACTTGCGTTTCGCGTTTGATACTTACGTTTCAGATCGTTAAAATATGGCCCTTAGAACTGCAGTGACCATCATGTTCACAAAGTGCACACAATGCCTCGTAACTTACGATTCCCCTGAACATGGGGGCAAGAGAGCTGTCAGTCAATGCATGGGAAAACAAAGTAACTAGTTTTACTTATTTGAAGTAGTAACTCAGATATTGTTTTGTAATTTTAAAAGTAATGCATTACTAGTTACTTGAAAAAAAGTAATCTGAATTTCATAACTTGTATTACGTGTAATGTGTTACCCCCAACACTGGTTAATTACAATTAACCAGTGCAGGGCAGGTGTGGATTGGTGCACGGGATCAGAAAAAAACAATCTAGGTGAGCAACAGAAGAAACAAGAAGTTAACAAATAGGACACAATGGCAAGAGACTACATGACTGATGGTACACAAAGTAATTTTAGGATGTTTTTATTTAATCTATAACCTGTCAAACAGAAGGAAATGATCTAGACTCATTGATAAGACAAGAACAAAATGTTTTTAGTAACCAAACAATCAAAAATAGCCTGTAAAGTCCCTGTCATGATGTGACTGAAGTAGAGGCAGAAGCAGGATCCACGTGCAGTGTGTTTTTTATTAAATAAAATAGGAACAGACATCAGACATCAGACATCAGACATCAGACATCAGACATCAGACATCAGACATCAGACATCAGACATCAGACATCAGACATCAGACATCAGACATCAGACATCAGACATCAGACATCAGACATCAGACATCAGACATCAGACATCAGACAACATTAAACGCTACAACATTAAGAACTCACAAAGACTGAACAAGACACTGGGCTTAAATATACAAGCAAACAAGCTAAACAAGATAACAAGGGGGCGTGGCTAATCAAAAACACATGGGAACAATGATCAGACAATTAACAAGACACATGGCAAACAGGGAATCACGTGACAGACAAAACAAAGAACAAGACAAAACCCACACCGTGACAGTCCCATAAAACAATGACAGTTTAAATTTTGTGCATGAATTGACCCTTCGCAAAGACCCGCCCCCCTTAGTTACTGTCGCTATGTCCGACAAGCTACGCCGCTCTCATGTTCTCACGCAGTGAAAAATACATCGCGGAGCAGAGAGGAGACTGACAACACGCTGACAGACAGGACAGACCAGGTTACTTTTAGGTTACTTTTGATATTAAACATATTAAACAAAGTCTCTGTCTCACCTTTCAAATTTGGTCATTTTTTAAAATAAATTTAAACAATAAATACCGTTTTGTGGCTCTTTAATGTGTTGTGACAGATCGCTGTAGAGCATCAGTTAAAGCTGCCCGTGATCCGATCATCTCTTCCTTCTAGTTCATTTATAGCAGTGGTCACCAATCCTGGTCCTGGAGGGCCGCTGTCCTGCAGAGTTTAGCTCCATCCCCAATCAAACACACCTGAACCAGCTAATCAAGGTCTCACTAGGCATACTAGAAACTTCCAGGCAGAGGTGTTGGACCTGGTTGGAGCTAAACTCTGCAGGACAGCGGCCCTCCAGGACCAGGATTGGTGATCCCTGATTTATAGCATCAAATGAACATGAATGAACATAAGAAGGAATGTTGTTTTAACCGTGGAAAGGCGTCAGTACATTCAGTTTTTCAAGTTCAAATCCTCCCTTGTTAATCTAATATCTCTCGTGACTGCTTTGTCGGACAAAATGTCGGATGGCGAAGTATGATTGGTCAGATTACCTGTCAATCAAGCTCCACGCGAAGGGTCAATTACATTTGTTCTGAGATTAATCATTGTAATACTGATCAAAATATATAGTTCTGTTTCTGTATGTGTATATACAGTATATGATGTTATATGATGTATATACAATTCAAATGGTTGGGGTCAGTAAGATTTTAATACAGATTTTAATGAATGCAATTTAAGCCCTCTAAATCAAGGAGCATCTCCATATTTAGAGGAAAGGTAGTAGATAAAACATTCTTCATTAATGGTGAGGCAATACCAAAAGTTTCTGAGGTACGATGGAGATCTAAAGGACACAGTTCGAGTGGGAGAAGTTAGATGACAAGCAGTGGAAGGGTTGAAGAGCATAAACAGCTGTGCTCTACCAGGCAAACTAAAACTCTGGTGCTTTCAGTTTGGTCTACTGCCGAGGTTGCTGTGGCCACTGACTGTGTACGAGGTTTCTTTGACAACAGTGGATAAGCTGGAAGCGTTAATAAGTTCATACATCAGGAAATGGTTGGGAGTTCCACGCTGCCTCAGCAGAGGGGGACTTTATAGTAAAGGAATATTGCAGCTGCCAGTCTCTGCTTTAACCGAGGAGTTTAAGTGTGCCAAGGTCAGACTGGAAATGACATTAGTAGAGTCACGTGACAAATGTGTAAGGGAGGCAGCCCCTGTGTTAAAAACTGGTAGAAAGTGGTCAGCAAAGAAATCTGTAGTAGAGGCAAAGGCTGACCTTCAAATAGGGGATATCGTGGGACAGGTACAGCATGGAAGAGGGGGTTTTGGGCTCAGTTTAGCTCCTCCTAAATGGCACAAGGCAGGCCCAGCTCAAAGGAGGAAGCTGGTAGTCAACGAGGTGCGAAAGCAGGAGGAGAGGATGAGGAGTATAAAGGCCATTTCCCAGGCCAAGCAGGGAGAGTGGATGAGATGGGAGAGTGTGGAACAACGCAAAATGGGCTGGCAAGACCTTTGGTCAATGGAAGAGAGTAGGATCAGTTTCCTTATTAGGTCAACATATGATGTTCTCCCATCACCGCAGAACCTAAACCTCTGGGTAGGAGAGGATCCCTCTTGTCCTTTGTGTTCATCACCTGCCACATTAAGGCACATTTTGACAGGATGTAAGGTGGCTCTTAGCCAAGGTCGGTTTACTTGGCACCATGACCAAGTACTGCGATGTTTGGCTTTAGCATTGGATGGCAAGCGTAGTATGACCAATAAGTTGCCGCCTGTTCTAGCAAAACATTACACGCAGAAGACAACATTCCTCCGCCCAGACGAGCAACCACCAAGAAAAGGTGTTAACACCAATTCTCGGCCAGGACAACTGGAAGCTGCTAGGGACTGGAAGATGCTGGCTGATCTTGATCAACGGCTTATTTTTCCACCTGAGATTGCCACCACTAACCTACGACCAGACATTGTTTTGTGGTCTGGATCAGCACGCATTGTTCAACTGATAGAGTTGACAGTGCCATGGGAGGATGCTGTAGATGAGGCATATGAGAGGAAGAAACTGCGGTATGCTCATTTGGCCACTGATGCAGAACAGCGAGGATGGAGAGTCCAGGTTTATCCAGTGGAAGTGGGTTGTCGAGGTTTTGTGGCACACTCTACAACCCGGTTCCTCAGAGACGTCGGATTCAGCGGCCAAGAGTTGCGTCGCACAGTAAAGAACTTATCTGAAGCATTAGAAAGGAGCAGCAACTGGCTGTGGTTGAGACGGAAAGATTCTAGCTGGCAAGGTACAAGCCGCCACGCTACGGTTTCGTAGAATTCTTGAAAAACTTGAAGAGTCTGTTGGTTTATTTGTATAGGTTGTATAGTATAGGTTGTATAGTATACTATACAATCTGTATAGGTTGTATAGTATAGAATGACGGGTGGTTGGGCAGATATTGTGTTTGCGGTAGGTGGTATGCCATACGGAACCGTTGCCACTGTAACTGCTTTAACGCACCAGTGGGGCTCGACAGCCTTAGTCAAACGGGTTGGCGCGTATGGTTGGATTGCGGAGAGATTGTGAGATTGTGGTTAGGTCTCAGCAGCAGGAGGGATGTAGAGGTCAGTAAGCTGGGCTGAGTTGAGTGGGGGACGGAGGGGGGTGACTCTGGGACGCCAGAGTCACTGTCGAGCCCTCTTGAGGTGTCGTGGGCTAGTCGACGAAACACTGAGGACGGAAGGTGCCCACTTGAAGACCCTAGAGATGTCCCCTACTCGGCTCAATCCAGACGGTTGTCGTGCTGGTCCACAAGGGAGACCACACTGTAGTTGCAGCCGTCGTGTGTGCTGACGCGCCAAGTACACTGCAGCCGTTAACGCCGGAGAGAAGGGGAGTCACACCCTCATATGGAAAGAAGCGTAAATGGATGGAGAAGCATAGTTTACTGTAAAGCTACGTCTTAGTGTTGCTTATCTTGGCGAAAGCCGAGTACAAATCAGCATGAAGTTTTAACATCTACTCTCGTGTAATGGAAATCTTAATACTTTAAATTAAAGGGCACCTATTATGGCATTTAAAATGTTCCTAATATTGTTTTGGGAGTCCCCAACAACAGTTTTACAAGCATGCAATGACAAAAAAACACTTTTGTTGTTTTATAATATGCATTTATTTTTACCTGATTTGCTCAGTGACTCCCATATGAATCGTTCTACGACTCATTTTTCCAAACCCCGCCTTTGCGTGACGCTAATCTGCGGTGATTGGTCAGATGACCCAGTCAGTTGTGATTGACAACGTGTGTATAAGTAAAAATGTGTTTACAGAGATAATACTTCTTATTGGTTAACGGAGTACAGTGTACAATGCTTTTATAAATTACATTGTGTTATAATAATGATTATAGTGCACCGCTTTGTAGTAAAAAATTCAAAATAAGAGAAGGAATTTAAGTTGAGTTATGTTAGCGACCATAGTCCAAAGTTCAGTGGTAAAAGCACATTCAGTCTTTGTTTGCGTTAGCCCAACGCATAAACATATTGATAATGCAGTACTACTGGGTATTGCAATATTCTTTATGACAACTCCAATAACAACGACAAACACTTCACATACAGTATTTTAATACAATTGACATTGAAGACTATAGGGATGTTCGCCAGAGTCAAATGTGACGTCACGATATGGGTGTGGGCGCGAACTGGTTGGCAGAAAGAACCAAACTCAATGCAGATGGCCTGTGAATAGAATGAAGATGAAATTCTCTAGTCGTGCACTGTGTACGTAATTAGATTTTTTGATCCAGCCACTTTTTATTTTACCATTTTGTCTTGTTTCAGCCCCAAACCCCATCTCTGCAATACAAATTAATAAATGCTGGTTTGGTTTCTAAAGTACTTCTTCCAGCCTCCATGTATTAATGTTCATGCCTGAATGGGTTCCGTTCAGACCTTAACATTAGGTATTTTACTGTAAGGTGTGAACAAGATTCAACAAGACATTTTCACCTGGCTATAACCAATGTTTAGATCTGTTTGGGTATTTATGCAAATTAGTACATAATTAGATTATGCACCGTTTGTCTATGTTAACAACAAATGTTAATAACTGTTAATAACAAATGTTAATAACAAACAATTAAAAAAAACTTGTAATACATTTTTTGTTTGTCTAATCAACTCAGTACTTATCATGGTGATATCTGGGTTTAAATGTGTACCCTATTCTAGATGCCTATTGCAGAAATCCACAGCTATCTTCTTGATTCAAGCTGTTTAGGTACGTGGTAGAGGGTTACTCTTATCGAACCTGTTAACACAGCCGATCACACAGCACGATACAACCCTTTGTCTTCTGTGTTTGAGCTGCGCAGCAAGCCATTACTTTTCTTTTTGCCAACCAGAGCGCATGTAACCGTGTCGTGACGTCACGGCGAAGATCCCTATAGAAGGTGCGCTGTGCGTACACAACACACAACTACTTCTGTGGTATAGTTGTATATATGAACTAGCCACTTAGTCTTCAAATGCTCCTCCCTGGGCAGATGAAAAAAGATCGCTTTTGCGTCGCACTTCAGAACACAGCGTCTCGTCGACATGATGTTTTCAAGTTTTCCCTGGCGTCTATGAGCGCAAAAAGTGGGCGTGTCTTATTCAAATAACTTGTCAAGTTGACGTCATCTAGACAGAGAAAAAGCATCGTTCGTCTATCGATTTATATCAGCGACTCAGAGTCGACTCTTACTTTTGAGAGTTAACTTTGTATACGGTGAACTTTCATATTTAAAACTTCGCAGGATGTTTTTGTTCACTTAGATCTATGTTACACACTACATGAAAGGTAATTTTTAAAAATCCATAATAGGTGCCCTTTAATACTTTCATTTATCAAAGATGCAGTAAAATTGATCAAAAGTGACAGTAAATCTTTTATAATGTTACAGACGATTTCTATTTGAAATCAAAGCCAAGCAGCACACTGATGTTTAAAAAAAAATGTTTCTTGAGCATTAAATCACCATATGATACCCTATTGTGGCGACATTTTTTAGTAATACCAAAAATCTTCCGGGAATTTTTTTTGGTCCCCATGCAAATCATACTAAGTGATGTTTTTTTTGTTGTTGAAAGTTTTATGTGATGGGTAGGTTTAGGGGAAGGGGAATAGAATATACAGTTTGTACAGTATAAAAATCATGTCTATGGAAAGTCCCCATAAAACATTGAATCCCAACAAAATAGTCTGTTATTCCCTGTGTTAGATTTCCAGAGGCCCATGTGAAAAAGTATGATTACATTTTAAGACTTTTCTTTAACATCTCACTAAAGCAGATCAGAGTTCATCACCTTCATGCAGGCTCATAATTTCAATAAATGATGGCTAAATTCAAACCCCATAGAGTCCACCACATCCACTTAGCATTTCCAGTTCTGGCTGAATACCCCTCCGGGTTGCTTAAGGAGCCCAGATGGAGGCTGGGGAGTCTTTTTAGAGCACATGGTCATTAATCTTTCTAAAGATGCTGAAGGCATGGTTTGACACATCGCTGTAGTCAGGTCCACAGGGGTCCTAGAGAGGGAAGAGCTGGGTTTGTCACACATTGAGGCCATGAAACCTCCCACTTGCTTTTCACAGGGTCTGGCAGTCTATTCAGATAACCGGCAGGCCTTCCAACATCTCCGGGAAAGTAATCTCTCGGCTGCTGCCATTCTCATGACAAGTGCAGTCTCACCTGAAGAGTGAGTGTTCAGCTGCCAGCAGGAGGCCAAAGACAAGACTTTGGCAAAATGTCTAACACTTCCTTCATGATGGATAACAGCGGGAAAGACACACAAGAGGAGTATGACTGATCTCGCTACTGAAAAATAGCTTCCAGTTAAATGTTTTGATTTAAATTCATGAAACGTTTCACTTGGAAATTTATCAGTTATCTTTTGTGACACAGTGCCTTTTGAAGAATAATCAGGGAATCCCAGGAGTTGCTGATCCTGAACGCCAAGACATCTTTATTGAAGTGACTTGGTAAAATATGTGTTCATGAACCACGTTGCTGTTTTCACAGTGTATATTTATACTTGAACAAATACCACTAATAATGACTTTCACTGTTAGTATCTGAAAACCAAAGTAAATTTTCCATGAATTTATATGGAGTGGTTTTACACAATTTCACAGGTGCGTCATTATCATATGCAGTTTGGCCATATATGCAAGATTAAATAGACGTTTTGCTACCCGGTTAGTTTTCAATACTGTTCATTAATTTGGGTTCAGTAATATATATATATTTTTAAAGAAATGAATACTTTTATTCAGCAATGACATTAAATTGATCAAAAGTGACAGTAAATACATTTATAATGTTATAGAAGTATTCCATTTCAAATAAATGCTGTTCTTTTGAACTTTCTTATATTTATCAAAGGATCCTGAAAAAAAGTGTATCAGTTTCCACAAAAATAACAAAACTTTTTTTGTTCAAAATTAACAAAAAGTATATAATTTGTCAACACATCATCAAGCCTTTTTCTAAAGTGTGTTTTTGTCTTACCCTGATTCACTATATTAAGCCTATAATAAGGTTTTATATTTTAGACCTGCTGGGATGGGTAACATTGCCCACATACGTCATTCACCTGTGCGTTTCTCGTAATAAATGTAAATAGAGAAAAGTTGCTCCATTGTATAGTGAGTGATAGGTTATGTTAAGTTTCTCACAGTGAGCGAGAAAGGTTGGAGCAGTTAAATTTTGGGGGGTGTTGGGGATGTTTTGAATTTTTTTATTGTCGATATAAAAATAAATAAATGGTGGTCTGGTCCATTTCGGATGTTATTGTTCTATCGCACTGACAGTTCACATTACAGCGCTTAATAGGCTAGGCTGATTCTATATATCAGCCTCTGCTGAACCGATTGATTGCAAAGTTAAACCACCACCGTAGAAACAGTTTTACTGCTGCTGTTAAAGTAATAACGTTAACGTTACGTCGCAATGCTGAGCTACAGTGAAATGATAGAAAAGACGGTAACGCTTTAGATTACAGCCCGGAAAGTACTGTGTAATTAAGAGGAATTTACAGTGTAACTTTTGTAATTATAGTGTACCTATAAAGTACTTGCATGTATAAGGGAACAATATGTAAAGTTTGGGTAATAAAGTGTTAACAACCAGGAGAATAAAAGTATTATAGAAGGGGTACTTATTCTACTATTATGATACAACAATCTTACATTTGGGAGCAATTTAGCAAGAACATACACTGAGTATCTTTTTGTAATAATTGTGTGCCAATATACTGTTTAGGCTTTTTAAAAATGACAGGGTACGTATCTATGCATTTATACTTTTAAAATTTTTTTTTAAAGATTTTTTATACCTTTTTTTGGTAGCAAAAGTGAAGATTTTTAAGTTAGGGCTAAGATGTTTCAAGGCAAGAAAAGCTAAGACTATTGCAATTTTTTAAATACTGGGAAATATATCTTGTTTCATGTGGTTACAAGGGTAAGTGGTGCTTGTATAACAAATAAAGGTTTCCGAGTAAGTGGTATAAAATTGTGTATGCATTTTTATTGTAGGCCTACTTACCCTGTAACTACATTGAACAAGAGGGTAACAAGCGTCACTTTAATTTACGGCCCGCAATGTCACACTTACCCTGTAACTACATGGAACAAGGGGGTAACATGCACCACTACATGAAACAAGAGTATCTTTCCCCAAGATTTAAGCTGCAATAGTTTTAGTTTTCAGTGCACTTTTGTTAAAAATATTACTTTCTAAATGCATAGATATGTACCCTGTATTTTTTAAAAAGCCTATACAGTATGTACTGGTTCACCATTATTACAAAAAGATACTCAGTGTATGTTCTCGCTAAATTGCTCCCAAATGTAAGATTGTTATATCATAATAGTAGAATAAGTACCCCTTAGTTCTATAATACTTACAGTATAATTTTTTTTTTTTATTCTCCTGGTTGTTACCACTTTATTCCCCAAACTTTAATTGTTCCCTTATTATATTGTAAGTACGTTAGGTACACTATAATTACCGACGGTTGCGCTGTAAAATCGCTTTACACAGTACTTTCCGGGCTGTAATCTAAAGCGTTACCAAATTGACAGATGCATTATCTGTTTTAGTCAATTCACCTCATTCGCGTGAATGAGGCGTTCACACTACAAGCGACTTTGTCGCTGCAGGTCGCCAGTGGCTGGCGATGAGGTCGATAGTGGGCGTTCCCACTACTGGTTGCCTATGTTTGTAAGTGACATTCACGGATGTTACTCCATGTTGTAGACAACAAATATGTTTTCTTGCTGCTACAAACAAATATAATAAATAATATTAAAGATGAACGAGAAACAGCGAGTGCTCTTTGCCATCGCGGCTAATTGCAGCAAACGGGTAAATACCGGTCTATATGGGCTCACGAAACCATTCAGGCACGGAGTCAGCACGGCGAATACCACTGTATGTACACGGAGATATATCATAAATTATAGGACAGTTTCTGACTGCTAAAATGAGCTTCTCGTTCAACTTGCCTCGGTCAGACTCAGCACTGAAGAGTGACGGTTCACGCGCGCTCCATTGACTTCACTCCTATTGGTTGTCGTCCCCAAAAGTCACTCTTCATTTGCATAAAGTTAAACAGATCTCAACTTTGTCGCGTCGCTAGATACGCCCCATCTGGTCGCTGGTCGCTAAGCCAACGGTCGCTGTCGCGTGTGTGACTTGTCGCCGGAAATCTCCCGTGCCCCATTGAAATGAATGGTAACGTGTCGCTTTGTCACTTGTAGTGTGACGGTAAAGATCCACTTTTGCGACATGACTGTCGCGTGGTTTCGCGACGCCTCCCCACATTTGTACGTTGATGGGCGTTCCTCAAGTTTACCCTAACCTGCGAGAGACTTCTCCCCGTCTCCATATGCTTTACTTCTATTGGATAGTTGCGTCGCGTTCAACGGAATTAATTTGCATAAAGATGGGCATCGGCCAGCTTTTTGACGCGCAGCATTTTTCTAAATGAAGCGCCGCCTTCCCAGGATGCTTTGCGGGCGCGTCAAAGTCGCTTGACGTCACCCATAGGAATATAATGGAGTGCCGCGCGACAGAAGTGTCGCACGGACAAGTGGATCCGCACCCTTAACATTGAATTCACTCGCGCCTGACGCTCAAGAGTGAGTGAGTAATCAAAAAAACTTTTGTCATCATAGAAACAGATAATCAGATTGTGATGTTTATTCCCGCTTCAGTAATATATTGATATGCTGCCTTCCTTTCGACACACAGCTCCAGTGCCCAGCTGACCTGCAACCGTCTCACAAGTGTTGATAGGCTATTACTCGTGAGGTTTATAACCAATCAGATTGAGCAGAGTGCAGACATTAAGCAGAGTGCTGATTACAGAGAGGCTGCGCCAGCTTTATCAGAGCCAGCCAAAGTAGCGCATTTTTAACTTTGGCTTTAATCAAACCACGGATCCGTGATAAGTTTTGTGATCCGTCTCGCCACTTGTGCAGTAGCACTGATCACTTTGGGCATCCCCCCCGGCAAATCGCACCCTGCAAAGGAGCATAAAAATTAGTTTTCAGGGATTAAAGTTTTTCATATTTTCCAACTGACACAACCAATAAATATAAAAATAACAGGTCCCAACTCAAGAAACATAATTCAATTATTTAGTGAAAGTCAGATACATGTGAGCTTGAAGGGACATTGTGTAGGAATTACTCCCATCTAGCGGTGAAATTGTATTTTGCATTCAAACGAATTGTGCTCTCCAGCGCCTCGCTTTTTCCAATGCGCGTTGCATCTACGGTAGCCGTTATGTACCAAAAAGCTATTACAGGATGTCTTCTAATAGCACTTCGTCGAGTTTTCCTTCGGGTGAACAGGTTTGTTATTTCAAACAAACTGCAACTTGACAACAAACAAACGAATGTTACAGTATGAATTACTGACTGTGAAAAACATGAACTATTATAATTATAATACTATAGTATTTATGCCTTCTTTATTCGTTATATTTTCTGAAGTACGTGCATTGTTAGATTATATCATCATCATCAGATGATTCAACAGTAGGTAGAGGTAGAGGAAGAGGACAGAGAGGTAGTGGATCAGTAGCCGCGTTTCCACTGTCGGGCCAGTGCGAGCCAGGGCTTTAAACGGGCCGTGCCGGGCTAATAGCCTCTGGCCAGAAGCACCTGGCCTGCGTTTCCACTGTCGGGCAAGAAGCTCCGCAGTGCTAAAACACGGCCGTAACACGCCTCTCTGCAACGTCGTCACACTAACCCATCATTTCACCAACAAATGGAAAGAAATCACTGGAAACAGCATTGCAAAACAAACATGATAAAAGCAACGTTTTTCACAAAAGATTACTTAGATTTACTTCTTCAGTCGCGTCTGTTTCTGTTTATTTGGTAGTTACAGGACATATTTATATCACATTTAGAAAGAATGATAATTCCTACAAATATATATGCCACCAATATTATGACATGAGGAGCCTTAGCACTCTCTCGTCTCCCAGTAGGCTTGATATTTTCAGGCAGAGAAAAAGAGGAAACTCCAGAAAAAAAAGGTTGCTTTATTTTATGATAGTCCGGTATAAAGAGACAAGACGTAGGCTATCTGACAGATAAAATAAAAAGCATGATTGTGATAGCCTTTATGATTGGTCTGATTTCTTCAAACGCTCATCATGTTTTTTTTACTATGCGTATCTTCAAGCGTTTACTATGTTTACTATGGTAATGGTTAGCGCGCTGTGTGCCCTATTTTAACGATCTGAAACGCAAGTATCAAGCGCGAAGCGCAAGTGACTTTGTGGGCGGGTCTTGGGCGCTGTTGCTATTTTACTGGCGGGGATAAATTACTCTCGCGCCCGACGCAAGTTTGAAAGGGGTTGGTCTGAAGTAGCTTCATTATTCATAGGTGTGGTTTGGGCGTAACGTGAAATAAACCAATCAGAGCGTCATATCACATTCCCTTTAAGAGCATGATGAACGAGGTGCGCTTGTTCCATGGCGCAATACTATTATAACGGCGCATTTACCAGGAGCGCTTCAGAATCGGTTCACAGCCGAGGAGATCGATGTTCTCGCCAGGGCCGAAAAAGAAAGAGAAGTGACATTGGGGATGGGACAAACCCACCCAAATTAGCTTCGGTTATACATGCATATAATAATTTGGGTAAATATGTAAGCTTTGTGCCTATTTTTCCCATCGTCATGGACACAACGATTTCCCTCGAGTTTTAATATTTTTCCTTATAATAATGTATCATTTGCAAAAAGGAAAATGCATCTGTGTAGATGAGAGAATAATCTACAGTGTATGCGCGTTGTTCACTCTCTGTATTATGACCAAGCATGCGCGCTTAAAATAGCATCTGAATGTACGCTCAACGCGCCACTGACTTTACACTAGTTTTTTTCTGGTCAGTGGCGCAATTGTTTTCTGGAACTGCAAAATAGCACCAGGGATTGTTTGTGCCGGAACACGCCTCCTTTTTTGCGCTGAACCGCCCAGGGAGCGCAAGTTCATTCTCTAGTTTACCGAGAATGTTTACGAGTTTACGAGGAGAGCGAGAGTCAATACCATGACGACAAAGATGCCCGGCAGCTACAAGCTTTCTTTTACTGTCTATGGCTATGGCTACAAGAGACGATTTTGATAGAATTGAACGTTTCCAAAGGCAGAGAAGAGAAGCAATGCAGCCTCTCACTGCTCCACACCTCGGTTTTCTGCTGCTTTCAGTTACAGCAGGCTCTGGCTCTGAACGAAAATGCCATGCGTTGTGGAAACGCGTTGGCCTATAGTACTTTTTGACCCTCTCTGCTATTATAGTTTTTCAAGATGGCGGAACGACATGGAATCCTCTGTGGACCTACCCGTCATATAAAAATAATAAATTCTTCGTTTACGAGGATAAGTCAGATAATTGGCAGAGGTATTTGTACACCATTGAGGGCATTTTTATGAATAAAAATATTGATTTTAGATAATAAAATACCTAAAAAATTACACAGTCCCTTTAAAGCAATGATTTTATTTCAAAGCTGATGGGACTCTTAACCAGCAGTTATCTGCTGTTATCAAATATTTTGTTTAACAGACAAGACATTCTATTACTTTGGCTCTGGGTGTCTGCCAAAAAAGGAAAGAAAATTAATAAAAAAAATATTGTTATTCTGAACATGAGAAGACTGCTGACTTGCTTATCAGACTGAATGACATTTATCATGTTGAGATATGTTGTCTATAATGGTTCATTTTTCAATTAGGATTAGGTGAGAGTAATATGTAACTATTGAGAATGTCTGTCTTTGGGAGAACAGACACAGATTATCTCAGACAGCAAGGAAGAGGTTGATAATTAAAATAGGAAAGAAAAATTGAGGAGCAAACGACAGACACAGTTACCCCTTTTCCACCAAAGCATTTTGAGAGCTGGTTCGGAACTGGTGCCTACTCGCAAACTAGTTATTTGTTTTTCGACAGCCAAAGAACCGGTTCTTGGACAGGAACATTGGCTCCAAAGCGGCACCAACTCTTTGCTGGAGTAGAACCGTTCTTTTACCACGTCATGCTTACGTCAAGGGGCTGGGGGCGGGGCTATTGTGACCAACAACACGACGGGAAAGGTTGTGACCAACACTGCTAAAAACACAACGCTAGTAGAAAGATAGTACAATGATTGAAGAAAGATGGATTCAAAAAAATTCTGGGAAAGCTAAGACGTATGGCGACATACACAGTGACGTAACGACGTCGTTCGCTGGGCCCTCTCAGTGGAAAAACAAACACGTTCTGAGAAGTTTCACAAGTTGAGCCAACTTTGAACCAGCACCAGTTCAGAACCAGTTATTTTTTGGTGGAAACGAGGTAAGTGGAATGAGGTAAAAATAGTTTTTTAAAAAACATTTGTTGCATAATATTTGCACTTTCATTTTCAATTTCTTAGTACTTTTTACAGCTCTGCTTCTTTCCATATGTAGTTTAAAGTAGTATTCCATCTTTCTTTCTGAATAATATTTCACATAAAGTGATCTATCTTTCTAAGATCCTAGGAACTGGAACTTGGGTGGGCAACTGATTTGGATGAAATCGTCACCTTAAAAGTTTCAGAAGTCCCGCATGAGTCTGGTTTCATATTCAGCAGTCAAAGAGTATTATCTTGGTTGAATGAAAATGAATGAGTGCTTGGTTGAAGTCACAGCACTTTAGGATGTGGGGCCTACAGTGTTTCCCCGCAGGCAACACACTGAAACAGCTGTTAACTGTGATATTGAAAGCTTGTCAATCAATGTGCAGCAACAGAGCACAGGGAGTTTGGAGTTGAGAAGTCTTGGCAAATTGTTCCCAGGCAGATTCATACTGACATATCAGCCGGTTAAGTAGGAAAGTTCAAATGTCATGTCATATGTCATACAGGACAACACAAACCACTTTTGATTTAAGATTTAAAATATCTGATAATCTGTGTCCAATGGCATAAGGCACTTTTTTTTTTTCATCCTTAAGGCTTGTCCTTTCTTTCTGTGGGAGTTAGTGATTCTGCGTTTGAAGCCTTTCATAATTCAGTGCTGTTGGCAATATATAGATTCAGGGTTTCTTAAAGCCCATGGGGCACAATTACTATCTATATTCTCTTGCCAGGCAGCTTCAGCTTTGTTTTCTACACTGGTAGGGATGTCATTTACGAGCCCTCCAGAGTAAATGAGGATCTAGCTTGACTGACACTGTTTAGAGACCACATTTGGCTCAATATATGTGGATGAGTGATCAAGGCAGGTTTGGGTTTAGCACACCAATTAGACATTTGAAAAGAAACTTTACTTGTGGAAAATTGTAACACTTAAAGACAGCTTTTTGAACCGACAGATTTTCTTTATAGTTTGTTGCAGTTGAAACAAAAATTTATAGAGTATAGCTACTAGCAAATTTGCAACTAAAAGTCAACTAACTCTCAATAGAGTATTAGTAGTAGACTGTAGGTTAGGGTTAGGTGTAAGGGTTAGGGTCATGTTGAGGCAACACCACAAGATATTCGGGCTGATTTCTCCCCTTCCGACATTCTTAAGTGAAATCCCGATCATCTTTATGGTTCTACAGATTATCTTATCAGATTTTCCTGTGGTGTGAGGTGTGTTGAGAGTGACCTAACCCACTTGGAAGAACTTCGGAGCCACCCCGATCATGAATCGTAAATATTCAACATGCTATCCTGATAAGAGATCCTGATGTGTGGGGGGAACCCCGAGAACAAACACACACCTACTCTGTTGATTGTCAGGTGGAACGAAACGATACATAATCAGAAAGCGAGCCGACAGAAGACGGAAACATAACAACTGCAGTCATGGCGCAGCACGGAGTGAAATGGATATGGACACCAGAGATGGAGGATCACCTTGTCGATTTGTGGCAATGTTCTGTCAAAAGCATTCCAAACACTAGCAATTTCTTCCTGCCTATCATCTGCCATGTTTATTCTGAAGTCTCGAGAGATTTTGTGAGATTTCTCTGCGTGTTACTGTCTTTCCTTTCACGCAACACAAGAAGATTAAATTAAATACATTTTCTCATGTATTACCTTGTTATTTCATCTGACTCCATAAATGAAAAAGGTTTTAATGATATCTGAGCATCATTAAATGTGAGTGAATGTTTGACTATTCTTTTTTACTTATATTTTACCCGTTCATATTAGGAAGCTATGTTGCTTTGAGGTCCTCACACCTTCTGTTTAACGCGGGTCGTCAAACTCGTCGGTTTTCGGTCACTAAAACAGAGGTGACTATATATCTGAGATGGTCGCATTTCACGGTTACACAATCACAGATACTTTGGTATAGCCCCTGTGGTTTCACATACACTTGAATTTAAGGTAACTTTTACTTCAGGCAGAGGTATGGCCACTACTACAGATATAAGCTGACCAACATTACTTCTCTTATAATAGCTTTGGATTGGCCATACTGTGGTTTCCCACATACACTTATCTAAAGTAACATTCAATTAAAACAGAGGTAAGACACACCCAAATTTAGATTGGTCAAGCAGAATTTTTACTGTTCTAAACGGAAATTCACTTCTTGTCTTTGCGAACCAAGTACACTTGAATTAATGGCAAATATTAGTCGTCACTAATCTGACGCAGAATTTGCGGTAACATAGGAATCCATTTAATCTACTTGGAAAAACACTTTCAGAGTCAGTCAGAATAAGTATCAAGGTAAATGTATCATGCCAATTTCATGATCAGTTCAAAGATAATCAATATAATAACATCAAATGCTCAGAGATAAAGAGTAAAAGATGTAGGCTAAACCTGACATTTAGAAAAATACATAATGCTAAGTCTTTGAGGTCCTTCAACATTATGGGCTGATCTGAGTTACAGAATCGCCCCGAGCCTCTCGTTGTATTTCTTTATATAGACAGAAACTTCTTTCACATGGAAACATTTGCTAACAATGGGAATTTGCATTCAGAGTTTACACCTTTTGGGAGCAGAATGCCATTTGCCTGGAAGACAGGTTTGCCTGCCTCCTCTGTGTGCAAGTTATCTCTAAACTCTTAAGAACTTTTTTTTACTTCTTTGGGAATGAGACATTTGTACCAGTCGCACTGAGAGATTTCAAATGATATCAAACATGTATAATACTGAATGATAATTAATTATTCACATTAAATCATATAGATGTTTGGGTGAATATCTGGTGATTTCAGCGTGAGAGAGAGAAAACATGGGGGAGGTGATTGACTCGAGGATGCTAGTTTCTCAAGAGAGAGTCAAACGTTAATTTCCAGGAAGATCCTTTGCTTTCTCAATTCTTACACTATGGTTGAGAATCTGTTCGTGTATGGTGTGTTGTCTTCTTCACATTACGGCACACCACACACTATATGAGCAAAACTGTTAAATGTAGAATTTTTATCCTCATGTTTGTGTTCACTCACATTTTGAAAATCTTATAAGATTTTAAATATCTTTTGGTGTGGCCCCAGCATTAGTACAAGTTGACATGTAGTTGCAAAGTTACTTATAGTCAGTGGAATGTCTGTTAGGGAACATCAAAATAAAGAGTTAGCAGATATTAAGCAGACAGTCTACTAATACTCTAATGAGAGTAAGGTGATGTGTTAGTAGAATGTCTAAAGTCTAAAGTTATTGCATTATATAATAGTTATTGCATTATATAATAAATATTCCAGATTCAGATTTTTTTTTTTTTTGCAGTGTGGTCTCAGAGTTTTGGACCCTGTGTATCTGTACATTAGTTTACAACACAAACCACTGATTAATATAGAACAGAAGAAAAGAAGATAAGCTGTTTGCCTCTAAGATAATTTTCAGCAGCAACAAATCTGATCTATTTAAAATTCCTATCAACCATCTGCTGAAAAGGCAGTTCCTTGTGGATATCCGAGAAGGAAGATGTATAAATAAAAACATAAAATGGCCATGAGACCTAATATACCTAATGACTACGAAGAGAAAAATATATTAGTGTTGACATCTGCTCTAAATGTGAGTGTGTTTGGTGATTTGAAAAATGAGATTTGTGCCTTGTGCAATGAGAGAGTGAAAGAAAGGTGTATGGCTTAATGTAGATAACATAATGCAATTTCCTTTTCCAAAATGTGAGAAATGATGTTCCAAAATTGATGGATAACCCATCCTCAGGAATGCTATTTTGTTGAATTTGTTTGGATTACAAAACCTTAAAAATCTACAGGTGAAAACCACAAAGACACTCAGTCTTGGACTAAGAATACTGTATTGGAAGCCAATCATATGTCTTGTTTTGTACATCCAGTATGTTAATAAGTTTCACATAAGCTAAATAATTAAATCCAATTACCATAGTTTTTGTTTGGTCTAGGCAAGCTATATCATTTAAGTCAAGCCACTAGTGGTATATGGCCTTATTTTCCCAACAAAGCATTGATCCGGGAAAATGTGTTCTGCACATAGATCTGTGATGTTCTCCAGATTGCAGTCCCTTGGTGATTCTTGTCTTCATGAATATGCAGTTTGCTAATTAGCCTTAATTGAGTGCAAAAATAAGAAGGAAATACATCTGAAATTATTTTTTTTCAGAGCCGTTGGCACAGACGTGTTACACCAATTCTCAGTACCCCGTTGTTATCTTTATTTTGGCCTGATTGATTTGACAGTTTTTAACGACAATCTCATTGGATTCTCTATGAAAATTCCTGGCAAAAAATAGAAAACACCACTTAAAAAACAAGGGAGAGTCCGAGAAGATGCAAACCCTCCAACTACTAATCTTTGATTGCCATTATGGTACACAGATAAGTACATCAACAATTCAAGGAATGACTTAAAGAGCAATAGGGAAACACTTTAATGTGTTTTAAAGCATTAAAAATATAAAGAAAATTAAAACAACCTCATTTTCATGAGTCAATATCTGCATTTTATACTCAGCTGTTATAGGTCAAGCTTGTCATTGCCATGTTTCATTAAAAATAACCTTAGACAAACAAACAAATGAATGGATATTTTATTTGAGAAATATCACAGGAACAAAAGTGCTGTTGTTTCTAAAACTGATATTCAGATCTAAAGTACGATGGAGACAGTGATTGCGTATGCAGCAGATCAATAAACAAGTCATTTACATTATAGACACAAAAACATACTTAGACACATTACTTTTATATGTTTTTGCTCCACTAATGAAAATAAAGCCACTGCAGAGCTTTGCAACACTCAACAGTGGTGTTTTTTTTCCTGAACGATTCAGTGTTTTTGAACAACAAAACTTTTTTGAATTTATCTCATTCATAAAGACCTTGGCTGTATCTGAATATGCATACTTACCTTCTAAGTAGGTAATATTTTCATAAAAATAGGATGAATATAAACAACTTTATACTTAAAGTTATTATAGTTATCATTCTTGGTGTGAATGGGTCTTTAAATCAATTATTGATGCACATAATTGAATAGGATCTCTGTTTTGTTATAGCATGAACAGATTCTTAACTATAATATTTTTTTATGGACTTTGCATTCAAGGACCTGGATTACATTTTCTTAATTAATCTCTATCTTTTCAAACAAGAAAGATTATTACTTTTCTTTTGATATATAGGTTGATGACACTGACAGTGGTAGATAATCACCAAGTTATGGATTTTCGACTGTGATGTATTTCAGATCAATGTTAGAAACCGCCACACAGCTTAATCTGTAATTTTTGCAGTTACTGGGGAATGGCTGATGATGGCTTAGAGACATTGCAGGGAAATCTGTGCAAATTAATTATGTATGCTGTTTCCTCTTGATAGGCCAAGCCAGACAAGAGTTGAGCAAGTAATTCAAAGGCTCTCTCCCTGTTGAAGCATGAAAGTAAAAGATAATTAGTGCCAGTGTCTGGAATAAACGTGATAAAGTTAAACAAGGAGTGGGCAAACACTTGGAGAGAAGTAAGAAAGTATTTTGCATGAAACAGTATTGACACAGCTTTCTGCTTTTTCATGCTCCGACTGCAAAATGAACAGCTGTCTGAGGGAAATCAATAAAGTGGGCGCTCGTTTGTCTCAGGTATAGGCCAGTTAACGATGAGAATGTTTTGAAGTAATTAGACTACCTTGCTTTAATGGACCTGACCTTTTATCGACAGAGGCAATCCTCTTTGAATACAACACACCAGTTACTCATTTTGGGTGCCACAAAAGGCAATGGGATTTCTCTTAGAACATTCAAACAAGACATAAAGTAAACCTTTGTTTTATTTCTCTTTAATTGCATTTTTTTTTTCTGCTTCGGTTTGATGATAGGAAATGTGTGTTATGACTAATGTTTTCTTGTACAGACTAATGACTGAGTGTTTTTTTTATTTTTTTTTATCAAAAAACCTTATCAAAAAACCTTGCATATCTGAAAATGTAGAATTACATTTACAAATTCCTTGTATGTATGAATGTTCTATTTTTGTGTCTGGAAGTGATCATTGCCATTAATGGCAGTGAAATGAATAATTTACACTGTCAAGATTAGCATCCCTAATTTTTTAACAAAACTAAAAGTAGCAGGTTTTGGCAATCAAATATTAATGTCCTTATTTAAAGGATGAGCATAAGAGAGAGATACCTTTTAAAAAACACTGAAACATATTACAGACCCCAAAACTTATGGGGTCACAACTTATCTGCTTATCTTATATTTTACTAAGCGGGTCATGTTTTGATCTATACATTTCTGTCAACATGGAATAAAATGGAACTATAATAAGAAATGTAAGTCTTATGTTTTCAATGAAAGTCTTTAAGAGCCCTTCAAAACAGCAGCTAGCACTGGTTTAACCTTTTATATAATATAAGCAATTACTGTTCATTAGTGATTTATATGTTGATTAGAATACTTTTGAATGGCCATCAATGTGTCCAGATGGTGTAGTTGCGGCATTTACCACCAGGGACTAACAGTGTCATGCTAACCAGCCGAACCGTGACCTCTTGACTGTAAGATCTGAACCTGCGGCCCGCCCACCGGACCAACAGAATAGAATTAGTCACTGACAAGATTCATTCAACTGATTGTATCCACCTGGTTTCTATTTCCTGTTATGCTATGGTTTATAGGTATGGTTTATACTCACACACTTTTCAGCCCTGTCTGAAACAGTCCGCAATTCTGAGTGTTCATATTCATATGTTTTATGGGTTTTTCTCCTGATTTTCACTTTTGTTTTGTTTACTTTTTGTCCGTTTTTGTGAATTAATTGGTCTTTCTTTCTGAACTCTGCTGGAGACTTTTATCTGTTTTGCATGATTTTATTCAAATTATCATCTGCATATGTGTTTTTGGCTGTTTTACATTGGTTCGTTGCAGGGCTACCTTTCTCAAAAGCATTGTAGGCCTAAGTAGATCGTAGAACCACTGGCACCAATGGTCTCAACGATCAACTTAGCTCACAAAGCTTTTGAGAAATGCAGCCCAGGACATTTGTACATAAATGACACATCATTGATGGAGTCCAGAAATAGACTGCATTTCCAGTTTGTAATGAATGCTCTAGCTTCAGTGGGTGCCAGCTCTCCTCTCTCATTTTGTTTAGTTACCCTACCCACCAGGGTACAATAGTCTAGAGCAGGGGTTTTCAAAGTGGGGGCCGCAGCAAGTTGGAAGAAGAAAAAAAAGTTTTAAAAGTGAATAAGTGCGAATATATATTTCAAGTTTGTGTCTGTCATTGTATTTCTGTAAATGGCATTTTACACATTAGTGACTACTTGAGCTTCACATTCAGAATACAGGTTTGTGACTATTGTCTGCAAAGTGCAAATTTCATCAGCAACTTCAGATTTTTATTGTAGGCTACAGGTTTTCACATGGGAGATGTGAGTTTAAATTTTAGCGTACAAGTACAAAAATGTATTGTACAAGTTCTCAAATTCACATCTACGTGCTTTCGAGTTTAGCTACTCTTTTAGGAGCTACGGGTTTCGGCGCCAAGTCTATTTTGCTGCACAGCTCACGCTCAATTAAAGTGCACACTTTTTATGGACAAAATAAATATGATTTCACACAAAAAGTGCCTAAAATACACATAATTTGCATGTCTAGTGTGTTTTAACAAGAACTGGAGTAGGCTATGTCAGAAAAGAAAATTAAGACTCAAAAATATTTATAGAAAATGTACCAATTTAAACTTGTCTTAATTATTCAGTTTGGGTAGAACTATATGGTGTTTTACAAAAAAATATATTTGTGTGTGCTGTAAAGTGGTTAGAAAAAATGAAATCGGAAAGAGGAAACCCATTAGAAATGGAGTGAAATATTTATCAGAGGGCACAGACACAATATTATCGATGAGCCATAAATCAAATGCAGAGTTTTTTTAATTGTGTAAAGTCTCTTCCTTATTCACTGCTGTGATCACAGTGGCCTTTGAACTTTAAAGAAATAATGAGCTTTCACAACACTATCATAATTTAATTTGGTTTACAATAATTTGACTTGCTTTACAGAATTTAACATATCTTCCCATGTTTGTTTACAAATCTGGTTTTATTTGGCTTCAGCATAAGTTTGGCATTAAAATCTTGTTTATTTTGGAGCTGATGAGATTTTCACTGGTTTTGTGAGAGACCTAAACAACTCCTGTGGAAAGCTTTAGGGTTAAGATCTATATAAAATGTTATTGCTGTTTTAGAGAGTTTGTGATTTTCAATCATTGATGGAGAGCAAGAACCAGAGGAGACAAGTTCATTTGCCAAGTCAAGAAAACTGGGCTTAGTCAAAACTGACTAACAGCTTTCCTACAACGATAACTATTGAACGCTTTATCTCATTGTGTAAAGTCACAGCAAATCCATGTCCGTCTAGATTAGGCCTCACCATGTACTTACAAATTAATTTTTTCACCGCCTGTCAACAATTTAAAGATAAATAACACAATTACAATATGCTGAAGTTGTCGACTTGCTTAGAATGTCTTATCAGAATTGTACACCTGTTATTGTGGTTTAGAAAACCATAGCTTGTAATTATATGTCTTGTTTAATTCTGCAAAATGTTTGGAATAGGGTTAATTCATATTTCAAGCAGTGTTTGTTAAATGTTAACAGAGAATCCATTAGTGTCAGTTCACGAAACATGCTCAGCGGTGCCCTCCTTCCATTCCATTACTGCTCCAGTCTGTGCTGAATGGATTACAGGGTCTAATTCACTCAAACTTGGAGTAGTGACAATCCACTCAAACTTTTGCATTTGCACATGTATTGATAACATCTCTCTGAAAATCTCCTCCATCATGCATACATATCAGTATGAAATGTTACTGTGAGAATAATGGAAATCACATTCTCTCTGGTAGTGTGACTTAGGCATGTTCACATGGCTGTGCCAAAATTAGGTCCTCATTGTTGGTGTACTTTGCACAGTTGCTCATTTCAGCTGCAACACTGCAAATTGAGAATCATCTAAGAAACAGAATGGAATGTCAACAGTGATCAGCAGGACCTTGGATTATGAAAGAATTGCATTAATATAGAGAACAGCACATGAAGAAAGTGGTTTTGCAGCCTGCTGGCTGGCACAGCCACAAGAACTCCACTGTGCCAGTGGTCCTCCACTTCAGATTGTAAAGTGTTTTTGTTTTTAAATGCCTTGTCAAGTACGATATCGTAGGGGGGGAGTTTGATGGATGCTTTGTTTGGAATTTTACAGCAGAAAATGAAGCGGCATTATCCGTGACAAAATTGAAATGAGCTCAGCCTACATCACAGCACAGAATACGCAATCCCAGTGCAAAAATGACAAAGTGCAAATCATGAGGATTCTGGTGGAAACTAGGGTGCACACGTGTTCACTGCTGTACTGCAAAGCTCACAGGTGTTTTTGGAGGCTTGTCTCAACCATGATGTGATTGAAAATTTAAAGATGGACAAGTCATTTAGTACTATCATACATATACTCTCAATGTGTCTTGGAAAGCACCATCTGCGCTTGTTTATGGAGGACATAAAATCAATTTAGGGTCCTATTTAAACAATCTAAGCGCATGGCAGATTCACTGCTTACATGGCGGAATTTTCCTAAACTCTTCTCTAGCTCTTCTCTCTCAAAGCGCTTTTGACAATACACATAGTTTAAAAGCAGCTTTACAGAAAATGCATGTGTCTACATTACAATTTAGAGTGATCTGTTATCAGAGGTAACTGTCTAAGTTATGTATTTCAGAAATGTAGATATACAAATCACGCAGTTAGCTAACAATGTAGTAATTTAATGTAGAAACAATGATCTCATTGAAGTTATAAATGTTGTTAACAAATTCTTAGAATAAATAGAAAATGAAGCATTGGTGCATGTTGATTCAGAGTATGTTTCATCTGAAGTCCTCACAGGAGTTGGCGGTGTCTCTTCATAGGTGTTGGGCATCTGAAGTCTTCGTAAGAGGCTGGATCCAATCCGGAGCTGACATACTCTCTAGTTACCTCAGAATGGGCATCCCAAGATGAAACAGAGAAGCAAATGGAAAATAATTAGTGTAGCTGCATGAACAGCATAAATGTTCATAAATTGTATTCTAAGAGATTCTGTGTACAGGTGTTTGGTCCAATAAGTACTGCAGTCTTATCCGAATTAATATAAATTACAGGTCATCCAATATTTTATATTGTTAACACACTCTGTCAACTTGAATAATTTAGAGATTTCATCTGGTTGTGATGAAATATATAACTATCATCAGCATAACAGTGGAAACTAATTCCATGTTTTCTTACCAAGTGGCAGCATACACGTGTACTGGAAATAGCAGAGTGCCTAACACAGATCCTTTCGGCTCTCCATAATTTATTGACGTTCTGATGTTCCACCAGGGGACACCATTATCATGAAGGGGTGTACCTGGTCTGCAACAATGTTTAGGTAGGTGGCAGGTGTCAAATATACTTCCACATGAATGGCTGGACCCAGGGTTTCCCCATCATCACACTCCCTCCAATGGCTTGGCGTCATCCCAGAATGCATCCGGCTGTCATCACTTCCCCAGGGAAATGTACACGGCTGCACACGTGATGTAAAAACGGGACTCATCCGACTTCTTCCATTGCTCCAAGGTCAAGTTCCAATGCTTGCACGCCCAATTGCCCATTGTGGGAGCTTTCAACAGTGGGTCATCATAGGCCCCATACTCAGCAGAGTGCAATGCATTGACACATTCCTCCCATAACCCTCATTCAAATTTTGTGACTTGTTCCACAGAACACCTTCTGTTGGCCCGGACCAGACGGGATAGCCGTCTTTTCCCTAATGCATCGATGAGACTTGGCGGCCAACACCCTGTCTCCGGTTTGTGGTTTGTCCCTCCTCGTACCACTTGGTAAATTCTCACCACTGTTGACCGGAGCAAACCACAAGCCTTGCTGTTTCAGAGATAGTCTGACTTGCCATAACAATTTGTCCCTTGTCAAATTCACTCAGATCTTTATTCCTACCCATTTCTCCTGCATTCAACACGCTGATGATGAGAATTGATTGTTTGCTGATAGTTCTTTCCTCTTCCATGTTTGAAGCTCAACTCGGAAACTTGGGAATCAAAATTATCCCAAGCTTGAAAGGGCATTCATGTCTAATTTTATAGGAAACTCGAATTTTCAATAATTCTGATAGCATGTGAAGGCAGCATAAGCGAGTAACTTTTCTTTTGACCTAGAGTTTTACAATCATCAAAACATTTTTTACTCTGCACATGTAACTCTTTGTTTCAAAGCGTCAGCAAGAAGGGTTTAAAATAGCACCTAATTTATAGTTAGATGTCAGCAGACAGTAATAAAGTAGTGGTGATCACTGTGGGCCAGGTAGACACAGACATCATTAAAAAAATTGACTGCACTACCCTAACTGCGTTATAATACTCTGCATTCTCAGCAGACTGGAACTCATCAAGAAAGTTCATCAAGAAACTTTACTCATTAAGCAAACTATAATAGAAAAGGATGAGGTGTGTGTGAAGATATAGCAAAAAATAAAATGTTATTGAACACACTTCTTTTAAAGTTAATATTAATAACAAATTAAACTAAGACAATAGAGTGGAATACTTCACAATTAAGTAAACATTGCTTTATGCCTCTCATATAATTAATTTAAGTCAATAATACAGAACAAAGCAATACATTAAGAACAGCAATTGATCTTGTTTTTGTTTTGGTCAATATTGTTTAATTCATATTATTGACATAATAAACAGCAACAGGTCAGGCTGTATTTAGACTACAATGCGTAATGCACAAATACAATATTTTGACACATGGCAATTTTTTTTCTTTTTACCTGTGTTCTTAAGACTAGTTTATATATATATATATATATATATATATATATATATATATATATATATATATATATATATATATATATATATATATATTTATAAGTAGTTATTTTTCATATTTAGAATTCGTTTTTATTTTTATGTTTTACGTTTTCATTTTAATTGTAGGCTTGTTACATTTTTAGATTTTTTTTTGTCACTTTTAATATTTTGTTTATTTATTTTTTAATATGTCTATATAGTTTTTATTCATTTTTATTTAAGTTTTAGTTATTTTAGTACACCAAGCCTTGGTAAATAGCTGAAACAAAACTTTTTATATTTGTTTCTATTATTTATTTATTATTATATTATATGCTTATTTTATTTCAAGTAACTACATTGTTTATGGTTTTAGTATCAGTTAACTAAAACAATCCTGCTAATGATAACTCGGCAACTCTGGCATTGTGAATGCGAGATTTTGGCAGGTAAGCATGAGTTTGCTTGTTAATTGATGTACAACTCTAATATGTCCGACTCCAGCTGAAGGCCGTGTTTAAGCGTTAAGGTGAAACCTTTTTTTTTTTTTTGGTAAACGTGCTTAACAAACATCTTGGCCGTTGCACCTCATATTGTTTTTTCCTAGGCATCTGGGCCCGGTTCCCCAAAACGTTTTTATCGCTATCTAGTTCTTAACCTATTCCTTAACCTCTCTCTTAACCTTATGGCACGATTCCCGACATGTTCGTACGCTAAGTATATCTTCTGTAAGTCACACTTGCGTAAGGTTGGTCTGGACCATTCGTAAGCTCTCTCTTAGCGTTGTTTGAGCTCAAGACACTAGTCGCCGCCACTGTGCAGTCTTTAGAAATTAGCGCAGCACAATACAAGTCAAACTATGGTCTGTTGACAATGTTGTGCCTCAACAATGATTTTATGTCATGGACATTTTAAGACTAATAATAAAATATGTTCGCAATGGATAGAGGCCTATTTATGAAGTTGACTTTATTTGGTATCAGAACTAATATGGTGGTAATTAGCCGAGGCTATTTCATAATGTCATTGAAGTGTTTAAATTGGCAATCACTTTTGATAGGCTAATTAAAATGGGGCAAACAATTTGGCTCTGAATGGCTAAGATTTATAAATGGGTAAGCATGGTGGTATCTAGTAAGCGACCAACTATGTCACCTTTTTTCAAAACTCTACACACAATTCCCAAAACTTCACATACAAAATGCAAAATGCCTCACATCTCCTTAAAAAATGTAACACTGCATTCAAAATGCCATAAACACATGTCAGAATGAAGCATTTGCATCAAATGGCAAACACTAATAGTGCATTTTTGGATATACCATGGAAACATTGTTTTTCTAAATCTAAAGCTCTTTGGTCTTTCATACGCTTATATCTACATTTCAAAACAATGTTCTACAATGAAAGTAATCTTCTGAGAGGGGTAACAAGTACACTGTAATCACCAATGCAATGTAGAAACAGAGAAAATATTTATTAGACCAAACATTACTGTTGTATACAGTAGCATACAACAAAGCCATAAACATATGTAAACCAAAAGTATATTCTTTAGAATACAGTAAAGAACACAATTGAGTGTGGGGGGTCTCTGTCCATTGAAGGCACCCATTGTTCAAAACAGGTAATCTGACCTTTGACCTATTATAGGCTTATACAACAGTAAAGCAGTTACTCTTATCTCCATTTCCCAGAGGTGGGAGTAAGTCACACATGTGCAAGTCACAAGCAAGTCTCAAGTCTTAACCTTCGAGTCTCAAGCAAGTCCAAGTCAATTTTTTATAAAAGCAAGCAAGTCAAGTCAAGTCACTGCCTTATGTCAAGCAAGTCAAGTCAAGTCGTAGCTTGGGTCACAAGTCACTGGCAAGTCATACAAACGTTTGATGATTTCACTGAACTTATATATTAAAATAAGTTAAAACTACAGAAGTTGTGGACTATGGTTTTATTTGCAACATACATTTGTTTAAATATGCATTTCCACATACAGCTGAGTGTTACTACAATAAAAATCTAAAAAATCAAAAATAAATACAATTTCAAACTACATAGCCTAAAATGTAAATGTAACTGAAATTAGGCCAACATTAAAGCATGAAAAAATAAAGATGCCTCAAACATTGCAGAAGACCATTAAAAGGTATTAAACAATTCACAATTCAAGTATAATGGTTCCTATGCCACCAAATGGCATTCTTCAAACTGACATCCCGTTTATATAAGTTATATATTTTTAATTATGAAGTTAAAACCACTAATAGGTGGCGCCTAATCACCGCGTCTTAATGTACGAGTCATAGAAGCATTCAGTCAACTGATTTGTTCAAAACGGCAGATTCGTTCTGGAACTAAGCAACTAGGTCACTGAATCACAAATACGCATAACTCTTTCTGTGGCTTGTTTGGAACTATTGTCATTAAAGAAATAGAGCAAAAACAGAGAATATTTGGAATATTATGTCTAAAATGTCACATCACAATATTCACTCTGTTTACTGAACTGTTTTATAAAATTATCACATTTGCAATCGCGCCAATATTCTGGAAATATTTTTTAATATATGTTATAATTATGAAAATAACTCATACTAGGGCAATTTTTCCACCACATTTTGAATTTTGGGTGCATATTAATTCTGCTGGCATTTTTTGCCACCAACCCCCTGATAACATCTAACCCTGCTTTAAGAGAAACATAAACGACAAAACTAACAGTTTTCTATATTGTTTTTCGTCATTGGAAAGAACGACATTTTTGGCTTTAAAGCATGATTTAAAAAGAAATGTGGCAAATGTTATACAAAACATATACCATCATTAATTATCATTTGAATATTGACAACATTAAGCTACATTTGAAAACATAATTGTGTATAAAGAGGCATGCTGTTTTGACCAATATTCTCTCTAGATTTAAAGATAGTCAAATTAACTATAACAAACAGGTTAAACAAGCCATAGCTTACTTTTAGACGTGGTGAATGAAGTTCGACTGTTCGAGGTTGTGATGGTCGTCCGATATCCCAATTGCCAGTTATTATGCGTACAACAAATCTTCTTGTATGAATATGGTCAATTTCTAGTGTTTATATCCAAAAAGAAACGATGCTGGGAGATGTTTTTGTATTTAGCGCGCTCACCGCGATGTAGGCTGTGTTTTTCTGGGCTTGTGCACCGTCACGCAATCGCGCAGAATCTGATGACTGACGTCAATGGTTCCGTTGCTTTCATTTTGTTCGTCAATTGATGTTGCGATGATTTATATAAAAATGTATATCAAGTCATTCTCGAGTAATACAGTTCAAGTCAAGTCAAGTCTCAAGTCATTGGATCTCAAGTCAAAGTCAAGTCGAGTCATTTTCTTAATTTAGTCAAGCAAGTCTCAAGTCCTTAAATTTGCGACTCGAGTCTGACTCGAGTCAAGTCATGTGACTCGAGTCCCCCATCTCTGCCATTTCCTTCTCTCATTCTTCTTCTCTCAGTCTCTTTATCTTTACCTGTAAATATCCCCTTCCCGAAGCTGAGCTTTGATTGATACAGTCTTTGCAAACTGATTATTTATGTCGGTCGTTTAAAACTTCTATCGTAACAGCTGTTTAGTTTTGCCACTTGCATCTTATCTCGTGAAGCATCGCGTTGGGATTCGCCCGCGGCTCGCGCTTCTGTGAACATAAATCCTGCTTTGATCGGTCATCTCAAACATTTTGACAAATCATAATTTGTTAATTTAATTAATAGTCTACATTTTACTGATAACTTAATACTGTGTTAAAATAAATGTTACTGGAATAATTTGAGGAATGTTTAATTTGCATAGAACGTCTTTCTTAACGCCGTAGTGCACCTTCGGGTGAAGTGCAAAATCAATTCCTGAGCAATCGATGCCAACTAATTCAGCACCTTCACTTGGGACAGCGCCTGTGTAACGTTGAACGTAAGAGGAGCGTGTTAAGAAGCTTCCTAAGGGACACTTCGGGTAACACACAATTAGGGACATAAGCAACTTCGGTAAGATATATCTTTTTGAGTCTTCTTAGCGCGCTAAGAGTGAGCGTTATCAGGGAACCGGGCCCAGATAAGTATGATTTAAACCATGCTAATACAATTCCACTAATGCCAACATAATTTTCGAGTCTATTTAAAAGAATGTAGTGGTCAATAGTATCAAATGCAGCACTAAGATCAAGTAACACCAATAGAAAGATACAACCGCGATCGGATGATAAGACCAAATCATTTGTAACTCTAATGAGAGCTGTCTCAGTGCTATGGTGCGGTCTAAATCCTGACGGAAAATCCTCGCAGATATCCTTTCTTTCTAAAAAGGAACATAGTTGTGAGGATACTGCCTTTTCTAGTACCTTTGACAGAAAAGGTAGATTTGAGATCGGCCTGTAATTGACTAATTCTGTACTATCAAGTTGCATTTTTTTAACAAGTGGTTTGATCATAGCCAGCTTAAAAGTTTTTGGTACGTTGACAAAGATGAATTAATGATATTGAGAAGAGGATCTATGACATCTGGAAGCGTCTCTTTCAATAGCTTAGTCGGAATAGGGTCTAACATATATGTTGTCGATTTAGATGATTTAACGAGTTTAGAAAATTATTCCTCTTCTATAGCAATGAATGAATTGAAATTTTCCTTAGGGATACTACAATGCACTCCCTGATGTGATACTGTAGTAGACGGTTGCATAGTTATAATTTTCTCCCTGACATTATCAATCTTATAAGTGAAGAAGGTCATAAAGTCATTACTGTTGTGCTGCTTGGAAAATTCTGGGCTTGAAGCTTTCTTTTTCGTTATTTCAGCAACTGTTTCAAATAAATACCTTGGGTTTTGTTTATTTTCTTCTAATAGGGTTGAAAAATAAGCAGATCTAGCAGCTTTTAAGGCCTCTCTGTATGCAATCGAGCTCTCCTTCCATGAAATGCGAAATACCTCTAGTTTAGTTTTCTTCCAGTTGTGCTCCATTTTTCTGGCTGCTTTCTTAAGGGCCTAAGAGTGCTAGTTGTACCACACGTTGGACTATTTTCTTTGATCTTCTTTAAGTGCAATGGACCAACTGTGTCTAAAGTGCTGGAAAAGAGATAGTTAAAAGTTTCTGTCGCAATATTGAGTTCTTTTAAGCTATCTGGGATTCTGAGATGATGAAACTGATCAGGAAGATTATTAATAAAGCAATCTTTAGTGGCAGAAGTGATAAGTCTAACAGATTTGTTACACAGAGTCGGTTTTACAGCCTTGGCTAAGTGAAGTTTACACAAGACTAGATAATGATCGGAGACGTCATCGCAATGTGTTAATTAAATGTATATGTCCACTGAAGCTATACCTGGCATATTAGTTTTCTAGTCTAGACCCACTTCTACCGACTAGGGTGTTGTTTTTCCTCTACAGGGTTATATCAGTTACTTTTACCCTAGCAGCTGTTTCTGAGATATAACAACTTAAAAATATTTTTATCCGAGATGTTATTACAGGTATCTGTCACATACAAACTACATCCTTCCCTATTTATAGCCCTTGCCAAGGAGGATGTGTCTGAACATTGAAAAGCTTTAGCTGTCTTCAGGTTTGATGTGATCAAATTGAGCATGAGCCATGGTGTTTCATTTTCACTTTCTTATAGCTCAATCAAGGTATGTTTGTTCCAAGTCAATATCTATTCAGTTGATTGTGCACAACACTCATGCCATAAATAAAGTGCTTTTAGTGGTTGTTGTTTATCCTTCTTATCATAGATGCTTTCAAGAATTCGGGTCACTGAAATGTTTTATTCTGAATCTCATTAGTCTAAATCGGTTTGATTTTGTGACTTCAGTTGGCCAATTTGTACAGCCTATTGCCTAAATGTGATGAGGTAATAAATTTGCAAGTATATAGCTTGTTTTGCTGGTAGTTTTTAAACAGCACATTATGCTGATGATATCAGGCTAGACTAATTTTGCTCACTAAAAATAGCCTGCTCTATCACATGTTTGGCATGGGAATCAATTTATGAATTCTCTTAGCAAATTGCACACTGGCAGACCTCAGCACAGGTCTTGATTGCAACGGCTATATTTTAATTATTGCTCACAGTTAAATAACCTAATGTCAGCAAGGTGCCAGGAGTTGTCAAAGGATATAATTAAGAGAAAGGCATTTATGAATTCCCTCACCTCTGACTTTAACCCTGTGAATGCATTGCGAAACCACAGAACCTGGATATGAAATGCAATCCAACCTAACGGTCTGAGATCTTTTTGGCTACAAAAATGAGGTGTTAATTAAGGAAAAAGCTGTTTCCCTGTCGCTTTGAAGTTAAGAGCCCAGTTTGACTGGTTTAGAATTTTAAATGAGCTTTTAGAAATCAACAACAGCAAAATTAAACATAAGGTCACTTTTAATTGTATAATTGAGGGGATGAAGAAGGAACAGCTCTTAAGCTTAATCATGTGTTGCAAAACAGATCATTTTCTTAATCTGCTTTCCAGCCAAAGTATCTCAACATCCTCATAGATTTTCAGACAATATATCTTACAAAAAGTAGATTTTTATTTTTTTGTTTAAATCACAAAACTCAATCATTTTTTAAAATGTCTTTTTTAGATGTATGCTTAGAGTAAGAAAATATATTTTTAAAATAATAAAACATAACTATTTGGGGTAAATCAATTTGCTTCTGAATTAAAGTATATTTTAAAGTACATTTAATTATACTTAAAAAAAAAAACACTCATTATAAAATCTTGACAGAATTGCACGCACATACCACTTAAAAAATCTTTCTTTATGAATGAATAGCATGATGGAAATATGCAGGTGTCTTTGAGTTATGAATGAAGCGGCATGTAGCAGACTCTGGGAACAGATTGCCAAGCAGGTCTAAAGCGGATTAGAGTTAATTAAAGGGATGTTCCTACTTGTCATATCCATGAATCCACTTTCTATTTACATACTAATGCTGAGAGTGAGCAGAGGAGTAGAGCGCTCCAACATGATATTGCATAGAGATGAGGATCGAGTTTTTTTTTGTTTGTTTTTTTTGTGGAAAACTATTAATAGTATAAGCAATTCACCATGTTTTTTGTCTTACACTTCACACAGTGAAAAACAAGCAATGCATACATATAATAACTTGCAATGTTAACTGAATGCAACCCTCAAGTTATTTTAATAACAGTTTTACTGAGGTATTCAGTTTTGGTCATTCTCCACACCACACATAGGCCACATCCAAAATTGCATACTCTCTGAGTAGGTATTTCTTTTGAATGAGTAATTACTTCACAACTGTTAAAAAAAGTATATTCTTGGTAGAATGAATGTGTGTGTAGTAGGCCTATGAATTTGAATGTACTACATTCGTTATGTTGTCATTATCATATGACTTCCGCCATCAGTTGCGTCGCTTCATTCCCATTCACAATCCCTCTCAATTGGCTTCATAGCTTCCATTGGAAGCAGACAATAGTTTTGTACTACAAAAGTTCCTTTCAAGGCAAGTGTGTTCACTCTGCGGCCATATTTGCAACGCCTCCAGGCAGCAATTTTGGGCATCCAAGACAGTGCATAAACATAGCCATTACGTTAAGACAGTGTCTTAAGATTTAGTATGACTCACAAGGGGCTGTCAGTCTTACTTTTCGGTATCAAATTTTAGTTTACTTTAACGTGACGGCGTAGTTACATGTTACTACATGTACTTACATAGTAATAACAGTAAATTATACATAATTACAAAGTGAGTAACCCTAACCATAACTCTATAGTAAGATTATTACTCATTACTTATTTGAGTATGTACAATGTGACTGTCACCTTAAAATAAAGTGTAACCGATATTCTATTTGAGGCAGTTCAGATGCAAATGAAACGGTAACACTTTACTTGAAGGGGTGTGCATAAGACTGACATGACTGGCAGATGTCATAAATATGAAGGAGGTCTTATGCATGTTTATGACAACTGTCATTAAGTGTCATTCGCTCAATTATGACATTTTTAATGCAAACATGAAATTGTTTGAGAGGTCTTTGTTATGACAACTTGACATAAACCAATACATTATAACCTGTCAGTGTCTTTGTCATGACAACTTGACATTACCACGACAACATGAACTGTCATAAACATGACATAGCAGATTAATTATCAAACTTAAGAAACCACTTAGCTTTATGGGTTAACATTTCATTAAACTGTCAGGTTGTTGGTTTTGACATTGGCTGTCATGAAGCCATTATAACTGTGTCATGAATGTTTTTCTTGACCTCAACTACAGTGGTACAAATGTAATTTGTCATTAAAATGTCAAAACCAACCACATGACAGTTTAATGACATGTTAACCCATAAAGCTAAGTGGTTTCTTAAGTTTGATAATTAATCTGCTATGTCATGTTTATGACATATTTATGACAGGTTGTGTTGTCTTGGTAATGTAAAAGTTGTCATAACAAAGACATCTCACACAATGTCATATTTGCATTAAAAATGTCATAATTGAGCGAATGACACTTAATGACAGTTGTCATAAACATGCATAAGGCCTCCTTCATATTCATGACATGTGTCATGTCAGTCTTATGCACACCCCTTCAAGTAAAGTGTTACCAATGAGACAAACCACAGATTCAGAATGCTGTACATTATGAAAACTGGTAAGCTTCACTCAAAAGCAAAAACTTGAGTGAAAGTGAAATTCCTAATATTAATTCCAATAATTCCAAATAATGTTAAATACTTTTTATTGTAGCACAGCAGTCCAATCCAAGATAATGCCTAAATACAAAACTTAAGGTTCTAAAATAGCGATTGGCTCTTTTATTTAGAAGGCGGAACTAATTTCACCGTATTGTGCGTTGCACGTACTCCAATTCATAAGTAATATGAGTGCACCGTCTTTGTATATCTAAAGTCTTTACTTTTTTAACATAGTGATTTTTGCCTACTTTATTGAAAGTATGCATATACAACCATACTCTCCAAATGAATATTTAAAAGATTGCTATATGTAGGAGTGTGGCACTTGAGGCTAAAGATCCAGTGTTGTGGGCCCTTGAGCTTTCCAAAGCTGAGCAGGTCATGTCCGTAACAGCAATGAAAGAGATGTTTGACTCCTTTATGCCTTGCATACTGCCTGTGAAGGTCACATGTCATATTTCCCTTCACTCTTGTCTGAGGTGCTGTTTGCAATTCTGCTTCAGCCAATTAGTGAAGACTATCTTTTTCATTACAGTGCTTTACTTTCAGGGAAGAATTTGAGATGTTTTGAATACATTTCCATCCATTGAATTGCCCTTTTCACATTAGAGGGCAAAAAAAAGAAAAAAAGAAAAACAAAGATGTTCTGTTTACTTCAGCAGTCAACCAATTTCATTGCTTAAATGTTATCATATTTCAGACTGCAGTCTTCCATTGGCTGCCGATTTAATATTCCTGCCGTAAAACCCCATTATTTAGTTTCACTTGGATTGAGACGAAAGCCAAAACTGAACAGGATAAAGGAAATAATGTGACGAGACAAACATTCAATGAACTTCTGCCAATATGTGCTCTTATCTGAGTGAGGCCTGTCTGGGTGTTAATTGGATATTGTTGTTCATGTTGTCCGTAAAATACATCAGACACAGAGAAAGTGTTTCTGAATGATCGTAGAAATCATATGCACCATCCACTCTCGGTTTAATATCCCCTAAGGGCATAGCGGATGACACGGCCATTGTTTCTGTCCACTTAGTTGCAAGATTGTTCTTGTGAATGAAAATAATGAGTTTGACTTACCCCGCCAGCCTAATTTAACTGCCATATTACAACGTGACAGACTTAGAAGCAGTGATACAGGATAGCTATTTTCAAAAACATAAATGCATCCAGAGAGATTTGCTTCTATAATCACCAACCAATTAATCTGTGGATAGAAACGCAATTTCCTCAGCTTTGTTTCTGATTTAGAGAGGCAAATTTTTTTGGTGTCACTGAAATGTACGTTTTCTGTGAAATACAGTTTCTCTCTCAAAGTCCCACAGGTCATAAAGATGTTTTTTTTTTACTTATCGGAATAAGCCTGTGCACTCATCTTTGGTTTTTGTAAGTGGCAGCCAGAATAATGATAAACAATCATTACTGACATCTCTGTATTTCAGATGAAAATCAATTCCATCAAGTGTCAGATTTTTTGTCAAGAGCTTATCTAATGTTTTTGTATGGTACACATTATCTTTCTGTCATTCGGTCCCTTGTCAAAACATGTTTTGGTTGGTATCTGATCGATTCAAAGTGATAAAGCCTTATGTTTTCTCCAAGAAAATAGAATAAAAACATGTCTGTAGACATTTATTTATTATAGGCTAGATATTTATTATCTAAAGAATCTTTCTAAAAGATCAGAAATCATAATATAAAAGGATTTGTTTTTGTTAACTGATGCAGAATTTAAAACATACAAGCTGGTTCTTAATGATCTCTTGTAGATTAGCCTTAACAAATACGATTAATAGTGTTTTCACGGCTTTCAGTTAATTAGCTTTAATGGTGGTTATTAAAGCTCCTTTATTTCTCAGAAATGTCAGTCTGATGGCATCAACCAAACCTTTTGAATTTCACATTTTAAATCACCAATGAACATTAGCTTTCTTAAGGTTTATTTCATCATCTAGAAAGAGAGAAAATACTTGAGGCCCAGTTTAAGACAACGCCACCTAGAATAAACCTTCATAAAACAATGTTTTTGTATGCAGGCCAGTAATAGCAGAGAGGCTTCATTGTTATCCTTCCTGAATAATGCATATTGGGTTTCTGTGCTTTGTTGCTCTATATTAAATCTAAAAGCGTTTGTTATTGTACTATATTGAAGATTCAGCAGGCTTGTAACCAGAGAGAGAGTTTTGGGTAGGAAGGGCACAGTGTCCTAGCAGGGCTCTTTAATCTCTCACTTTGAAACCCTGTTCCACCCAAGGGTGGCTAACTAAAGGGCTTCCTAGACCCACAGGAACAATCACTCACTGCGTGGAGGTGATGAAACAGTATTTGTTCAATCCAAGGAGAACTGCCATTGTGCAGTGAGGTGTGATTGAATTAAACATGGGCTTTTGTGAGTATCACAGTATATTAGTTTTCTCACCATTATTATACTTCCAGAGACATTTATGTATTTTTTTTTTCTTTCAATAGGGTCCACCGTGAGACAAAACAATGCCACGCATTGTGTACAAAAATCCCTTGCCATTTTAGTTACATAAAAATGTAACTAGAATGACTGTCTTTTAAAGTGTCTTTTGAATGTGGACCACAAAGACAGTATACTTTGGTGTCTCATTACTCTTTTTTAAGTTGCCATGAAACGGAAGTTTCAAAAGTATTTTTTCTTCCCTATTGTGACATATATCAGTGAAACTGCTTCTGAACAAGAAAACATGTATAGGGTGGGACTTAATTTTGTCCATGGGGAATTGATTGGATGGTTGTGGTTTACTAATTGCTGTGATGTCATGCGAGTGACAGATTGCCCCACCCTCACACCATATGAGTCTGAGTCATTTGCGCATCCGATTATTTTCCCGACTCTTTACACTCACTTTAGACAGGACTTGTAGCCAATATCTGTGTTTACATTAATTCCCGCACAATATGATTGTCGGTGATCGTTTTACTTTCCACATGGTTGACCCTGGTTTTGAATGGTGTGATATAACAATTGTTTATATAATTCATGTCGGGTGGTCCTGATTATTTGCCAGCATGGACAAGATAACAGCTGTCATGACTCATGAATGTTTTGCAGCGCAAATTCTGACAGAACAGATAGTCCGGAGAATTTTTTCGTTTATCTACAGCTCATATGTAGAATTCTGAAGCGAAATAAAGTAGCCCAATATATATATTTTTAAAGAATTCGAATGAATTAACCATAGAGAGAGAGAGAGAGAGAGAGAGAGAGAGAGAGAGAGAGAGAGAGAGAGAGAGAATTTTTTTTTATTTTTCAAAATTACCTTTATTACAATAAAAAACTAACTATTAAAACATTTTTTCACAGTTTATTAATTTTTACAAATTTAAAACAAAACACAACTCTCTGTTTACAACTGAACATAAGGCTTCTCTGTAAGACCATATAGATTCAAACTTCAATAAATTATTCATTACTTTATAAAATCGAAAATCAACAACAATTCTAGACTTCACCATTTGTTTAAACACCTGACCACATCACTTTCATTCCTTTGTTCTATATGATTTCTCCTACTAATGTAAATGGCCATTTTTGCTTTTCCAGGTACAAAGTTCAACAGCTGACATTCACCACTTTTACTTCTCACTTATTTAAAACCACAAATTAAAGTCTGCACAGAAAACACTTCATTACAACAATTAAAAATTGTTTTTAACATATCAAACAATGGCTTTAGTCTAAAACAAGCAAAACAGTGGAAAACAGTCTCTCTTTTAGAACAAAAAGGGAAATCATGACTTGATTCAGAATTTAAAACAGAGACGAAAGCACTGACTGGGATTGTTCCATGTAAAACCCTCCAATGAATGTTAGTTGTTTTTTTGGTTAATGGTGGCTTATATAACGCTCTCCACTCTGGTCTAACACTTTCATCCAAACTCAAAACATCAAGCCAAGGTGTGTCGATTTTTTTTATGTAAACCCTTTTTGTTAAAAAACTTTACACATGCCTTATATAGCTGTTTTCCATTAACATCATTAACAACTAAACACATACTTGTAAGAAGATTCCAACATGATCATTTAAACTGGGGGATATAACAATTTTAGGAAAGGGATCCAACTCATTAGGACAAATAAGTCCTTCACAATAGTCTTTGAGTGTATTCGATTCCTCTGATGTAAGAACAGATCGCAACCTCTGTAATATTTGAGTCATTGTTCGAACAGATTTAATCTTCAAACAAGCAGTCACTTCCTCAGCATTTGCAAGCTTAACCCCCACCAAAGTTACTAAGTAACCACCTAAGTTTTTTTTTAAGTTGTGATTTTAGCTTGAATAAGAAGTTCGGTAAATGTGCTGCTTGTGCTCATTACATCCAGTCTCGCACCATTTATCAGGGGCTCTTCCAACAACCAAAATAAGGAGTTTGTATTTTCTGACTTCTTTACAATATAACAACTCCAAATTTTAAAAATATTTTTTTATAGAAAACAGGTAAACATGAAGTGTCAATCTTTTTAGGATCCATTAAAAACAAGGATTTGTCAAGGTTCATCTCTTTAACAGATTTCAAAATAAGACTAGTTACTGTTCTCCAACTTGCATTTTCTGAGCTTATTAAAAAAAACTCTGCAAAAACTTAATCCGAAATGCAGCAATTCTGCTTTCCAAATGGACCAGTCATTGTCCACCTTCCTCTTTTGGTAAATACTAAATATTTTGTATTACCCAATGTAATTTGTCCCAAAAGAAATCGATCAAAATCGATCAAAATCTTTGCCAACAAATAAGTTTGTGGATCGACAAATGCCAACCGATGCCACAAAAAAGATGCAACCAAGTTATTTATTATAATCACCCTTCCTCTATAAGACATAGTTGATTTCAGCCACTTCCACCTATCCAACCGTCCATTTATCTTCTCAATTACTCCTTCCCAGTTCTTCTGCACAGTAACTTCATCACCCAGATGCACCCCCAGATATTTAAAACCATTTTTATTCCATATTAAACCACCTGGTAAATCTGGCGTTTTTTCTTCCTATTTTCCCAGCAACACTTTTTTTCCAATTGATTTTTGCAGAAGAAATATATTCAAAATCATTGGCTACTCTTATTAAACTTTGTATGTCTTTACAGCCCGTTCTCATCCTTTGGCGTCATACATGTGACGCTTGTGACATTTCGTTGAAATCTTACGCGCATGGCATCCTTTAGCGTCAATATGAGACGCAGAACCCAAGGCGTCATACATGTGACGCTCGTCTAAATACGACGCACATAGCATCCTTTAGCGTCAATATGAGACGCAGATCCCAAGGCGTCATAACCGTAACCCTACCCCAGACCTAAACCTACCCATAACAGTGCGTGTTATATTGACGCTAAAGGCTACCATGTGCGTAGTATTTCGACGTTTTGTCATATGGCGTCACCTATATGACGCAAAAGGATGAGAATGCGTTGGTCTTTATGACCTTCAATCATTACAACAATGTAATCAGCATACGCTGATAACTTAATTGCATTATCACATTTTGGAATTTCTAAACCAATCAGCTCTTTTCTTAATTTATGTAAAAAAAAAATGGTTCCATTGCCAGTGCATACAGCATTCCGGATAAAGAACAACCTGGTCTGATCCCACGATTAACCTTAAAAGGAGCGCATAAGCCACCATTAAACTTTAACACACCTTCAATGTCATTGTACAAAGTTTTGATTTTATCACTAAAAATAGAATTAAAACCGAAAGCTTTCATAACTTTCCATAAAAAATCATCTTCAACATGATCAAAAGCTTTCTCTTGATCGATGGAAATTAAGCCTGCATTTATGGTGCGTTCAAGTCCTCCTGGAGAAGTTTGTACGTACGAGGTGGGAAGTCGTGTTTACGACGGCAGTGCGTCACTTTCGTCGGAGTAAGATGGCGTAGTACTTTCTCTTAATTAAATACACAAAAATACAGTAAGGTTATTAAACTCTTGTTCTAGAAAATGAAGAACAAAGAAATGTGCATCGAATGTACTTTGTTTTTTTATGTTTTAAATTAATTTATGAAGCCACTGCCAACTTTATCGTTACATGTTGCATTGTTATTATAATGCCATCATATTCTGTGCAGGCAATTCTATATAACAACACAATATTTAAGTATTGTGGTATTCCGCCATGTTTCTCAGTGACACGCCCACAACTCGTAAAGATCGGGGCTTAGAGAAAATCACGAGCGCCCCACTGGTATTTATGACATTGTGGTGGCGTTCAAGTGTGTTCAACTCGTAAATACGATCTATACGAGATGACTTGATCGCACCATTAGACCAAATATTTTGACTATTTCAAAAATGTCTCTAATTAATGAAATATGATCAAATATTGGCTAGGGATGAAATAAGACTGATCTGGATGTATAACCTCTTCTAAAACCTTTCCAAGTCTTGTTGCTTACACCTTCGAAATAATTTTATAAATCACAACACAACAAAGAGACAGGTCGCCAACTTGTTAAATCACCTTTTTTTGGTAAAAGAGTGAGAACTGCTCTTCGACAGCTTAAGGTAGACATCCCTCAGTTAAACTATTATTCAAAACTTCCAATAAATCCTCTCCTATTATATTCCAACAAGACTTATAAAACTCAATTGGAAGTCCATCTATTCCAGGAACTCGACCACATTCCATGTTTTGAAGATTCTTATACAACTCTTCCAATGTTATAGGTTTATTAAGATCCTCATTAGATTTTCCAGAAATCTGAAGTAAATCTCTAAAAAAACATTGTTCTATACCCTGATCTTTACTTTACTTTATTTCAAGGATAGCCCCTTGAGATGTACCATCTCTTTTTCGAGGGGGTCCTTATCTTCTTTGGACTTGTTTTTATACAAGTTTTCATAAAAACTTACTGCTCTCTTAAGCATTTCAATTAGATCTGAAAGTAAAACCCCACTTTCAGATTGTAAAACATTAATAAAACGTTGTTGTCCATTTTTCTTTTCTAACCCAAAGAAAAATTTGGATGGAGCATCCAATTTTGATGCTATAGCATTTGAGTTTTGAAACCGTGATCTCATTAATGCTCCTTGTGCTTTTAACCCCAACAGATCAGATAAAGCAGATTTTTTATGTTTAAAATCATCAGTAAGGTCTTGATTTCCAGTTTGTGTTGAACTTTGAAGTCTTAAAACTTGAATCAGTCTTAAAATCTGAACAGATCTAGTCAGTGACAGTGACATTCTTCAGTGACATTCAGGGTGTATTGTTGACATAGTTGTTTTATTCAGATTTTTCCAAACTCCCACCAGTTCTTTAAAATTTTTAAATGATTATTTTCCCTTCTAAAATTAATCCAAAACAGTCTAAAACTTCGTTGAACTGACTATCTTCTAAAAGTGTTGTATTAAGATGCCAATATGCACTATTTGGTTTAACAGAATTCATAGAGATTTCGTATCCCATTAAACTGTGATCTAAAATACCAACCGAAATCACCCCCCAAAAACAAGTATTCTTCCCCTTTACACTCTTCCAAAGTTTTACAAAGAGTATCTAAAAAACACATTATTTGTATTGATTGACTTGGGGAATAAATATATATATATAAAAATAAATACATATTTTTCAAAATTCGTAATCACTTTTAAAAATTTTCCTTTAATAATCTCCTCCATTTTAACTGAACTGGGAACAAAATTCTTATCAAATAGAATACCAACTCCTCCACCATTCTTTGAGCCATTCAAATTCATTTTTATAATCACTATGGGTCTCTTGCATAAAAAAAAAAAAAAAAAATTCTGTCTCAAAACCTCACATATTTCCAATCTTTTCCTTACATCTCTCGCTCCACTTACATTTAACGAGGCAATGCGGAAATCACCCATAGTCTGGAATAAGATTATCCATAATAAACTGAGTAAGAGACAGGCCCCATGCATCATTAAATTTGGCTTCATTATCGCCATTACTCAGTTGATTTTGAACTTTGGTGACAAATTTAAGACTATACATTTCTTTATCTAAGAAACATCCTTCATTAATTGACCTCTTATTCACTTCAACAAATCTTTTTAGATTTGGAAAATAATCAACAACATTTTTGTCACTTTTAAAAATATCTAGATTTTTTTCAGTGTGACAGTCATAACATGGCCAATCACTCTGAGAACAAATTGAAGCAGTGGAATCAGAAGAATCACTCTCACTTTCAACACCTTGGTCAGTTTCATTGGCCTGTGCTTTTGTTTTTCTCATTTGTTTATTTACAATGCATTCGCTTCTCATCTTCCTCTTCAGGGGTGTTTTAAACAAGCTGATCTACTTCCATCAATAAAACATTACCCTCCTTATTTGGAGTTTCAGGCAGAATCAGCATCATGCACTAGATGCACTGTAACCGACTCCAATTTTTCACTATTCTCATTAGACTCATTTTCCGCCGAATCTAACTGTTCAATGCCTTTCATCTTCAATGAAATTTTTTTCCTTTCTCATTTTGACTGCAGGCTCCTGATTTACTCCAACATCAGTTGAACTTAATTTTTCAGCCTCTGTCACAGTGTCTGGTTTGTGTTCCCTGGGTTTTCACTAGAGGTCTTTTTCCCTGATCGTCACCATTATCATGAACTGCATTTCCCATAACCCTTTGCCTGAACTCATCACTGATCATTGCACACAGCTGTTCCCACTCACATTGTTTGCACATGTCTATTTATACCCTGTCTGTTTCTCTGTTAGTTGTCGAGTCCTTGTTTAGTGTCACTACGCTTCAGAGTTCTGTTCTCGTTTTGTTTCCTGTTTCTGGACTGCCTTGTATGATTTTTAACCTTTTGCCTGGTGACTACGATTTGGATTACCCCTATAATAAACTGCACTTGGACCTACCTTTTTGTGTGCGTGCCGTGACAGCCTCTTTAGAATGAATCACTTTCAAAACACATTCCACGTGACTAGTCTTTCCACATTCAAAACACCTCATAGAGTCAGTCTACACAAACACTGTATAATCAAATTCATCTATTCTGAATTTTAAATTCAGATCAAGTTTGTTCACATTGTTTAAAACCATGTAAGTAAACCTTCTAAAGGAAACGACATGTTTCAACTACCAATTGCGATCTTTTAAACAGGTGAAACAAGTTTAGCAAAACGTGAAAGCTCTCTTGCTAGCACTTCATCCTTGATAAACGGTGGAACATTTGACAAGGTCACCTTTTTAGCTGGTGTGGAAACGGGGAGTACAGATGCAAATGAACCCTGCAATTCAGTGCCCTTTTCTACTACTTCATTTGCCTTTTCTACCGTGCTCAAAAAAGTACAATTATTCATCTTTGAAGCAGCCAAAACACATGCATGCCCAATCACATTTCCAACAGCTAAACTACATTCCTCTACACGACCCGCCCCCACGATTTTAACTCCATGCCGACGCGTGAGGGAATCTAAAACTCCACTTGCATGAGCCGCCATGGTGTACGAAGACACCGGCATAAAACGCCCTCAAACCAAATTTATCACCCAGTTACAACACATACAATTTTAACAAAAACACACACACAAAAAACACATACAACATAAAAAAAAATAGAAGTTTGAAAAAGAAGCCACAGGCATCCACACTCTCACCAATCGCTTCGCACATGCACACAAAGAGAGAAAGAGAAAGAGCCTAGCCTATTTAACATTGTTGCAGGCACCTCGCGAGCAATCATTCACCTATTTTAAAAGACTGGAATAAACACCAGCACACAAGCAATCCTTTTAATAGTCAATTTCATTTAAGAATGTAAACCCAACAGGTATGAAATGTCAGAAAGAGAAAAAACGGAAACTCTAACCGGAAACTCCCGATATGTAGAATGCGGAAGTAGTTTGACTATGATTTTTGATTCTATTTTGCATTGTTTGCTACAGACTTGTACATTTATCTCCTGTAAATATATTTTTTTGTGTATATTTCTGCCAAATTAAGGGAGGGAAGGGGTTTGACGCCTCTTTTTTTGTATATCTCTCTTTTTATATGGTTTTTGGTTTAGGAGTAAGTTTAAATTGTATTTTGTTTTCTTTATTTTTGTTTTAGGAATTGTACAGGTTAAACAAAAAGATAGTTTTTGTTTTGTTTTTTTGTTGTTGTTATTTTGGCCTTGTCTGCCCCTGACACCAAACCCTTTTGAAAATAAATGTATTTATTGTAACAGAATAAATTCGTTACATATTCGTAACAGAAATTGGGGGCTCGCCTTAAAAGAAATTGTCCAAAACACATCATCAGAGAAGAGAAGAGAAGAGAAGAGAAGAGAAGAGAAGAGAAGAGAAGAGAAGAGAAGAGAAGAGAAGAGAAGAAAAGAGAAGAGAAGAGAAGAGAAGAGAAGAGAAGAGAAGAGATGCTGCTGCGAGAGGGTGGGGAAGTTATTTTGATTAAAGATTCCGAGGGCACATGAATTAAAAAAATAATGATGTGCATGGGATAAATCATTCATAATAAATACTGCAATATTCTAGAAAAACAAAACAAGAATGGTCAATTCATGGTGGCTTTAAGCTCAAACTCTTCAAAAATCAATAAAAAAAATATATAATTTGGGAGAACTATTAGATATTTTAAACTATTTTGTAAAATAAAATTAATCATGAAAAATAACTAGTTTTAAATGCATCAAATGCCTCTTTCCAAACTTTCTTTGCATCAGAATGACATTATTCTGACATACTCTGCTGAGTTAATATTAAATTCATATTTTAATTAACTAATTTTAATTAACAATAATAATCAGGATTATGTTTTCTCCTGTGATCTTCTGTGTGTATCTTTGTGGATTAATAAAGAAGTGTTTGTTTGGATTCTCCTGCATCGTGCTATTTTTACAGCGTGACAATATTTAGCTCTGTCCCATTTTTCGCATGAATATCTGTTGAATATTTTGTTGAATAACAAAATAAAAACCGCAATGGAAATTGCAATCATCAGTCATTGGAGAAGATATGTCATTGTGAGAAGAAGAGGAAGCTTATATATTTTTTATTAAATTATGAGGGCAAAGTTATATATTAATATGCACAGTTAAATAATTTATAATAAATACTGCAACATTCCATTGAAAAAGAAAATAGCCGATTTTGCAGAGTTTCAGGCTATTGTTTTGTTGTAGCAATGCCTCAATTAAAGTACATAAAGGTTAATATACACATCTTACTTTTTTCTTTCCGCTTCTTTGATTTATTTTTATTCCACCCTTTTCACTTCCTGCTTCTTTCCAGGAAGAGCACAGAAAGACTCCTGCTGCTCGCCTTTGCAAATGGCCCTAAAGCTTTACAAAAGCCAAGTAAAAGCTCAACCTGCTGTATTCAATGTGTGCTGAACAGAGACCAACCTATTATTTCGTCCATTTCGTGCCTTTGAATCTGGTGACCTATTCCAGTGAAAAGCAATTTCAATAAAGGTCATACACATGACTAGGTAAGGGAGAAATGCCCATGAGGCAAGGTTTTCAAAGGATGTTTTAGTCCTTTATCTTTTTATTGTTGTGTGGCATTGTGAGGGTATCATTACAGGTTGAATTAGGTTTAGAATGCAAGTTGAAATTAAAAGCTGAACATTATGGGAACATTTGAAACCATGATGTTGTTCATCACAACAAAAACTTAAATTTGCTTAATGTCTAGTCTAGTTCACTAAATGAGACCGTAATTGGGTTTGTGGCCTTTGGGAAACACGTCTAAAGTTTGTGATGGTTGTGGTTGTACTAAGGCTGGCGAATATTTAGTACCAATTTAAAATCTGTAAATCTTTTTTCAGCACTTCATCTGTCTCATGTAAGAGACGTTAATAGATGTAACAGCTCACAGTTTCAGGGTTAAATACATTTTGTCATTGTTTTGTGCACTTTTCAACTGACAAATTTTCAGTTGGTGTGATTTTCCACGGAGAAACAGAAAATCCTCAGTTTGAAACATTTGCAAATACAGCTTTTCCTCATGTAATTAAGTACATATCATGATAGAAATGCTTTGTTGCCATCTGTGGTGTGAGAGATTCCATTTTTGATTGGACATTTGGAGACAATACTTCAGACAACAATATCTCCCTAATTCTCGTTTTTTTTAGCAGATTTTTTTTTAGAAGCATCTTGTGTTTTATTGCAGAAAATAGCAGAAATCTCTACCAATTGTCTCATAAACACATTGCACACTTTCTTACATGTAAGTTAATATTTTGGATTATTTGATCATGGTTTCCATCTTCAATAAGAGTGCATACTATGCTGTGTTTAACACATTTTATCATGTGTAATGCCATTCTGCAGGTTTTCTCATAGAATCACTGAAGTAGATTAAAAAAAATATCTGTCCTGGTTATGACAAAAAGAAATTAAGAAAAACTTGCAAAGGAAAGATATAAAATGAAGACTTTTGAATCCATTTCAAGCAAGATCCTTATAGCCACATTGGTTGATACTGATTTTAATAGTCATGAAGATTTGATTGTCCTATTACAAGGGGATACGTCTCATTCTTCAGGACAAATGAACTCTACCGACACAGGGGTTGGTATTGAGCACAAAAATATCCAGACCAATCATAGTTTCTAATGAAAGTTATTAAACATAATCTCTGTTGTAAATATTTGAGGAGGTTGACATCTGGTTGAAAGTCCATTTGTGCTTTGGATAATGTGCCCCAAAGCACTCCACTTCTCTCTCCTCATGTAAAATGCATTCGGCCATCTGTTGCTCCCATTGAGTTTAGGCTGGAGTGTGGATTTGAGTACACCCTCGACAAATTTCTTTGTACATGTCAGCTTTCTTTCACTGGTTTGTTCCATCAACACTGATTTTATGTTTCCTTTTGCTGCCAGCACAGCACTTTCACCCATAACTACTCTGGTTGGAAGTGCAAAACCATTATCAGGGCTTAATGCCATTGTTGCTGTAGTCACTATGTGAAACACAAACATTTTTAATATCGTCCAAAAGTTATAATTTCGATGATTATGGCTTACAGTTTATGAAAACTGCTTATGAAATTTTCAAAATACATTTAACTAAAATTTGGCATGGCCATTTACAAAAGAATTTCTGGGCCTGTAATATCATAAATAAATGTCTGCAATTCGTCATACTGCATTTCTTGCTGCTGTCTGTCTTGATCTCTTCACAATTCTGATTGATGATGTTATGAAATTCTTAAAATATCAGCATTAGTCTTTTGGGATTAGATCAACCCTTCAAACATTCACATATTTCAATTAAGTGATGAACCAGAAGGCAAGAGATGCTTCTTAAGTATTTGTCTGCAACTAAAGCCTCATTAGTAAATTGCAAGAGATGACTGTTTAAGCTGTTCTGCATACCAACAACATTGTGGACAGGTAAGTCAATTCCTCCTTAATGGCAATTAATTGCTCTCAAGTTGCATATTACAAAAACTTCCCCATAAATATTAAAACAGAGCAGATAAACAGGGAGAGGACATCTTTACACAATTTTTTTGATAGTACGTTTGCATGTGGTTTGTCAAACAATTTCCAATATATTAAGTCTCTAGTGATTTGGCAAATAAAGCTCTGATTAAGCTTATGTTGAGTTGTTTATCAAAATGACCTGAAACAAAACAAGACATTGTTGCTGGTCAACACATGACAATGAAGGTTAAGTTCAAATGCAGAATTTAATAATAATCCAACAGGTAAATAACAGAAGTAACAACACACTTTCACAAACCAGACCTGACCAACACTGAGTGAATGTGAGAAACTTACATACACATGGTGATAAACAAAATGATGAACAGCTGTAACGATTAGTGACCATGGAAACTGATGAGTGGAGGGCAACTCAAACAAAGGAACACATGTGAATAATAAAAACAAACAAAAAGTCCATGACAACTGAAATAGGTGAACATAAGAGTGACACCATTTAGGAACTAATATGAAAAACTTTTAGTAGCAATATGTACATTTAAGGTAGGCTACTAATATGGTACAAAGGTGTGCCGCCACACGGACAGCTTTTGAACCTTTTTTTTCCGAGAATGTAGATTTTTTTTAATATATATATTTTTAAAGTAATACTCTGTTTAATCAAAATTAAGGAAAATTGACAGAACTTGTGGCATAATGATGTTTACCAAAAGACAGACAGACAGACAGACAGACAGACAGACAGACACACACACACACACACACACACACACACACACACGTAAAAGTTTGTACAAAAAAAAATGTTGTTCGATAGTACAGCCATGATAAACAACATGCATGTTAATAGGATTTATGTGTGAAAAAAAAATCAACATCATAAACCTCTAAACCTGTACAAATTACTGCACAAATTGTGCAACGGAAGCGTCATCCAACTGACGCTAAAGGCACCCTTTAGCGTCAGTTATTGAAGCATGGTCAAAAGTCTCAATTAAATGACGCCTTGGGGTGAGAATGCGTTGTAGTCGAAGTGCTTTTTTTAAATGACAAATTTCACATTTCTGCTTTTTTAAAGAAAAATGGATGTGTCAATATGTGTACTTGTAATAATCAGCATCTAAATGCTGTTGTTAAAGCATAACTTGTATTAAAACTCCTTCAGAAGCAGGTTCTGTTTACATTGCCACATATCCTCTTTATTAGCAAATAATGAACATCTGAAGGAGGAACATCTGAGATGATCTCACACTTACACTAAGGACGTTTACAATTTTATTTTCGGAATAGTCATATGGATGATTCTCAGGACGTACATCATCGCATATGTTACTCTTTGTGTTAGGAAGTGAAAAAAAGGCAAAGTGCGTTAAAGTATTAAAATCTTGCTATTCAGGAAGCATCCATCATTCACTTACCCAGTGCTAAAAGACAGCTTGTCGGCACAGAACACCTCGGCAATCTGCCTGGGATAGCTTTCGCACCTTACATGTTATTGTTGTTGGCAGGCTAATGCATTAACAAGTATGTAGCACCAGGTTTGTTAGATGGATACAGAGCGTTGGGAGGAGGGTGCTCGAATAGCAAGATATCTACTTTTTAACTATCAACCCTGCATGCCACATGGCTGTTAAACCATCTGCGTGAGGACAAAATGATGAGGGTCTGGGCCAGGGATTTGTCGAAGCCCCGAGAGCATGACATTAAAGGGAAGTGTTTTGTCTGAGATGTCTTTTAATGTTGCCACTCTTTTGTATAGTTAAAGCGGTTTGGATCTCTTTAAGGAACTTGCCGTTATGAAGAGCTTCCCGTACTTAGCGCTTTATGAGCTTGGGGAAAATGCAGACAGAAATACATGGAGGCTAATAGATTCATTCAGAATAGTATAGTTTACAGCTTTGCCTCAAGTTCCCTAAAACAACCCGGTGATGGTTCTGGAATGCATACATCATGCAGAGGGGCTATTAACATATTTCACAGCATAATTCATTCACCCTGGCTGTGAGAAGGGCTTCTGCATGGATTGCAAAAGCCGAGGTTTTTCTGAGTGGCACGTGGTGGCACGTGAATGGAGGGTCGTACATCATGGCAGTGGTGCCTGATGGGTTTGGAACAGCACTAAATCATTGAGTGTTGTGGAGAGCTCTAGCCCTGCCAGGTTTCCTCATTGTGCTGCACTGCAGAGCTATCTGCACCACCCACGTGTAGTAATCGGAAATGCTATGAAATTCTCTGTATGACTTCGAGCTGATAGGAAACCACAGAAATGTCGAATGACATTGATGTCTTTTGATATCAGCTTTGAGCCAGGGTGTGATGTTTCCCAATGGATTTCATCCCGTTCGATATTTGTCAGTGCTTGAGACATACAGCGCAAATGTGTTTTTAAGCAAGTTGACCGATGGGAGAATACGCCAGTCTACCTGCATTCTGTATTCTGTCTGTACTCTTGTGCTCTGACCACGGAGGTCTATAATACCTTAAAAAAAAAAAAAAAAAACGTACGATGACATTCCCATTAATCTCGAATGGCAGGACACGATTTGAAATCTTATGAAACCACAGAATCTTTTGAGCCGATCACCTGAGCTGTTTATCACTCTAGAGAGGCAGCAAAGTTACATAATGACAACACTGATTAGACAGTTCTCACTTTTAATAACCATCCAAAAGTGAATCGGGCACTGGTAAAACAACCACGGTGCTGTAATGATTTTAGATGTTGCTTGCACAAAATGGTATTATGTTTTCCTTTGCTGACAGCACAGCACTTTCCCCCATAACTCTGGCTTGGGGTTGGAAAACCATCAGGACTTGTTGCCATTGTTGAAGTCACTATGCTCTGTTTACAATACTGATGCAAATACTACACAATACTGTCCTTACTCTGTCGCAATACCAATCAACTTTCATCAAGAAAGAATCTGGGACTGTTAAACATTGTTACTTGTTCATGTGTTTACAAAAGGGCCCATCTATCTAGGATTATGGTTGGACATTTACTAAATCTGGAAATGTCTATATGACTATATTGACAATGGACATTTTTTACCCTTGAAATTTCACAGAAATTCTGCACCTTAATGGTTTTTATTTACTATTAAATTATATGTCCAATGATAGATGGTGTAGTTACAATATCTACTACCAGCAAGGACTAATGGCACCATGTTAACCAAAGCTTGATGGGACTATGATGGGACCAGGGATAATGGGACCGTGTTAACCAAAGACTGACCCCCTGGTATGTCCAATAAACATGCAGAGACCAAGAAAATAAGCAAATATCAATGTTCCATATGGCACTTTGTTTTTTAGATAAACCTAAGAGTCTGTAAGCATCATTGTTTATCTGAAGAAAGGTCTGTGTTGATTTGATGCAGTTTAAATGACAACCCTGATGGGGCATGTCATCCTGGATAGACCTGTTTCCACTCTGAGATGAGGTGTGCTTGGAAAAGCAGTACAGAGGTTTTCCTAATCAGCTAATTTGTGCAGCGTCTTCCTTCCTGCAGGCAGCACAGCGGATTATCAAAGCCCGCAATGCATAAACACAATAGCAATCATGTGCTAGAATGCCTGATAGATTCAGAGCCCTGGGATGTAAATGACTCCACTCATGATTACAGCATTTCTGTTTTTGGACTCCCCGTGTTGTCAGAAGACAGACATGCTCTCTTTTTGCAGAATGAAACAGAGCCTTAAAATCAATCGATTTGGTTTATTACGGTGATAGACTACGCCGATAGCAGGAAATGGGGAACAATTGTAACATGAAAATGTGCCGTTACATTTGCAAAACAAGCTGATACAAAACAACTGCACTCAAAAAAATGATATGTTGGCTTTACTTAACTTTTCTTTGTAAACAGGTTCCACCGGTTCCACATAACTATGTTTCGTTAAACAAACATAATATGTTCATGTAACTTCAACAACATGGAATTTGGTCATTTTAAGCGACCCAATTAAACTCTGAGCTAATGAGTTAATTAAGTGAATAATTGAGTGATGATTGAGCATTATTGAAGACACCTGATGTTAACAAGCAGAATCACTGAAGGAGAAAACCGGAATGTTTAAGTCACCATTATGGAGATCAGTGTGTGTTTTAGTTGGGCTCTTGACCATTAACTCATTAACTTTAGAGTTTGTTTGGCTGCTGTACGTGAGTTATAACAGCTGGATGAACAATGAACAAAGGTGATCAGATGGTGTTGGTTGTGTTTAAACATAATCATTATTTCACAATCATTTGCCCTGAATCACTGAACTTATATTAAACCCAATTTCTAAGTTTACCTCATGGAATATAGCAGCACTGTCATTGTAGAGCATACTATTTTTAGCCTTTTCAATGAAATTTAAGTGATCAAATCAATAAATAAAAAAGAAACTTCTTAAAAAATATTTTGTGTAGGCACACACAGACATCAAGAATCAGCCTGTGAATCTCAGCAATGGTGACAAACAGATCATAAGCTCATTATTTATTCATGTAGCAATGCATGATGGGAGCCATGAATGAGTTTTGATTGGTGGCACCCAGAATGCACTGCAACATGCTTTATAATTGTCACCATTGTTGAGATTCACAGGCTGATTCTTGATGTCTGTGTGTGCCTACTGAAAATATTTCTTAAGAAGTTTCTTTTTTATGTATTGATTTGATCATATGAATTTCATTAAAAAGGCTCAAAATAGTACGCTCTACAATGACAGTGCTGCTATAATCCGTAAGGTAAACTTAACTCAGAAATTGGGTTTAATATAGGTTCAGTGACTCAGGTCAAATGATTGTGAAACAATGATTATGTTAAAACACAACCAACACCATCAGATCACCTTTGTTCATTGTTCATTTGGCTGTTATAACTCACGTACAGCAGCCAAACAAAATCTAAAGTTAATGAGTTAATGGTCAAGAGCCCAACTAAAACACACACTGATCTCCATAATGGTGACTTAAACATTTCCGGTTTTCTCCTTCAGTGATTCTGCTTGTTAACATCAGGTGTCTTCAATAATGCTCAATCATCACTCAATAAATCACTTAATTAACTCATTAGCTCAGAGTTTAATTGGGTCGCTTAAAATGGCCAAATTCCATGTTGTTGAAGTTACATGAACATATTATGTTTGCTTAACGAAACATAGTTATGTGGAACCGGTGGAACCTGTTTACAAAGAAAAGTTAAGTAAAGCCAACATATCATTTTTTTGAGTGTGCACAAATACGGTTACATCCACACAATTTGCTTTTATATAAGACTGAGAATTGCTTTCTACTACCAAACTAACTGCCTTTTTTGAATTTTCAGGTCAGTACATTTCTTAAAATATGACCTGCTGTTCTGAATCATTACCATCAGGTCAGGTTGCAATTTGGAAATACTTTTTACTTGATTGTTACACCACATGCCATTGTATCATTTTATTGAATCTAACATGAATATAAGAGTACATTTCTAAGAACTTGGCTCTTGTGATTTTTCCCTTTCTTTGTTAGACCTATCTATATTATCATTTGCCATATACAGTTATCAGTCTAAAAAATATTAACGTTTCTTATGTGTAGCTTAAACTGAACAAATTTGGTCAACAATCCATTCCATTACAGCTTCTAATGATGTAAGTTAGCAAAAGGATTGTACCCATTCAACAGAGGGCACGTGTAGTGAAGCAGCTTATTTTGCGAGCAGATGGACATTGATACAATAAATTATACATCCAGAGTGAAGTTAACTAGCAATCATAACACCAGATGATAAGCTGCTCTCAACCTTTGTGCTAAATTAATTTCATATCAAATGAAGCATGGACAATAATGTACACAATTGACAGGGATCGTTGATTGCAAAGCCTTTGGTTAGTTAATCTAATCCTTGGCGGTCGTGATTGTGCATGTAATTATGCTGTAATCATGGCAGTATCCAATAACCCAATTCAAACAGGAGCAGATCTAGAAATGGCAACTATTTTCATAATTTATCATTCATGATGTCAATTCTGGTCTTTCTTGATCCTGCAGAAACCTCCAGAGAGGAAGATGCAGGCTCTAGACTAGTGTTGAGGGAAAACTTTAACCAAAAAAAACAAAACAAAAAAATTCTGAACTTCTGTCATCATTTACTCGCCCTCGTGTCATTCCAAACCTATATGAATTTCTTCTGTGTAACACAAAAGATATTTGAAATAAAGAATTGTCCATGCAATGGAATTATGGGCTCTAAAATGACACCCTATTGAATTTTACTGCATGAGCAATAAAACATGGATATTTCTTTCAAAATATTTTCTTTTGAGTTCCACAGAAGAAAGTGAGTCACACAGGTTTGGAACTACCTGTCTAAATCATGTTTAAATGCTTCAAAACTTCCCAGGTATATTCAGTCAGACTTGAGGACAGAAGCGGTTCTGGGTATTGTTGACATTTACCATGAATATTAACGATTGCCCTCTACCATGCAAGCATACAAGTGCATTCACTCTCCTGCCGGAACAATGCAGTAGACAGCAGGATCACCCCAGGCCTGCACTTGTTTTCATGTCTATTTGAGTCTGCTGTTCCAGGTCCAAATCCACTTTGAAAGCCCTGTGGAGAGTGAAGATTGGTTCCTGTGCTGACCTCTCTTAGGTGAGCTATGCCTGTTGCAAGGTTACTTGGGGCTGGGTTTATTTACCACCTCCCCCTCAGCTATGGGCAAATGTAGATTAACCAGATTAACCCCTTACATGAGGTCATCACATGCAATATAAGAACTGCATCTGAGTGTGTTTCCTGTACCACAACGTTACTTGATACTTGCAATTGTTAAGATGCATTGTAAAATAAATTATTATTTAAATTATTAAATTGTTATCTAGGCATGACTGCTGTCCACTATTTTGTCCACGACTGAACCACGGTGAACTGTCATTAATGACATCATGCAGGTAGTGAAGTAATAACTTCTGCCAAATAATTGGTTTGAGATTGAATTAATGTCAGATTATTGCTGTAAATAATGAACATCAAATATCCATCAAAATATGAGGATATTTTTTTTTCTCTGTTGTTTCGCTTTATCTGTTGTTTTCCAGATGTCTCAGGTTCCCTCTTAGATCAAACTCTGGGGTTTCCCCCTTATGCTAGATTCGTACATGTGCACTTTTCAAACACGTTGCTTTCATTCTCTTAACAAACTAAAAGATGTAGAATGAAATTTGTGTATATACTGTATATGGAATGAAAGATTGTACTGCATGTTGGCTTGCTTATTGAGGCCACATGTCATACTAACAAGAACCTACTTCTAACCACAGGCCGAAAGCAGTGGTGTAGCGCAAACTACATTGGTCCCCCCTGCAAGAGGCAGGACCCCTCACCACATAATCAAATTAGTGGGATTCAAGCACCCTTTCCTTCAGAATCATGTACCAGTGCCGTGGCATTTACTATAGTCTATATTTAATGCATTTAATTTATTTTATATAGAAATAACTTTTCAGGTTATTAAACAAAACACCAACAATAAAACAACCTTAATAATAAAGTGTTATATATATATCGCACGGGTATATCTAGTACAAACTGCAGGGTACTTTGAAACGAAAGCAACTGTGATGGAAATTCGGGTGTAATGTCATTGCTGTAGGTCACTGCAACAGTTTAGGTAAAAGCATTCAGCTCAATGGCAAAGGATGTAATGGGCAAACACAAATAGGCGGCAATTAGTATCAAAATAAAAGTCCTATTCAGTCACGTCATAAAAAAGCTTTAGTTTTTTATTTGCATACCCTTTTGTCAAATCAAATTTGTTAAGAGTGTTACCTAATTAATATTAATAAGCCACATCGATAAGGTTTATAATGTGTTCCCTCACTTTTCAGATGGTTGAAAGACAGTGGAGGGCAAATTGCCCCCATGCCAGCTGCCAAGATGGAAATCACTACAGAAGCCGTCGTAATTTTTGAATTGATCTCTGTGCCTGCAAATCGCTCATGTGTCAAAAGTCTCTCTGTTCACCCTCCTCTGAGATCTCAGGCAGGTGTCGTTCGATCAAACCAGGTAAGCACATTCCTGCATGAGCACAGTGGCAAGACCAACAGCTGAAAATCTGTCATTGTTAAAAGGTGACATCAAGTTAACAAAGAGGTCGGCAGGCACTTCAATAACCCGTTTGAGAGCAGCGGGCACAGATCCATATTTATCAGAGCGTGGCTGTAAAGACACGCATGACTGGGCTCATTCCCGTCCATTGTTTTGGTAATGATGCCGCTATTACTCATACGTTGTGTTTAGATACACAGCTGGAGACCAGATGATCATCATTGTCACCGTAAACAAAGGCAATGAAATATTCCCACATTATAACCGAATAGCACGTTCCAAACAGTTCAAGTTGAAATGCTATCTTATAAGCCAGATAACAATGACTCTTGACCATCTGTTTTATAGGCTCAACTGACTATCCATAATAATACAGATCAACATAATCATTACTTCGCATAGCAGTGTTGATATCTCATTTCGTCGAAGACTTTAAGCTACATTCTGAGAAGAAAAGGTACTATAAAGAGGGTTTTGTCAGGTACTTCATATATATAACCTTTTATGGGTTCCCTCTAGGGATGTAACGATTCACTCAACTCACGATGCGTTACGATTCACGATACTGGTTTCACGATACGATTTTCTCACGATTTTTTAATTTTTCATAAATTAAGTGATTAATTTAAGAAATTATAAATGAAAAAGTGTCCCTTTTATTATTTCTCAGACAAAGTGCTGCACATTTCTTTTTAACTTTAAAATATATTTGTCAAATAAAAAAACTACATTGAAATTTAAAAGAAAATCCCTTCAAGGTTGTTTCAACTCTTTCTGTCTGGTCAAGAGGGTGGACACTGGTACCTTCGCACACTAAAGTAAAAGACTATGTAAAATTAATACCACATTGAGAGGGGTTTTAATTTTGTTATAATTTGTATCATTTCACTAGCAAAAGTAAAAAATAAAATAAAAAAAAGAACACATTTAGAAAATATGCCATAACCATCAATAAATTATATATATAAAAAATATATGTACACATTTATAGAAAGAGATAGTAAAATAAATACAATACCTGGTTGCCACGGACACACTGATGCACCTTGTGATCTCCGTGGCTCTCGCACTTGTCGTATTAATGCCTTTTACATGAAAAACGGAGGTGACTGGTGCTTCTCACAATGGTGATTATTATTAGTCTACGGAAAGTCAAAATGCCGCCACACCTCCGATTTGAATGAGTCAACATCAACATCTACGCTTGCCGTCGCCATGTGTTTGACGGCGCGTGCACACCAGTCTATTAAGGCACACACTGGCGCGGCGTGCGCGGAGCAAACCGAGCGTTTTCAGTTCATTCCTATGGAAATTGAGCTTGGCTCGCACAAGCTCAAGTTCCATGAATGAAGTGAAAACACTCGCTAGCTTCGCGCCATTGTGTGCTCGCTGCTATTGTGCCTGTAAAGCGAGGTTCACAACTTCACAGTAGGCTATGTAAACGCCCCTGCTGTTTAAAACATGTATCGCGATTCGTTTAACATTTCAACCGACTTGAATCGTCACACATTTGTTCCCTCCATGGAATCATTTTATTGATTCAAATTGAATGTAATTAATGTAATTAATTTGATAAAGTATAGCTCGTAAAAATGCTTTATCACTAGAACAAAACGCCTTTTGATGGTTCCCTAAGAGAGGAATGAGACGCCGAGACAGATGGTCCCTTTAACACATTCTGTTGACTATAAGTAGTGTTGCACCTTCATTTCTACTAACTCTCATTAGAGTGTCTCAGAGTGTTAGTAGAGCATTAGTAGACTGGTAGGGTTAGGGTTAGAATAAGTTTACATGTAGTTGAAAAGTTACTTATAGTCAGTAGAGTGTCTGTTGGAGGAGCATCACAATAAAGAGTTAGCAGATATTAACTCTCTGCTGCTCTGTGTGAAAAGGTGACCCACGCCAAGGTTCCATGGAGTAATGGTTAGCACTCTGAATCCAGCGTTCCAAGTTCAAATCTCGGTGGGACCTGCTTTTGCCATCGATACCGCTACCTCTCGCATGATCGAGCACTCTAGCATTTGAGCTAATTACCCTCGACGATGGAGAAGAAGGTGTCCATCATTCTCAAATACAAAGGCGAGGAGTTATCCCTAGCATATGTGCCGGTGCTGCAGCGCGATTTCCAATGGCCACAAAGAAGAGAGATCGTATTTCCTCTGTGCTGGCAACTTTGCACTGGCTACCGTCTAGTTGCAGACTTAATTAAAATATTGCGCTTTAAGCCATGCAAGAGGAAATGTTTGCGGCCACGCAGCAGCAGGAAGGACATCTGTGTTTTGGCTAGTTGGTCTAGGGGTATGATTCTCGCTTAGGGTGCGAGAGGTCCCGGGTTCAAATCCCGGACGAGCCCGTTCTAAGGCTTTGCTTTTAATCTCTTCAGCCTGATTAGGGCAACCAGGATATTTCTGAAAAATTAGGGATAAAAGCAATCGAAGTGAGGCCGGATAGCTCAGTTGGTTAGAGCGTGCTGCTAATAACGCAAAAGGTCGCGGGTTTGATCCACGTGACGTACAGGCCACTCTTTATTTCTCTGGGACCTTCAGCTCTGCTCTCAACTACTTGGCCGAAATAGCTCAGTTGGGAGAGCATTAGACTGAAGATTTAAAGGTCCCAGACTCGGGCAACGCCACACGCCCAGAAGGGGGCAACGCAGCTGAATCCTCATTTCCAGAGGACTGAAGCTCCCCCTCCGATGCTCAGGTGGAGCCCCAAAGGAGACGGCTGGTCGTCCATGAGAAGGACCAGCACGCTCCTTTGAAGGCTCCAACGGCGGTAGCGCTTGTGAGGCGTGAGGGGCCCACGGAGAGTGCCTCGGCGGGGAAGCCCTCATGGTAATCCTCAGATCAGAATAGACACTAGATCGGGTGCAGAATAGACACTAGATCGGGGCATAGGCGAGGGGACTGCACCTCCCTTGAGGTAAGCGAGTCTCGATCTAAGCGCTATCATAGTCATATTCCCGCAACAGGAACATGAACAATTCACAAAAGCTGCCTCAGCGTGCTCAATGCCCAAACACGAGATGCAGCTTTTGTGGCCATCGCCTGGCGCCAGGGGATGACCGCAACTGGAAACGCACAAGCGGAATGACATCCTGAAAAGGACGCAGGGTCACGCTTGTGTTGCTCTTTTAGTTGAAAATAACAAACAGGAAAATAAAAATAAAAGCTCTTTTAGTGCTGAAGCACCCAGGGACAGCCGCGGTGTAATCGGGGTACACACTCAAATGAGGAACGCCCACGAGACCGACACAGTCACACACACACACACACACACACACAAACAATGCTGTGAAAACAGCAGTTGGTGGTAGAAATATGCTCGCGGCCGCCGCTGATCGCGCCGTCACACCAGCACTGGAACAGAGCCTTGATCGTTGCAAAGCAGTCTGTAAAGCTCAGAGTCGAACAAAGCTCAGCTCTGAAGTGAAAGACAATGTGTGCGTGCGCCCGCTTCCTGTTTATGCCCGCGCTGCGGAGCGGGGGCATGTGACGCTTTCACGCACGCCAATGTTCATTGGCTTGTTCTGTAGATACTCAAAGTTGATAGGGCTCCCTGAAGTGATCCCAATTACGTCGTCACGTCGAACGTGAGCGACTGAAAGGGAACTGGTGGCATGGTTTCCTTCAGGGAAGAACACATTATTCTGAGCTTGATAAGAAGATAAATAGATGAAGAACTTATTTGTTGCTTGAGATAATCAGACATAGCTTAACAGCTCAACTGAAAAGTCTAACAATGTTGTTATTTTAACCTTTGCATACTGCAAAAATTACACTGCACTAATGTCCTAATTACAATATTATGGCGCTTTTCCACTACACAGTACCAGCTCGGCTCGGCTGGCCTCGACTCGACTCGCCTTTGTTTGGTTTTCCACTGTGTAAAAGTTGTACCTGTACCTGCTTTCGGGTAATTTTTTTCGTACCACCTCCGGCGAGGTTCTAAGCGAGCTGAGACGAGCTGAGGCGATACTAAAATGTGACGTGTAAACACTGCTGATTGGTCAGAGAGAATCGTCACTATTCATGCGTCATCATTGCACGCGCCAGACGGAGTAGCCTATCCTGAATAACCCCGCCATTTTTAAATAGTTTGGCCAGATTGCGTGATATCCCCAGTACTACTATTTTTATGGCAACTTGGAAGAATACGCCGTGGTCAAACGAGGAGTACGTGTCGCGGGTGTGTCGCGACTCGCGGCTCGCGGCTCACGCAGAGGATTACGTCACGGCAGTTTCCTGCAGCGTGGAAAGCGTGGAAAGTTCCCCCCCCCCCGTCCCCCCGACCCCGCTGTTGAAACATAAACTGTATTACTGTAAATTTGACTGAACAAATTTTAGCCAACACTTATTTGCTTGAGAAGCCACATATGCATTTGTCGATCACTAATGTCGTACAGTTTAATTCATAGAGAAAGTGACTTTGAAAGCTTAATAAGGTTATAATTGGTACATTTAATGGCTTGAATCTAATTTAGCGAAATGGGTAACTGAAACAAGCATGTGTACATGAGTTCCACGGAATTGATCTTCCAACGACCTTTAAAAAAATAAAAAAAATAAATCAGAAACATAGAGGGATTCTGATTATGTGGTAGTTGGAGAATAGAAAAACAAGCTCTATTGTGTTGACAACAGGTCTGGGAACAAATTACTTTCTAAACGCTCAGATTGTGTCCGGATTTTCCTTTGTGGATGTGTTTTGTTGACTGCTATTCTGCAGGCGATAAAACAGCAAGAATCGCGATTTCTGCTTTGTTCACTGTGAAATGTGTACTTCACAGAGGAACCTGCAGAGACAGTGAGGGCTCTGAGTTTTGACTAGGGGGGAGCAGATGAGGGCAGCCAACGCATTGTAATAACCAGAGCATTCATTCAAACAGACGGTTAAAGAAACAATAAACAGGGAAACAATAGACACCCTGCTAATTTGTGTTCTGCACATTTAGTGTCACAGTATCACGGTTTCATATTGATGTTGAATGTTTAAGGAATATATATATTTTTTTTATAATTTAATATCTTAACTATTTATTTAAAGATTTTACAGTGTAAATCAATTTTCTATTGAGTTCTTATACAGTTTTGAATCACTAATCAGCCGAATTTCACTCAGCAAACATGCAGTTGACTCTTCATGCTTGACATGCTTTTTGTATCTTCTGCACATGAATGACGATACAGGAATCTGAATGTTGAGAGGAATAAATACACACTAAATGGGCAAACACGCATGGGAAGAATGCAATTACAGATAGACAGCCATATAGGACAATACAATTCATATGACACTTTCGTAAACATTTAAGATGATGGACTGGCTGTGAAAGCTTAAGAGTAGGCTACAAAATAAAATATTTTAAGGAACAATACATTGTTGGGCTTGTTAAAATAATAGGGAAAAGTCTGCTAAAGCTGAGCTGGATATATGGATTATTCCCCATGTGACTGCAATTAAAATTGGTTGTGAACTTTCTGTGTCTGAACTTAGAGTTCTGGGGAAATAGTTCCTCCACACAATCCTATTTTATGCAGTATTGTTAGTGTGATCTATACTTTGCTGTCACCTTAATGTGACATTGATTCTATTTTAGATGATGTCACAGACTTTGGAGATTTGGAGATTTGGAGCTGTCTGTTACTAAACCTCTTTTAATTGGACCCTCACTGAGGGGCTGATATCTGAATCTCATAGGTTTCATACAGTTCTTTAAATTAGTGGCTCACTTGTCATGTCTTTGGCCTGTTTCACGCTGCATGCACCTTTATGTCATTGCAAAAAAAAAAAAAAAAAAAAAAAAAAAAAAATATTTGCACAAGGAGGAGGACAACATTTACAAACCAATGGTAGCATAATGCTTCTTTGGAACCACTTAAGTAGGACTAAAGTACAATTTTTATTGCCCAGTTTCACAGACAAGGCTTAAGTCTAGTCCCAGAAATGCATGTTTGAGCTGTTTTAACTGAAATATGTCAGTGCCATTTTTTTTTTCTCACAAGATACACACCAGTAATGTTTTTGGCCCACACCTGCATCTCCGTCACAATCACCTGCACCTGTCAGCGATCTCCCTCATTAAATTCACCATAAAACCACTCACCTTGTGTTCCCTCATCGTCCAGTCTCGTTTATCCCAAGTGTGTGGAACGTTTGGACCCATACCTCCTGTGTTTTACATGTGTGATCTCCTGTGTTCTCTCCAGCGATTCCTCCAGTGTTCATCCCCAGCATTCCTCTCCAGCATCTGTGTCCTGTGCTCTCCTCTACCTTGTGTTTGCCATTTACCTGTTTGTCTGCCCACTGCCGCTAAATAAACTCTTTCACCTGCTCTTCTGTCTCCGGATCCCTGTTCCGTAACACATGCAATTATGGTAAACTAAACTATACTTTAATTTCATTTTTATTGAAACTTGTATGTCATGTATTTACATTTATTTGTAATGATGAAGTTGCAGTTTATAACTTTTCATTTGACATCATTATAAATTGCCCTTTGTAAATGTCCTCGAGTGTGTTAGGAAACATAGCCATACATGTACTCTCTTTAAGTACACTTAAGTGGCCTTTTATTTCAATAACATTATATTATCTCTAAGTACGGTGTTTTAAATATATACTTTTAAGATTTGAAGTACACTACAAGTGCACTACAATCTTTTTCACATGTGTAGGCACCTTCACACATCAAATGTATTTATTTCAGCAAATTACATAATTCACACAGTGACAGGCACATAAACATGTTCTATCTGCCTGAATTAAAATTATTTGAAGGGATAGTTTCCCAATAAATAAAAAAATTTATAAAATAATTATCATGTACTTACCTTCATGTTGTTCCAAACTCATGTGACTTACTTTCTTCTGGGGAACACCAAGGAAGATATTTTGAAAAATGTTTTATCTGTTTTCATCTATACAATGCAAGTTAAAGGGGTCCAAAAAGGACATAAAGGTGGTATGAAAGGAATCTATACAACTGCAGTGATTTAATGCAAGACTTCTGAAGTGATACTATCACTTTAAACAGAGCAAAATTCAAGTGCTTATAAGTTCTCAAATAATTTTGAATCATTAATCAGTCTACAAAGCCCAAGTCAAATATCACAACACATCAATAAAGATTTTTTTGCGGGCAATATGCGTACTTGTAAATTGTGTTCCGAAAGATATGCACCGCTTATGTGCTGCCAACTTGTGATGTGTGAAACATTTGAATTTTTTTTCAAGTCTTTGTTTATGAACTTTTTTCATGCAATAAAGAAGAGCTGTAAATTCAAACAGTGTTTTGTCTCTGAATTGCTCCAGAGAAATCTGAGAGCCTGTTGACCTGTTAGATTTGGAAGCATATGCAGCACTTTAATTATGGAGTCTCACGCATTTAGACTGGACAATGAGCATGAATCATTGTGTGGATCTCGTCCAACTCGCAGACTAGACAGCTTTGCTTTCTCTGCACTCTCTCCCTTTAAACACAACTCATCACAACAGATAAAAGAGAAAAGCGAATCCTATCCATTAAATTCTATCACAGCGACCACACACCTCATCTCTGTTAAACAGGCAGTTAAGATGCCCTTGCTTTCCTGTCTCTCTTGTGAATACAGGTTTATATACTTATCTAGATCTGCAACCTGATGCACAGAGACCCAATGCTCCCAAATGTCATCAGGGTTTTTATCCGCTATATTGTGCAATATGTCCAGCAAAATTGTTGTACACTAGTGTTCTGTTTGGGTTGGATGGTGGCCATGTGATTAAACAGCAAGGTTTGGGCTCCTGCCCCCCTCTGTGACTCGTGGTTATAGTAATGGGAGTGACATTTCCGGAACACACTCAAAGCGTGTTCCAATCAACCAATCAAACTGACCAATCAAAACTCAATGGTCCAGTCGACCAATCAGGGTACACTGCGGAAGGAGGGGCTTCATAGAGACAGGAACTAAACAGGGGTGTGTTTCCCAACTATGGTCACAAGTTCCGTCATTAACAAAAGACCATGGTCAGCTAACAATGCTTTTTGGGAAATGTACCCCTGAGCGTTACTGACAGATTGGGAAGAGAGGTGCTGCATCAATGTTTTTTTTAACATTCAAGCATAAAAACCGAACAAAATCAAAACGTTCTGAAAGGACATAATATGACCTCTTTAAAAAGTTAAAAGTTATCATAAGATATCATAAGATTTTTGCCACCTTATACGGATTACGAGTTGTCAGGAGAGCATATTCGCTCAAGAGTCTTAATACAACATGAAAATATCTGGAGAATTTTTACTCCAAACCTCTATGACTTTCTTCTGTGGAACATAAAAGAAGATATTTTAAAGAGTGTTTGTAACCAAACATTTTTGGTGACCATTGACTTTCATTGTAAGGACAAAAATACTGAGAAATTGCTCACATTTTTCTTAAAATATCTTCTTTTATGTTCCACAGAGGAAAGTCATACAGGTTTGGAACCAAGTGAGGTGAGTAAACGATGACATCATTTTTATTTTGGGGCAAACCTTTTCCTTTAACATTTGCTAACATGATAGCTAGCCTGTAGAAACCATTCTTGAGATTTCTGCAAGTCCCATATCCGTGGTAAAAAAAAACTTCTGTAATTAGTGGATATCACTTTTAGATTGAGGATATACCGTAAAACTTCCAATAATAGGCGAGACTCTTTTACACACCTGGTGTGGCGACAGGTTTGGATAAATAAAGGCCGGTCTCAAATAGAGGCCTGGTCTGTTTTTTAGTTTAGGGTTGTATTTAATCTTCTAAAACCTGTCAGATCGTCTGTTTAAGCCAGTTCTAGGGTGCAGATTGGGCACGCAAGAGAGCCCTGCGCATCTGGGCGGGAGCTGTTAGAAAGAAAGGCAAGCAGAGTTTGCGGAGGCTGGAGAGGGAGAAGTGGAAGGGAGCGACGAGGAGGAGGAATTCGCCAATGAACTTGTAGTTGAGGATCACGGTGATGATGAGAGTTTGTATCACATGATTGCAGTTGTTTTACAGGGTAGCCTTTATTCTTTCTTGTTGATGTGTTTCGGGCAACAAGTTCATAGGCTCGATGGATATTACCGTTAACTGGTATTGTTCAGCCCATGGCTTTCACATCGTTTCGTTTTTAAATGCTTGAGGTATTATGATATTCTCAATTCATTCAGTTAACGGACGGTCTGAGGTAAAGTGTTCAGACTGCAGACTTAGCAACGATTGTATTTAATTGTACAGTACAATCATAACATAGTACAGACCAGAGGTGGGCACAAATACATCAAAAATTATTTTGTTACAAAATACAAATGGCTCATGAAATGTAACAAAATAAAATACAAAATACTGATGTGAAAAGTATTTTGAAAATACAAAAATACTCCCACAATAATCTTAAGTCTTTTTTTTAATACTGAAAGGTCAATAACACAAATAGTAGCAATAACACAAATAGGAGAAATGTGTAAATTCAAAATGACGAAGTAGCAAAATAAAAAGGTATGGGCATTTCACTAAATCTTTACAGGGCCTGAAATAGCTCCCTTTGACATAAATGGCATGTATAGCTAAGTTCACATCAATGGTGTGGTAGGCTGCCCTTAATAGCAAAACGTGTTTGATGATGTAGGCTACGTAGCCATATTATCACCGTTACTCTACTCCGTAGATAACAGGCAGAGAATTTGTCACAAAATCAAAATTCCATTTTAATCATAATATATATGATTAATCATATTAATCATAATATGTGTGGGTTTGTTTTACACGAGACTCTAACTGCCCTGACCGCGTATGCCTTTTCCATAGTAGAATCGCGCTGCGTGCGCAATTCCTGAAAAACAATAGGATTGATGATTATTTTATACAAAATCAATATCAATATTTCTCATATGTAATATGTTTAAAAACGTGTAAAAACTGCAGATGGATGTTATATTGTGAACGCTTGCTTAGCATGGAGATTTCAGTGGAGTTACAACAGACGCGCTGTTTCATAATAGGTAGGGGCCTGTGACAACACAGTGCATTGATCTCATAACTAAGGCACAATTATTTTCTCTATAATGCCGTTCAGTGTGCAATATGTGTGTGTGTAGACTGTATATTTAATGCTGTTTTTGAGAGGAGCAGGGCCCCAGCAAACAATTTTAAGGTTCTGGGAACGTTCTCCTTAGGTTATAAAAATAGAACCTAAAATTAACCTATAGGGAACGTTCCTAGAACGTTGTTGTTTGGTTCCCCAAAAAATAACCACATGGGAACCATCGGGAACGTTAGGGGAACGTTCTGTGTTTCAAAACTCATTCACTTCTTGGAGGAAGCCTGGTCTACAGGGTGTCACGTGATTTTCGTGCATCTAACCTGGACATTGCCATTGCCAACATCAGACCGAAAATATGGCAAAATCATTTACTATGGTATTTTTCTTAAGTATTTAAGTATTTGAAATACTCTAAATACACTCCCTCAAAATATTTTGTTACAAACTACATTTTATTTTTTCCACACCTGCAAAATACAAATTACAAAATACACTAAAGTAATTAAATATGTATTTAAAATACATTTAATTGAAATACTGCCCATGTCTGGTACAGACATTATCTTAATTTCATAATGTCCTTAAACATAACAATATTGCTGCCCATAAACTGAGAAAGGGGGCATCCAGTGTGCAATACCTCGAGCTGTCCGCTGCGCTTCTCGTTCGGTGTGCGAACCCCTTTAGACATACGGTAATATAGTAGGCTAATTCTTACATTAACTGATTTGTTAAACACATTTGAATTATAAATAAAATGTAATATAATGTGGTAACCTCCCACTGTCATGCTTTCCGTCTATCAGCCTATGCTATTTGGATCGTTATCTCTAGGCCTACACTCAATGACAACATCTCAACCCTAAATTGCCTGTCTCATATAAACGCTTGTCTTAAATGCAAGCCGGTGCAGTTCGGCGATTTGGGAAAATAAAAGCTTGGGCTATTATTTGAAGTTTTATGGTATGTGTGAAAATCTGGGTTTTGGGAATTAAAGGCTTTTCTACAGAAAAATATGTTTATGGTCTGATGTCAGAGCTTATGACAAGTCTGGAAGGTTTTACTAAAAATGTGGCATATTTCTTGAAATACAAAATTGTATCAATGTGATTTTATTTTCAGAATCATTTTGCCGGTATTGAATTGCCCACCTAATAGTGAACCCCATGTTTAATTTATCTTTTCTCTACCTATAGTTCACCTGAAGCATGCTTCCCTTATCTTCCCACCCTATTTCGTTTTGGCTTGCAGATAGAGAGTGTCACTGAAAATAAAATGGATTACTTTTCAAGAGCTTGTTCTGTCAGTCTCTAATACCTGACTTGAAAGATATTTACCACAACAATCTATCTACATTTTGCTAAAATCTTTGCTTGACTGTTGAAGGTAGGAATTCTTTTTAAAGCGAGGGGAAGATCATTTTGCATGGAAATCTTTTCATTGTGCTTAGGTGATTTGAGAGAGCTCAAGTAGTCATGCACCAAATGAAAAAAAAAAGAAGCTACTAATGAGTCTGGCAAGACTTTCATCACCCTCATATATTCCAGCAGCCATGACAGTCTGGGTAAACTCACAGCTTGGTGATACACTGGCCATTTGCATCCAATAAATGCCAATGGTGTGGTAGTCATGTAGACTTTTTAAAACATAATTTTGTAATTACTCATAAAGATGAATTGCTGATCCACTTACAACTGAATTTTGCTGTCAAGATAAATATGCTCTTTTATTATAAAGATGGACTGATTGACTCTGATTAATCAAATTTTGTGAGCAGTTTTCTTTGAGATATGAGTGGTGTCATTGCACATGCACTGACAATGCTAATCAAAGCATTCAAATGTTTAGACCTTTAATGAGTTTCCATGGTGAATTTATCCATTCACTGAACGTTTAGTGCATCTTACACAGAACACAGCTTGCTTATTAGTGTGAATTTATAGCGTTTTATACTGTACTGCTATGAAATCACTAGAAAAAAAACACTACTACTACTACTAATTATAATCAATTAATTCATTCTATTTGAAATACAAGAATGTCTTATAGTGCCTTAGATTAATCTCTGATGGCCACATTATTGTTTAGGTAATTGGCGTCCCAGCTTGCACTGTGGCATTCATATTTTTTTTGTGTGTGTGTGTGCTGTTATAAAATTTTGTCACCTTTAGGTAACTGTTTTGCAATGTTATATTACGTGTCAGTACGTGTATATTATGTGTCAGAAAATATGGCCATTTTTATTGCAAGGTATGGTAAGACATGTTTTTCTATGTAACTGCACCGTTTTTTTTTTTTTTTTACACTTTTATTGCCACACTTTGAGAAAATTCATAAATAACAATCCTATATAAAAAAATAAAAAATAAAAAAAGTCAAGAAACCTGCTGTACAATATGAAGTACATGAATTACCTATAGCAGACCTATAAGGCAGCCAAGAAAAGACTTGCCAAATAAGAAAAAAAAGTAGGGTGGAAATTGATTTTGTGCATCAGGAATTGATTGGATAGTTGGGTCATTGTGGTTTACTATTTCCTGTGTGTAAAGTTAAATCATTTAAAATATGCACTGAAATATTCCATAGAAAATAAATAAGAATTGTCCATTTTGATTTCATGGTGACTTTATGTTAAGAATTACCTGTTACCATTGTTGACAACGACGTTACCAGTGAAACAACACTAAACACCATAAAATGGACACAGCTATTTACACTATTATCACGCAGTCTAACTTTATTCGTACACTTAGTCAGTATGGAGGACCAACTCTACCATATTTAAAAATAAATACAGAAATAAATAAATGCTCAATAAATAAATAAGCATACAATTAATTGCCCCAAAAATACAATAAACAAATAAATGTAGGTAGAAATTAAATTATACAGTGAGACATAAATGTATATATCTCTTTTAATTAGCTTCTTTATTTATTCACCTTTGTAATAATTACCTTATTTATTTATTGTCAGTTATAATCTTCAACTTTATTTATTAATTACTTATTTTTTAAGTATTTATTTATGTGCATGTTATAATATTTTTGTCTGTTTTATTCTTCCTTTGTATTTTTTTACCCTATTTATTTCTTCAATGCTATTTATTTCTGCCTGTCGTTTTTACATTTCTGTATGCATTTCTGCCTCATTATGCAAATGAGGAGGGGCTGTGTCTTTAGGGGGTCGCACACCGAAAGAGAAGCGCAGCGCCGCGCCGCGTCGTGTCCCGTCTAGGACAACTCGAGGTATCGCACACCGGATGCGCACTTTCTCAGTTTATGGCCAGCAATATTGTTATGTTTAATGACATTATGAAATGAAGATCATGTCTGTACTATGTTATGATTGTACTGTACAATTAAATACAATCGTTGCTGAGTCTGCAGTCTGAACACTTTACCTCAGAGCGTCCGTTAACTGAATGAATTGAGAATCTCACCTGAAAATCCAATAACATCAGCAATTGTCATTCAAGCAGCTGATTTCAGTAAATAAATGCAAAACTAAATGTATATTGCAGCACAGGGCGAAGTCAGGATACATTAGCAACGATTTGAGACAAATAAATGTAAATGTAATATAAAACTATGTAAATGGCGCTCTGTGGCACAGCAGGATTTTGAACAAGGTCCTGAGCCGTTGCTGGGCGCCGCGGACAGACGCCGAATGGCGCCGCCGGTGTGTGTACACTCATAGAGAATAATGTGTTCGAAAAGACATGGCGCTGCGCGACGCGTTGCTGAGCTTCTCGTCCGGTGTGCGACCCCCCTTAAGGGGTCAACTTCTTCCCATTGGTTGGTTAGCATTTTACTGCATCGGTCGAATCTACATGGCTTTTCCCCGCCATAAAGCATTGTTTAGTATAATGTCAAACTCTTAGCAGCTTCCCTTAAGAGGTCGGACACTGAACGTCTGCCTGCTGAGTTTTGACATTACTAAACAATGCTTTATGGCGGGGAAAAGCCATGTAGATTCGACCGATGCAGTAAAATGCTAACCAACCAATGGGCAGAAGTTGACCCCTTAAGACACAGCCCCTCCTCATTTGCATAATGAGGCAGAAATGCATACAGAAATGTAAAAACGACAGGCAGAAATAAATTGTATTTTTTGGGGCAATTAATTGTATGCTTATTTATTTATTGAGCATTTATTTATTTCTGTATTTATTTTTAAATATGGTAGAGTTGGTCCTCCATAAGTTTGCTCTGATTTACAATAAAAATCAAAATATATTCTTTTATTGTGAGAAATCACTCATAATATCTCATTCAAGTTAACAGGCATGATAAATGTACGTATAGCCACCATGAAACTGCTCTTATATTAGGTTTCAAAGCCTCTGTGATAAAATAAACAGTGTGTTTAATCCTGCTGTGTGGTCTCTCTAATCTTGCAGAGCTGCTGGTGAGCCGTCCCGGAGGAACAGGAGAAACGTGTCACGGAGGAGTGACAGCTCCCGGTGGAGCCGCAAACGCTCAGCCACGGCCATTCAGCAGCTATCTGACACGGACTGTCTGTCAGAGATGTCCTTCTGCAAAAGTGCCCAGATCTCCAGACTACAACTGGACCTGCCTCTCTGTCTGGAAACATAATGTTTGAAAGTTCCCCCTCCTCAGAGAGCTCTGCGGCCGTCCTTAAAGTGATCTTGGAAGATGTACTGTGACATATTCACTCACCAAACGTGCACAAGGAGGAGGAGAAGTTGGGTTTGACAGCTAAAAGCGCGGGCATGCTGAAGATTTCCATAAATGATTTTCATCTTGCTTTTTTATTTTGATGAATGCTGAAAGGCAGTTGAGCTAAGACCAATTATACTCCACAAAATCTTTGGAGGGATGAAAGTAAATTGAAGCGAAAGAATTTTGGAAAGTTAATGGACAGACAGGCTTTTTTGATTAGTGTATTAAAGTGCTGATTATGAAAGAATAGGAAACTTGGACCCTCATTATAACTTCTGCAAAGACAGATCTGCAAGGGAAACTGACCTTTGTTTCATTTTTTTTTTTTGATTTTGTTGCATTAATCGTTCTGTTGTTGGTGAAGGACAAGTTGTCAAGGCTGAACGGATAGCTCTAGGTATGGGAGGCCAGCTTAAGCTTCAGGCTCCTGACAATCAATTGATCGATAGGATTTGTCAGTTGTGTTTGTTCTCACAACCTAGTGAGCTTCTTAGACAGCATTTTTTTTGGGGGGGGGGGCATTGTATTGTAGGTATCAGTTCTTTGAAAAGTTCAATTCTAGGTTTTGAAACATCATATGCATCCAATTGAAGGTATTTTGGTTATGCATGTCAGAATTCAAGTTTTATTGCTGCCCTACAAAGCAAAACACATGCTGCGTCTGAAATGGCATACTGAGAAGGTACAATATTTGAATTTACTTTGTGTTAAAAAATATGAGTACTTTGAATGAAATTTGGATGAGCTACATCTGACATGTTGTCATTGTCATGTGACCTACCAGCGTCAGTTGCGTCACTTCCCTGCCATTTACAAATCCTCTCCCGTTGCTCTTAAAATAGTAGGTCATCCAGGTACAACGTTTTTTTTTAATACTATGCATTCGGACATACTACTGGCATACTTTTCCCCCCGCATACTATATAGTAGGGAAGAATTCGATTTTGGACGCAGCAACAGTAGTTACACCAAAACTGGAACTCGTAAATCGTAGCCTTGTTGAACAAATTTGTTCCCTAATTTTGATTTAACTAAAACAAGGGAACAGACTATTACAATGTGGCAACGATTTAGTAATTTTTTTTTTTTTTTTTTAATTTAGTAAATAGTAATAATTTATATTGTGCACGCGATTTCCTTAAAACAAGGGAACGAATAAGTAAAACGTGCTGACATATTCAGTAGAGGGAACAAATTGTTAATTTGTGGACATGATAGACTTTTTTTTTTTTTTTTTTTGCATGTTGTGCAGGGCCCCGCACAAAACGGACACACATGCAAATTTTAATTAAATATATCAAATTAGCAACAAATAATAATAAATACAGTTTCTTACTCTCAAATAAGCCTAAAACCTATATTTCAGGCTGGTCCAGCCAAAGGCAAAGGCTGAGCACAAGTTGCATGACACCAACCGCATCACAGCTGTTTCTTTGCCCCTGTAAACACTGTCACAAAGACCATGTGGTCAATTTGCAGACTGGCTTTTAATGTAGAAAGCAGGACTTCTTTTATTTAGAGTTGCCATATTGAGCCTTCCAGTTTTTCCCATTTATTGCAATACAAATGGCTTGTCTCAGCTCACAATCTTAGAGACCCCTTTTTTTGGTCATAACTCAATTTTGACTGCGTAGATATTGCATTTTACCCTGAATTAATGTTTTGGAAAATTACTGTTTTAGAACCACTACCCTTTTTAACATGAACTCAAACCTGAGAGGAGTCAGAGAGAAACAGCCCCAGTTGGTTTCCTATTGAAACTTAAAGGTCTGAGACCTATAATGTGTGTGTATCGGGCAGCATGGCTAAGCCTGAACTCTAAGGAAAACGAAAAACAGCAATAGCCATTGTCTTGCTGCAAATGCCAGTGCAGAGCCCTGGGGGCACTTGTTGGCAATTACGCTTATCTAAATTACCATGAAACAAAATAAACAATAAATGGCACTTTAGAATCAGTGCGCTTTATTCTTTGCGCTACCCTCTGTGCTGAATGGAGGTTTATATTTTATTCATATCGCTCTAATCTTGGGAAAAAGGGGAGAGCAGCATTATTGTTTGCAATCACAGCTGAAATTGAACAATTATTTGAAGAGGTTATCACCACTGCCCTAGACTTAAGCACATATAGTGAACGATCAACTTGTACAGTTGTGTGCTCAGCAACAGCGAAAAGTCCAGGAATAAAATAGTTTTCTTTTTAAGGGCTTGTTTATGACCTGTCATCTCTGCTGTGCACAGACGCTTAATTATTTTTCCAAGACACCACTGCTGGTACAATTGATGAACTGGACTGACTGTACAAGTAAAATATACTGTTTTAATGACATCGAAAGATGAAAAAGCATTGCTGTAAATTAAGATGCATACTTCATTCTTTATAAATAACAGGTAGATTTAATCACTTTCAAACTGCAAACAGTTATACATTTAATTACTGCTAATGAGAGGAAGGCCAAATAGATGTTGTTATCTGCTATTGTGTTTCTAAACTGGTTTGTTTAGACCTCATTCACAGCAGCAGCGCCATCTTTGATTTTGAACGGGAATGAAAGCGATTGAAGCTGTGAAGGATAGATGTACATCTATCCTTTACATCTATACGTTATTTAAAGTATTTTTGTTCTGCTGACGAAACAACGAAAAATATCTTTCATAAGAAAAAAAGAAAATACATGTATTTGTGAAAGTTTTCTTAATAGAAGGTTTTAAAAGTTTTATTTAATGTTTTATGAGAAGAACTTAAAGTCTGTGAAATAATGTATGCATTTTCATTACATCATAATGTTATTTTGTCACCTCTCTAGCATTATTATTGGAATGCTGCAAACTAGGAAGTTATAAAATGGTGGGTGGAGGGTGTGTGGGTGTTGATTTGTGGGTTGGAACGAAGAATTGGAGTGCAACAAGAGACAATATGTGACATGAGAAGTGAAGCAGAAAAAGATGGAGAAAGGGAAAGGCAACTCCATATGTTAGTAGGTGGTGTCGCCACAAATTTGCATTTAAATAGTGTGATTTTGTTCTATATCTGTTCATAATGATGGCAAACAGTTTAAAACAACTGCGGGGTTCAGTGGGTACAAATCATCCTTACTGACAATAATGAGATGCATTATGGAGAAAGTTGGAACCGAAGGGACTGTTTAATACGCTGTTGATATGATAGCATAGCAGTGTTAATTGTCCTATTATTCATACTATTATAATATTTAGAATAAGCTTTTGTGTTTATATTTCACATTTAATTTTAATTTAAATTTTTATGAGTTTTAGCTATTTTGTTATGTTCTTTTGTTATTGTTTTATTATTATTGTTTTTATTTATTTTATTACATTTTTAGCTTTATCACTTCTAACTTATTTAATTACTAAGCCAACATTTCAAATGTTTAATTTAAGGATTATTGAAAGTTTTTTATTAAATATTTATTAAATATGTCTTTACCAATGGGTCTGTTGCCCTGCTTTGGCAAAGAACCTGTTATTTAATTGGCCAGAAAGGAAAAGAAGATTAAACATCTGAGAGCTAAGCACTAAGACTGATATTTATGATTCAATTTGTAGAGGTCCTACAGTGTAGTTTGTGTGTATGTGTGTGCCAGTGTGTAGCTGCGTTTAATTTTTTGAAAGCCTTGTTTTGATAAACGCCATACGTCTCCTGAGGCAAATACTCCATTTCAATCGATAGATAAAAAAAAAAAATTACAATGTTTACGGCAGTGTGAGATTTTTTTTTTGTGACATTTGCGATGAATTATGCAGTGATTGAACTACCTGCATTCATTGTTTTACTGATTTAATAATTCATGGTCTTTGGCTTTTGGATGCACAGTGGGGCGACCGCTGTGTGTGCAGCTTTGGGAAGCTAAGTGCCTTATTAATATCACAGGTGATGGACTCCCCGGTTTTAATGAGCTTCACTGTCAGCCTGAACTTTATAGATTAGTTCAAGGAGGGTCTCTAGGGACTTCAAGAACATACTCACAAGATTGTTTGTTACTATTAAGGGAGCTGAGATCCCCGGATCAAATAAAGACGCATATGTGCACCATAAAAGCACTTCCTTAAAACTGTTTACAATAATATCTACTGTATGTGTCAAGGATAATGACAAATAAAACTAATAATAATAATAATAATAGTTAAAATGTTTTAGAACATCAAGCCTCTGCTTGTCACCAGACCATTACTGCTTTCAAAACACGATAAATTGTGAAAATTTGCATATAAAAAGCATCTCCTTCATCTCCTTCATCAAGTTATGTAACAGTGTGAGACATATTACAAAATGTCCTGTTACTTCATAATGCAAGAACAATGATGACATTAGACTGATTATTTTTTGCTTTATTGCTGATATATAATATATAATATATATATATATATATACAGTGAAGAAAATAATTATTTGAACACCCTGCTATTTTGCAAGTTCTCCCACTTAGAAATCATGGAGGGGTCTGAAATTGTCATTGTAGGTGCATGTCCACTGTGAGAGACATAATCTAAAAAAAAAAATCCAGAAATCACAATGTATGATTTTTTAACTATTTATTTGTAAGATACAGCTGCAAATAAGTATTTGAACACCTGTCTATCAGCTAGAATTATGACCCTCAAAGACCTGTAGTCTGCCTTTAAAATGTCCACCTCCACTCTATTTATTATCCTAAATTAGAGATGCACCTGTTTGAGGTTGTTAGCTGCATAAAGACCCCTGTCCACCCCATACAATCAGTAAGAATCCAACTACTAACATGGCCAAGACCAGAGAGCTGTCCAAAGACACTAGAGACAAAATTGTACACCTCCACAAGGCTGGAAAGGGCTACGGGGAAATTGCCAAGCAGCTTGGTGAAAAAAGGTCCACTGTTGGAGCAATCATTAGAAAATGGAAGAAGCTAAACATGACTGTCAATCTCCCTCGGACTGGGGCTCCATGCAAGATCTCACCTCGTGGGGTCTCAATGATCCTAAGAAAGGTGAGAAATCAGCCCAGAACTACACGGGAGGAGCTGGTCAATGACCTGAAAAGAGCTGGGACCACCGTTTCCAAGGTTACTGTTGGTAATACACTAAGACGTCATGGTTTGAAATCATGCATGGCACGGAAGGTTCCCCTGCTCAAACCAGCACATGTCAAGGCCCGTCTTAAGTTTGCCAATGACCATTTGGATGATCCAGAGGAGTCATGGGAGAAAGTCATGAGGTCAGATGACACCAAAATAGAACTTTTTGGTCATAATTCCACTAACCGTGTTTGGAGGAAGAAGAATGATGAGTACCATCCCAAGAACACCATCCCTACTGTGAAGCATGGGGGTGGTAGCATCATGCTTTGGGGGTGTTTTTCTGCACATGGGACAGGGCGACTGCACTGTATTAAGGAGAGGATGACCGGGGCCATGTATTGCGAGATTTTGGGGAACAACCTCCTTCCCCCAGTTAGAGCATTGAAGATGGGTCGAGGCTGGGTCTTCCAACATGACAATGACCCGAAGCACACAGCCAGGATAACCAAGGAGTGGCTCTGTAAGAAGCATATCAAGGTTCTGGCGTGGCCTAGCCAGTCTCCAGACCTAAACCCAATAGAGAATCTTTGGAGGGAGCTCAAACTCCGTATTTCTCAGCGACAGCCCAGAAACCTGACTGATCTAGAGAAGATCTGTGTGGAGGAGTGGGCCAAAATCCCTCCTGCAGTGTGTGCAAACCTGATGAAAAACTACAGGAAACGTTTGACCTCTGTAATTGCAAACAAAGGCTACTGTACCAAATATTAACATTGATTTTCTCAGGTGTTCAAATACTTATTTGCAGCTGTATCTTACAAATAAATAGTTAAAAAAGCATACATTGTGATTTCTGGATTTTTTTTTTTAGATTATGTCTCTCACAGTGGACATGCACCTACGATGACAATTTCAGACCCCTCCATGATTTCTAAGTGGGAGAACTTGCAAAATAGCAGGGTGTTCAAATACTTATTTTCTTCACTGTATATATACTGTATATATATATATATATATATATATATATATATATATATATATATAATGGTTGTCAGCATATATTCCTGGTTGTATATTAGTGTATTTTAATATATATATATATATTAAAATACACTAACTAAAGTATATTTAACTTTTTTTAAGTAAAGGAATATTTTTATATAATGTATTTTAGACACATTAAATTGATTCAAATTGACAGTAAACCTTTTGCACTGTTTTTCTATTTCAAATAAATGCTGTTCTTTTGAACATTCTATTCGTCAAAGAATTCATAAAAAAAAAGATCATGGTTTAAAAAAAAAAAAAAAAGCATGACAACTGTTTTCATCATTGTATATAAAAAAAAAAGTCTTTGTAATTGCATTTAACTGAATATTACTTAGAATTTAGTCTTTCTTTTAAAATTTTTACTCAAAAGCAATACATGTTTTAAAAGGTCAGCTTTTTGGATGCTGAAGTTCGACAGTAGACAGAAAAGGGAAGTGTTACACGAAGACTTAAAAACATGACGACTGCACAGCTGCTATTGTTCTTAACAAAAAGAACCATCCCGACTCAGGCAAAATGTGCCAGGAACATCTGCTTGGCTTATTTTGAGGCACCCCATGGCCATACTTCAGCACTGTAATCAGTCATCTTGGCAAAACTACTACAATTTTCCAGATTGTTCAGAGCGGGCATAATTATCTCTGCGAGTCACATGACTTACGTTCAGCAACTCACTGTCCTTCCACTCCTCCAGAAATGCTCAAAACATTGTGATGGGTTCTGTACATATACAGGTATGTGACATGTTACAGTAAGAAAATAGTATGTATGTATCTTAAAATTTGTGAAATGCATTCAATTTTCAAGCTTAACTCTCAAACTATAAAACTGTGTTTGACAACAACCCTAAATGTCAAAGCTCTCATGGGAAAAGGACATTATTCTAGAAACTACAAACTTCATTATTTTTCTTCTGTTTCGTTTATCTGTTTATAAGAAAGCAGGCTGTTTCATTTCAGTTTAATTTGTTTATTTCAGAGCTACAAAGTTCTGCAAAGTGATACATAAATTGAACCATCTAGAATTTTCACCCTGCAGGCAATCTGAATGATGTGCCCTTCAAAATGATTTGAAGTTTAGGGCAGAGCAGTCATGTCTTCGTACATATCAATTTCTTTCAGTATGAAATAGTTCTGGTCAACAAGAGGCGAGGCCCATCAAGCACCTGCATATTAATGCAAAATGATGCAGAAAGGAAACCAACTTCCCAAATACTGGTCATAACAATAGCGTTGGAGGGAATACAGTATCTGTATCCTTATACTAGAGGGAGAGGACACCCCTCACATTTCAGCAAACATTTTAGTATATCTTCTCAAGGGACAATACTATAGTAATGAAACTTGGATATATTTTGGAGTAGTCAATGTGCTGCTTGTATAGCAGTCTATATGTACTGTCCTCTGAAAATAACTCAACATACAGCCATTATTGTCAAAATAGCTGGCAACAAAAGTGAGTACACCCTAAGTGAACATGTCAAAACTGTGTCCAAAGTCAGTATTTTGTGTGAGCCCCATTGTTATCTAGCACTGCCTTAATCCTCCTAGGCATGGGATTCACAAGAGCTGCGCAGGTTGCTGCTGGGATCCTCTTCCACTCCTCCATAATGACATAATGGAGCTGCTAGATGTTGGACACATGGTGCTTCTCCACCTTCCGCTTGAGGATTTCCCACAGGTGCTCAATAGGGTTCAGGTCTGGAGACATACTTGGCCACTCCATCACCTTCACCTTCAGCTTCCTCAACAAGGCAGTTGTCATCTTGACAGTGTGTTTGGGGTAGTTATCTTGCCGTTCGACACAGTTTCTGAACGGAGGGCATCATGTTCTGCTTCAGAATGTCACAGTACATGTTGGAATCCACGTTTCCCTCAATGAAGCTCAGCTTCCCAGTACCAGCAGCACTCATGCAGCCCCAGACCATGATGCTACCACCACCATGCTTGACTGTAGGTAAGACAATTTTCTCGGTACTCCTCAGCAGGGCATCGCCACACATGCTGGACACCATCTTAGCCAAACAAGTTTATCTTAGTCTCATCAGACCACAGGACATGGTTCCAGTACTTCATGCTCTTGGACAGGTTGCTTTCAGTAAACTATTTGCAGACTTTCTTTGAGCCAGCTTCAGAAGAGGCTTCCTTCTGGGACGACGGCCATGCTTTCGCCAGTAGTTGATGTGTGCACGTGCTCTTCCGGGAGAAGTGCCCATAGAAATAAAGGGCCATCCTCGAAAAAAAAAATCCGAAATGATACGAACCCTGAGGCAGTGTATTTGGAACAGAATTACTCCTCAGACATCCAACTTGTATAAAAAAAACAAAAAAAACAAAAACAAAAAAAACCCCTTTGAGTATGAGAATCCAACATCTTTAACAGTGCGAATAAGTCAGAAAGCATGAATAGCTTTACTCCAGTTAGTGTGACCTAATACAGTTTGGTTAATTCGGTCATCTTAAACAATACGTTTGACTTGGATGCTAGTTAATTTAACAAAAATTCTCAATCGTTTTGGCTAAATTCTCAAAAAAGACTTTTTTCCCTCAAAACAAGAAGTTAAAATCTCTGAACAATTAGTTTCTTGTTCACGTCAGATTTGAATTTCTTATTGATTTAAACAAATTGCTTAAATTTGATGAAAACTGATAAGCTGACTCTCAGTGAAATTGAGAGTCAAACAAACTCTTCACAAACTCTTCACAACTTCTAAACACTCAAAAAAAAAATCTTGTGGGCCATCACATGCAAAATGATCCATTAAGTGATCAAAATCTGTCAGACACGTTATATTCCATAAATATTTATGACATGGAATGTTTGTAATTTTTGCTAAATTGGCCAATGGCCTGCTGTTGAAATGAATAGGAATCACAATCTTATCAGTCAACCAATAAATGGAATTTGCTGAGAGCACAATCACCACCATTGTTGAACATGGAGGGACATCAGAACTCTGAACAGCTGTAGCTACTGTACATCTGTCCTGTATAAATAAATTTGTTTTCACAGGAAACTACATTTATTTTTTGTAAAAATGTGTACTGCCGAGCCTGAGACCGTTCACGTCATTCCTGCCGAGCCTGAGACCGTTCACGTCATTCCTGCCGAGCCTGAGACCGTTCACGTCATTCCTGCCGAGCCCGAGACCGTTCACGTCATTCCTGCCGAGCCTGAGACCGTTCACGTCATGTTTGGGGAGGGGCAGTAGGTACCTTGGCCCCCTGCTCGGCCTGCTCCACCTGCTCCGCCCTGGCCCCCTGAAGCGTCGGCCTCTCCTTGGCCCCTGATCTATCGGCGCCTCCCTAGCCCCCTACACAGCCTGCTCCGCCCTGGTCGCCTGTCCGGCCGCAGTCTCCAAGCCCTTTTCCACTCCACGGATCAGGCCCTCCATCCCTCCTACTGTTCCGCCTCTGCTCCACCTCCCTCCTTGACTGTTTTAGGAGTGTCTGGAAGCCGCTCCTTTGAGGGGGAGCTATGCTACGATCCCTGTACTGTCTTGTGTTTTGTAGGACTTTAATGTCGAAATATATTCTTAGTTCCCAATTGTTTCGGTGTTCACTTCCTGTGTTTGGTTCCTGTTTTGCCTTGTATATCGTTTGTCACCATAGTTACCCTTATTAGTTCCCATGACATCAATCACCAACACCTGTCCCTCGTCAGCCCCTTGTTAACCAGTCTATTTAAACCTCTGTCCTTCAGTTGTTGTGTGTTGGTCATTGTTGCTGTTTATGTATTCCATTGTTCCCCTGCCTCCTCTTTGTAGATGTTACCCTTGTTTTTGGATTATTTTGCAATTATTTTTGTCTATTAAACTTGTGTTTGTATATGGATTATCTCTCTCCGCTTCGTCCCTGCCTTTACGTTACAGATAGATAGATAGATAATTATGAATTTGCTCTTGGTGCTTTGAGAACAAATTGAGTCTAAACATTTCATTCTACTTAGAGCTGCTCTCTTGGCTCCCTCTGTGTTTATTATTTTATGGAACCAAGTGAGGAATAAAACTGTACAGAAAAATTAATCTCAACACACTGAACAACGTAATAAAAAAATGAAACAAAGCAATAAGCCAAACAAGACTCGGAACGAAACAAATCTCATTAGCAATTCTACATTAAATGCTTCAATAGTTCCATATTGATTGTCAATACCAAATAAAACTGCATTAGTATTTTTCTTAGCTTTAGGTTTTGCTGCTTAAACAATCTAGTCTATCCCTTCAAATAGTATTACAGTCAGGTCCATGTATACTTGAAATGGAAACCAGGTAATTCATGCCAAAAACTGGGAAAATAAATGGACAAAAGTGTCTGTGTGTCCATAGACAGTAAAATAAATGGACACAGCGACCCCCTTGATTTCAACGGAGAAAAGTGACGCCCATTAGAAGCACTCACTTCCTGATCGCCAGGCATACTGCGCAGGCTCAAACTGAGCTTGATGACGTAGATGTCACATGAGCAACCTGTCTGACAGTTGTAAGTCTTCTAGCTGTGCCAAGATAAATCTGAATCTTGCAAAAACGGCGAGTGTGAGCAACTTTTGGTAAGTATTCTGATTAATTATTTTGTCATTTTGCAGTATTTATTAATTTTAAAATTTAACACCAGTACGTCATATCAAGTTAATGCATAATATTAAGAATTATGTAAAATGATATTCAAGAACTTGTGATATAAATTCATACCCAATATGTAATGTTATATGTAAGGAGATAACCCCAGCTAACAAAAATAAGTTGTCAGAACGTTTTGCTAACATTCCCATTAGGTTAGGAAAACGTTATTTCTGAATGTTTTTAAACATTGAAAACGTCCAGTTTTTTTTTATGTATTAAGAACGTTTTTTCTTGGTTAATGTGAACGTTAAACTTAAACAGCTAATGTAAGTCGAATGTAAGTTAATGTAAGTTAAATGAGTCATATTTATTTAACCGCCCAGAGAGCGCATATTTTAAATATCATTTAAGCATGGTGAAATTAGGCATTGGTAAAGATGCTTGCTGGGCACATAATTAACATTATTACTTGATGCACATGATGTTGTATAACGTTAATGGTCGCCGAATATAACCACAAAATCGTGATTGCCATTGACATGCATTTTTTTTTTTCATTGCATGTATAATTTCCTTTCTTTTACTGTCTATGATAATTTCCTGATAATTTCCCCACCCCCCGTTAATATAGGCATTCCCCGTTACCCATACTTCATTATTTAATGAAGTAGATAAATTATTTAAAGTTTGTGTATAAATGTTACTTCATATGTATTCACTTGCCACATACCAAATTATTTCCAATTCCTCAAAAACGTTGTTGAAATATTTTGTCCCGTTGCTTTTATGGACTCTCTATCTGTGGGCTTCTCCCTTGACTTTATGCCTCACCGATTGCCTCATAGAAAGGGCGTCACCAACGGACGTAGACCTAAACAAGATAGACCTAAAACCAATCAGAGTGATGAAGGAGATGACGTATGCAGAGCGACGGAGAAACATCTCCGAGTGTTGTTCTTTGCTCGGTTTTTAACAAAAAGGAAACGTTCAAACGTTCATCGCTTAAAACAGACGCGATAGCTGATTCGAACGAGTGATGTTCGACGGCGGCATCCATCTTTGTAATACAGGCTACAAAATCTGCTTCAAAATCCCAGCGCTGTCGTCATCGTGCAAAGCCCGCCCCAACGTTTCTGATTGGTGCCTCGATTTCAACGGACTGGAAATGGGCTTGAATGAGCTCTTTGCCAGACTAACTTTCAGAGCAAATCTAAATTTGCCGGAAGTTGTCTGGGTTTTCCCAGGCTATGGAATGCTAACAACAGGTGAAGGTCTGCTACAATGGCAGCCCCCAGGGAGGCTTCAGTTTCCGGCCGATGGATTACCCCCTTGTGTGTGTCACAGTCATCGTCTGCACCAGTCTGTCTTCGTCTGCACTACACTTCCCAGAATCCCTCTTGTTTTCACACCTGCACTCACTCCCTCAATTACCCACCTGCTCATCGTCTTCATCTGTGTCACCTGTTTCAGTTCATTAGTGTGTGTATTTAGTTCCTTCTGTTCACTCAGGCCTTGTCCACACGGACACGGGTATTTTTTATAACCGTGACATTTCTTGCGCGGTTCGGCCGTTCGTCCACACGGAAACACAGTATCAGGTCACTGAAACCGAAAATTTTTGAAAACCCCTACCAGGGTGAGTATTTTCTGAAACGCCGATTCCAGTGTTGTCGTGTAGACCGTAAAACCGGAGTTTTTGCGCCACTGACGGCTTCTGATTGGCCAACGTGGCTTTACGGTTAGGGTTATATCGCCGCCTGCTGGTGTTGCATGCTCTTGACAGCGCTTGATAGCGTGTTTTTGCGTTTTCATGTGGACAGTTTTTTTTTAAAACGCAGGAAGGCAAAACTCCGGTTATAAAAATACCCGTGTCCGTGTGGACAAGGCCTCAGTCTTTGTCGGTTCTTGTTTCATGTTATGTTATGTTATGTTATGTTAATGTGTGTGAGAATTCTTCTACCTGTCTGTATCCGTGTGAATTGTATTATGTTCTATTGGAAATAAAGATCATTGGAATTGGATCTGTTGACTGCTGCCTGTTTTATCTGCCCACACCACATCGTGACACGGTGGCTTTCAAATGGCCCAATATGCAGTTAATAGGGTGGTTTTTAGAGCATTCATTTTGCATGGAAAAGCCTTCAGGTGGCTTCAGTGTTATATTTTCTGTGCAAAAAGCTTCAACAATCCCTTTAAATGTCTGTTATAATGTGAACAAAATGCCATTTGAATTGATTATGGAAGATTTTCTGAAAGGTGATTTCTCTAGCGGCCTCATGAAGGACACATTTCACATTTCATAATTTACAAAGGCAGGGCCATTTAAACAGCCCTCTAGTTATTCAAATTTGGTCAACAATGAAAACAGCCAGTTTAGATCAGCATAATAAGTAGGCCTACATCTTTCCTTTTTCTGTTCAAAAGTAAAAATACAAACTAGCACAACACTGTTCTCTGTTAGCCTGTGAATAATAACTATGTTTCTTTGTTCATATTTGGCCCTGGGCAAGTCTTGCCATCATAGACACAATTCTAATGGTTCACAACGTTTTCTTCTTGCAGAAAATGCTTCTCTGGAACAGGTAGACACAAATGTTGTATTTTTATTACAAAGAATTTCTAATTAATTAACAGATTAATAAAGACATTGTTTAGTTTGCACCAAACTAAAAAGAAGATTAGAATGAACTGGAATGCAGTAACACAGAAAAAATAATCCTTTGAGTTCAGCGTATGCTTGAGAGGTCTAATTAGGAAGCCAACTGGGTTCTGGTGTGTTATTTCACAGCACATCCTGACACTCCCATGATCCCACCAGCCCCTGTGTCAGTTTCAGCATTTCAGTAGAAGAAAAGTACATGAAAGAAAAAACAAGAAAAGAGAACAAGCATGTCAAGAATTTTTAGTATGAAAAGCAAACTTGATTAAAGACATGTTGAGAACATATAAATGTAATGGGTATGGAAAGTATAAACAAATCAAATTCTCCCATAGCTGTTCATTGTGAAGGTTGTATGTTAAACAGTTGGTTCTTTCCCTAGTTGTGTGACATACAACCTTCCTAATGCAAATGAGTTGGAGTTTCAAGTCTCCTTTAAAAAAAAAAAAATTCAAACAATATATTGACAACGCTGCATGAACTGCTGTGGAGTGAAATGGCACCTCACAAGATATATTATGGTTTATTTAAAGTTACGAGGTGGAGGCCCCTCGCCTATATCCTGTTCTGATAATCAGAAGAGGGCCACTTCGGTGAATATCCAGGGTGATCTGAGCATAACAGTGGGACATTACCTGCCTAGCCAACCAACCATGGGTCCCACACGTACAAAGTCAGTACAAAGTCCTCCCCTTCGGGCTGTCCCTGTCGCCTTGCATCTTCATGAAGGTCGTGGAGGTAGTCCTTGTTCCCATGAGAGAATACGGTGTTCGCATTCTCAACTACCTCCTCGACTGGTTCATCTGTCGCTAGAGCAGTTATGCAAACACAGGGACATTTGTGCTCAGACACCTCAGCCTGCTGGGGTTTCGAGTCAACTGGGAAAAGAGCAAACTCTCCCCCGTGCAGAGGATCTCTTTTCTCTGTATGGAGTTGGACTCGGTCAACCTAACAGAAGAACGTGCTAGGTTGAGGTCTGAACTCGCTCAAGGGGAGGATGGCGGTCCAACTGAAACTACTTCAGAGGCTCCTGGGGCATTGCTTCATATGAGGGTGCTTCAGCACTGGCACTACCGAGTCCCGAGATGGGTATGGCAACGTGGCACACACCGATGCTAAACCTTCAGCCCGTGGTCAAACCTTGCATTTCTACAGGCAGGATTTCCCCTTAGAAAAAGTGTCCAGGCATGCTGTTGTCTTCACGGATGCCTCCACCACCGGCTGGGGTGCCACGTACAACGGGCATGATTAATGATTATCGGGTATTTGGGCGGGACCCCAACTGCATTCACACATACACTGCCTCGAGTTGCTAGCAGTACGACTTGCGTTGGGCCGCTTCAAATCACCACTACTAGGCAAGCACGTACTGGTCCGAACTGACAGCACTGCGGCCGTTGCGTACATCAACCGTCAGGGTGGTCTACGCTCCTGTCACATGTTGCTACTCGCCCACCCTCTCCCCCTATGGAGTCAGAAGCATCTGAGGTCGCTTTGTGCCATTCATGTACTCAATCGTGCAGGCGACGAGCTCTCACAACACCCTGCGCTTCAGGGAGAGTGGAGACTCCATCACCAGGCGGTCCAGCTGATCTGGGTTTCTCTTCCGCTTTGCCGCCTCTACCGGTATTGACTCACCCCTAACTAGGCCTGAGCTACCTCAGAGACCTTCTGTTTGTTGCACTGCCCTAATTGGCCAGTCCATATGTGTAATCTCCACATGATACCTCCCTACGGGCAGGATGTGGCCTCTGTAGCCTCCCTTTCCGCTTTGAGAGGGCAGGCTTTCCTATCCAATAGTCTTATTGTATGGGTCAAGTGGAACAACAGCAATCGACCTTCTCTGCGTAAGCCCTGTCCTATATTCCGCCAAAGCAGGTGCGGGGGGATCAGGTGGCTTACACGGGGCGCTGAAAAATGAATCACATTCTAAAAACCACATTTACATGACTAATTGTAATGTCATTGTGACTGCATCGTTTATAAGGTAATGTTTACATTTTATTTGGAGGGTTTGAGCAATAAAGCCACAGTGCTACTTTTCCACTATGTAAATGAGCCAACTATGATAATGATTTTGGACTTTACAAGCTGCCATATTTGTTCTGGCTTGTCTCAGCAATGATTTCTTCAGGTCTTCAATATAAAAGAGTCACTTCAACATTTGTTGGAAAGCACCTGTTTGTTTAAACTGAAAACGGTGTTTCACGGAATTCTATTTTTTAACAGAAATAGCGATGACTTATTGAAAGCTTTGTTTCTTTCTGTAAATGCTGCATAACAAAGTCTGTTATGTTGTAAAGTCCTTTTTTTTCCCCACATCACTGAATTTGTAACACCATGTTAACTCATTTTGCTGTGCATTTGTTATCTTTGAAACGTTATTTCACTTGCCAATATCCCTATCATCCCAGTGATCCGCACATTATCAGCCTCATCTTGAGTTAATCCACATTTGCACTGTACCTGGCTGCAGGGCTGCTCTGTGATTGAATGCTTTATTATAATACCATACAGTAAAATGCATTGCACTCTGATACTGGTAAGTTTATTTTTTTTATATCATAAGTCTCTGATGTATAATGTAGAATCTGCAATTGTTGTAGAAGCTGCAGCGATTCCAGTGTTTATGTCGCTAATAAATAAAGAACACAACATTATGATCCCTTGGAAAACGTCTCAAGTATCGGTGTGGACTGTATAAATCTGACCTAGAGACAGTCCATTTAAACAACAGCGTCTTAATGAAGTGTAGACAAAATGACAGGGAGACGGAAATTAAATCAGCTCTGGGAATCGCCCATGCTTTCGCAACTTTATTTTGCTGACATTATTTATTGTTTATGTTTATTGGTATTGATCCCTGCAGTAATTTTAAAAGCCTCAAGGGAATGATGATATGTCTGCAGTTCTTTATTATAGCCTAATATTGGTTTGCATATTCATGTAGTAAGTTAAAAACTCTTAATTCTTCTCACTTTTTCACTGCCCCATGATAAGTAATAAACACTGCTCTGGCCAGACAAATGTTGTCAGTGTTGGCTTGAGTATGTTGGGCATTTGCTTTAGATTTCAGTTCTAGCTCTCATAATTAACTGATATGATTTCACTATGACCTCTTCTACACCAAATGAAAAAACATTTGGGGAAAAGGGGTTAAGAAGTTCACGGCATCTGGCATTTTCCAGACTAATGATTTTTGAACTGAAATATGACGACCTTCTCTGACTCTAAAGAAGTGTCAGAGAAGGTCGTCATATTTCAGTTCAAAAATCATGAGGAAGTAAGGAAGTAAATTGATGGCAACCTAATATCGGCATCAAAACATTTCAACATCCTCAATTAGATGATTTTGTTCTCACTCAAGGATTTATTTACTGTCAATTTACTTCCTTAAAAAACACCAGAAAATGTTCAAATTTATTCATGCTTACAGTGAATACAGAAACAATATTCATTATGAAAATACAGTTAATGCACTCATAATTTTTTTTTATTTATTTATTTATTTAACCCTCTGGTGTTGTTCAGTCATTTTAGAGTGAAAATAAAAATGTTTTGAAATTTAAACAAATCGCTACTTCATCTGAATGGTACGAAACTAGTGGACATTACATATGTTTTATCTTTTTTTAGAAAACCATATGGCACTAATCTGCCTTCAAAAATGGGATTTTAAAGGCATTGTCTCTATTTTAAAATGAGATACTGGTAAAAAGGTAAAAATCAAAGGTAAAAATCTATCATAAATGTTAGTTAACCATCCACTCCTTGTTCCACTCCACATCCACTCCATCACCGTCAGACTCCTTACCTGTATACCATTTGTCTCGTCAAGCTTCCAGTCTTCTGTCCGTCTTCGATCCGTCGTCCTGTTCCAGATCTCCTGTCTTCTTGTTCACTCGTCACTTGCACAGAAAATCCACGTCAATCTTCACCAGCTAAGTCACCATCATCAGTCAACAAGTCTCACCACGCTGCTCAATAAACACTGTTATCACTATAACACCTGTCTGTTTCCTTCTGTGTTGTGACAATATGTTGTCATTGTGGACAAATTTGATCATTGCATTCACAAGGTACACGTGCAGGCCAACAAGTCATTATACTATAAAATAAATCAGCATTTATATCAATAATTAAATTAATCAAAATTCCTTTGCATACCCAATTTTGTGAGAATCAGACCAATGGCCTAGGATGAGTTAAAGGAGCTGTATGTAAGATTGTGGCCAAAACTGGTACTGCAATCACTTTCAAATTACTGACACGAGGTTGCCAGATATGCTGCAGGATCCGATTCCGACACGTTTGTAGCTGCAACTGTGGGAACTAGAGCAGAGCTGGCAACCCGGATGCCACAACACTGCTGACTCCGTGATTGGTAGATCGGTGGAGGGAGCATCAGACCAAAACACAACATGACAACATCAATATCAGTTGAGGGCTGCAACTTCACTTTTTAAATGACAATATCCTGGCCGGACTACTGTTGTCAGTGATATAAGTATTTGAAATGAACATGATTTCTTAATGTCTAGTGACATATCAGGGAAAATGTATGATTAATTGAAATAAATTTCTTACATACAGCTCCTTTAAAAAGGTAGGTTTTACTAAAAAAAAAAAAAAAAAAAAAAAAAAAAAACTCGGAAATGAACTGGATGTATCTTAAATCTGTAGATCGATCGATGATGTCCATGGATATATGTCTATAATAGTGAAATGTAACTATGCATCTATATTTATAATATAAAAGGTATGATGGATGAAGGACTGGCCTAAGCAGTTCTTTCACTATGAACCCGTAGAAGGTTTACAGAAGGATGAAGTCCACAATATTTCTGTTGTTATAAGTGACTGTGGGCCAGTAGTTCAAAGACTGGTGGTTCCAGCTATAGCCAGTTTCTGGTGAAGAGACATACTCACTCAACTCTCCACTGTCTGGTGTCTCTTTGCCAATGTTATAGAGTGTAAATAAGCCTTTCAACAGATGGTTAAAATGGAAGAAAACTATGTCCATGTCATAATATACTTGTTTCACTACCTTGACCCAGATCCAACCCCCCAAACTTGTAAACGCACAACACACGTTCCCCAGTGCTTGGCACACCACAGATGTGTCTCGGTTTTAACAGTGCCTACAAAAAAGTCACACAAATCAGCAGCAACCTTATTTTCTTCCATTGACAAATGAATCAAGGCCGCAATATATTGAATGGAAAGACTACCTGGAGCTGCTCTCCCGTGTTTGACCTTACTTTTATTTTCTTCTTCTTTTTTCTTTTTTTTTGGGGCATTGGCACACAACAAAGTAATACTGAAATGAATAGCAATGAAACTCAAAGGCTAGATGCAAGAGGAGAAAAGATGTGCTGTGATAATTTTGATGTCCTTTTTCTGGTCTGTGCCTATTTCTTTTGTCTAATTAGACAGTGGTCAGTCCTGTCCTGTCCCTGACTAAATTGATTCAGCACAACCTGCTCTTCTGGAAGTTAACTACCATTCTACGAGCACATAAAAGAGTCTGCTGTTTTATAAGTTTGGATGTCCAAATAAAACTCTTTCTTTTTTAACTCAATTTGGTGGGTAAGACATTTGTTACAGTTTTCAATGCTTCTTATGCAAAAGGGAAGTGCCATCTAAGACTGCTTTACATGTGTTAAACATTTGACTTGGATAAATGACATGCATGTTAAGCCTTCTGAATCAAATGTGTGCTTGTTATTTAAAAATTGTTTTAATTTTTTTCAACCAGACAGATTGTCCGTCTGTGTATTAGTGAATTTGTTTGTGATTTTTCAGAAGGTTACATTGTTATGGCAGTAGATGGCAACAAGTGACTGTCTTTAAAAGTGAATAATTCTTTCAAGGGATTTGTTCAAAACGCTTATTCGTTCACAACGAAACAAGTGACTCTCTTTATGAGTGCTTCATTGAATCATTCACTCAACTGATTCGTTAAGAACAGCTTCTCTAACAACAACAACAACAAAAAACGGGTGGTTTGCTATTGCTGTGATGTCATGTGAGTGACAGGTCGTCCCGCCCTTGCACCAGTAAACACGTCATCAGAGAAGAGATGTCTCTGCAAGAGAGAGGGATTGTTATTTTGATTAAATATTATGAGGGCAAATGAATAAATAATAATAATAAAAATAATAATAATAATAATGTGCACGGATAAATCATATATAATAAATGCTGCAATATTCTATAAAAAAGAAGTTGATTTCATGGTGACTTTAGGTATCTGCAGCTCCCCTGTGATGTTGCCCCAAGGAATACAATATGATCGACAGGGATTTCTTTCTCATCAACCACTCTGCTTTCGGCTTTAATTTACACCACAGAGATTCTCTGTGCCTCTCTTGAAATAAATTAATTAATCGCCAGCAGATTGGCTCTTGTAATAAAACAGCTGTGGTCTGGTTCCCCCCCACCCAAAGGACCAAAGGAACCAGTGATATGAAATACAGCCTCCCTCTTTGGGTCCACTTCGTGCTGCTAATGAAAAGTCTAATAGAATCTAATGATTTAGCCTCGGATACGCTCACTGCACGGCTGTATGTGTAGCCATTTGAGTGTTCTCTACATCTCAGCTATTTGTATCCATTTGCAAAGATCGTACCTGGATTTAATTAATGGCCTTTGTAGCATTTGTGTACTCAGTGCCGTCTGGAGGGCTTTGGTTAATTTGACCCGACTGCATGCGAAAGCAGAACAAGGGAACAGGTCCCATGGGTATTGTTACTGTCTATCGCTTTGGTTTGTCAAAAACAAAAGGTGGTTACATGGTCAGATACACAGATCGTCTAAGACTTGCATAAGAGGATAGGCAGCTTGTTGTTAGCAAATTCCCATTTGCATTCATTCACAGATGTGTATGCATCTGAATTTGCATTATAATTGATCTCCTCTCCAGCCAAACAGCCTATAGTTTTCGCAGTTATTCTGGCTTATTTATGCCCTTGTTTTGGTTTAATTAGCGTGTACCAATATGAGGGAACATTAACAATGCAAAGAGCACAGATTTAGCCATATCTAATGAGGGCACTATCTTTTCATCCAATATGGACTTGTTTGGCCTGTTGTTTTGTTAGCTGAATTGATTACACACTTCGTCTTGAATGCAACAATTTACATTGATTGCTGTGGATATCGTAATTGGTCTACGGTGGTCTACCGATTGGGTAAACAACACTTTAGCATAGTGTGTATTGTTATCTTTTCTCCTTATACAGAGACAGCTAAGCCATTTGTAGGTTTAGGTGTATGAATATATGGAACATAATTGGTGAAGTTTTTTTTTAGCCCAGATCAGTCCAACAGGAACATTGACATTGAACCAGTAGAATGCATCAGTTGGGTTCTGGAAGTAAAAATTCCATTCATTTTTCAGGGGAATTGATTTTTGACAATAACCTATAAACCATTATAGACAGACCTACTGTGAGCCACAAGGTTGTTTATTTGATGGTGTGTCGACTGTTGAAGCTATCAGCCCGCATTATTTCAACATATATATTTTTAAGTAGGCATTCTTCCCTATTGTGATGCATATCTGAGTAAAGGCTGTTCCAAACTTAAAATCGAATCAGATTTTCAAAATGTGAGAGACCACATACATGACAATAAAAACAAAATCATAGATTCAACAGCTTTGCCGCGATGTGACAAAGACAGCACACCACTCACTAACAGATTCCATTCGCAAACAACAAGAGTCCCGACTGTGACCACGTGAAATCTCGAAAAATCTCTTGCGGTCAAATGTGACTTTAGAGTAAACACATATGGCGGAAGAAATGGGGATAATGTTGTTTGGAGAAATTGTGTTTTTTACAGAAAATTCACTGAAAAAAAAAAGGAAAAAGGTTTGGATGGATTCATGAGTTCTGAAAAGTGAAGCTAAAACGTTTTGATCGCCCCCAGGTGGCTGGATGCAGTATAGCTAAAAAAAAAACATCGTCTCCATCCATGTAATCAGGACATGTAAATGGGACATGAGACAAACTAAACAATGATACTCGCAAATTTACTTTAGCCATTTTGGAATGTCTGTTGGAGGAGCATCACAATAAAGAGTTAGCAGATATTAAGCAGACAGTCTACTAATACTCTAATGAGAGTTAGTTGATATGTAGTTGCAAAGTTACTTACAGTCAACAGAATATTCAAATGGGACCTTCAAAATAAAGTATTACCAATAATCTGTAGAACCATCAAAATAATCGTGACTTTACCTAGGATTGTCAGAATGAGAGAATTGGGCCCAAAATCGGCAGATTATCTCATGGTGAGTTAAAACGGCTTGGGCTTATCATGGCCAGTGCTTCATGGGACTGTAGTTATTTCTCTCATTTAAGTTGTTAAGTAAACAAGTCTTGTACCTTTGGGTTTTTTTTGTCCGATTTCCAATACTTTTTTTATTCAAATCAAAGTTTGTGGTTCACCTTAGCTGGTTGGCATTTGGTTCATGGCTTATAACTCTTTAACAAAGGCTTTGTCTAAGCCATAGCCTTGTGGGCAGCGCTTTAACATATAGTGCAACAACGCTTCGGGCGTCCTGAGACCTCACTTGTGGTAATTTCCTGATCCCGGGCCTCTCCTCCTTTATCACTTCCTGTCTCTCCTTGACTGTCCAATCAAGAGGCAAAATCGCCCCCCCCAAAAAAACAAAAAAAAAAACAAAAAAAAACAACAACAACAAAAAACCAAACAAACAATAAAAACCCTATGGGAAAAAAATACTTCCACCATATAAAAATATAAGGCAGAAATATGAAGTACTCTGCAGTACTAGTAGTGTGCAGCTTTTTGGTTTAAATTACGCACACTTTGAGTCATTTCCCCAGTGAGTTCTGAGAGTCCCAGAGAGCTTTTTCTTTGTTGAGGAAATACATTTTATAGAAAACAAACAAGAAACCAATAGCAAATAACTTTTTGGGGTTCAATTTTCCTTTTGGCAAGATGGTTGGTTGTAACACGCCTCAGTCTGGATTGAATCCTTAAGCGGCTGCGTTACCACAGGTTTTGATCAGTCTCTGAGCCCGAGTGTGCCTTTGATCTGTGCTTGTCAGATCCAGAGAGTTAAATGTGACTGGGAGAGAGCACACCTGCGACCTGGCTGGAAAGATTATTCTGTGTCAATATTCATTAACCTCGGGCCATTTTCCATCAGTATGCTCACGGCTGTAAGTATGAGACTTTATCTACAGGGGACACGGCCACACTGCTCCGCATTTCATTTTCATATTTAAATGCCTGTTCTCTTGAACTGTTGGCACTTTTAAACCGCAGTGTCCTACTCTGCCGGTTCTGAATGGAAGGAAAACAAAACAGAAATATGTGTGTTTGCCCTCCGATACCAAATGAACATACTGACATAGTTGGTGCATAATGGGGTGCATTTGGACTGCTCATATTATAAGATTACTCATGAAATTGTTTGAAAATTCATCCACAAATAATCATTTATTTTTCCATATCATTCTAAACTAACATTAATACATTAAACACATTAAAATACTGATATAAAAGTTTGCATATAACCATAAATTACATTATTATGAATAATAATGTACATACAATTATATTTACAAATGAAAATCAATGAAATATTAATAATGAGCAATTTGCATAAATAGACAAATTATCTGTTCATCACTTTAAATATATATTTAGTATAATTATGTACAGACACATTTCAGTACATTCACGTTGTTTCCACAAGTTCAGGATAATGTTTTGTATGTTGCTGTGTTTAGTAATCCAGAATGGATCCGTGTACTGTAGTAGGTATATGTAGTCAGGTCAAGGTTGTTGGTTTAGTTTATTTGTTTTGGCATCTCTATTTGGTCCTGTACGGTGTCGCAAATTGACATTTCTAAAACTAGGGATGTCCAGATCCGATCATGTGGTTTCAGACTCGATCGGAATCGGACGTTACCTCCCGATCAGGACTCGGAGATATATGTATATATTTTCTCATTATATTTTAGCACATCTATAGTTATGCGGTGGCACAGAGTTAGACACTTTTGACTCCACACAGAAACAACAATGCGTGCGGCATGACATCACTGTTGCAGAGACGCTATTGGTTAAATGCCGGCAAAGTACACTGAAGCAGCATGAAGCGGACAGCGCGATTATGTCTGCGGTCTGGAGGTATTAAAAGTTGATGACAACAACATTGCCATAGCAAACTGTGAGATATGTAAACTTGGGATTGCAAGAGGTGGAAAGGAAAATGCTACATTTAACACAACAAACCTGATACAGCACCTCAAAAACAAACACCCGACACAATACAGCGAGTTTACCACACAATGGATTGACTCAAGTTTTGTTTTACGCCGTGCAACCCCAGGAATTTCGCGGATCGCACACCACAGGGTGAAACTTCTGTGAAACTTACTTCTGTGATGACAATAAGAGTTAGGAGTGCAGTTCCTAAAAGCACATTACTGGACATCCCTATCTAAAACGTAAACAAGCTCTAAAAATGTCTTGAACTTGGCATGATAGTTTTGATCTGTAATTGTTTTTTTCTCATGCCTGCTTATATGTGAAAAAATGAATTATATGGACTCCATATATCATGGTTGTGTGTCCTTTTGGAGTCTACTAGTGTCTATTAGTCTAGTGTCTATAGTGTCTAGTCTTGTCTACTAGTTATTCTTTTTTGGAAAGATACCTACATTTACTTATAAAAAGCTTGTAAATACAGTTTTGTGAGAATCAACCTGCAATCTGATCAGTTTACTTTACTGGATATAGCAAATGATGACAAGACTAATTATGTATACTAAATTTCACAATAAGCAATTAATTAAGTGTATAGTTACATAAATTTAGTAAATCAACAAAAAATTATATAAATAACTGTTCCGTGTTCTCCCCACGGAAAGGGCAACCCAGTGTACAAAGGATATTACTCGGATTTCACTTTTCTTTGTTTATTTTATTACAAGTGATAACCAGGTAATAAACCTGAAATAAGAAAAATACAACATCTAAATTTTCATGTGCATACTACAAACATACTTCAATAGCTCAATAACAATATGCAACAATAAATAACATGAATAAAAATAATATAATATATATTTATATATTATGTAATCATAAATACACTATAATAATAATCATTTCATAATTCTCATGTACACGCTTCACACTTCAACATTAATATGCACCATACTCAAGTCTTACCAAAACCTATGCAAGCAGGAAACTACAGTTCCCATAATACCCCGCGGCAAACCAGGAAGAACAACATTACTTGCATTAAATACCCGTCCGCGATTCATACTTCAAACATTTGAAAAGCAAAATAAAGTAATCACAAATGGACACGTCTGGTATAGCGATGTTAAAAGTATGTCTAAATGTTAGTTTTATGTTCCATGGCTACGGCCACCACGTCAACTCATAACTTTGAAGCATAGCGCTATCTTTAACGTGCAGCAGACACAAACACAGCACAACAACATAGCACGGCGATAACAGACAACACAAAGTGCACATCACAAAAGCAAACAAGAAAACATCTGAAATTAGGAGAGCTTACCAAGTGGCTGCACACCGGGTTGAACGTCATTATAGACTAAATGAAAATCGCGCTTCCTTTTAAAGGAGAACTCCGGTCAATTTTAACATTGAGCTCCTTTTTTTGTACATTTGGACTGCTGTCAATACAGAGAACATCGACAAAAATCGGTGTTGCCTACACCGTGTTATCGTCTTTTTAAAATTCGCTCCCTGTTGACTTCAATAGGGCAAGTTTTAAACCTGCTTTTAGCCTCTTAACATCCTTGATTTGTCATTACAAGTGCACAGCCATGTGAGTGGTGTTATTAAGAGTGAACACGGTCAATCTGACTGCAGTAGATGTGAAAGATATGAATAAAAATGACGTTAATTCAGCCAGCTCACATACCTGTATTTTCTTTCTGTTTTCGGTCGAAGTCCACAGTAGTCGATTGTCGAGTTCGCGCGCGCGATCATCAAACTCAAAAACCTCCTCAGTGTGTTCAACATCTGATTCGGATGAACTATCCATTTGAGCTGATATTCTCGAACACCACACAGCACCATCATCGGCTGACAGCTGACAGTTAGAGTCTCTACTGTTGCTTAGTTACCAATGATCGCGCACGCGAACTCCACAATCGACTACTGTGGACTTCGACCGAAAACAGGAAATAAATACAGGTATGTGAGCTGGCTGAATTAACGTCATTTTTATTCATATCTTTCACATCTACTGCAGTCAGATTGACCGTGTTCACTCTTAATAACACCACTCACATGGCTGTGCACTTGTAATGACATATCAAGGATGTTAAGAGGCTAAAAGCAGGTTTAAAACTTGCCCCATTGAAATCAACAAGGTGCACATTTTAAAAAGGCGATAACACGGTGTAGGCAACACCGATTTTTGTCGTTGTTCTCTGTACTGACAGCACTCCAAATGTACAAAAAAATAAGCTCAATGTTAAAATTGACCAGAGTTCTCCTTTAACAAGGTAAACTCCGGTCACATGTTTCACCGCACACTCCTCTCTTAAAGAGGCACTACACTATTACTAAACTCAAACGTTTCTGTTACTTGCAACCTTTATAACTCTAGTTTAAGGTAAACATTTAAATTAAACATAAATAAAGAAATAACAAAACTTCACAAATGACAGAACTCCACAGAAAACACAACAATAACAATATAAAAGTTATTCTTGCACGCACACACATGCATGCACGCACACACACACACACACGCACACGCACACACGCGCGCGCGCACACACACACACACACACACACACACACACACACACACACACACACACACACACACACACGCACGCACACACACACACACACACACACTGAATATGCTATATTGTGAAATAAAATGTTGGTCATATTCCCCACCCTTAAATGACAGGTTAATAAATATGATTGATAACATAATTAGAATACATGATGCTAATTCTCTCAAATAGGCAACAAACGAGTGTGATTTATTATGTGACAAGCTAACTTTTTTCACCATCTGATTATGATGAGGCAGTTGAGGTTGATTCTTTTATCAATGTTAACATCTCCATCTCATCTTGTTAAAATTAATAAATAAAACAAAGAATTTTTAAGTTCCATTTTCTGTCATCCATTGTCCAATGACCTTTTTCTGTTTTAGGTTTTTACTTTGGTAGGCCTACTCACAGTATTGGTATTGAGATATTTTTTTCAGGTAGCTTATCAAAGTCATTTTGGTATTGTGACAACAGTAGTTTATTCAACTGTTCTGTAAAATCATATTTGAAATTGGATAATTTGCCCATATTTGGGGAAAACAGCACGCTCGTGAGATATTTATTTATTATATAGAAATGTAAGACAAAAACTCATTCTGGGTTTTTTTTTTCTTTTTTTTCTCCTATTGAATTTTGGGATCAATGTAACTGAATTTTGTGCTAAATCATGCAGTGAAAGCCAGTGACACATACTCCATAATATCAGCTTCCACATTAAAACAACAATTATGATATTATCGTAAATGACACATATCACACATAAGGGTGACTAAATAACTGTTAATAAAAAAATTAGTTTTTGGTAAACGGTCCCTATATGAGCTTTTAATATGTATGCTAGTGACACCACCTGGGTAAGGTTGTGTGTTTCCATCTGTTGCAAATATAAGAATCAGCCTTTGCTTTTCAAATTCACACTGCAGCAGAACACCAATTCATCTCATGGCAGGACCCATTTAACCTCTGGTGGGCTTAGTAATTGCCTCTTTGGACTACGCAACACTTCAAACAGTGACAGGTGGGGAATTTGAGGACAAATCCTATGCAGCAAGAGAATGGTTTCGGATTTTTTTTTAAACATTTTTTTTTTTGGCATTCAGTGTTCCCAGGCCTTTGAATGCATATTAAGGACAGCAGGGAAGTGGTTAATCATCTCCTCACACCAGCAGTTCGGCTCATCCCTGCCAGGCTCTGACATTTCCTCCCTTCAGCCAGCCCCACCCCCCATCACCCGCTCACCTAATAGACACTGACATATAGAACGTCACAGGAAACTTACAACTGCAACCCACGGCAGACCTACCTTTCTGTTTCTATTTTTAAAACAATACAGGTTCAGTGTGAAATGTGTTTGTATAAAGTAGGAATAAATCTGCTAGGCCGAAGGCTGCATGGGTGACAAGCCCCAGTTTGACAGTTTACGAGGGCGTATCAGTGTTTGATTTGTCTGCTTTCTGAGGTCACTGATTTTAAGCTCTAAATGAACCGAGGCATGGCAGTAAACCTATGGCCATGGACCGCTGCCGGCCAGTGTCTTCCACTGTTTGCAAGTCATAAATAAAAGAATTACAGAGCGTGTGATGTGTGATGAGAGGTGCTCTGAAAGAGTTGTATGAAGTAAATGAGTCTAGAATCTGTTATTTGATGTTATGTCTTTTATATTAATGAAGAACATTGCTTATTCAATTGAAAGCTCTTAAACTCATTTGGAAATTGTCTACAAGACAGCAGTTTAGGAGAGGGTTGGATGATATTAAAAAATTATGAATTTGAATTTATTTATTTTTTAGAAACAATTTCTAAACTACATTGAAATATTAAATTTTCTTAATAACTTGTTTTTAAATAAAATATTCAAACGTATTAATACGGTATGTGTGTGTGTGTGTGTGTGTGTGTGTGTGTATATTTGTGTGTGTGTGTGTATTAATACAGTAGCACAAATGTGTATTAATGTATTATTTAATAGAATATAGAATATATTAAACACATTTGTTTGTTTTTTTATTTCTATGTACTGAATTTTTTATACATGTGCTTTCACGGTTCATTTTATTTCCCAATAATAATATAATATAATATAATATAATAAATTAACCATAAAATGAAAATACATTTATTTATTTGAATTAGATTTTATGAAGTAGAGTAAATGAATTACAAAATTATATAATACAAAATAATGAAATGTACAGTTTCAATTTGCTTTTACTTTCTAAAATTTTTCCAATTACAATTCTGCTTCCTGTTTGCTTCCTCAATTCAAATCATGAACTGAACTGAAATCTAATTTCACTTCTAGATTGTAAACGGGAGATACCAAACTTCTCCTTTAGAATAAAAGAGTAGAGATTCTCTGAAAGAAGCATTTAGCAAAGCAAATTGATTGTGCCGTGTCATCACCTTGCGTGGGCTTGTTAATCAATCACCTTTTTGATAACTTCAGTGGCTTCAATCAGAAAATTGAGGCCAATCGATCAGGACAAACAGTCCTTGAATTCACATTTGGAAAGCAACACGAGGCACTCCGATTTGGCTAAATCTTCTAAATGTGTGTGTGCTGAGATTTAACGGCTTTAGAGGTTTTGTGAAAGTTTTGTGTTTGTAATCAGGGAGCATTAACCGTAGCTTCTCATCTAGCAAACTTCTAACCTGAGATTTACTGCACTGTCCCCCTTAGAGCTGTCATGCCTGAGCAAACGTGTGCTGCGTTTTTCCAGCACTTTTTCTCTTTCATCACTCACTGAGCTGAGACCAAAAGAGTATTTGGATTTAAGTTGTTAATGTAAGGCTAGCTGAGCCTAAATGCGTTAGCGCCTTGCAAACTGATCATCCGTAGATGAGCAGGCTAATTGGTGCCCTAACCATGATGAAGTACGGTGCAGTGTGACTGTTACTGAGCTGCCCTAACATTGAAGACTGCTGGAATTCCCTCTGGCTGAAATTGCAGAAGCGTCATTCAGAACGATTGTGATCTGACACTCCTCCTCAATTTCTTGTTATTCCCTCTACCTTCAATAACGTTTGAAGATGTACCTTCAGAGGTTTTTATGAATATTGTCTTCTCATGAAGATTTGTAATGTCCGTGAATAGATATCTATGCTGCTATGCTGAAACGGGCCGCCGAGGCTGTTGGGCTCGAGTGGAACTCTCCACCGTGTCCTGTTCAGTCTCGGTTGGAATGATTGGTATCTCGGGGCGGGCCATGCTGGTTCTTTCCCGAAGTGCATGGAAAAGTTATTAGGTCATTGACGGCACCTTTTACTGCCGAAAAATGCCTGAGTGGTCCCAAGAGGGCAAATCTGGCGGAGTGTGACCCTGTAAAGTCTTTCATCCCTCAGCCCCCTCTTGTTCGCCAGCACGGCAGCTGGGTGCAGTTCGAGGATCCAGTCATCCGCCTTCTTACGCATCCCTTGTCGACTCATGGAGACAGGTAAGTGTCATGCACCACACTTAGGCCCTACTTCGGGCCGCCTTCGGGCCGAGTCTACTGGCAAAGGACGCGATGTAGCCTCTTCCTTCAGCTGATATGAAGGCTGGGTTCTATAAGCCCGTACTTCATTGTACCCCAGAGAGGTGGGTCACGACCATCTTGGTCCTGTGTTAATTGAAATGGGCCCTTTTTCGAAAGCTTCTGTTCAATTTGTTACACAGAGATGCATTTCCAAATGCTCCGTCCCCAAGATTGGTCTGATTGACTTTATTGATCCCACACTGGGGAAATTCCTTTGTCACAGCAGCTCCAGCAAAGTACAAAAAATACAAATAGAATAGAATAAAATTAATTACAATATTAATAATAATAATAATAAATGATCCAACTGTATTTACACAATAACCAACCTTATGTAAACAGACAATTTATAAACACAAATATACAAATAAATATGCAAATAAATAAAGGTAACATTGTCCAGTTGGAGGTGACACAAAGTAATAAATAGATAAGAAATGTAGTGCATAAAATTGTTCAGTGCTACTCAAGTTCAGCAGCAGCTAGCAGTGCTGTTTTGTGATGTTGCATTAAAGAGTCTTAACTGCTACCGGGGTGAAGGACCTGCGGAAGCGCTCCTGCTTGCACTGAGGGTGCAGCAGTCTGCTACTGAAGGAGCTGCTCAGGGAGCTCACAGACTCATGTAGGGGGTGAGTGGTGTTGCCCATAATAGATGCCAGCCTGGCTAACATCCTATATGAGTCTGTGAGCTCCCTGAGCAGCTCTTTCAGTAGCAGACTGCTGCACCCTCAGTGCAAGAAGGAGCGCTTCCGCAGGTCCTTCATCGCAGTAGCAGTTAGACTCTTTAATGCAGCCTGGCTAACATCCTCCTCTCCCCCACCTCCTCTATGGTGTCCAGAGGACAGACCAGAACAGAGCTAGCCTTCATCACCAGTTTGTTGAGTCTTTTCCTATCCCTTTCTGTGCTCCCAGCTCCCCAGCAGGCTAGTGCATAAAAAATTGCAGACACCACCACAGAGTCATAAAAAGTTTTTAACAGAGACCTGCACACACCGAAGGAACTCAGCCTCCTCAGCAGGTGGAGACGGCTTTTGCCCTTCTTGTACAGGACATCTGTATTTGTAGACCAGTCAAGTTTCTTATTAAGGTGAACACCCTGGTATTTGTAAGTCTCCACCCTCTCAATGTCGACACCCCGGATGTTCACCGGTGTGGTACCCAGTGGCCTCCGGCGAAACTCAACCCCCATCTCCTTTGTCTTGCTGGTGTTGATGTGAAGATGGTTTAACTCACACCAGTTGACAAAATCCCCGATGACCTCCCGGTATTCCTCGTCATTGTCCTCTGATACCCTCCCAACAATTGCAGTATCATCAGAGAACTTCTGCATGTGACAGCTGCTTGTGTTATGCCTGAAGTCCGCTGTGTTCACGGTGTAGAGAAAGGGAGCGAGCACTGTCCCCTGTGGTGCTCCTGTGCTGCCCATTACCACATCAGACACACAGTCCTGGAGCCTCACATACTGTGGTCTGTCAGTGAGGTAACTGATGATCCATGCAGACAAGTGGTGGTCAACACCAGCTCCTAATAGTCCCCCAGAGCAGCGATGGTTGAATTGTATTGAAAGCACTGGAGAAATAAAAAAACATTACCCTCACAGTGCTCCCAGTGTTCTCCAGATGTGACAGTGCTCTGTGTGAAAGATAGATGATGGCATCCTCCACCCCTATGCCTGGTTGGTAAGCAAACTTTAAGGGGTCCAGTTCCAAGCTCACCACGGTTCTCAGGTGTCGTAATACAATTCTCTCCAATGTCATCAGGTGAGAAGTTCAGGTCACCGGTCTGAAGTGGCTGGGTTCCCTGGGATGTGCATTTTTTGGAACTGGAACAACACACGATGTCTTCCACAGGACTGGAACCCGCTCCAGACTCAGACTCAGGTTGAAGATGTACTGGATGACCTCACTGAGCTGATCTGCACAATCTTTAAGCATTCTTGAGCAGATTCCATCCAGGCCCGGTTGTAAAGCAGGGGATGCTGATGTCTTCGAATCCCTGAGTGGGGATGAGTTGGGCCACAATGGCCAGAGAGGTAAAGTCACCGACAGGTCTGAAGTCCGGTTGGAGGTGAGAGGGTAGAATCAAATTTAATTTAATTAAAAAGATTTAATTTAATTAAAAAGATTTAATTCATTTGCCTTATCACAGTCACCAGAAACAAAGCCTTTGCCACTGACTTTTTTCTGACCAGAGATGGTTTTCAGACCCCTCCAAACCTCCCTTGTGTTGTTTTGTTGGAGGTGTGACTCTAACTTCTTCCTGTAACTGTCCTTTCCTTTCCTAATCTCCCATCTTAGCTATTTTTGAACCCTCCTCAACTCATCTTTTCCCCCAGATTTAAAAAGTATTTTCTTCTCGTTCAGCAGGGCTTTAAGTTCAGAAGTCACCCAAGGTTTGTTGTTGGAAAAACACTGAACCCTCCTCTTAGGTATGGTGTTCTCCACACATAAATTAATGTAGTCAGTAACACAGTGAGTGAGAGTGTCAATGTCCTCCCCATGAGAATTACAGAGCATTTCCCAGTCTGTAGTCTCAAAGCAGTCTCTCAATGCTTCACTGGCCCCCTCAGACCATTCCCTCACATACCTAGTGGTGGGGGGTTGTTTACTCACCAACGGTATGTAAGCAGACAGGAGATGGACCAGGTTGTGATCTGAGCGGCCCAGCGGAGGGAGGGGTGAAGAGCTATATGCCTCTTTAATGTTGGCATACAGCAGATCCAGTGTTTTATTGTCCCTTGTGTTGCATTTAACATACTGGGTGAAGGTTGGAAGTGTTGGGGATAGGAGAGCACAAATATAGACTCATCTCCGGAGAAAAGAAAGAAGGACTGTGGGTGAGATGTCTGCAACTGTGACACGACTCTGTGAAGGAGCTCACATGCAGCTGAAGCATCAGCTGAGGGGGGGATGTAAACAGTTAACAGTGCAATAATGTGTGAAAACTCCCTCGGAATGTAATAAGGCCGCATGCTAACCGCTAACAACTCAATGGTTTTAGTACAGTGCTGCTCCTTAACACTGATGTGCCCAGGGTTACACCATCAGTTATTCACAAACATCGCAATTCCCCCACCCTTCCTCTTACCGCTCTCCTTTGCTCTCCTGTCCGCGCTCACAAGGTGAAAACCATCCAGTGAAACCAGTGAGTCCGTAATGAGTTCATTCAGCCAAGTCTGCTGACGCTGCACTCCTTGTATTCCCTCTGCAGCCAGGTTAGCGCCGTTAGCTCTTCCATCTTATTGGGGAGAGATCTCACGTTCCCCATAATAACAGCCGGGATGCACGGTTTGTACCGTCTTTTCCTTTCTCGATGTTTAGCTCCAGCTCTGCATCCCCTCCTTCTTCTTCTAAATAATTCCTCCGGGATCTCCTGTCTTTCAGTAGGTAAAAACCTAGTGTGCCTCAGTGCCCGTGTGTAAACAATGGAGCTGCAGCCGAATGATTCTCCCATTACAAAGTTGTAAAGACACAGCTAATCTCCACAGTAATACGTCCCTGTGCACATACATTGAAGAAAGTTTTTACGCGAAAAAAGAAATAAAAATAAGTGAAAGACACTAACATTCACGGAAAAAATGTCAAAGCTTCGGCAACATGCTACCACTCATAGCCAGTTGTGTCCTCAGGTCAACTGGGAAAGAGTAAACTCGTCAACGGACTGAGGATCTGTTCTGGCTCCTGGGGTATATAGATATATATAAGCTGACCCCGGGGCCCCGCAGAAATGCATTCCCCTGTGAGCCTTCTAAAGCGGCTATGCGAGTCATTGTCGCTTGGCGCCCTCTCAAGTTCAGTGATTTTGATCACACTCAGGTGTTGAGCAGAGATGCTCCTGGAGCTCAGTGATATTCTTCACTCCTAGTGTTGAGTAATACTCCTGTCTTGTGCGCGGATGTTGATTGCATGTACTGTGCTAGGTCAGGAGTGGAGCAGGTCAACTGATAGTTGCCCCTTATTGGCTTAACCAGACCTAGTTCTCCCCTCGACAGCCCTTCCTGACTTCCCCTGAAAACATTCTCAGGGACGGGCATGATGACACCCGCGTTCGGACCCCTGGAGGATTTAAGGCCGGTCCTAAATTTGGACGCGGAGGTTCAGGTAGCTACCGCAGGATTATGTGGTAGTCACCATCACTTCTGTGAGAGCACCCCCTGAATAGGAAGTTGTGCTTACGTCAAATAGAAGTGGAACCTATTCGTTGAATGAGTCTTCTCTCCGTGAGGAGATCCTGAAAGCGTTCGGTCATTTCAGTGCTCTCTTTCCTGCAAGATGGGTTGGAGTGAGGGCTGTGTCCTCCACCCTCAATATGATGTTGTCTCTATTTTTGACGCACATCATGATGCAGTAGCATGGGAAGCACGTCCTGATAGTCAGGTCCCTGAGGGGAGCAAGGGAAATGAATCCCCTTGCGCCCCTCTTTATCCTCTTTGGCCTTATTTCTGGTGCTACTGCACTGCAGAGACCGCCCCTGAGCCACTGCAGGCAGTGAGTTAAAAATTCTGTTTTAAAGAAACAGTTCTCCTGCTCGCCTGGTTTCCACTTGAGGGTAGGGACTTGCTCGCTTTCGGTCAATGAGTTGTGCCTGGAATTCGGGCTGGCTAACTCTCACAAGCTGAGACCCCTGCCTGGACATGTGCCCAAGGTTCCTACCTCTCCCTAAAGGTGGAACCAGCTAGTGAGCCTGCAAGCGCTGCCCCGGAGGAGGCAGACCCAGCCCTGGCTTCTCTGTCTGTCCGCTTATTGCGGTTGTACGTGCACAGAGCTTAAGCTTAGGACCTCAGACCAGCTCTTGTCTGTTAAGGAAATCAGCGGAAAAGGGAAGGCTGTTTACAAGCGAGGTTGGCCCACTAAATTAGTGATTTTCTTCATCTTGGTGAAAATTCTGAGATGCACGACACGTGTACACTTAGGTGGTGAGCTCCTCTGAAGTGATTGTGTGCTCCCGCCTAGGCGTTGACACAGCGTGATTCACTGACAGATTTTCTTGAGGTGGGGCCTGCGCGACACCTTTGGTCGAACCGCTACTTCCTGTGCGCACACTTTTTATGAAGCCCTTCCTTCCATGTACAGGGAACACTTTCCCAGTGATTCTGCAGGAACAGCAGTGACTTCCCTGGCCTAACCTGTCCTGTCTCCTTAAATCGGGGGGATCAGGAGGCTCTGTCTAAGCACTGGAAGGTGGCAGCACAAGTGGCGTTTTCAAATAGATTCCTCCTTCAGGGAATGGTGGGTTGTACGCAACCAGGATGTCACTGTAGATTCGATCAGACATGTTGTAGGAAATAGAGACTATCAGACTACCACCTGTATTAAATACTGTAGTTTCTTTTCAGAGGGATTTGGTGCTTAGTGAGTGATGGTGAAAACATATTTTGGAGATTATTAGGTTGTTGATCAGAAATTTAATGGAGCGGAAGAACATATTTTCAACAGTGTGCATAGCCCCTCTTTTGTTTCTGTTTCTGTTTCAGTAATTAATCTTCATTAATGGTTTGGCAAAACTCCACAAAAGCATCTGGAATTAACAGAATGGCATTATAATTAATAATACAAGATAAATGATAATTTCATTCTCATGGATTGAATTTAGCACTGTCCAACGTGTTTCTCAGGGTGACACATTTTAAGGATTATTTAAATTTCTCTTCCGTGATCAAAATTCAAAAGTAAAACTGAATAAGTAATTTACATAGGGATAAGCTAGTAATATAGTATCATTTTATTCCCATAGATGATGATACTGTGAACTATACACGTTTGTTTGGCTTAACAAGTGTGACAACCATGTTCAACAATACATGCCACTGTTAAAAAAACAAACTGTAGGCACCCATCTTTGTTCGATATTTCTGTGGTTGTCTATGTCAAACGTAATCATTTAGGGAATTCATATCTGTATTTAAATGCAGTTGTGCATTTTCCCACTGTGGACTTGGCCATTCTTTCAGTTCTCAGTTTTCTGAAGAAGAAAAAAACCAAACTGTGCCAAATATCCAAAGGCTCATGAAGTGTTGCGTACCAAAAAGCAGCTGTATACTGCACTTAGTGGTGAAAAATATTTTTTTCTCCATTTAAACAGATTTAAATGGAAATTAAAGAACCACATTACTTGTGTGTGTGCTGTTTTAATAAAAAATCCAGGTCAGTAATTTTCTCTTGTGAACTGCGAGAAAAACACTGACATTTCCGATTATTTTCCCATGTGGAACAATTACTGAATTATCCAAAAAGGGCTAAAGATTTAAGAACACTGAAAATGGGAGATGCATCTTTACATGGAAGCCAGGTTGGATTTGACTGTATTTTATGGTGTGGTGTATAATTTTACAGTCTGTTGTTAAGCTACTGGGAACCACCTGTGGTGAACATTTACATTAATGACCTATAAACATCCATATTTACATCATCTTATGTCGTTTCTCTCTGTTCCCTTTGCCTAATGATGCAAACTATACTGTGATCAAGACACCCTATTATTTCATGCTTTTTGTTTACAGAACAATATGCAAAGGTGTACCATAATTAGCATCTACTCTTTTGTACTTCTACATTTCACCATACAGTTCAAAACCAATTCCCCATTCAGATTCTGAAACCTTTGATTTCCTAAATTGAATGTGAGAATGCAGTTACGGGCTCTCCTCATAGCACTTCTGAGCGAGATTATTATTATGTGTAACAAAGTCACGATAGATGGACACTTTGATCAATATTGGTTGAGATCATGGGCAAGTAATAAGCCTATAAAGTCTAACAAAACTTTGATTGTATGACCTTAATTCAAGCTGAGAAAGTTTGTCAGATAATTGCTATATCTTAATTGAGTTTTGTTTACATCTATTCATTTTTAAATTAATTTAATTCCTTTTTTTCGTAAAGCAATTACATATAGGCAGTTCTTCTTTTTAAATAAAAAAAAAAAAAAACGTCATTCCTAGTGACTAAATTCGCAATTAAAGCATCAACTTACAGCTATGTCCGAAACACTGCAGTTATCGAGCACAGTGCAATTTCCATTGTCTCAGTGCACCAAAGCGACATGCCATTCAACACACATCCAATAACCGTAATGTCAGCAAGAGTAATGACTTACTTTATAAGTTGTAAATATATAAAGAGATGTGTTCCTTTGATTTACTTGGACAATTGATATGGAACAAAACCACAAGAGGAGCAGCATGCCTATCTTTAATGGTCCTTTAGGTCGCTTAATCTACCAACACCAAGATTAACATTGGTTTTGTGTTGGGTCTCGGTTATGACAACCATACACGATGCAAACTAAATTGCTTTCAGAGCACAGGTCAAGCCATCATGAATGGCTAGGAGTTTCCCAAGGGTATTTGGAGAGAAATAGGGGAATAATTTCCCTGTGCACTCTTCTGTGGTGTCCAGAGACCTGTTACCAACTGATCCAGGCAGAGCAAAGTAATAACCCTCCGGCTGTGTTTTCTTTTGGCTCCAGCTCATGTGAAATTGAAGGGAGGGAGAACATTGATCCGTGCAGGGATGGGATGACCTCCGAAACAAATGTCAGAATAAGTCTTAACCCTTGAACCTCTGCTCAAATGCTGTTTTTTTTTCTGGCTCCTTATGTAGGGAATGCATTCGCACCCAGTATGGTGGTTTGACTCTAGGGGCTTTGGTTGAGCTCGGCTATAAGGCACGGGCTTTGGTTGAGCTCGGCTATAAGGCACGGTCGATGTTTAGCATTCACAAATGCGTTATGTGTCCTCAGCCACCTTCAGTCCCTTGAGTCAGGACAGTGGCAAACATGTGTGGTCCCCTTCTTTCCTGTCAGTAGCTTTTCTCAGATAAGGATGTGGGCAATACATCCTCTTTTATCTTCCTTTGTCCTAGTTCCTTTACCTTGGACCGTGTTGACAATACCCAGGGACACAATATGGAGCAGCAAAGGCATGAAAATGTAAAAGGAAGCATTAGAATTTCATGTGAATTCCTTTGCTCTGCTGCACAATGCTATTAGGTGTGATTATTTCCGGTGTCCGGTGGACGTGCCTTTGTCAGTCCATCTGTCGATCAGGGTAGAAGGCACAGCACAAACACTTATGGCATTATCACCGATGTGCCACTTAGGATATTCTTTTATTGGGTTTTCTTTTGCACTTTTTTTTCTACCCTTTTTTAAATTACATTTTGCTTCGGATAGTTTGAGAAGTACAAATGGTGCTTGCATGAATAAATTGTTCCGTTTCCTTGACATCAGAGTCCTGGCATGAATTTATCACCTCTGTAATCATCTGTAGGCTTCAGAAAGAAAGCATTATCATCAGCCATCTTGATGATGGCTTGGCTCAGAGCTTGAGAATCGTGTCGCAGGCTACTGGAAGTCTAGCTTTGTAATGATGAGTGTTGTATCAGCAGGCTGCAGATGTTAATCCTGCAGGGTGTCCGAGAAAATATAATCAAGCTTCTTATGGCTGCCATAAAGGGGGACAATGTGGCGCGTTTAAAGGAAAGTTTCTTAATTATGGACATCCTGGTGACGCCGGCACTGCATTAACCTGCAGTGGGCCTCTCTGATAGAGAACACACTGCATGTGTTACAGGGCTTTAATTGGGTCTTTTTGGCTAACCTTTCTTGACCAGCTGTAGGAGTAAAAACACATTCTCGTGATCATTAATGTAGGACTTTCAGATATAAATTCAGAGCGAGCAAGTCCGAGGTTAATTTTTTCTAGCTCGTCTAGGTCGTTACGAGGGTGGGAAACTATGTTTCGGAGCACATTAAGAGCCCAGTGGACACGGCTGTCCTGTTGTTTGTTCATTCGCCTAATGTTCCCGCTCATTGTGCACCTCGCTGGTGTTCGAGACCATTTCAATTAATCCATTAGCAGTCTTTGCAGCCGACTGAAAAGATTGCTCAAAATACTGCTCTAAGAAATGTAGAGAGTGAAAAAGCATATATGTATAAAGACATCAAAAGTTTGATCAGCTTTAGTAGAGCATGTACTGCATGTATAATAAGATTATACTATACAGTGTCACATAATCCTTGTATGCATAATATGATTTGCTGCTAAAAAAAAACATTTCTTACTATAAGTAATGTTGAAAACAGTTGTGCTGCTTAATTTTTTTGTACAAAGTGTTTTTTTCAGGATTCTTTAATGAATAGAAACTTAAAAACAGTATTTATTTGAAATATTATATTTATTATAAATATTTTCTGTCACTTTTGATTAATTGAATGCATCCTTGGTGAATATAATTAGAATATAATATAAATTCCACTTGAAAATAACCAATGGAACACTGCTTTAGTCGCCACCAACTTGGATATAGTGATGTTCTGCTAGTTATTTTATACAATATATTTTTATATTTATATTATATAAAAAAAAACTACAATAGTGTATATTTTTAATATGATATTTTTATTTTGATATATGTTTTATAGTGACCTTTTTCTGGAACATAAGTAATCAGTTCTTTGCTAAACACTAAACTATATGAAATAATGGTAGCTTACTCAAAAAGCTTAATTTCAAGTAATTTGAACAAAAGTAATACTTAAAATATATGCCTACTACATACTGTTTCACAGACATGGCTTAAGCCTAGTCCAGACCAAAATGCATGTTTGAGCTGTCTTAAAGAGGCTATATGCGTTTTTCTGAAATATAAACTCGCGACTGACTCCTGTGGCCAAAAAACAGAACTGCTCTTCCTTTCTGCTTGCTCTCGCAGCGCGCTCGTACGTGCCCCAAGGAGGTCAACATTACGTTTACAGAGGTAAAAACAGTCAAATACATTTATTCCATTGCACTGCTTGCGACTGTAGGCTACTTGCTGACTAGCGGTGGTGGCGGGTGATCTGAAAAACGTTTAACATGAACACTCTTGACGTCACATCCGCAGACAGCGCGGGATAAATCCAACCCGACAGAAAATAGGAAAAATAGGATTCAGGCTTATAGGTGCACCCACTGTGAGCAGACAAGGTGTCAGTATGCTCAACAGGAGATGTTTGAGTCATAAATGGTAAAATAAAAAGGCTATTGTTACGTTTATTTTGGGGAAAAAGCTGCATATAGCCCCTTTAACTGAAAGCAATTTGCATTGCACTGACATATCTTAAAATATGTCAGTGCCATTGTTTTGTCCCAAGATGCACACCAATATTTATTTTAAGGAACATTTATAAAAGCTACTTAAATGTAACTAAGGTCTAATCCTGGCTTAATCTAAGCCCTGTCTGTGAAACCAGGCTATACACTCACCTAAAAGATTATTAGGAACACCATACTAATACTGTGTTTGACCCCCTTTCGCCTTAAGAACTGCCTTAATTCTACGTGGGATTGATTCAACAAGGTGCTGAAAGCCTTCTTTAGAAATGTTGGCCCATATTGATAGGATAGCATCCTGCAGTTGATGGAGATTTGTGGGATGCACATCCAGGGCACGAAGCTCCCATTCCATCATATCCCAAATATGCTCTATTGGGTTGAGATTTGGTGACTGTGGGGGCCATTTTAGTTCAGTGAACTCATTGTCATGTTCAAGTAACCAATTTGAAATGATTCGAGCTTTGTGACATGGTGCATTATCCTGCTGGAAGTAACCATCAGAGGATGGGTACATGGTGGCCATAAAGGGATGGACATGGTCAGAAACAATGCTCAGGTAGGTCGTGGCATTTAAACGATGCCCAATTGGCACTAAGGGGCCTAAAGTGTGCCAAGAAAACATCCCCCACACCATTACATCACCACCACCAGGCTGCACAGTGGTAACAAGGCAGGTTGGATCCATGTTCTCATTCTGTTTACGGCAAATTCTGACTCTACCATCTGAATGTCTCAACAGAAATCGAGACTCATAAGACCAGGCAACATTTTTCCAGTCTTCAACTGTCCAATTTTGGTGAGCAATTGCAAATTGTAGCCTCTTTTTCCTATTTGCAGTGGAGATGAGTGGTACCCGGTGGGGTCTTCTGCTGTTGTAGCCCATCCGCCTCAAGGTTGTGCGTGTTGTGGCTTCACAAATGCTTTGCTGCATACCTCAGTTGTAACGAGTGGTTATTTCAGTTAAAGTTGCTCTTCTATCAACTTGAATTAGTCGGCCCATTCTCCTCTTTTCGCCCACAGGATTGGCGCATACTGGATGTTTTTCCCTTTTCACACCATTCTTTGTAAACCTTTGAAATGGTTGTGCGTGAAAATCCCAGTAACTGAGCAGATTGTGAAATACTCAGACCGGCCCGTCTGGCACCAACAACCATGACACGCTCAAATTGCTTAAATCACCACAAATTGTCTTGACCAGGACCACACCCCTAAATGCATTGAAGCAACTGCCATGTGATTGGTTGATTAGATAATTGCATTAATGAGAAATTGAACAGGTGTTCCTAATAATCCTTTAGGTGAGTGTATACTATTAACTATCAGTAGCCTATTTTGCAATATTTATTTTGCTTTATTTCTCTATTTTCATTCATTTTCTGACAAAAAAAGAGGGCCTTCCATGCTTGGCCAAAAACTCTTGGTTCAGAAACATATTTGAAGATTTTCAGAATCTCCCTTATTCGTGATGGCAAAGGCAGAGGAATACTTCTGTTTTTCAGAGCTGTTGTTGTGCCGTGCGCACAGAGACTGTGTGGCATGTCTGATTTATGCAGAGGTGTTGAATTTGAGAGATAGCGACAGAGCCTACTCCGTATAATTAATTCCCTGCACAGTTCAAGCACCTTCCGTCGTCACGCCCAGCGCTGCTCTCTCTGGCTCACCCGTGCTCTGCTCCTCTTTCACATTATTACTCTCCGGCGGTGGCGGCAGAGGTGGTGCCGCTGACCCAGCATCCGTGCTGCTGACATGTACTGCGAGATTATGGCATGCGACATCATTTGAATTAGGCATAGTGAATATCTTAATAACCCAACATGGTACGACATGTCTGAGCGTGGCACACACAGGAGCGTGACTTTTGTGCATGCATCTGTTCGTAAGGAAATCCAATTATGCTTTTGTGCATGTGTGAGCCTGTTTTTCTGGGGGTTTGTATATGCCACTAGGTCTGAGTGTTATGTGTCAGATATGGCTGGTTTAGCCCCCAGTGTGTTGTGCAGTGTCCAGACTGACAGAAATGTGTTTTTTGTTGAAACATTGAAACTGAGAGGCAATAAAACAATTGCACTCAGTGATTGATAACACCTTTCTCTATGAAAGTGATTCTCAACCAGGTGTAAATGTACCCCAAGGGTACTGAAGCAGGGTTCACCGGGACTTGGATAGATTTCCGTTTTGCTTTTTTACACCTATATTAAAACAGAAATGATTTTAAAATAACAACATTAGGGCTATCGTTTGTCATTGTATTTTAAATGATTCTGTTATTTCCACGGATATAGCCTTTGGTGGTGACATGGTATAAAAATAAAGACAATAGTAGAGCTGTCAGTAGATTGATACTGTGGAACAGATACAATACCATTTTCCACTTGGTTATTTTATTCTATAAAATTCATAGATTTTCAAGCGTAGCTTAAGTGTTCAAATAGTCATTTCTTTTCAGAATCTGAATCTAACAACACATATATTTACCTATTCAATTTCAGGTTATTTTGCAAGGTTTTTCTCTGTCCTGTTACAACATGTCAGCTAATTCCATTGTTTTATTCTTTTAAGAAAGTGTTTATTTAAAATAAAAAAAGATTGGTGCATGTTCAATAAACAAATACTATTTGTCACTAAAGATATTTGTCACTATTTGTCACTATAGTATATATTCATTTTAAAGGAGACTCAAACATCAAGTTTATAAAATTACAAGTTTATAATGTAATTTTTCAAACAAAAATGATGGACCAAACATAATTTTAAAAATAGGGGTTTAAGAAAAAGAAATTAGTAACGGGAATGAAATTGATTAACAGGAATGGAAATAGTTAACCATAACCTTTAACCATAACCAGAAGTGAGCTAAACATGACATAATACGGTGGCTGAGAGAGCTCAACGCGCTGCAACTAAAGAAAACACATGCAAATAGAAAAAAAAAAAAACACCTACAAATTAAGAAAACATCTTCATCAGTTTCACAACACACTGGTGCTCCAAATACTCACAACACAACCAAATACAGAAACGCCCTGCAAATAACACAGACCACAACGGAAATGTTTCCAGGGGACCCCAATAAGTGACGAACCCAGCTGGGACGTGCTTACAGCTTAAAAGTCTACTTTATTTTTTATTTTTTATTTTTATTTATGTTTATTTTTTTATTTTATTTTTTTCGCAAAACATACAGAGATTACATTTTCATGACATACAACTTTGAATACAATATAAAAAATGTATTAACAATATGTTCAATGTCATCAGAATACAAATGAGAAAAGAAAAGCTGAAAACTAAAATAAATACATAAAAAAGATAGAGAAAAAAAAAACGAGGGAATGTTTATGTTATGTTTAATTTTTCATAAAGAAAAGTTTCATAAGAAATGTTAGGTAACGTAGGGTCCAAAGTTTTAAAGTTGAGACACTCAGTCTCACACACAGATATATAATGCATATTTTAAAAGCTATTTTGTAAAAAAAAAAAAAATTATTAAAAAAATAATATATATATATATATATATATATATATATATATATATATATATATATATATATATATATATATAATTTTTGTTTTTAGTTTTTTGCAACCGTTATGTTAACAGCACTATATTCTGTCGTAAGAACAGCTATTCAGCTGATGGTCACCATGCTGCGTTGTCATGGAAACATCCCAGGTGAAAATAATGAGGAAATTACATTGTCTTTCATTGCTCCTTTTATCAAGTGCATTCCAAACGGCTACATAATGGCACACTAGTGCCCTGCTCACTCTACAGTCCCACTTTAAGGGCTCTGCCGTCTGCCCTTCGAAGTGAGTAGGGCATAGGGATGCTCACGAGCAATAAGCACGTCCCAGACGGGTTCGTCACTTATTGGGGTCCCCTGGAAACATTTCCGTTGTGGTCTGTGTTATTTGCAGGGCGTTTCTGTATTTGGTTGTGTTGTGAGTATTTGGAGCACACGTGTGTTGTGAAACTGATGTTTTCTTAATTTGCGGGTGTTTTTTTTCTATTGCATGTGTTATTTTTTTTCTATTTGCATGTGTTTTTTTCTATTTGCATGTGTTTTCTTCAGTTGCAACGCATTGAGCTCTCTCGGCCACCGTAACAAAATCTCCTAAAGTCTTCTTTTGGGGATGTCCTCCTCGTTTTTAAAAATGCTATGACATTTAGGTTAGTGTTAGGGTGTACGTTAGGGTTAGGCTATAACATTTATGACTAAATATCCCCATTTTGGCGGCAAAGCAAAATTATTTAAAATGACTTTTGTAAGAAATTAGCTCTATGAAATATGAAAAATCAATAATAACTTGTTATGATTAATTATGGATATTTGGGTCAGTTAATTGGATTAACTTGATGTGGCTAAATTAACATTACAATCAATTTATCAGTTCGTCCAACGAACTCTTTTGATTTTTCATTTATTCTAAGAAAAGTGTATCTTCCATGGACATAGAAGAATAATTATTTCTTAGTATGTACAGCGCTTTGAGCATGCAACAAGATCAAGATTGTAAAAGAGACTTTGTTTGCAAGCAGTGAATCAGAACCAAATACATATTGTGTACAAGTTTCATTAACTAAATCACAAACATAACTAAACTAAACAAACATACATACATACATACATACATACATACATACATATATAGGTAAAAGGGTGAGTGATAGAATGAAATTGGAAGCAGGGAATGGAACTATGGAGAAGATCCATTTTAACTATGAAAAGAACCGTCAGCTTATCTATTGTCAGAGCACTTCATTTAAATTGATACTTTGCATAGCTTTGTAGTGTGAACAGTTCTTGAAGTTGTTGAAAATGGAAGTCGTTGATGGTTCTGTGAGTGTCAAATGTGGAAGTTGGTTGAAAGTTCTCTCTCTCCATGAGCGCATGGCTGGTTGTGAGATGATGCCTGCTTGCCACGCAGAGGAGAGGCCTCTGAGAGGCCACGGAGAGCACCCAGGAGAAGGGTGGAAGTCGGAAGAGTTGATGGTTGGAGTCGTTGTGTCAAACTCCTGAGATTGTCCTTGGTTCTTTTGTGGTTAAGAAAGAGTCTTCTCTTTCTCCTGAATGAGTCCATGGCTGGTTGTGAGTCAAGGCCTAGCGGGCTGTGGTCACAGTCTACAGGGGCCATGGGCCGTTTGGGGGAGGGGGTCCCACAGACACCCACCTGAAGGAAGCAGTCGTGAAGTCCAGCAAACAAGAGAGGGAAGGGCTTGTGTGAATGCCATTTAAAGTCTGAGAAAGGTCCAACCCCTAAGGGTTGACTCGACCAATAATAATGGTGAAATGGTTAATTTCTTTGTCTTAAGTCTTTGTCATAAGCGTGCTCATTTGCATGTGCAGCTGGATTGGTGTCTGATGAAGAAACTAGGGAAGATTCTTGTAATACTAATATGTTGTGCAGCTATCGGCATATCATATACACAATCATTTCGATCTTCAAAGTGCCAATTTGGCCAAACGTGGTACACATGATTTTGGTTAACCATAGTTTGCAAAGTTTGAAACATTAACCCATTAGAGTTTTTAAGAAAACATAGGCCAAACCACCTAAAAGGAAAATAATTAGATGGGAAAATTAGATACATATTTTTATACAATTCTCAAGTGTATATATATAGATTATATAGGATTGACAGGGTTCATTTCTCCTCAGAATTAAGAGAGAATCACCACTCTCTGAACATTCCTTTGGAGGTTGTAAAAGTCTCTTTATCAGTCTACAGGTTCTGCCTGTGTGTTAGTTTAATTTGGGATGTTAGTTTCAGGGGAGTTTCATAGACCTTTGTTGGGAGAGTGAGTTTACTGGATTGTCCATTAAATATAATGAATGATTAGTGTGTGTCTGATTGGTCAAGACGCTACACTTTTCTTAAAACTTTTCTATTACTGATGGAGCTGTGGGTATCAAAAAGTTTGAGAAACACTGATCTAGATGTCTAAAGTAACAACATTGACTATGTTTACATGCAGCCAATTTTCGGGTTATGGTCGGGTTAAGGTCACTATTCGGGTTTCTGAAACATTAGGAATAACCCGTTTACATGCGTGAGCAGAGAGAGTTTCTCCTGTATACATGGAATTGCAATGTAAACAGCGACGCACGGTTAGCGTCTGGACGTACGGACAACCTTAAGATGCAGTATGCGTCATTTCCGATTCTTCTTCCTGTAACCAAAGACGACAACAACAGCAGCATGCGGATAATGAATAGTTCGGGGCAGATAGCGATCGCCCTTGTTTGCGCTTTGATGCTGGTAACGTTACTGACCTCGCTCCAAACGTATGCTGTGCTGCGTCTCGCCATGTTTACTTCCGGTATACTGCACGCGGGTTTTTGTCATGCACTGAGAAGTTCCTCTACTCAAAAGACCAAGATTCCTTGCGAATAGAACATGTGCAGTGGGGACAATCACAATGGGGATATCCCGATACGCGTTTACATGACCAAAAATTCGGGTTAGAAAAGGGGTACCCCAGGTATAATATCCCGGTTTTTAAAATCCGGGATATGAGCATATTCGGGTTTTTGCCGGTGTTTACATGGCCGTTCGCGACCGGGTTATTGCTAATATCCCGGTTTTGAACGGGTTTTTGGCTGCATGTAAACGCAGTCATTATAATTCTGCCTATATGCATTAACAGTTTTCGAACTGTAAAAAAGTAAATACTTCCTAAAAGATGAAATCACATTTGTAAGAACCTACATTGAGTATCTGCAGAGTGTGCGTGGCTGAACACATGGGTGTTTGCCCTTTTGGGTAGCAGGTGGCTTGTCCCCACAGATGAATCAGTCTGGACGTGGTTTTGGTCTATCACATCGCCCGAGCAGGTGTAATCGCTCTGTTCCCGTTTGCTTCAATGCAAACAGACATTAGGAGGTCCTGTGTTACAGGAGAGATAAAGCAAAACAATAGATTTCACTGTCAGATGGGCTAGGAAGAGAAATAGGTGAAGATTGAGACGTGAACACCCTAAGGACAGCTCAATTATCCAGCCATCAATCAGCTGGGCCCTGATTGGTTGTGTAGACAGGCCAAGAGTGATACTTTGTGTTGGATCGATGTCCCAGTGGTCTCCCTCTCTCGGTCTTAGTTGCTAACCCACCCACCAGTTCCCCACACAGCGTGTCAGACGAGGGATCCTGCTGATTCACAGGTTATTCCAGTCGCAGTGTAAGTCTGCACCATTACACTGGAGGGGCAGAGGTGTTTTTATTCTATGACACTTCGCACTTTTGACTTCTTGCTGTAGATCAGTGACTGTCAGTGGAAAGGATTTACACATTAAATCCACTTTAAATGTACACTTTTTTTTTGTTGAACTGTAGTTGTGAGTGTGTGTGTAATGCTACACTGCGGTTTCCTCCAAAATTAAGCAGTACAACTGTTTTAAACGTTGACAATAATAAGATATGTTTCCTGTAATGAAACTACATTACAAGTAATGATGCTGAAAATTAAGTTTTTCCCTCACATGAATAAATTACATTTATTAAAAAAAAAAAGTTATTTTAAATTGTAATAATATTACATAATATTCCTCTTTTTTACTGTATGGTGATCAAATAAATGCAGCCTTGGTAAACATAAGCAGGGCTTGACAATAAAGACTGCCCAGGGACAGCGTGAAAGACGCTCGGGACAGTTGACGAAACTGTCACTTGTCTGATCGCTGCTTCATCACGAAAGTTTATCATTTGCATGCTTTAAAGTCTTGTCAATTTAAACATTCAAGTGACTCTTTTCACTCGGTACATCTGAGTGATTTTAAAAATGTGGAAATATGTGAACCTGATGTCACCGGTGATGATCACTTTTTCAGCAAACTTGCTAATGCTTTTCTTATTGCATGTTCATATAGTCTTATGAAAGAAAAGGAGTGTTACATGATGTGTCAGGCCTTCTTATTTTGTTGGGCAGAACATTCAATCTGTTTTTCAATAATTACTGTTGTCAGTGCACAAGGTGCTCCATTTCACTGGGAGCATCTCCTCAAATCGGAAGGATTTTTTGACATGCAGTACTGAACAAGAGTGTAAACTGCATGTGAATCACACCTGTATTGAAAATCAAAACATTTGTTGTAGACAAACTTAGGAAGGAATAGCATTCCTTCCATTCATGGAATGTCCATTCTCTCTTTGTCAGTACATATTGAAAGGAAATTCTCCATGCGAGGGACTCAATCTTAAAGTAATTAAAAGTTTTAGCCTTGCTGATGTCTTAGTAAAAGGATTAAAATAGCCTGTTTTCCAAGCAAAAAACTGGTTGATTTGGCATGGCTCTACTGCGTTCTGCCAAGATGACAAACACTATGGTCCCTCGTCCATCTCATAAGATATACACACTCTGATAATGACAGATGTGAAAACATCATTCTTGTCTATTCCCTTTGTACATGACACAAAGAACATGAGGTCTTTTAGGCGTTAATAACATGCTATGTTCTACATTTGATCAGAGAGTCAATTCTGTATGGCCTTCTTATATATTATATTTACATATAATAATCTATATATAGACCCTTTTAACCCAGCCTTAAATGCAATCGCAATGGTGAGGATATTCCATGTCTTCAGACAGTAGTCATATAGACGATGCTTTTAGTCACAAGGTTGTGACTATCAAAGACATCAGCAATACCCTTGAAGACAGCTGCTGTAGCTTCAGTGTGAGGTTTCAACAAGGGATCCATCATCATTTCCCAACAGCATTACCAGCATTAGAGGACAAAGCTATATGCATTATAAAGCTTCAATAGTGTTAATATAACCCCTAAAATACATGAGAAATGACAAGCAAGGCTCAGTGGTTTTGATTAAGATCCACTTTGTGGGGACTTTTATCTGCAATGTAGCATTCCGTTAGAGGTGTAAATGATTTTGGCAGTGATAGAAGATACATTTGGATATAATTTAAATAGGAAATCAGACCTGTGAATTCTGCTTGGCCTTAGTTTGTAGTCACCCGATTGTGACTGAAAATTTACTCCATGTCTAGTTTTTATATACTGTTCAAAAGTTTTAGTGTTTTGGAAGAATTATCTTATGCTTACCTGCATTTGAACTAAAATACAGTACAGACAATGATATGGAGAAATGTTATTACAATTTCAAATGACTGTTCTCTATTTGAATACATTTTATTCCTGTGATTTCAAAGCTGATATTTCAGCATCATTACTCCAGTCTCCAGTGTCACATGCATGATCCTTCAGAAATCAGTCTAATATGCTGATTTTCTGCTCAAGAAAGATGTCAGTGTTGAAAACTGTTGTGTTGCTTAATAAAGGATTTTTTGAATGAACTGAAAGTTCAAAAGAACAGCATTTATTTGGAATTGAAAGCAAGCAACAAAACAATGTCATAGCAAACAACGCAACAGTAAACAGAAAGGAAACACATACATGAGGTGCATTCAAGTGCATTCAATAATTCCTTAATATTGCTCCCTCTGGAGCCGCCGGAGTTCAAAAGATCACATTTCACAATATATCTACATTTGACAGCAGGCGATTAGAGAGGTTGGTTGCCTTATTGCTCCTTTTGAAACCAACGGAGCATAAAAGCCAAAAGGCTTGACATTTGATATGATGTTTATAAGTGCTCCTCCGCAATTAACTTGTATCATAGCTGCAGGTGGTTCGGAAATGTGCCTCTTAACATCCGTAACAATGATATCAGTTGACTTGTAATCAGTAATCAGGCCAAATTGTTCTACTAATCAATGCAATATGGAAGCATGAAGGAGTGTGATTGCGCATAAGGGTTTAAGCAGACTGGTTTGTGAGCATGGAGTGCCTCCTGTTATCCTGCTCATTCACCCTGAGACAGCTGTTAACCCAACACTACTGCAGTGGGCGTGCGTTGTCTCATGTTGAATACCATTACATATCTTGACTGTGCTTTTCAGGACAGAAAAGTACATAAGAAACGTTGATTATGATGAATCATAGTATGCCACTTTGGTAAAAAAAAGAATGAGTGAGATAGTGACATTGACAGGCAAAGAGAGCGAGTGAAAGGATTAAATTACCCTGGTTATGCCACGACACTGCTGAATGCTTGATTCTGGTTGGTTGACAGTCACTGCTTCTTAATAATTTAGTAATGAATAAAAAAAATGTTCCATAGATATTTTTATTTTTTAGCTAGCAATTAAGGACTGGGCTGTCATTGAGTATTTTTAAACGGTGACGCACGAAAGTACTTCTACACACAAGTGCTTTTGAAGGTCAATAATCTGAAAAATCTCTTGAGATGAACATGTTTGTGTTGTTAATGGGTTGTTCATTATATTTTAAATAATTCAATAATTCAGAATCATCAATTAATCTTTTCAGGTCACACGCATGACTTGATTCTGATCAAGCATGGCCAAAAATTTTTTTGTATAATGGCCACTAACTACATTTGGTTGTTTTCCAAGGCTGTTGCTACTTTTGTATCTCATATCGCTTCAAAGTCTTTCTTTTTTTCATCCCAAGGTTAGAGCAACCAGTAGGTGACATCTTATGATGACAAAATCCGGGTTCACACTGTACGATTTTGGCCACGATTTGGCTGTCTGAGACAACTTTTGTGAAACCTAAAAGACTCATCGGATCCTAGGCCAAAATCTGAAGTCTTTGATCGGTACTTTGACATGTTCACTGACAACCGATTAATGACCATTGCGATCAAATTTGACCTCAGATGAAATTCTGGCAGTATCAGAAGATTTGACGCACAGTCTTGTAGTGTGACTTCTCCCACGACAACCATCAAATCAAATTATTTTATTATTTTATTAACAAAGTTCAGGAGGAGCACGTTCAGTTAATCAACTCAATTACATGCAGACTTACCTCTGTTCTATGACAGTTTTCCAGTATCCCTCCACCACCGCATCTCCTCCCTTCTAAATATTCCTATCCCAACCTGGGATGGGGGAGGGTACTCTGGGTTCGGGCCAAATCCTGAGCTCGGAGCCGTCCCCTCGGTTAGCACGGCAAATACGAATAACCTTTACTCTATTTAATGATATGAAAGTGTGAACTCATGAAAAACCAATACAAGCACAGAACGCAATTAGTGAGACAACAACAAATAACCACTTTCCCCACCCACACACACACATCTTAATTTTCTTCCAGTTTTCTTTTCAAGAGAAGCCATGATCAAAATTAACGTGAGATTGATAAAAGATATTGTTTTTGTTTGCTAGCCACCATTTCGATCCCACATGTAAATGCAGCTCACAGTCGACCGTGTCGCAGCTTGATGATGTAAAACTCCTGATGGGTCTTCTTGCATGCGTAAGTTTTTAATGCATCTTGACTGCTGGAGATTTCTACATCACAGTTCAGTGTGCACCTGGCTTATAATGGTCTTGAAGTACTTTGGTATTCATTTAATGGTGAGCATAATACTTTACCTTTGTAAAACCCCAGTTAAATCAAGTTAAATACTGTTGCAGGGTTCCCTTTGTTCTTAGACTGGTTGTTTTCTTCACTGTAATGGACAGTTCGGTAAGTACCATGTACAAATCCAGATAATATAGAGTGATCTGGTCACAGTGATCACAAAATATACCCCTTCAGGGGGATACAAGACCTCTACTTCACGTCAGCCCTGATCTCACTGAAGGGGTTTATTTTGCGATAATGACTAGCTGCCTGCACGTTATCTCTTAATTATAGAACATTATGAGATTTTCTTTCTTTGACTTCTGTTTAATATGCACTGCAGTTGACGGGCTGTACTGCGTTTCCAAGGCCACCACTTCCTGTTATTCTCACCTTTGACAGTTACTGTGATCAGCTTGTCTGAACGCCGCCCTCAGGTCAGCTTCTCATCTGGGTATATTAATGGTTCTCTTGATGAGACGAGATGCTGAAGGAAGACGGCGCCATCCGTCCTTGTGATTCTGCCAGGCCGTCATTTTGTTACAATCATAGCATCCAACCAAGCCACACTGGCATTCGTCTGATGCTGCCAGGCTGGCGTTTTCACGTGTGTCAGAGATTCAGTGATGAGCGCAGAGGGATGCGTCCCGAGCTTAGCCTTGGAACGTGGCCATATGCTGGTGACGCACAGCCAATTCATTAAAGACTGGCTGTGTGCCCTGCACTCAGTGCGCCAAGCTCACCTGTGTCACTCTGAAGAGGCCTGTGCCTTACTCAGTTGGACAGTCCGGACAGGAGGGATGGAGCCACACTCACAGTCACTTTACATTTGCTTGCAGTTCACTTACACTGATTATTTGAGAGGATTGCTCTGACTCTTCATGCCACTAGAGTTCCTTATAATGGAACTCCTATTCTGCTGCATAAGCAAGTCTCAAATAAGGATAAAGCCATGTCAGAAAACATCAAATATTTGGGAATCTTTTAAAAGTTTATCCGTAGTGCTGGTGGTGCTTACAAAGGGTTAGCCATATCTACTGTAGTAACCAGAATATCATAGTGGTTTAGGGAATGCTCTTTTCACTTGGGCCATTAAGCAAGCAAGACCATAGAAACCACTAAGCAATGACACGTGTTTAATGGATGAGGGCGAAAGATTTCCCATGCAGATTTTTTTTAAGTTGGTCACAGTGAATGTGATTTCACCAAATACACATGTTCCTGGATCAACCGGTTTCTTGATCCTATAAAACATTCCAGTAAACCAATCAGATTTAAGGGACTAGTTTACAGTTTATGTAAAGTTTAGGCTTTCAACCAAGGTTTGGTGCTTCTACATCAGTGTTATTCACTTATCATTCCCCTCTGAGTTAGGGATAAGTTATAGGGTTAGGTTTAGGCGTAGGGATAGGGTTAGGGCTATGTTATCGGACAGGAATGCTGTTCCAGGATTAACAAAATATGTTGATCCAGGAACATGTCTTACTTGACAAAATCACATTCACCAGTTGGTTACACCCATTCACTCTGTTGACCAACAGAAAGCAACTTGGTTTAAAATGACTTCTGTGTGATCAGTGCTTCATACATATCTACACTATTGACAAAAGACAGTTCAACAGTTCATTTCTGCTAATCTGACCAAAGGCAGTAAGTGCAGTGAAGCACCACTCACATTCCTTCAGAAAATGTACATCTATTTATTTTTATTTTGTTGTGACGTTAAAGGAGTTTTTTTCTAAAATATTACACATAGGAGTTCTGCTTACTCAGAAGTGTTCATAGAGCAGAAAGAAAAAGGTTATCTCTATGAACCAATCATTTTCCTGCCTGCCTTAAAAACACTTTAGATGAAGCAAAGCTGTATGCTAGAAATGGCCCAACATTAGCAGATATGTCTACTTGTATATGTTTGGTACTGCTGAGAGTGCAACAATTCACTGGTCTGTAAATTGAGACCCTGGGCTGTTTCCCCTCATAAGGCCAAATGCAATGTGCAGTTGTCAGGTTCATCTGCAGAATGGATGTGACCAGCACTGGCTCCTGTAGCCAGTAATTGCATTTCACTCCTAAGTGATATTTACAGCGATTGTCCATAAGTACTCCGTACCACAGCAACAATTGTAAGAGGAAACCGTGATATATGACCACAAATGTGTACTTTATTTACCAAATCAATTATGAATCAATTATGGGGAAATACATTTCTTCCAGAGCCAAACAGACCTGTCTGCTGCCTTAATACATGTTTAAACAGTTGCTGACTGAACTAAAGTACCATGACTAATATTTACTAATAAGTTATTTTCATTAGCTCAGCCTTTTCACTTTTACTTTTTTTAAAAAGGGCATCATTTAAAAAAATAGTCTTGCTTTAATACTTTAAAATAGTCTTGCTAAAATACTTTATTGATGTAAGTTACAGGCATTCACTGTAAAATAAACTTTTTGAAAATCTTCACATAGACCTTTTTCATATAAGGATATGTACTGTGAACTGTCAAGCTCCAAAATAGGACCACAAAATCACTGCACTGTAAAAAAAAATAGTTGGATTAACTTAAAAAAGTAAGTTACCTGGTTGCCTTAAAAATTTGAGTTCATTGAAATTAAAAATTTTAGTTAATACAACAAAGGAGATTGGTTTAATAAATAGAAACTCAAAATGTTGTCTGAACTACATTAATTATCTAAGTTGATTTGACTAAATATAAAAAGTTGTGAAAACAAATCATCAAAATAAATTTTTACAGTGTGTGTATGACTAATATTAATAATAACCATGCAAGACTTCTACTCTAAAATCACACATTCCACCCATGTTGTCACAGTATGTTCTGCCACATAAGAAAAATGCAATCATGATTTTGTGCGCTTTTGCCTGAAAAGCTCAAAGTGAAGATTCAAATTTTTTCGTTTCGTGTTCAACTGAAAGAAATAAAATAAAAAATAAACGGCATACAGCTTTGGAATGACAATAGTAAACAGTGACAGAATTATTCAGATTTAATAGTATTTTCAAACTAATGTTACAAACATGACTTATATCCCAATTTGGGCAGTATGTAAAACCCACACACCTCATAAGAGCTACAAAGGCCTACATGTGAAAGCATTTATAGATTTTCATGCTTTATCTCTCCTAGTAAGGGGAATTTGTCTTTATCTTCAGTTCAGTTGTACATTTAATAGCTTAATCTGTAATTGTTTCCTCCACATTATTGGCCGTGGCCTCAGAATACCTCTTGTTCTGGTGTCAGGCAGGGATTGCAAAGTTGTGGTGAGCTGTTAAACTTTTCAGCCCATCCATTCTTATTGAGACAGCTTTTTTTGCCCTCTTACTATCTAATTGACGTGTAGGCGAGCGATGACTTACAGTAGAGACTTTCGACAGACAGTTCGCCAAAGGGAATACCAAGGAAGGCTAATCAATATCGATATAGCAACTGACTCAAATTAGAGGAGCTGACAGCAACTGCTAAACAGTCTGGGCATGGTGCTGCTGGATTAGAATCACTGAGATTTTTAATAGTGGAGAGTCAATATGTGCTGCATGAAAACCATGTAGAGTTTTCGATATTGCATGAATATAATCAAAGTCGAAAGTACCATATGCAATGCTGGCGGACACATTTTTGTTTGCTTCGGGGATCCATATTACCCCAAAATGAAAACTATTTGCAATGCAGTACAGATGTCAAATGTTTATCCAGTCTTCTCTCTGTCAACTGGAATAGAGCAACTGCAGCTAATGGCCTCGCATTGGGCAGAATCCTCATAAAAAAATACAAACAAAACGACATTGCTTTCATTGTTTAAGAGTTTTCACACTGCGCTAACTCTGGGTTACCGAAACATGGGGTTAAAGCCTATTTTGTAAATACTTTTAGGGCACCTTTAAAGCAAAATTTCACTTTTTTTTCAAAGAGGGTTAGAACCGCTTTTAATCCTGTGTTTTGAAACCCTGCGTTGAAGTGCAGTGCTAAGTAAACAGTGTGAAATGTGGTACACGTTGTTTATTTACTCAAAACCAGAATTACATTCTTCTGTGGAACACAAAGGAATATTTATTTTTCTTTTCTTTTTGTCCATGCAATGAAAGTCATTGGGGTCCAATGTGGGCTCAGTAAAAAATTAAATAAATAGATGGATAGATCTTATTTTGAGTTCCACTGAATTAAGAAATTAGTACAAGTTTGTAACAACATTAGGGACATGAGTAATTTTTGGGTGAACTATCCTGAACTATGTAGCTATAGTTGCAGAAATGTTCAGATGCTGTGTTTAGATAAAATAAATGCTTAGTTTAAAAGTCATCAGATTCTATTTTACTCTATCCTTGTTTTTATTTTTACTTTGTTCATTAATAACAATTGTGGATGATACTGTTTAGGATTTTCCATGTATGTGAATTTTTGATGGAACAGGAGTCAGACAGGTGGTAAGTGATATATGTTTTATTTACAGGATTGCAGAAGCAGACGGAGATATGGTGAGTATTCAAGCAGTTGTCAGACGAGAACTTAGCTGATGAATTAACAGAGTTTTTATTTCCGATGCAGATGGAGGATCACAATGAAGGGTTGCCGATGGATGGCTGAAGACTGAAGAAGGCAAACGATGATGAGGGGGATGAAGACAGTCCAATGGATCACAGGTAGGTAGCAGGTAAGTATCGGGTTGGTAGCTGTGCCGTCCTCGATATGATTACTTAATATCCTGACGGCCAGCTAAACTTTTTCCCAACACCAAGACTCTGAAGATGAATTTCTAGTTCCACAGGTTTATTGGAGTCACAGAGAAAAAAGTGAAACTGCAACACAAAAGCAATGTAAATTTAGCATAATGCCAATTTCATTCAACCTACATGAATTAAGCTAATTTACACCATTACAGTTTAGTTTCGTTTGTACTAATTCTACATAAGAGCATAAATGCACGTAAACAACATTAGGTAATTATATCACCTGTAACGAGCAACTTATTAACACATGACGCACGCGAGCACTAGCATACACATAGCCGTACATTCAGACTATCTCCTCAGATTACACTACAAATTATATTGACAAAAATAAAGAAGGATAACCACAGACGATCTCAAAAAACAAGATATACATACCAACGATGCTACTCCAGACACAAGAAGTAGACAGATACAAATTGAAATGCTCTGGAACTAACAGACTTGAAGTGCGCGTTCAGTGCGACGTCACGCGATGTCACGTAATACGCAATTACGTTCTAAAGGTCATGCTTCTGTCCTGAAGAAAATTCTCTTTTAGCCTTTTTAATATTAAAACACCCAGGATACGCACACGAAATGGGCATTTTAAACGATAAACTGACACAAAGACATTTGAATATGTATATGGTCCTCTTTCCTTACATTTGTAAACACTGACTCGGTACTTCCGTGTACGTAAAGCGTGACCTTTTGAACGTAATTGTGTATTATGTGAGTCCCGAACACGCATCACAGAACAGAGCAAGGTGAGCATTTGTGCCTATAACTTTTAATAAAACTTTTTTATAATTTTTTTTAAATAACCGATCGTTTCGCTAGATAACCCTTATTCATCGTCTGGTATCGTTTAAAGCCCTTTGAAGCTGCAATGAAACTGTCATTTGGACCTTGAAACGTTCTGGAAAAAATCCTGGAATGTTTTCATCAAAAACCTTAATTTCTTTCCGACTGAAGAAAGAAAGACATGGACATTTTGGATGACATGGGGGTGAGTAAATTATCAGCAAAAGTTTTTTTTTAAACTAAATCCTTTAAGACTGGTTTTGTGATCCAAGGTCACATATTAGATCTGTGTCTAACACAAACTTTGAGATTGGTATATATATTAAAAAAAAACATATTTTGATAGATTTTACACTCGTTGTTAGCCTAAAAAAATATGATTTTAGCGCTTTAAAAATAGGCTTTTCAAAAACACCCCCTAAAACAGGCCTAATCTTACATCTATTAATTTCTGGTGACGTTCCTACATGTTACTACTGAATGCAAATAGTTATAGATTATTTTCATAGTGTAAACTAGCTGCTTTTTGTTGCAATTTATAGTAGATTCTAACATAATCTATTTGTTGTAAATAGCTTCTACCTTTTTTACACGGTGTAAATATCCACAGCTTTTATAGATACTTGAAGTTATTTAAACAGGTATGACGTCACATGCTGTGTTTGTCCAATCAAACTTTCTGACCTCATAAATATAAATATGGGAATGTTATGTTATTCCAAGGTTAAGGAGAGACAATTTAAGATAACAATTCCAAAAGTTAAAAACCTCTGAGACCATAAAATTCGGGGATACTGGATGACCTAGTATAGTAAGATGTAACGCCAAGAGCTAATGAAATGTATTAATGACTGTGTTTTTTTTTGGCTGTAACTTTGTGAGATACACCAGACTTGATCAAAAACAGTCATCTCTTTGTGTCTCAAACACTGTAAGTTACCTCAGATCAGTATTTCAGTGCAGGGAAAGTGAAAAGTTGTATTTTTGTGATGCTTGACAAATGGATCCAGATGCTGATGAACTTTCCATCTCTAATGCATACATACTCTACATTTCATCATGCCAGGTAGTGTGTTTCGGACCCTCTACACTCCAAACATCCAACCTTCCTTCCAGAAGGAAAGATAGCCTGCGTCTGTTAACACCGTGCTGGGCCTGTCAGTGTTGATAAAGGGTCTGTTTAACAGTAAAACAGCAATGGCTGAGGGGAGAATGATGGATGGGGATTTGTTTGTGCCCCAGTGGGCATCCTAACAGTGACATTACAGGCACTACATACTTCATCTCGACATGGAAACATTCTGTGTAGCACAAGCCTGTAAGGCACTTCTGATGCTGAATTTGTTTAAGGACTAATACCGCTGGTCTATCTCGTCCTCATTATATAAAGGCCGGGATTTTCTTCGGTTTTCCTTGTTAGCCAGCTCTATAGCTTATCTTTGATGAGTCTTGCAGTTTAATTTAAAACACTGGCTGCAAAAAAAGCCCTTCACATATCCATTGAGTTCAAAGTGTGCAAGAACACAAGATTTCCCAAAGGAATAAGCACGCCCCATTTCCTAGTAGGCCGTGCATTACATTATTTCTGGGTGGTAAAATGAATACACATGGATTTTGCTGGAGCACATAACATATGGACCTGTTTATGTGCTCTGCTGCCCTGTTTTGTTTCTTTCTCTTGGGCAAGATTCATCCTAGGTAGAGGCCCATTAATCTTCTAGAGAGTGGTAATAATTATAGTCTAGCCCCCACCATGTCTCTGGCTCTCAATACTTCTTGTTTGATGTGGAAATAATTAGTAGGAGCCTGAAGTTCACGAGTCTCTTCAGCACCTTTCTATCATGAGAGGAGCGGTTACTGTAAGCACTAATCAGACACCAAAACTTGGTTAGCAGTGGTCTCAACAACAAAGCAAGTGTTTTTTCCATCCCCAAATTGCAGATGCTTTTGATTGAGCACAGACTCATTAAATTGAAGCATGGATTGCTTAACCCGTATTCCTTGCTGATTAATACTAACAATAATTAGCTGTCTATTTTCACAAATGTGTAAACAGACACCTAATGCCACAAAACAAATGGAGGACTCCGACTTAAAAAACAGAATGTACTGAATCATACATCATTACTCCAGTCTTCAGTGTCAGATGATCTTTCAGAAATTATGATGATTTAATGCTCAAGAAACATTTCTTATAATATTTGTGGAAACTGTGATGCATTGTTTTTTCAGGATTCTGTGATGAATATAATATTTTTGAAATTACAGAGGGGCTGCCTTAGGTCTGTAGTGCTCAAGTGTAAGGTGTTTACCACTGAGCTAACTCCCCAACAGTTGAACACAAGAGCAATGAGCCAGGATACTTGTGTTTCTTTACAAAAAAAATCTAATCTTTACTTGAAAGTACCAATAAACAAGGAAAGCCGAGCTTCCACAAAACAGAGAAATAAAATAGACAAGGGGCAAAATATATACTGTAATAAAGAACCAACTTAACTTGTAAACGGGTCACAGGAGGCACAGAGTTCATAGTAGGGCTGTCAAATGAAAATTCTAATTTAGAATATTTGTCCAAAAAAAAAACACATTCGAATGCAAAACCTATGCATTTGAATTTTGGGTGTGTCAAGAGTGTGTCGGGACATGATGACGTAACTCATGAGGTTTGTTTTAGCCTATCCAGCACTGTGTGACTGCATTGTTATTTTGAAAAATGGCAGAAAAATAGAGTGAGGACTTGGAGTCGGAGAGAATCTTGCTAACACCAAAACATCTTAAAAGTGCTGTGTGGCGTTTATTTGGTTTCTGGAGAGCCAAAGGTGGCAAAACCAACGTCATTTGTAAGTTGTGTAAGAAACCGTTGCTATTTCACTCCACGTCATCTAACTTCTAACCAACTTCATCTAACCAACATACAGTCTTGTCATCCCGATGAGTTTTCTCGAGAGTGTCCTGACGAGGGGCCATCATTAAAGCAGTCCAGGGTAACTTTGTTTTACACCACGAATACCACACAGCTGGTTTGTTGCAGCATGCAAACCAAAGTTCAAACCTTTAGTGCAATGCTACTAAATGCTCTGCTGTCACCTTTTCTCACCTATGGAAGAGCTAAAATGGCTTTGATTTCTCACAAAACTTGTTGGTGAGGTTGCCCATATTTCTGTTGTAGTGCAAAAAAAGCCATACTGTTAGGCCTATAGGATCGTTAACATAAGCTAAAGCTAAAGCTAGATCACGAGCAGGAGAACATTTTAAATGATCCAACAAGATGGTATTTGTAAAGTTCTGGCTCATGAAGTGACAAATTTGTCAAGGCTAACTGCAACATTGCAAATTCTTGGGGGTCATCATTCACCAAGTAAGGAAAGGTTCCTGAACACGAGAAGTAGGATAGGAAGGAGCAGGGTATGAAACATAATATGGCTTGGAATATGGCAGCCCGTTCTCATCCCAAGGCGTCATATACTGACGCTCGTGACATTTCGTATACATTCATGATTTCCATTACACAAGAGTAGATGTTAAAACTTCATGCTGATTTGTACTCGGCTTTCGCCAAGATAAGCAACACTAAGACGTAGCTTTACAGTAAACTATGCTTCTCCATCCATTTACGCTTCTTTCCATATGAGGGTGTGACTCCCCTTCTGTCCGGCGTTAACGGCTGCAGTGTACTTGGCGCGTCAGCACACACGACGGCTGCAACTACAGTGTGGTCTCCCTAGTGGACCAACACGACAACCGTCTGGATTGAGCCGAGTAGGGGACATCTCTAGGGTCTTCAAGTGGGCACCTTCCGTCCTCAGTGTTTCGTCGACTAGCCCACGACACCTCAAGAGGGCTCGACAGTGACTCTGGCGTCCCAGAGTCACCCCCCTCCGTCCCCCACTCAACTCAGCCCAGCTTACTGACCTCTACATCCCTCCTGCTGCTGAGACCTAACCACAATCTCACTATCTCTCCGCAACCCAACCATACGCGCCAACCCGATTGATTAAGGCTGTCGAGCCCCACTGGTGCGTTAAAGCAGTTACAGTGGCAACGGTTCCGTATGGCATACCACCTAACGCAAAACACAATATCTACCCAACCACCCGTCATTCTATACTATACAACCTATACAAATTGTGTAGTATACTATACAACCTATACTATACAACCTATACAAATAAACCAACAGACTCTTCAAGTTTTTCAAGAATTCTACGAAACCGTAGCGTGGCGGCCTGTACCTTGCCAGCTAGAATCTTTCCGTCTCAACCACAGCCAGTTGCTGCTCCTTTCTGCTGCCTCAGATAAGTTCTTTACTGTGCGACGCAACTCTTGGCCGCTGAATCCGACGTCCCTGAGGAACCGGGTTGTAGAGTGTGCCACAAAACCTCGACAACCCACTTCCACTGGATAAACCTGGACTCTCCATCCTCGCTGTTCTGCTTCAGTGGCCAAATGAGCATACCACAGTTTCTTCCTCTCATATGCCTCATCTACAGCATCCTCCCATGGCACTGTCAACTCTATCAGTTGAACAATGCGTGCTGATCCAGACCACAAAACAATGTCTGGTCGTAGGTTAGTGCTGGCAATCTCAGGTGGAAAAATAAGCCGTTGATCAAGATCAGCCAGCATCTTCCAGTCCCTAGCAGCTTCCAGTTGTCCTGGCCGAGAATTGGTGTTAACACCTTTTCTTGGTGGTTGCTCGCCTGGGCGGAGGAATGTTGTCTTCTGCGTGTAATGTTTTGCTAGAACATGCGGCAACTTATTGGTCATACTACGCTTGCCTTCCAATGCTAAAGCCAAACATCTCAGTACTTGGTCATGGCGCCAAGTAAACCGACCTTGGCTAAGAGCCACCTTACATCCTGTCAAAATGTGCCTTAATGTGGCAGGTGATGAACACAAAGGACAAGAGGGATCCTCTCCTACCCAGAGGTTTAGGTTCTGCGGTGATGGGAGAACATTATATGTTGACCTAATAAGGAAACTGATCCTACTCTCTTCCATTGACCAAAGGTCTTGCCAGCCCATTTTGCGTTGTTCCACACTCTCCCATCTCATCCACTCTCCCTGCTTGGCCTGGGAAATGGCCTTTATACTCCTCATCCTCTCCTCCTGCTTTCGCACCTCGTTGACTACCAGCTTCCTCCTTTGAGCTGGGCCTGCCTTGTGCCATTTAGGAGGAGCTAACCTGAGTCCAAAACCCCCTCTTCCATGCTGTACCTGTCCCACGATATCCCCTATTTGAAGGTCAGCCTTTGCCTCTACTACAGATTTCTTTGCTGACCACTTTCTACCAGTTTTTAACACAGGGGCTGCCTCCCTTACACATTTGTCACGTGACTCTACTAATGTCATTTCCAGTCTGACCTTGGCACACTTAAACTCCTCGGTTAAAGCAGAGACAGGCAGCTGCAATATTCCTTTACTATAAAGTCCCACTCTGCTGAGGCAGCGTGGAACTCCCAACCATTTCCTGATGTATGAACTTATTAACGCTTCCAGCTTATCCACTGTTGTCAAAGAAACCTCGTACACAGTCAGTGGCCACAGCAACCTCGGCAGTAGACCAAACTGAAAGCACCAGAGTTTTAGTTTGCCTGGTAGAGCACAGCTGTTTATGCTCTTCAACCCTTCCACTGCTTGTTGTCTAACTTCTCCCACTCGAACTGTGTCCTTTAGATCTCCATCGTACCATCTCCCAAGACTTTTCACTGGCTTCTCAGAAACTGTTGGTATTGCCTCACCATTAATGAAGAATGTTTTATCTACTACCTTTCCTTTAACTATGGAGATGCTCCTTGATTTAGAGGGCTTAAATTGCATTCGTGCCCATTCAATATTATCTGTTAACTTCCCCAATAACCGATAAGTGCAGGCTACTGTTGTAGTCATGGTTGTCATGTCATCCATGTATGCTCTGATTGGTGGTAGTCGCAACCCAGAAGCCAAGCGCTCTCCTCCTACTACCCATCTTGATGCCCTAATGATTACTTCCATTGCCATGGTAAAAGCCAGTGGAGAAATTGTGCATCCTGCCATTATTCCAACCTCTAAGCATTGCCATGCAGTGCTGAATTTTGGAGTTGAGAAACTAAATTGCAAATCTCCAAAATAGGCTTTCACTAAATTTGTTATTGACATTGGTACTCTGAAAAAATCAAATGCTGCCCAAAGAAGCTCATGTGGCACTGAACCATATGCATTGGCCAAATCCAGGAATGTCACATGGAGCTCCTTCCTCTCCTTTTTAGCTGACTGAATTCGTTGCCAGATAACATTGATGTGTTCTAAGCATCCTGAGAACCCTGGAATGCCCGCTTTTTTGAACTGAAGTGTCAATGAAGCCATTCTTTAATAGGTAGGTGGACAATCTCTGGGCAATAATGCTGAAGAAAATCTTACCTTCAACGTTTAATAGTGAAATAGGACGAAACTGACTGATGCTTGTAGCATCTTTTTCTTTAGGTATAAAGACTCCACCTGCTCTGCGCCATGCTCTAGGTACAACCTGTTTTTCCCATGCCACTTTTAACAATTTCCACAGAATTCGCAGAACTCCTGAAGCACTCTTGTACACTCTGTACGGAACTCCATTAGGCCCTGGAGATGATGAAGCCCTTGCCTTTCTCACAGCCTGCTCTACCTCTTTCCACTTAGGTGCACAGACCTCCATTTGGTATTCTGGTGGGTTGATAGGTGGTATGTCTGATGGAATTGACATATGCTCATGCCTTTTTGCATCTGTATGCGTTTCCTCCAAATATCTCTCTAGCTCAACTCTAGATGCTTTTAAAGTGCCATTCTTCTCACTGGTGAATAACTTCTTTACGAATTTGAATGGGTCTTTATAGAAATTAGCCCTCGCACGTTCCTTCTTTTTGTAGCATTCAACGCACATGGCACCCTTTAGCGTCAATATGAGACGCAGATATATATGGGTCAGAAGGCGCCTGCTAGCGGTCTAACCCTAACCCTACCCCAGACCTAAACCTACCCATAACAGAGTGCGTGTTATATTGACGCTAATGGCTGCCATGTGCGTGGTATTTAGACGAAATGTCAATAGCGTCACCTATATGACTCCCTAGGATGAGAATGCGTTGAATATGGACAAGGGTGAATAATTAGAATTGAAGTAAATTGGGTAGTGGGAACAATTGGTTGAATATACGGAGAATGATGTTGTACAAAAGGATTTCCTGACTGATCTATACTGCGGTTGAATATGAGGACCTACATTAGCTGAGAATACACGAGGAATCGCCAAGCTTGAAGATGGTCCTAATGGCTGTCAATACTGAGAAACAGCATACTGAGGCTGAGGAGGTAACTGTGCTGATGTTACTTGTAAGGATAACAGAGTATGAACCATAGAAGGAAAAAGCTACATGGTAAACCTGGTTGTGGTGAACCAGCTGTTTGCACCAACACCTGGGATGTTTGCACTTGAGGGGAATGACAATTAGAGGGCTCAGGAACCAATGGAACAATAGAAGGCTGTAACATACTCAATTGTAGTTGTGATGTTGTATCATGTGTGTACATATGTTGAGGTGGACTACGTAACAATGAGGGAGGAGGAAGAGGCAGAGACTATAGGCCTACTCAATGGAAGCGGTGAAGGAACAGTTGAGGAGTTACCTTTCTAACATGTAGGTTTCTGTTCAGATTTTTTAATACATGCACAAAATTCTAGAAAATTGATCCATTACACCATTTATACCTCCGGCTCGAAGGACCATTTGTTCAGTGGTGGACAGTAACGAAGTAAATGTAATTCTAAATTTGGGGAGACTTTTACTTTAACTCCACTACATTTCAAAGTCAAATATCTTACTTTTTACTCTACTACATTTTCAAAAATCAGTCGTTCCTTTTTATTTATGAGTGGATAAAAACTTAACTGGTCAAACGAGCCACCAATCAATCATAGTAGCTACAGCGCGCGCGCTTTGTTTTGAACTTGCATTAGCGGTATCTACTAAGCGCGAACCAGAGCCGTTAAATGCTGTCCCAAATTGCACACTTCATGTGCACTTTCGGTCTTGTGGACTGCTACGTGCGCGTGTCCGTTAAGTCCGTGAGAGTAGCGTAGGGTGTCCCATTTGTCCTCGATGCGCACCTTTGTCGAGTCCGCACTGATGCGGTATCCGCACAGACTTCTTCCATTACGCCTATGGAGAGTCCTCATAATGCTGTTGCACCAACATGTGTGTGTGTGTGTGTGTGTGTGTGTGTATCTATTAAATGGCGTTGTGCAGGTTTATGTGAATGTATCATAACATTAGGATGTTAATAATTATGACCATAGACGCTGGAGAAAAATACATACAGTAAATACTGTAAATGTATTATACCTTATGGGAACAGTCCCCTTCCCTCCAAAATTAAACACACAAAAAATGTATTCAATTCAAATAAATGTTAATTAATGTCATTTTATTAATTTTATGAATAGATTGGTATGCCAAGAGTGACATTAGTCTTCACGTAGACTGAGTTAAGCAAGAATCTTGTGACAAATTATAATAGGACATGATAGCCATAAAAAAAATCAAAGTACTTGGATACTTAAGTACATTTGAAGGCAAATACTTTTGTATTTTTACTCAAGTGAATGTTTAAAGGCAGCACTTCTACTTGAGTAATATTTTACCTTGAATATCTTTATTCAAGTACATGGTATGAATACTTCGTCCACCACTGCATTTGTTGGATATCAGATGTTAAATATATCCAAAGTTCATTGGAGTTGTAGAAACTTGACAGCGTGTCTGATTAAAACACAAGCAACATTAAATAAAAGAGAGCAAAGGACTGGTATTTGTCCTACGTCTTGAGTAATACACATGACAAGAAGTTCATGGATTAACATGGAGCAGATTCACAAGATGTAAATGGACAGGTGTTAACAGATGGACAAGATGAACAGGATGTACAGGATGGCCTTAAGTCACTACAAACAATACAATAAAGGAAATCAAACTCATATAATTCATCAATAAACATAACATACTCAATCCAAATAATGATCAAATTTTCAATTCAAATAAACAAATTCAAACAATACAATTTGCAAAACAAACTCACTTAACACATCCTAAGGAAAGGACTCAAAGTACATGGCTGGGTGTCCATTTAAACACCCACACCTCACCATTGCAAAAAAGGAAGTGAGGTCTACTTATAGTCCTTGAACAGGGCGTGTATGGGTAATGCATAGCACTAGATTTGGTAGTGTAGTTTGCTTGGAATTGTGGGATATGTAGAACAAAAAATATATAAATATGGGGAAAAAAGGTAAGAAAACTGAAAAAAAGAGCCAGATTCACAACAAAATTTGCATAGCCTATAATGCATATTTTTTACTGTAATTATTAAGTTACTGTACATAATTTACTACTACTACAGTTACTACATGTAACATTTTTAATAAAAGATACAGTACTTAAGGAATATGAGTATTGGTATGTTTCTCTTTTAATGAATGTACATTTTCACTATACTTTGAAGACAAAAAAAATTACTGTTTGATGTTATTTTTTTATTATTTTTCTTTATTAATTTTCATAATCATTTCATAATATATTTTGTGAAGTCAGAGTATGCTGTACAGATGTGCTGATGAGAGCTGGGAGAGTTATATATTTTGCTTAGAGGTATGTGTGCAATGCAACGTTCATGAGCAGAGATGTTGCACTAATGATGACACTTCTGTTCTTTACAAGGAAATTAATGTCTCAACTGATGCAAATGTACCACAATGTATACACTGAGGAATATGTTCTTAATGTGGAAAGTGGATTGTACCATGTATAAGCATGAGGTATGCGTTCCATTTTTAAACATAAGCAACATTTTTTCCTGTCTTACAAGGAAGTTGTAAGTCCCAGAGTGGTGTATATAAGCTCAATCCTTACTGTTACTGACCAAGAGAAACATAAAGGCATTATGGGGTGAGAGGAAGGAGAAACTGAGGCATGATGGGCTGAGAGGATAGAGAAATGGGGAACCGAGAAATCTGGAATGAAGACCTCTCATGTAGCCTTATTTTTCGATGCCTGTTTATCTGTCTGATACATGTATACAAATAATAAATAATAAATCTCTTGGCAAAATTTCTGGTGTAGCTTCCGTGATTCAACAATTATGTGGAAAAGCATGATCTTAAAATGTATTATATAACATTTATATAACATTTACAACTTATATAACATTTTCAGTATTACTTTCACTAATTAATTTACAGTCATTTTATAGTATTATTATTTCTATAAATACATTTGTTTGTAAATAAAATAGAAAAAAAAAAGAAAAAACCTGTTTGCTCACCAGGCTGGGTATCTTGACTCGCACCTCACAGATCAATTGCAGCTCATGAACAGTGGAATTCATACCATATGGAATAAAAAGAGCTTGTCCATTCCATGACCCTAGGCCTTATGGTGGCTTTTGTGGTACGGCAAAGGTTTACGATTAGATTTCTGATGTTGGCCACCGAGCTGTGGTTGGTTTAAAACACAATGCAGTTGGGGTTTACGGTTGAGACCTAGTGGAAATTGACAGTGGTGAAGCTGGCCAGTTTATGATGTAACGTGGCTTTTAAGGTGGCACAGAAGGTCACCCCCCCATATGCTGGTTTTAGAATGGGAGGACAACCTCAGGGGGTAATTTACAGAAAGACAGATGGCAGCCCAGCTGCTCAGTCACTTGCTCTGAGGAAATATCGGCAGGTTTGACAGGTTTCCGTGCACAGCAGGTGCTCCTGGAGGGTCACAGTATGTTTGCGGGTCCTATATGATGCACGCCTTTTTGATCATCCTATAATCACGAGCATTGCAAAAACAACTTATGTAATAACAATAGAAATTGCCAGATGCATAAAAGATGACAGTGGATTAACAAGCGCTCTGTATTAGTATCACCGGTCACCCTATATGATGAAGCATTTCATATAACGTTTGGCACAATATAATTTGCTTTAGTGGAATTGAATGTCAAGCAGTTGAGGGATCCATGGCTTGACAGATCCATTAAAGATTTGTTTCAGTGGTATCTCACTTTGACTCAGTTTTGCAGTCACAAGTTTGCTTGGGGATGATTTTTTGTTGTTGTTGTTGTAGTTTGTGCAATCTGTAAATGCTGGGGTTTCAAGCATTGTTTTTTTTGTGTATTTTTTTATTTCAGTCAGTTTAAAATGTTTTTCAAACTTTTATGCTTGTATGAATTGAACATATTCCCTGTTTAATGCGAATAATGGTTAGTTGCATTTTGCTTTATTTATTTAGGAAAAAGCAGCTGAAATTGATTAAAAAATGTTTAATGTTCAGATTTTTATGTTCAAAATCTCTTTTAGAAGTTCTTTAAAACCATCAGATGCCACCGTGGGACGCAAGATCAGAAAGAAGTGATTCACAATCCCATCAGGATGCACAACTTTGATTCCTTTACACTGAGGTGGTACTGAATATATTTAAGTCTTTGAAAATCTAAAACGAATCAAGTCACACCTGTATCTGTAGTAAGTTTTCAGGGACTTGTTAGTTGTCTTGTCTAGGGATGTGCCTGAGAGTAGACTTGCTAAATGAGATAATTAAACCTGAGGGTGCAACTGATGAGACCAGGGGTGTAGGAACAATCTAAAAAGTTGGGGAGATGCATTATTAGTCTGCCTCATGCATATTTATTAGCTGATGTAACATTCACCAAGTCCTAATAGATTCGCTGCAGGTCAGGTAAATGAGCGCAAGCCTATTACCATTAACCGCTTGCACATTTCTAAAAGGAGGACACATCCCCTCAAGTTATAATGGTTGATACACCCTTGTGTAAAATCCTTGTGATCCTGCAGCTTTCTGTGGAAATAGAGTGAATCTGAAAGGCTCAGGTGACAAAACTTGCTCTACATGAGGTGTGCTTTGTATTCTAACACAACACAAACCTAAGCAAAGCTAGGAGTCCCTAAAGATACAACAAAGCATATATTTCATTGCTGTCTTTCTCAGGCCAGCTTTTCTACAGACTTAAATGTCATTTAAAATAATTTCGGAGCGTGCATGTCACGGTTCGTAGGAAGGATGACAGAGATGAAAGTAAAACAAACACTTTCTTTAATAAAGCAAAACTCAGGAACAGGCAAATGAGAGAGACAGCGTGTATAACACAAACATTATAACCAACAAGGAATACAGAAATGAGAGGAACTTAAATACACAGAGAAATAAGAGGACAACAGCTGAAGACGGTGAGTGGTGATGAACATTGATGGCAGGTGCGGTTAATGGTAAAGGAGGTGCAGGTGTGCAGCAAGGAGGATGCTGGGAGTTGTAGTGAAGACAGTGACAATGATGATGGTGACTGTGACGGTGCACACTTTAGGCGTTTCCCCTCTTTTTGTTGTTGTTGTATTTCAAAATTGTACGAACAATCAATGTTGGTGAAAGTTATTTTATTAGTATGGTTGAATTGGATAATCGAAGGTCAGCAGCAAAGACATTGGTTAATAAAGTGAGATTAAACACATAAAGTATTTACATTATTTAATATTTAATTTTTAATTATTGCAGGTTTGCTTAATATTCTGAGTTTGCATTTCACTATTTTTATTCATTTTGAGGAATACTGTATCTGGTTTTGTGCAAGTGAGATGAGAAAATACCTGCTCACATTTAGTGTAGAACTAAGCATCATGTTCATACAGTGCACACAACGCCTCATAACTTACTCACGGTTTCTCTTGAACATGGGGACAGAACAGCTGTCAGTAATACATAGGAATACAAAGTTTGAGTTACTTATTTGACAAAGTAACTCTGATATTTTGATGTAATTACAAATGTAAGGTGATGTAAATTACCAGTTACTTAAAAAAGTATTCTGATTACGTACTGTAACTAGCGTTACTTGGCGTTATTATGTTACCCCCAACACTGCTAACAATATGAAAACACGTTTTGCTCATTTATAAATACAATCTGTCCATAATAGAATTGTATAGCAGTTAAGGAAAACCACTTTGAGCTATAAACTGAGATAGTTGGCTTTTGCACTGATTTGTATACCTTTAAATTCATCAAAACCATCTACCATGAATAATAACCCTCCATCCTTTTTGCAATAACAATAATTTTCCTTAGCTGCAGCCATACTGCGTTTTTACTGTTGTCAGAAAGAAAAACACTAAACACAGAACCAAAATACTCATAGATAGATGTGTAATTTTGCATGCGTAATTAGAGGACATGATTTTTTCCCATTAATGTGGTGAGCAAGGCAGAGTCCTGCCGTGTGGTATTGATTGTGTGGGATTCTTATTAGCTGGCTGAATTAATGTGCATTGCTGTCTTGCTGACTTTTGATCCTGTTTTATCTTTTTAATTGCCCGTCAAGGGAGAGTTGACAGTTAGAGACGTCAGGGAAACTGAAATCCATTTCTCTTGTGCTTGCACAAATTGTTTACAAGGACACAGCAACAGCTTGTGTCAAGAATCATGTGTCGTGGTTTTTCTCACAGCTGATGTTTGGGATGCGTAAAGTGGGGTGTGTGAGGTGTTAATGTGAGGTATGAATTAAGAATAGAATAATTGTCAGCAGTCTGCACTATATTTAGCAACAGGAATCCATGTTTCTTCTCTTTGTGTCTGTGGTTTTGGAACGGGGAGTTTCTGACGACATCATCAGCAGTCATTTACTTTCATAATGCATCTATATGCTGGATGAAAAACTGGAGAAAATTGTCCATCAGTGCAGTAGCTGCTGCCATGACCCATTTTTGTTTTTTACATCAAACAACATGAAAACACAGAGCATAAAACAACAGTATTTCACAGCCTATTCAGACTGTTTCTGATTACTGAATCAATTAATGCATGATTTTTCAAGTCATCCCTCAGAGAATTCACATGCTTCTGTGACAGTTCTTGAGAGTTCAGCTGAAGCACATACGACATCTGCCACCCACAAGTGGTCACTGTGTTTTGGACAATTTCATTTCATTTTGGCTTTCCAGTGCTATCTAGAAAATAGTTTAAAATCAGCATGAAACAGAAGTTGTGATAGTCTTGTCTTCCATATTGTGTCATATCTCTGAGTAAACTGGCTTCTCAAGAAAAAAAAAAAAGGTTGGGCTGGACTTGATTTTGTCCATCATGAATTGATTTAATTGTTGAATCTTAAATAATTTATAATAAATTCTGCACTATTGTATACAAAAATAATATGTTTTTTTGTGATGACTTTAAAAAAGAAATCTAATTTTTGATGTTCATATGGTTTTGAAAAACGTACTATTTTTAAGAGTTTCAATTTAATTAATCAAATAATATTACTTGGTAATTAAGTAAAACTTAAATTTCCCTTACACTGTGAATACAGTGTCACGGTTGGGAGGTTGTGAGGCCGGATCTAATCGCAGCAGTCAATTTATTTAACAATAAAAAACACACAGGAGAACAGGACAAACGCAGGAGTAACACAACCAACTTAACATAGATGAGAATAAAGAAAGATCAACTGAAACTGAGAGCTACTGATACACATACTACTTGAAGGGAGGAAACAAGGAACAGGTGCGGTGAAACAATTAACCAATTAGTAACCATGGAAACAAATGGGAACATACCTAGAAACCATGACAACTTGTGTACAGGGACAAAGGAAACCAGGGGTTTGTTCGACTTGAAGCGGCACTGCGCAGATTGATCACTGTATGACATCACATCATTGCCCACTGAAGCTAAGCAGGGTTGACCCTGGTTAGTACCTGGATAAGAGACCTCCTGAGAAAACCAGGTTGCTGCTGGAAGAGATGTCAGTGAGGCCAGCAGGGGGTGCTCACCCTGTGGTCTGTGTGGGTCCTAACGCCCCAGTGTAGTGACGGGGACACTATACTGTCAAAGAGCACCGTCCTTCGAATGAGATGTTAAACCGAGGTCCTGACTCTCTGTGGTCATTAAAAATCCCAGGATGTCCTTCGAAAAAGAGTAGGGGTGTAACTCCGGCATCCTGGCCAAATTTGCCCCTTGGCCTCCTAATCATCCCCATATACTGATTAGTTTCATTATTGTCTCCTCTCCACCAGTAAGCTGTGTGGGGGGCGTACTGGCGCAATATGGCTGCCGTCGCATCATCCAAGTGGTGCTGCACATTGGTGGTGGTTGAGGAGATTCCCCCTTCCATGTAAAGCGCTTTGAGGTCCCAGAAAAAGCACTATATAAATGTAATGAATTATTATTATTATCAAAGTACCGCGAGAGAAGTTCAAGAATCTTTGGAGCCATCAGCTCTCTATGTTCCTTTGATGTAACAACAGTAAGCTTAGACCTGCTCGGGAGCAGGCTTATTTCATGTAAACAAGATTAGATTGCCGCTACACGGGAAGTCCTTCAGCGCAGTGCGATAGATATATGAGAGATATTGAGAGATATATGCAAAATATAATGCGATATATTACATAATCCATTTCCATAAATGGGAAACTAGTGCTTATATTTTTCAGTATACTTCAATATATGCATTGACCATATATGGCTATATATTAATACATAAGCATTACATGTAATACTTAAAATGTACACATATGTTCCCAGATAAATGTGAATGTATGTTCTCACACAATGAGTTACAACGGATTTCTAGTTTCCAGCATGTTAAAGTTAAAGACTGTTAAAGGAGAGCAAATGTTAAAATTAAGTGTTATTTAATGTGTTTTGCTCAATATTAATATATAGGGGGAGATCTGTTAGTGTTTAATGTTCTATTATTTTTGTAATTTAAAATGTTTTCGGGTATGTGTGAGTTGTTGGGGTCATTGTGCTGAAGAGTAGAGCCTGTGGTCCGGTTAATGATTGGCCAAACATCATTAAGACTATAATTACTATATTTTACAAGTAATGACTGTGCACTCCTCAGCACAGTGATAGTCTCTGGGCTAAATACTTTAGTACATGCAGGTGTGCTTGTGCTTTTGTTAACTAGCTTGACAAGATGAAACACTGATAATGTAACTGATTTAAAACTAAAGAATTATATTACACTATATATTTCTCTGTATATGTGGTTTATGCTGCATTATGAAGTGTATTAATGAATATAAAATTACATGCATTGTGATATATTAGTACGTTGTCACATATTTATTGACTATAATTTCTTACAACAACAATGAGCGACTTCATTATTTCTTTTAACCTTTTTGGAGAATTTGACAACTTTAATGACTGGGATGCTGCGGAAGAAAGAAAAATTGTAAATAAAACGGAGAAAAGTTAAAAACGGAGTAAGTCAGCTAAACTGAAGGGTTCTACTAGCTGAGCGGACTATAAATATCTCCGGTTGCTAAATAAACCGTCAGGCGTAACCAGGGAAACCAAGTTATTGTTTATAAAAACTTTAGATTTCGATTGTAAAACTAATTAAAATATAAACTAATGTTTTAAAAATGTGTTATTTGGCAAGTGACCATGGTATAAGCGGGTTAATGCCCTTCAAGGTCTCCATTGTCTAGGTATTAATGGCGGAGGATTCTTGTACTTCACTTTTATTTGTTCCCATGTTCTAGTGGATGGTTAGCCTAGAAATCTAGACTCCACCTAGTGGCAGCAAACTTTATTTTGCAGCCAGTGTATTCTAGCAACTCTCCATTGACTTTCGAGCTGGAAAAAACAAACTCTAGTCAGGCCAATCACATCGTGTTTAGAGTCGGCGGGCGGGCTTAACATAATGACGACAGAGTTGCGACGGTTCACTGCTACTTGAAAACAAAGAATGGCTGTTGCTGCTCATTTTTAAAAAAGGAAGATACAAAAGACGTCACCTTCTTCGTTGCTCTGGTTGGTTGTAGCGCTATCCTATTGCGTGCAGAGGGAATTTGAAAGACAACCATTTATCCTGCCCCTCGTGTTGAGCCCTGTCAATGTAGGTCTGGCATGCCAGGCTAGTGGATGGTGACATTTTCCCCTTTTAAACCAACGCATGAACGCGCAGTTAACTCCAATATAACTCAATCCAGCCATATTAATCATAAACTACAGGTGTGTTCGAAGAACCTAATTAGCCAGATCATGATTAGCACGATGATATCATCAACTTATACTCAGAGTCAGTTACCATGGTAACTTACTCTGTGAACCTAACCGGGTCGGGAGCAGGTTTTCTTTGGTAAACCCAGAGTTTCTTGTGGTCTCCTCCCCTTTTTTAAAGAGGAAGCGGTGTTTAAACACCTCATTCATTCTTTCTGTACATTTATTCATTGTGTTTTTTACCGCTGTTTGTTAATTTTTTTTTAATAAGATGAAGTCTGTATAACTCCTTAACTGGTAACTTAACATACAATACATTAGAGTTACATCATGTAGTTTGAAACAAATTCGACAGAATGATGTGCCATTTACTGAAAATCACTAGTAATAATCAACTGTTTTTTAATTATTTATTTTTTATTTGAAAGGGGATAGAGTACATTAATCAACATTAGAACAATGTAAATGTACCCAAGTTAGCTATAAAGTGCTAATTTTCATCGGTATGTCCCCAGCCAGATGTAAAAGATTATCACAGGTATAAAATCACAAGATAAAATTACATACAACACATTATGGTTAAGAAATACAATTCATTTCAAGTAATTATACAATGTTTAAATGCACGCCGAAAGCATTAATGCCCACAAGTTTGTCTCTCTACAAGCCATTTTTTTTTTGCATTCTTTTTGAATGAAAAGAATGACAAAGAGTCTCTGATGTTTTCCGGCACTGTGATCCATTGCTGAGCTTCTCTTACAGAGAAGACCGCCTGACTAAAAGCTGTTTTTCTCCGGGGGATGATGCAGTCTTCCCTCACTGCCCCTTTGGGTACCCTGACCTCACTGGATCTAAAATGTATGAAGTCACATAGTGGAGGAGGTGCTAAACCATGTCTGATTTTATAAATTAAACAGATGTTTTTGAATTTAAGGAGATTAAAGTTAAGTAACTGATATGTTCATCTGTGCACCAGAAGATAAGAATGTCCATTTATACTTGGATATAAACTTAAAATGTGGCTACTCCACATAAAAATGTGAATGTGTAGACTGTCTGATGTGAAGACACATAGGCTAATATTAACATGACCCAGCCCGTTCTCATCCCAAGGCGTCATACATGTGACGCTTGTGACATTTCGTCGAAATCTTACGCACATGGCATCCTTTAGCGTCAATATGAGACGCAGAACCCAAGGCGTCATACAGGTGACGCTCGTCTAAATCCGACGCACATAGCATCCTTTAGCGTCAGTATGAGACGCAGATCCCAAGGCGTCATAACCATAACCCTACCCCAGACCTAAACCTACCCATAACAGTGCGTGTTATATTGACGCTAAAGGATCCCATGTGCGTAAGATTTCGACGAAATGTCATATGGCGTCACCTATATGACGCCAAAGGATGAGAATGCGTTGCATGACCTCTGTAGGCCTCTCTGTGGCAGCAGAAACTGTTTCTTCATCCCCATTATCCTGTGAAGATGAGCATTTGGTTGAGTACACTTTATAGTAGGCCTACTAATTTCTGGTTTATTGAGTATGCTACTTACAACTACCTGGGGTTCTGTTGGGACAGGAGGATCCAAAAGACAGATATTACCATCAGAATCTGTTGGGACCAACGAAAAATCCAACCCAGAGTAAAATAAATGGAAATAATAAAAAATAACACATAACTTACATTTTATCAAGGCCCTTGGATCTTCGGGAGTGACTGGCTCTGATGAAGTCCCTCAAAATGCTGCTGCACTGCTAGACTCTGGATGCTATTTAGTTAGGCCTATATGTCAAATGTTTGTTAAGTCAGGTAGCCTACACCCATGAAATGCTCAATACCTGATTGAATTATGTTTTTATATTTTATTTTCAGCTGCTGCCACATTCTTTTATTGCCTGGAGGATTGCACCTACATGAAAATGAAAATTAGGTTGAATAACATACTGTTCTTCCAGTTTCATCTCTGATATTATAACAGTTGGGAAAGTTACTCTAAAATAGTTATTAATCACAAACTATAAATGACATCTTCAACAGTGTAATCAGATTAATGTAATAATTATCTTTAGGAAGTATTGGTCTACTTATTAATAATTACAAAATCCTATATCAATCTCAACCACTTGAACAATACAAGGAGAGACAAGAAACTGCACTTTTAATGCTTTCAAATTAACAATACACAATTGCATTGCATTCTTGTATTGACCAAAGTGTGTGGGAGAAAATTACATTAAAAATAAATGTAAAATGTAAAAAATAAAAATGTATGTTAAATCCACTATTGTTTTATACAGAATTGTTCTATAGTCTATCTATGCAGTAGCCTATTTAATGTAACTACATCCGATTTTATTTTAAATTACAGAAGAATTAAGAGTAATCCCTTTAATTAAATTACAATATTTAGATTACTTGATAATTAATTACACCCAACATTGCATAACAGTAATTCCTCTTTTTTGTCTGGCGCTGTTGCCATGGTGACTCATAATATCTGTGCTCCATTGATAATGGCTTTTTATAGTTGTGGTGTACGCGCTTAACTCAGAGTCATTCAACTTAAGAGTTGATTGAACTAACTCATTTCAGCTGTTCTGTAACCGAAAACTCAGAGTTTACCATCTCAGAGTAAGTCAACTCAGAGTTGGTTGAACCTCCTTATTGAAACGGGCCCCAGGTCGGAATGTCTGTTTTTGTTTTGGTGTGTGTGATCCCGTCCACTACCAATTTACCCAATACTATTTCAACACCCCGGGTTTCCAGTTGGTGGAAAACACAATGTATTACAGCCATTGAAGCCAGCAAACGAAATGGGTCAGAGATCGTAGATTCCAATATGTTCTCTATGCCCAGAGGCATATTAAAACGTGGATACATATACAGTACAGTGTAATCGCTTTCCAAATTATGATTTCTAAAGGATCATGTGACACTGAAGACTGGAGTAATGATGCTGAAAATTCAGTTTTGTTATCACAGAAATAAATGATATAAATACCGACCTCAACCTTTTTTTATTTATTAATTGCTTTAATCATAATGTCATTGCTATCTGTCATTGTCATTTTGGCTACAGTTGACTAAAGCCTTAAAGCTGGAGATTTAAGTTTCGGATGAATCACTAAACATTTGACATCTTTGCTTTACATCAGGAAAGCAGTTAACCTTGCAAATCTAACCACTGGATCATAACATTGTTTTCCCCTCTGTCCTTTTTAGGCATATCCCAGAGTAAAGACAGAATCGATACATGCAATTGCCTGGGAACTGATAAGATTTTAACACTGTTTCACTTGGGTGATCCTTTTAAATACATTATCGCATGCTGAATCCCGTTCTCCTCAGCTCTAGTTGACTGATGAGCCTTGACAGGCTTGGACAAACAGCCGTCCCTGGCGTCATATAGTCAGAGATCAGATGCTGTTCAACAAATAGAGGCGAGACTTCAAAAAGTGTGACAGTTTCAGCGTTACCTGTCATCTTGCCCCCAACAGCCATCAATTAGGTTCTAAGAGAGGCTGCTGGAAAGTGTTGCACACCAGAATCACTCAGACAGGTGCTAAGGTGATGCAATTACATTATTTTGCCACTAATATGTTCACAAAACACATTAAAAAGATTGCGTATGCTTTCAGACATGTGCAATGCATCTCGGTGAGCCACGGGAAGTGGACCTGACTAATAAATAAACATAATAGTTTATTAAACCAATAAGTAGGATATTGCAGTCCAGTAAAGCACAAGGGAGTTCAGCCCTTTGCCACTCTTTAGCTAACCCATGGTTTGCTCTCTGCAATCTTAAGCAAAGGGCATCTATTATTTATTAAATAGACTCCAGGGGAGATGGGCTACATTGTAATGTGTGCTCATCTTATTAAAATTGGCCACCTTGAGTCAAAGATTTACAGGTTTAATTTCACATGAGCATACGGACGTCAAGCAGAGCAGACCAAATGGAATAGATTACTCGTTCTGGGTGTTTCTATGGTGCCTTTATAGCTCAGACCATGTGATCAGAGACCTGCGAACGTGCAGTAACAGCTGGTACTGTATGTCTATACCAGTCTGAAAAATGGCTCAAGGGAGGCTTCCTCAGTTGACAGTGAGGGAAGATTTCTGGAATAGATTGGATTGAATTAACTGTACTGACTCATTCAATAAGATATTTGCTAAATTCACCCCGTTGTTCCAGTGGTCATATTGTTTTAGATTTCATCAGGCCTTAAATCATTCAGCTTCAATGAAATGATCAGAACTGTTGAGTCTTGCTTGGAATTTTGTATTCTTCATTTGATATATTACACTTTATGTGTGTTAAAGGTGTTTCTTGCGCTCATGCTTATTTTGTTTGGCAGCACACCACATGACTTTCACCACAGGGCCATAACCACCACAGGCATTGAAGGGGACAAGTCCCCCACAACAATTGGAAATGGCCAAATTGTCCCCCCAAAATGTGATATTTCCTAATGCTGCCCTCCATTACGCACCGCTCTGTTTGTTGTTAGGATGGCAGACATTTTTAGATGTAATTTTTTTGTCTAGTCTGATGCCATTCATGACAGAATGTGATGAGAAAAGAAAGGTTTTTGTTTTCATTAGTTTTTTTTTTGTCATTATGCATACTAACAAGATTGAATGTGTGCATATTTTTAAGTTAAATGTTATTTGCGAAGAGTTTAAATGGATTGCTTCACAACTATGTAGGCTATAATTAGACAAAACAAAAAAACGTGGGGGTGGTGGGCGCAGGCAGAGCAGGCTGTGCAGGCGGCCATGGCGGAGACGACCCTTTGGGTGGCCGTGGGCCTTTGAGCGGCCACGGCAGGGACATATAGCCCACCCCCCAAAAAAATGACAGTCAGTAAAAGCGTCTGGGACAGGCTCTAGGATAGGGACAGATGACTCGGGGACAGACAACTCAGGCTCGGCGGGGCTGACGTGAAGCTCAGGCTCGGCAGGGACCTCGACAGGACGAGGCTCTGGAGGGACGGCGGTCTCAACGGGACGAGACTCTGGCAGGGCGGTCATCCTGGTAGATCGTGCTGACATCAGCGGGGAATGTGCCAAGCTGGACATTAGTCTCGATTTCCCATAGACCGATCTGTTGGCTGGACTGATAGTGGGTGTACTGAGTGCGCAAACTGATTTTCTCCTCACTCTCCCCGATGGTAAAGGGAGATACATTGTGGATGAGCACCCACTCCACATAGTCCTGGAAGTTTCCCCGAGGGCCAACGCTGAGACCAAAGCACGCCTGCCCGGAAAAACACACAGAGGCTGGTGTCATCATAATGAACAAGAGGTACCAAGTCCAAATACCTCTGTGTTTGGGCCTCGAGGGACTGATCCTCCTGGGAGAGTAGGAGAATCTGTACAGCTGCAAGATCCATGTTCTTTTTTAGGTCTGTCGTTCTGTCACGGGCTGGTTGAAGCAGGCATGGAAACAGGATCGCAATTGCAGCAGTGTTTATTAAACAAACTAGACGACAGGATATAAAGAGAACACTAACGGAACAACCAGGCATGTAGCAACAATGACAAACAAGGAACAGACTGAAACACCAGGCCTATACACAGAACAGACAAGGGAAACGAGACACAGCTGGGGCAAATGAACTGATGAAGACTGATTAACAAGACAACAGGTGAAATTGATTAAATCAAAGAAACACAGGTACAAACTGGGTGACACAGGCAAACAAAACAAACATTAAACGTAACACTTTCTGTCAGTATAAGTCAAGTATATTTAAGTGCAATTTTAAGTATTTTTATGAGAAGTACATAAAGTACATTTCCAAAAAAGTACATAAAAAGTAGACAAAGTATATTTTCTTATTTTTTAGTTTAAAAGAAGTATACTAAAAGCATACTTGAATAATCTTTTTTTCGTAAGGGATTATTACAAATGTGCACGTGTGATTTTTTCCTTTAGTCTTTTTTGTCACTGTTAGTCTTTTCAGCACAAACACCTTGTTTCTGCTCTATGTTGTGCTCACTACACATTTTGTGCCTGGTGACAATAATTTTTAGTCCTTTTTGTCTGTCTTCTGCTTAAAAAAAAAAGAAGAAGAAAAAAGATCAATGGAGGGATGCATTCATGTATTTATCAAGACACTTACATATTCAAGGCCTGGAGGAGTCTTTCGAGATAAGAAAGTTATATGAAAGTGTTTTTAAGTGAGACTTTAATTGAATATGCTTATGATTCTGTCAATTGAGTAAAGTTTAAAAGCAGATGTGGATCGAAGCTGGGCAGTGTTCAGAAGTGGTGCGTAGGAGCCTCTTGTATAGGTTAATGAATTGCATTTTTTAGTCAAAAGAAAAGTCTATTCACAGATAAGGCATTTTAATGATTTCAACCCCCGAACCCTTATTAGCATAGGCTTTACATACAACTTATGAAATCCAATTATCAATGTAGAAGTATATAATTTGCACATTTTCTCTGTAATTAGAGTGTTCTGAAATAGGCTCTAAGTGATGGGCTGTCTCTGGAGTGAGAAGGTGTTGAAGACCTTTCAGTAGATTTCAATCTGTATATGTGATTTTCATCTCAGCCAAAGTGGATTTAGAACCTTCTTTCTCATTGCGGGACTTCATGCCGTCTTCCCTCATGTCTCCCAGGACACAGTCATCAAAAACTCTTCACCTAAATCAATTCAATTAAAATTATAACCCTGGGCATTTTTGATGAGGTTCAGTCAATTATTCATTCATAGTGGTGGTCTCTGTCTCCATTTCAAGGTCATGAATATTTGCTGGACAAATGAACCTCGACACAATAGGTTCCAGCTCTAGGGATTGTCATACACTCAAGCATTTCCATTTCACAGCTGATTTCCTCAGTCTTCTTGGAGAGATTGCCAGCTTGTTCACCCCCAAATATCCTCTGCGTTTTCTGAGGGGGAGTTAAAACCGTGGCCAGCTCGGATGGTGAATTTGTACTGCTCAATATTGTCTTCTCATTAGGACCAGCAATTTGGCTGCACACACCCTCCAGCGCTTCAGTACTTACTTCCACTCTCACGTTTCCCGCTCGGAGGCCTTTCACTCTCAAGCAATTGTATGTAATTTTCCAATGATCAACATGGTAATCACACAAACAGGCCTGATCTATGAGGAGATCTATCAGCCCGTTGAGGCTGCGGATCTGTCCTGCGCAAGGGAAATAGAGTGAGAGCTGCCCCCCTGTGTAGACCAAGGAGCTTGTTTTCACTCAGCAGGGGTGATGGCTCCTCGCTGCGGATGGGAATTTTTCTACAGTCAGTGGGGGTGTTGTTGAAGAGCAATTACTGGCGAACAGAAGCTTTGACTACCTGCTCCCCAGGTAGCTGCTCACAAGCCGAGAGATAGGAGCTTTGCCTGGCTCTAATCAAACTCCATACAGTTGTAGAGTAGTTGAGAAACGAGGAAATTGTTCTTCACTTCTTTTTCTGACATACGTCTGCCGTAAAAGCAGACTATGAAAAAATAACAAAAGCTTTTTTGTGGTTTTAGATGCTGCTTTTGTTGAGGATGTCAAGCAAACGGCTCATCCGTTGAACTGAATGGGAAGAGCGGTGATTTCTTGTAGAGCATCTGAAAAGACACTCAAGTCTCTGAAGACTTGTCTCCTGACGGCGAATAAATGACTCGCATATCTCACGCACCTGGTAAAAGGAGCGCTCCAACAGAGAGGGCGACGTGGCATGTGTGAAGTTGTATTAAGAATGGCAGCCGGCAGTTGCTGGTGACAAGAGAGGCTTATTGAGGGCAAAATAAACAGCTGGTTGTGTGAAGGGACAAAAATAGAGAGGGAAAAGTGTCTCAATTGAAGTCTGTGTGTAGGAAAACACAGGAATTATGTAACCGAGGATGGACTTGTGGCATGACCGGTGTCTGAATCTTGCATGATGTTGTTATGTCTGTCAACCATGACTGTCAGGGGACAACAGATATGCTTTGAGTCTAATGCCTTCTGACAATTTTGCTACATCTCTTCATTTGCTCTGGTGCTGAGCATATGTCAGCTGTCCCACAGCACCACTGGACTAAAACAGTTGTCGGGAGCATTTTTCATTTAGAACCATGAAAAATTAAAGATTAAAGAGATTAAGAGATTAATTCTTCACAAGGTTCTACAGGTTAGGGTAAATACAGTCTGGATTGATAGATGGGTGGATGAATAGATAATTGAAGCTAACTGCTTTTTGAGTTATTGGTTGATATCAATAATCACACTAAATGCAAAAGTGTCCTTTTTCGTGTATGGAAGTCCAATATAGTTTAGCAAATTATTTCATTCAGATTGGATGGTTCAATAAATCGGTTAGAAGTCTGATATATGTCTCTGTTTTTTTTTTTCTCAGCATGTTTCCTAATATTTTTTTTTTTAATGGATTTGAATAGTTTAAGGTTAAGAACCTAGACATTTTCAATGTGACCTTCATATAACAAAATGTTTTTTTAAATAAGTTTGAATAAAAAAACGAACCCTGGGACATACAGTACAATTCATGAATAGGAATAATCCGCCACATCTCATCTGACGGTTTAAAAAGATTATTGCCCCTGCAACATACCGTAAAACTTCAAATAATAGCCCGGGCTTGTATTTGAGACAGGCGTCTATATGAGACAGGCCTTTAATTTAGTGTTGAGATGTTGTTCATTGAGTGTAACGTTAAGTCTAGAGATAACGATCCAAATAGCATAGGCTGATAGACGGAAAGCATGACAGTAGGAGGTTACCACATTATATTACGTTTAATTTAAAACAAAGTTAATGCAAGAATTAAGGGGGTCTCACACCGGACGAGAAACGCGTCTGGGACTGCTCGAGGTATCGCACACCGATCGCGCACTTTCTCAGTTTATGACCAGCAATATTGTTATGTTACATTATGAAATGAAGATAATGTCTGTACTATGTTCAGCATATAAAAACAATCGTTGCTAAGTCTGCAGTCTGAACACTTTACCTCAGACCGTCAGTTAACTGAATGAATTGAGAATATACGGCATTTCAGAATGTTTGTAAACAATAGGCACCAGATAGTTCCGGGAGGCAGAACGCGAGCGGCTTCTACTGAAGAGATCCTGCCGGCTACTCTAACAGTTACATAGTTGAAAACATTGTTGTTGATTAAAGTTGAAACGAGGATGAAAACGCGTTATCTTTGGGGTTGCACTGCTTGATATACAGCTAAATGTGTAGGGGTTTTATCGATTTCCCGTGGGTGGGGAGGTTATTATAGCGAGTTATTATTTTTATTAAATTTTTACTGTTGACGGTGGGTCTCCCTTCCAAGCAATTTACTAGCGTTGCTATAGGAACACTTCGGCTTTTGCCACCCGGAAGAACGTCTGTTACTGTTGTGACGTCATGGTGAATTGTCCTATTATACCTTGAGTTGTCAAAGAAGCGACGCTTCTCGTCTGGTGTAAATGAAGGCTATAAACAACTGCAATAATGTGATACTGACCCTATTCATCACTATCATCTTCATTCCCGCGATCCTCAACTACAAGTTCATTGGTGAATTCATCCTCCACTTCTCCCTCTCCGGTCTCCGCTAACTCTCCCTGCATTGCTTGCGCTAACATCTCTTGCGTGCGCAATCTGCACTCTAGAACTGGCTTAAGCAGACGATCTGACGGGTTTTAGAAGATTAAATACAACCCGAAACTAAAAAACAGACCTGGCCTCTATTTGAGACCGGCCTTTATTTATCCAAACCTGTCGCCACACCAGGCGTGTAAAAGAGACAGGCGTCTATTTGGGACTCGGCTATTATTTGAAGTTTTACGGTCAGTTAGCTACTTTTTGGTGTGTTCGTTGACTTAAATTAAGAGTAGCTTGTAGCTGTTTGAAGTATCTTCAATTAGACAGATAGATTTTAATCAAATTAAGCCTATTTACTCTACGTTCTCCTTTGATTCTTGCATGGTAGGATTTCCGAAATAATAAATAAGAACCTATGGAAGAGGGAGTCATGTAAAATAAGTAGGGTTGACTGAACAAGTTAGATTAGCCACAGGGGAAAACTCACAAAATACCTCCAGCTGAAGGAGGTCATTGAAGAATTTGCAAACCATGGTGTAAGACTGATGATCCTCTGTCCTGGGGGCAGCCACTGTGAAGGGACCTGACAGTGCATTAATATCTACATGGCTCGGATCTGTTCTTGTGAAAGGCTGAGAGCACAGGCGTGGGTGGAGTGGAGACTGGGCGGACTGCTGGGTATGACTGAGCAATGTGGGCAAAACTTCAGAAACTCCAGAAGTAATTATTTTTTACCATCATCTTGTGAGGGCTGCTCTGGTCTGGGTTTCCTTTTTTTTCAGAATAAAGGAGAGAAAACATTCCTGAGCAGAATTGAAGGTTTGACAGGTTTTACACAAATAACAAAATTTTTGAGATCATTATTAATCTCCTTGATTTACTGTATTCTTATACAGTGGTAACCAAAACTTTTATTTAATATTTAATAATATATGTGTATTTATTTATTTAAATTATGGCATTCATGCTAATATTTCTACTTTTCGTTCAAGTTGTAATGCTTGTAATATTATTTGTAATGAAAATGTGTGTATTCGCTTCTCAGAGTTGTGAACTGCACTCCATATGAAACCAGAAGCTCTGTGAAATATTAATGGTTTATTTTAGTCACAAAGCATGAAAACTCACCCTCGGGGTTTTCAAGTTCATTTTGATTCTCCTTCACCATTGTACATGTAGTAGGAGGTGAGGAGGTGAGCTGATGTACGACAGCTTATACATCTTATCCATGGAGGAAAGCCAAAAAAACAAACAAAACAAAACTCTTTGCATTGGGATTGGTGATACAGGAAGGCCCTATATATACAGTATGTTTCACAAATACTATTTATTTGTGGTACCTTTCTAAGAGTTTTTAATGGGGCTGCATGGGGGGAAAGCACCACTTTGAGTAAGTTTTGCCTCATCTGGGTAAACAGCACAGCAATTAACTAATGCACATCTGGATGACGCGAGACACTGATGTGCAAAAGCCTGATTAATTGTGATTCACAGCAGCCCGGTACTGCCTAAATCTTTAAATCTGAAGGGTTTAAAGCCAGTAAATGGAGTAGATGCACCCCTGAGGCTGTAGATCACAGGTGGTTGATTTGGAGGGTTGATAAGGTACCTCATCACACTTGATGGCAAAGCAAGCGTAAAATGAACTGTGCACCCAGTGTCACAAAGGCATTTCAGAGAAGCAGTCATGCGCATTGGCGTTTCTCTCTGTTTTATCTGTAAACTCTCAAGATTTTACAGCCTGGGCTCTAAGAAGAATTGTGACGAAGAGGATGGGAAAGTTTGATTTAAAGTATCAAAAACTTGGTGTAGGTTTCTATACAGCATTATGGGTCATGTAGTCATGGGTCAAAACATACAATACTGATGCTGTGAGTATGTACATAAAAATTCAGACCAAACAACTAGTGATTAAACTAATGATTTTTTATTATATAGCATGAAAAATAATGTGTCATGAGTTTGCTGTCACATGAGTTGAAAAAAAAAGAACTTTGTTAGAAAATACTATTGGTCACAGACCTAACGGGGCGGCAGTGGTTCAGTGGCTCATGTAGGTTGTCTACAAACCGGAAGGTTGGTGGTTCAATCCCCAGGTCCACGATTGACAGATCTAGTATAGTCAATAAACTGGGTTAGGAGAATGTATTTTAACACAAAATAATCTTCCATACTTCACCTTTAAGAAGAGTAACCTGCTTGACACATCAAGCAGGAAAGAGATCCCAACATGGAACAAACCTTCTTCTGATGCTCAGTGGAGAGAATGAGGTCATGTGGTCTGTCAGTCACATAAGAGGCAGCAGAGATGTGCAGGGTACCGCTAAGTATGCAACAGGTTAGAACAGGATTGAACTATATTGCTCATTATGATATAAAAGCGTGAGTGTATCAAAGAAACCTTGCGCAGCAGAAGGCAAGAAAATAAGGAGTGTTTCCCACACAGTTCACACGACTTTTTGTTCCAGGAACTTTTGTTTCTGCTGATAATGAGCGTGGCTGTCTTCCATCCTCATTGTGGTCCTTCTTTTTATTCTTATCCTGCCATACAAAGGCTCCTCTGATCACAGCGCCGCTGTGGCGAAGAAGATAGAGGAGAAGGAAATCAATGGATGGAGATTAAACACTTTCAGGCTTTAATTATTTCCTCCTTGTAGTTTTATGAGTTTGCTTACCACTGGATACAGAGGTGAAAACTTCCCAGTGACTGCTCAGCAAAGATAAAACGTTTTCACTTTCCACATCCAAGAAGAAATGTGCTAATTTGCCAAGACATTAAATAGCAGAGAGAAAGTGCAAGCAAATGGGATCCACCCAGTGTCCCTCTATCTGAAGTGGTTGAAGCTCTCACTCTTGAGTTTTGTCTCTAAACAACAATGGTTTTCTGCTCTCACTTTATCTGAGGTGCATCACTTTACCTTTCAAACACAAAGGAAGGATGAGAGCAACATTTATACTTCACTTACTGTACTATCACAAGCCAAGCATTAAGGGTTTTGCTATTAGCATGGACTTGCATGCTTAGCTATTAGCCTCTGCTGGAATTTGCTGCTGTCAGGAACATTTTGGTCAGCATGTTTATGCAGAAATGTATAATGTATTACCATTCAAAAGTTTGGGGTTTATGAGATGCTTTTGAAATATTATGCTCACAAAGACATCAAAAATACAGTAAATCCATAATATTGCAAACTGTTATTATAATTCAAAAGTTGTGTATTTTAATATATTTTAAAATGTTGTTTATTCCTGTGATGCAAAGCTTATTTCCAGCATCATTACTCCAGTCTTCATTGTCACATAATCCTTCAGAAATCATTCTAATATGATGATTTGCTGCTTGAGAAACATTTCTCTGATCCTTTTTTTTTTTCAGGATTCTTTGATTAATAGAAAGCTCAAAAGAACAACATTTATTTGAAATAGAAATCTTTTGTCAAGTCAAGTCAAACATTTTGTAAAATTATAAAATGTCTTTATTTTGTCACGGATTCCACCAACACTCCATCAGCACCAAGTCCTCCAGCCATCCGTTCACAATCGCTGGAATTCTAAGGAGTTGCACCTGTCACCACCATCTCATCCAGATACTGCTTCATCACCTGCAAAAGAGATAAAGATCAATGAGCTAAATGTGACTGTCTGCAACCTATCTGCAAATTACTCACTCACCTGACTGTCTGCTGTTCGTCCAATCCACTACCTGTTCAATAAAGTACCCGGTCAATGATATCTGTGCTCCTTCTCCTTTTTATCTGTGACATATTGTCACTTAATAAGCCTAACTGTCAATTGAATGCATCCTTTCTGAATAAAAGTAGTAATATCCTTTAAACTAAACCTTTGAATGGAAGTGTTTAAAAATGTATAACCTGAAATTTATAATTATTTTCTAACAATATGCTATACTAGCACACTGAATGGTTAGCATGGCAAGTTAAACAAATTTGAACAAACTTAATTTCACAATCCATAGTCTTTACTGTACACTATTGCATGTAATGATTTAGTGGTCATAATACAATCTTTCAACATATACGGTTCAAGAACCTGACTCAATCTTAAAGAACCCTGTATGTCAAAAAAGTTATATATAAAGAGAAATGTTTTAACTTATTGCAGAAATAAGTTCATGTTTACAGGTTTTTTTTTTCTTCGCTTTGGTACTATTTTCACAAGTAAGGTGTACATTATCAAAACTCTTAGTGCTAATATCACAACAGATCATCAAAAGTGCACTTTTTCTTTTAAGTATTGTGTTAGTACAATACTCAAAATCACAAAGTATACTGAGAGATTTGTAATTTGTGAACATAAAGCAGGATAGAGTGCAAAGGAAAGGAAACAGGCAATAACATCAGATTGATCAGAGATGCATCAGAAGAAGGGAGACAGATGGCATAAAATATAGTTAATTACACTGTAAACTGATTACCGGTACAGACTGCCACATTACTGTAACTCACCCTTCATCTGTAAATGTCAACTACAGTATACAGTCATAAATGGCACAGTAAAAACATTTACTGTATTGCCAGCAAACTCTGTTCTTACAAAACCTCATGGCAGTTTCAAAACTTCATCACACGTTTTGATAAAACACTAGATATACTATTACAAACATTATGGATTCAAGTTCAGAAGTTATGTAATATTAATAATATGATATTTATATAATAATATTTTCCGATGTGGCAACTGTAGCCTGTATTACTGTCATTATTTCAGCATCAAGTGTGAATTGAAACATGTATATTGCATTGTTTGCTTTTGAATTAATTGATTGTTAAAAGTACTAAATTGAAAGAAGATCCTACTGTTGGGATGTGTATAACTGTATGTGTATAACTGTAATGAAAGCATGGGATCGGGTTTTGAAACAATGACTAGTTGTGTTACAAGTGTGATCAGTATGGATTTTTGTACTAAAAGTTTTGAAAATGTACACCTTACTTGTGAAAATTGTACCAAAGTGAATAAAAAAATTAATACAAATATAACTGTAAAAGGTTTAAAGTACTGGGAAAACTGCATTATACCAAGAGGGACTGCAATGACATTGTATTATAAATACATATGGAGTTGGTTCCCTCTTTGCAGCTATAACATCTTCAACTCTTCTGGGAAGGCTCTCCACAAGATTTTGGGGTATTTTTGCCCATTCATCCAGCATTTGTCAGGTCAGGTGTTGATGTTGGATGAGAATTCATCACAAAGGTGTTTGATGGGGTTGAGGTCAGGGCTCTTAGTCAGCCAGTCAAGTTCTTCCACACCAAACTCATCCAACCATGTCTTTATGGACCTTGCTTTGTGCAATGCGGCACAGTCATGCTGGAATAGAAAAAGGCCTTTCCCAAACTGTTCCCATACAGTTGGAAACATATTGTCCCAAAATGTATTGTTATGCTGAAGCATTAAGATGTCTCTTCACTGGAAGGGGCCTAGCCCAACCTCTGAAAAACAACCCCATATCATTATCTCTCCTCCAACTAAATTTACAGTCGGCACAATGCAGTCAGACAGGTAAAGTTCTCCTGATATCTGCCAAACCCAGACTCGCCCATCAGACTGCCAAACAGAAAAGTTTGATTTGTCAAATGTTTCTACTGCTCTAGAGTCCAGTGTGCTTTACACCACTCCATCCAATGCTTGGCCATTGAAACCCCATTCCATGAAGCTCCTGCCGCACAGTTTTTGTGTTGATATTAATTCCAGTGGAAGTTTGAAACTCTTCACTATGGAATCAGCAAAGCATTGGTGATTTTTTACACACCATGTGCCTCAATCAGCACTCTGCGACTTTACCTGGCCTTCTGCTTCGTGGCTGAGTTACTGCTGTTTCCTGAACGCTTCCACTTTTCAATAATACCACTTACAGTTGACCATGGAATATCTAGCTGGGATGAAATTTCACAAGCTGACTTATCGCCAAGGTGATTTCTTACCATTCTTGAATTCACTGAGCTCTTCAGAATTACCCTTTTTTCACAATTGTTTGTAAATGCAGACTTGTAATGGCTTGGTACATCATTTTACACACCTGTGGGAATGGGTTTGTAATGGGTCTGGCAATGAAACACTAGAATTCAAGAATTAAGAGGTGTGTCCATATTGTGTAAATTTTGCAATCAATACATTCAGCAAATGGTTTATGTATTACAGGCCTCCTGTTATAAACTCTGTACACTTAGACCCCATTTACACCTGGTATTAAAATGTGATCTGTATCCAGATAAGTTATCCGGATAATAAAAAACGCATGTTAATGCAAGGTGTAAATACGTTGTGATCGGATTGTGATCGGATCTGCCTGACCACATCTGGAGGTAGTCTGGCTCGCATTGTGTTCGGATCTTTACTAGGTGTAAACGCAATCCGTACGACGTGATGGCATTCGTACCTGACTCCGTGGCATACAGTTGCTGTACTTATTTCAAAGAGATGAGAGATTGTCCTGTACCCAGACCCTGTGGCATAATACCAAAGCGCAGCTGCTACTCTCTTCTCCACAGACACCGACGACCGCAGCAGAGTATTTCTCCGTGACAGCAGAGGCCGCAACTTCTCTCAGATGTATGTAGTCGAACAAATCTCGGTTCATTCTGAAGTTTTCCATCCAGTCATCTTCGCCAAAAGACCCCAAGACAATATGTTCCCACCACTCATTACTCCGTACTCTGTGTTGACAAACTACAGCTGATTTCCCGCCACCTCAGAGCTCACGCGCAGGTGTCACTCGGAGGACAGAGATCCGAACTCAATGTGGATAACGAGAACGCATTAAAAATACAAGGTGTAAACGCAAAGGTAAGATCAGAACACTTATTATCCGGATAACTTATCTGGATACAGATCGCATTTTAATACCATGTGTAAATGGGGTCCTAGAGTCAACAGACAAAACAAACATGAGTAGATGTAAATATCCCAGAATTTTGGATTTGGTTTCCTAATCAGACGCAATCCAATGGCTTGGTGAACACAATCCACAAATTCTAATGAGAAAGTATGGGCATGTTATTGCTCTGCCCATGTTTGAGATAATCTATCCAGCCCTGCAATCACCATCTTGATTTGGCCCTGGAGGAGGCATTTGGTGATTGCTGCACTGTTTAATTTGCCCTCAGTCGGCTGACGTCTTGATGTGTCTGCCAGTGGCTGCTCTTATGTGCATGTCGTTCAATCAGGCTGTCTGAGAAGACCAGGGTACCTCTGATTGTCATTCTAATGATCCGAGAATGCTTGTTTCATTCACCCGAAGCAAGAGATGCTTTCAAATAACACAAAGAGACAAGGCTTCATGAGACAAGTGACATTTTTTTATCTAATGGTATGGCGAATTATGATGCTTATAGACACTCAGTAAATTATTTTTGGGAGGCACTTGATATTTTCATCTTATTTCAAGATATTCATGTCTATTTGTGAGTTTGAAATGCGCGCCTGTCAGCATGAAAAATACCAAGACCACATTTTGGCATCACTGGGAATGGGTAATGATTGTTGACTTGTCGGTTAACATCAACTTAATGCTGTTCTTTTGAATTTTCTATTCATCAAAGAATAGAATGTATCACACTTTAGCATATACAACACCACAACTGGTTTCAACATTAATAATAATATAATTGTTTCATGAGCAGCAAATCATAGTAGACTGATTTTTGAAGGATCTCTGAAGACTGGAGAAATGATGATGAAATTTGCGTCACAGGAACAAAAATATATTCAGATAAAAAAGTTATTTTAAACTGTATTGATATTTAACTTGATTACTTATTTAGATTGCCTTGATGAGCAAAAGAGACTTCTTTCAAAAACATCAAATAAAATTTTAAATAAAAATAAACTATTTGTAGATAAAATATATATTTTTTTTTTTGCATATTGTTGAATGAGTATTTATATACCTACGGGCATTTATATATATTTTTAACTAACCCCCACTACAACCATACACAATCAGATGAATATATTTGGTTGTTTTAGCACGTGTTTTAAAGCATACCAGATAAAAATAGTTAGTAAAAAAATAAATAAAAAAATTGAGACTCCATTCCATGTTTAGAAAAATGCATCTTATGCAAATTAATTACTTCTCTCCCCCCCCCCCCCCTATTATTATTGATATTTTTTCCCTCATCCCTAGCAGCATTCATAGATTTTTTTTCTTTGTTAAGCAGTCAATTCAAAAGTTTACTGCATTCGACTATTGAATACAATGAAGTGGGATCCAGTGCCAAAGCATCCACGATCCTGAAAAAACAACCAAGAGCTCTATTATTAAATTCAGACATTTGTAAGACTAGGGTCTTGTGTTTATAAAGGTGTAATTACCATATCTACATCATGTCATCAGCGAGCTTGTTTTATCATGCAAATGGAACTCTTTAGTAAAAAGTACCCCAGTGCAATACCACACACAGCTGCATGAACTGACATGCTAATGAGACACTGTAGACAAAAGTAAGAGAATAGAGGATTTGCTTTCAGGATATACTGCATCAAACCACACAGCCTCATATCAGAAAGCTCTCGCTGAATAATACATATGTGGGCCCCAAGTAAAAAGTAATAACTCTGATTCATTATGAATGGTCTCAATTTGTATAGATGGGTATGCTATAGAATGAAGGCAGGAATGAATCTGCATTTAAAGCCAAGTAATACTGAATCAACAGAGGAGCTATTTACATGGTAAATACCGTTATTTGTCTCTGCTTGAGGCTTTCAGACCGTGAGGATAAAACCCGAGGTTTCCAGCTGAATGCAATCTATGCCTTTGTAGTGGCAAGAACAATAAACACTAATGAGTGGTCCATCTCCAAAATATAATTTACAGTACGGGCATATATGAGTGCATTTAGCATGTAGCCCTTTCAATAGCCCTTGTTTGGTCGCAGCTGCTTTTATATTGTCTTAGTACCATTTCCTCTTGAGCTCTGCTCACATCAGCAAAGGATAAAAGGGGAAATTAAGGCATTGTCGATGGAAGAAGCCGTTCCTCCTCATTCTCTTTCCCAGACACACAGTTGGAGGGGATGAAGCTGGGGATTTGTACTAAAGACTTGAAAGCAGTTGTTGATCAGCCTGTTTTCTATAAACGGGCTTATGAGAACATGAATATGTGGGCCAGCCAGGAAGCTGAGAGAGAGAGAGAGAGAGAGAGAGAGAGAGAGAGAGATAAACTCTTTTGCGACTTGCAATCACTCCTTATGTTCTTAGTATTGATATTCATGACCTACTGGCTTAAACTATAAAAGTGAAGAAGCTTCGCTGCATGAGTACAGTGTACAGAACAGCACAATGTATCCGTTCAGTTTGTAGTGCTAAAGTGCCCCAGTTATGCTATTTTAAAGTTTCCTAATGTTGTTTTGGAGTCTCCTACAACAGGTTTACATGCATCAAGACCAACACAATATAAAACTCCGAGCTTTGAGAAGCAGTCGGCTTTACATGTCAGTCAAATCTCCTCTTGGGCGGTCCTTGGGCAATGAAATCTGCGATGGAGTCCAGACCTTCTGCTGTCAGTCTGAAGGTCTGGCTACGCGAGACTACATGTTTAGAAGCATGACTGTAATTTGTTAAAACATAAAACCCACACCTGAGACTGTTGGCCACCAACTAATTTTTACTCTATAAATTCCCCAAAAAAAAATAATAATCAGACTCATGGCCAGGATCTGTGTGATTGAACAGCTCTGTTAGAGCTTCTGCATTATCCGTATCACTTTCAGTGTTTGCTTGTTTTTGTTCAGATACAACAGATATAATTGTACTTTCTGATATTCCTGACAGGTAAATAGAGCCAAATGTTTTTTCTCTCCTCAAGCTGTGGTGTGAAAAGGGAAATCTGAGGATTAATAACTTTAGAATTGAATTTGACACTTTTTTCTCCATGATAATACAATCTCATGTTCTTGGAATGAGCCACTTGGTTTGGGCAATCAGGAAATCTCCGTTCCTGAGATGTGATTGTTACATGAGCAATTTCTAGCGGCTGTCAGTGAAATGGTAGGCAGAGTGAATCCTATCCTAAATAAACCTTAAGGGATAAAAAAGTGAACTGATAAAATTGTCATCAGATAGCTAAAAGTTTCACTGTCTTCCTTGAGATTCAGATGGAGAATATAAGAGAGGTGTGAAGGGAGGAAGAGGTGTGAAGGGAGATAGAAAGAGAGGATGAGGATAAATCCCCTTGCTGAGAGTGTTGTGCATTTCAATCAGCCCCATCTCTAGCCCTCAAGACTATGTTTAAGGTAACACATCCAGAAGGCATTTAACTAATCAGTAACCTCCTCGACTCAGAAAAATCAGTGCTATATTAGATCTTTGCAGGATCACTTTGTTCCTACAAGAGGGTGTGTGGGTTGTAAATGTTCTATTAAAAAATTATTCAAGCTGATCACTGTTGCATCACAAATTACCACAAATGTTATTTTCTATCAGATACCAAGTACTATGAAAGACAATATTGCATATTGATACCAATGCTGATATTTCTATTATTTTTTTTTTATAAATTAAGATAAAAAAATGCAATTGTAGCAATATAATATAATATAATATAATATAATTATATTATATAGTTATATATTATATAGTTATTATATATATATATATATTACATTTATCAGTATAATATAACATAATATAATATAATGTAATATAATATAGTATAATATAATATATAATTAGCAAAATATGGTGGCTGCAATATTGTTATCATTTCAGTGTAATCTGTAAAATATAAAGCTAATTTAAATCAAAAGATCTATTTTAACATATTGTAAAATATACTTTATTCCTGTGATGGCAAATTTTTTTGTCAAAAAGATTTTTCAGCATCATTACAATTACATTACATTACATCACATGTAATCATTCTAATACTGATTTGCTGCTCAAGAAACAGTTCTGATTATTACAGTTTTTTTTTTTTGTTCGCTTTGGTACTATTTCGAGTGTATGGACATTCTCAAAACGCTTAGTACTAATATAACAACAGATCATCAAAAGTGCACTTTTTCAAACATTTCAGCATATATTTTTTTGTTGTGTTAGTACATTACACAAAATCACAAAGTATATCCTTTTCAAAACACAAAATAATTGTTTAATTTATAAACATGTTTCATTCACAGTTCATAAAGCTCTTACAATCAAACGTTTGATTTGCATCTGTTCTCGTCCAGTTTACTGTAATACATCTGTCTATTTAAAGGGACACTCCACCCATTTGCATTAAGCTTTCCATTGTTAGACACCCAGTCATACTATTGAATGGTCATGCAACACTCTCTCATTTTCCCCTGAGACGAGAGAAATCCGCTATTTACCTTTTTCACTTCCTTCTACAATGACGCAAAAATCGTCATTTTACTTCATTGTAGGAGGAAGTGTAAAAGGGGGGGGGGGGATTTCTGTAAAGACTACAAGCACTAGTTCCCACCCTTTCAAACCCGCCCATAGAGGGTTGGACCTAATGCGCTAACAGACCTATCACAGATCAGTGCCAGTGCGTTTGATTTCACAGGCAGAAACTTTTTGAAAATTTGGACAAAGGTCGAGCAAAACATACAAGATATTTAGTTTGTAAACAGACAAATCATAGGAGATGTGTTGCTTTACAGCAGACGACTATGTCAATGTGTGTTCTCAGTAGCCACTAGCTGCTAATAGAGTCGAGTCAGAAAGGACCTTACCTCCAGGCAAATGCGTTTAGCGCTGCTAGCACTGCTAGTTCCAGACCTGGCTGTTCGTCGTCATCATCTGGCAAGGTAAATATCGACGGAATTGCGATTTTCACAAGCGCGGGTCTCAGTTCAATCCTAAGGGTTTGGGTTCGAAATCTTCTGGTTTTAAATGTAGACTGGACACGTCAGATGTTTTAGTGCTTCAATGGCTGTGTCCTCTCCGAACTTCGGGTTATTGATAGCCCGTAGCCACTTTTTGCACGTCCAAATCTGCATAGCTGCCAACTTTTGAGTATAGCTTGGAGTGATGATGAACAGGATGCTATCTGCACACGGACGGCCTCTCTGCCGTGCGCGCGCGCTACGCGGTTTGGAGCACAGTCTGTCTCACATGCACGCTCGCTCTAGATTCGACCGACCGGTTTGACAATTTCCCGCTCCTCCGTGAGAGATACGAGACCGATGCGTCTCACAGGTGTCGCTCATCAGTAATCACGCCACCGGCCTCACGCCATTCTCCCGCGGCCCTCACGCGTCCTGCTCGCCACAGTAAACATGAGTTCTCCCACGGCCCTCAGCGTCGTCCTGCTTGCCACAGTAAACTTGATGAATGGCGACTGTAGAACGCAAAAGCCGAATCCCGGACATTATAGGCGATCTCGAAAACCCGGGCACACTCATCACCTAGTAGCCTAGCCTTGTTAAACATGTTAAACCTCCGCGCTCTGTTACCGGTAGGCGTGGCCTCCTAGGGCAGCGAAGCAAATGCATTCTGGGAGTTGTTGTCTTTCATCCATTTAAGCCAAAAATACATTTTCTGCCTTTTCTCAGTCTAGAAAGCTCCAAATTCAAAAATACTTTCACATTTCTTCTACATAAATGACCCATTTTAAATACACATTCATCTTCCCAGAGGTGGAATGCCCCTTTAATCCAACTGAACACACTGAATATATACTATTACAACCATTATGGATTCAATTACATAAGTTAGGTTGTATTTTCTAATGTGGCAACTGTAGCCTGTATTTCTGTAATTATTTCAGCAACAAGGCTGTTTGAAACATGTATCTTGCATTGTTTGCTGTTAAATGAACTGATTGTTCCCCATCGTTGTCACTCCGAGTTCCGTCGGATGACGACGATTGGGGTTTCGCTTAGAAGCCTATCTACTTGGAATATTACAAAACGAGCCAATGGCAAGGGAAATGCCATGGGGCTGCGGAATTTGCATGGCGCATCTCCGCCCCACCTCGTAGGTATAAAAGGAGGACGCCAGCAATATGCAGTTCATGTTTTCCTGCTGAGGAGCCGAGACTGAACTCAGGCGTTTCCCAGCGGTACAGCGGAAAGTGGCAGGCAGACGGAACGTCTCCGTTCCCCACTCGGGGAACGAGGGTTACATACGTTACAGAGTTCCGTCGGATGACGACGATTGGGGTTACCAGTCTAATCACGAAGCTGTCTTCCAGTGCCCTGCGTAAATCTGAGATCCCTGTCGTGAGACTAGCACGGACGAAGGACTCCTATTTAGCACAGGAATACCAAGGTACACTGTGAAGCATATCTCATAATTTAGAGGAAATATACGCGATCAGGGAATGTTTGCGCCGGAACACGCCTCCTTTTTTGCGCTGAACCGCCCAGGGAGCGCAAGTTCATTCTCTAGTTTACCGACGTGCGTCTGTGGAGGGAAAAGCCCGCTTTGCGCGGGTGCAAAATACGAATGATACATGCATCAGTGTACAAAGTCATTTGCAAGATAGGGCCCAAAGTATATGTTTCAAGTATTTGGGAAATGTTTTCCTACTTTGTATGCCTTTGTATTGTGTTCTGTTTGGCAGAACTGAAAGATTACCAACACAAGGTGGTCGGGAACGTGTTCCTTCTAACCCTAATCGGCCAGGGCTTGTGATGTGGATGAGGTGCTGTGGCCAGACAGAAAGGATTAATTTTTTACTGTAACTGTATGCAGTAAATTCTTCTGTTGTTTTGTATCTAGATCAACTTTGTGTTGGTTGGGATGTACACTGTGTACATTGTTTTTGGAGAAAAAAATTAATATTTGTTACCGTGTATTTGTGTGTTCTCAGTATAAAAACACTATTATGTATGTACTGTCTGTAGTAAGTGTAACACTGAACCAAAAAAGGCCTAAGTCATTATGATAAATGGAGAAGAAGTGTTTCCCATTCATCATAGTGTTTTACATTGAGCACATAAGTGTTCAACTGGTTCTTGTAAATGTCTATTCATATGATTGTTTGTGTGTCATTTGAAACCAAAATACAATTTTGAGAAGAAATAACATTGTTTTGAATGTAAAGTTTCATTTTGAAGTATAATTGAGGAGTTTTGCCCATTGTGTGTGTGTTTTTTGATTTTTGTGTAGAGTTCTGAGAGTATGAGGCATGCTTTCAGAAAATGTGTGTAAACAATCAAGAAAAACTGTAATATTTTTGTGAATGAACCATGCCAAATTTCAGGATTCTTTGAGGAATATAACGTTTAAAAGAACTGCATATATTTAAAATATACATCGTTTGTAATCATGTAAATACCTTTCCTGTCACTTTTGATTGATTTAATGTATCCCTGCTGTCTGAACAGTCATTTATTACTGTTTTATTACTTATTAGTGTGTGTGTGTGTGTGTGTGTGTGTGTGTGTGTGTGCGTGTGTGTGTGCGTGTGTGTGCGTGTGTGTGTGTGTGTGTGTGTGAGTGTGAGTGTGCGTACGTGCGTGCGTGCGTGCGTGTGTGTGTGTTTTATGTAATAATAATTTTAACTTCCAAACTATACTCCCAATATCGTCATCAACTAAACACAGTACAACCACACTGCCATATTCAGATAAGAGTCAACTAATTAATGAAGGCAGATTTGAGAATAAGAGTGGCCTACTATTGGGACTAGTACTCTCAAAAGGGTACTATTTTTTTATTGACTTTACTAGCCAATAGCAGTGAAAATGTCCAAAAGGTTTTTTGTTATCAGGACTACAAAAGGGAACGATACACTGAAGCAAAAAATGTGACAACTTGCCCCGGTCCTCCCCATACTGTATGCATGCTGCTCTTTGCCAATCAACTTTTTTTTTCTTTACAGTTTTTTTTTCAATTGCTATTGTTTTTTTTCCCCAATCACACTACAATGACATGCACAAACCAACTTATTTAAAATGAAACACAGAGAGCAAAATCTCTTATTAAGTTTCCAAAAGTCTAAACACATTTTATGCTTTACACACATTTTGCAATTCAAAATGGCACTATTTAAATGCACTGAACACGGTTCTCTGCATAAGACACAACAATCTGACATAAAGTCACTTGTTTGCCATTTCAAAACACTGACATTCAAAATGACACTACATGAGCTTATTGGTTAATACATGTGCCACCTGGCCAAACACCTCAATGGTTAATTGTTAACACTTCAATAGGGATGTTAGCACTATGAAAAGACCACAGGTGAGCACCTTTTTTTTTAAAAATGTTATTGTTATAATCCTTTTTTTTATATATATTTTTTCTATATATTATTTTTCAGTTTACTGTTTTTTTGTGAGTATAATTTTGTTATGTTCAATGTAAATATACACTCACCTAAAGAATTATTACAGTTTTTTCCAATTGCTAACACACTAAAATGACATGGACAGCTCAATTATTTAAACTGACACACAGAGAGCAAAACCTCTTCTCAAGTCTCCAAAACTCTAAACACATTTTCTGCTTTACACACATTTTGCTATTCAAAATGGCACTTTTAAAATGCACTAAACACGGTTCTCTGCATAAGACACAACAATCTGACATAAAGTCACATGTTTGCCATTTCAAAACACTGCCATTTAAAATGACACTACATGAGCTAATTGGTTAATACATGTGCCAGCTGCCAAACACTTCAATGGTTAATGGTTAACACTTCAATCAGGATGTAAGCACTATGAAAAGACCACTGGTGAGCACCTTTTTTTTTTACAACAACAATGGAAGACGAGGAAGAGGAGGAGGAAGAAGAAAAGAAAGAGGAAGAGGAGGAGGAGGAGGAGGAGGAGGAGGAGGAGGAGGAGGAAGATGAGGAGGAAGAGGAGAAAGAGAAAGAGGAAAAGTAAGAAGAGGAAGAGCAGGAGGAGGAGGAAGAGAAAGAGGAAAAGTAAGAAGAGGAAGAGCAGGAGGAGGAGGAAGAGAAAGAGGAAAAGTAAGAAGAGGAAGAGGAGGAGGAGGAGGAGGAGGAGGAAGAGAAAGAGGCGGAAGAGAAAGAGGAAAAGTAAGAAGAGGAAGAGTAGGAGCCCCTAGAAGAGTTATTTTCAGCATGGCGGTGGAAGGTATACGACTGGCAGCCCTTTGTGCGCATGCCTCTTGTGCAGGCTATGGAAGAGGCATGAGGAGATTGATGTGGGTGTGATTCAGGGATGGATAAGGCACTCAAGGCGCTTCCCTCGATGTCTGGCAAGGGAAGATATTGCCTGTGATGTGGCCTGACCCAGCTGTGCGGCAAGATGCTGCCTAATTATTTTTCTTGCCTCTTTTTTTTATTTTTCTGCAATTTTGTTTTTCAGTTTACTGTTTTTTTTGTGAGCATATTTTTGTTCAGGCCAATGTAAATATATCTGCTGTGCATATGTTGCACTGACTTGTTTGGTGAAAAAAAATTAAATAATAATGTTTCAACAGCATGTGTGTGTATCTGCAAATATTTCTGTCATGTGAACAATCTGAAGAATTTTCTACAATTTTCTACAAGTATTTTAGTATTATAGCAAAGCATACTAAAGATGAGAGTGCTTTTCATTATGCCCAACAGTGTGTACTTGGTTAAACAAAAATCTGGTAATATGAATGAAGTGTGTACCATTTCATGCAAAAGTTTGATTTTGATAATGCTGTGTGTAGTTTTGGTTGCAGTGCTTCATTTTGCAGGAGATATGAGGTATTTTGCAGTTTGGAACTTTGGTACCCGGTGGGGTCTTCTGCTGTTGTAGCCCATCCGCCTCAAGGTTGTGCGTGTTGTGGCTTCACAAATGCTTTGCTGCATACCTCGGTTGTAACGAGTGGTTATTTCAGTCAAAGTTGCTCTTCTATCAGCTCGAATCAGTCGGCCCATTCTCCTCTGACCTCTAGCATCAACAAGGCATTTTCACCCACAGGACTGCCACATAGCCTACTGGATGTTTTTCCCTTTTCACACCATTCTTTGTAAACCCTAGAAATGGTTGTGCGTGAAAATCCCAGTAACTGAGCAGATTGTGAAATACTCAGACCGGCCCGTCTGGCACCAACAACCATGCCACGCTCAAAATGGCTAAAATCACCTTTCTTTCCCATTCTGACATTCACTTTGGAGTTCAGGAGATTGTCTTGACCAGGACCACACCCCTAAATGCATTGAATCAACTGCCATAACACAATTATGCTCACAAAAATACAGTAAACTGAAAAATAATATATAGAAAAAATATATAGAAAAAAAAGAGGCAAAAAATGTATTATAACAATAATTCCATTGTTGTAAAAAAAAAAAAAAAAAAGGTGCTCACCTGTGGTCTTTTCATAGTGCTAACATCCTGATTGAAGTGTTAACAATTAACCATTGAGGTGTTTGGCCAGGTGACACAAGTATTGACCAATTAGCTCATGTAGTGTCATTTTAAATGGCGATGTTTTGAAATGACAAACAAGTGACTTTATGTCAGATTGTTGTGTCTTATGCAGAGAACCGTGTTCAGTGCATTTAAAAAGTGCCATTTTGAATTGCAAAATGTGTGTAAAGCAGAAAATGTGTTTAGACTTTTGGAAACTTGATAAGAGCTTTTGCTCTCTGTGTGCCAGTTTAAATATTTGTGCTGTGCATGTCATTTTAGTGTGTTAGCAATTGGAAAAAACTGTATTTTTCAGTTTACTGTATTTTTGTGAGCATAATTTTGTTATGTTCAATGTAAATACACTCACCTAAAGGATTATTAGGAACACCATACTAATACTGTGTTTGACCCCCTTTCGCCTTCAGAACCGCCTTAATTCTACGTGGCATTGATTCAACAAGGTGCTGAAAGAATTCTTTAGAAATGTTGGCCCACATTGATAGGAAAACATCTTTCAGTTGATGGAGATTTGTGGGATGCACATCCAGGCCACGAAGCTCCCGTTCCACCACATCCCAAAGATGCTCTATTGGGTTGAGATCTGGTGACTGTGGGGGCCATTTTAGTACAGTGAACTCATTGTCATGTTCAAGAAACCAATTTGAAATGATTCGAGCTTTGTGACATGGTGCATTATCCTGCTGGAATTAGCCATCAGAGGATGGGTACATGGTGGCCATAAAGGGATGGACATGGTCAGAAACAATGCTCAGGTAGGCCATGGCATTTAAACGATGCCCAATTGGCACTAAGGGGCCTAAAGTGTGCCAAGAAAACATCCCCAACACCATTAAACCACCACCACGCCAAATTTGTTTACGCCAAATTCTGACTCTACCATCTGAATGTCTCAACAGAAATCAAGACTCATCAGACCAGGCAACATTTTTCCAGTCTTCAACTGTCCAATTTTGGTGAGCTCTTGCAAATTGTAAATTGCAAATTGTCCTATTTGTAGTGGAGATGAGTGGTACCCGGTGGGGTCTTCTGCTGTTGTAGCCCATCCGCCTCAAGGTTGTGCGTGTTGTGGCTTCACAAATGCTTTGCTGCATACCTCGGTTGTAACGAGTGGTTATTTCAGTCAAAGTTCTTCTATCAGCTTGAATCAGTCGGCCCATTCTCCTCTGACCTCTAGCATCAACAAGGCATTTTTGCCCACAGGACTGCCGCATACTGGATGTTTTTGAAAAGGTGTTCCTAACAATCCTTTAGGTGAGTGTATCTGCTGTGCATATGTTGCACTGACTTGTATACAATTTTTTTTTATAAAAAATAATTTCAACAGCATGTGAGTGTATCTGCAAATATTGCTGTGCATGTGAACAATCTAAAGAATATTCTATAATTTTAACTATTTTAGTATTATGGCAAAGTATACTAAAGATGAGAGTGCTTTTCATTATGCCCAACAGTGTGTAGTTGGTTAGACAGAAATCTGGTAATATGAATGAAGTGTGTGCCATTTCATGCAAAAGTTTGATTTTGATAATGCTATGTGTAGTTTCGGATGCAGTGCTTCATTTTGCAGGATGAGGTATTTTGCAGTTTGGGTGTGTGGTTTTGTGAATTGTGTTAAGTATTTTGATAAAACCAGACTAGTTTGCAAAATTGTGTGTTAGCAATTGGAAAAAAACTGTAAGTGAGTGGATCTGCTGTGCATATGTTGCACTGACTTGTATACAAAAAAATATATATATAAAAATATTTCAACAGCATGTGAGTGTATCTGCAAATATTGCTGTGCATGTGAACAATTTAAATAATATTCTATCATTTGAACTATTTTAGTATTATGGCAAAGTACACTAAAGATGAGAGTCCGTTTCATTATGCCCAACAGTGTGTTGGTTAGACAAAAATCTGGAAATATGAATGAAGTGTGTGCCATTTCATGCAAAAGTTTGATTTTTATAATGCTATGTGTAGTTTCGGTTTCAGTGCTTCAATTTGCAGGATATATGAGGTATTTTGCAGTTTGGGTGTGTGGTTTTGTGAATTGTGTTAAGTATTTGGATAAATCCAGACTAGTTTGCAAAATTGTGTGTTAGCAATTGGAAAAAAACTGTAAGCTGTACATATTTAGAAAGTGCAGTAGTATGTTTTTGAGAAATAAGTCAGACATACCATTTTGTCTTTCAAAATGAGTTTAGTTCTTTGACCTACAAGAGACTTTTGATTTAGTACTCAGAATGGAGGACATTAGTTTATCATTATCACTAGCAGTTTAATGTTTCTCTCTATGTTTAGACTGGAGTTAACAGTAACAAAGGCTTTTCAAAGCATTATATTTGGCCCCACATTCCCTGAGCGAACAAGATAAAGTACAACCTTGTCGCATGTTGCACAAAGTCGACTTTGCCGTCCTCAAATAGCAACCGTGCTCTACAATAAAAAAAAAATTCTATTAAGTGGGAGTCCGAAATATCTGCTCCTTTGCTACCCTGTCTTTACTTGCTTTGAGAACTGTCTCATTATTAACTCCAAGAATGAATATTACTGTCATTTGATTTGAGCAGCTCCATCTGAGGCCACAATTGACTGTTTTCCGTCCAGCCAATCACCCGTGTCCAATTAAACGATATGTCTCGGGAAAGTTAGGGAACTTCTCAACTCCTTTCTTCTTGAACGCTTTAAGCCAGTCAGCCTCTCTGAGCTTGCAGTCACGCTCTGTGGACACCTGATTAATGCTCTCCACACCATGTCCGAGCAGCAGGGGAAGCTCATTGGACTCCAAAGGGAGCAGAGCTTTGTTGCGACGGACAGAAAAAGAGTGATTGCATTTACTTTTATCATTGCACCTTATATATCTGCAGACCACTACAGAAAAATGCCATAAGACCCCCCTTACAAACGGCGTTCATTTATGCAGCATTCCAGGTGTCCAAATGAAATTGGAGGCTATTGATTTTTACTAGCTCGAATTCTAATTTTAAAATTTTTCATTCACTTAGACTGTAGGAGAGTGTTTGTAATACATATATTCCACCCACACTGGGGACATCTAGATCCAGAGTAAGAGAAGAGGATGGTTTTTAATTAAATCCACAAATACAGCTGATAAAATTCATTTGCTCATTACTTTTGCTGCTTTAGATAGTTCTCATTTATCAGATTTTCCATAAAATAATTTTAAGTTATTATATTTTGACATTTATAATATTTGTATTGATTCAAAATAGTATTTTTTTTTTTTTTTTTTTACAAAAAACATATTTTTGATTATTTTAAGTGGCTATATGTAAGAATGTTCATGTATTGTTTTTTTTTTTTCATTGCCAATGTGAACAGCTTGTAATGATACCTAAAAAACGAGACCTTCCCTGACATCCTGAAAGCCTGTTTTACTTCTAAGCGAAGAAAACAAAAAACGAAATGGTTGTGATTATATCATCGAGGGATTGAATCACGTTCAGTCTCTTGTACATAATGTGTGCACCAGTGCGAGCACAAGCAATAAGTTGATGTCTGCAATTCACTTAACGGCCACTAGTGTCACTAATAACAAGGGTTTCCAAATTCTACACATAGCCTTTAATTTTATAATATTTTTATTTAATTAATTAACTCTTTCCCTGCTATTGATTTATTTTTTTCTGTCATTTATGACTCAATGCTTACCTGCCATTGACACGTTTTTCCAGCAGTCAATTTTCATTGTCATATGTTAGTGGGTGCTGTTATGCATCTTCTGAAATAGTACAGCATCTCCAGATCCAAAAACAAACAAAGAAGTAGATCTGCGTGAAACAGAGGGAGATAGGATTACCCTGCTGACAAATCCAGCATAAACCAGCATGGATTCCAGGTTGCTCCAGGCTGGTTTATGATGGATAGAACTAATATAGTGCTGGTCTAGCTGGTCCACCAATACTTCTGCTTCCCATGACCAGCAAACCAGCAACCAGCATCCCATGCAAGTCCCAGCATGCAAATCATCCCTTGGTGACCAGCAATGCTAGATTTATCAGCAGGGTAAGATAGCAGGATCATCAAATGTTCAACAGCATATAAATAAAAACTGGCTAATGTTACCAAATGAAATGTCGAACCCACAAAGAGGTATACAACTGTGCAAGCTTTGGGGCTGTTTATGGAATTGATCTATGTTTTGATCATCATTCTGAATCCAACTGTTTTTATATTCATACAACAGAATATTCTGGGGGCCATGCAAGCTTTGTGAATATGATCAAAAATGCTGGTGGGTGAGAGAGTTAATTAATTTTTAGCCTCTTCATAAACTGTACACAGAGACCTACTCTTTCTCAATTGTAACCTCAAATGCTTTCATATAAAATTGTGTCCTCTCTTTGAAGTTTCTTGAATGTATGTTTGTAGGATTTCCCTGCTGTTTATGTTGTTTCATTGCATTGCAGTAGGAGAAGTGAAGCCTGTAACCCTTCTGATTGGGGTGTTAATGTAATTCATATATTCATACATCTGTGTGCATGATTTATTCACCCAGACTAACATTCATCCCTAATTTTGTCATAATGCTCATCCAATAATTGCCATAACTATTTTTTAAATGTCATCTGTCTTGATTTAATGTCTTATTTAACAAGGAAAAACACACACACTCATGCACATTATCATTTACTTTACCTGAGTTGTGTATATGAGACACACACACATCCTTAAACCCATTTAATTGGCTGCAGTGGTTAAGTGTTAGTTAATTGATATGACTCATATGTCCTCATGGACTTGTACTCCTCAATACCATTTTAATGACCTTTGAAAGTTTTGCTAGAAACAACTCATTAATTTGCATAGATGGAGATCAGGAAGTGTTAATGCAGTCATGTGTCACTGCATGATTAAAAAAATTCAGTGCTGGTGCTGTTTATTCAATGATTCATTCAGACAAGTAGAATATGTTGTCTTAAAAAACATCCAAAGCCATAGAACTGCAATCGCTTTGGACTGCTCCTGCTCTTGTTTACTTAGTAACAACCTGCCTAATGGCCAGAATTAAACAGTTACACCTGTGTTTCTATTCTTAAGGCCAATTCACACTGCACCAACAGACGGCCATAAATACTTTGTCGGTTCAGTGTGTTACCCCTGTCGTTGTTGGTCGGGTCAGGTTTTCTGCAGATTTAACATGTTGAATCTGCGTCTGTTGGAACTTAAAATCTCTGAAGTGATGTACTGTAATTTGGTGACTGACAACATTGGTCTGTGTCTGTCGGGGCCTTGTTAATTGGCCTTTAAAGGGGTCATGACATGAGAAATCTAATTTTCCATGATCTTTTGACAAGAGGACTTTGTACCATTAAAACATCCTGCAAGTTTCATAGCTTAAAATGTCCTCATTATAAACAAATAATTAATTTAATCAATCTCGAAAAAAGGCTCATTTTGATATTGCAGGGTCTCTGACATCACACGGGCAAATACATTTGCATAGTTATACATCATCGCCCCATAGGCCTCATCCACCATTCAGTCACTTTACAGCCGACATTTGCCTACAATGTATCACGTCAAATGCAAATAGAACCCATTATAATCACTGATGCGGTCTACACTGGATACAATATACAATTATGTTTTCAGTTTTCTGACACTCCAAGCACTTGAGTCTGTCAACAACAGGACAAATGGAAGAATGAAAAAACCTTCGCTTTGATTTGCGTCTTTGTCCAGACTTCAGAACCACCCCAAAAAAATTACATTTCAAAGAGTCAGGTTAAAAAAAAAAATGAAGGCTGAAAACAATTGGTTTCCCACTTTTGTGTGTGTAAATAATACTATTATAGTTGAACCTGTGAACTTGAAGTGAAATGAACTAAACTGAAAACCATTTGTACCACCTTGATGACTCAAATTATTGGGGCAAATCCACTAATTAAAGTCAAAAATTATAACATCAGCTTGTATGCTGAATGATTTATCCCACATATCTAACGTTTATATCTTGGGTATTATTGACCTCCACTGAATGAAGACCCAACAGCACAGGCCTACTGTAAAAAAAAAAAAGTGCGCGAGGGGTTACAAATATTTATCGGAGTTTTTCCATTTTTTTTTTTAAATTAACATGCAATACACACACACACATACTTAAGTCGCTACCTGACCAAATGATGTTCAAATAAATGTCACATTAGACAAGGAAGTTGTAGGTTGTAATTTAATTACGCATCTTATTTAGCTGAAGTAAATTAATCGCAACACTCGCATATCCTTGCTCGATGAAGAATGAGACGACCCAGCGGTCGGTTGAATTTTAAAAGGCTGAGTCGCACTTCAGGGCAGTAACGAGTACATAAGTCGTCCAGAGACCCTAGACACAACCTTAAGCAATGGCCCGAATGGTGGTTCAATGTCAACATTGTGACAATGCTGTAACAAACAATGTAGTTATAGCAAACTTTTGACCATGTTGTTAGAAGGGTGGTACAACGTGCGGTGTTTGCTGGGAAGACAACCTATTATTTTCTAAAAAAAAACAAAATATTGACTCAAGATACTTAAGCAGATCTTAAAGGAGGTATTTAATGTACCAAAAGTAATCAACTCATTTTCGACCAAAAACGAAGTTAGATCCTTTTGCATGGAAAAAACTGTGGAGGACTGTTTTGACAGCAAAACAACTTAAATGAAAAAAAGAAGAAAGAGAGAAACAGACTCTTATGGAACATCATTTAATGTTTTTTTTATGATTGACAGTTAGTCAACTGCTGTTAATATTGGCCAAACTACTCCTGCAAACTGCTTCTGCAAGGTAGGAGGACTTCATCATTCACTAGTCTAGGAAGAATTGCTATCTGTCAGTAGATGTGGCCCAAAACCAGACCACTCATAGTCAGCATCATCCTGGCTGAAGGTGGCGTTCACAGAATAAAACCCCCCAGCGTCATCCTAGGTAAGTGGCGTTCACAGAACCAGATCCCTCCGCATCATCCTGGCTAAAGGTGGCGTTCACAGAACCAGATCCCTCAGCATCATCCTGGCTAAAGGTGGCATTGGGAGAACCAGACCCTTCAGCATCTGCCACCTTCAGCCAGGATTTCACAGAACCAGAACCCTGAGCATCATCCTGGCTAAAGGTGGCGTTCACATAACCAGATCCCTCCGCATCATCCTGGCTAAAGGTGGCGTTGACAGAACCAGACCCCTCAGCATCATCCTGGGTGAAGGTGGCGTTCACATAACCAGATCCCTCAGCATCATCCTGGCTGAAGGTGGCGTTGACAGAACCAGACCCCTCAGCATCATCCTGGCTAAAGGTGGCGTTCACATAACCAGATCCCTCAGCATCATCCTGGCTGAAGGTGGCGTTCACAGAACCAGATCCCTTCGCATCATCCTGGCTGAAGGTGGCGTTCACATAACCAGATCCCTCAGCATCATCCTGACTAAAGGTGGCGTTCACATAACCAGATCCCTCAGCATCATCCTGGCTAAAGGTGGCGTTGGGAGAACCAGACCCCTCAGCATCTGCGACCTTTAGCCAGGATTTCACAGAACCAGAACCCTGAGCATCATTAGACCCTGAGTTAGAACTGGATGCACCAACTTGATTATCTGCAAAGGAGAGAAAGAAATTATTTTCCAATAACCATGTAGAGCATAGATTACAAAACAAAAAAAGGAGAAAGCCAATGATGCATCTTCAACTGCAGCACAGAAAACGGAGAAAAACATTGAGACTTAAAAATACAGACAAATATACTTACAAAAAAATAAAAAATAAACTCACCATGCAATACCAATTGAAGATACAGAACCACCAAAACAGTAATTTTAATCAAACCCATTCTATAACTATGACAGAGACACTAGGAAAACCAATGTAAGAATACAAGGTAAAGTTTCAAAACAATAACCAGGTCTTTTAAAGCCAAACAGAAATCTTTACCACCTGGATGACTCGTTAACTCATTATTGGGGCGGATCTGATTAAGATCAATGATTAATTAATCAATCAGCATAAAAGCTGATGTTATAACCCATAGAACTAAAGTGTTAATGTCTATCTCTTGTGATTGACCTCCACTAAATGAAGGCCCAACACACACTCTTACTTAGGCCTGGGTTCACAGACAGAGTTTAAAATAAGACAGGATTTAGCTTTAGTTCAATTAGAACATTTGAACACTTTTATAAATGTGCCTTAAAAAACAAAAACAAAAAAAAACATTACTGGCGTGCATCTTGAGACAAAGCAATGACACTGACATATTTTAATATATGTCAGTGAAAGTTGCTTTCAGTTGAAACTCAAACATGCATTTTAGTCTGGGACTAAGCTCAAGATTTGTCTGTGAAACCGGGCAGTACAGTACAAAAAACATTAAAAATACAAATGTTTAGTACCAAATATACATCTGAAAATGTAACATTTTCTCATGGTTTCTCCAGAAACAATTAGTCTAAACCTAGACTGAGGACACATCTGCCAGACAAACAGCCAACTGCCTACTGTAACTACAGGTACTCTATATATCAGTGTAGAAGGGAGGCTCTGAATTTTTGGACTGTTTTTGACACACAGATCAAACCAACTTGAATTAATGAATATATGAATCACACAGACTACTTATGGATCACCATCATTTAATGTGCTTTTTGTGATTGACAGTTACAGTCACAAACATCCCCTCCAGCCATATGTTTCATGAATGAAAACACAAGGCTTTAGGGCAGTTTTTAATAGGTCTAACTCTAGTATTCAGAAACACAGAAACTGATTAAAGTAATCAAATGGAAAATAACACTGGGTAGTATTTTAGTCCTGACAAAATTAAATAAATATAGGCTATTGATCCTGATTCCTTAAACTTAAAGCCATTGTTTTTTTGACAACAACATTAATGACAGACACATATGGCTGCTATCACTTTTAGAGCTAGTCCACAGTTCATGTGTTCATTATACGGTCAAATGCGTTTTATGCTTATTAAAAACATAACCGACTGTGTTTAGAGGATACTCAAGAAGACCGAAATTCACACAATTTTGCATGTTAAAGCAATATAATCCACAAAAACATTACTGTCCCGTATCGCATAAGATGTTTATAAAACTACAGATATTTTCTTGTTCTGTATCCATCTTCTCACATTTGCCAGCACCTGTACGACAAGTAATGTAAACATGACGCAACAGATCCCTCGCAAAAATGTAATTTCGTTTGTACGTAACAAACGTTATCACAGTATTTGTGTTTGTAGTTTCAAAAAATTGCGCCAACGTTATCACAGTTTGTTTGTGTGTGTGTGTGTGTGTCTGTGTGTGTGTTTGTGTGTGTGTTGCATATCCATAATTGCAAAGGGGATGCGATTAAAACTCTATAAGTACATAAATGTATCAAATAACCATTCCGAGACGTCCTTGTCCATTCTCATTTGTGTTTCTTCTGCCGGAGTCTCTTCATCATCTGGGTCTGATTCCGGTTCAAACATGTACGGCTGAATGCCATACAAAACAGCGGGTCTCTCACTCTCAGCCATTCTGCTTCTACCGACTATTTATTGCCATAGGTATGCAAGTTACGCCCTCATCCAAAGGCAGGGCGGGGATATGCAGCTCATTTACATTTAAGGTGGTACACACCAAAACAGCTCTTTTTAAAACAGGCCCCAAAAATGACATTTTCAAATGGTTATAATAAAGTAACCGTGGGGTATTTTGAGCTGAAACTTCACATATACATTCTGGGGACACCCGAGACCAATATTACATCTTGTAAAAAGGGGCATAAAAGGTGGCCTTTAACTGTAAAAATTTTTTTTTATTTTTTATTTGGTTTACTTCATTAATGTGTTCATTGTGTTAATGGACTAAGGATGAGTAGGATTCGGTATTCGGTTTCGGATTCGGCAGAGTGTTAACCAGTGGATTTGGTATTCGGCCGAACCCCAGATATCTGGATTCGGTGCATCCCTAGTTTATATGTTTGTTGAGAGCATTTTGTTTTGCATACAAGGCACAGCGTAATAGAGAGTTCGCAAATAAACTTTTGACAGATGAGGCAGCCAACAATATTGGATCTGACAGCAGCTGCATCACAAATGATTAAATGAAAGAAAGATTAAATAAAGTAAATGTTTTCAAAACACTTACTCTTGAGTCGCACGCAATAGCAAGTGAATTGTTTGTTTCCTATGCAATGATGTTAACAAATTATAACTGCCCATATACTGACAAGCCTACAAGGAACCAACCCTCAAAAACAGAACATTTCAAAGTCTCAAAATGAAGGTTGAAAACAATGTGTGTGCAAAAAAACACTATTATACTTGAACCTTTGAACTTGAAGTGAAATATTAAAAATTCATGTCAAGACCCCTCTAAAGCCAAACTGAAAACCATTTGTACCACCTTAATGACTAAATTTTTAGGGACAAATCTGCTCATTAAAGTCAATAATTAAATCATTCAGCATACAAGCTGATGTTATATCCCACATATCTAACATTTATATCTTGGGAATTATTGACCTCCACTGAATGAAGACCCAACAACACAGGTCTACTGTGTGTTGTTGGGTCTTCATTCAGTGGAGGTCAACTGTGGAGGACTGTTTTGACACAGCGAAACGACATGCAGAGACAGGTAAACTTGGCAGAGAACGAAGCAAATTTGAGCTTCACACGAATGGACTATACAGGGAGGGAATAGTGTTAACTAGCATGAGAAAGCTAACAAAGAAACAAAACAAAAAAAAGTGCGCGAGGGGTTACAAATACTCATCTCTGAGTGTTTCCAAAAAAATAAAAATTAACATGCAATATACACACATGCTTAAGTCGCTGTCTGTTCAAGGAGAGCTGAAATGTCAATTACTTGTCCTTTTGGCTTATAACTTTTGGCTAAAAATTAAAATATGTCATACCTGACCAAAAGATGTTTAAATAAATGTCACATTAGACAAGGAAATTGTAGGTTGCAATTTAATTACACATCTTATTTAGCTGAAGTAAGTTTAACGCAATACTCGCATTGCTCGATGAAGAATGAGACGACCCAGCGGTCGGTTGAATTTTAAAAGGCTGAGTCGCACTTCAGGGCAGTAACGAGTACATAAGTCGTCCAGAGACCCTAGACACAACCTTAAGCAATGGCCCGAATGGTGGTTCAATGTCAACATTGTGACAATGCTGTAACAAACAATGTAGTTATAGCAAACTTTTGACCATGTTGTTAGAAGGGTGGAACAACGTGCGGTGTTTGCTGGGAAGACAACCTATTATTTTCTCAAAAAAACAAAAATATTGACTCAAGATACTTAAGCAGATCTTAAAGGAGGTATTTAATGTACCAAAAGTAATCAACTCATTTTCGACCAAAAACGAAGTTACATCCTTTTGCATGGAAGAACTGTGGAGGACTGTTTTGACAGCAAAACAACTTAAATGAAAAAAAGAAGAAAGAGAGAAACAGACTCTTATGGAACATCATTTAATGTTTTGTTTTTTTTGTGTGATTGACAGTTAGTCAAAACTGCTGTTAATATTGGCCAAACTACTCCTTCAAACTGCTTCTGCAAGGTAGGAGGACTTAGTCATTCACTAGTCTAGGAAGAATTGCAATATCTGTCAGTAGATGTGGCCCAAAACCAGACCACTCATAGTCAGCATCATCCTGGCTGAAGGTGGCGTTCACAGAATAAGACCCCTCAGCGTCATCCTAGGTGAAGTGGCGTTCACAGAACCAGATCCCTCCGCATCATCCTGGCTAAAGGTGGCGTTCACAGAACCAGATCCCTCCGCATCATCCTGGCTGAAGGTGGCATTCACATAACCAGATCCCTCAGCATCATCCTGGGTGAAGGTGGCATTCACAGAACCAGAACCCTCAGCATCATCCTGGCTAAAGGTGGCATTGGGAGAACCAGACCCTTCAGCATCTGCCACCTTCAGCCAGGATTTCACAGAACCAGAACCCTGAGCATCATCCTGGCTGAAGGTGGCATTCACAGAACCAGAACCCTGAGCATCATCCTGGCTAAAGGTGGCGTTGACAGAACCAGACCCCTCAGCATCATCCTGGCTAAAGGTGGCGTTGGGAGAACCAGACCCCTCAGCATCATCCTGGGTGAAGGTGGCATTCACAGAACCAGACCCCTCAGCATCATCCTGGCTGAAGGTGGCATTCACAGAACCAGACCCCTCAGCATCATCCTGGCTAAAGGTGGCGTTGGGAGAACCAGACCCCTCAGCATCATCCTGGGTGAAGGTGGCATTCACAGAACCAGACCCCTCAGCATCATCCTGGCTGAAGGTGGCATTCACAGAACCAGACCCCTCAGCATCATCCTGGCTAAAGGTGGCGTTGGGAGAACCAGAACCCTGAGCATCATCCTGGCTGAAGGTGGCATTCACAGAACCAGAACCCTGAGCATCATCCTGGGTGAAGGTGGCATTCACAGAACCAGACCCCTCAGCATCATCCTGGCTGAAGGTGGCGTTGGGAGAACCAGACCCCTCAGCATCATCCTGGGTGAAGGTGGCATTCACAGAACCAGAACCCTGAGCATCATCCTGGCTAAAGGTGGCGTTGACAGAACCAGACCCCTCAGCATCATCCTGGCTAAAGGTGGCGTTGGGAGAACCAGACCCCTCAGCATCATCCTGGGTGAAGGTGGCATTCACAGAACCAGACCCCTCAGCATCATCCTGGCTGAAGGTGGCATTCACAGAACCAGACCCCTCAGCATCATCCTGGCTAAAGGTGGCGTTGGGAGAACCAGACCCCTCAGCATCATCCTGGGTGAAGGTGGCATTCACAGAACCAGACCCCTCAGCATCATCCTGGCTGAAGGTGGCATTCACAGAACCAGACCCCTCAGCATCATCCTGGCTAAAGGTGGCGTTGGGAGAACCAGAACCCTGAGCATCATCCTGGCTGAAGGTGGCATTCACAGAACCAGAACCCTGAGCATCATCCTGGGTGAAGGTGGCATTCACAGAACCAGACCCCTCAGCATCATCCTGGCTGAAGGTGGCGTTGGGAGAACCAGACCCCTCAGCATCATCCTGGGTGAAGGTGGCATTCACAGAACCAGACCCCTCAGCATCATCCTGGCTGAAGGTGGCATTCACAGAACCAGACCCCTCAGCATCATCCTGGCTAAAGGTGGCGTTGGGAGAACCAGACCCCTCAGCATCATCCTGGGTGAAGGTGGCATTCACAGAACCAGACCCCTCAGCATCATCCTGGCTAAAGGTGGCGTTGACAGAACCAGACCCCTCAGCATCATCCTGGCTAAAGGTGGCGTTGACAGAACCAGACCCCTCAGCATCATCCTGGCTAAAGGTGGCGTTGGGAGAACCAGACCCCTCAGCATCATCCTGGGTGAAGGTGGCATTCACAGAACCAGACCCCTCAGCATCATCCTGGCTGAAGGTGGCATTCACAGAACCAGACCCCTCAGCATCATCCTGGCTAAAGGTGGCGTTGGGAGAACCAGACCCCTCAGCATCATCCTGGGTGAAGGTGGCATTCACAGAACCAGACCCCTCAGCATCATCCTGGCTAAAGGTGGCGTTGACAGAACCAGACCCCTCAGCATCATCCTGGCTAAAGGTGGCGTTGACAGAACCAGACCCCTCAGCATCTGCGACCTTTAGCCAGGATTTCACAGAACCAGAACCCTGAGCATCATTAGACCCTGAGTTAGAACTGGATGCACCAACTTGATTATCTGCAAAGGAGAGAAAGAAATTATTTTCCAATAACCATGTAGAGCATAGATTACAAAACAAAAGGAGAAAGCCAATGATGCATCTTCAACTGCAGCACAGAAAACTGAGAAAAACATTGAGACTTAAAAATACAGACAAATATACTTACAAGAAAAATAAATAAACTCACCATGCAATACCAATTGAAGATACAGAACCACCAAAACAGTAATTTTAATCAAACCCATTCTATAACTATGACAGAGACACTAGGAAAACCAATGTAAGAATACAAGGTAAAGTTTCAAAACAATAACCAGGTCTTTTAAAGCCAAACAGAAATCTTTACCACCTGGATGACTCGTTAACTCATTATTGGGGCGGATCTGATTAATGAGATCAATGATTAATTAATCAATCAGCATAAAAGCTGATGTTATAACCCATAGAACTAAAGTGTTAATGTCTATCTCTTGTGATTGACCTCCACTGAATGAAGGCTCAACACACACTCTTACTTAGGCCTGGGTTCGCAGACAGAGTTTAAAATAAGACAGGATTTAGCTTTAGTTCAATTAGAACATTTGAACACTTTTATAAATGTGCCTTGAAAAAAAAACAAAAAAAAAACATTACTGGCGTGCATCTTGAGACAAAGCAATGACACTGACATATTTTAATATATGTCAGTGAAAGTTGCTTTCAGTTGAAACTCAAACATGCATTTTAGTCTGGGACTAAGCTCAAGATTTGTCTGTGAAACCGGGCAGTACAGTACAAAAAACATTAAAAATACAAATGTTTAGTACCAAATATACATCTGAAAATGTAACATTTTCTCATGGTTTCTCCAGAAACAATTAGTCTAAACCTAGACTGAGGACACATCTGCCAGACAAACAGCCAACTGCCTACTGTAACTACAGGTACTCTATATATCAGTGTAGAAGGGAGGCTCTGAATTTTTGGACTGTTTTTGACACACAGATCAAACCAACTTGAATTAATGAATATATGAATCACATAGACTACTTATGGATCATCATCATTTAATGTGCTTTTTGTGATTGACAGTTACAGTCACAAACATCCCCTCCAGCCATATGTTTCATGAATGAAAACACAAGGCTTTAGGGCAGTTTTTAATAGGTCTAACTCTAGTATTCAGAAACACAGAAACTGATTAAAGTAATCAAATGGAAAATAACACTGGGTAGTATTTTAGTCCTGACAAAATTAAATAAATATAGGCTATTGATCCTGATTCCTTAAACTTAAAGCCATTGTTTTTTTGACAACAACATTAATGACAGACACATATGGCTGCTATCACTTTTAGAGCTAGTCCACAGTTCATGTGTTCATTATACGGTCAAATGCGTTTTATGCTTATTAAAAACATAACCGACTGTGTTTAGAGGATACTCAAGAAGACCGAAATTCACACAATTTTGCATGTTAAAGCAATATAATCCACAAAAAAATTACTGTCCCGTATCGCATAAGATGTTTATAAAACTACAGATATTTTCTTGTTCTGTATCCATCTTCTCACATTTGCCAGCACCTGTACGACAAGTAATGTAAACATGACGCAACAGATCCCTCGCAAAAATGTAATTTCGTTTGTACGTAACAAACGTTATCACAGTATTTGTGTTTGTAGTTTAAAAAAATTGCGCCAACGTTATCACAGTTTGTGTGTGTATGTGTGTGTGTGTGTGTGTCTGTGTGTGTGTTTATGTGTGTGTTGCACATCCATAATTGCAAAGGGGACGCGATTAAAACTCTATAAGTACATAAATGTATCAAATAACCATTCCGAGACGTCCTTGTCCATTCTCATTTGTGTTTCTTCTGCCGGAGTCTCTTCATCATCTGGGTCTGATTCCGGTTCAAACATGTACGGCTGAATGCCATACAAAACAGCGGGTCTCTCACTCTCAGCCATTCTGCTTCTACCGACTATTTATTGCCATAGGTATGCAAGTTACGCCCTCATCCAAAGGCAGGGCGGGGATATGCAGCTCATTTACATTTAAGGTGGTACACACCAAAACAGCTCTTTTTAAAACAGGCCCCAAAAATGACATTTTCAAATGGTTATAATAAAGTAACCGTGGGGTATTTTGAGCTGAAACTTCACATATACATTCTGGGGACACCCGAGACCAATATTACATCTTGTAAAAAGGGGCATAAAAGGTGGCCTTTAACTGTAAAAAATTTTTTTTATTTTTTATTTGGTTTACTTCATTAATGTGTTCATTGTGTTAATGGACTAAGGATGAGTAGGATTCGGTATTCGGTTTCGGATTCGGCAGAGTGTTAACCAGTGGATTTGGTATTTGGCCGAACCCCAGATATCTGGATTCGGTGCATCCCTAGTTTATATGTTTGTTGAGAGCATTTTGTTTTGCATACAAGGCACAGCGTAATAGAGAGTTCGCAAATAAACTTTTGACAGATGAGGCAGCCAACAATATTGGATCTGACAGCAGCTGCATCACAAATGATTAAATGAAAGAAAGATTAAATAAAGTAAATGTTTTCAAAACACTTACTCTTGAGTCGCACGCAATAGCAAGTGAATTGTTTGTTTCCTATGCAATGATGTTAACAAATTATAACTGCCCATATACTGACAAGCCTACAAGGAACCAACCCTCAAAAACAGAACATTTCAAAGTCTCAAAATGAAGGTTGAAAACAATGTGTGTGCAAAAAAACACTATTATACTTGAACCTTTGAACTTGAAGTGAAATATTAAAAATTCATGTCAAGACCCCTCTAAAGCCAAACTGAAAACCATTTGTACCACCTTAATGACTCAATTTTTAGGGACAAATCTGCTCATTAAAGTCAATAATTAAATCATTCAGCATACAAGCTGATGTTATATCCCACATATCTAACATTTATATCTTGGGAATTATTGACCTCCACTGAATGAAGACCCAACAACACAGGTCTACGGTGTGTTGTTGGGTCTTCATTCAGTGGAGGTCAACTGTGGAGGACTGTTTTGACACAGCGAAACGACATGCAGAGACAGGTAAACTTGGCAGAGAACGAAGCAAATTTGAGCTTCACACGAATGGACTATACAGGGAGGGAATAGTGTTAACTAGCATGAGAAAGCTAACAAAGAAACAAAACAAAAAAAAGTGCGCGAGGGGTTACAAATACTCATCTCTGAGTGTTTCCAAAAAAATAAAAATTAACATGCAATATACACACATGCTTAAGTCGCTGTCTGTTCAAGGAGAGCTGAAATGTCAATTACTTGTCCTTTTGGCTTATAACTTTTGGCTAAAAATTAAAATATGTCATACCTGACCAAAAGATGTTTAAATAAATGTCACATTAGACAAGGAAGTTGTAGGTTGCAATTTAATTACACATTTTATTTAGCTGAAGTAAGTTTAACGCAATACTCGCATTGCTCGATGAAGAATGAGACGACCCAGCGGTCGGTTGAATTTTAAAAGGCTGAGTCGCACTTCAGGGCAGTAACGAGTACATAAGTCGTCCAGAGACCCTAGACACAACCTTAAGCAATGGCCCGAATGGTGGTTCAATGTCAACATTGTGACAATGCTGTAACAAACAATGTAGTTATAGCAAACTTTTGACCATGTTGTTAGAAGGGTGGAACAACGTGCTGTGTTTGCTGGGAAGACAACCTATTATTTTCTCAAAAAAACAAAAATATTGACTCAAGATACTTAAGCAGATCTTAAAGGAGGTATTTAATGTACCAAAAGTAATCAACTCATTTTCGACCAAAAACGAAGTTACATCCTTTTGCATGGAAGAACTGTGGAGGACTGTTTTCACAGCAAAACAACTTAAATGAAAAAAAAGAAGAAAGAGAGAAACAGACTCTTATGGAACATCATTTAATGTTTTGTTTTTTTTGTGTGATTGACAGTTAGTCAAAACTGCTGTTAATATTGGCCAAACTACTCCTTCAAACTGCTTCTGCAAGGTAGGAGGACTTAGTCATTCACTAGTCTAGGAAGAATTGCAATATCTGTCAGTAGATGTGGCCCAAAACCAGACCACTCATAGTCAGCATCATCCTGGCTGAAGGTGGCGTTCACAGAATAAGACCCCTCAGCGTCATCCTAGGTGAAGTGGCGTTCACAGAACCAGATCCCTCCGCATCATCCTGGCTAAAGGTGGCGTTCACATAACCAGATCCCTCAGCATCATCCTGGGTGAAGGTGGCATTCACAGAACCAGAACCCTCAGCATCATCCTGGGTGAAGGTGGCATTCACAGAACCAGAACCCTCAGCATCATCCTGGCTAAAGGTGGCATTGGGAGAACCAGACCCTTCAGCATCTGCCACCTTCAGCCAGGATTTCACAGAACCAGAACCCTGAGCATCATCCTGGCTGAAGGTGGCATTCACAGAACCAGAACCCTGAGCATCATCCTGGCTAAAGGTGGCGTTGACAGAACCAGACCCCTCAGCATCATCCTGGCTAAAGGTGGCGTTGGGAGAACCAGACCCCTCAGCATCATCCTGGGTGAAGGTGGCATTCACAGAACCAGACCCCTCAGCATCATCCTGGCTGAAGGTGGCATTCACAGAACCAGACCCCTCAGCATCATCCTGGCTAAAGGTGGCGTTGGGAGAACCAGACCCCTCAGCATCATCCTGGGTGAAGGTGGCATTCACAGAACCAGAACCCTGAGCATCATCCTGGCTAAAGGTGGCGTTGGGAGAACCAGACCCCTCAGCATCATCCTGGGTGAAGGTGGCATTCACAGAACCAGACCCCTCAGCATCATCCTGGCTAAAGGTGGCGTTGGGAGAACCAGACCCCTCAGCATCATCCTGGGTGAAGGTGGCATTCACAGAACCAGACCCCTCAGCATCATCCTGGCTAAAGGTGGCGTTGGGAGAACCAGACCCCTCAGCATCATCCTGGGTGAAGGTGGCATTCACAGAACCAGACCCCTCAGCATCATCCTGGCTAAAGGTGGCGTTGGGAGAACCAGACCCCTCAGCATCATCCTGGGTGAAGGTGGCATTCACAGAACCAGACCCCTCAGCATCATCCTGGCTGAAGGTGGCATTCACAGAACCAGACCCCTCAGCATCATCCTGGCTAAAGGTGGCGTTGGGAGAACCAGAACCCTGAGCATCATCCTGGCTGAAGGTGGCATTCACAGAACCAGAACCCTGAGCATCATCCTGGCTAAAGGTGGCGTTGGGAGAACCAGACCCCTCAGCATCATCCTGGGTGAAGGTGGCATTCACAGAACCAGACCCCTCAGCATCATCCTGGCTAAAGGTGGCGTTGGGAGAACCAGACCCCTCAGCATCATCCTGGGTGAAGGTGGCATTCACAGAACCAGACCCCTCAGCATCATCCTGGCTAAAGGTGGCGTTGGGAGAACCAGACCCCTCAGCATCATCCTGGGTGAAGGTGGCATTCACAGAACCAGACCCCTCAGCATCATCCTGGCTAAAGGTGGCGTTGACAGAACCAGACCCCTCAGCATCATCCTGGCTAAAGGTGGCGTTGACAGAACCAGACCCCTCAGCATCATCCTGGCTAAAGGTGGCGTTGGGAGAACCAGACCCCTCAGCATCTGCGACCTTTAGCCAGGATTTCACAGAACCAGAACCCTGAGCATCAGTAGACCCTGAGTTAGAACTGGATGCACCAACTTGATTATCTGCAAAGGAGAGAAAGAAATTATTTTCCAATAACCATGTAGAGCATAGATTACAAAACAAAAGGAGAAAGCCAATGATGCATCTTCAACTGCAGCACAGAAAACTGAGAAAAACATTGAGACTTAAAAATACAGACAAATATACTTACAAGAAAAATAAATAAACTCACCATGCAATACCAATTGAAGATACAGAACCACCAAAACAGTAATTTTAATCAAACCCATTCTATAACTATGACAGAGACACTAGGAAAACCAATGTAAGAATACAAGGTAAAGTTTCAAAACAATAACCAGGTCTTTTAAAGCCAAACAGAAATCTTTACCACCTGGATGACTCGTTAACTCATTATTGGGGCGGATCTGATTAATGAGATCAATGATTAATTAATCAATCAGCATAAAAGCTGATGTTATAACCCATAGAACTAAAGTGTTAATGTCTATCTCTTGTGATTGACCTCCACTGAATGAAGGCCCAACACACACTCTTACTTAGGCCTGGGTTCACAGACAGAGTTTAAAATAAGACAGGATTTAGCTTTAGTTCAATTAGAACATTTGAACACTTTTATAAATGTGCCTTGAAAAAAAACACACAAAAAAACATTACTGGCGTGCATCTTGAGACAAAGCAATGACACTGACATATTTTAATATATGTCAGTGAAAGTTGCTTTCAGTTGAAACTCAAACATGCATTTTAGTCTGGGACTAAGCTCAAGATTTGTCTGTGAAACCGGGCAGTACAGTACAAAAAAACATTAAAAATACAAATGTTTAGTACCAAATATACATCTGAAAATGTAACATTTTCTCATGGTTTCTCCAGAAACAATTAGTCTAAACCTAGACTGAGGACACATCTGCCAGACAAACAGCCAACTGCCTACTGTAACTACAGGTACTCTATATATCAGTGTAGAAGGGAGGCTCTGAATTTTTGGACTGTTTTTGACACACAGATCAAACCAACTTGAATTAATGAATATATGAATCACACAGTCTACTTATGGATCATCATCATTTAATGTGCTTTTTGTGATTGACAGTTACAGTCACAAACATCCCCTCCAGCCATATGTTTCATGAATGAATACACAAGGCTTTAGGGCAGTTTTTTAATAGGTCTAACTCTAGTATTCAGAAACACAGAAACTGATTAAAGTAATCAAATGGAAAATAACACTGGGTAGTATTTTAGTCCTGACAAAATTAAATAAATATAGGCTATTGATCCTGATTCCTTAAACTTAAAGCCATTGTTTTTTTGACAACAACATTAATGACAGACACATATGGCTGCTATCACTTTTAGAGCTAGTCCACAGTTCATGTGTTCATTATACGGTCACATGAGTTTTATGCTTATTAAAAACATAACCGACTGTGTTTAGAGGATACTCAAGAAGACCGAAATTCACACAATTTTGCATGTTAAAGCAATATAATCCACAAAAAAATGACTGTCCCGTATCGCATAAGATGTTTGTAAAACTGCATATATTTTCTTGTTCTGTAGCCATCTTCTCACATTTGCCAGCACCTGTACGACAAGTAATGTAAACATGACGCAACAGGTCCCTCGCAAAAATGTAATTTCGTTTGTAACGTTATCACAGTATTTGTGTTTGTAGTTTAAAAAAATTGCGCCAACGTTATCACAGTTTGTGTGTGTGTGTGTGTGTGTGTGTCTGTGTGTGTGTTTATGTGTGTGTTGCACATCCATAATTGCAAAGGGGATGCGATTAAAACTCTATAAGTACATAAATGTATCAAATAACCATTCCGAGACGTCCTTGTCCATTCTCATTTGTGTTTCTTCTGCCGGAGTCTCTTCATCATCTGGGTCTGATTCCGGTTCAAACATGTACGGCTGAATGCCATACAAAACAGCGGGTCTCTCACTCTCAGCCATTCTGCTTCTACCGACTATTTATTGCCATAGGTATGCAAGTTACGCCCTCATCCAAAGGCAGGGCGGGGATATGCAGCTCATTTACATTTAAGGTGGTACACACCAAAACAGCTCTTTTTAAAACAGGCCCCAAAAATGACATTTTCAAATGGTTATAATAAAGTAACCGTGGGGTATTTTGAGCTGAAACTTCACATATACATTCTGGGGACACCCGAGACACATATTATATCTTGTAAAAAGGGGCATAAAAGGTGGCCTTTTTTTTTTATTTGGTTTACTTCATTAATGTGTTCATTGTGTTAATGGACTAAGGATGAGTAGGATTCGGTATTCGGTTTCGGATTCGGCAGAGTGTTAACCAGTGGATTTGGTATTTGGCCGAACCCCAGATATCTGGATTCGGTGCATCCCTAGTTTATATGTTTGTTGAGAGCATTTTGTTTTGCATACAAGGCACAGCGTAATAGAGAGTTCGCAAATAAACTTTTGACAGATGAGGCAGCCAACAATATTGGATCTGACAGCAGCTGCATCACAAATGATTAAATGAAAGAAAGATTAAATAAAGTAAATGTTTTCAAAACACTTACTCTTGAGTCGCACGCAATAGCAAGTGAATTGTTTGTTTCCTATGCAATGATGTAAACAAATTATAACTGCCCATATACTGATAAGCCTACAAGGAACCAACCCTCAAAAACAGAACATTTCAAAGTCTCAAAATGAAGGTTGAAAACAATGTGTGTGCAAAAAAACACTATTATACTTGAACCTTTGAACTTGAAGTGAAATATTACAAATCCATGTCAAGAACCCTCTAAAGCCAAACTGAAAACCATTTGTACCACCTTAATGACTCAATATTTTGAGACAAATCTGCTCATTAAAGTCAATAATTAAATCATTCAGCATACAAGCTGATGTTATATCCCACATATCTAACATTTATATCTTGGGAATTATTGACCTCCACTGAATGAAGACCCAACAACACAGGCCTACTGTGTGTTGTTGGGTCTTCATTCAGTGGAGGTCAACTGTGGAGGACTGTTTTGACACAGCGAAACGACATGCAGAGACAGGAAAACTTGGCAGAGAACGAAGCAAATTTGAGCTTCACACGAATGGACTATACAGGGAGGGAATAGTGTTAAGCATGAGAAAGCTAAAAAAAAAAAAAAAAAAAAAAAAAAAAAAAGTGTGCTAGGGGTTACAAATACTTACCTCTGAGTGTTTCCAAAAAAATTAAAAATTAACATGCAATATACACACATGCTTAAGTCGCTGTCTGTTCAAGGAGAGCTGAAATGTCAATTACTTGTCCGTTTGGCTTATAAGTTTTGGCTAAAAATTCAAATGTCATACCTGACCAAAAGATGTTCAAATAAATGTCACATTAGACAAGGAAGTTGTAGGTTGCAATTTAATTACACATTTTATTTAGCTGAAGTAAGTTAAACGCAATACTCGCATATCCTTGCTCGATGAAGAACGAGACGACCCAGCGGTCGGTTGAATTTTAAAAGGCTGAGTCGCACTTCAGGGCAGTAACAAGTACATAAGTCGTCCAGAGACCCTAGGCACAACCTTAAGCAATGGCCCAAATGGTGGTTCAATGTCAACATTGTGACAATGCTGTAACAAACAACGTAGTTATAGCAAACTTTTGACCATGTTGTTAGAAGGGTGGTACAACGTGCTGTGTTTGCTGGGAAGACAACCTATTATTTTCTCAAAAAAACAAAAATATTGACTCAAGATACTTAAGCAGATCTTAAAGGAGGTATTTAATGTACCAAAAGTAATCAACTCATTTTCGACCAAAAACGAAGTTACATCCTTTTGCATGGAAGAACTGTGGAGGACTGTTTTGACAGCAAAACAACTTAAATGAAAAAAAGAAGAGAGAAACAGACTCTTATGGAACATCATTTAATGTTTTTTTTATGATTGACAGTTAGTCAACTGCTGTTAATATTGGCCAAACTACTCCTGCAAACTGCTTCTGCAAGGTAGGAGGACTTAGTCATTCACTAGTCTAGGAAGAATTGCAATATCTGTCAGTAGATGTGGCCCAAAACCAGACACTCATAGTCAGCATCATCCTGGCTGAAGGTGGCGTTCACAGAATAAAACCCCCCAGCGTCATCCTAGGTGAAGTGGCGTTCACAGAACCAGATCCCTCAGCATCATCCTGGCTGAAGGTGGCGTTGACATAACCAGATCCCTCAGCATCATCCTGGCTGAAGGTGGCGTTGACATAACCAGATCCCTCAGCATCATCCTGGCTGAAGGTGGCGTTCACAGAACCAGACCCCTCAGCATCATCCTGGGTGAAGGTGGCGTTGGGAGAACCAGACCCTTCAGCATCTGCCACCTTCAGCCAGGATTTCACAGAACCAGACCCCTCAGCATCATCCTGGGTGAAGGTGGCGTTCACAGAACCAGATCCCTCCGCATCATCCTGGCTAAAGGTGGCGTTGGGAGAACCAGACCCCTCAGCATCATCCTGGCTGAAGGTGGCATTGACAGAACCAGACCCCTCAGCATCATCCTGGGTGAAGGTGGCGTTCACATAACCAGATCCCTCAGCATCATCCTGGCTAAAGGTGGCGTTGGGAGAACCAGACCCCTCAGCATCTGCGACCTTTAGCCAGGATTTCACAGAACCAGAACCCTGAGCATCATTAGACCCTGAGTTAGAACTGGATGCACCAACTTGATTATCTGCAACGGAGAGAAAGAAATTATTTTCCAATAACCATGTAGAGCATAGATTACAAAACAAAAAACGGAGAAAGCCAATGATGCATCTTCAACTGCAGCACAGAAAACTGAGAAAAACATTGAGACTTAAAAATACAGACAAATATACTTACAAGAAAAATAAATAAACTCACCATGCAATACCAATTGAAGATACAGAACCACCAAAACAGTAATTTTAATCAAACCCATTCTATAACTATGACAGAGACACTAGGAAAACCAATGTAAGAATACAAGGTAAAGTTTCAAAACAATAACCAGGTCTTTTAAAGCCAAACAGAAATCTTTACCACCTGGATGACTCGTTAACTCATTATTGGGGCGGATCTGATTAATGAGATCAATGATTAATTAATCAATCAGCATAAAAGCTGATGTTATAACCCATAGAACTAAAGTGTTAATGTCTATCTCTTGTGATTGACCTCCACTGAATGAAGGCCCAACACACACTCTTACTTAGGCCTGGGTTCACAGACAGAGTTTAAAATAAGACAGGATTTAGCTTTAGTTCAATTAGAACATTTGAACACTTTTATAAATGTGCCTTGAAAAAAAAAACAAAAAAAAACATTACTGGCGTGCATCTTGAGACAAAGCAATGACACTGACATATTTTAATATATGTCAGTGAAAGTTGCTTTCAGTTGAAACTCAAACATGCATTTTAGTCTGGGACTAAGCTCAAGATTTGTCTGTGAAACCGGGCAGTACAGTACAAAAAACATTAAAAATACAAATGTTTAGTACCAAATATACATCTGAAAATGTAACATTTTCTCATGGTTTCTCCAGAAACAATTAGTCTAAACCTAGACTGAGGACACATCTGCCAGACAAACAGCCAACTGCCTACTGTAACTACAGGTACTCTATATATCAGTGTAGAAGGGAGGCTCTGAATTTTTGGACTGTTTTTGACACACAGATCAAACCAACTTGAATTAATGAATATATGAATCACACAGACTACTTATGGATCATCATCATTTAATGTGCTTTTTGTGATTGACAGTTACAGTCACAAACATCCCCTCCAGCCATATGTTTCATGAATGAAAACACAAGGCTTTAGGGCAGTTTTTTAATAGGTCTAACTCAAGTATTCAGAAACACAGAAACTGAATAAAGTAATCAAATGGAAAATAACACTGGGTAGTATTTTAGTCCTGACAAAATTAAATAAATATAGGCTATTGATCCTGATTCCTTAAACTTAAAGCCATTGTTTTTTTGACAACAACATTAATGACAGACACATATGGCTGCTATCACTTTTAGAGCTAGTGCACAGGTCATGTGTTCAGTATACGGTCACGTGCGTTTTATGCTTATTAAAGACATAACCGACTTTGTTTATTCAATCGAATGACTGAAATTCACACAATTTTGCGTGTTAAAGCAATATAATCCGCAAAAAAATACTTTTGTTTCTGACGCGCTGTTTTTTAGTTGGCTTTTCAATGTTTGCACACAATCCTATCCCACACATAGTCTATCTCAGAGAGTGCGCAAACACTGAATAGGTTAAACAGGTACGACTTAAAAGAAATCTGACAATTAGATGTTTTAGTAATGAAAATTATGTACATAAAAAAATCTTGAGCTCAAACTTGACTTTTGACCCCTATTTTGAAGTTACTCTGCCTTTGTATTGGCTGCAAAAAGTGAGAAGTCACACCAAGGCAAAAGGCAGTAACTTCCACATTATCAATATTTGGTTGATCACCATTTACACAATCATTATAGACTTATAGATTACATGTGTTGTACTGCCCATTGTCCTGGCTAAAGATGGCGTTGACAGAGCTGGACCCCTCAACGTCATCCCAGCTGAAAGTAACCTGCAAACTGTACAGCTCTAGAACCAATGCTATCTGCAGAGAGGGAGAGAAAGAAAGTTTTTATTGTTGTTGCTAATATCAAAATTAGCAATAACCATGTAAAGGGGTTAGTATAAACTCATATTATGGAAAAGAGCATGTTAGATTAAGAAACAGAAAAAAGTCTATGGACCTTTTTTTCTCCAACTACTCTCCCAACTCCAGGAGAAATCTAAGGATCCATCTTCAAGTGCAGAGCTGAATACTGATTCTATAACACAGACTGAGTTCATGTTGATTAGCTGTGGCTCTGAAATAAACTGGCCATCCGTCCAGGTTGTTTCCCTAGATATGGATGATTAGCTTTGAGGTCAACTGTATGCCAGTGTACTGCAAAAACTGACAAACTGTTTATGTTCACCTCAACTTCCTGTAAAGCCCCTTTTAAACAGAGATTCTGGAAAATACACAAATAATGTGTCCCGGGATATGTCCCGGGGTCGTTTGATTTCACAATGCCAGTGATTTTCCGGAATCTGTGAGTGCATTCACAAACATTCCTTAAAGATCCCGTAAAGACATGTGACGTCAGGATGTGTTGTATAAATATGAAGGTAAAAGAGTAGCTAAACTCGAGAGCACGTAGATGTGAATTTGAGAACTTGTACAATAAATATTTGTACTTGTACGCTAAAATTTTAACTCACAGCTCCCATGTGAAAACCTGTACAATAAAAATCTGAATGATGGATTCTTGGAAAGTTGAATGATGAAATTTGCACTCGCAGACAATAGTCACAAACCTGTATTCTGAATGTGAAGCTGCAGACAAGTAGTCACTAATGTGTAAAATGCCATTTACAGAAATACAATGACAGACACAAACTTGAAATATATATTTGCACTTATTCTTACATTCATATTTGCAGTACAAGCTCAATTAGGCACTTGCAACTTCTCAGATCTGTCGCTGCAATTTCAAATTTCACACCTTGGGCCCTATCTTGCACCCGGCGCAAATGACTTTGTACTCTGACGCATGTATCATTCCTATTTTGCACCCGCGCAAAGCGGGCTTTTCCCTCCACAGATGCACGTCGGTAAACTAGAGAATGAACTTGCGCTCCCTGGGCGGTTCAGCGCAAAAAAGGAGGCGTGTTCCGGCGCAAACAATCCCTGGTGCTATTTTGCAGTTCCAGAAAACAATTGCGCCACTGACCAGAAAAAAAACTAGTCTAAAGTCAGTGGCGCGTTGAGCGTACATTCAGATGCTATTTTAAGCGCGCATGCTTGGTCATAATACAGAGTGTGAACAACGCGCATACACTGTAGATCTACACTCTCATCTACACGGATGCATTTTCCTTTTAGCAAATGATTCATTATCATAAGGAAAAATATTAAAACACGAGGGAAATCATTGTTGTCAAGTCAAGTCAAGTCAAGTATATTTATATAGCGCTATTCACAATACAGATTGTATCAAAGCAGCTTCACAGTATCAATATGTTGTGTCCATGACGATGGGAAAAATAGGCATAGAGCTTACATATTTACCCAAATTATTATATGCACGTATAACTGAAGCTAATTTGGGTGGGTTTGTCCCATCCCCAATGTCACTTCTCTTTCTTTTACGGCCCTGACGAGAACATCGATCTCCTCGGCTGTGAACCGATTCTGGAGCGCTCCTGGTAAATGCGGCGTTATAATAGTATTGCGCCATGGAACAAGCACACCTCGTTCATCATGCTCTTAAAGGGAATGTGATATGACGCTCTGATTGGTTTATTTCACGTTACGCCCAAACCACACCTATGAATAATGAAGCTACTTCAGACCAACCCCTTTTAAACTTGCGTCGGGCGCAAGCGTCATTTATCCCGCTGGTAAAATAGCAACAGCGCCCAAGACCCGTCCACAAAGTTACTTGCGCTTCGTGCTTGATACTTGCGTTTCAGATTGTTAAAATAGGGCCCCTTGACTTTTGCTGCTCTTTTCGCGATATATTAGTTGCAAAACTAACTTGTACACTTGCAACTCAGTGGCGGTGAGAGAGAAAGGGGGGCAGGAGCGGGGGTGTTCAAACTAGCCGTTTTATTGGTTGGCGCCAAGCCAATGAAATGGAACTATTGTACGTGATGATGTCACGAAACCCACGTCCTCAGGGACGCTCTGAAACGCTATCATGGATTAATGCATGAATTTTCACATGGGAGCTGTGAGTTTAAATTTTAGCATACAAGTACAAATATTTATTGCACAAGTTCTCAAATTCACATCTACGTTCTCTCGAGTTTAGCTAGGCCTACTATTTTACCTTCATACATAAAGGTCAGTCTAATCTTCCGCTAACGCTCTTTCCATTGTAGTCGTACACTTGATGGATTTTTTATGCAGCGTCTTAAGTTTACTAATGATCTGCGCTTTCGATCTCGAGAAACCACGCTCAAGCATTTTTTTTCCAGATTCGGTCGTACAGTAACACATCGCGTACCGTTCCACAAACCTGGCGAACAATCTCAGCTTCAGCGCGGATAGTAAGGAGCTAGCTGGTCTCTGCTTAATTCTATTTTGCAGACATTTTTTTGTTCTTTCTTTGTTGATGACAAACACAAACTTTCTTCTAAGATCAACAAAATACTCTTCTACGGCATTGGTCCTGGCTTTTGTTCACACAGGGCGCGTTCCGGGACTGATCCCGGCAATGATACTAGGTCCTCAACCCGGCATCGAATTAAAACTGTGCTTATCAAGCACTTCATGTGGTCTTTATATGTCCAAAACAACAGAAGAACAAATGAGAAAAGGCATGAAAGACCTTCCTATAGACAGTCCGATTACAACATGCTTGAATTTAAAATGTCTGGAGGTCTGGCACTAACAAGCATCCAAGCAGCTGTCACTTTCTTTCTGTGCAGTTATCACAGCGTTTCACTGATCTAGGTCAAGGCTGCTGGCAGAACTACAGGAGAAATTGAGCCAAATTTTTCATTTAAACAGAAAGATTCAAATGACAAGCCCTAGTATGTTTCATGTGCCAGACGTTTTCTAATTTTGTTAATTTGTGAAATGTCAGTGCGTCTGTGCTAATGAAAAGCAAAGCATCAAAGATGCTGTATGTGTGAACCGCTTGGCATCACAATGTACACATTAAACCTCTTTTGTACTGAGATTAGTTTTATCATTAACTTCTGTTCATTTTAATTTAATACCTTATTCAATTACCTAAATATTTTCAAATGTTAGCTTTTAATTTTAATTCTGTTCTTTGCATGTGGGAACTCAGATGTGTAATTTCCTCCATCAAAAGAGCTCTGTGAGGATATACTGTAAGAATAAGTGATTTAAAAATATGTATGGAAGAGTGCAGGAGTAATCTGACATCAGCAAAAATTACGTACAGAAGCTGCCAAAAGTCACTCACACAAATGTGTTTTAGCATTTTTAAAATGTCATTCTAACAGTACCCATCACCCATTCGGTACTCTATTCTGCACGTTCTTCTCAGTGTTCCAGCGTCCTGTCAAGGCTTCTGGAGTGTGGGCCACGTTTCCCCTGCCAAACGTCTGGGCTTGCCCTGGGCTTTTTCTCTTCCACTTTCACTCAGTTCTTCTATTCCTTCAGAAAGCTCCAGTCTGTCTAGATTAAAGACGGTGTGAAATTGATGCTTGGATGCTTTCAAAGGGCTTCTGCTTTATCTTATTTTCCGTAAAGCCCCAAACCTCATTTTGCACCCTTATCAGTACTTCCCTGAGTAATCTTTGATGGCACTACCATATTTATTTATTTTTTTGTCCTAAAATAAAATATCCAGTATATCCGTAGATGTTGAGATTATCATATTTTACAGACGTTCTGACTACAGCTGCATAATACCTGTTTTTAATATTTAGTATTTTGTTTTCCAAACTGGTTATTTTTCAAAAACTTATTTGAAATTATTTGCAACTGACACGGACAAAGAAAAGACTTGTTTATTAATAAATAATTAAAAGATCTCCTTGCTATATTTTACATATTCATAATCATTACTTTTGCCGGTTCTTTGTGACAGATTTTAGGAGCTTTATTGGCAGCGCCACCCTTACATGTTACAACGCGTCACCACCGCATCACCACACCCACCAGAATAGCCCTGTTTTTTTTTTTAAGGATTTGTTTACTGTGTGTGATTCATTCAATGGAAAGCACATTCACTGCTAGTTGTCTTGCTAATTCAAACTAATTTGTCCTATAACAGACGAACGTCGCATGATGCTATTTTTATTAAAAATAAATAAAATCGGGTGCTAATTTCCATCCCTGGAGCAGCGAGTGGTAGCCAGTACAGTGAGATGAACAGAGGAGTGATGTTTGCCTTTTTGGGCTCGTTGAAGACAAGACGGGCTGCAGCATTCTGGATCATTTGTAGAGGTTTAGTTGCACATGATGGAAGTCCAGCCAGAAGAGCATTGCAGTAATCAAGCCTAGAGATAACCAGGGCCTGGACGAGAAGTTAGGAAAGGCCTGATCCTCTTGATATTGTGCAGTGCAAACCTGCATGATTGAGCTGTCTTTGTAATGTGGTCATCAAAGATTACTCCAAGATTTCTGGCCAACCTTGATGGGATGATTGCGGATGAATCTAGCTGGATAGTGAAGTCATGCTGTAGAGATGGATTGACAGGGAGGACGAGAAGCTCAGTCTTTGTCGGGTTGAGCTGCAGGTGATGTTCCTTCATCCATGCTGAGATGTCCGCCAGACAGCTTGAGATACATGCAGCTACCGTTGGATCATCTGGTTGAAATGAGAGGTAGAGCTGGGTGTCATCAGCATAGCAATGATAAGAGAAACCATGTGCCTGTATGATGGGTCCCAGGGATGTGGTGTAAATGGAGAAGAGGAGCAGTCCAAGAACTGAACCCCGAGGAACCCCTGTGGTCAGTTGATGTGCTTTGGATACCTTGCCTCTCCATGGGACCCTGAAGGATCCACCTGTGAGATATGACTCAAACCAGTGGAGGGAAGTTCCTTTGATGCCCAGTGATAAGAGGGTGGACAGAAGGATCTGATGATTCAGTTTGTGTGTGAATGCTCAATGCTGAATGCTCAAACAAATACATATTAAATGCACAACGATGCACCTAAAGTCGATCATGCACATACACGCTCTAAAACTCTACACTAACGAGATTTGTGTAACTCTCCACGCACATAGGCTACTCATATGAGAAGCTCTCACACAAACTCTCCACGCGCACACACATACTCATATGAGATGAGCGCGCGCACACACAAACTCTCCACGCACATATGAGACACGCGCACACACACACACAAACTCTCCATGCACATACTCATATGAGACGCGTGCACACACACACACACAAACTCGCGCACATACTCAATGAGCGAGCAGACACACAAACTCTCCGCGCACATACTCATATGAGACACATGATCTCACAGTATATGATACATATGATTCTCAGTGTGAACGGAAGTCATTTCAGTGTAAACGCTCAAATCATAATTAAACATGAAGTTGCGAGGGATCTTATTAACGGTTTTATTTGTATTTCCAGGCAGCATCGAGGACAATATAATCGAGTTCTTTAACAGTGTGTTAAGTTGTGTTACATCTATATAGCAAGATCACAGAGATTCTTTTTATATGGAATTAGATGACCACGCCAGAACATTTTACTTTATTTTGTCTGTAGTTGATCAAGATCCCCAGACTAGGGAACACGTTGTTCTTGAGACCTTATACAGATCATCCACCAGCAGACTGCCAGGAGAGCAACAGGGCAACTACTGTATCCACCAACATCTCAGATTTGCCTCAGGTGTCGCCCATGCTACGACATTTCACATGACCAGATTTCCCACATTCTAAGTCTTGGGTTGAATTGGCAAGGAATTGCATCTTTATTCGGAATAGACCGCCGCACTTTGTTTAGGCACAGACAACGTCTTGGAATAGGATCGTTGGAATTTACATCATTGCCTAACGCTGAGCATAACACACTCGTAAGACAGATTTTGCAAAGAACCTCAAATTCTGGTGAGACCTACATCTTGGGCAGTCTCCGGTCTCGTGGCATCCGCATCCAGCGTTGGAGGGTCCAACAAAGTTTGCAAGAAATTGATCAAGTTGGCCGATCATTCAGACGCAGACGTGCTATTCGGAGAAGGGTTTATTCGGTACAAACCCCCAACCAACTATGGTAAGTTTCGCAGTTGTTACTTCGCCTATATAATATAATATAATAATTTTAAAAAATCCACATACTTTTTAAGTATTAGTCACATACAATATGAATTTATATTGAATCAGTTTAAATTGAATCAGTGTCAGAACCTAATATCTAATCCTCTTTACAGGCATATAGATGGGAACCATAAGTGTTCCACGGGTGTGTTGATGGATACAGCTGTCCCATTATTTATATAGATTGTTTAGATAATACTGTCAGGGTTCTGTCACTTCTGTCTGGTCTATTTCTTGGTTTTGTGACAGAGCTCAGACACTCATGTTTGTCTTCTGTTGTGTAGCACACGGCTTGTGTTTTTACTAGCTGTGTGCTATCATGTTGTCATGTGAACACGTGGCTTATGAGTGTTTTCATTGGCTGAGTGTTTATATGTTTAATTTTGTGTGAACACATGGCTGGTGATTGGTTTTACTGGCCATGTGCTTATGTTCAAGTCATGTTTGGTGTGAGCACATGGCTTGTCATTTATGTTTCCTTGTGCCATGTGCTCTCCTGTTGATTGTCTAGCCCCTCCCATCTTGTTACCTGATTATTGATTCTTTTGCCCCACCTGTCCTCCCTCGTTATGTGATTGATTAATTTGGCCCATCTGTCCTCCCTTGTTACCTTTGTTTGGTCTCCCTATTTATTCTCCCTGTGTTTGCAGTCCTGTGCTGTTTCGTAGTCGTATGTATATTGAATGTACCCCTTGTGTCGAGTTGAGTCATGACCCCTTCTGGGAGAGGGAGGAGGAAGAACGGGTCCACCTCATCTCCCACCTATCCTGAGGCACCCGTGATTGTTGCAGCCCCACCAGGTGTGGTTAAAGATGCTGCAGTTTCCCCAGAGGTGGTTGTCCCCACATCACCTCACCCTCGTAAGCACAGGAGAAGTAGGGCTCCTGTTACTCGCTCAAGTCCGGTGGTCCAGGAGGACCCAACTTCAGTATCCCTAGTCCGGTGTTCCAGCAGGACCCAAGCCCGGTGGTCCCTGAGCCGTCCACTCTCCCTGTCGCACCCCCAGTGTTTGCCAAAGAGTCTGCAGTGCCCCCAGTGTTGGCCGAAGAAGCTGCAGCGCCGCCTCGCTCACGGAAACGGAGGAGGAAGGCTTCCTGCCTACCACAGGGCCCGGAGGTCATTCTAAAACCTGCGGTCAGCCCAGAAGCCGCACCCCAGCGCCTTGCCCTTCCGGCGCCGCCCATGCTACCAGTCATGCCAGTTCCACTCAAGCTCCTGGAGAACACCCTTCTGGAGTTTCGTCTTGTCATGGCCGAACATCCAGAGCCTCTTCACGTCACGTCTGCCCAGCCGGAGACCGGACAAAACCCTAGTTTTGTTTGTATTTTGTTTTTTTTATTAATAAAAAGCTTTTTTTTAAATTTAAGTCTTTGTTTTTTTCTGTGCTTGAGTTCTAGCCTCATCTCCTCAACCCTACACCTGACAATAACAGAGCATTAAGTGAACTCTTTGTTCCAAGAAGTGGTACAAAACTTTGGATTGCCATCAAGGGTCAGGTGTGACCATGGTCTGGAAAATGTTGAGGTTACATGATAAATAGATGAGGTCTCAATAGAAGATCTATTATTGCTGGATGCAGTGTCCACAATCAACTGATAGAAAGATTATGGGTGGAGTTAAATAGAGTTGTATTATACTAATTCTAACTTGTTCTCTTTCATGGAGGATCAAGGCATACTTAATTCTCTTTGTGAGCTACATTTATTCTGTCTCCTGGATTAATCTCCTATTACATTTACTTACCCTGGATCCAGAGGGCAGTTAGAGAGTTCAGGAGCATGGATTATCAACTGAACGGATTATCAACTAAAGAGGGACAAACACCTCTGCAGTTATGGCACAGGGGTATTATTAGTCATATCGGACACAACACAGCTGTATTGAGTGTGTTTGAAACTGATGACCATTTTTTTACATGGATGAGAATGTACCTGAGCTAGTACCAGAACTAGAGACCAGAAACAATGTTGTAATTCCCAACAACAGATACCAACCAAATGACACCATATTGGTAACTATTCAACAGACATTCAATCCATTACATGAGGATGGAAATCATGGAATTGATTTGTTTTTAGCGCTTGTACAATTTATGGAAAGACATCGACAAGCGACATCATCTTAGTGTACATATTTTAATTAACACTGTCAGTTATAACTGGAATTTTTTAAGACACTGTTGCTACATTTGTATTTTTTAAATCATACAAAAAGGGCTGTTAAGCACATTTCCAATGTTTCTTGAAGTTTTCAATGTTTCTTGTTCTAAATGTTCTAAAATTCATAAAGTGATGAAAAGTTAAGTTTTACTCACTCAGATGTAATTCCAAACCTGCATGACTTGCTTTTTTTCTTCTTCTGCAGATTGCAAACAATGATGCTAGGGACTGGCAGCCTTACCATTCACAATTGTTGTATTTTATTTTCCTTATGCATTGAACATGGCTATCCATCCCTAATGCCATTTTTCATAAAAACATTGCTTGATGTGTACTGATAGTTAGATAGATAGATATAACATTAAACTTACTAAATTGTATACAAACATTTCATACAGACTTGTAAACAGTTTTTTTTTTTTAATGAAATAGCAAAACAAACATGCTAAAGTAATAAACAGGAAGTAAAACATTTGTAAGATTTATCACTGAACTTTTATTAAAAGGGATACTTCAACTAAAAATGCATATGTTATATGAGTTTGGGGTAACATGAGGGTGAGAAAATAAAGGACACATTTTTTTTTTTTTTTTGGAGAACTAAGCCTCTAACGTCTCTACAATAAGCCTACACTACAGTAACACCTCCAAGCAGGTAGTATCAATTCATAAAGTCTTTTTCGTTTCTAAATCCGTGCGTGTTCTCAATGGCAAAGTCCATGTTACTTTTAAACGCCCCATATGTGCTGTATATTGGCAAGCAAAGATGGTTAATGCAGGTATTTCCAACAAAATAAGTACTCGACCGGGAGATTTTCTCACACTGCGTCTGCTGTGAGACCAATGCTCGCTGGACAGAAAGAGAAAACAGAAAAATAGGAACATGGGTGCTCGAGCGGGGGATTTTGTCACTGCGTACGCTGTGAGGCCAAATGCTCACTGGACGGAAAAGATAGAGACCCCGGGTGGTTTTAATCAATGAGGGTTTGGTGGGCTTTTTTGATGTGGAACCGGTTGGTCCTGATATAGTTTTGGAATGCATCTGAGGACCATCTCCCGAGAGCTTGGATCTGCTGTTGGGAGAGGCCTTTTTAGGCTGCTGAAGTTGCTGCCCTGATGCGAAAAGAGTGACTGGAATGCCTGACTGTTGGAGAACGGATTTGAGGTGTTTCTGGAACTAAAAGTGTGTCACGGGTTTATTGGATTTGTCTATGAACAGGGGCTCCAGAGGTGACATAACCTGAGAGCTTCTCCATTGCAGATATGCCAGAACCGTTAAAAATATAGATGAAATTACCTTTTTTGGTTTGGTCAGTCTTACTTTGCTTAATTAAATATGAGATTGTTTCACCATGTAGAACTGACAAGCGATGCGTCGAGGAGGGGTTTTAATGGGTGGGTTACAGGAATATTAGTTCCGAATAGCGAGGTACTGGAGTGGGAAATTCATTCGCCTCTGGTGCCAGCATCCTGAATTTCTGATAGGATCTGTGCGCGGATGCTTTGGGACACTGGTGGTGGTTCCATAGCGACGGCGTTGGACGGAACGGGCATCGGTGTTGCTGCGAAGAGAGAATGTTGTGAGAGTATAAGCCGTATAAGTATAAGGCGGGTTCACGCTTGTGGGCGGGGTTGTAACCTGTTGAGTAAGGCTGATGAAATGGTTGGGCCTGTGTTGCTAGCGGCCATTGCCTAGTGCTAGTGTCTGCGACTGGAGCTGGAGGCCACTGAAAAGGAAAAGGGTTATGGACAGCGGGAGTATGAAACTGAGAGGCTGTGGGGAGGCCGCTTGGCCCGGCTGCAGAAGCCATAGTGAAGGGCTGGGCCTCGTCGAGAGGTGGGCGTGGACCTGCCATGGCAGAATCTGGGGCGCAGCCCAGGCTCACTGAAGGCCTGTTGCTGCAGCTTGATGGGCGAAGCGAGCCGGATCTTGTGCGGGAAGACGACGGTGGTGTCTGGGGAGGCGATTTTTGGGCCCTGCGGGCTTTGCTCTACCTGTGAGCCGACTTGGGCATTGGTGCAGACTTTGGAGAGAGGTTGGCTAACTGTACAGATCATACAGCTCTGCTTTGATCATTTTTCATGAAGCCTGTACGTCCGAACGCTTGCCTCAATCCTACTACGGTCCACTTCCCGATAGGTGGGATCGTCGGGATGCCCGAGCGGTAGGAGGAGGCTGGGGAGGAAGATGGAAGTCTTGCAGGGATCGGAGAAGACTGGCCTCGAAGTCTTGGTGAGCGCAGGGCTGTTCGTGCAGCCGTGCGGCCTCGCGAAGAAGAAGCCTGGGGCTCAGGTGTGATGACCGGCGTAGGAGGAATGGTCCTGAGGCCAGCGGAATGCGAAAGCGGATCCCTGGGGATGTTTGTTTCTTCGTCAGAACTATAGCGTTGCAACATGGTAGCAGAACGGTGAACCAAGATGCTGCTAAACTGTCAATGGATTGAGGTGAGATTGCTGAATCTATATATACCTCTTATCATTGATTGCTGAGTGGACTCCACTTGTGTTATTTATCTGAACGTACTCCTCCCTGGAGTAAATTTTTTATAATTTTTTTTATTGCCTTTACAGGGACTTTCAATAAAAATATGCAACTGCAAACCTACGTCTGGTCCTCAGTGCTTGCCATTATGGCACTGCAAAGATCCTCATCCTCTGAAAATCCCTGTATAAAGGAAAGGTAAGTGCTGTAATCACTTTCCTGGGCAGTGTTGTCAGGTGTACTGGCCAGGCCAGTAGCACTTGAAGAGGACTGGCCACTGGTGGATGACAGCACACTAGTGAAGGCCTGGCCAGAAGCTGAAGAAAGTGCACTTGAAGAGGACAGGCCACTGGTGGATAACATGATTTATTGGATTTAAAAAAAAAAAACAATAACTAGATAAAAGCATTTAAACTTGTATAATATCCTCCTGGGACCCAAGAATAGACTTTTGTCCACTGTAGTGGACATTATATTTTAGTTAATTTCTCTGACATCATACATGTCACATGATACAACCTGGGTGTCCTGTAAAGAGCACATTCAGGGCTTTTCAGAGATACCAAATGTTTGGAGGTTTCACCATGAAAACAACTTCTCCTTGGTCTTTAAAAAAGTCTGACATTAATTTAGTGATCAAATGTAGCATTCTTATGCAAATATGATAATATATTGTAATTATAATTTAAATTGGACTACTTTTCAAATTGTATTTCATAAAAAAACATCTCAGGAAAAAGTTGTGGGGCTTCAAATAAAAAAATACTTTCTGTTACAGAACAGGGCATTGATTTCATACATGTCCGAGGACAGCAGGACTTAAATCATGTTTATCAGGCATTTTGTGAGACACAACAAGTGAATATGGAAATCAATTATGCATCAATATTCCTATAAAATATTAGATATTATTATTAAAATGTTGCCAATTATTACTCCAATTATTACACTTATTTTTTCATTAAATGTTGCTCCAAGAACACATTAATGTGCAAATTAGATACAGTGTATAGATACATTGCATTGAATGGGAATATTAATTTATGGCCATTTTACCCACATATTGCATAAAGTAAAATGGTGTATCAATTAATTCCGTTATTTCTTTCATAACATAGTTGAGAATCATCTTTATATAAATTTTGGTTAAAAAAATCCTGAAACCCCTAAATCTATTGGTGATTGAAAAAAAAATCCCATTGGTTTTGCCTATACATATAATTTGATGTCATGTTATTTTTTAAACAACTTAGTCCTGGCGTCCACTACAGGGGACATAGCATAACGTATGAATAAAATAATAATTTGCAAAATTTTTTTTTTACCATTTGTTTCTTGTGCTCTAAACAATGTGATGACATGGAAAAAAACTAAATTCAAAAAACTTTTTTTTCCGGGGTCTCAGGAGTTATATGAATATTAATTGTGCAAAAAAGAATGTATTTTTCTCCTAATTTTTTTTCCCCTTCCATTACTCCTTGACAAATTATTCAGAAGTAAACATGTTTACTTGTCATGGACTTTCAGTTTGCTGTCATGAGTTTTTTTGTTCTTAGTTTCTCAGTTCATTTGATTAGTCATTTTGTTCACCTGTTGTCATTTAATTAGCTAATTTTCCTGGTGTATATACTTCCTGTTTGGTTCAGTTATGTGTCAGTCATCGTTAATGTTAGTTGTTCCTAAGTATTCGAGTTTCCTATTAAATGACTATTTTGTGAGATTTCCTGTTTCAAATCTTCTTTAGATTCTAAGACGCGTGACAGACATGTTTGGATACCCTCAAACAATAATAACAGCACATGTTATATGCAATATAATGTAAAGTTTAAAAACTGAGTACTTTATTTTTTTTAATTATAATAAATATTTCTTCAGTATCTTGCATTTAGAAACTAAACAAAACATTTAGTTTATAGGTTATACAAAACTTTTATCTTTGCTCTATTGTGGATCTAATACTGTCCCACTTTATAGTTCACTCTACAATTTACTTTTAATTGCTGCTTGCAATCATTAGACTAAGCTCAAAACACTCCACAGAGCATTCGAAACGTCCTCTTCATTATGTGTTATTGACTCAGTCCCATTTAAAAAAAAAAAAATAAGCATCATGGGGGACTAGGTTTTATGCCACACTGTACTTGATGCACAATTCATGTGCAATTTATATTCATCATATATTTTTCATCATATATTTTCCATTTAATTATCAGATATAAAAGTATACATCAAGTCACTTTCAAGTATATCAAGTATACATACAAGTCACTTTGAGTTGTTTTGTTCCTTTTCTCGACATTGACCCACCACTGACAGCGGGTGTATCAGTCTCACACTGTGAATTAAAATCATGTCCCAAAAGGTAATCGAAAACATTCCTTAATGTCGCATTCAAATCGCTACACCTCCTGATGTTAACAGTCTTTTCTAATGAAATGATTATTATTCAGATGTGCAGGGCCCTCTGCAATCAACTACTATGCAGAATCATTAACATGAAAGTCGTGGCTGTGCATGTGCATGCATGTGGTACATTCAATTAAAAGACTTCAGGATGGAAGAATTGTCAGGAAGAGCTCAGGTTTCAAAGTCAGTAAGAAGATTATCCAACAAGTGGCAAAGTCACAAAAACCTTTAACTCTGATGGACAGGGCAAATTGACACCTCTGATTATGCAAAGCCAACCTGATTTAAACAGATCTAACTTTTTACTGTACTTTATGCATTTGTCGTAAAATTCAACTGCAACTTCTGTCTATGATATTTGTATAAGAATAATCATACAAGTTTAGTATTTTGCAAGCTTAAATATTCATTTACACAAATGACAATGATGCATTTAGCCCTAGATTTAAACTATGTAACAAACACACTTATAATAATACTAATATGTATTTAAGGGGCCAGAAGGCCAATTTAGCTCAAAAGGAATTATCAATTAATTTATAGGGAATCTTAAAAGAATCACTTATACGGCCGAGCAAATGACTCATCCAGCGTTCATTCGAACGGGCCGTACCTATAACCTTTGCAGCGGATATAAATATCCAAACTATAGTGAAACATTATTTTATTAGCAAGGTAACTTAGATCAGCAGTTTAAGACATTAAATCTGTAAGCACATAACACAAAACAATTATCTTTACAATATAAACAAGACTTTATTGATTATTCTAAAACATAAAACTAATATCTAACACAAAACACACGCACACACACACATTCATACGAGTTACAGCAAGAAAGAGAGTGAGGAAATAATGAGTTTTAAGAGTGAGATGGTGAAATTCCAAGTTTCTATATTCACTTAAAAGACATGAGCTGAACGAACCATCAATCATTCATTTAACCCTTCTTTCGTTTCTTTGGTGGGTTATTAAATTTTATATAAATGCACCAGTTCAGTTAAGAGTCTGGAGGCTATACTTGCTTGTATGCTTTGGGGATTTCCTTTTTCTGCGTAAAGGGGGTTTCCTGGTTCGTGGCTTTGGCTGGCGGTCTCCTCGTGCCTGGATAGATGTCCTGGGGCGGCCAATCACGTGGTGTATTGGCGGATGGATGAAAGTCTTTAAAGTTGGAAGCGCTGTGCAGTCAAAACGTTTAAACGAAACTTTGCAGCAAAACTTAACTTAGAACCAAGCGGCAACATTCTAATCTGAAAAATGAAGCCTACCCGGATCTAAAATCTGCTAGGGGCAGGTCCCAAAAGGGAGCAAATGTCCATAGACCCCCATGTTAAAATGTCCGTTTTCACAGGATTATGTAGTTGAACGATGTTTGATTGTAAGTCTGTCAATAATTGTTTTGGGTTGAATTTATGCATTTTATATGTAAAGTCTCAGTCTCTTGTGGTTTTAAGAGATTAGAACCCTGAGGTTGTTCAAAGGTCTTCAAGAAGGGGGAGGTCTGTTTTACATCTGTTTTCTTGGGATCAAACAACCTCTGGCGTTATCTTGGTGGGTCCTGAGCCATGCCATCTCTGAACCAGGGGCGTTTCTAGGATTTTCATTTTAGGGGGTCTAAGCCCCCAATGAGGGTATGATACATAAAAAATAAAAAAAATAAAAAAAGGGTAACACTTTAGTTTAGGGTAATGCTCACTATGAACTAGTTTCATTACCATGCAATGGCAGGGTTTTATAATCACTGTGGTCCCGAATGTGAGGCAGGTTAGTTAGGGGGGTTGGGGGTCTCCCCGAGAAAATTTTGATTTCTCTGATCTGCATATGTACATTTTAAGATGTTTTGAAGGCCTGATTATTTTTCTCTCCTCATCAGCATCACACTCGTTTTCTCTTTGTTTTTATCTTGTCCCGTCTCTTCCCCTCTTAAAGTTGAGCTTTGACTGATATAGGTTTTTCCTTTTTGTCTGTCAGTGAAGAAAGTAAACATAGGGTCAACTGACAGGTTAATTTTGCCTATGAATCATTTTCTCAGACGTGTTCATTTACTGAAAGCTACTAGGAAAGCTAGGTAACTAAGTTTATTAAATTAAATGAAATGTAGTATTGTATGTTATTTTATTTGTTTATCTGTCCAGGGACAGCAGATGTAAACTAGCTATTAGCTAACTCTGGTGCAATTACTTTTAATTGTGCATTGTCCCTGTAAAAATAAACAATAAAATAAAAATAATCAAATAAAATGAGGTCCTAAATCTGAGGTTTGGTAGGGGGTTAAAAAATTTTATTTCTCTGATATGTGCATTTCAAGACATTTGAAGACAAAAAAGGGATAAGAAATAGCTTTAAAACCATGTCAGCAGGCAGTAGACTATTTGTCAATACCTGCTCTCTCTTTATCTCCATCATCCTTTCTTTTTTTTCTCAGTCTCCTCATCCTGCCCTTCTCTTCCCCTCCTAAAGCTGAGTTTTTAAAATTTTTTAAAGGCTACAATTTTATTATATTCTCAATATGTACACATTCATTATTAATCTTGTGCCAAACATTATGAAAACGGCTTTGTTAATGTTGCTTGCTCCCTCACAATGACGGTAAACTAATTATTACATCACATACGGCTATTTTCAGTTGAAAATGGCGAAATTAGACAAAACTGTATTAGTTTGCCTGATTATTTTTTGTCATTCTTTAACATTTATGACCTAAAAAATGTGTAAAATATGAAATGTTAAGTTTAGCTACTTACATCTTATCTCGCACTTGACTGTACACACTGAAGCGTCGAGTCGCTCTTTTCGTAGACTGGCTGCCTGAATCTTTATGGTTGGATTGGTGATTTGAGGTCTGGAGAGTTGAGTTCTGTGGAACTATGTTGAAATGAATCACATGGAAGATTAATTTGTGTTTGGTTCGCCCTCAAATCCTACAACTGTTTAAAAACTGCTTAAATATTGTAAAGATTTGACTACTCGTTAAAATATAAAAACAATAGACACAGATTTTACTGCAACGATTGTGTTTTTTTTTTAAAGTGGTACTAAAACATCACTATTATTTAACAACATCACTATCCTTCTGCTATTTGTATAGTTTATCAATCATCTTCATTGTAGCTCCTAAAACGTAAAATGTGACTTTGAAATATGCAGCCGTCTTTATATATTTTATGTTCCACCACAGAACGGCATACAGGTTTGGAACCACGTGAATGTGAGTAAATGACAAAACTTTGGTCTGTCTATACATCTATCCAACCTTTTTACCCAAGTGCAATTATTAAAATCATGCTGAAATGATATTTAATCATGCTGACATGCTGAATATTACTAAAAAATAAACTTGGAATCCTTCAAAGGGATAATCAGAGTGTCTCTAAACACATCCGGAAGCAACTCAAATTTTCATTTCCATATGTTAAATTGCATTAAGCAATCAAGCCAAAAAAAAAAGGGAAATTTGATTCTTCACGTTATGACCCCTTTAATCATTCTTGAATGAAAATCTTCATCTCTGCAATGTAACTCATATCTCATTCACATCAATGGCATCAACGTGTTTATGTGCCATATTTTAATACATTTTTTAAATCATATCTCTCTGTTCTTTAACTCTGCAAGGTGTACAACCTTTAAGACATTACAAACCTATTAATTTAGTTATGAAGCACATAATAAACCTGACCTCATGCCAAATATTATTGAGGCTTGTAAGAATAGGATTGATGTTTGTTTATCTCTAAAAGTGGCAGAAAGGTAACACTCACACGCTCATTTATATCTTCCTGCAGCTCTCTAGGGTTTTGTAAAGCTGGCTGCATCACCTCTTTACAAACTCCTCCAGAAAGAACTATTGCTGAAACACAAGTGGTACCTCAATTAATTCAGCAGTAAAACAGCCATATAGCTCTCAAGTCTCTCCATACTGCTTCTGAATGCTCACCGTACATCCAGTGATGCAGGCAGAGTGCTTGAACTGCCCACTGAATTCGACTAGATTAAATACCTCTCACAGCCTTTAGCCTTTGGTCAATGAAATTAAATCTCTGCACAGAATTCCACTGAGACTTGCTGCAATAACAAGATCCTCTGGAGGTGAAGTTCGCTTGAATTATATGGTTATGACAGCCAGGTGAGATTTATTTCTCTCTCCTGTATTGCATTACATGGATGTCAAAACGAATGACATCTAAAGCAGAAAAAATTAACATCCTTCTAGTGTGAGGAGTGAAATTATTGATTTTTGGGGAATGTTGTGGTTTTAAAAATGTTTACAGAGTATATATATATATATATACACACTTTTTGCTAAACTGTATTTTTTGTTTTGTTTTCACTATTTGATGATTAATGTATTAATGTATTGGGCATACATCCTAATTCACTCTGAATTAAATCTATATATAATTAGACCCAGGTTTAAAACAAAGGCTATTGGTAAATTCTGTTTCTTTAGCTGTTTGGATGTAATGTGAAGAATATTTTATAATCAAATTAACTTCTAATTATTTTATTTTAGTGTTTTCAGTGTTACATTATTTAGATATTGGGGATTATTTGTCTGTAGTCACATTATTATTATTAATTAGATTATAATCTACAGACATTTCTATTCACATAATATAAGCAGCAAGAAATCATGATATAACTTGACATGATGTTATGATAAGATATGACATTAAGTTATAATATGACATAACTTATTTTTTTCCTCACAGCTTTGCATGTATTTGCAATAGATGCCTGATGTGACTGAGAGGGTATTTTTATTTATTTATTATTATTATTTTGGGGCTTTGAAAAATTAAATCTGTTGGTGTCTCTGGTTTAAAAAGCTATCTTCGCACATCACAAATGTTAGTCTGTATTTGATTTGGAGCAAAGTGTAATTTCTTTTCTGAAATATATTTGATGTGGCTTTTCAGCGTTTCACATTTTGATCTAATTTTCGCTACTCGCCATCCATTTGCAGATGCCAGGATCTATCTATCAAAAGGAAATATTTGTTATTAGAGCAAATATGACTATTTGAGAAACAGAATAACAAATAAAAATTTCATACACCATGCTTCTTTCAGTCAGCATTCAGTCATACTATAAACAGAATTTGAATATTTAACTGATACCATACATCTCACAATACATAGCCAAGCTATACTGTAAGTGGCCCTTTCATAAATCTAAATCTTGATAATAAATTTTTCAAAAGGAACAGTGAAATGTCACACATGAATGATATAGTTATTAAATCCTCAATACTGTTTCCTTTTGAAAGGGAACTCGCACTGCGTAAATGACGCTATGGTGAATGCCCTCCACGTGAACCAGTTTCTGAAAAGCTATCCAATCACGGCAATCGATACTCAGACTTTGCAGTCACATGACTACTGAAGGGTTACAAATTTATTAAATGTTTAATTTAGGTTTCCAATACCAAAGTCTATAAAATGAGAATGTTCTGTTTGTTGAAGTTAGCATTTCAGGTTAGGATGGTAAATGATATCAGCTGTGAAACAGTTTACAGCAAGAGAATCTGGCAAATCCTGTCTTTCTGTATTTGTCAGATTACTGATACTCTTAATTGCTTCTTCCTGACAGTCCTGTTTCCCTCTATTGTAAGCAGATTACTGATACTCTTGGTCCTGTTTCTTGACTCTCAGTCTCTGAATAGGTATGTGATTTGGACTAGGAGGGGCAACAGTTTCAGTCTAGTACTGGTTTCCTAAACCTGTTCACATCAGTCACATGCTTTGTAAGTCCCTCCCCTTTTAAGAATGTTATAAATGTAAGGAAATGGTTTCCCTTAGTCAGACTCGCGACAACGCTTGGAAAAGACTACAGAAACACCAGCTCGTGTTCTCAATAAAGAATCCTGCTTAAGATACAGCCTGAGTCTCCTGGTCTTCGCTTCTGAATCTTCTACACTTTAGAAGAAATAAGTTCACTACACTACCATGGATACCTGGCAGGCAACAAACAGGTATTTTCAACATAGAGTCCTGTAGTTCCAGGTCTTTCTAGTAGCTATCAAATCTGTTAGCGAGCTAGCTGCATAACTTTGGACTAGGATTAACTCTAAGGTAGCTAAATTGTGTAAAGCAGACAAGGTTTTTTTAAGATAATCGAGCAGTAATAATTCCTCCGTAAATAATCTAGCTCTACTGTTGGGCCATCTCTGGTTCTCATTGAAAACCATAGATATCACAAACCTCAAAAAACAACCTATCACACACTTTTGTTGTTAGCAAAATATGACAGATGTTACTGTGCGTTCACACCGCCACCAGTCATTAATTTTCAATGAATTTTGCCGCTCTTGCAAGCGGCGGTGGGAACGTACAGTTAGCCTAGCTTAGACTCATGACACAAACAGCTGACTCGCCGAACCAGCTGGTGGCGTTGATTGACGAAACTACAGGGTAACTTAAAGACACGATTTATTAATTACATGATCATACACCCATTGATTGTATTCAAACAAATGTTGAAATTACCTTTGATGGAGTGATGGAATGATCATTACTGCAAAATGTCTCTATAAAGTGTCTTGAATTATCACTGTCCATCCTTTATTTTGTTAGATTTTTTAATTATGTAGTAACAAAGTAACTGAGTAACAAAAATGTTTGCATTGTGTTCCCTTTCCAACCAAATGTTATTGTTTGTGTCATGATTCTGCCTTAGTGTTCTTGATTTTCCCTGGTCTTGGCAGGATCGTGACAGAATCATGTTTCATGTGCAGCACATGGCCAATTGTTTGGGCCATGTGCTTGCGTTGTCTCGTTTCGTTACCCCGCCCCCTTGTTATCCTCGTCTTTATTGTCTAGTTAGCTTCACCTGTCCTTGTCATTAGTGTTCCCCTTTATAATCCCCTTGTGTTTGCTGTCCTTTGCTGGTTCATTGTGAAAGTTTGTGATTCATGTCTGAGTGGTTGTTTAACATTGTCTATCCTTGTGAGTATCTTGCCAAGTGTATTATCTACTGAGAAGTTCTTATTTTTCGTTTGCTGTTTTGTTTACCGTCAAGTCATTATCTAGTTTTTGTCTATCCTGTTTCTGTCCTGTTTTACCCCCTCGTGGGTTTTGTTTTCCCTGTTTTTTGTCTATTAATAAACCTTGTGTGAACGCATACTGTCTGCGCATGGGTTCATCCTCCACATCATAACAGAATGAACCGGCCAAAACTGAACCCAGCAGACAGTATGCCTTCCCTGCCCCAATCGGAGTTCCGTGAGCGATGCTGGTTGCCTGTGCCCACCGACGGAGAGCGGATCAACTGCCCAGTCCCGTCCCAGGTTGAGTGGATCCTGAGGAATTATGCCCGCCTCTGGGATAATTTTTCTCGGGAGGATCCGCAGGCTTCTTCCTTGGGCTCTCCACCCTCTGCATGTCTTCCTGTGATCCCGGAGGGTCGCGTCCTCGCCGTGGCTACAATGGGGAACCAGACTCGTCCCAGCTCGACTCCCGAGGCATCATCTGCACCCGCTGATCTCCGTGGCAAACGAGAAAGACGGCTGTCGTGGGAGTCGACTTCGGAGTCCTCTTCCACTGAGACCACAGTCCCTGCTGTGGTTCCCCAACCGGTCACTAGCCCGGCTACGGCCTCTGCTCCGCGACCCAAGAGGATGAAGGGAGCCTCTTGTCCACCGTCTCTGTCTCTCCCTGAGCCCACCTCAGCAAGCGCTGTCCCAAGACCCGCCGCGGCATTGAGCGCTGTCCCCGACTCTGCAACAGTGAGCGCTGCACCCAAACCTGCCACCGAGAGCGCTGTCCCCATTTCTGCAGCAGGGGACGCTATTCCAACGCCTGCAGCTGAGTTCGCTGTTCCTGAGGCATCTGCACGGATTGCTCTTCCTGAGTTGGCTGCTGAGGACTCTATTCCCGAGTCAGATTTTAGAAGCGCTTCTCCCGAGTCGGATGTGAGTAGCTCTGGTTCGACTGCGGAACTCTTTGTCCCCGTTCCAGCTTCGCAGCCTGCTGCAGCATCGCCTCTCTCCTCCCCACGGCCACCTTCCACCCCCCCATCATGTTTTCTGGGGTTCCCCCGGTCACCCCCGTCGCCTCTCAACCCCGGACTGTTTCCCCTGTCACCATTAAACCCTGGACTGTGTCGCCCAAGTCCCCTCCTCGTGTGTCCCCCTCCAAGCCTGCCCGGATTCCTCGTCCCCAGCCCTCTTCCCGTGGACCCAAGACCCCCAGTTCTCCCATCCACCCTGGACTGCCCCCTAAGGACTGTGTTTCCTCCACCCCCTCTGCCTTGTTTGTTGTTTTTATTGTTTTATCCCAACCCTGTCATTGTTTTTTCATGTATGCCATTATTAGTGTTTGTCATGTATTGTTGGTTTGTGTCTTTGTCACAGTCTGTCATGTCTCGTGTTTAATGTCCCCTTGAGGAGTGTCTGGAAGCCGCTCCTTAAGGTGGGGGTTCTGTCATGATTCTGCCTTAGTGTTCTTGATTTTCCCTGGTCTTGAGGCAGGATCGTGACAGAATCATGTTTCATGTGCAGCACATGGCCAATTGTTTGGGCCATGTGCTTGCGTTGTCTCATTTCGTTATCCCGCCCCCTTGTTATCCTCGTCTTTATTGTCTAGTTAGCTTCACCTGTCCTTGTCATTAGTGTTCCCCTTTATAATCCCCTTGTGTTTGCTGTCCTGTGCTGGTTCATTGTGAAAGTTTGTGATCCATGTCTGAGTGGTCGTTTAACATTGTCCATCCTTGTGAGTATCCTGCCAAGTGTATTATCTACTGAGAAGTTCTTATTTTTCGTTTGCTGTTTTGTTTACCGTCAAGTCATTATCTAGTTTTTGTCCATCCTGTTCCTGTCCTGTTTTACCCCCTCGTGGGTTGTTTTCCCTGTTTTTTGTCTATTAATAAACCTTGTGTGAACGCATACTGTCTGGGCATGGGTTCATCCTCCACGTCATAACAGTTTGATTGTAATCCTAATGCAAAACCTGATACTTATGTAAAAACAATAAAAAAAATACAAAGTAGTCATTTAGAATATCTAAATATATATTTAAATAAAAAACGAATAAGATAGAGAAATCATGTCTAAAACAACAATAGGAATCAAAAAGCCTTTCTATGTATTTATATAGGAACCTCTAGGCAGCCTACAGGTGGTTAAGGACATTACACACATTTATGTATTTTTAAAGCCACTGGATGGCGGTCTTCTCACTTTTTTTTGCATGCAGTTTGCATTCTATTTTGATGTGAAATGTTGCATTTATTGAAAAAAATAAATACAAATTATAATAATAAAATATATATATAATGTAAAAAATAGCTCAAATATATAATTAATGCAAAGTACCATAAATCTTTAAAAAGAAAAGTTACATTTAAAGGCTTCAGTCTTTTTTGACCGAAAGGAAGCTAAGTGTAACCCCTAAACGAAGAAGCCCAGAGGGTTAAATGGCAGGGCATATGCGATGGCGGGTCTGGCTGGTGATGCCTTACACACAATGGCTGTGCTGCAAGCATACCAAGCTGATCTGCTGAAAGATTTGGACCAAGGTCGGGGTCCTTCCCCTGCGCTCTTTCGAGCTCTTTACGGTGATAGGCCTCCATTTTGTGAATGTTGTTTAGGCCATCGCCCTACGGGCAGCATGTTGAGCTCCGAAGGTCTCATCCCTTTACGAGAGTTTTTTAGTAAGGTTGAACAGTAGACCTCAGTAGACCTAGAAATATATTGAGTATATGTATTGAAATATGTATTAAGGGGTGTGTTAGTTAGGGTTTTTATAGGAGTAAAAATAGGGCCATGACATATATAGGTAGGCTATCCATACCCTTCCCATAGGCCTCCTCTGATTTAGAGTCGTCAGGCTTACATAGTGGGTAGTGCCAATCTATGGTAGTGAACAGGTTGACCGTATTATACGAAAAATGTCCAGTCAGGCCACCATTCATCCGAGCATCAAACAGACGTTTCTGCGGGAGACGGCTTCTTACCTATCAGGATTTTTTCAACTTAGGCCACCGCTCTGTCAAGCTCCAGATAGACCTACAAAATCAAGCGTTGACCCTCTTCGGACCACCTTGATAGCCACCTTATACTAGAGCAGTAGTTCTCCTCTGAACTTAAGACATATAATATTTGTGTGTCGGCCCTCATGGGGCCCTCGATATCTGGCTTAGGCTTAGTATCTAGGATTTTTTGGGTGGTCTGCTAAGCATTCTCGCCTCAAGCGTCTCAGTGTAGGTTCCTTGTATCATTAGGAGATTTTATTCCTGTAAATCTACTCTCACTACAAGAGTCGTCCTGCCAAGGCCCGCCTTTTGCATTAGGTGTAAATGCTAGTAACAGGGTAGATGGCAGCATAGGTAGCAGGCTACCTTCGAAAAGCCTCCCATGCAGATATATATGGGTGTTGTTAGGACTTTCTCTCCTGAGAGTAAGAAGCAGTGTGCTCAGGCCTCCGCCCTTTACAGCATCGAGCGTAGCAGCTGGCAGCAAGGCCTTAAGTTAAAAAAAGATTTTTCTTCTGAGCCCCTTGAATATAAGAATTCAAGACACAAGGTTGAATGCCGTTGGCCACTTACTTAGGCCTCCATTCCCTTGGGTTCAGCAGAGAATATAAAATCTGTCTTGTAAAATTACAAGATAATAGGCCTCGACCCTGATACATCATTCAGGGTCATGCTGATAGCACTCCTATTGTTAGGTTCATTACTTAGAGTACCTTCCTAGGTTACACTTTATTTCGATAGTCACTTTAGACGTTCTACTAATTATAAGTAACGTTTCAACTACGTCAACTAACTCTCATTAGAGTATTAGTATATTATAGTAGACTGTCTAGTAGACTAGTAGACTGTCAGTAGACTGTTAGGTTATGGTTAGGTGTTAGGGTTCGGGTTAGGAGAATAAGTTGACTTGTAGTCGCCAAGTTACTTATAGTCAGTTGAATGTTTGTTGGGGGACAAACAAAATAAAGTGTTAGCAGATATTAAGCTGACAGTCTACAAATACTGTAATGACAGTTAGTTGACATGTAGTTGAAAAGTTACTTATAGTTAGTAGAATGTCTAAAGTGGACTATCGAAATAAAGTGTTACCCTTTCCTACCCATAGCTTGTATGATATCATCTTTCACCACCCAGGCTCAGGTAGAGACAGATTAGTTACTCCCTCACATTTGGGATGGTTGATTATGCTCCCTTAGAGCCAGAGCACTGCCCAGGCTGATGCCTGTTACATTCGAAGCTGTAGGCCTTACAGTACGTCTCCTCGATACTCCGGGAGCGTAAGATTGTACTCTGCCTGCTTTAAAAGGTCAATAGCACGGTCAATAGCACTTCTGCTGAGTACACTGCCTGTTGGCAATGTTAAATAAGTATAACCAGGCCCACAGAAATGTCTGTGAGAGCACCTAGGCATCTGAAGGCTAGCTCTGCTAGAAACCTCGATATCAAGTAGTTTGGCCTTAGCAGGCCTCTTTGTACGCTGCCGAACGATCCAGACGTCAGGGAAAGCAGTTGGATGCAGTTTATTTGCAGCATATGCAGCCCGCCAAAGCTTTATTTGAACGGTGAGTGATCAGATGAGTGTGACAGGGCATGTTACTGAAAGAACGAGCAGAGAGCGAGCGAGCCCCGGCCGCGCGCGCGCCTTCAAACTGTCTTGCTCTCTCTCTCTCTCTCTCTCTCTCTCTCTCTCTCTCTCAGACTCTCCCTCCCTCGCGCATATGAATCAAAATCAATTGAGAATTGACACAATGGTAAAAGATTGGAAGACCGAAGTTTCACGTGGTGGAGCATTGTGTAGTCTACATGTGATACAAAATGATTAACGTTGATAATGTATGCATAAGCAGCACTGACGTTAGCCAATCATAACAGTATAGGCGTTAACACTGAAGTATTAAAGGAGAAACACCCCAAAACAGACTGTTTGAATCAGATGAATAACAGGGTGGGAAAATGTCATAAATCACTATTTTTTTTTTTTTTTTTTTTGTACAAAAAACTATAGTAATACTATAATTGCACCTAAGGGAACATAATAAAACAAAACAAAAAACCATATCATGACCCCTTTAACACTAGAACTACCGGAATTCCATAACTACTAGAACGACCACAGCGGTCATTCTGACCGTTCATACTTTGACGGTCATATGGCCGTACTGAACATAATTTTCGTCATGTCATATCTACATTTTAACCTTTCTCTTTAAGTTTTCCAATGATGCTTTTAATTCCTGTCGTCATGTTATAACGTCATCGCCCTTAAAACAAGCACAAAAGAAAGATTGCCCCGACAGGTCTAAGGAAATGTAAGGAAAATTTTGCGTCAAAAATATATTTTTCACCACACTCACCACGTGAATAGACATGCAAAAAAGTTAGGAAACGTCAAAGCTTCATACCGTTTAGTACAGCCCTGTTTGAAAATAAGTTCAATAATCAATACAAAATCTAAAAATAAATGGATATACAATGTTACGATAGGTAATAATAAAGGGCTAATTTGAACGGCACAAAAAACCCCCGCATCATTCACTAACGCGTACGCAGTCCACACAAACACCGCATTTCGTGTGCAGTTCCCACACACTATACTTTGTGACATTGGGCACATGTCTCCTTGGGTTTTATTTTTTTCGCAGTTCCTCCTTACTTGGCACTGATCGTTCTCTCCATCAGCTGCTGCTCCTGCCCGCGTCCTGGCTATCGCACCACCAGTCGTGGGGCTTTTGATTTCATGTTGTCGGAGCGAAGTTCGCTTGCCAGTCGCGTGATGAAGTCCCTCTGAGAAACTTGCTCATTTGTGCACTTCTTGAACAATATGTGCGCGTTGATGGCGGGAAATGCAGCGGACTTATGATATCTATAATGCGTGCGGTCAAAATGACCGCCATGGCCATTCTAGGTAGAAATAGTCAGAACTGTTTTGTGTTTTGTGATTTTAATAAAATAACAGTGTCAGAATAAAATATACACATATTTAGGAAAAGTCAGAGTCCTACAGCCACATTGATTTTATTTTAACAAAGTTATTACACTGTAAAATTTAAAAACTGTCAAAATGACCGCCTTGGTAGTTCTAGTGTTAAAGGAAACCCTTCCATGGAAGCTGTTGGTTCCAAGCCTTTGAGCGGCCTTGGTAGGCCTTCCGTTGTTCGGAGGCCACTTTGAGGCTTATAGCTTGGGCAGTGACCTTAGGGAATCTCACTGACAGCCTGTATGTGACCCGAAGGGGGAGTGTGTCTTGGCATTTTCATTGTAACTGCCGTTTCTGCATTTTATGTCCCTGTCCCTGAGAACAGGGAACGAGACACTGTGTGGTTCGCCATGCCTCGGGGATGCCTGCTGAACAGTCCCTTCAGATGATAAGTGGATGACATGTTCTCTAGGCACCCCTTTTATACTTATATTTATACTCAGGTCGCACTAGTAGTGACATTATAGGCTGTTGCCGGTCAATATCGATCGCTGTGATTGGATAGCTTTTCAGACACCGATTCATGTGGAGGGAGTTCCCCATAGCGTTATCGACACAGTTCTGTCCCTGTTCTGTATCATTATAACAAAGGTGTTCCATTAGTTCGATATGGTGTCACTCAGGACTCTTTGAATGAGTAAGTCAAGTGAACCAATAATAAAAAGGGCCGCCTCAGGGCCGTCTCACATCTCAGGGCCTTATAACATGCTAATTTAGTGTGTTTAATTATGTACCAATAATGCAACAAAAAATGTTTACGCAATTTATCATGTCTTCAACCTGTATGTAAATTGAGTCGCCAAACCACATTTTCTCACAAAGTTGGAAACACTGAATAATTACCAGATACAGTTTGTTATGTATAATCATTTCCTCTTTGTTGTGAGATTAACTGGTTATAGGGGACATTTCGTGTGAATGCTTTTTTGTAATAAACTGGTTCAATTGCAAAAATGGTTCACTGTGGTCTGTAGGCCAGTGACAGGCTTGTAATGTATTTTCAATGCTTTCATTTGCCACAATAATATCATGTCTTTGAATTATCTTTATTTGAAGGGCTTTTCTCAGCAAATATTGAAATTTGATCAGCATTTCATATAATAATTCATTTGATTTAGATGATTTCAAATCAATCAACAGCCCTTGTGAATATGTATTAGTTTATTTTATATGTATTTTATTTATTTACTTATTTTTGTGTGTGTGTTTGTGTGTTTGCGAAGAAACATTTACTGGGGGAAACAGAGGACTCCAAAGAAAATGTATCATGAGGATCTTGACAGTATGGGTGCCCCCTTTCCTTTATTTCACAGTACTTTGTCTGAAAGCAGGTAACATATTTTTTAAGAAATACAAAATAACACTCATTGTGCTCTTGTTTGTATATGATGCTCTCCGTTCACAGATTTTCCAACATTTCTAAATTGAATGAGATACAGGAGTGCTACACTATGCAATATAAAAACATGTAAGTTACTTGCTAGATTGCCTATAAACCTGACAGCTCTCAAAATCTACTGAAATGTATTGTCTTTAAAAAAAAAAAAAAAAACAGATGAAGACTTTTCAAAAACATCAACACTTAAAGAAAAAAAAAATACAGTTATACAGATAGTTCCAGAAGTTTAAGGCGGTTGAAATAATAAAACAAAGAATTTGGACAACCCAGTTACTTCCTGTACTTCTCTAAATAGCTGATGTACAACTCCAGTGGCAACAGTTCAGCTGGGTAATTTAGTCTTTCTCACATGACTCACCTTCCAGATGAGCGCTGATCATCACAAGGTCCGTGCAGTGGCATTCGACATTTACAAAAGCATTTTTACCCGCCAAACAGTAAGAAAGCCAAAAACAAAACCCTTTAGGTTTATAAACACTTTTTTTTCTGATTGATTAAATATTTTTGACAGAAATGACAAATGCATGAAACTGAAAGTAGTATGAATATCAAAACACGGCATACAGCATGAAAAATGGGGATTATGTGGTTGTAAAAAATTGCAATGAAATTACAGCTGAAAAGGCTGCTTTATGTATGTAATACATTCATCCATAGGGCTGTTGGCTCGAGACTGGTGGAAACATCTGCAGAAAAATGTGTGATGAACTGCCACCCAACCACTTTGGTTCACGATCAGATAACCCACTCACTACTATTAGGCATCATAAGGTAAAAAGCAGAAGTGCATGTTTTGTGGATCGATTCACTACTAAACAAACCAAACATAACTACTGAATGTGTATCAAAATGTTCTACTTCTCCAATGCTTTTCATTTTCTTCCACTTTGAGACTGCAGTCTTGTATGCAGATGATTCTTCAACACCATCCCAACCAAACGGATTTACATTGTGGTTATGATACACAAATGTAACATGATATAAGCCTTTGTGTAATATTGTGCGGTCTGATCAGTGGCATGGATTAAAAAGAAGATTGGCAAAGCAGGGTAGCGTAAACTGTGGCCTAAAGGAAAATATGCCATTTCATTGACCAGTGCAATGTTTATCCATCAGGACGGTAAACATTCATTTAAAGACAGATAATATCACTGGAGCTAACTCCAAAATCCATGGTCTAAACCTGAATCATACACATCATAGTTTTTTTTAACAGCAAATGTTGCAAATATAGAAACAGTATCTGTACATAGTTCAATTGTATTTAGAACAAACTAAAATATTGGGAGAAAAAAATGTCCATAAATTACAGTGGTCCTGCAGAAGAAATACTAAGATCTCAGAAGATGTCTGTAACTGTTGGGTTCTTTTAGTCTGTCTCACAGTACACAACAGCAAATCCACTGTCACAGGACTTGGCCATGCGGTAATCAAATACTAAAAATCCATTTCAACATATATTTACCTATATATATATATATATATATATATATATATATATATATATATATATATATATATATATATATATATATATATTGCAATATATTCTCCTCTTGTTGCTTTACGTAACATCTTTTAATTTTGACACAAACCTCTTTCCCTAAGATGAAATTCACTGAAGTGTAATATTTATCCGTTAGAATGTGATTTCACAAGATTAAGGATTCATTCTGGTCCTGTTCTTTGTGGTCCATCGGAAATGAAAAAGACACACACAAACACTTGAGTAGATTAAGATTTCTGTTGAGCGGACACTCCCTTCCAGTAATCTAGAATGTCATGCAGGTCTTCATCCTTAGCAAACTGCACTTTTTTCCTCAGAGCATGGCCCGCAGCCATGTATTCATCATCTTTGTGTCGCTTGCGATGGAGTTTAAAGCGCTCCCAGATGCTGTGCGATGGTTTGCAGTAGTACTCGGGACTAGATGAGTAACTGAGATTGTGGTACTGGGGAGAGAGCTGTGAGTAAGCCAAGTCTCTGGCCCGAGGCCGCGTAAGGGGCTCCAAGATGGAGGTTTTCCGGCTGTCTGGTCCTTCCAGCTCCTCAATTTGGTGGGAGTCTGGGTAGGAGTGGCGATGCTCACTATACTGACGGATCTTCTCCGCCTCTGCCCTTAGTATCGCAGCTGCGGGTGTGATGGTCAGAATAGTCTCCCCTGTGGGTGAAGTCTTCTCTATGTACTTCGACTCCGACTTGTACGAGGCCTCTGAACGGTAAGGCCTTGGGCTCCGCATCGGACCACCAGTGGCTGTACTCGGACGCTTTGGAGAAGCATCTGATCCATGATGTCTTTGTAAAGAGTGGTGGTAGCTGTCCTTGTAGACAGGTGACAGGAAGCCAGACTTGCTCTGAGGCTGTTCTGAGATCAGTACCAACTGAGGTTCAGCTGTTGACACAGCACCAGATTTCACCCCTTGGAAGGAGGTTGACTCTGATTTGAGAGCATCTATGCAATTGTTAATAATCTGGTTGACCTTGTCCACCTCCTTCGCGATTGTTGAGATTTCGGCAACCGAGCCTTGGCTGTTGCCAGGCATGGACATCTCACATTCCCTTCGATCTTGGTGCTCCCCTGTTCTCACTTCCATGTAATTCCCTTTGGCCATTTTCGGAGTTTCGCTGATGTCTTGCAGTTTGTATTGCTCCATTTCACTGCCGGAGGGGAGATAGGGCATGCGGGTCATACTTTCTCCTGCCATCATTTGCTTTTGAGACATCCTGGATATTGTTCCACCCTCCAGTTCACCACCGTATTTAAGCTCAATTATGTTCTTCTTTAAACTACCTGCCTTTTTGTGCTTTTCATCCTGTTGTCTCTTTTTTCGCAGGCAATAATACACAATCCCTAAAACAATTACCATACTGAAAAGACATCCTAAGATAGTCATTATGTAGTGAGTGGCTGTTGCATTACTAGCTTCTTGTTCTTTTCCATTCCTAAGCGTGGTGGACAGTGTCAGACAAGTATGATTGAAACGCAACGAGTTTCTTATGGAAGCCACACAGTAAGTATAATCAGTGTGGGGTTTCAGGTTTTTCAGTTCAATGTCCTCCTTCTGCCGCTTCAGATTCTGTATGTCAGTGAAGAAGCTGTTGTTGTACAGGACAAGGATGTACATCTTCTTGTAGGGGTAAGGGATCTGAACAGTGATTACTGCATTCGTGTGAGACACTTGCTTGAGTTTCATGATTGGTTTCACATCCAAGTCTATGTACGTGGGACTGATGCTGATTTCCTCCGGCTCTGTCCCTGAGGGACAGTCTTCCAGCCCACATGGTGTTGAGTCCGGAGGGAAAGTGGTGGTCTCGGGAGGCACAGGGATGTACGGAGTCACGTAGTCCTCCGTGCACACAGTGGACAGCATATGCAGAGCATTCCGGTATGTGGGATTGTTTGGATTCTGGCTTAGTAGACTGTAGCCCGAGACTCCTGCTGGAGAATCGCACACCATCCGTTCACTTGTCCTGTTGGGAAAGACAGAGAGCCACTTAACAAACCCCAAGAGCTCACAGGAGCAGTTGAAAGGGTTGGTGTAGAGTTCACAAGTGGTCAGCTTAGTCAGGCTGGTAAAGGTGGACCCATCTAGCACCTGAATGCGGTTCATGGAAAGGTCAATGTTTTCTATGTTTGGGCACTCCCAAAAGGCATTGGGTGTCACAGTCTCAATCAGGTTGGCCTGGAGGTAGAGGTACTGCAGCTTGCCCAAACCCCTGAGAATCCCTTCAGTCAAGTTACGCAACTTATTGAAGCCCAACTGGAGAACCTGCAAATTGAACTGAGCTGAAAAAGCCCCATCCTCAATGTAATTAATCTCATTCTTGGTCAGATTCAGGTATGTAAGGTTGGTAAAGCGGCTAAGGGCAGAGTAGTGGATGCTCTTGATCTTGTTCTCATTCAAACGAAGGTCCACTATGGTGCTGTTGATATGCTGAGGGATGGCCTCATAGGGTGGCTGGTTTTGGCTGCAAATGGCCAGCCATACAAAGCCCTTTTCACCCTCTATGAGCCAGCAATCCCCCCTCACACCACCTATGTGAGTCAGAAAGATTATGGCCACAGACCAGAAGAAGGCACTCTTCACCATGCCTCCATTACAAGCTCCTGATGCCCTCCTGGAAGCCATGAGCGATGCCAGTTGGTAGCAGCTTGGGGTAACACTTGAGTTTGAAGTAGGCTGGATGGAGCCTCACAGTATTTGAGCAGGGTTATAAACCCTTTCCCTTTAGCCAAGGGACAAAAATGTTCAGTCTCTGGTCCAGATAATTATTTCACATGAGTTGGGTGTTTCTGCACTGATATATCACCCCCTTATTAAACCCGCTGACCATAGTTTATTCATTTACAGGTTAAGTCTCCAATAGAGAAGTCTTCACGCTTGTGGAGGGCTAGAGCTGGGTCTTAGTGTTTCACAAATTCAAAATGGCCTGTGCTTATTTCCCCCGGGTAGAGCATTGTTGATGGCTTTCATCCTCTTGTCTTTTCTTCTCTTCCACCATTTTAGTCTCATTTATCGGCCCAGAGGTACACCCTGGATAAGAAAAAGAAAAGAAAGCATTGACTGACGCTCACAAAGTCTTTAAATTAGAAAAGCAATATTCGAAATACAGTTCAACATGGGGAAGCAGTGAAGACATGTTTCATACTATACAAGAGTGTGCAACCTAATACAGCTCAAAGGAATAATTCAAATCATCCCATTCTATTTATTTCCCTAACGTCTCACTCATATGTCCGTGGACCTATGGAAGATAAATTAACTTTGTTAGTTGACCATCAATTTATTTTTCACAATTTTCCTTCCCTTCAGTTCCTGTGACATACTGCTATTATTGGAAACCATTGGCCAATTTCCACCTGAGAGAGAAAAGAAAACAAAAGTGTCCCTGTTCTCCATCTATTAACTCTGAAACCATCAAAATGCGCAGAACTAATATTTGGGAGATGAAACAAATCAATTTTACTTTGTCCTTTAAAATGTTCAAGTGAAAACAATCAGTTGCTCTTGAGACCAGTTTAGCAAAATTCAAATGCATCCATAGAGCTTAGTTTTGAAGAATTGCATGTAATGTTAAAAAATATATTAGATTTGGGCAAAAATACACATAATCAATTACTAAATAAAAAAAAAACTGTTTTATAATTTTTAAAAAATAACACTGTGGGTGAGAGAAATTCTGTATTTCACAAGCTGCTTTGCCTCTAAAGTTTTCTCAAGCTTTTTCTTGATACTCATTTATTTTTAAATGAAATACCCAGCTATGAAGACATAAGGAAATCAAATCACATGGGAATAGTATTTATTTGAAAGACACTGCCCTCACAGAGAGAAGGTAACTTCCCTGGGGTGGCAGAGACAAGAGGGAGCTTCAGTTCACAGTCATCCCTGGCAGGCTTTGAAACTACATTGAGACAGCTGTAAGCAATGTTGGCTGTATCGCAAATCATTTTGTGAGTTAAGAGAGGATGTGAACGGGTTTGAAAGTAGAGGCTTTTCTTTCCACTGCACTCCTTCTCCTAATACTCCTAACACACCTACACACTCCAGTGTGTATTTGCATTTTGCAATAACCTGAGTGCTATGAATGATCCTTATTTTGCTTTACTGCTACAGTAAAGAAGCAATATATTGTCCTGTAACTAAAGACCAGTTTGTCCCCTATCACAGCAATGTCAAGTAATGTGCATGTTACCTACACTATCCATAATGGATAAAACAATGTGTGTTAATAAAAAATAATTAAAAAAAGAACACAACAATGGCAGCACAAAATGAAAGTCCTTCATTATTGCACTCTGTATCCTTAAAGCTGGTGGAAGCTCCTAAAACCTCTTCGCTAGATGGAAGAGTTATGAGCAAAGACTTGCACAATATTGAGTTCTTTACAGTGATTTCCACTGCACTAAAAACTCATTCTAATTGCGCTGTCTGATTGGCAGCCGTAACTTCAGCAGCTTCTTGCCCTGTGGATGCCACAATGACTGGAAGAGGGAGCACACTGATTTTATTCAAGCCATATATTAGTGAATAATGCAAGAAGGGCATCCTTTCACTGAAGAGGAAAAAAGCATATAGATGGACACGGTTCATAAAGCACCCTATGGAAGGCAATGGATCAAAGCTAAGATTTCACTGGGCTTTACTTGGGTTCCTCCCAATTGATGTGTTAGATTGTCTATGTAACATGACGTGCTAGTGTAAACCACAAATTACATGTCATGCGTCTGATTAAATATATTTGAATCAGTGTCTCAACTGGATTCTAAGTTTTTAGAGAGAGATCCAAAAGTCTGAGAACACATTTTGAAAAAAAATTTTTTAGGCAACAAAAGTTTTATTTGTGTGTGTGTGTGTGCGCGTGTGTGTGCGCGTGTTTCACAAAGAAAAATACTGCATGTGGTTATTTATAGAAATATGCATATACCCATGACAAATACACCACCATTTTCCCTTTGAGACTTGCAAGATTCTGTCTGCCACTGAAAAAAATTACATTCATGACAAACAAAGTAACACTGAAGTGATTTGTTTTTGAGAAATTCTTCCAGTTTCATCAGAGTGAGAAAGATCATTATTTTTACAATCTGCATACAAATAGAAATTTAAAACATAGTGGTAGAAATGTAACATGCAAACTTAAATTTACCTGTTCATAAATTCCAGAATAATCATTTTCATACCATCGTAGCAATTTAAATGCAAAACTTTCAGTCACTTAATATATAGAACTTGCAGTCACTAAAATACAGTATATTGCTGTAAGTAATTTTAATACATTTTGTTTTGTTTTATTTTATCGGTAGTTAGCCCTAATTTTAATTTAGCTATGTCCGTGAACCGAAGCAAACATAATCATATAATTTCTTAATTTCACATAATTTCTTTTAACAACCTATTTGCCACTAAACTGCCATACTGCAATCAAATACTCCTCGAGTGGTTATACTCCAAAATTCTAGAATATGTCTGTGAGAAATTTCACGCAACCTCATTATAAAGAGATTTGTGGATATATTTTCCTTGTGTTCACATACTGTAGGTTTGTGAAAGGCAACTATGCGTCTGTAAAATAGTATATTAACATTTGGGGAGGGTGATGCAATTGGAAAATTAAAAAAACCATAAGCCATCCCCCTCCTATTATTTGCTGAAGCTCAGCACTTCTGCTCCGAGGTAGAAAAAAACACACACACACACACACACACATGTGTGTGTTCATGAGTACCACGGCATGCACCCACCTCGTCTGCTTACGGCCCATTTTTTTCTCTGCCGACTGTTAGGACAGTGACACAGGCAGGCGATGGGCTGATAGACAGCTTCATCATGCCACACTGCTTTCTGGATGGTTTAATCCTCAGGCCGTGCCGCTGCTTGCTTTCAGCTGCCCTGTGCAAACAGATATCCTGCTGTCCAGAATGGCAGCTGCTGACACGAGATCCCCCTGTGTCACGGACAGGTGCAGAGGCAGGAACCTTAGCAGGTGGATATATTGGTGGATGGAGATCAGAATGACAGCTCATGGTAATGGTGGCCACATCACCAATCGACTAGATCCATCAATGACACTTGAAGGTCAGAGGTCATCTTCTTAGTCAGCTGACCTTTCTCTGTTTGGTTTGTCTTTTTTTCAGACCTGCAAGCTGTTGTCCACGTTAAGGAAGTCAGACATTAAAAAGACTAGCAACAGGACAAGACAAATGTGCACTGACTAACATTTAGGATAGGATGCATTGTTCTGTAATTTGAAAACATATTGCACAAGGGTTTTCTTTTATTCCCAAAATAAACCTTGTCCCCAGCTTCCTGTGTAGCACCTATGGTGTTTGTTTTGGTGTCAGACTCAAATCTGTTTAGGTAATTGTAGTCTGATGAGCACAAAAACATGAAAACAGAAAATTCGCTACATTCACACACAACGTTCAGTGTCACATGATCCTTCAGAAATCTTTGCAGTATGCTGATTTGGAACTCAAGAAATATATATATATATTTGTTTCTCTCGATGTTGAAAACAGTTGTGCTGCTTAATATTTTTGTGGAAAAAAATCTATATATATTTTTTACATACATGAATAGGAAGTTAAAAAGAGCATTTATCTCTTTATCATTTATAACTTTATCAATGCCCTACTGCCAGTTTTGTTTAATTGAATGTGTCATTACAAAATAAAGGTAATAATTTCTTAAAAAAATACCAAAACTTTTGAATACTAGTGTTCTTCATTTCTTTAACATCTGACGTAGATACACCAGATTTTAGCAACACTGTCTAAACAAACAGATCAGATTTAATTTCTTACACAATAATAAATGCAAACAGTTCCTTAAGTTCTGATTTGAAAAACATATGTGCAGTTTCTCAAATCCTTCTGCCCCTAATTGTTCTGTTGGCTCTGTGTCGACTAGTTGTGGATCACATGACTTCAGTTGTCTGTTCCATAATAGCTGGAGGAGAAATCCTGTCCACAAACTCTCCTAGTGTAGCTGCATTACATTAGTCTTGTATAGTAAACTGTAATGGTCAAATTTATTTGAGTTGAGTTATTATGAGTTGCATAAAAGTTCAAATAAAGTAAACCTATAGGGCTATGCATTCACAAAGTATATTATAAACAAATTGTAAGCATCTGTGATGGTCTGTCCCAGATAGCAACACTGTTTCGGCCCAGATCCGGCCCACATCTGGCACTTGTGGAATGCGGATCTGGCCCACATGCAGCGTGTAATGATGGCCCTTGGGTGGCCCACTCCTGTTTGCCAGATCTGAGCCACAAGCAGGCCATAACAATGCCACATGTCAGCCAAGAGCAAAGAAATAAACCAGAACTGGAACTTATCTGAGCCACAAAATCTGTGTATATTAAATATGGAGTCATCTCATCCTTAATAAACCTGTTAACAAGCAGAATCACTGAAGGAAAGAAGAGAACTGAAAAACAAGACGAGCAGAAACACAAGAACTACAACTGACTTCAGACACAGCCTTAGATGAAATCAATTGAAGAGAAAAGAAGACGTTAAATCTGTGAAGATCTCAGCAGAGGAGGATTAAACAACTCCACAAACAGCATTACCAGCTTCACTTATTACTAACCAGACTGACTTTATTTCTGTCAGACATCTACAGAAGTTTTATTGAGAATAAACAGCGGTTTAACTGTTTCATTTGAAGTTACCATAACAGTGATTAGTGTTTCCATTAGTTGGGCTCTTAACTCTTATTGTACAGGTTTATTAAGGATGAGATGTCTCCATATTTAATATACACAGATTTTGTGGCTCAGATAAGGTCCAGTTCTGGTTTATTTCTTTGCTCTTGGCTGACATGTGGCATTGCTATGGCCTGCTTGTGGATCAAATCTGGCAAACAGGAGGGGGCCACCCAAGGGCCGTCATTCCACGCTGCATGTGGGCCAGATCCGCATTCTACAAGTGCCAGATGTGGGCCGGATCTGGGCCGAAACAATGTTGCTCTCTGGGGTTCATTTCATTTAGAGTTAATTTAGAGTATTCACACACAAGCTGCAATTCGTGCCAACCACCCTGAAACTAATGAAGTAGCACCCAGAGGCTTATAGAAACTAAAGCGAGTGCGACATTTTTGAATTGTTAATGACAACATAAGCAACAAATGTGGCAATGGAGATATTCTCACTTGCGTTTCTCACCCACATCATCTCAGCTGTGTGGACACTCTTCAATGTAAAGGTTGTAAAATCAGCAATGTAAGTTGAACACTTAAAGTTGGGTCATTAACACTTGGTAAACAATTTCCGTTTTTCCACTGTCGGGCCAAAAGCGAGCATGCTAGTGCCTGCCAGGGCCGTGACAGGTTTCCTTTTCATTGTCACTTCCGGGGCTTGATCGGGCCTGATTGGGGCTTTCTCTGGGCCAATGGCCAGGGGGTTTTGTCCTGCCGAATACCTTGGTCCAAACCAGGCCAACTGGGTCTTGAAGAATGGTCACGAACAAAGAAAAATTTACCTGAGTCATGAGAGCTTCAAAACCGCTGTTCATGTTTTCATACCAAGCTAACAGCTGACCTTTATTAAGCCATTTAAAAAATTTTCAGCTCAAAAGACACTTTCAGACACAATGCAGCGAGTGCTTGAAATAACTACCGATTGTGATCCGATGGGGATTCTGATCACCATATGAGGCAAAAAAAAAAAATTATATGCAATGCTAAAGGCTACTTACGGTATGCTGACCAGATAATAAATACACATGTGATCATGGAAAATACCAGAGATAACCGTGTATATATTTGGTTTAATGTTTCATCTGTCTCTTCCCCGTGTCTTTGTTGATACTGGACTTAAACTTTGGCTGTGTTCGAAATTGTCCGAAACAGAATCGAGTTCTGAGGCTATTTAGCTCGCCTTGCATTTTGTTAGCCCTGGGGTCACACTGGCCCATTCATAAGTGGACTAGTAAAAGCTCACAGTATTGATGTATATGAATTAAATAATTAAGTCATTGGTGTTTACAATGTGTGCCTTTAACACAGACACAAAATAAAATACTGAAAAAATCCATTGCCTAAACACAGCGTGTTTGAATCAATTAATTTTTTTATCTATTTCAGAGAGCCAGTGGGAGTGAAATCTTGACTTCAGAATGAGGCCTAAGGGATGGATTATATGAAATTGTTATTCAGTGTCGGCTGGGTTTGAGTTTTGAATTAACTGGTATACCAACAATGCACATTTCTATCCTAAACTCAAACATTATGCCAAGCATTACTGCTTCCCTACCCACAAATTTGTGCCCTCTCATCGGTCTGTTCTGCATGTTCTCGCTCTGCATATGCCATTAGTGGCTACTGGCAGGCAGGGTTACAGAAATTCACTTTGTTTTCAGGGGTGCCTGAGGAGGGGCACGGACAGCCATGTGTTGAGAGCTGCTTGGCATCAGCTATTGGATGGATGTGAAATTGGTTGGACTGAAAAACCTGTCTGGATGTGGCCAGAGCCTCTCACATCAGTAATGGTGCGATGCAGTGACATGACCATAGTTTGGGTTGGAACAGTTTTTGATATGGATCCTGAGTCCCTCAGAACAGATACCTCCCATACAAACAGGAAGAATTGAGGACAGGGTGAAACAAATTCACTTACAGTCTTAAAGGGATAGTTCAGCCAAAAAACAAAACGTTGGCAGGGAAAGAGTTAATTAAATATCTAAAGTGTACCATCGAAAAAAAAAGTGTTAGCAAATTCTGTATAATACATGTTTAGAAGGACATGAGGGTGAGTAAATAATACATTTATAAAATTCAGGAAAAAAATCATCTTTACTAAACTGATTCAGAGAATGACAAACCTACTTCTCTCACTTTTCAAATATTGCACATTCTGATTAATCACTGGTGGTTATAATTATAAACTATGGAATTCATAATTCTTCCAGACTCCCACTGATGCTCATAACTAAGAACAAAAGTATCTTTAAAGTACTTATAAAACGCATCAAACCAACACATGGGCCAATCTCTCACGTAAAAGGGTTTAGATTAAATGTGAATCTTGAATTCCTGCAATCTCCAAATATCAAAAGCACAATCACCAAAACCATATAATGTGTGTGTCCTCTGTTGTCAGTTGCCAAAAACTGCTTACCCATTATTTACACTGCACACGTCTGTGGCGCATTACGGCTGCGACGCGGCTACCGGAGCTGATCGCGGCCACTCCAGTCAATGCTTGTGTTTACACCAGCCGCGACGCGGTGCGTTTCAGAAGCGTCCCAGATGCGTTCCCTAAATAAATATTTGCCTGGTTTGCAAAATGGGGAGACAGGGGCTCTGAAGACCATTAGCTTTTTTTTTGTTCCTTCTCTGCCTTAGACAGGGGAGTTCAGTCTTCAAAAAAATGGTTGTAAAGTACTGGTTGTAAACTGTTTATGTTACTTGTCAAATTGTGTTTGTTTACTAACACAATCTATAATTGTGACTAATAAAATCAGACCACATCTTATGAGTAATCAGTAAAGAAATCTAAAAAAAAAAAAAAAAAAAACTATATCCATTGGGACTAAACACCACCAAACTGCGACACTGGAAAAGAGCATGGCCATCATCACCATCATCGCTCACACCTTCGTCCCCTCCTCTTCCTCTTCATCATCATCATTATTTTTATCATTACCATTTTAAAACTGTAATTTAAGATATCTAGGGAAAAAAAATAGACTAGTGGAGGGCTCACTCAGGAATACCGGGATGATCTTAAAGCAATACAGTTCCTCCGCAGCTTAGTCTCCAACTGAGCATGAAAAGAGAACAGAGAGGCAAATTATATCGGCACTTTCCTCTATCCTTTACAAAAACTTTACCTACCAAACTCAAATATCCATGAAATGAATATGAGAAATCCATCAGTGGAAAAATGTGAAGTGGGATGACTGATGGCTTTAATGGGCATAAGAAAACAGACTTCATCCTGCGGTCCATTCTCTCAAGTCTCTGACCTTTAAAGCAACAGAATGCCAAAGGTCAAGAGCGTGCAAAACCTCAGCCAGCAGGATACAGAGGCCTTTAGGCCTTTAGGTAAGTTCTGGGTAAACCAATAGAGACTGGGCTCATTATTATAACATAGACATGCTGTTTGTCCAGCCTGACTCACTCCAGTTAGACTGATTTTACTGCAAAGTGTCTGCATTCATTACAGATGAGCCGCATAACTTGTTAGAGTCAACACTGAAGTGTTTGCAATGGACAAAAAAAAAAACTGATCTGCATAAGCCATAATTTATATTCACATTTTTACACTCGTGTTTTTGCTTGCATTTGGCCCCAAGCTCCTCAAAAACATACTGAATCTCTGGCAAATATTAATATAAATGATTCCATTAACAACATGAGGCATGTGTTGTTGAGGAAGCCTGTACCCCACACTTAAATGAGCTACATAAACAAATGGTAATAGTGTCTGTAGGGAAACTTCTTAGCTCTGCTTTCTCCTCTGTCCATTCCTCATTAATAGCCTGAGTCTCCATGGTCCAGCGGAGGCCATGTGTGCTATAGGCCAGAACAGTCAGGGTCTTCAAGCCAGACGGAGCCTCCTCTGGGAGCACACAGCTGCTCCCTGGTCTTGGTGACATTTCGCATTGGCGAGCATGCAGAGCAGTGATGGCTTTTTCTGTTGTTTCCTGTGCTAAACCTAATGAGACGGCAGTAGATGAACTCAAAGGTTTTTACCACACATTAAGCACTTGTGAAATGTTCCTTGTTCTGGGCATTTGAAATTGTGTGGTATAATTTCATTAGGACAGAAAATGAAAAAAAAAAAAAGAAGAGATTTCTTTAATATCTCAGTCGTTTCCCCTAGACTGCAATGCGATTAAAGGAAGGGACTTTTGAGTCAAGTCTGCAATGAAGTCAGAGATTTCAGTATGAAACATTTCTCAGATTTTGATTTACACTACCATTCTAAAGGTTTAAAGTTTTTGAAAGAAGTATCTTATGCTCACAGAGACTGCTTTTGTTTGATAAAAAATACAGTAAAAATAGTAATATCGTGAATTATTACTGTCATTTAAATATATATTTTTTTCTGTTTTAATAAATATAAAATGTGATTCATTCCTATAATGCAAAAGCATCATTACTCCAGTCTTCAGTGTCACATGATCCTTCAGAAATCATAGTAATATGATGATTCGATGCTCAAGAAACATTTCTGATTATTATTAATGTAGAAAATAGGTGCATAGTGTTTTTATTCAAAGTAAACAATAAGGTACTTGAGGATGTGCTGTATCATGAATAAGTCACGGCTGAAGCACTAGCCTCAGGTACCTTATTGCTTTTATAAAACGGTTACCACACAATACAAATTTTAAAGCCAATAAAATATGTATCAATGCAATTTTCATGAAGTAAAATCATCAAAAGCCTTCCTTCCGCAGGAAAAAATAGTCCCTGACCGTAAAAAGCAACAGAAGATACATTATTTTGTCATTGGATGGCGACAAAGACCGTCTGTATGAGTGAATCTGTCAGTAGAGAAGATTTTTATGTTGAAAGTACTGAAACTTGTTGTGAACACGGAGAAGCAAGACGCAACAGACAAATGACTAGCGTTGCGCGCTTCCAGTGCACATGCGCATTAGCTTGATCCAGCCTGAAAAAGTGTAGTTTTCTGTCATGATTCGAGTGTTTAGAAACCAAATTTACGAGACAGTTGTTGTCAGATTTCATTGGTGATTTCAAATATGAAATTTAATTGTAAGCTTGGCGAATAGTTTTGGAAAATTTGGAGACTTCTCCCATTCAAAAAGATAGGAGCTGCAATTGCATGCCCGAGAGGTGTATCAAAGATGGACACCGAGTGAAATGACTTGTCTTAAAGGGACTTTGCTGGAACTAATCTTTTCATAAAAAAGTATTTCCCTTGTATATGTGAAGACTTTAAAATTGTAATTTCTCGTTTCATAAATTAAAGGTAAATAAGGAAAGACTGATGAAGACATTTCTGCATTTAATTTAATTAGTAAGCCTATTATAATTTCTAAAACCATGCATTGTAAAAAAAAAATATATATGTATATTCTCAGATGAAGTAAATTACCCTGAAAACACAATTGTCCTGGAAGAAATATTTTAGTTCATATTGAAATCTCTGACTTGATTACAGACTGAGAAAAATGAAGGCAGACTTTAAGACAACTGTTGCCATATACGAACACATCATTTTTTATAGTGTAAAATCTCAGGTAGCCGTATTTGTTTATCCTTTTAGGTTTCACTTTATTTTGATGGTCCCTTGAACACATTCGGTTGTCTAGGGTTAGAATAAGTTGACATGTAGTTGACTTATAGAACAATAAAACTTAATAAAGTTACTTATAGTCAGTAGAGTGTCTGTTGGAGGAGCATCACAATAAAGATTAGCAGATATTAAGCAGGCAGTCGTAGTTGCAAAGCTACTTATAGTCAGTAGAATTTCCAAAAGGGACCATCAAAATAAAGTGTTACCCAAATTTATTTTTCCTAAGGAAACAGAAACATCGGATCATGTTCCATAATTAAATATTCTAGATCTGCATTTACTGAATTCTACACATACCTGTATAATGGCTATTCAAAGCAGTATTGTATAATGTCGTGTGTAATGATGATTGCTGGTGGAAATCCTGTTAGACTGATCGGAGCAGAAATTCTGCTGTGATTTTCTGTAGAGCCTTGTGGGCTTAACATCACTCTGAGCAAAGTGCAGTTGGTTGGACCTTCACGCTTCATGGAGGATGCAGATACACTGACTACTATATCAGTGTATCTATATATGACTCTAATATCTCACCACACAAGAACTGTCAGCATAACTGTCTGTTTGGGGTTTTTGGAAAAAGTTACAATTTAAAGGTGTCGTGAAATGTCTAAATGTTATTCCTCAAAGCTAACTCTCTAGTTTAAAATATGAGTTTTAGTTTTCCACCCTTCTGAAATGTCATGATTTGAAATTGCCCCATTCGTGACATCACAATTTATATTATGTTACCTTTATATGTTATATGGTGCGAATCAAAGGATTACTTGCGTTTCTGAATTTTCAATGCCCCTTGAAATGAAGTGTTTGAGACAAGAAAGTGAAGATGAGGATGGAAAAGATCATTTCTACAAATATTTGAACTTTTTGGATGCAAACAAATAAATTAAAAGCTAACCTCCAGAAACATAATTTAAAGATCTGAAAATGCATGCCTTTAAAGTGTCCCAATCAATCTGAATTCATCCCTACTTATAAATGTAATATACAGTATTGAATTTGGATTCTACTTTTTTAAATTCAAATCCATATCACAGCTCTATATCCTGTTTGCTACATCTAATTCATTAATTCTCAATTCACTTTGGAATTCCACACAAGCTGAACCGCAGTTCCTCCCTGTTGTTGCCCCAATCTTTCATCCCCCTTTCGACCCTCCACATATCCTGTTACCCCTTTTCCTTCTTGTCATTTCCCTTATATTTCCAGCTCCACCCTTGTTTCCTTTCGCCTTCCTTCGGTGGCCTTCTGAAGGTGTTTGATCCCCTCTGAGGTCATCCATCTATGATGTTCTCCCACTGCATATTTGAGGTAATTTAGAATTCATATGTGTGTCACTGGAAAACATAAAAGAATTGCACAGAAGGGGCTCAGAGGTGCTGAAACAATTCAGTTGTAATGAAGCCAGCTCTCGTGGGAGAGGAGGACATTCGGGCACATTGAAACCTTGAATTACTTTCGAGTGAGAGAGAATTATGAGGAGGCAGGAGTCGTGCTTCATTTGTATCAGATGGTATTAGCGCTGTACGTTAACAAAGTCCTTTTAGGCAAGTCATGCCACTCGGCCGCCATCTTGGCAACGCCTTCGGGCAGCTATTTCGGACTAACAAGACCAGGCTCCTATCGAAATGAATGGACAGAGAGTCAGAACTGTACTTTCACTGGTCACCGGGACATAAAAACTGCATGTATAGAAACAGCAGTAAAATATGATAAAAAAGTTTCGCTGAAAAAGTTTGATGACTTCGCCCCAAAATAAAGTTTAAAATGCCTTTTTCCCCACAGGTTATACTTTTACTACGCATGTGCAAGGGTTCTCTTCTCCGCTGTCGCAAACCTCAACTGTCCGCATGCGTCAGTGGAACCAGACGATTAAATGTTTCCTTGACTGTTAAGAACAGACGATGGGCTTTTCAGGGGGAGGGGCGGGACATGTGCATACAACCGCCATCTTTGGCGTTACGGGTATTCCCTATATAATTGTATTGAGGATTGGGGAAGTGGCATGTCTCTATATAAATTGTCTCTGACGTTAATTACCAGAGAAGGACTGGCTGGAATTGAATGTCACTGGTCTTACCCTGGCCAGACCACTCCGTGTGAAGGGAGCTGGACTTTTCCATATGACTGCGGAGAAGCAATTTCTTGGTCCGGTTTTCAGGTTCGTCCCAATGCCTCAGTCAAGAGCACAGACAGCCTAGGGGCGCTGCACACTAATTATATTTATCTAACGTTTCCTTGCTGATAAGTGAGCAGCATTTTGACAGTTCTGGGTACTTCGGATTCATTTGTTTGTGAGACAAAGCCTATTATTTCCTCATGGCCATTGGCATCACCTGTAAATATAAACTGAAGGTGACACAGATGAACGGATGACTCTCTTAAATGTGACCTTGTCATTTCTGTCAATTTCAGTTTCTTTCACAGGTTGTGAATATTTAGATATGCTGTATTTAATAGGGATTTTCTGGGAGCACATTACTGAGCGCTAAAATGCCTCAAGGACAGATCACTAGATATTGTATATCTGATGGGTTTAAATACATAAAAAGCTTCTAAAAACAGTGTGGTTTAAAGGGATTTGTTCTGCTGTAGAAAAAGGAATATATTTGGAAGAATGTTTATAACCAAGCAGATCTCGGCCCCATAGACTACCATAGTAGAAAAAAAATACTATGGTAGTCAATGGAGACCAAGATCTGCTTTAACTCAAAAGTCCTTTCCTTTTTGGGTGTACTATACATTTAAGTGTCAATAAGTTTGAAGAAAATATAACAATAATAAAAAAAAAAAATCATTGCAAATATGACATTATTTAAACCAAGATTTTAAGTGACATATTTTTAGTTGTGTACGATACATGCTTAAGATGCCATTTCGTGGCACCATGAGGAAAACCTTTTATGACATTAGGTGCTGTTGTCATAGTTATATGTTTCATTGTGTTTCCCCTGTGGAAATATCAAACAGTATCAAACATAGGGGAAAACCTCTAGGGTTTAATTTAGAGGGAAGGAGGAATATTTGAATATCGAATTAATGAAATAGACAATTTTAGAGTTTACTGCAACTATGGATGGAAAGGCCAGTGAAGAGGGAGGGAAGAATTAGATCAGAAAATGACAGATGCCATCCAGACCAAGACTCTTTAAATGTGAAGTATGTCATTTTGTTAACATACTGGACTTCTTATTCACTTGCTATGCAATGACAACTATAAGTAAATCAAATAGTATAAAACCTGTGGCGCTATTTAAACATTACTCTGTTTGTGTGACCATCTCAATCAGCCCAGCAACAACATCTGCTCAAACAATGGCATCTGCTTGATGGTGGAATGTTGAAAAAAATCTGCTTATAAATATTCTTTTTTTTATGACATTTGGTGACACTAGTAGTGTAGAAATGTTACACTTCTCCATTAAGCAACTCAAGCAGGTACACTATCATTTATGTTCAGGGTTTATCCAATACAAAGACCGGTGAGCCCTAAAATGCTTGAATGCAGCCGAGAGAACAAAACCTCCAAGGCCCATTTACATCCCAGCATGTAATTAAACTTAAGGATATGACAATAATCAGGTTGTAAAGCACCTGTTTCTCCATAGAAATTGCGTCAATATATAACTGGACTAATTTGATTCAGCACATGAAATGTACGTGATGGACGGAAGAATAAGACCTGCAGGTTTTAATGCAATTTTCCAGACCATCAACTCGTTCGCTCTGTGCTGTGGCCTTTGCGTGGAGCAGCTGCAGGCAGAAGGATAGGAGCTGACTCCTTTCCTACTGCTGACTCAGTATATGTAAGCCTACAGCACATAATCAGCCAGCTCCGAAGATGGAAAAACAGAGATGGAAAGAAGATGAGACACAGTTTGATAGGTTAATGTGGCCCTGTGCACCATTCGGATGCTCTTTCATTTTTGTCATCCAACAAACAAAAGTTAGTCAATCGAAAAACGCATTATAAAAGAGGGCACAGAAAATGGTCAAGATTTTCTTAAAAGGATAGTTCACCAATGCAAAAATGTTCCCTACTTTTGTTATGAGTACTTTATTCCTGTATTGGTTTATAATGGTATAGATAGTTTAGAAAATATGAATTCTCTACTACTCTACTACTACTAATCTACTCTAAATTATGATATGTGCTGGTTGCCAAACTGTTGGATGTACAGAAAATACAGGCAGTGCAACCTAAAGGGTTCATAAGAGTGGAACCTCTTACAGCAGGACACAATAGCCTACTGGACAATTACTTAAAAAAAATATAAAAAACAAGCCTAAGACTGAATAACCTGCATAAGGAATCCCTCTTATGTAAACATGACACAGCAGAACAGAAAGCAAGGGCATTGTGCTGCTGCCATGGAAACCTCTTACAAAGCCTTGTTATTACCAAGTGAACTCATAATGGGTTCTGGGCATAACATCTGGTTATTTGGAGCCGAGCATATTGCTAGCATGCTCTTCACCCCCACAGAGATTAACCTCAAATCACCATCACGACAAATAACAGCATCAAAAAGACAGCGTGTTCACAAGAAAACTCGATGACAATAGAAATGTAGTATACAAGTGCCTATTTGGAATTGTTGTTTGATGAGAAATAAAAGAAAACAATAGCTCTATGTCCAGAAACGTTGTCATCAAAACAGTACATCAGAACGGAGTGGATTGGAATACTGCCTTAGAATCCGGCCTATCTTACTAAGTTTAGAACATAGAGAGGTATATGTATATATATATTGGAACATCAGTATGTTCCAGACCAAAAGTAAGCATTTAGAAAGGGCTGCCAGTCACAAAATCTGATTGAATGAATACAGATATTTGCTGCACTCTGTATCTTGTAATCTTATGAAAAAGAACAAGGCACTTCATTATAGAAAACTGTTCTCTAAAGAATTCAACACATCCAACTCCATTAACAATTATTTACCCGTAACATCCTGTAATTCAATGAAAGATGTTCTGTGTCCACAATATTCATGGATACATACTTGTATTGGAAAATATATTCTAAGCAACACAAAATATAGTGTTGTCTAAATGAATTTGGCCTTGATCCTCTGCAGAAGTGTTTCTGTACGGTGTTTGGAAGTAAGCTGTGGGATGTCGTACAACCTCACAGCCTTCTCTCCATCTGTCATGTCAAGACTAAATAGAGATGATGGTTCCAGAGCTATGACATAAAGAGTTGAGGATGCATTAACATAAGAGCCCACGGCTAAACTAATTCATGATGCTTTATTTGAAATTCTGCAGTGCTCATCTTTTTTTTCCCATGAACAGACGAACCTCAACAACATGAGCCATTTTTGGCAGCCTGGTTTCCATCATGAATGTATATGCACATTTAAGCAATATCACAAACAAGAGTGCTGTTGTGCTGAATATTAATATGGCGCCAAATGCTGGGTTATCATGCCCGTGCTGATATTTAGAACAACAGCATGATTCCAAAAGATATATTTTATTGTGTACAATGCTTCTATAAACAGAGAGTTACTATCAAGCAGACATAATTTGTCGCGAATGAAAATAGCTCTAAAATAAGTAAAAGCAAGAAAATCAACTCTAATCCGCTTCCACTTTGCACCACACACTGCTGGGTTGTTTAAACCCAAATTTGGGTCACATTTGGACAAACCCAGCCATTGGGTTACATTTTTAAATTACATTTTTAAAACAACCAATTGGAAAGGAAAACGCAGCTAAACAAGAGCTTGAAAATGTCAACACCTTGAGCACAATATGATCTATTTCACTTTAATTTAAGAAATAAGCGAAAAGACAGTTTCCCAGAGCACAGGAAATATGAATAGCAAATGACAGCAGCGAGTGGAGGAATGAGGCGAAAGCTTCTGGGAGGGGGAGAGGATGTTGGATGGAGAAATGGAATCAATCACGCAGAGAATTCGGCGGCAGCGAGGACATTGGGCCTGTCAGAATATTCCAGCTCCTGCATGTGTGATCTATCCGCAGCGACGTAGTGACTGTGGAGTGGAGACCGGAATGGGAAATTGGATGGAGGTGGATAGAAACATTGAGAGCTGTCCTGCCAGATGGCTGTTTTGGAAAATAAGGTTGTTCCCCCCCCCCCCCCCCCCCCCCCCCCTTCCCTCGCTTTTTGAGAAGAAATCATTTGAGATGGCATAATTCTGGAGGGCAGCGACCGAGCTGGAGAAGCGATTGCGACTGAAAGTCGAGAGTTATGGAACATCAAGACAGGAACACAGTGTTTGTGGCACTCTTCTTGTAAAGATTGAAATACGATTTCTGTATCATACCAATTAGAATTCAGGACATGTTATTGAACCTTATTGTCCTTAAAGTGCTGAGCAAAACATCAAGGAAGAAACAACACATTTTGATAACGGCTGCAGAAACTTTGAATTTGCATTTTTATTGCTGTTGCTTATTGATGTTTTTAGAATCAGACGTGGCGTGAGGAGGGAAACGTGTTCAAAGCCGGGAGGAGCCTGGTGAATATGTAATTTACAATGCTCCTGCTATTCATTAAGTCTGAAATGTTTTTTTTTAAATGTGGCGGACATCATCTTCCTTCTGTGGGAAATCATCTTTAAGGTCTAAGTAATTTCTATCAGTAGGCCCCTGACAGGGCACCTTGGCCAATGCAGTCCACCTCCTCCTCGCCTCCACCGCCCCACAGCCATCCCCAGGTTCCCTCTTCCTGCAGAGATGTGAGTCAGCCAGCCCCCCTCGCAGACCGCAGCTGTCCACTGCCTCCTCGCTTCCCCGGGAGACCTCGGTCGCCATTCCTGCCCAGCTGAGCTCATGCTATTACCTCCACAGGCACTCCGTCTACTCGCATAACTAGCACGCTGCTCTCGCTGTCACGCGCGCTCTCGCATTACAAACCACCTAATGAAAGAGGCACGAAGAATCGAAGAACTGTTTGAAATAGCTGGTTCCTGAGCACTCGTGAAACAGTTCAGCTGCATTAAGCTCCGGTTCACACTGACAGCCGTCAAACCGCTGGAGGCTGTAGAGTCTATATGCTGTTGGCTGCTAATATGGGTTTCTACTTGACTCCTGAAACGTACATATTTCTCAGATTTTTTTATGTCCTTTTCAACCTTTTTACAAACCTAAACCTTTGTTCAGTTCCAGGATCAAATTGGATTTACACAAAATAGCAGTTACTTTCCACAAAATATTTACTTTAAGAATTCAAGAAAAAAGTTGTATATTTTTTTTATATATATATTATATCCTTTTATCAGTTTAAAATCATTAAAATCCTAAAGCTTTCGGTTCAATTTCATGTTTAAATGAAAAAAAAAAAAGATTTTCTACTGTATCCAATCCTATCAGAAGGCAGATAACCTGGCTTTAATGTCTACTCTCTCATTGGTAGTTGTCACTTCTCAGTTGCATGTTAAAATGTGTTGCAATGATCACTGTCACTCATGTCGCTGCAATCGACAGCTCTCATTGAAACAGAACGACTTTCAGTTGTTTTGTCAGTGTGAATGCCTCTGAAAATCAAATATTGTTACTGAAGAACAGGCGGCAACAACAAAGACACCACAATATTAGAAGAATTCTTAACTGTTTATTCTAAATTGTTAGGTTTAGGGGTAATTTTGTGTTTATGGCAATTACAGTAAACTAAATTTCTCATCTCGCTTTACTGCTCAGCACAGACATTTGAGATTCAAATCTTATGAGTGCAATTTATCTTGACATCTTTATGAGGGATCAGTTAAGCTTGTGTGACAGTCTCTTTCAAGTCTGTAAATAATATTTTGGGTCTCTACCTCTTTTCTTCAGAAACAGTCAGCAACTCTGATGAGGACTCCATATCAGATGACAACATCTAATCAATCTCGAAACTATCACACTCCTCAGTTCATTGGCTCTTGACACTGTGTTTCCTTTGATCTCTTCTAAATCCTTACAGTAGTTGCAGCAAACATTTAAAGTTCTCAAATGTTGGTCTTAGTTGATCATTTTAGCCACAAGACACTTCACCAATATCAGTCTGATCATTTGTAAGCATGGAAAACAATATGGAACGGGATAGCATTTTTGATGGAATTGTGGGATTTCATATGTAGGCCAAAATATAACTGCACAACTAGTGATGATAGATAGATAGACAGATAAGTTCAAAGGATGTGCCCTAGAATGTGAAATTGAATTTATTTTGGCATAGGTAAATAACAAGAGTTCAGTACATCGACATGACATACAGTGAGTCTCAAACACCATTGTTTTCTCCTTCTTACTTAAATCTCGTTTTTGAAAAACACCCCTGAAAAATAGACGAATCTCCACATAACACCGACTGTGACACAACAGTCGGGATCATTAATATGTACGACTCCAAAAATGTGCATATGCCAGCCCATGTTCAATGACAGGCAGAACTGCACAGCTGAAGCATGGCAGTTGTTCAGTGTTTGGATGTACAAATGAACACAAAGGTATTTAGTTCCTTCATCCGAGCCTCTGAAGAAACAATGGGTTAATTTTATTTTCTCTGGAAATTTCCAAACATTTCACCAACGAGACTGTTTCCTCAACTTGGGCCAATACAGAGCTGGCCTCGATGAACGTCTGAAAATATATTGATCGAGCTACCAAGCAACACTTTCTGATGTGTAATTGTTCAAGTTCAGACAGGTAATCTTTCTCTCAAAATCGTTCAATACTGTATTTACATCATCGTGTTTGCATTGGTGAAAGCATTAGAGAGAGTGCAGAAACTGCGTTGCAATGATAAGATCTTTATTCTCGCGATCAACACACTGTCATCTGTTTGCTCAATGCTCATCACGGCAACATTTTATGTGATGGGAATAGATCTAAATACTTTAAAAACATCTCACGATTCGTTAATCTCGATAGCTGTAATAGTAAAAACGTATAATATCTGTAGTAAAAGTATTCGAGAGAGTTTCACATGTAATACGTAGCTATTTCATATGCAAGCATGTCAGCCAATCACAGCAGAGGCCGGTTACACACAGCAGACACGCCCCTTCAAACAGAGCGTTTGCGCTCAGGGCTAAAATCAGGCTAGGAAAAATGCCTTTTATTTCTAAATCATGACTATTTTTGATCTAAAAAACATACTAACATTATAAGGGCAACCCAGAAAACATTATACAATAAAAATAAAAACCATTCTAGGGCACCTTTAAAAGCAAGTATAAAAAAAGGAAAAGTTTTACTGTCTCGGATCTGAAATCTCACTAACTGCCTTTTTAGTGGTAAGTGTAGATGCAAATGTACAAATTCAGCATTGCTAAGTACAAGCTATCTAATGGCAGGGCTATTTGTTGACAAATGCATCAGAGAAAGTCATTTCAAGCTATAAAGGCAAACTATGATGATGTGCCAAGCAAGATGAAAGAGCTGGCCTTTAATACCACTAGATGGCACTTTCCACACTTCACACAAAGCGTCCCTTTTCTCACACCTCTCTATCTCATGTCATCACTGAGATCACCGTAGGCATTATACAGCCATTACTACTGCATCTCATGCCTGAGAGAGAGTACTCGAAGCCCGAGACGCCAAAAAGCATTCCATCTTCTAATCCGCATCCGCAGAACGCGGCCAGAGCGAGTCCATTCAGCTAAAAACCTGTAGTGCAGCACCAGACCCTTTCAAGAGCACATAAAAAAGCATGCTGCATGAATAAATAATAGTTTGACAAAGCATGTTCTCTCAGAGTATAACATGAGTTTGATGTGGATACTAAGAGCTGGTTTTATTTATAAAGCAATTATGTTACTAAGGAATTCTGCGTAAATATTCCTCACCTTTTCAACTCTTTAGTCTAACTGGAACATCTTAAAGCAATTGTTCACCCAAAAAATCTGGAATCCTAAATATGAATTAAGCGGTTTAATAAGAATAAAACAAAATAGCAATCAGGTTATCACAATGTTTTTTAACAGTCTCTTTATGATTTTTTTGAAGTTATGAAGTTATTCAGGTTTGGACTTTGGAATGACATGATGGTAAGTAAATGATGACAGAGTTTTCATTTAGGGGGGTATATTACAATTCTGTCATCATTTATTCACCAATGTCATACAAAAAAAATATATATATATATATATAATTTTATAAATATAAAATGTTTGACTTTTTTTTCATACAATGAAAGTTAATGGGGTCCAAAACAAAATGGACCCCCAATTACTTTCTTTATTTGTACAAAAGTAAACCAATTAAAACAAATTTGGAATGTCAAACGTGAGCAAACCACAGATTTGTCATTCTTAGGGAGAACTGTCCCTTTAAGGCCGCCTGGCCTTTGTAGTAACCCTTTTCTCAATATGTTCTTATAGACGGCAGGTTAAATACCTGGGCCAAAGAAGTTTCCTGGCCCTTTAAGGATTACATAGGATTATGGTGTGAATGGCTTAAGTCTGTCTACTTTGCCTCTTAGTGTTTGTACTCAAGTCTCAGCATGCAGGCAATGGCCAACCATACTCTCTGGATAAAGGAGCGGACGTTATACAATTACCAATTGATGTATTAAAGTGAGTTCATTCATATTGAAAGCAAAATCAATATCTGTTATACAGCTGTATACCTAAATTACAACAAAAAGCAATGGCAGATGGTCAGACATCCCTCTTTAGAGGTGTGGCCTCGGGTTTAAACCGTTGTTGTGCTTACAGCCTTAGACATGGTGCTCTCTTCAGCTTTAAACCATCCCATTGTCCTGAGACTACAGTGTTTATCAGCATACTTGCCTCTAAATTTGCATCTATTTGCAACTGAAAGCTGAAGCAGTTGAAGCAGATTTCCTTCTGTGACTGAAATAGCATATTGCGTGTGTACTTAGGGCTATAAGAGTTCTTCGTCATCCTCATTTTATTTTTCGTGAAGCATTATTTTGCTTTATTATATGAGAAACTATCAACAGTGTTTCTCAGGAATCACTTACTGCACCTTTAAATCCCAGCCTTTGCGATTTGATAATTGCACTTAGCCATTTCGTGATATCTTTATTTACAGAGATTTATAATTATGCCATTAGTATACACTGATTTCCTGAAAAGTGTAAACACTGTCTTTGTGGCTTTCAAAACATTGCTCTGTTAACCACATCAACTGGGGCTCAATCAATGGCATGTGGTTACCCGTTTGATCAACCAATTGCAAATGGGAGGCTTATTCAGTAATACTTGCTTGTAAACAGTTTTATTTATTTATTGGAAATTTTTGTAACTGTGTTTGCTGTTGCTAGAGAATTTACACATTTAACATGAAAGCATCTTTCATCTGGGCCTCCCCCAAAATCTTTAATTATCTCATCTGTCAGCAGTCTTATTATATGGTTAGATGATCTTTCTCTGGGGGGGGACATTAAATTTAACATTAAATTTAATATTCTACAATAATATTGATTTGCCTGCATTGACACTTTTATACAAGAACTAATCTGAGCTGGATGATGACATCACGGTTTACTCCAGAGCAGCTATATATATATATAAAAATTAACTAAATTAATAAAAAAATTAAGCAAAAATGAAACATCACTCTACTTAAGCTGGACTGTGATGCTATTTTCTTCTGAAAAAAAAAAACTTTTTTGCATTATTTTCCTGTTATCTCTTTGAAACAATCTGTATTGTAAAAAGCGCTATATAAATAAATATGACTTGACTGAAAGCAGTGACTGCAATCTGTGGTTATTTCTCTTTCAGAGGGCTTTCCGTTCATATGAAATCACAGTATAAAATACAGCCAAATATGCCGCCGATACCGATATACATTTCCTGACAAACAGATGCAATATGTTTATTTACAGATGCAATAATGTTTATTTACAAATCTCGCTTGACTGAAAATATTAGAATTTATGACCTATTGCGCTTAAAGCAAGAAATACTCCCCTGAGTCACATCAGCTCATGCTCAGGAGGTTAAGCCTCCCTAAAACTGAAATCCTGGAACTGCCCTGTTTCACTCAATCACTTTACTCGGGAAGAAGACAGAGAGCATCCAACGGTCACACTGAGACAAATCTTCCTGTATATAAGTCATGATTTTTGCTCAGGAAATGAGAATGGAAGAGGGAAAGTAGGCCTGAACAGACTACATGCACAATTCCTTCCACATTTTACCACAGAATTGCTTCATATACAGCTAAAAGCATTATTAATGATCCAAAATATGAATTAAACAAACATCAAACTTGCAGGCTGTGATGAGAGGACACAGATGAGAGCTCTGTGTCTATGGAAGGGCTCCATGTGCTCATCAGCATCGGCAGTGAGAGAAGTCACACTCACTGTAATGAACATGTGACAGCTGCCTCTCAGCCTCGACTCACATTTATTTTCTTCATCATTACCTCTCTCGGCCCGAGTGAGCCTCGATTAACAAGCGAGCTCTAATTACTCTAATTATTAATAGAGCAGTAAAGCAGCCGTTTGACTCTTACAGGATGATCAGAATCTCATCGGGATCTTTGTTTATCCTGCCATGCAGATGTAATGGGCAATACAATATACAGCTTTCACAAATAATGTCACAGTGTAAGTTGGCAATGCTGTATATGCACATCCTGGAACAACATTCCTATCCGAAAACCCCTAAACCCTAAACCTAACCCTAACCCTACCTATATTTTATCCCTAAAATCAGAGTGAAATGACAGGTGATTAACACGGATAGAAGCACCTAAAGCTGTGTTCACATCAGAAGCAGCGACAAAGCTACACGATCCCATTCATTTCAATGGAGAGCTGGCAACACAAGCGCCAGTGACCGTTGGCGACAGGAGACCAGATAGACCGGCATTTGCCCCTTTGTTGCAGATAAATATTCGCAATGGCAGAGAGCACTTGCTGTTTCTCCAGGAAGTAACATGTTGTACTTAGTGAAAATAGGTTTCATATTATACTTTCACAAGTTGAAAACTTAAAAAGCTGAAAACAGCACCAGAAATTAGAGAACAGAATGAGACAGTTTAGACAGGTTCATACATTAAATGAATATGATGACACTGGCATATTTAATTAATTTAATTGACAAAACACAATAAAATTAACTTTAATTCCATGAATTCAACGTTCTATAAACGTCAAATGGTTTTAAATGCTGTCAATACTAATGAAATTATATAGATTCATCCCATTTAGATACATTAAAGTTAATATACCCATGTTTCTTAAGAATTTGTGGTTGCCTCTCAATGACTGTTTATAGTCTTTTGAGCTAGTGGTGCATGAATCTGTGGTTTCCAGAGTTGTAACTTGACAAGTAAAAACTAATATGTCTGCTCGGCCATGTCATGCCTCTAGCTGTTCATTTGGACCATTTGTAAATGGCTGTTGCCGGGGAACCGAGCCACGTGAGATCTCCGGTTTCGCAATGGTTGACTTCCCTCTCTGCAAAGTGTGTTATTAATTTCTGAATGCAATGCAATAGGAGTTAAATAAACGCTTTGCTTTGTGATCAACTCTAAATTTCTAGATTTGTTCAACCAAAAAAAGAAAACAAAAAAAATAAGTGTTTTAAAGGCTGATCTCAGATCTACTACAGTAATCCATTCAAATAAGCCTGAGGATTAAGGCATTAGACACTCAACAGTAAAGCATGCTGGAAACTGCAGGGACTGTGTAGCAGTTTCATGATATATATATATATATATATATATATATATATATATATATATATATATATATATATATATATATATATATATATATATATATATATATAATGCCTTTATATATATAATGCCTTATATATTGTGTATGTCTACACATAGTGCAATTCTTGGTCTGTTTTGATGGAGATGTTATGTTGTGACAGTCGGTTTTGATGGAGCATTTGGTTGTTTATGACCAAAAAATACAAATGTATGAAGCATGGTCTACAAGAACCATTACTGGTCACATACTCTGAGCACTGCTTGTTGGTAAAATGTTTCCCCTACCTCTCTCTCTCTCTGACAGGTGAAAAGGATTGATGCACTTAGTAAACCTCAAATAAATCACAAGGTCATTGCCATGCCTCAGTGACCTCTATAAATACACATTTATGGATACACTCATGTGTCCTCTAGTTATAGCAGTACTCACTGTTTATCAGCTGCTGCAGGAAAAAAGTTTATAATTACAGAAAAGTAAATAGACTTTCTGAATTGCCTTATCATTTATTGGGAAAGAAGCTCTTGCATTAATCGTCACACTAGATTATATATTTTTTAATTTTCCCATTTTGTCAAGTCACCTTTAATCATATAGTGCTTTTTGCAATACAGAGAGTTTCAAAGAAGCTTTAAAGTGATACATCTTAAAAGTGAAGTCTTCAAAGACTATTGTGTCATTATTCTGCTCAAGTCAGCTCAGTGTTGATTCAGTTCACGTCAATAACTGAAAAACTCATCAATTATGAAATGAGTTAAATTCACCTATAAGCAGCTCAAAAGACAATGGTGTTGTAATTCATTTTATGTTAGTTCAATGTTGCTTCAGTTCAGTTCAATAACAGTGACGATGTTGCGAAATTCATCAACAGAGGGTATGCACTGATGTCACTTTCCCGCCGGGACATGTCCCCTCAGCTGGACAGTGGAAAAACATCAAACATGACTTGAGTAGGGGAAACTGTGAAAACGAGAGTAAAACACACAATTATCTCCTTAAATTAAAGGCAGTTGGAGTCGAGAAATCGAGTTTCCTGACATGTAAATGATTTAGATGATGGGGAAATACATGGTTAATTTACAATGTAAAGGAAAAATCGGTAACACTTCTTACTTACTGCATAATTAATAAGGGATTACTGAATAACTAATAGGTAATTATTTATTAACACTTAAGTCACTACTGTTAACTACTAAGGAAGATGTGTTAACTAATCAGCATGTAATATAACTGTATGATTGTGTTAAGGATCAGTAAGTTCATCAATAACTAATGAATTCTGTCACCTCCTTATTATTAATTATCTATTAAGTAAGGCTAAAGAAAAATAACTATGAAGTAACTACTAATGAACAGTCATACACAGTATTCACTACAATAATCCATTTTTTTTTTACTCTGGAGTGGTGGATGTACACACATCAAGTAGGCTACTTGAGTAAAAGTACAGATACCCCAATAAAATATGACTCCAGTAAATTTAGAATTAGGTCTATTCATTTTCAAAATTACCTTAAAGTCCAAATGTAATTAATTAAGTCCAAATAAGTACTTAAAAAGTAAAAAGCACTGATCAATGTTTACTTTTTTTTTTTTTTAGTCATTCTTCAGCACTAATAAGAAAGATATCAAGTGCAGACATTTACCTATAGGCTATATATTGATAAGCAAACTGTTTATTTCATTAGAACAAACTTATCATAATGTAGCCTACATTACACCTTATTATTATACTTAGTTCTTATACATTTTAAACTTATTTTGCACCATTCAAGTTCCGGCAATATGGCAGTAGCCTACATATTACAGTGATTTGGTGATGCAAGAGCGCGGACATTTGCATCTTCTTTTGGAGAGTTCTCAGCGCAGACGATTTGATGCATTTCTTCGGCGAAATACAGGTTTGTCTACGTTTTAGTTAATCTATAAAATAATTACTATTCTGTAAATCATTTTATTTATGCAAGGCAACATACAAGGACACAATGTCAGTTAGCCTAGCTAACTTAAGTCTTTTAACGCCTGATCCCTTGCATAAAACAAATATAAAGATACTAAATCTATTTACATCAGATGTTAAAACATGTTCTTAGAGCTATGCACTGTTTGTTTATGGGCAGGTTATGGAGTCAGTCACAGCATCTTTCGGCAATGAGTGAAACGCAGGGCGGCGGTTGAAGTTAAGCGGTTTCCCCGCCGAACACGAGCCCAGCTCCCGCAGGAGATCCAGCACCACTATACCGTGGAAACGGGAGAACAGAGACCGCTTGATTACACTTGAATTGCTTTCAAAGGTTTAACTTTTGGTGTTTGTTAAACGAGTTTAAATGTAGGCAGTATTGCACTTGTTAAAAATAAATAAAATAGGTTGTATTCAGAAATGTTCTCATCTGAAATAAAGGAAGATATCATGTACGTAAACGAGTCATTGTCATGTATTTTACAAAGGTTAGATGATTACGTTAATAGTGTTTTTTTTTGTTTGATTTGAGTCAGAAGTATGTGGTAATTCTTTATTAATTACTAATGGGTTCCCTATTTTTTACACTTTAGAATACTGTATCAGGTTCTAAGTAATTCCTGAAGAGTTATCTAATAATTCTTTATTAATAATAAGTTCCCTATATTTTTCTTTTAGAATACTGTTTCAGGTTATAAGTATACTAATTCTTGGATAATTATTTGATAATTCTTTATTAATTACTAATGGGTTCCCTATATTTTGACTTTAGAATACTGTTTCAGGTTCTAAGTAATGCCTGCTGTATTATTTGATAATTATTAATTACTAATAAGCTCCCTATATTTTCAGTTTCAGTCGTTGCCTCAAATACATGAATTTACTCCATGGCATTCTATGCTGAGGAATAAAGACACACACAGTATTGTATATAAAATATAAAAACTAATCATAAGTTAGTTATGGCAAGGCATTTGAGTGGGGTTCTTTTCTGAAGTTGATCTCTTACAGAACACACTCACAAAACCACACAAGCAAAAACCTCTAACATTTATGTATTTATTAAAATTGTATTTTCATAATACTACTTCTATTAATAACATTAGTAAATAAGAAAGGCCATAACTCAATGTTGTTTTGACTGTTCAGTAGTTACTTCTTATTTAGTAGTTAACAGTAGTGAAGAAGTAGTTAATGAAGAATTAATTATTAGTTCTTCAATAATTTCTTATTAGTTATGCAGTAAGTAAGAAACAGTATTCTGAAGTGTTACCCAAAAATCTAATTGTATTTTTATAAAGAGAATAGCCTACATGTAATTTTTACTGTGCAATATAGTTTCTTGAAGTAAAATGTATGAATTACATTAATACACTGGGAAATCTGGATGATTACTAATATAATTTTTATATCGCATCATATCACACAGCCCTTACATTTTTTAGACATTGTGACTTTCTGTAAAGCCGTTTGGAAGCGATGTGTATTGTGAAGTAATATGTAACATACATTTGACTTGACGCTTGTTTGCACTTCAAGACAGGATATGTTGGTGAAATTAAAGTAATGAGGACATCAATGGATATTCTGGTTGTTTCAAAATATTTTGTAGAAATAAAACTCCGCCCACTGTGACATCATGTGCATACCCTCTATTATGTGAAGTCGAATCAGCTATAAAGACATTGTTTTATAATATCAATACCATCCTGTTTTGGTGAAGGTCGGCCAACCATATTGTGTAGTTTATTACAAATACATAATAATAAAAAACTAAAAAAAACATTACACTTCACCTCTTATCATAGGGGTTCATTGGGAGACTTGCTCTAAATAGGCTCTGTGCAGTAGAGGAAGTTGAAATTGCATGCGAGATGATAAGCTATCACGTCCGTGCCGGTTTTGGAGATGCAATTGGCTTTTATTAATCCTCTCTACTTTCAGCTAGCATTGCAGAGAGTTTTCTAAATGTAAGTCATTAGAGATGAACAATTGCTTTAAGCTGATGCAGCACGTTGTACCTCTTTTTCATGCCCCACATAGATGAAATGATTGTATGGCAGAGCTAATGGCCATGGCTGTGGGAGGGATGCCTCTTCTCAGCTGGAAATAAAAATGATGACATTTAAGAAATGCGTCCGACTGATTCGTTGAGATGAATAACATTAGCGGCGCAACAGAAATATATTTACCTATTCCGGAGATGTTAGGCTTGAGGGGTTTTAAAAATTCACACAACACGCAAACACTCTTTATGTTCCAAATCATTCCACGCCAAAAACAGTGTTGTGCAAAGAAAGTGGAATGATATGATGTGAAACAGTCTGGAGTTTCGCTTACTCAATGTGAAAGTGATAGTGAGCGAGGGTCCAAGAGGCAAGGACGAATATTGATAATGTTCTGAATTACTCAGGAGAAATGCATCTTGAGAGCTAGAAAGCTTCAGAGGAGATGTCTATTAAAGCAATAAGCTACAAGAGGCCGTGTGTTACAGTGATTTTAATACGGGGTGTTTTGGGCATGATGTGAAGCCCCTTACCCATGGTAAAAATCACAGGCCTTGCTTTTGAGTGGATTATTGGAACAACAGAAACTTCAAAAAAGGCATCAGTTCACTATATAGTTAAATAGTCCTCAAAATGTGAATTAATGATTCATCCCCCAAGTAATATGCTCATTAGGAGAACCGGCAGTTACCAAGCAATGTAGCAAATTGCATTAGTGGTGGGGATTTTTTGGTGAGTCTTTCTGCAGGTTACACAGGTGTCTTCATAAGTGGGGGATTTGAATCATTCATTTAACCAATTCATACAAAAATGCTAGAAACAGTCACTGAGTCATTAATCGAAGATATGTTCAGGAACATAAACAAGTGACTGAATGATTCAATAACTCAACCAAAAGACATTCAACTGATTTGTTTAAAAACAATGAAACATTTAGTAGCAAACTCTATACTGTGGGTTGCTCTGTGTTGAAACAGTTCTGCTTTTTCGTTGGCAGAGCAAAAACAAACAAAGTAACTGGCATTATTCTGTCTAATTTTGTTTATCAAACTGTTTTATATTCCAAAATCATGCTGCCACAAATGTTGTTGCTAGTTCTGATAGACAGACAGTAGATAGTTACATAGCTAGGAAGGGGTTGGATAATACATAATAACAACAGTCATTAAAGATGTGCATATGTAATGGCAAAAAATAAATGTGAAGCCCTTTTGTTTTGGAGGAGGAGGCAGCCCAGTCTAGTCTGAGACCGTATAGCAGCAAACACATGGTTCAGGAGAGAATTAATGTGTCCCAATGCCATATATTGTTGAGTTTACATTGTTTATAGGACTAGAATTCATAAATGATTGAGTACATGACCAAATCATTCACTTTCACCACTAGAAAATATGATGTTGCCTATATTTAGAATCAACCTGAGGCTCTATAAACAGGATTCCACAGACAGTACATTTTGAATATCTGCCTCAGAAATCCCCCTCACAAATGCCTTGCATTATAAGGGAAAACTGTCCGTCACATTAAGCTTTCTGAATACGACCTCTGAAGGCTCTCTCCCAATCCCATCTCCCAAAGTGAAAAATTGTGTCACTTGTCACTTTTGAATAGTAATTCCTTCCGATGGATTTGGTAACACTTGAGTCATTACTAGTGTGCTACCATGATCTTCACTTTAGAATACTGATCCAAATAATTAGTAGTTCCTTTAGAAGGATGTAGTAACACTTGAGTCATTACTATCCAAAACCTTACAAAAACCTCAAAAGCTTACAATGTCTTCAATATTAGGGAGTTATCATGCTTTTCACTTTAGAATACTGATCTTAATTTTGAGTAGTTCCTTTAGAAGGATGTAGTACTACTTGAGTCATTACTAGTGGGTTACTGAGGCGAGCAGGACGAGGTCGAGGGCCGTGGGGGGACGGTGCAAGACCGGTGCTGTGATTACTGATTACGTATCTCTCCCGGAGGAGCAGAAGCATAAAAGGAGGAGCGATGACAGTGGAGATTGAGAGAGGACAGGCCTGGACTATTTTATTTAATGTTTTTTATTTTTTATTATGTGTGGCAGCAGTCGACCGTGAAGGACTGCCGTCTTTACTTTCGTTTTTGTATTTGTTTAATTATTTATAATTAAAATTGTTGAACATTCGCCGGTTCCCGCCTCCTTCTTCCCATAACATCTGCATTATAGTTACCATTACCTTATATTATACATTATGCATTATTCCTGTTAATTATGAAGCTGTAGTAGTTATATAGTAGTCCTCTGGGAGGTATGAAAAAAAAATAGTTACTTATTATCAGTGGTGGACAGTAACGAAGTAAATGTAATTCGTTACTGTACTTAAGTAGCTTTTTTGCGTATCTGTACTTTACTCAAGTATTTCAATTTGTGGAGACTTTTACTTTAACTCCACTACATTTCAAAGTCAAATATCTTACTTTTTACTCTACTACATTTTCAAAATCAGTCGTTCCTTTTTATTTATGAGTGGATAAAAACGTAACTGGTCAAACGAGCCACCAATCAATCACAGTACAGCGCGCGCGCTTTGTTTTGAATTGCCTGCGCGAACCACCAGAGCCGTTAAATATGAGAGTTTCGAATGGCCCCGTCCCAAACGGCACACTTCATGTGCACCTTCGGTCTAGTGGACTGCTACGTGCGCGTGTCCGTTAAGTACGTGTGAGTAGCGTGTCCCATTTGTCATTTTAGCCATTTTTGCCATTGCCATTTGTCGATTTGCGCCCTCGATGCGCACCTTTGCCGAGTCCGCACTGATGCGGTATCCGCCGCCGTACGGCTGACGTTATTCGTGTAGCTCTCAATAGTTCCAAACAAATCGCGTTGCCAATGATTTTAAGCGGAGCAGAGAGCAGCAGTTATTATTGTATATATTTTTTTTTCCGGGGAGTAGCAGAAACACTGCATTAATACGTGTGTTTAATTCTGGAGGGAAATTGGCTGCTCCCATAACAGCATAATAGTGTGTGTGTGTGTGTGTATATATATGTGTGTGTATATATATATATATATATATTTCGTCCACCACTGCTTATTATCTAATAGCGAACTACCACATAGCCTCAACTGAGTGCTATTACTTACTAATTCGTTAATTAGAGTTTCTTGTTAGTTAATAGTAGTTACTGGAGTGTTAATAATGCATTACTCATTTGTTCGGGTACAGTTATTCATTAATGACGGAACAGTATTCTAAAGTGTTACCAAATATTCCTAATATTTTAAACCTTGAATTGAAAGTAGCTCATTTTACCTGATGAGACATGCCTTCAGAAGCACCCGTAAGCGTTGTGTTTGTGATGTTTGAGTTGGGGGAGGCGCAATGCACGAAAGGGGCGTTTGCTGTATTTTTGTAATTCCGCTAGGTGCCACTAGTGTTGCAGAAACTACATACTACTCTCAAGCAACAGCATTTGACACAAAAAAACACAATTCCGACTTCTGTCGAATGAATGCTGTAGATTGAGCTTAACTTGTACTGAACCTGAAATATTCTTTCAAGTATTTATACTGTTCTCATTCATATAGGTTTCGTGCTAACGAATTGTCCCGTCACCCTAGAATGGATAATCAGTCAAGAGAATGCATGGATGTTAATGAATTGGTGCATATTTGGAGGATTGTCTAGGCTCAGTTCTCTCCCCTGTGAAGACAAGCAGAGTAAAGCAGAATCTAATCTCTTTGGCATTGCCCCACTGACAGTCTGGGTTGCATCAGCCAGTGTGAACTAGAATGAATGCACCAAGACTAAACCGACAGATTCGTGCAAGAAGTCAACACACACGTGGTTGCTGCTGTCAGTGAATAGCCTCAGAGGTAGAACAGTGCAAGTGCATGGTGTCTAGAGAAATATCCATAAGAACTGTGATCAAATATAAAAAGATATTTCAAATTTGCCACTTAATGTGATTTAAAAGAACACATCAAAGGATTGTCCCGTTCTTACTAAAATGAAGTTGTCATAACGGTTTCTGTAGACGTCCATGTCATCGATCGGGCAGAGGCTGTCAGCTGTAGATCCAGACTGTGATGATAATTAAAGTCTAACTGACAAAGATGATTCAAAACACAAATGAAAATAGATCTGAGTGTCCACATCCTCTATGTGGCTTTGAAATACCATATTATGATATTCATTTATTTTTTTTTATTTTTTTATTTTTTTAGACACTGAAAGGTCCAATGATCAAGCCTTCATCTTTTGGAAAATAATGATTTTTTTCAAACATAATGACACATTATATTCAGGTGTGTTTAATTAATGTTCTTTTTGAAACATTTGACCAGTCTGTGACTGAAACTAAGGGAGGGCTTGTAAAAAGTAATTATCATCAAATGTTCCTCTGCCAGTCTAAAAAAATGAAATGATTACGGTTGTCGATTCAACACATTAATTTGAAACAATTAATGATGTTCAATTAATTAATCAACCCTGCCCCATATGTACATTTTGTAATAATGAATTTTCCAAAGTTTTCAAAGCTGAACTGAAATATATCTTGAAACAGCGTCTTATAGAGTCAGTGGTCCATTACAGTGAAAAAAAAGTGGCCATGTATGAATTAAAAAATGTTTTAATAGCACAGAATCAATGCATGAACTCATCTTTATGAACAACCCCTAGTCTTGGAATAAACAACAAATTAGCAAAATTGATTGCTGTGGACTTTAGAGGACTGATGGACCAGCTAACAGCTAGGGGATGTTTTCAGAACTTTAGCTAATGTTGTGACATGCTAAGGTTCTCTCAAAATTATGAACAAATGTTCATCCAGTAATGTTAATAAAACATTATTTCAATGTTATCTGGTCTTTAATAATATTAGTAAAAAAAACTAAAAAACATCATTTATACATTGCTAATGCAGCAATGTTACTTGTTCAGAGAAGTTTTTAATGAATGTTCCCATTGTGTCGGCAAAATGCTAAAATGAACCAAGAAAATACGTTTAAAAAAAAAAAAAAAAAAAAAAAAAGAGAACATCTAGAAATAACATGTTTTTTTAAATTAATGGGAATGTTAGCAAAACGTTCTTAGAACATGTTAGCTGGGCAGTGAAAAGGAAATTAAAGATCAACAAATTGACTCCAAAAGCCATTTTTTTATCATTTCTTTTCCATGCTGTTTACTCATCTGCCACAATAATATAATGTCTACGAATGATGGTCTCTTGGAAATTTTTCTATAGGCAAACACTGATATGCAAGTAACGAGAATATTTACTAAGGTACATCATGCAACAAATTTGATTACTTTTTATCAACTGACAAAACAAACTAACAAGGAGAAACAAACTAAAATCATCTGTTATCACTCTTCAAAAATGGGTATACATTCATTCAGTGTCTGAGAGCCTATATAGACATCGGAACAATAACTGAATGTGATGTCTTAAAGCTCACAGTGCTGATTTAAAAAGGGGCAGATCTAATCAGAGAGAAGGACACTGGGGCTTTAGAGCAGGCTCTCGCAGTGCCACTATTCAGGTCATGGAGCCATTCCAAAATTGACTTACCCCGGTTAAACTGTCTGTTGATCGCATGCATGTCTGAGATCCACCACTGGTAGCTGATTGCCAATCCCTGTGGGAAAAAAAGGAGACAGAAAAGACGTCACTTTGTGCATTAGAATCTATAAAGAGCAATGACTTTTCCTTAGACATCAAAACAAAAACGCAAAATGTGAGATGGACTTTCATTGTGCAAAGCCATTTACTAATCTTTTTAAACTGCCAAAAAATAAATGAATAATACTAATAATAATCAAGCAGCCGTGAAAATCCTATTAGCGCTATACTTCTCCTAACTTGCCTAAAAAGAAGCACATGAGACAAAATAATGAATAGCAGCTCTTTTCAGCGCTTTTCCTTTTTGGATAATTCCTCTATTTATATCATGCAATACTTCATGTCTTTAGAAATTAATATTCACTGCTCAAAAGATGCAATGATATGCTATGCAAATAAGATGACACTAATGAGTTAGCGATTATTAACACTCCATTAATTCAGTACGTCTTTTTTCTGTGAGCTCCATGCACATCCACACAGAGTGCTAATGAATGTTCGGCATATCAATGTTAAAATTCCAACATAAAGACAATTAATCGTGGAAATGGAAAAACAGTCTACAGGAAGATGACTTTTGAACATATGAGAAAGTATGAGAAGCCTGAGTACAAGTACAATTTAGGTACAGCTTACAAGGGACAGTCTGCTAATGTGCAAGAATGCATTACTCAGTGTTGTTATTGTTAACTAAAATGAAAATTATTCAAAATGTTTTTCGGTAAAAATTTATTCAAATTAAATTTAAATATTCGATGAAAGTTGGCATGAAAAGGAAATTGTGAAAGCCTTTTCTTCCCTAGCCTGATGTACATCCAAGTGAAACGGCTGCTCGAACAAGAATAAGGATGTAGGGCGGGACTTGTTGGTCCATTGGGAATTGATTGGTTGTGGTTTGCTATTGCAGTGATGTCATGTGAGTGACAGGTGACACATCATCAGATAAAAAATCATGATGTTAAAAATCATAATGATGGAAACGGATAATTAAAAAAAAATACTGCAATATTCCATAAAATATATAAATTGTCCATTTTGATTTCATGGTGACTTTAAACGTAAAAAAAAAAACTGTAAGAAAAAAAAATCTACACATAATCTGATTAAGAGATAGATACATGTGATTTCCTTCTACGGAATGGGCTACGACACTTCTGATGTGCAAAGTAAACATGGAACATAGTGTTTATGAGGATTAATAGAGTTATTCTATGAATGTTTACTAGGCAGTCTGACAGCTGTTAGACTGAAGCTGTTTTTAACCAGAATGTTTCGCCTGTTGGTAGTCTCGGGCATCTGCCTGAGGGGAGCAGCTGAAAGTTATGTTCTGGGTCAGATGGGTCTTTTTAGTATGTGTGGCGGTGTGTTGGAAGTTCATGGAATCAGCTGAGGGGAGATCTGTACTTGTGACCTTTGAGGTTTTAGTGAGGATGCGTTCATTCTTTTTTGTTGTTGTTGTTAGGAAGTCAGCAATGCCTTACCACACACTGATAGACAATGTCAGAATCCTTTCCACAATAGCAGAGTAAAATGCTAGAAGACTAGAAGGCCTTAGTTCAGTTTGGACAATTGTGAAGCTTTTATAAACATGCCTTTTATTGCAAGAAAAACATTACTGCCAGTGAATGTTGCTTTCAGTTAAAACAGCTCAAACATTAATTTTAGTCTGGGACTATCTTAAACCTGGTCTGTGAAACTGGAGGTAAGTGTACAATAGAAATGACATTTAAGTATACTATAGTTTATATAATTAAAGACTAATTATGAAAAGATTATGAAACAACCAAGATTATGTCTTACTTAAGTGGGTCAAAATAAGCACTCAAAAGTTCAGCTAATTGCATTTCATATACATTTAAACAATAATACATTCTAATTTAATTGAAATTAAAATCCAGTGAAGTGTCCAAAAACATTACATTCGGTTTGCACCAAAGTATTTGCTTTTGAGGTATATTATTTCCATAATAAGTACTCTTTTGAAAAGTATGCTAAAATATACAAATATTTTACAATGGAATGACCATTACAATCGCAAATTCAACAGTTATTTTGTATTCTTGAATTTGGAAAAGTCCTCTAACACGCCACTAATTAGCATTACAAATTATGTTTTTGTTGCTTTTTATTAGCACCTTTTCTATCTTTAATAGCTGACTTGTTCACTAGCAGTTCACAAATTCATACCAAGCAGTGCAAGGGTATTAAAATAGTTTAAAATTAACTTCCCATTGACCTTTTAAAGGTTTAGCACTGGCAATTGTGATTAGCCTCTAGCTTTAGTTACACTACTATACAATCACTTGCAAAAAAGAATCACTATTATAATCACTACTATTATAATTGTAAATACATGAAAACATATAGGCCTACAGTAGTTATTTTAAAGTGTTTCTGTATCTGAATGTCTCTTTCACCTATGGTCAGCTTTCATTTGCTTATATCAAGCCTGCTACTGTAGCATTCACACAAGACTCCTCTGAAAAGAGATCTCAGGATTACTAGTACCGAAGCCAAAAAAAAAAAAAAACTTTCCCATGGATATCTCGAGCACTGCAACTGTCAATAAAGCACTGTTGATGTGGTATAATTAGCTGGTCAGTGTGTCATTTGCATTCCCTTAAAAGAAGTCTCAGGCAGCTGTCATTTAGCAAAAGCCTGTGAAACCCCAAAAGCAGCGGAACCCAGAGCTCTGCAGAGACGGGGTTCATGGATTTGGGTGCTATTCTTTTAGTTACTCATCATAATGAGTCCATTTAGCTGGTCAATGACCCATTTAATGGCACAGAGCAGGCTTTGGAAGCACTGCGTCCTTGGCAGGGCAGATTTTGCAGCTGCCCTGGCGTATGCTACCTTTAACCCAAACTGTGGTCTCTCTCAACAACCCCACTATCCATGCAATTCCATATATGCGGGGACCAAGAGCAGCTCAAAATGTGACTTCTAAACCTGTAGCACAGCTATGTGTGTAAAACAATATGGAATATAATGTGTGCTTTAATTCATTCAAGTTTTTAATTATAGCTGTTTTTACAAGTAAACAATCTATAAAGTTACAAATCACAGTCCACGGCAAAGGGAGTAAATCCCTTCAACAGAAAAACACTCGCCTGAAGCGCTTTGTTTGTAGTCCTGTAATTTTTTCCGTGATTTAGCTACATCACCATGTTACACATCTCCATAATGCCTGCCTACTGGCCACACTCAAACAACAGTTGGGTAAGGGATTTAGCTTTGTCTAGTAGACCTGTTGCATGGACTTTCAATACCGATGCCGTTACCATAGATATAATACTGTTTACAGCTGCTCATGAAGCCTTGGGACCTGAAAACCAATGTTACATTTCTGTCATACACTCGGTTGACCAATCACGACAGACTGCACTTTTCATAAAGACAGGCTTTAAAGAAACAGGTACTAAAACGAAAAGAGGTGCTGCAGCAATGTACAGAATATGAGAAACATAATGTGTTTGTTTGAACTTTAAGGGGCAGTTTTCCAGACTTAGATTAAGCCTATAGTCCTAGACTAAAAGGGCCTTTTAAACCAGATTAACAGTAATCATCTTTCTCTGTCATGGTTTTAACTTCAGATTAACATTGTGTTTCAAAGAAGACACACGTCTTGCTTGGATCCATAGAGTCATGGTCAGTATTATTGGCACACTTGGCAAATTATTATCATGAAAATGTTTTCTGTTATACATGTTTGCCACAATTAATGGCACCCTTTTATACAATACTTTTTGTAGCCTTCTGAGTTTTCTCCTATAATGCCTGATGAGTTTGGAGAACACCTGACAGGAGATCAAAGAGCAATCCTCCACACATAATCTACAGATTCTTCAGATGTTGGTAGACTTTCCTCTTACGTTTTCAATAGGGTTCAGGTCAAGGGACTGGGAACCTTAATTTCATTATAAATAAACCTTAATGCCTTGCATTAAGACAATATAGACACGCATTCTCTTCCAGGCTGATTTGTAACATGTCCTGTTGATTGGAACTTCTTAATTATTGCCCTGATGGTTGAAATGGAATTTTGCACACTACTTTCTTAAGTTTTTTTTAAGCTTGTTATTGTGTTATTGTAAAGCTATAATATTTGTTTTTAAGCCACAACTAACTATACTATATTAAGGCCTACGCCTGGCTTAATTTAAACCCTGTCTGGGAAACCACCACAATACGATGTACAATTATGTATTGTGACCAACCTCAAACCATTTCCAAAACGAAAGCCACTTCTTGGCCATCTTAAACGTTTGCCTCATGTGCAGTTCTGAGAAGACCCTGACCTATATGTGATGTAAGCATGACAGGGAGAGCCGTTGGATGGGCCGGTGCTCACAGGAGATCGGACCCCATATGGTCCTGAAGAGCATATCACCGGCACACTAACCATGAGCGCCGCAGCGGCCCGTGCAACCTACTGCCGCTCAGCTCTGATTGATAGCCTCTGTTCAGCTGCTGACAAGGGAAGGAGGCTACACATGCATATGTGGGAAAAAACAGCCCAGCCATGGTTCACCTTAGCTTTGCCGCAGCTGCTTCAGATAAAAAAACAACAACAACATCATGGCCAAGGCACGTCTTCTGAGACCTGGGTCTTTGAAATGCAAAATGGGATCACCCTTGAGTTAAATATTTGAACTGATCTCCTTCATTAGGAGAGTAAGGATGTGTTTACTGCAGACAATGGCCATTGATTTCATTCATCAATACTGTTAATAGAAATGTTTATTAATGGCATGTTATCTATGCAATCTCACAACAACTCCCATCCCACAAAGATACAGAGCTAAATTATTTGTTTCCTTACATTTATGACTTAGCACTGATGCCAACTGTACAGAAACCCCCTAAAGGGATTTTCCCTGGTGCATAAGCATTACTCACAGGCTTTTGGGTGATTTCAATATAATCTCATTATCCTCGGAATCCTGGTGCTCCTGACCTTTGGAGCTGTTGCTAAAGTCCTCCCTGGGTAGATGTAGAATTTTACGTTAAGAAACTGTTCCAATGCACATTTGCCCTCTTTACCACTCGCTCTCTGTAACAGAGCAGTCTTGGTAAAAAGATACACTTTTCCCCCTCACTTAACAGTTATTTCAAATTCTATTCATCCTTACAGGTACAAACAGAGTCTTGTTTCAAGGTAAAAAGAGAATGGGACTAAAGAAGAATGAGGAAAACTATGAACACAAGAAGAAAAAGAGAGAGAGAAAAAATGAAGGTCGTATTTGTTTGGAGCGAACTGACAAAGCCTTTTTATTGTCAGTGTGTGTCAGTGTATTTGTTCCAAAAAGAAGCCAGGCAAACCCAAACAACAGAGAGGAAATATACTGTCAGCTTTATTGACTTCACTGCTCACTCCAGTGATATTGAACTCTGCATGTGGTTATTGTGAAATATACAAGATTGCCTGTTTGCATATAGTAATGTATTGCACATATTAATTAATATATTAATTAATTATCTTACTCTTAGTGCAACTCAGTAAGCATCAGCAAAATAATGCTTTTCTGTAAAGGCAAAAAACATCCATGAGTGCATGGAAGTCGAAATGGTATGGTTTATTGCAATCTGCTGTCAAATATTTGTGTCTATTGTCTTTGGACCTTTACATTGCAACATGGAACAACTAACTGGCATGCTGCGGTACATTGGCATAATTTCAGTTAAATACTGTGTGTAAAAAAGGTCTATGGTCAACAGATGTATGACAACATTCACTTTCAAATCAAGCAGCTTTCTGTTGGAGCAAAATCTGCTTGGGAAACATTTTCATCCTCACACGAAACTCCCAATTCCGTGGATTCCTGTTGGAATGACTGGATTTCGCCCTCAAGGTTTCGTTGAATAACGGTAAATGTGACCGCACCATAGGCCCTGTTTACACCTGGGGCCCTATCTTGCACCCGGCGCAAATGACTTTGTACACTGACGCATGTATCATTCGTATTTTGCACCCACGCAAAACGGACTTTTCCCTCCACAGACGCACGAAGGCAAACTAGAGAATGAACTTGCGCTCCCTGGGCGGGTCGGCGCAAAAAAGGAGGCGTGTTCCGGCGCAAACAATCCCTGGTGCTATTTTGCAGTTGCAGAAAACAATTGCGCCACTGACCAGAATAAACCTAGTGTAAAGTCAGTGGCGTGTTGAGCGTACGTTCAGATGCTATTTTAAGCGTGCATGCTTGGTCATAATACAGAGTGTGAACAACGCGCATACACTGTAGATGATTCTCTCATCTACACAGATGCATTTTCCTTTTTGCAAATGATACATTATTATAAGGAAAAATATTAAAACACGAGGGAAATCATTGTTGTGTCCATAGGCACAAAGCTTACATAGTTACCCAAATTATTATATGCATGTATAACCGAAGCTAATTTGGGTGGGTTTGTCCCATCCCCAATGTCACTTCTCTTTCTTTTACGGCCCTGACGAGAACATCGATCTCCTCGGCTGTGAACCGATTCTGAAGCGCTCCTGGTAAATGCGCCGTTATAATAGTATTGCGCCATGGAACAAGCGCACCTCGTTCATCATGCTCTTAAAGGGAATGTGATATGACGCTCTGATTGGTTTATTTCACGTTACGCCCAAACCACACCTATGAATAATGAAGCTACTTCAGACCAACCCCTTTTAAACTTGCGTCGGGCGCAAGAGACATTTATCCCGCCGGTAAAATAGCAACAGCGCCCAAGACCCGCCCACAAAGTTACTTGCGCTTCGCGCTTGATACTTGCGTTTCAGATCGTTAAAATAGGGCCCCTGGTATTAAGATGCATTTTGGTCGATCGGATAACAAGTGGACGAGGGAGACACATTCTTGTTTACACCTGGTGTTTAAATCCATCTCTTTTGTCCACTTTCAATCACGTCCCCCCTGATTTCTTCGAGTGGAGAGTAAATGTATGTTTTTTTGTTCATGTATGTCAATCTAATGGACAAAACAAGCTCACGCACTTTACATATGAATGAGACCGGAGATGACAGGAAAACACACGGAGAGCATCAGCTTTTATTTCTGCTCTGACAGCCATAAGATCATGCCGAATGCAGTGAGTGCATGTTAGAAATCAGGAATGGTGAGAGAACATTGTGATTGGTACGTTTTTCATCTTCAAACTAACTTGGTTCTTCAGCCGACAAAGTTTAAATCCCATCTGTCTAGTGCACTTCCCATAATGTGTACACATTAAGTCAGTAGTCAGAGAGAAGGCGGTCTTTTGTTGCTGTTTGAACGCATTCGACCACATGAGCATTTACACTATGAAAGCAATTCGGTTGAATGTATTTTTGACTACCTCTGGAAGTGGTCAAACGTGGACAAGCTCAAAAACGTTTTAGACCCCATTTACACCTGTATATAGCGTAGTCCACTTGTAATCCGATCAACCAAAACACATCTTAATACCAGGTGTAAGCAGGGCCTTAGAGCAGTCATTTTTCCTTCATAATTGTGGTCTCGTTTTTCAGCATCTCGCACATGACAGGGTGTTCTAAAAACTAAAAAAGCTAGGTAGTTAAAAGCATTTCACGAGAAACGAGAACTTGCATATTTTTTACTCTATACTGCCCTGCGTCTCAAGTTTTTAAATACAAAATTGTATTGTGTGAATTGTTAAAAAAGGAAAAATTAAAACACCGCTTGGATGAATAACAAAACTGCATAAGAGAGAAAGAGCTGAGTAAGAGATAAAGAGCTGAGTAAGAGAGAAAGAGCTGAGTAAGAAAATAGAGATAAATTAGAAATTGAAATTAAAGGTTGATTGTTTCTAAATATGTGGTTACACTTTATTTCAATAGTCACTTTAGACTTTCTACTAATTGTAAGTAACTTTTCAACTACATGTCAACTATCTCTCATTAGAGTATTAGTATATTATAGTAGACTGTCAGACTGTTAGGTTATGGTTAGGGTTCGGGTTAGGAGAATAAGTTTGTAGTTGCCAAGTTACTTATAGTCAGTTGAATGTCTGTTGAGGGACCAACAAAATAAAGAGTTAGCAGATATTAAGCTGACAGTATACAAATACTCTAATGACTGTTAGTTGACATGTAGTTGAAAAGTTACTTATAGTAGAATGTCTAAAGTGGACTATCGAAATAAAGTGTTACCTAACTACAAGTAAACGATACAAATATTTGCGCTACAAACCAGTGTTTATGAATACAATAATAACTTAAAATAATAAATAACAAAGCATTGCACATTCTACTTAGAAATGGCCACGTTGAAAATAAGGTAGAAAGAAAAGTAACAGATTACATATCACTAATAATTTATAAATTTATGTTGCAATGCTTATGTAGCATTTGTCTTGTTGCTGGGCAGTTCGCTTTTCCAATTAAGCTTCTTAATTGAAACTGATGCTATTTACAAGTAAGATAAAATATAATAAAATAATTTCAACTTTTATAAATATTTCATGTCCATGCATTTATTTATCTTGTACTTCTGTATAACAAGAGGAATAAATGTAGGCCTAATCAGTTGCTGCTGTAAAATAAACCCCTTAGCTAGAATTATTCCTTATTTAATCAACACTGAAGTTCTCAAAAAAAAAAAAATGTTCTAGTTTTATTTTGTAAATAGTGGGTTTTCAAAATAAATACAATACAATACAAATAAATGGACCAGCAACAACATAGCTTAAGAAAGGTGGATTGAGAGCCAATTCTTAACCACGAGAACCAAGAGGAGAGAGAATAAGAAGGGTTGAGTCTTTGAAGCTGCACAGTGTGAGCAAGTGTCAGAGGATGATGGGAGGGAGTTTGAATGAAAGGATGCCGTTGGCGAGGACTGATGGGGCTTCCTCTAGTGGCAGCCCCTAATGCTGATTTTCAGGTTATTTTAAGACGGAAAAGTCAGGCGGCTCATCTCTTGAGCATTTCTGAGAATCCCTTTAATGCTTCACGGTGGTATCTACTGATGCACGAGCCTGCGTTTGAGTGTGGCTTCATATGGTTTAAACCTACCTCCACACTGCAGATCTGCAAGGAGAACGCCACAGTAAGAGAGGCTAAAAGAAGCAATTTGTATATGACAGTGATTGAGGATACTATCAGAGAAAATATTTTGACCACATAATAAATGTGACTTTAATTGGAAAAGGAAAAAAAAAGGCATTGTGATATTGTGTTGTCACTCAGAGAGATATCAATCCCACACTTGTGGGATCATACACGCAAAAAGCCATCAAGAGAATTATATAAAAAGACAGTTTGATTACATTGCACAGTTCCTCATGGTGTGGACTGGCAGCAGTAGGAGACAGAGAAGGCAAAAAAAAAAAAGAAAAAAGAAGAGACCTCTGTAAACGTGATTTCACATCTGAGTGACTCTGTCTCTGTTAGGCCTGGAGGAAGAAAAGCAAAAGCCACACTGTTCATTTCCCCCTATAGTGAGATGAAGAGAGAGTAGAGCTTGAACTGTTGGACCTCCAAAAACACACAGACCAAAAATAAAAGCGTAAAATCCGCTATTTGCTACAGAACTGTTTTTTTTTTGGGGTTGTTTTTTTTGTTCAGGGAGGGCTGATGGATGCCTTTACATACCCTCAGTTTTGGCAAAAAGACAACACAAGTTCAGAGAGGGCAACATACTGGGGCATTTTCTTAGAGAATTACACTATGAAAGACTCAATGATCATGATACACAAGAATTATGTAGCAGAAGATATATATATATATATATATACAGCCCGTTCTCACGTAAATGTGTCTCTATAGCACGCAATGTGTTTTATCGTGTTATTTCAACGCATTCTCATCCTATGGCGTCATATCTGACACTTTTGACATTTCGTCTAAATCCAACGCGTATGGTGCCCTTTAGCGTCACTATAACACGCACAGAAATGGGTAGGTTTAGGTCTGGTGTAGGGTTAGGGTTAGACCGCTAGGAGGCGCCTTCTGACCCATAAATATTTGCGTCTCATATTGACGCTAAAGGGTGCCTTGCGCGTTGAATGTAAACGAAATGTCACGAGTGTCAGTATATGACGCCTTGGGATGAGAACGGGCTGGTTATTTATACGCGAAAATGAGTTTTTACGTGCATATGATATGCAGTTTTAGCGTGCATTTGATACGCACTTCATTGCGTGTAATACACACGCACTAATTCTACCCAAACGTATAATACACACACACCCCACACCACTCCTAAACCTACCCTTAACAACCCATGTTATTCCCATATTACAGCATACTGTACAAAATATAATCAAAATCTAATACTGAACAAAGAAATGTAAAATAAAATCGATTAAAAAAAAATACAAAATAACACAGAAAACAGAAAATTGTATGGATTTTATGGGGCCCTAAATTAAAAGCTAACTGTCACGGTGTGGGTTTTGTGTCTTGTTCTGTCTGTCATGTTCTGTGGTCCCCTGTTATGTCTACTAGTCTTCCCAGGTGTTTCAGATTAACCACGCGGGCCCCCTTGTTGCCCTTGTTGTCCTGTTTAGCTTGTTTGCTTGTATATTTAAGCCTTGTGTCTTGTTCAGTCTTTGTGAGTTCTTAATGTTATAGCGTTGATGTTGGTTGTTCTGTCCCTGAGTCCTATTTCTTGCCCTGAGTTTGTAAGTTTGAAGTTTAGTTAATAAAGTGTGCTGCATTTGGATCCTGCTTCCTCCCTTGCTTCAACCAATTCATGACACTAACTTATTCTGTGGAGTTTACTCGCAAACTACCCAGTTATTGTTTAGATTGATTCTTGAGGTCTAGCAAACATGTAGAATGTGTTTTATTCCCCATTAATGGTATGACATTAATATTGTGATAAATATAGATCTTGAATGACACTGAAAAAAAATATTGTAAATGTTTTTTTGTTTTTTTTGCCATATCACTCAGCTCTATATTGTGGTCAAATCTATTTCAGATAAGCATTCCACTAAACACCACTTAAAACAAAACAAACCATGACTGGAAACTTTACAGACAAATTCTTCCTGTCTAAATGTGCAGTTCTTGACCAGAAAAGGCAGCAATGCGGACCAGACCTCTTGCTACGTGAGACTAAGATCATTGCATCATGCTTTGGCTCAGAGTCATAACCATCCATCTGTACGAGTTTAGGAATTACTGTTGAAAATGGAACCTGACTACAAACAGAAGTGGTCATATGTTCTAATAAGAGAGAGGAGGAATGTTTTAGCATGGTGTATTCTGTTTCAAAATACCAATGATGTCTGACATCATGCTCTGGATATTCTAATTGGCCTCTGAGAGCTGGACGGAGCATTAGCGTAATTGTGATGTATCATGCAGGATGTACAGCCATATGCTGCAATGGATTTCCTCTCTTGTTATTTGTAGTTCATCAGACTCAAAATACGGAGGCAGACCTACAGTATTACTCACAGCAGATGTACACATTTGATTATTGAAAATGGCGTCTTAGGGAGGCCTATTTTCCAGGTTGACTCACCAGGTTTTCGAAAATCCACAATGCTAATTGAGTCATCACAGCCCATAAAGAATACAGATGGCTTTTGATCTAGGTCTGAGATTTTGATGCATTGCAGAAGATCTGGGAAGTTGTTATAAACTGAATAAAACACAGGCGTGATAAAAGGAAACTGAAAGGAAACAAAAAAAAATATAACTGCTCTGGCAGTTTTCCTAAACGTAATATATACAACATAATTTCAAAGAGAAACAGTAACGTCTGAAGATTATTTCTGCTGTAAGAGACAAAATAGCCTGGAGTACACATGAGAATAAATGAAGAGAATGATTATATCAACACCTGCACTAACTGCTTCTTTAAGTCAGCTTTTATTGTTACATTTTGTTACCCAAAGCCATTTTCAAACAGTTTTTCCTTTTGTATCTCTTTTCTCCCATTGTTAGATTTTCAGGTGCCATTAATCTGTTGCACATTACTTTCAAGCTGGACTCTGGTCATTTACATACACGTGTAACATCCATTTTGTCTTAAAGTTTGTCATTCCATAAGGTAGTTCAGGATCTCCATTAAGTAAAGTTAACGCCTCCACTTCAATATTACAAATGTCAAACTCAACGCAAAACCACTTAAAAGATGTACGCTTAGCGTCTGCCCTATAAAGGCACGTTACAGTTTTGCGATGGAAGCTTGAAGCAGAAGCATTGCATTCTTTTGTCACAGTCACTTCAAAGGAGTGCAAGACGTGCCGATCTGTGTAAAGAAAGAGCAAGCGTTGTGTTTTGGAAGTATGATTGTGGTTTTGTGGTGATCTTTGCTCGAGGGAAATCATTCATTTATCAGGCTGCTTTTATAAGGAAGATTTGTGTCGAAATTGTAATATATTCCAAAGGATGGCCCGAATTACAGCTTTGTGAAAATTAGATTAATGCACGACCCTCCCATTCTTTCTCTCAAGGATTATACAACGACAGAGCTCTTATAAAGCTAACTAAAGTGCTGTAATGACTTTTGTGCTTAATCTATGGAAGATATCTTGAGTGACACAGACAGTAATTAGTTATTATACTGAGTATGTAGGGTGGAAGGATGGACGGGTCCATTCATCAAAAGCGTTTCTTGGCTTCGGCTATGGCTGTGAGCATCTTCTATTCAGAGCATATAGAGCTATGAAATGTATTGAGTTCATGATAAATAAGTAATCAAGGATTGTTTTCTGGAGCATGGCAAAGACGAGACTGCTCGCTCATAGTTAATGTATAAAGGGATTCTTTCAGGAGGCGATTCATTAGACATGGCCTCAAGGACATTCATCTGGCTATGGGTGAATGCGCCCAAAGCATGCGACTGTATGCCACTGTGAGATCTGAAGAGAGTATATATCAATGACACAAAGGTATACATCGTATACAGGCTGTGGAGTGTTAGCCTGAGGATCGATTAACCTTTGAGCTTAAAAAACATAAAAGGCGAGTTATTCAGAAATCAAACGCCTCTTGTTAAACATTTATAAAGAACATAAACAAGTCATAACGAAACCAGCATATGCTTTGTTTTTCTTTTTTTTCTTTTTCAAATTCACTGTTTTGATAAGACGATGCACACTAAAAACAGACACTCATAAAACCGAGAATTAAAAGATCAACAGTTCCCTAATAAATGTGCGAGCGTGCTGGTATATCTATTTTTAGATCAAAACAACTCTTGATGTTCGGCTAGCTATTAATTAAACATGGACTCGTATCATATTTTTCTATTTACGTGGAAGATTAATTTCCTCCGTAGTCTCCCTTACGGTACTGAAAGAGAGAAGTGCAGCATTTTGGAGTCTAATCAGGAAATAGAAGACAAAAGTGGAACTAATTATCCCAAGTCCTTAAGGAGCCTGTTTGCTCAGGGAATTTCTCACAGCTCAAGTATCCAGGAACAACGAACTTACTCTTAGTAGCCTCTTAGCCAAAAATAGATCGATTTTTTTAGTTGTTTGTAAACATTAGCTACTGCTGCTGTTACATTTAGCCACTGTTATTTACGGATGAATCACTTATTCAAGGTCTAAAGTTAACTTTAGCCACACCTTCAAATAGCGGATGAAAATATGAAAACTTAATTTTGCATGTTTTTATTTTATTTTTATAAATTAACAAATAAGTTAATAAACCAGTTAAATACACTGCCTTTAAAATATTTGAGTCAGTACATTTTTTATGTTTTTGAAAGATGTCTCTTATGCCCACAAGGTTGATAAAAAATTACAGTAAAACCGTAATATTGTCAACTGTTATAAATATTTAAAATAATTTTTTTTGTATTTATATTTTAAAATGTACTTGAAATGATGTATTCCTGTCATTTCAAAGCTGAATTTTCAGCATCATATCTCCAGTCTTCAGTGTCACATGATCCTTCAGAAATCACTATAATATGCTGATTTTCTGCTCCAAAAAAATATTTCACACTATTGTCAATGTTGAAAACAGTTGTACTGCTTTTTATTTTTGTGGAAATCACGATGCCGTTTCACCAGGATTCTTCGATTAATAGAAAGTTCAAAAGAACAAAATTTATTTGAAATAGAAAACAATTTAATGCATAGATAGATAGATAGATAGATAGATAGATAGATAGATAGATAGATAGATAGATAGATAGATAGATAGATAGATAGATAGATAGATAGATAGATAGATAGATAGATAGATAGATAGATAGATAGATAGATAGATAGATAGATAGATAGATAGATAGAGTGAGTTCCCTGCCAAACTGGTTTCATTTACTCACCAAAGTATATTTCCATTGCATTTGGTGGTTTGCAAGTGTTCATTTTTGGCTTTGCTCTCATTTCAATGCATTATGTCGTCTATATTCTGAAGCTATTCTCAGGGGGAAAAAGACTGCATTTTCTGCACTCCTACATAACACTATCAGTCAACAGAGGCATCGCGCCTCAGCCTTTGACCGAGGAATGAGGGTTTGGAATCCTTAATCAGTGTTGTGCAAGTTACTTCCAAACTGTAATACATTATACATTACATGTTACTGTTATTTAAAAGTAATTCATTACCTTACAATATTACGCTGTCAGAATTGTAATGCGTTACATTACTCCTGTATTACTTTTGAGTTACTTTCACAAAAAATACCTATACAGAAGTAGAACTTAACATTCTAAGGCTGTAATGATATGCGATATGAAACCGAAATCGCGACACTCAGATCCACGAACCTGCAGAATCGCGACACCCTTTTCCAACTCCCAGAGTTATCCTTCCCGTCCAGATCCAATGTATACATCTTTAAATTACTATTAGTATTATCAGAATTTTGAAGTTAACATTATAAAATACGTAGACCTAGTTGGTCTACGCACCACAAACCTAGTTGACGATAAATTATTTAAAATTGGGAAATTCCAGCATTATGAACATTTTGCAGTCAAAACTTGACATATAAATTCTCAGAATTTAATACCAATATTGAAACGTCTGTTTATCTATAGGCTACTCCCTTAAAGCAGTCCAGACATTCGAAAAATATCAGTCTACACATGTGTTTTATATTTAATATTATATGAGGAAAATAGACACGCATTCATGCGTGACAAAAAAAAAAAAAAAACTTTTAGGAGGCAATTTTTTTTAAAGATTTTTCAAAAGTAGCCTAATACTACCCACCGGATGACGAAGGGTTGGCTCTCCACAGAACATAAAATATATTTTTTTTTTCGTTTTCGCATTTATGAGGAAAAAAGGATGTAAGGATGCGACAGGGACGCGACCGATCTGAAGCGGCACTAAAAGATGCTTTAAAACTTCAAACAGAAGAAACAAAGCCTTTTCAAAGTGAATTCACAAAGTGAATTTCGATTTGTATTAATTTTGTATCTTAATTTTAATCAATGTTTCATCAACCAATTGCCTGGATTTGATCATAAGAAGTAAATATTGCAGATAGGCTAATCACGAAACGGAGGCGCCTGGGCGTGAACTGGAGCGCGTCTCAAATTAACCGAAACTCCGCGTATAAGGTAGCCTACTTCACAGACCTGAACAATATATCTATATTGAAATGTCTACTTGTAAACAGAACAATTCAAAACGAAAGAAAACCGACTGCTCTCTGCTTGTAGGCTATATGCATTCTCTCTGGAGCACTCACTAGCCTACTGCGAAGATCGCGAGTCAGGAAAGTCAACTTCATCTTTATTAATAAACAATTAAAATGTCTCCTTGCTATATTTGACACATTCATAATCATTGCTTTTGCAGGTTCTTTGTGACAGCTTTTACGTGCTTTATCGGCAGCGCCGCCGCAACCCACACCGAACGCGAATAGAGCGTCAAATACGCGTCTTTCGCGTCTAGTTAGACGCTTGAACATTCGCTCGAGTTCAAATTTTTCAACTTGCGCGGAAGACATTCGCGGCAAACGCGTCGCCCAATTCGCGTCATTCGCAACGCCCGGCGCGAATGATGCGTCTATTCGCGTCTTTGCATTGACTTTGTATGTAATCTACTCGCGCAAATAATTAAATTCGCGTTCGGTGTGTGAACACACCATTAGGCTATAGCCTACATGTTACAACGCGTCAGCACCGCATAAAAAAAAAATGATTGCGTGATGAAAATATGAAAAAAACCACCTAAACACAGCCTAACTCTTTAGAAAGAAAATAAAGAACAAATAGTAGCCTAATGCGCATACTTCCATCTCGCGAATGTAGGCTACAGTCTTCTTCATGCCATCTTCACCATTAGCCGCTTTTCCACTGGCCAGCGCGAGCACAGAGGCCGAAATCATGCCTCACGGGCACGGCACTCCTGTAAACAATAAATCGATATAGACCTACACGTAGGCTATAAGACGCTGCCATTATTTAGTCTATTTACAAACTTGGAAACCACACGCGGCTATTGACTGACCACGAACAGGCAAGTCAGCCTACTTGCATATTTCATTCGTGATATGTCTCGCGGTCTTGTTTTTTTTTTTTTTTTTTTTTTTACAATTAAAACTAAAAGTGTGTTGTAACGCAAGCGTTACTGAACATGTACCGAGTAAAATATTACTGAAAATTGATTAGTAATGCCTTACACTACTGCGTTACAGCAAAAAGTAATATGTTATTGTAATGCATTACTTTTGTAACGCGTTACTCCCAACACTGTCCTTAATGCGTCTGTTCGTGTTGCACAGCTCTGGATCAATCGCTGCGATAATCTCTGGCTGGGAATGAAATGAAGGCCTGTGGCGTGTCCAATCAGTTGGCGAGTCCTGGCAGGAATAGATGTGGGATAAGTATTGTCATCAGGGCCATTAGTGTGGCTGGACTCTAATTCAGCTGAGGTAATTCCACAGACAATGAGAAAGACCACTGGAGCTCTATTGAATAACACTGCACTGCTGAGTCCATCTTTTTACATGATAAGATCTGAACATCCCTACTCTATCCGGTTCTAGTGCACAATTTTCAACTTCGGAGAACAATAAAGCGTATTTTAGCCAACCAGAATGAATTAGCGCTGACATTTCATATCAACTTCCACGCAAGGTGATGGAGCAAAGCACATTTCAAACATTTTTCTTTACTCAGCTGACGAATGGAGCTTACCGCCATCAACAAAAGACTTTGTCATGCCATTGATGTATTTACGATTAACACTGCAGTTCATCTTGTCAATCAAACACAATTTATGAGGGTGTTTTCTGGAAGGGAGAGATTGTAAAACGTACAGGGTCCTAGCAAGCAGTATAGCTTACTGTAAAAAGACAACACAAGAACAAGAATGAGGAATGGTTCACCTAAATTTTTTATTATTTAAAATCTCAATATTAAAGGAGCCGTATGTAAGATTGTGGCTAAAAATGGTACTGCAATCACTTTCAAATTACTGACTCGAGGTTGCCAGATAGGCTGCAGGATCCGATTACGACACGTTATTAGCTGCAGCTGTGGAAACTAGAGCAGAGCTGGCAACCCGGATGCAGCAACACTACTGACTTCATGATTGGTAGATCGGTGGAGGGTGGAGGATCAGACCAAAACACAACATGACGACATCAACATCAATTGAGGGCTGCAACTTCACTTTTTAAATGACAATATCCTGGCCGGACTAATGTTGTCAGTGATATAAGTATTTGAAATGAACATGATTTCTTAATGTCTAGTGACACATCAGGGAAAATGTATGATTAATTGAAATAAATTTCTTACATACAGCTCCTTTAATATAATATATATATATATATATATATATATATATATATATATATATATATATGTATTAATGTATTATTAATTCTTTCCCCACCACTGACAGAACTTTCTGGCTATCCGTGTTTTTCCTGTTATACGGTATACGCTACGAAACTTCTGAAAGAGAATATCTGGATCAAAACAGGCATAAAAGCAGCAGAAACAAGTGATAAAAGCATTGCTTATGCAGGTTGTAGTCACTGATTTTCTCAGCTTTTTGTTTATGTTTTGTAATGTCGTTTTTAAAAAAAATATATATTTTTTTACTTTCCCACATTCGTTGATAAAAAAAGAATGCATGCAGCTAGAATAAAACGTTTTGTTGTTGTTGTTTTATAAAGCAGAGGCTCTGTTCTATTGCATGGTCAGATATTCATACAACAAACTATTCTGGGGCCCATGAACGTTTTGTGAAAATTTTCAAAAATGCTGGCGATGGATATTATATAAAAAACCCTGGCAGGGAAAGTGTTAATATATCATATTCAATAAAAAAAGATAATCAAAAAATATTTTGAAACAGCTTTTTAGTCAATACAATACAATACAATACAGCTTTTTTTCTGCAGAATAAAGAAAGTCAGATTTGGAAAGATATAAGGGTGCGAAAATAACCGAAATTTCTTTTTTGGGTGACCTGCCTTTAAGAGGCGTGTGTCTGAGGCCATCGTGCAGGATAGGAGGCCTACAGATCAAATTTCTCAGCATCAGTTTGCATACAGATGCCCTCTAAATGTTTATCATGCTTCTCAGCGAACACCAAACGATCGGATGCATTCCAAACAAAACAAGTGCAGATTGCAAATTAAAAGCATTTATTGGGGGCATCCAGCATGACGGGAAGTTTAAACAGATTTAACAGCACAACGGAGGAGCCGCTTCCATTAAAATCTATAAAAACTGAGCTTTGACATGTGCAGGGTCATCCACAGTAGCTCACCTAAGACTTGTTCATGGGGAGAGGACATGGCCCTGGCCGGGTTTACAGGCACGGCCCATCATCGGGCTCATGTTCAGCAAGGAGAATGCTTTCTCTTTGCCCTACAGGAGGCATGATGGGAGAGAAACAGCAGAGCAAGACGTTTCAGCGTGTGCTTAACAAGCTCCCTCTCACCTTCCGTAATGTGTGGCGTACATGCTGTTGCCCTGTAAGCACACCAGACAGCTCTCTCCCATGCTCCATCTCTAAGGTTACGGCTCTGAGAGCACTATCTCTGAGCTCTTTCATGCTTTAATTCCTGCCCATTTAAACATTCCCCATTGATAAATGCGGAAAATCAATTTGCCGGTGTTGAATCTCATCCGCTGGGTGCTCATTAAACCCCTCGTGAGCCTGTTTCCGTCAAAGCACATTGTGCCTGTGCAGCTAAACGACTGATGGAAGCCTCAGTAATCACACATGGTCACATATCACGCTCTTACATGCTCCACTGTATGCTTTCCCCTCACCCTTTTAGTTCCCACAGGATATGTTAGCAGACACAGCACCATAAATGTTCATATTCACAATGGCATTGGTAGAAATCAGCTTTTACAATCAGGAGGAATAAAGTTTTGGAGTTAATTAACAATAATCCAGTGTGAAAAACTTTCACCGTCAACAATTAACACTCATATGTAACACTGAAGTGCCTTGAAACAGGCAGCATTTTTTAATGCGTTGACTTAATTTCCACTGAAACAGGAAGACAGGGCGGGACATATCAAACAACCCCGCCCCTTTTTTAAAATAGCCAATAGCATTTTATTTTATTTCTCAGCTTGGCCAGAGCAGTTGAGTTTCCTCCTAATCTCCTTCATATCACTTTAAAATATAGCATTCTGTGCAGAATTCAAATAGGTCTGATATACTATCAAGCCTCTTAACATAAGCAGACGGTGTGCGCGCTGCATCGGTTCGCATGACAATAATGTGAAACCAGACTTCATTCACCCCAATGGAAAACATAATTACACTGTCTGAATCTTTCCCTAGCCCTATGTGCCATTCATCATGTAGAAAATTGTAAATGTGTAAATTCAGCGTCTACTTATAGTGTAGGGGATGGGACACTTTAGACTCTAGAGAACATTTGATTGGACAGAAAATCTGAGGAGAAGCTGATGTGGCTTCCATTTTGGCGTAAGTGAGAGACTGCAAGTTTTGAATGCTTACATCTTTTAAATTTGAATGTTGTCATTGTTTTTGAGCACACTACCTTAACAGTAAGGCTAACATATTCATACTAAAAGCTAAAAAATATAAATGTGATTTCATGGGGACTTTAAGTGAATTATGCTTCTCTAGCTATGGTTTTTGCCTCCCTCCCCTTCTCTATCCCATCAGACTCTATCCCTGTCATTTTCTTTACATTTTCTTTTTAAAAGCAACCAAAAAAGCCATTTTAAAGCATTTATAAAAAAAAAAAAAAGAATCCTTGGGAGGAACCGCTACAATGTATTGTGCATCCTCTATTTTAAAACCCAACTGCTGCCACTGAAGATCAGTAGTTCTCAAACAGGGGCCACTTTTACTTAAAAATATTTAAATAAATAATTATGTATAAAGTTAAATATAAAACTCTAGAAATCTAAATGCTAGAAATACAACAACAACAAAAATCTAATTGTAAACTGCAATCATATTACTTTTTTCTCCTCTCAATAACTATTATTCTTATTGAAGAACATGCAGTTCTTGAACTTTCTGGAAAAATACAATGATGGCAATCGATTCTGTTAATAAAGAAGTCTGAAAATAAGCAACATAAATACTGGGAATTTCATAGCTTTAATGGGTGGAGGGCCTTTGAGTCAAAAAGGTTGAGAACCACTGATATTGATGATCGAAATGGACTAACAGGATTGGAAAATTGGATTTCATGGGGTCTTTAATACTGCCCTAAACAGGCAAAACCGCGTACCTACACCAACAATGAAACTGTGAAAAAGTTTTAGAGGTTTTTTGATTGAATTTTGATTGATTTGATTTCAATTTTCACACTCCATTTTCTCTGAATCTCAGCACAGCTGAGCCAAAAAAATGTCTGTCACAGGTCACATCACAGTCTAAGAGACTCAACTTTGGCCATGACTCAAGACTAGAGTATTTTGCCTTTGCACAGCCGAAAAACCTGAAATAAAGTTACAAGTATAGGAATCACTAGTGTCATCCACAGTGATAAAGAATCACATTTCCTTGGGCAAACATAAAGATTGCTTTAGCTTTGCATATTGTCCTTAGAGAGGTCCCAAATAAAATATGTTCCTTAAAAAAGCAGAAAACACCCAAGTGTGATGGAATTTCACAATCGATATTGAGATAATTGCATGCAGGTCTCATGCAGTCTGTTTTGGCCGTTTACTTGGAGAACACTCAATAATGGAAAGATTCACTTGCGGAGTGTTTGCACTCAGGGCATTAGTCAACGTCTGGGTATTGATGGGTCTTGCCACAGTTGATTCATTAAAGGGACTTAGAGGAACTAGTAATGCACTTGTGGATCAGATAAAGCCACAATGCTGACATGCAGCCAAACATTCAGCAACAGAGAGCTAAGCAAGGCGGTCTGCCATCAGACATGCATGCCGCACAAACAGCAGTGTTAAAACAAGCACCGCTGCAGACCTCACACACGTCCGTGCATATAAAAAAGACTCCAACAGACATGTCGAAATGAATTAGAATCGTGAGGTTTATTTAAATGTAAATTGAAGTACAGCTCTGTTTAAACTAATCATCCAAAACCAGATAAATTATATACCATGGAAAGAGGCTGTTGCCTGAGAATTTATTGTAACATTTTATGCTCTTCAAGCTCTAAATGAATACTCAAATGAGTGTTTAACTGCAGTAAAGCAATACTTCACTCAAAAAGTATAATTCATTTACTGACTTTCATGTTGTTTCAGACCTTTATTTCTTCTGTGGAACACAAAAGGTGATTTTTTTGAAGAACACCCTGGCCACAATGACAGTGACAAAACAGCACCATAAATACATATCTAAAAAGGCCTGTTCATGCCAAGACCGATAATTATGATACCTATAGTGTCTACACCAATACATTGGTTATTATATGCACACGCTGCATTTATGCCATAGCTGCCGGCTGGAATCTGATTGGCTGTCAGTGTTTTATGTTTTAATCAGCTGGAATAAATCGCTCTGAAATTGATCCATTATCATTATAATTTTGATGTTGACTCCACTATTTCAATCTTTATGGTTATTGTTTTCATCCTTGATGTGAACAGGATTTAAGACTTGTGCACTATATTTCAAGTCTTTGTGTGCTATTTACATTGTTGACATCTTCAGAAGTTGAATGAATCATTCTATGGAGTCAGACCTTTTGAATGAATCTATTGATGCAGGTCATAAAACTGGTTTGAACAATTTGTCCCCGAATCAGATTGATTTGATTCTTGAGGTCAATTAATCACAACAGTTCACTGGCGTGGAATAAAGCACATGAGACCGCTTAAATTATATGGTTAAGGTACTTTTGCATACATTTTGTAGCTTAAAATCTTCAATCACCATTGCAAACAATTGGACAACCAATACATCTCTCATTTTGTGTTCAACAGAAGAAAGAAAGCCACACAGGTTTTGAACAACATGCAGTTTTTTTTAAAACATAAAATTCACAGGGTAATGATTCCCAGATAATAATTTATGTATTCCTGGCACAGAGACTCTCACCAGTGCATGTTCAGTTTGACTTAATAAAACATAATTGCTAGCAGCAATCAGTCTATTACGCTACTTCCTCTCATTCGAATCATTTAAATCACTTGAAATTTAAATCACTTGTGGCACAATGAATATCCTTTTTCAGACTTTCAGAAGGAGGATGAGCAATTAACGCTCGTCGATTAAGCCTATGTCAGGACGAATGCATCTCAAGAGTGACTGAAGAGAAATGGAAACACTCCCTCTGAGGTGATTTCTTTAAATGAATAACCTGACATGATTAAACTTGATCCATTAAATATTTCTGAGTGGAAAATTGAACCCCTTTTCAGGTACATTACCATCAAACCTAAGGCTGTAAATAGCATAAACAAAAGCAAAAGTGCTGCTAGCAAACCGTAATGCTACTCTGAAGTACGATTAAACAGGTAGGTGATTAAAATCTTATGATATTTGCTTTTTGAAACAATCATAATTAGAGAGACAGGAAATGAGCTTAGAAACATCAGCCAAGATGCCACATTTGTTTTTCAATTGCTGAGAAGCAACATAGCTTTTCCCCCAACAAATAACACTAGTCTATTTTGCTTGTTGACAGCACATTTACTCTTTCCCTCCTGCTTTGCACTCTCCACTTGCCATATTGTTTACGTGCATCTACATCGGGTCCTCCTCATTAGAAAAGGGTGACTATGCCAACAGAGCTGGCGCCCAATAGGGACTCCCGCAGTGTCAATCACATCCACTGCTCCAACTATCTCACAGCAATGATGTGCCAATCAATGTTTCAGGACAGATTGATGAGCCGAGGCTGTTTGGAGGAGGCCAAGGCCCAATCCATTCGCCAGATGAGATTTTGAGGTTCTCCTGTAATTCTGAGCCTAGTGTTATAAATGTGATTCATTACACGAATTTAAACTGCAAGATTACTTCGACTGAATGAACGGCCATCAGCCAAAGTCACGTAAATGGCTTATTCATTTACCATGTTGGTTATGTGATGAGGGGTGCTGAAACATGGCGCATCTGTGAGTGTGAATGAAAGGAGCTTATTTCACAGCAAATGTGCTTTTCTTCAAAGCTAGTTGGACAGCTGTTGCACAGTCACAGGTGTAATATTCATCCAAAAGCAGGGGACTTATCAAAAAGACATTTAGGCAGTTACATGTCATTACACAGTCATATCTCCTCACTGCCATTTATCAAACACTGGCAGATACAATTTTTATTTGTATTTATTTTTTTAACCAGGAGTGCATTTATAATGTAAAAAAAAAAAAAAAAAAAAAAAAAAACACGTACAGACCCAAAACCTCTGAACAACAGTGTGAAAGATAGATGGCAGACCTTAAAAGTATACGCTATGTCCCGAGCGTGCATGTTAAAGTGGTTTACAACACCATTTGGCAATTTCTACACTACAAACCTCATCTGTAAAATTACTGTTAGAAGCGTAAAAACACCACAGTCTTGCAGGTTGGATTAAACATCCAAAACCTAGAGTATTTCAGAGGTACTTATAGTGGCACAGAAAGTCACAGGCCTACCTCAGAGGTGTAGTTTGAATGCAACATTTGTCAGGTTCATCACGAATCCTCCCCCTCAGAGAATGAATAATTTACCTGAGCAGAGTTATATCAAATGGAACTTAAAAGGTATTTGTCTTTGCTCTTGAGTAATCCAAATGTTTTCCGTTGAACCAAATGTATTATTCATCGAGCCCTTGCACGCCGTGGCAGAAATTGTGTGCACCTGAGTGCGACTCTCAAAGAACGGCGCACGACGTTTCCACGTTCATGCTGTTCCATATCACACGTGCGCTCAGGGTGACAGATACCCCGTCTCTCCAACACTCCATAAAATCACCAGACTTGGACCCGTTTCAGACCCATGCAGTGCATTATTGTGTGTGGTTGCTATGAAATAGGGCGTTAGTTCTCCAGCACAATGGCTTTAAATAAGGCTTGAGTGCTGGCGAGACTGCTTGTGATGCAAGATCACAGTGAAAGATCTGTCTCTCTTTCCCTCAGTTTCATTCCCTCTTGGTCCAGCTCTAAGGATTTAATCCCACTATTGATTCCTCCATTTTAAAAGAGAGCCTTTCAAATGGCATCAGCAAATGAACTCAGAAACTTTGTCCTCCAGAATGCCTTTGAACTCAGGGATTTGATGAGGAGGTGCTACTCATTGTACATGAAATTACTAGCACTGTCAATCGATTCAAAATTTAACCCTTATTAATTACATGAAATGCTGATTAATTCATAAAATTAATCACATTGTGTTGTAGTCGAGACAAGTCCATACGGTCTTGGACTAGGACTCAACACAACATATTACAATTTAATATTATATATTATTAAATTTTGGGGGGGAGAAATCCCTCAAATTAAAATAATTCATATGGAGATGTTGTAGAAGATGAGCAAAGCATTCACTAGACATTACAAAAAGTGTATTTATAGGGATACCCCCCCCCCCCCCCCAAAAAAAAAAAAACACTTTCGATAGCCCTCTTTAGACTACATGTCAACCTCTCACTAGAGTATTAGTAGACTGTCTGCTTAATTCTGCTAACTCTTTATTTGTATGCTACCCAAAAGACAATCTACTATGTAACTTTGCAACTACATGTCAACTTATTCTACTAACCTGAACCCAAATACATTACCCTGACTAAACAGTTTACTAATACTCTAATGACTGGTAGTTGACATGTAGTTGCAAAGTTACTTTTAGTTATAAGAATGTCTAAAGTGGACTATCGAAATAAAGAGTAACCAAATTCTCTCATCATTTACTCACTCTCATGCCGTCTCAGATGTATACAGTATGATATGCTTTCTTCTGTTTCCATATCATTGACTATAGGTCTACCACTACAATCCACAGTAATACATTTTTGTATTATATAATCTTATACAATATAATATTATATTGATGTGCACACATCTCGGATAGTGAGAAACATGAGTGTTTCCTTTCTATTAGTAAATGTGTTATTGATTTTAATGTAACAATCTTTGGTTTCACCACCACAACTTGTAAACTTCATGCCAAACCAAACTAGTAAAAGTGCCACAGGGATAGAGATGGTGATTTCACCTATGAGTGACCTCTCTCTGGCATCCCCAGACACACACACACACACACACACACCTTGATTGGACTGACTCCCAGATCAATTTACACCATGCAGGAACAGATCTTATCGCGGAAAGACGCCCTGGCTAGTGTTTTCCTCTTGACAAACTACAGTACTTGTATTATATTATACTAGCTGGGCCTCTCATGCCATATCATTATCTTCAGTCAACTGCTAGATGTCATGGGGAGCAGAAATAATGTCTAATGCTACTTTTTGGGCCTTTTTATTCTTTGTTGTTCAAACAGTGTTAGCTGATATTTTGCATGTAACATAACAACGCATATACTGTAGTCCTTATCTGAAATAACGTGCATTTTCTCAGACTACTATCAGCTTGTATACACTGTAACTGATTTCTGTAATTTGAACAGTATTTTACTGTAATATGTACTGTAAGATACTGTAAAATGTTTATACAGTATGTTACTGTAAACTGCAAAGGATTATGGGAAAATATATGGTCACTACTGTAATTTTTCTCTACTGTAAAGTCAATTTACAGTAGTGAACTTGCCCGCGAAAAACTGACCAATGGCAAGAGAGATTTCTTTTGAATTTTTTTGACTGTATGGTTGAAGTGGCAGTTAATGTGGACAGAAGATGTAGCCTACCGGTAACTCCAAAAAGGTTAGTATATTATTTCTATTTTATGTAAAACAAACATTTGCAAAATGTTTTCATTTATGTTAACAGCAAACTAACATGATTTGTCTTTTTGTTTTCGTCGGAATGGTTTTGGTGCCTTTTTTTTCCTGACTGTCGGCCGGATCTCCGTCACGGTGATAATATTAACTGGTAAGTAACGTTAAGCTAAGTTCACCTATATTATCCGAAATATTCTTTAGTTAAAACGATAACAATAACGTTTGTGTATTCATTTGCCTATTTAACGTAAGCTCGCCAGGCGGAGTCGTCGGTTAGGCTAACTTAACGTTAACCGCAACGAACTAACGTAACGTGTCGTGAAATACTGAGGTAAAGTGAGATAGACGAAACCCTTGTTTAAGTGAGGTTTTTAAACAATATTTCCAAGTATATGCTTTGGTTTATTTTCAGGGTTGTGATCTGTATAATGTCTGCAGTCTGCAACGATGGAGGTGTGTGTTGAAGCCTTTTCATTGCCGTCATAACGGTGATAACATCAACTGGTAGGTCAACTTCACCTAAATAAGCCGAAGTAAACTTATTAAACAGAGAAAAATAATAACTGTTGTATGTTCCGTCCTCTATTTATCACAACTTAGCTAGTTAGGCAGATGTAACAACGTTAACAGTGAGCTAACGTGAAAAAATAAGTTAAAGGAATAGTGCACCTCAAAAAGAAATTCTGTCATAATTTACTTGCCCACAAGTTTTTCTAAACCTGCATGAAGTTCTTTCTTCTGAACATAAAAGGAGATATTTTGAAGAATGTTGGTAATGGAACAGTTTGCTGGATGTAGCTATGTATGGATGTAAAAAAAATATATACTATGGATGTCAATGGGGACCAGAAACTGTTTGGTTACTCATGTTTTTTTAAATATCTTCTTTTGTATACAGCACAATAAATAAATTAATACAGGTTATGAACAAGTTGAGGCTGAGTAAATGGTGACATAATTATTTTTTTTTAAAGTAAACTAACCCTTTAAGCGACACCACACTCAAAAAAATGATTCTTTAAACTTACTTAATTTAATTATGGACAGTGGTTCCACACAAGAAAATTGCTTTTTATCAACATTAATGGAATTGTTTGAAACTATGTAAACTCCTTGTGGTGGGACAACACAACTGAATGGGGAAGAATCTATGTGAAATAGTAATGTTGAACCAAATCAATGGAATTGCTTCCCTGTAACTTAAATCGGTTAAGTTAAGTGAACATGCAGTAGTTTATTTAAAACTGTCCAAGTAGGTTACATTCAACAAACACAAGGAGATTTCTTTCTAATAACTCATTTAAATTATGGACAGTGGTTCCATCCAATTAGTTCTTGTTACTTTAACTCAGTAGTATCTATTTAAAGTTACTCCTTTCAAAGCAGCATTTATTTGTGTGTGATTGTCTTGTAGAGTCATAAAAAGACAAGATTTGTAACAAATTATCAAACTGTATTTGTTCAACAGTTGCAATAAACAGTTTTTAACAGCCTGCTCACCCATACATTCAACTCTTTAAACTTGTGCAAATGTATTAAAATCAGAAAATATTACTTTTACACAGTTCAAAAAAAGTCAAAAGACTTCTGCAAATTCAGTGTAAATTAAAACACATTAAAACTTGGTAAAAGAAATACAACTTTTTTCTTTTTTACAAATTTACACAATACAATAATAATAATAATAATAAAAAATCCTCCATGCAACCAAAATGTCCAGATGGCAATGTGTCTAACGATATGTTTAACAATTATCAAATGTCTAGACATCTTTCACAGAAAATAACAGATCCACCGAGCACCAAATAGGCAGCTTGCAACTAAATTCAACAATTTTGAACATTGAAAAATACAAGAAGTGTAACCTGCAATAGAAAATCAAAATATTGCCTTTTAACATTAACATTCTGGCATTCTAGGAACAGTCCTTAGAGTCATTACTCAAACACATCAGAGAAGAGCTTGGTCTTCAGTGTTTGTACTTTATTGGACAACTTGTTGCCATCTAGCTCCAGAATTATTTTTTGAAGGACTTCGAATGTGTACCTTAGTTCAGGAGGGTAGCTCAGGTTCAGTCCATAAATCAGTCCCAGCAACATGGCTGCTACATATGGGACACTGGTAAGGTCCTGAAGAACCTTTTGACCCTCCAATACCAAGATCTGCTGGGCTGTCTTCCATGTCTGCACCTTCATGTCTTATAACATAAATTCCCATCACAGTCTTCTGGATCGCCTCCTCAATGCTGGCAACGTCTTTATTCTAGGGGATATTTAAATACAATAAAGTACTCTTAAATTCATGTGTATTAACTTTAACAAAACATTAAAGTGTTAGTTCACCCAAAAATGAAAATTCTGTCAGTAATTCCTCACCCTCATGTTGTTCCAACCCTGTAAGACTTTCGTTCATCTTCGGAACACGAATTAAGATATTTTTGATTAAATCTGTGAGCTGGATCACTCCTCCATAGGCTTTTAAGGGATTGAAACTTGTTTCCCCCGAAAAGCTATTAAAGACATTGTTAAAATAGTCCAAGTGAATACAGTGGCTCAATCTTAAGTTTATCAAGCGACGAGAATACTTTTTGTGCGCAAAAACAAACAAAAATAACGACTTTATTTCAACTATTCGTTTCCATCTCTGTTGGCCTCTAGTCCGTTAACGTAGTGTGATAGCGTAGGGCTACGTCACACGCAGGGTTCCTATTGGCTGACGCTAGTCATGTGTGTGATGATGCGTGTGACGTCCACCACAGAAGCGATACGCAGTTTTACTACGTCGAGGCCGACCGAGATGGAAATGAATAGTTGAATAAAGTCGATATTTTCGTTTTTTTGCGCACAAAAAGTATTCTCGTCGCTTGATAAACTTAAGATTGAGCCACTGTAGTCACTTGGACTATTTTTACAATGTCTTTAATAACTTTTCGGGGGAACAAGTTTCAGTCCCTTAGAAGCCTATGGAGGAGTGATCCAGCTCTCAGATTTAATCAAAAATATCTTAATTCGTGTTCCCGAAGATGAACGAAAGTCTTACGGGGTTGGAACAACATTAGGGTGAGTAATTACTGACAGAATTTTCATTTTTGGGTGAACTAACCCTTTAAGCATCCTTGACAGTGTTTCCCCTACCATTATATAAGCCCCCCCCCCCAGATTACCATTTGTTATTTTATTAAACAAACTAAATAGCCCTTAAGTAAGTTATTTATCTTATTTCCACGATGCCATGTCTTTTCTGTCTGTGTTTGCACGTTAACAAGTATCCCAATGAGTGCCAACACCCCCCTGAAAAAGCTGTAAATCTAGGGGAAACACTGCTTGAAAATACAGCAACATTTTAAAAAGCACATACTCACCATATACTCCAAACCAGACTGCTAGGGTCTTCGTTCAGGTAATGGTATGCACAGAGAGATTTGATTATGCATGCTCTCCTCACTTCAATGTCATCAGTCTAAAGATACAAATAACAACATTCATCTATTATTACTTTGCCTGATTATTACCTTAAAGGGATAGTTCACTTTAAAATGAAAATTCTGTCATCATATACTCACCCTCATGTTGTTTCAAACTTGTATGAATTTGTTTTCTTCTGCTGAACACAAAGGAAGATATTTTGAAGAATGTCGGTAACCAAACAGTTATCTGGTCCCATTGACTTCCATAGTAGAAAACATTTTTTATATGAAAGTCAATGGGACCAGATAACTGTTTGGTTACCGACATTCTTCAGAATATCTTCCTTTGTGTTCAGCAGAAGAAAGAAATTCAAACAAGTTTCAGATAAACTTAGCTCTTTAACAGGGTTCATTGTATAAAGCATTATCTATTGTGAAGACTCATTTCATTATGCCATTATGGTTGCTGTGCTGGAATTTTTTCTTCAACAAAGTAATGTTTATTATTGGGTAAAGCCACAGTAACATTTTTGACTAGTTGGCTTTCCTTTAAGAATTTTCTCATCTAAACTGATTATATCTATTAAGCCTAGTAGTGAATGTTTTATTACCAGTAGGATCATCTCTCAGTCTATCTCTTTTTTTTTTTTTAGTAACGAGAAAGAACCATATTCATCCACATAGTCATGCAGAGCCAAAGCACAAGCAAAACGATGTTCTTCCAAATTCATGCACTACTGTTTTTGTTTTTTTTAATGCTAGAGAGCCAAAAGTTATTCACGTTTATATAGGGGTTATTTCTGTTAAATAATAGGCTCTATGCACGAACGCTGCAGACGTATTTCCGGAAGAATCTCAGCCAGCGTCTTTACTTCCGCATAACGCATTCTATAGTGAAAAAGACTTTAATAAAATTAATTTTCTCAGAAACGGAGACAACGATTTTAGAAACTGATTCGCTAGTCGGATTTAGCATGATATGAGAAAGTACTCACCCTCAAAATTGTCGATGTAGCTCGAAATATATAATTTAAAGCCCTTCTCTTTCTTACTCTTATGTGTGACAGATAACTGCCTCATAATATCGTTAACATCATTCACGTTAACCGCGGGAAGTTTTTGTAAACAGCGAGTGTAATTTGACATCATCTCCACCTAATGCAACAACAGCTGGGTATCGTTCAGAATCTTTCGATCCGGTTTTAAAATTCATTTCAACATCAACAAAAATACATTAAACAAAGCTTTTATTTTCTACCTTAAAGGGATAGTTCACTTTGAAATCAAATTTGGTATGTTTTAGCTTACCTCAAGGGCATCCAAGATGTAGGTGTCTTTGTTTCCGCAGTAGTTTCAATTTTGATATTTTAAGGTCAAATCGCTCTTATACGTTTTTTTAGGTCAAACCGTATTTATATCGTTTTTACCTCTGTAAAACCACGTCCAAGTGATCTGAGGGCGTGCGCGTTTCCTGGTGTGTGACGTGTGCGCGCGTTCTGGCTTGGTCTGCGCAACTTGACCGGAAGTGATCTCGGTTGTGTACAAGAGGTAAAAACGATATAAATGCTGTTAGTTTTCTTACACAAACCGCTCGTTTCGTGTCTTAGGCCATCAATGTGTACTTACGATGGGGAAAGAGCTCCGTTCTTTGTCAATATGCAGAGAGGACAGATAAGCTTGCGCGCTCAGATGCTTTTGGAACCGAAATTTGGCACCGAAAGATAAATAATTTTTCGATACTCATAGGATTGGAGTATTTTTTTCAATACCATAAAAGTATCGATGTTCGGTACCCAGCCCTACGTTAAAGTAAATTTTTTATCCCCTTTCCTCACTAACTTCCCTCCATCTTGTTCACAAGAATGCATGAAGGCCCTAAACCAGTGGTTCTTAATCCCCGTCTTGACGACCCCCCGCTCTGCACATTTTGTATGTTTCCTTTACCTGACACATCCAGTTCAGTTCTTGGAGCTGATGATCTAAATCATGTGTGTTAAATGAAGGAGACACAAAATGTGCAGAACCACTGTCCTAAAGGGTCAGTCACTACACTTTACGTCCCATTGACTTCTATTCATATACGTCGCGGCGTGACCTTTTGGCTAAATTAAAAGAACTATATTTTTGCAGTCAAGTCGAGCGGATTGTATATTTCCTACATTTTACATTACTAATTGTTATATGTTGAATTCATGTTTATAAAAAAAAGGGTGCGACTTCATATCACGATCGTTGCAGTGCCCGAAGAAATTTTCAATAAGCCATTGATCATCTGGAATCTGATAAGGAACTGATTTATAATTTTGTTTTCCTTAATTTATTTTAATAATTGATTTAATTTAAATAACATTCCAACTTTGTTTTTTCTCATTAATGGTCACTGTTTTCTACAGTGCATTGATTTAAACTGTCTGCACACAGCTAATAAATCAGTGCAGCAATAAGTGCTTTAGCGTAATTCATAAAACTTTAAATACTATCATTGTGCCGAGCCGTGGGTTGTAACAAAGTTTGCAAAATTATTACTACTTTTTATAAATCCTAAAAAGGAGCTTCACTTACCTTAGCCAAAACGTTGTTTTCTCAATCAATAAAGTTGTGGCATTCCTTCATTTCACCAAATTTAGGCAGTGATGAACTGGAAAAAACAATGAAAAACATACTTTCATAAAAAAAGAACATCAAAAAACATGCCAAAATATATCCGTCTATGACAGGCTAATGTGGCCTTATTTTTGCTTGCTTCAGAACTTCAGACAATTTTACTGGGACTGTAGCTTAGATTAAAGCACTGGGAGGTTTTGTTATTAGACATTCTAAAACGCTTAATGTGTTTAATGTACTAATACTAACCATACAACATCATACTAATAAAGCATACTATGCAGTAAGCATACTTAATACTGAGAAATTAATATTAAAAGATCAAATTCTGTAACTTTGACTTACATACCTTATTAATAAACCACAGGCTGGCGTTATAAACAGATTACCAGAATATAAACTAAACGCGTTGCATTTATATGCTGCGTTCATCTGTTTATCTGCACATTGTAAGGTTTATCATTATATATATATATATATATAATTAGATTTATATATCACTGTTAGCCACATTAAACGTTTTAGAATGTCCCTCGATAGTCATTTCATTAAGTTACTGCAACTGAAAACCATTTAGAATTGTTGTCAAATAATTTGTTCCACGAGCACACATACATAATATTAACGTTACACGACAGAGAATCATGCGTTTTCCACAACCACAATTAAACTCGCATCTTTTTAATCGAATGCAATCATCAATTAATACCGTAATCAACACATTCAACCCAATATTTGATAGTTAAACAATATAAAAGCATCACAGAACAGACTTAACGAAACACTAAAAGAAATTAAACACTTTGCATTCAGAATAACTTTATAATTAACGTTTCTTACCTGGCTGGTAGGTTTGACACCATGCAGGCACCTCGTTGTCACCTCGTTCGCGCGCGCCGTCTTCATCCAATACGTTGGAAATCGTCACATCCGGTTTTTTTTTTTGAATCGCGCAATCAAGCCACTTACGTTTGTTTAACGCATGATAATTAAGTATAGTGGACCATTACACAACTTAAGTTACTTAAATGCAATACAATAGTGTTTTGATGGGAAAATAAATATATTTGGGTTATTTTAACAAAAAACATTTGGGTAGAACGAACAGTGCCCCAAAACCATTTTTTTGAGTGCATTGTTAATTACATATTTTGTTTTATTTTCAAGTTTGTAGTCTGAATCATGATGTCGGAGGTGTGTTTTGGAGTCTTTTCTTGTGATAGCCATCGTAATGGTGATGACTTCTACAGGTGAGTAAGATGACATCAACTAAATTAGCTGAAGTATGCGTTAGTTAAGCAGGCAAACATAATATAATGTAACTGCCGATGAAACCAACGGAAGGGGAGAAAACGGGTTTACCAGGCAGCAGAGTTAAAGTGCTTGTAAATAATCATCCATCAGTTTCTGTTCTTTATTTTGAATTTGCAGAAGCCATTCCCTCCGGACTGTACATCACTGCTGACACTCTCCACTAATACACAGAATAGGTTGACGTTTGAGGAGGAGGAGGAGGAGGAGGAAAGGGTTAGCAATATACCATTATCAATATAGAAAAATTTTGCTAACTAATATTTTAAATGTTGTTTAATTTATTAAAAACTATAAACACCATACAACATCATATCTTACATCATCTTTACCCCTCATGTTGTTGTTGTTAGTTATAAGTTTGGTTATTGTATATTATTTCTGTGAACTATAATAACACTAAAAAGGCTGCTGTGACTTTGTCTGTTTCAGGAGAGTCTGTTCTCTAAGCAAAAACATGGATGCTGACAATGAAGGGCAGAATCATCATCCAGTTACAACAGCTAACAGACTCTTCTTCAGCATTAGCTGTCCATTTTGTCGAATGCAGAATTAGGTAACCCAAAATATATTTTTTACATTACATTTACATTTATGCATTTGGCAGACACTTTTATCCAAAGCAACTTACATTGTATTTAAGTTTAAAGGAACACGCTACCGTTTTTTGAAATAGAGGTTTTTCACTGTCTCCCCTATATTTAGATGGTGGGCAAACACATTTTTGTCTCAGTGCATGCATTGTCTTATGGTGCGTTCACACCAAACGCGAATAGAACGTCTGGTGCGAGTGATTTAAATGTTAAGTCAATGTAAAGACGCAATTACGCATGTCTAGAGGTCAATCAGCCATCTTGCAAACAGACAACCATCGGACGCGCGTCAATTTCGCTTCAAACGCTTGCTTTTTATGCGTGTCAATTTTGCTTTGGACGCGCAAATGGATTCAAAATGTTCAAGCGTCCAACAAGACGCGGTACACGAGAATTTGACGCTCTATTCGCGTTTGGCAGCGCCGCTGGATAGCATGTCCTGAGTAAAAGTGACCCCCCCCCAAAAAACAAAACTAATTACTTATTGTGGCCTGCGTATTCACAACAAATAAAAATAGCAATGCAGATTAAAGGAACACGCCAACTTTGGGACTTTAGCTTATTCACCGTAGCCCCCAGAGTGAGATAAGTCCATACATACCTTTTTCATCTATGTGTGTGCCGTAACTCTGTCTGACGCACCCACCACTAGCCTACAGTAGCTTAGCCCAAAGACTGGATGTAAATAGCTCCAGCTAGCATACTAATCCCAATAAGAGTCAAAATAACACCAACATTTTCCTATTTACATGTTGTGATTTGTATAGTCACAGAGTGTACAAATAACAAGGTCATATAAGACACAGCCATCTTTTAACCATATAAATACTGGGAAATATATTCTCAGAAGGCGAAGCACTGCTACTTGGGCGGAATGATTACCGCTACTCTGAGCAAACTCTCTGCTCCTCACCACGGGGCTTCTCAGGTGCTGTGGTTATCACTCCACAGAAGTAGCAGCGCTTTGCCTTCTGATAATATAGCTCCTAGTATTTATATGGTTAAAAGATGGCTGTGTCTCATGTGACCTTGTTATTTGTACATGCTGTGACTATACAAATCACATCATGTAAATAGGAAAATGTTGGCGTTAATTTGTCACTTATTGGGAGCAGTATGCTAGCTGAAGCCATTTACCTCCAGTCTTTGTGCTAAGCTAGGCTAGTGGTGGGTGCGTCAGACAGAGTTACGGCACGCACGGAGATGAAAAAGGTATGTATGGACTTATCTCACTCTGGGGGATACGGTGAATAAGCTAAAGTCCCAAAAAGTCGGCGTGTTCCTTTAAGACTAGGCGATTTCCTAGGCAGATATTGACTTGGGACTATATTGCGGTGAAGCACTGCTACTTGGGCGCAGAGATATCACGCAACACCTGAAATCCCCCAACTTCCGTCAACATACCGCCGTGAATATTAGTTAGCTATTTTTCCTACAGTAGACATAGTGAATGGCGATGAATATGGCAGATTTTGTGAGAGACAAAGAAGATGACTTCTCAAAAAAGTCGAGGACTGCAGGATGGATCTACGCAGAGAAATCCTTGGTAGCTGAGACACAACTGCAGGCACCTCATCTTGATCTGACACGTTGAGCCTGGTCATCGATGGCAGTACCTTGTCCCACTCGCCACAGCACACATACTCTATTTCAGTCGGCATAGGCTGGCATATTCCCCTACACTCACACCACCAGTTCGTGTCGGCTCTCCTCACGTCCTCAGGCTGTTGAGCGATCGCAACCTCCTCCTCCTGTCGTTCTATTTCCAAAGCACGCAGCTCCTCTTCTGAAAACTCTGGTTCGTAGAGGTATGGTTCTGGATCTTGACTGTCTGAGAAGTCATCCTCTTCGTCTCTCACAAAATCCGCCATGTTTATCGCCATTCACTATGTCTACTGTAGGAAAAATAGCCAGCTAATATTCACGCCGGTATGTTGATGGAAGTTGGGGGATTTCAGGTGTTGCGTGATATCTCTGCGCCCAAGTAGCAGTGCTTCGCCTTTGTTTCCCCCCAATATAGTCCCAAGTCAATATCTGGCTAGGAAATCGCCTAGTCTTAATCTGCATTGCTATTTGTACTCGTTGTGAATACGCAGGCCACAAGAAGTAATTGAGTTTTTTTTAATCACTTTTACTCACAACATGCTATCCGGCAACAAAGGGTTCCATTTATTATGCTACGCTAAGCTAACGGCGGCACTGCCAGACTAAGACAATGCATGCACTGAGACAGAAATGCGTTTGCCTACTTATCTAAATATAGGGGAGAAATATAGAAAATATACAGGGAGTTTCTCTGCTGTTTAAGCTACACAGGAATGTATTGTAAAATAATAAAGCTTAAAGGGGACATATCATGCTTTTAAATCGTTCCTTTTTACATATAAATCGTACATTTGTGGTCTATATAAAGCGGAACTGCAATACTTGGGTCTGAATTCCTCATTATTATAGCTCCACAGGCCCCTTTTCTACCCCTTTTCTGATATGCGTCTGAGAGCAACTCGTTTTGGTGCGGTCTCTTTAAATGCAAAAGAAACACTTCATACCCCGCCCCCTCTCCATGCTGCAGAGGTGACACTCGGTTCAACTCCACCTTGTTCGGCCATTTTTGTAGTTTGATAGTAGAGATTTACGATTATCTAGCGGCACAGAAACTTTTTATTCACACGTTATTAACAAAATGTCAACAACGGACGACTTGTCCTTTGCGATACATCCATATGAAGATGTTGTTCTGCAGGTTCGTCGTCTTCATTTTCATCTCGCTCCGAGCCAGAGTCGGACCCGGAGCGAGATGAAAATGAAGACGACGAACCTGCAGAACAACGTCTTCATATGGATGTATCGCAAAGATGTGTTACTGTATTTACAGTAACTTCTCCATCCATGCCCACTACTACAATACTGCATGTTTTACAACGACTATTTAACTAAATAAAAGTTGCTGATAACTTCTGGATGTGAAATACAAATAGCGAGTAAATGTGTTTGTGGTACAGACGCGGATCAGTTGCACACTGCAAACGCAGCATATGTGAAAGCACTATAGCGCGTGCTGCTCCTGTACCGCATACGGAGTATGTGTGAAACGGGCGTAATAATACTGCTACAGACGTGTAATTAAAAATATTATTGTTAAAAAACGTCATAGAGAATAGAAAAATCCGAACAGGTTGCAAAATATGTCCAAAACAGAATATAAATATATCAAAAAAGCACCTGAAGAGACTAATTTCAACTTTTCTGTACTGATAATCACTCCAAATATACAACAAAATGCATTTAAGGGCTAAAAAAGTGGATTTAGCATGATATGTCCCCTTTAAATGATTTGAATGTAATGGATTATGAGGTAATTATGTACCATCCCTGTAGGTGCATTCAGAATCAGATGTTTTGCTTTTATCAACATAAAAGTACATGCAGCATCAAGTTTGAGACTTAGGGCAAATTCTGACAACACCAATCTCAAAATTAATGTATTTTTTCCCCCTTTGTGCTTGCAGGTTCATTCTGAGAATCAACCCTGATGGCACCAAACACTAAAGGCACAGAGCAGATGGAAATCTGGAAGGATCCAAAAAAAAAAAAGGCATCCACCTGAACCCCTCAGTGTTTCTCATCAGAGAGCTTGTCAACTTTGACTGGCAAAATTACTGAAATATAACAACACAAACGGACTTTTACTGTATTTAATTTTTTTAAGGCCTGTTTTGGTTTTCAGTGTGTGTACGTTTTTGCCATGCTACAGATACAAATGGTCTGCAGGAGATTAGTTCAATGGACTTTGGTGATTTTGCCTTTTTTTTCAGCTATTGAGGTCAAGATTTGTAATCTGTACTTCTAAAAACAAAATGTTTAATGATTAAAAAGAATATTATAAGGACAAATGTTCATGTGTTGTTGTAATTTTTGGGAGTGGGGTAAACGTGTAAAAAAAAAAAAAAAAACTCAATACTAATACTGTAAATGAAAATACGGTAATATTACTGTAAATCCAAATACAGTAAATGGTTGTATACTGTAAGTGAAAATACAGTAAAGGTGCAGTATACTGTAAGTGAAAATACAGTAAAGGTACAGTATACTGTAAGTGAAAATACAGTAATAATACTGTAAAACATTTTACAGTAAATTACTGGCATCCAGCTGCCAGTAAGTTACTGTAAAATTTACAGCAATCTCTTTACAGTGTACAGTGGCCCACCATTAAAGAAAAATAGGGGTTTAAAGGGGTTTAAAGGAAATTAACACTTTTATTCAGTAAGAGTGAATTCAACAGATCAAAGTCACAGTAAAGACTTTTCCATTATTATAAAAATTTATTTTTATACATTGCACAAAAATGAAACAAAAAGTTAAAAGTTACAATATTGTTTATAAATGTCATATTATTTTAAAGCAAATTGTGAAAAATACAGTTTTAAAAATAATTTGTTCTCATGTTTATTTTTGTTGTAATTAAAGGTTTACTGTTTTTACATCCTTCATTCATTCATTCATTCATTCATTCATTCTATAGTGTGATTTTTCAGGAATTGTTTAAATGCAATTAGGCCCACAACAACAACAACAAAAAAATACCCAGAATTCAGACTCAAATCAAACTGTAATAATATTTTACAGTATTATTGCTGTTTTTATTGTATCTTTAATCAAATAAATGGAGCCTTCGTAAGCATAAGAGACTTCTTTCAAAAACGTCTTACTGACCCCAAACATTTGAACGGTATAGTGTACAGTATTTGGATATTGCCGCACACTTAAGTCACAATGTCTGAATTTCATTACAACACCTAAAAAGTATGAAATACATTCTCCTATATTTCTTATTTGGCACTTGGATTGACATTTTGTTTTGCAATGCAAATGCAAATGCATTTTTTTTTAAAAGTTGTCGCTAAATGTCTAAATTCTTTCTCCTGTTCTTTTTTATTTTATTTTTTTAACTATCATCTAATAGTCACAAATTGTCATCACTATTCAGTAATGAATATGCTTGACTTTTTACTGTTTGTCTTGAAAATGTCTCACTTGGTGGGAGCTTGACAGTGATTTGTCACTATACTGGCACCGGGTGGCTTTTGCCAACTTCATTAGAACAATGAATCCGCAAGCGGCCTATTCCAGTAGGAGCCAGCAGGACGCTTGCACGCACAAATGGATAGCTTGCCTAATGAGTGCCCGTTCAGTGTCTTTCACTTAATTAGTTTCCCATGCCTTCAGTCAGTAAATAAGTCTGAAATGTACACAACTAATGATGCTCAAAATCTCCCCTCAAACTGATCTTTGTTAATGCTTAGAAAAAAGGATTTCTTCTATTGTTGTCCTGAACATATAAAATGAGTGCACGACACAATTTAAATATCATTTAAATATCAAGTCAACAGTCACAGACCTGGTTTCATAGCCTTAAAAAGAAACATTACTGGTATGCATCTTAAGACAAAACAATGGCACTGGCATATTTTAAGATATATCAGTGCAAGTTGCTTTCAGTTAAAACAGCTTAAATATGCATTTTATTCTGGAACTAGGCTTAAGCCGTGAAACAGGAGGATAAAGTATAGCTTTTGACATTTCCAATATATATATGGTAGTAATTTAGACAATTTGATTGATTGTCCCTGCCTCTCTGTGTGTTGTGGGCCACTTCCCTTTCATTGGGCACAGTTGTGTAAATGTGATGTAACGCAGGGAAGCGTTTGGAGAACAACAAAGGACATCTCTCTTTTCAACTGATAAGTCCTACGGCAACATCACGGTATGAATGAAGAAAAGATTTGTCAGCTCAGCTGTTTCTTCCAAAACAAAGACTTTCAAACTCTCAAAGTCACCATGGTCCCCCCTTCCTTTAGTCACACCTGCCAGGCATCACGAGCAACACTCTAATCATCCTGTTGATTTGAAATGTAATTAGTTACACAGTACACAAGATCTTAAGAGAAAATAGCTAATTATCTATTGTTTGGGTGTTCATTTAAAGAGGCTCGGATAATTGGCTATGTTCACACAATCAAAGTGTTTGGGATTGACAACTGTATTTACTAACAGGTGTGACTCACAAACGATCCTGTTCATACAAAACTCCTCTATTCTTGTGTTAGCAGTGAATAATGCCTGTAACTCTATAGTGGAACTTCCCCTGCAAAAAAAAAAAACTGCTTAAACCAGCTAAACCAGCTAAATCTCCCAACCTGGCCAAGCTGGTGTTTAGCTAATTTACCATATGAAATGTCCCCTAAACCATGGTTCTCAACCGGAGGGGCCATTAGGGGGACTCAAGATGACTTAAAATTATTTAAAATAATGCCAGGTTCAGCCTATGATATCAGCCCGATTTTGGCGCAATCCGTTTGGCGTAAGGTGTCATTCGTAAAACGAAAATGGGCGTCGGAACACAAGAATCAATCGTTTCATCTCATATTGTGTCATAGTGGACAATAACCATCTCTGACGCTTCACGACTTCATGACAGAAAGACTAGTACGCTTGCTTTTCCTGGTCTACCACGACGGGTTCCGTTACATCTGTAATGTTAACCAATAGGAGCACAGAAGCTCTTCCGTACACAGCTTTCAAACATGGCGCAATGAAAAAGTGACGATGATATTGGTGCTGCTAGCTGTAATTATTCAATGGAGGAAATGTTCTTGGAGTTACAGCACCAATACTGCTGTGTTTATGATGTTTCCTTAGACTACATTGACACAGTGAAAAAATATAAATGCTGGCAAACGCTACCGGAAGCACTTCAGCACCCCAGCGAGTACTGGAATTAGCATTAAGCTAACACACCACTTCAGTAGCCATTGTTTGTTTACGCTCATGTTTCCACAATTGAATTGAGGAGTCAAAATCGATTAATCTGACACATTGACTATCATAACAGACAAAAATATTGTGTAGTCTGAACCCGGCAGAAGACAAAACAAGCTTTAAAACAACAGTTTTATGTGTTTCAAGAAACAGGGTTCAAACAATATTGGAAAGCCTGTATATTAGGAGAGTAACGGTACACAAACATGACTATTCGGCACAAACCTCGGTATTGAAGTCACGGTTCGGTACAGCAGGGGGAATACAACTAAACACAAAATGTATTAAACAGTATCCAAAAAATATTGCTTCTCTCTCTTTAAATAAATTAAATTATAATTAAAATTGTAAAAAACGAATGCAGTAAACTATATATAGCTCTTTCTTGCACATCACTATAACATTAAAGGTTACAATTAACAACAGAGCTCAAACTATTAAATTCAGTTGCTAATTATTTTTAGACATAATGATCAACACTAAAAAAACAAACATGTAAATTGCACACACAGCAGGTCTTGCATTAACTTCTCCAATTCATTTGTGAAATCTAATAATTTACACAGTTCCTGCCATAGCTTGTTTTTATGACTTTAAAAAAAATAAATAAATAAATAAGTAAGATAATTAAGACATTGCTAACAGGTAAAGTATATATAATGAATAATATAGTGCATATATTTAGTTAAATGTTCCCCTATTGAGTTCATTTCTCTAGTGAAAGGTAAATGTAATGCTACATGAGATATTTTTCTCAAGCTGTTTTATTGATGTCTTTCCGTTTTTGAAACACTGGTTGAGAGATTATACAAGTAAACAAATCTATGCATAGATCATCTGTTCTTCTGCGCTTTTTCTGTTGAGGCGGTTAGCAAACAGCGGTGCATTACCGCATACACCCCCCTTTCTGGGGTGCGTTTCCCAAAGCCAAACATGGTCGCACAGAGTTCAATGGAAATTGCGATCATAGTTGGCCAACGTTGCTTTTGGGAAACGCAACCCTGGATTGGAGTGTGGATCGCCTGTGACCGATTGTATTCACCGTCTGACTGGTTCGGGATGAGTATGTTTACCGCTACACCTCTAAATATATATGAGTTGGCCTAATATTAAAAAATGTTGATTCTAGTCCTAGAAAAGACATGTAAATTAAGTATCCTTATCCAGTAAATCACAAAAACAACCGGAAATGTCATGTAAATTCATTATTTAAAAAGAGAGAGAACCTTGAAGAACATTCAGCTCTTAAAAGTTCTTAAACATTTAATTATTTTAGTTGGTTGTTTTAATCAATGGGTGCTCCTAGTTTTTGTAAATAAAAAAAATACAAAACATTACTAAACAAATAAAAACTTGCTGTGGAAATACAAACCGTAAGACAGAACACAACGAGCTCAGCGCTTGAAAATGGGTCTATAAAATCTGTTCTATATCATTGTATTATATTCACAGTTTTACAGTGTTTTAGACTGTTATTTATAGTTTGCACCCACGTAGTGAAAGAAAATCTCTGCCACCGCTGTAACCATAACAACAGAGGTATATCTAAGATGGCGACATCCACAACACTGGAAAGTCTTATCAGTTGACAGGATTGTATTTAATAAATGAGTCCAATCATAAGTTCGCCCATCAAATCTTAATTAACCACCAGCGGTTTTGAATTGCAGAGTGCATCATTTGGTTCGTGCTCAGACCACAAAACTGACGGGAGCAGCTCTGGTGGAAAACAGCGGCTGGATCTAAAAGCTTCAGACGAAGCACAACCTCATCTCAACCTCACAATGTGAGTCCTGAAGATTCAAGGAAGTCAGTGTGGTTACATAATGGCACGTCACTCTGGGTTAGACTAACAACTAAACTATGTGCGAATGTAACTGTATTTAGGCTGGTAAAACAGGACTGACAACCGTATTTTGCTGCTGTGTGAACATAGCCATTCTGAACGACCTCCCCTCTGTATTGTAGCGAGAGCTGCATATACGGACTCGGTTTGACAGGTAAACCGCAGAAGGAGACTAGCATAGACAGAGCCAATGAAAGAAATATCTATCTGTTCTGCCTGTTAGATCTCCTGCCTTTCGAATCCATTAAGCAGCTGGGATGTAAGACAGCAAATGATCCTCGTATGTCACGCCACTGATACGCACCGCCTGACATGCGTCCGTCAGAGTAATGCCCTCAAAGAGCGATCGCGACTCCAGTCTTGATGGGCGACGTGGATCCAGCAGTTGTTGAATCATGCATGGATGGAAAGAGCCCGGAGTGCGAGTCGACTGAGTTATTGTCTTATTTGTGTACTGTGTTCAGACTACCCCTCCTCTTCCTCAATCTTCTTGGTGTAAACAACATAGGGCACAAACCCTACTGTGACAACTGGGCCACACAGTCAGACAGAAGGAACTCCTCTACAACCACGCTGACATGAGTCTGTACCAGCGCGGACAGTCACGGGGTGTTTTAGCTATACACAGAGCTCATCTCCCAGCAGCTTCACGCTGCACTGTGTAAATCACACAAAACCTCACACATCATCAGCGCATGCCCTCATATTATCATCTATAACACACAGGAAACCATTCCAATTATGTATTCTAGATATACGAATCAATATCTAATTTAAAAGAACTGATGCCGGTACATGACTGTAATTTGCTCACTGCTCACTTTTTCAAGACGTCTCACAATCTATTGAAATACAGGTCCCACTTTATATTAAGTGGCTTTAAGTACTATGTACTTACATAGAAAAATAAGTACAATGTACTTATTGTGTTAATGTTGTATTGTAAAACACTTTTGCTGCTATTGAGATGTGATATTGGTAAGGTTAGGGACAGGTGTGGTGGTATGGGTCGATTTAAGGGTAGGTTAAGGTGTAAGGGAAGGGTCAACTGTGTAATTACAAATGTAATTACATAAATTAATTACAGCTGTAATTACATGCAGGTATTTTCAAAATATAAGTAGAATGTAAAACATGTACACAATGTGTACATTGTATCAAAGTAGTAACTTCAATGTAAGTACATAGTACTTAAAGCCACTGAATATAAAGTGGGACCGAAATACAAGTCAAATACTGATAACCTTATTGATATAAAAATGTAACAAAAATTAAAAAAAAAAAATACAAAAAACCTTTAAAAATGGTAAAAATTTAATACAATTACGACAAAATAAAAATATTTTAAAATATATATATTTTTATTATATCAAATAATTGATCTGAAATGTCATATTATTATTAAATAAAAACAATTATTTCAAAAATCGACACAATTAAACTATCTGTTAACAATTAAACTGCAAAATAATTTGTTGCAGCTTAGACTCAGACTGCGCAAAATTACACTTAGCAAGAGCAGAAACCATTCACACAGGGTACAAACTGAAAATGTTCTCTTAACAAAGTATCATGAAAAATATTGCATACTGTTGTACAAGACAAAATAAAGAGAACAGCAAGAGAACGGCCGAAGACCTAAATCTGCAAGTTTCTGCATTTGGTTTCATTGTGAGTATTTGCAGCACATGTGTTTTTTCTACCTGCATGTTTTTCCTCACGTTGAGCTCTCTCGGCCACCAGAAGAAAAAAAAAAAGCCATTCTGCAATTGGTAAAGTCATCGCGTCACTACAGCTGCCATTAGAAGCTCTGGTATCAGTGTCCTGAGATACACATTTGGGACGGCACATGCACATTAGCTGGACCAACCTATAAAAGAGATTAAGACAACATTTATGGGACAGTTCATGTCAAATTTGAAATAGGTTATTTAAATGTGAATATGGCAAACAGTTTTTAAGATTTCAGTATCTACCCATTGAAGCAGATAAGAGTTGGTCTTGCATGAGTGAAATAAGCCGCTGAGTGAACTGTGAATGTCAACCTCAGATTGCTTCTGTCAATGCAATGATTTTTTCTTCTTCCACAGTGTAATATCTTTAAATTATATTCATTAGAGGGCTTTCCTCAACTATTAGTATATTAGTAACACTTTTCAATAAGGTTCAGATTGTGCATTAGCAATACATTAATGAATTAGGGTATCCACTAACAATGAACAACACTCAACCCCCCAAAAAATTAATAAAAACATCTGTCATTGCTTTGCATTGTCTCACCCTCTTTTTGTTCCAAACCGTTATTACTTTCTTTTTGATCTGTAAAACATGAAAGAAGATATTTCGAAGACTGTTGGTTATCCAACAGTTTGGGAACCAACTTCCATTATATGGACTACAAAATACAATGGAAGTCAATGGGAACTAAAACTGTTTGGTTACCAACATTCTTCAAAATATCTTGTTTTATGTTCCACAGAAGAATGAAAGTCATACAGAATAGGAACGACATGTAAATGTCATGAGTAAATGCTGGCAGAACTTTTCATTCTGGGGTGAACTGTTGAACTCCCTTCACTATCGGTTAATGTTTATTTAAAATATTGTTCATTGCTAATTCATGTTTGTTTAGAATATATAAACTTCATTTAATGTTAAAAATGTAAAAAATATATTACCTTGTGCATGAAGAAATGAACACCCAGATTAATTCATGTTGTAAAAATGCATTTTTATTAATGATATTTCATGTTGGACAAACTGAACAGTACTATAAAGTCTTACAAATATAAATGCAATTAATTCATAAAAGACATAAATGACATTAGTAACTGCTTGACAGCCCTAATACAGCAACACAAGAGAAATGACATTTCGCCCAACACATGTGCATTTATAGAGTCATGACTGACATGGAGAAGTCACGGCTCATGACAGCTTTAGAACAGCACAAGTGCATCACGGCGAGCGCTGGCAGATGTATGTTCCGCATGAAGAGAGGAGCAGCGGCAGCCTCAGGGATGCAGGTACATGCAAAAGTTTCTGTCGCCTCTGATCAGATAACGCCAGCTGCTGAGGCCCCTAGCTCTCTTCTCAGACCTGCCCTGATCCTCTTTTCCTCCTGAACTTCCAATACGAACCCTGCACTTCGAGCATGACAAATAATGGATTACGGGGATTAGAGGCAGGCGGACATGAGAAGAGCCATATGTCTTGAACCTCCTCCTGACCTAGATGAATAGTGCATGCGAAGGAGAGATAAAGCCTGCATGTGTGCTAATGTTGCCAGTTGCAATGATACGGCGTACCAAGAGAGGGCCACGCGTTCACGATCCGCCGTGCTTCGGCGTAAGGCTAGAATTCATTTACGAAAGATAATTGTACATTTCCGTAGGGAATGGAAGAGGCAGTGAAAGGAAATAAAAGAACGAGTCGACATCGCTACGCACAAATGGTGCTAATGAGGACGGTGATCAGGACTAAATGAATCCAATTAAGAAGCTGTTATTCTCAGACCCCATGAATCACTGTGTATTCCTCAGGGATTAACGGTCACCCTGCAAAAGAAACACGGACAAGCTGGCCAACCCTCACGATTCTAATAGAAACATATGCCCAATCTACTCTAGGACAGTCTGGAGCATCCGAGGAGCCACCAAAGCGAAGTGTCTAGGGCCGCCAGGCTCACGGGATTGGCAGTAAGAAAACGATTACCCAGGGATTAAGAAACGATAAGTACGGAAACAAACCCACTTTAAGAAGACACTTTAATTTTACTCGGCCAAGTTTGAAAGCAGACAATAAAGCTCTTCAACGAAACCCCTGTGGGAATGAATGGCTTATAAGCAGAGAATAATAGCAGAAGAAGTGGCCACCGCAGGACACCGACAAGCAGGAAGACGAGAGGAGGAAGAACAATAGCACTACTGACTCCTCACCTCCTGACTGAATGTGAAATACAACAGCTAGGCACTTCCTGTCATCGGCCTATAGTGTCACATGCATGTTCATTGTCTTCCAGTGGGGAATCATTGTTATGAAATCGGAAATGTGGTGCTAAACTGCCAGTCAATAAGAGATTGTCTTGAATGGGGAAAAAAACACACATCGTTTGAAAGAAATAGCGGTTTAAGTCAGGGCTCTCAGCCAGTTCAAGGAACGAAAAACACAATTTTAACATGAACGTAAACAAAAACTAAATCAAGTTTAATCATTCTGAATAGAAATAGAATATGAATTAACAAAAAGTAAAAAAAAACTCTCACTTTTGATCAATTTAATGCATATTTGCTCTTTTTTTTTTTATTAATAATAGTATGAAATGTTTATTGAGTAGCAGATTTGCAGTAATGCGAGATGTTTCAGAAACGAGGGGCAGAAACAAGGCAAAAACAGAGTAAATCCAGACAGGTTGATTAACAGAAAAAACTGCAAACTGACTACAATAGAGCACTGGAAACAGGAAACAGGAAAGGACTAACTAAAATTAAAAAAAAAAAAAAAAACACAAAGTACACTGACTGGAGTACATATAATAAAATCATCATATTAGAAGGATTTATGAAGGATTTTGTGACACTGAAGACTGGAATAATGATGCTGAAAATTCAGCTTTGCCTTCACATGAATAAATGATATTTTTTGAATATATATAATCAAATAGAAAACCGTTATTTTAAACTGTAATAATATTTCACAATGTTACTGTTTTACGATATTTTTGATCCAATAAATGCAGCGTTATTAGTATTAGAGACCCCTTTCAAAAACATGAAAAGAATTACTGAACACAAACTTTTTGAACAGTGAATAATGTATAGATATATATATAGGAAATTTTTTTAAATAGGTTTCTATGGTTGCAAAATACTTCCCCCATTTACTATTGGTCAGCCAAACTAATAGTCACTATCAAACCTCACCCCATTGGTTGGGGCAATGTTGCTGAGTTGAGCTGGCCAATATGTGTATTTTCTTAGCTTTCTTAGTGCTCTTAAAATCCTCTTACAATGGCTTACTTATTGTTGTCTCCGTATGTTGAGAAAGTATTTTAACATTGAATACACACTTTAGCTTTAAAGGGGTCATGACATAAGAAACCAAATTTGCCTTGATCTTTTGGTATTTAAGAGGTCTTTGTACCATTAAAACGTAAAGTTTCATAGCTTAAGACGTCCTCCCCATTATAAACAAACAATTTATTTAATCAAGCTCTAAATACAGCTCGTTCTGGATCCATGGTATGAAGTGACATCACGGTACGAAGTGACGTACCAGTCGTTTGCATATGACCGCCTCAAGCGCAGGACAACTACGCCTCATTTCGCATCATCGCATCGTTGTTGCGCGGCTCGCGCCCACAGGTGTTCAGTCGACGTGCAGCGAGTGGGTCTGTTTACAAGATGACTGCGATCCCACGCAGATGTTCTGTTCCTGGCTGTGGACAAACAACATGTTTGAATACGCTGACGGCAGGGAGAAATGGACGTCCCAGTGTTAATTTAAGCGTGTGTTCTCTACATTTCAAGGATGACTATTTTGAGAACAAATCGCAGTATGATGCTGGGCTTTGCCAGAAAATCTTTGCTTAAAGATCAAGCTGTTCCCACCATTCTGGGCCCAACAACGATGCCACAAACTGTAAGTAATGTATTTAATCTTAAAACTACTTTTAATGCATAGCCTAAACACTGACGTTAGCCAACCATAACAGTAGGCGTTAATCACATCAAAAGGTCATAAATCACTAAATTTGAAAAGGTTTTTGTCCAAAAAACTATAGTAATACTATAATTGCACCTAAGGGAACATAATAAAGCAAAAATCAAAAACCATATCATGACCCCTTTAATTGCAAATTAGCTGCATTTAAATGCTAACTATCATTTAGCTCCGAACGTCTCTTCCATTGCCTGCTTATTCTGGACTGAATGATCCTTTGCCTCATTCCAAATGGTAGGAGTGTGAACATACAATGGGACGAGTGAGACGAATCTTTCCTGATGCCGCTAGCCATCCTTTTACACCTCTCTGTGTAGGTATCCATAATAGCCAGAAAATAGTAATGGACTTGGTCATTTTTACAACTGGCTGCAGGGCCCTTCTGTTTGAGGTGGATCGGTTTATACCAGATAGTAATGCAGTAGGTCAGGATACACAGTTTGCAGTCTGTAATATATATATTATTTTGTTAAAGTCTTCAAATGTTCTCCATGATATTGTGAAATATTAGAATAAAAAATAAAAAAAGTTTCCTATTTGAAAATATTTTAAAATGTAATTTATTCCTGTGATGCAAAGCTGAATTTCCACCATCAGTACTCCAGTCTTCAGTGTCACATGATCCTTCAGAAATTATTATAAAATGAGGATTTGATGCTTATACATTTCTAATTATTAGCAATGTGGAAAACAGTTGTGCTGCTTAATATTGATATTATTGAAACCATAATTATTATTTTTTTTCAAAATTATTTGATGAATAGAAATTCAAAAGTACAGCATTTATTTGAAATAGAAATATGTTTAACATTACAAGAAGGGTCAATTTTGATCAATTTGTGTCCTTGCTGAATAAAAGCATTCATTTTTTTAAATTAATTAAGAATTACAAAAATGATATTCTATATATATATATATATATAGGAATGATACACAGTATATATATATATATATATATATATATATATATATATATATATATATATATATATATATGCTTAAAGCAAGATGTATATTTAAAAAAATATATATATTATCATGTATTTTCTCAAGTAAATTTAGCTTGGATATTTTAGCTAAGGATTTTTTTTTCAAACCCTATATATATATATATGTATTTTTTTTATGTTTTATTTTTTTATTTTTTTCAGTGCAGGGATGCTAGTAATGAAGGATGCTGTGAGGCAGGTGAGGATTTGAGGCAGCAGTGGTTGGAAAGAAACGGTTGAGTGCACGAGGTTGAGAGAAATGGGGAAAACAACAGGCACGGCGCTAGTTAGTCGAACAGTTCGAGACCCTTGGTGATTTGTGAGTCTAAAGGCCCCACAGCTGCAGATGTGCCACTCTGAAGGAGGGTCAACTGGGTGTAACTCGCACGGCCACAGAGAGGCTTATCTTAATTCTGAAGGCTAGAAAATCTAAGATCCCATTCGTGCGTAGTCCCTCTAATCAATGTGGACAGGTAATTCAGATGAGAGCAGGAGAGAGCTTAACGTTACTGCTTTCAGTTCCGCGCTGCTGCATGGCAACTGCAAGGCACACAAACCCACACACACACACACACGTCTACACCCACAGCAATTTAATCAAACGCACTTAGAGCAGGCAATAACAACAGGTATTATGTAACATAATCATCCACATGAGCCAGGGCTGAGATTACTAATAACAAGCAGTGATGAGCAGAACTGTGTTTAAATACCCCTATATACACTCCCTAATTGGTCTAACCTGCCAGAGATCTCCACAGAGAAACCCCCGAGAAAACACACCAACAGCTCTTTGGCATGTAGAGCGGGAAACTGACAATGACTCAAAAGAACTGAAACCATTTGGGGAGGATTCGTAATTGAATCCCTCCAAAAGACAAGACAACAAGCGTATTTGTTTCTGGCTTTGGACGCATTCAGTCGAATACCATTAGATGAGTCATGTGCGTACTGTATCTCTCCATTACTGTCATCAGTTGTGGACTGAGCAGGTGGTTTACTGGGGTTTCTCACCTGCTGCTGGCTGCTCTCCAGTGACTCAATGCTCTAGTTCCCTGATCAGCTGCTGCAGAAAACACAACACACCAGTCCTGATGAACACTTTTACTCCAGCGTATATACATCAAAATCTGTATCTGCACTTACTTTAAAGTAAAAAAAACTGTTGAACATTTCCATTGTTGTCGTCAAGGGGGGAAAAAGTCACTGAACACGTTCCTCTTTTGTTAGGCGTATTGGGCTAGGGGGCACGTTGTCACATTAAACAACCTATGATAGCATTTCAGACAAATTTCTAAATGTAAAAAATTCTGAAACACAAAACAATTTAAGAAAAAGTGAACATAAAACATACTCCAAAAGACAAAAAAAAGGCGGGAGGAGGACAATTATGTGACAACAAAACAAATAACATGAAAAAATATTCTAAATGAACACCAGCTTTATTGTGTTCACTTGTTACCCAATAGCTATACAGCAAAAATATAATAATTTACACTACTGTTCAAAAGTTTGGGGTCAGTCATATGTTTTTATGAATACTTGTATTCAGCAAGGACACATTAAATCAAATTTGACAGTAAAATGCTGTTCTTTTGAAAATTTCCATTAATCAAAAAAGGTTTCCACAGAAATATTAAGCAACACAACTGTGTCCAACATTGATAATAATAAGAATAAATGTTTCTTGAGCAGCAAATCATCATATCAGACTGATTTCTGAAGGATGTGTGACTCTAGAGACTTGAGTATGCTGAAAATCAGCTTTGACATCATAGGAATTAATTACATTTTAAAATATATTCACATAGAAACTCTAATAATGTCACAATATTACTGTTTATTGTATTTTCAAGGCTATATTTATTTTGTATTGAAGATTAAATTAACTAGATGTTTAAAGCCCACGTACATGCTAGAGAAGCATTTGTGTAATTGGTCTTTTTACTCAACACCTCACAGTTACTGAGATATAGTCTTTATGACAAGTTGCATTCCTGTGTGACAACAAGCACCAGTCTCCACCGCAACATGAAAACCGAGTCAACAGAAAATCAAGTCTGCTGATGAGCAATATAACAGGCACAAATATCGTAAATTCTTAAACAGCTCTCAAAAATGCCTTTGCTCCTCTTTGCACCAAAAACTCCAAATTACAGCATGTAAAAATTGTCAAATCCAATGAGCCGTGGCACTGTTAAATATCCCCAGGCTCACTAAAGCAGAAGCAAAGCAGAGAGGAAGCCATACTGATTTCCACAGCCATGGTCTTATGACTTTCCCTTTGATATCTGTGCTTTCCAAAACTCCTTCCAGGGGTCATAGGACATCTGCCTTACATGATGTCATGTAAAGCAATGTTTTGACTTTGAATTCATTATTCGGTATCAGCAAAGACAACTAGTTCTCCAGGCAATAGAGCATCCATTCATGCCTGTTTTTTTCCCCCTGTGATACAAACAGACCAAGCAAGAGAGATCAACTCCAGAGGTCAAAGCAATCTGCATTTTATTGTCTTACACACTAACTGTTAATATTACCACTGAGCAGAGCAGAGATCTGCTATGGCATGAGCTGTTCAGAGCCCGAGAGGAGTGAACGCAGATGCAATCCAGCGCAAACATGGGCATGACAGAGGCAGCAGTATCCTCAGGGCCAACTGCCAGCGTCTTACACTAGAACTATGCACCTGCTGCCAAAATGTGTTGTTCACACACACATATACAAACAAAATATACACCGGCAAGCACATGGAGCCATGGAGAACTGTCTGGCTTTCTTATATTTTGTTACTTACAACAGATGTGCCTTGCAGAATGATGATAACGTAACACGACAGATATAGGTTTTTAAATGTTGAGGTCTTCACCAAATCCAATTTTTGTGACCAAAAATTGCACAACATCACTGTTGAAAAGAGCAGCATATATATCTACCAGCATGCTCTTTTCAGCAGTGTTGTGTATAGAAAGATAGATAAATAGATTTGGTGCTTTTGAACATATCGATTGAGTAAATGATTCAATGGCTCACTTATAAAACCTGTCATTTATTTTGTTTCTGAATATATACACATGTTTTGTTTGTTTGTTTTTGTTTTTTTTGTATATTGTTTGCCGTTTTTGCCTATATAAAGCAGTGTACAGATGACAGGAAACAGATCAGGAAAGGCTATGGCTCTGATGTAAAAATTGAATGAATGATTCAAATGACTCATAAATAAAGTTGTTTGTTGTCACCTACTGGCATGAAACATGAAAACTGCAGAAAGAGCCACTGAAAAATTCCCACCACTAATAAAGACTAATAGTCTATCTGGAATGCGCAAAAAGGCGAGATACAAACTCTTGGACTCGGTGTGTTCGCAAATATATTACACTTTAGTGTTTCGCCTTTTAGTTGCACTGGATTGTTTTCTCTCCCGCCGGGCTTAATGCATTTGTGTCAATGCAAGACGTAATGTTATGAATTAACATTTCAAGTGTATTAATGATGTCCTGGTGTGCTCAGTATACTGTATCGATTTCCATTTCAAAAAGAAAAAAAAGTTCTAACTAAAAGCAAATAGTAAAATCAAAACTGAAATCTGTGAATACTGAACTGGTTCATGGCAATATGCTTTAGCCTGACTCAGACTGTTGTAGCACATTTTTAAGGCCATATTTCTATTTCAATCTAGAGAGAATTATGTTTCTCAGATGAAATTGAGATTAAATGGTAATAGTCCTATGGGAGAGTGAAGAAGAAAGTGGGGAGGAAAACTTCAATTACTGAGTATGTGATAAAAGTTTTATACGCCACTCAACACGGCTTAATTTTGTGACCAGCCGATTTGGTGTAAATAGAGGCGATGTGTAAGATATGTGCGACAAGGGACAGTATATCCTTCAGAGCACCCTTCCTCTTCTTCACAGGTTAGACGGAGCAGCTTCTGGTCCATCTCCTGAGGGAATGTCTAGCAGAAAGGCTTCTTGCATATTTAACCAGGGCTGTGCTCTGCTGATGAGATGAGACCTGCTTTCGCCATGCTCTTTTCAGAACATTCCCACACTGGGACAGCCCCCTTTATGTTGGTAAACAGAGAGGCCGAGTCAGGATTGCATGTTTATTTATTATATATATATATATACGATGAAACCAGCATTGGCTCTACCAAGTTTCATAGCATTGGAGGTTTCTGGAGCAATGTGAGTAATGAGAGGTGAAAGACACAACCGCTCTAATTAAAAGTACACGGGAAAAAAAGCGCGAACCACCAGAGATAAGCATTTAACCGTGAAAATATGATCAGACAGTTAGGGATACAGTTGTTTGGATAAAAAAAAAAAAAAGTCTCTTTTCCACTCAGGGAGATATTCCCCACTGTTCTGAATGTAGGTAATGTAGATTTATATGGTGGTCAGAAGAGATTAGAGTTTTTAATTAGACCCAGATCTTATTGGAATATCAAATAGAATTAATTGGATTTTCTGCCTTTTTATAACGTGATTAATGTGCCCAGCCCTCGTCGTTTTAAGCAGCTGGGTGCCTTAAGAGCCTCAGCGCTTTACTGTATTTTCACCAGCATGCTTCACTCTCATGGGTGGAGAGGAATAAAAGTCACACTCATAACAAATAAGGTTGACAGCGTATATGAACTGAGTGGGTTGATTAATTCAAAGGTCATAAGTTATAGCTAATCTGGTGAATTATGAAATGTTAATCAAATAAGATTGGGTTTGGTTTGCCGCAGGAAGAACAGCACTTCTGTTATTGTCTTGCCGATTACCTAAGCACATCCTTGGAGGGATTTTTAGTTTTGGTTATTACATTTAGGAAATTCGAAAAAAGGATGGAAAAGGTCTGGGTTTGTTGGGGGTGGGGAGAATAGACAATGCATTGAATTTCTTACTGGGAAGGTAAGTGTGGGCAAACTGCACCATGTCTGTAAGCAAATATTCTTTCCACAATGAGGGTACAAGATAGAGCTTGATTAAAAAAAAAAATTTAAAAAAATTGTCTAAATTAAGCTAGCTTGGGACATAATGCTGATTTGTTGCTAGTCATGAACTTTATATTTTGCACCAAATGAAAGAAAAATTATAAATATTAATATATTTGCAATAATTGAATATCAGTTCAATAGATTGTGTAAAAATGACACTGTTCTAAGACCATCACTGGATTCAGATGAGAAGGCCAAGACCTCTGAGGTGGGAGAGATAACCTTAAAAAAATGTAATTGGACACAGATTTGTACACCATTTGTACCCTATTTGCAGAAAGTGCCAAGATGCGAGTGCCAAATTTACTCAAGACTCAAAATGGTTGTAAAATTTGTTTTTCTGTACAAGCACAAAATGTTGAAGCCAACATAAAGCAGAGAACATTTGCTGGCAGCTGTTTGCATGCATTTATGAGGGAAATATCAACAAGAAAAGGAGAATTAGAGCAATGATCCACACAATTTCAAAGCACTTTTAAGAAAGACTATGCTTTTGGTCATGGCATAGCCTTCCCATTTAAGGCCAACAGTAACCTCTTTACTTGCTTTTCTTCTATCCAGTCTTTATTTAAAGAATAATTTCTTCTTTACATTTTTAGATGCCAGAAAAAAATACAAATGGAAAAATAGAGACTGACTTTTAATCATTTGCGCATTTCATTGATTGCCTTTTATAACCCTGTATGTTAAATATTTCATTACTAATCAATCTAGACTTTAAAGCCTCATTTGAGAATGGCTTGATCGTATTCAAGAACGCACACACACACACAAGCACAAAAAAGACAACATTATGGAATATCCTTCTTTCCTTGCATCTGATAGCTCTGTAAAAGTGGAGTGTGCCTCTCTGCGCTGCTTTAAATCTATAGGACATTTTAACAGCGTGCACACTTACTCACGGCTGTGTAAAAGTGATAGGATCAGATGGAGGTAAATACCCACAGCACAGCCTGATCACGTTCTACTTTTTTCCTGCTTTTCTACTCAAGCAGAGCCCAGAGGAGATTGTTCTCACGTCTTTAACTCTCTTACTGCTTTCTGGCTCAGGTGGTCCAGCGCTGAAGTGAGAAGCTGTAATTGGCACGCAGTGCTTCCGTGAATATCCATATTTATCTTCAGGATAACACCTCACGCGCACTGCAATCTCCAATCCCATGGTGAGAAAGTGGGTTTTGTGCTCCCTCTCTCTCTCTCTCTCTCTCTCTCTCTCTCTCTCTCTCTCTCTCTCTCTCTCTTTTACAGTATCTCTCTCTTCAAGTATTTTCCGCCTTCACAATAGGTAATCAGCGGGTCATTCTGATTGGCTGTGAAAGCCGGCGCTGTTTAATGAGAAGCAGTGGGCATGTGGGTAAGGAGACAACAGGTGGAGCATCAGTCTCACGCGCTGCAGCTGGGGAGGCACCACTGTTTCTACCAGCTGTCGGGCCTGGATAATAATCATTAAAACCGCAGGCCTCCAAATCATCCTCATACAACACGGGCAAGGCTGCCGTGAAGGACTCGCGTATTATCGCCTCATTTGGCAAGAATGTTTTCACGTGAAAACGAGGGATGGGTTTTGATCATTTTGGATCGACATGCCAACGTAATTACTGAAATCCACCTGGACTTTGGCAAAGCATGTGAACAGACGGGGGAAGAAAAGGCGGTTGAATGAATGTCACAGTGTAATCTGAATTGGGAATGCCGTAAAAAGGCTTTCTTTAAGCTTGGCATGCAGTGAGATCGAATTTATTGCTAAGGGCACACAAATATACTGAGTTAAATTGGTTTAATTCAGTAGGTGTTGCTGTGTGAAGTTGCTGCCCTGAAAGCCCAATGCTACGTCCACCTTCATTAGGCTGCAATCCATCATCATCGGATTGGCCGCTTTTGTGGAAATGACTAGGCAGAGGTCTACATGGCTGGAACCACTCAAGGCAAAACAACAAGTGACAAATACTTTTTAAAAGGCTGCAAAATAATTTGTAGCTTTTTGCCGTTTCGTCTCACCTATTCCCGAAACAGATCCAAGAAAAGACCACGGGAAAAAGAAAAATCACCAGTGAGATCTCTTTATTATCCCAATTGTTTCTGGGAGACAACAATGAGATTAAATGTTCAAATCACCTTCTTGTAAGATTTCTCTTCTGATTTTTCTCAGACATGTGTCCTCAGGAGTTTCAAAAGAGATAGCAACAATGACACTGTGATTAGATTTGCCAAGATATAAACTCCAACATCTTTCATCAAATTCTTCCAAGATTAAATTATCTGAACGGTGATATCTGGTTCATTTTGTAGCTTTATACTCTTACTCTGTCAAATACACCTCATTTCTTTCTCAGAGCTCAAAAAAAAAAAAAAAAAAGATGGCCTAGGGATAATATGATAGAGTTGTGATAAAAATAGTTAAATGTGTGTATATTTTTAAAATTGATAAAAATATATATAAATATAATCACAGACAGATAAATAGATAGATAGATAGATAGATAGATAGATAGATAGATAGATAGATAGATAGATAGATAGATAGATAGATAGATAGATAGATAGATAGATAGATAGATAGAAAGAAAGAAAGAAATATCAGTTACATCTCCTGAGTCTCCAATAAACTCCAAAAATCATTAATGCATTTAAGATAGAGTCCCTGAGTGTCTGTAAAAATCTGGATGTGATACTAAAGCAGATTGTCAAACCAGCAGGCTTATATCAAACTAACAACTCATTTGTCAACAAATATGAAGTTTGAATCTTTCAAGAGTGATGTATGCACTGTAATTCTATACAGATGCATGTAAACCTCTGAAATTAATGCTAAAAGAGGTCTGAGCAAACAGAGGTCCCATCCGCTGTGCAGCGAGATAGTCTAATTGGAGCGTTAGTATACAGCATAGCCAACAAACTGTGTGAATATTGGCACATTTTTAATAAGTAGACGCTAGGACTGTATGTTTTCCGGCAACTTCAGAGACAGTTTCTATGGCAACTGTGCTCTTTATCTCCACACTGCAAGGGTTATATCAGTTGATTTCCCAAAGATTTCTAATGAAAGTAGTGCTCTTTAATCATGTGACCTCTTAAATAGGCATCAGATAAATTATATAAAACAATCCCCAGCCCTTAATTATGGACAGATGCTTGCTCTGGGGTAAGCCTGTACCAGCCAAAAGTGAAATTTATGGTCAATCGTGGCAGAAATGCTTAGAGGCCCTTAAAATCTGATGCATTAAAACCCATCTTGGCAGCTGGTGCAATCTGAAGTCAGTAGAGTTTAAAAGACATTTTACTTAATTATCTCCTGAACTTTGAACAACTATAGGAGTCCTTAATGGTATCCCGGAAAAGCAGGGATCAATATTGCACATTAGCAAGATATTGGTCATAGAATCTCTGCCCTTTTGGCTTTATCATATTAATATGTAACAGGTTCTTGTTAGGTGCTTGGTCACATTCAGCATCAACAATGCTCTGTCTGCTAGATAACTCTACAGAAGCCCCTGAAAATCTTCATTCCTGTTAAGTACCAAAGCTATTTCCCTGAACCAGTAAATGGACAGATGGTTGCGAGAGGCTTATTGAAAACATTTCCTCAGACTTTAAACATTCCACAGTGCTGATTTTGTATTTTGTGTTTATTTATTTATTTGAGGAAATGGCATTAAAGTTACATGAGAAATGTGGGTCTGGCATTTCAACTGGGTCAAGAAGTTCTCAAGAACAATCTAGGAAAATATCTACACAGTAAAAAAAAAAAAGTTGCTGCCTTAATTTTTTTAAGTATAATCACCTTGGATGTTGAAGTAATTTCAACTTAAATTACATTAAACTGACTTAAAAATTAGCTGAATTTGTATAACTTATAAACAAGTTGAAAATTGCTTAACTTTGCTTATTTTTGATGAGTTAAAGTAATGTAAAAACATGTGTTGTCATAACTTATTGATCATATTTTTTTTTTACAGATAGTTTAAATCATGCAAAGTTCATACAAATGTGCTCTTTATGTTTATGGTGCATGGCTTCATACGGAGCCCCGCACAGAAGAAGGAAATTCATAGGTGTGGGCCAACATGAGGGCGAGTAAATTATGACCAAATTTTCATTTTTGAGTGAACTATCCATTCAGTTGAAACCAGCAAGAACCACATTTTCCGTCATTTGCACTGATCTTAATGATTATTTCCATTTTTTAAAGAAGTATGTTTCCAAAAATATTATGTTTATAAAAATTAATTCATAAATACCGTTACGCTTAAGGAATAACACCCCATGACAATTTTACAAACAGAATTAAACAACAAAAATATTCAAAATACATATTAATTCAGCTCATCCATGAAGAGGCATATTTTCTTAATTCTACATATTAACTGTATTTTTAATTTATTTGTAGGCAAATTTATTTGCTTGAATACGTCATGGAAACATGTTCTTCCAACTCACAAACATTACACATTATGCCACCAGCTTTGCATTTGAAGTTCAAGTTTAGTGTAAATGTCTTGGTGGCTGCTGACAAAAGAACACAACAAGACGTCTCAAAAGGATGGAAAATATTCGATATCCGCTGTTTGTAGAGTGCACAGTTCACGCTACCGGCGTGCTCGAATACAGACCGATGACCTGCCCGACTCTTTCCTTTGTGATGCTGTCAAAGAAAAACATCCTCTCGTATAGTTCTCCCCATGAACATGATAAGTCTGTCAGAAATAAAAAAAGAAAGTGCTCTGTCCGTACGTGATACGGCTCTACACACGGATAAATTGCCCTGCAGATTCAATTGGGGGGCAGGATAGAACTGAGGGAAACCTGAAGAGTGGACTGTTTGGATTGTCATGTGGGCATAAAGTAGCCTATTATTTACTGTGATGAACAAGCCACATAGTCAGATTATAAATGAGCTTTTCCCCAGGAGAGGGTAAACAGTGACACACTTGACACACAGACAGACATGGTGTTTGCTTTCGCAGCTTTTTCCCCCTCCATGTACAGCCATATGTACAGCACCACACGATGAATGATATTACCTTTCCTTCCCATTTCATTTCCTGAGAGACATCCCATTTTACACAATATCCCAATCTGTTTGAATTGTCTTTGGTGAGCAGACGAAGACATTAATCAGATCTGCAAGTATGAGACAGTTTTGTTCTTTCTTCCAGAGGCCAAATGCATTTTCTAGCAGATGGTAGTTTGGCTGTTTCCATGCACCTGTTTCTCAATTTATTTCTACAATTTCTTTCTCAACACATTTCTAATATCTCATCCTATTCTGTCCCACCAGGCAATGAGTCAAATCTTGAAACGTGATAAACGAACCGTTGCAATTTTTTCATTTTCAAATGGAGTGCAAAGTGACAGACCATGTTTCCAGCCGTCTTGATTCCAGAAGTATTCGAGATTTAAAACTATTGCTTAACACTAGTTCTGGTCATGAAATAAACAATGCAGCTCTGAAATAAGTCAATGACAGTTAGTTGACATGTAGTTGAAAAGTTACTTATAGTTAGTAGAATGTCTAAAGTGGACTATCGAAATAAAGTGTTACCTAATAATACTTTTTATGAAGAAAATAAATGAGAAACTCATCATCATCACCATCAAAACTATCATTATTGCCATTATTATATTGCAGTTTACAAACACACACTTTCAATTTTGTAACTATGCATTTTACTACTAAATTCACAGTACATGGCTTCTGTCACCGAACTAAAAACACAGCATTCACAGTGAGCCAGCGTGTCGTTAATTCACAAAAAGATTTGATAGAAAGTAGAAATAGAAAGTATTGATTATGACAAGAGTATGAAAGCCCTTGTGCTGTATATCTCAGTGAGGGACCAGCTGAGGACACTACGCTTTTCCATCCAGCCAAAAGCATTATTAAGAACTGCACATGGAATTTACAAGAGCACACTACTTTATATTGAGAGCCTACCCTGAAATACTCTTAGACAGTGTATTTGGACTGCCGCACGAGTATTATATTGGCTTTGGCTTTGGAGTCATTGCGCAGGCCTTGAGTTTCCATGTGAACTAATTACAGTGATTGCTATATGGACATTTCATTCAATAGGAAGCAATTTTACAGTGAGTGTGTGAAGTATATGCAAGCGTCAGCTCTTGCTTGACATGCAGAGTGATCAAGAATATTGATCCTGTTAAATACAATGACACTTTGATGGAACCCTGACTAAAGTTTATTTGTCATTCCAATAGGATTTTAGAAACATTTATTATTATTATCAATGTTGAAAACAAAGTATTTGCTGTTAATATTTTTATGGAAAATGTGATACATTCATATACCATTCAAAAGATTTGGGTAAGTACGATTTTCTTTTTTTATTATTAATACGTTTATTCAGCAAAGTGGGAATAAGTTGATACGGTTACAAAATATTTATATTTCAAATAAAATCTATTATTAAAAAGCTAAAATGAAGCTGCAAAAAATTCAGCTTTGCCATTTCAGGAATACATTTCATTATAACATTAAAATTGGAAACAGTTCTTTTAAATTGTAGTAATATTTAAAATACTATGGTTTTATTTGATCAAACAATCTTTATGTATTTTTGATTAAACAAATGTAGCCTTGGTGAGCATAAGAAACTTCTTTAAAAAAAAAACGTTTGAACTGTAGTATACACACAATTTTATATTAAAAAAGGAAGCTTTTCTCAAATAGCTTAACTTTTATTATGTTTATTATGTAGTAGACTGTTAGGTTAGGGTTCATGTTAGTAATAAGTTGACATGTAGTTCCAAAGTTACTTATAGTCAGTAGAATGTCTGTTGTGGAGCATCACAATAAAGTGTTAGCAGATATTAAGCAAGACCAGTCTACTAATACTCTAATGACTGGTAGTTGACATGAAGGCTTATAAAATGTTTAATAGCTGAAGTCTGATAACACTGTATTCAGCACAAACTGTGCTACAATAATAAGTGAGCAGCATATATGTAAAAGTTTGTATTTTGGAGAAAATTACCTTTATGTGTGGTTAGTAAAGAAAAAAAACATTATGTCCCCAAAAGCACAACTTTTGCGTCACATGAATCACACATTTTATCGCTACACCAATGGTTTATGATTACACTGATCTTATAACCCCTGTAAGCACGGCAATCTGATTGATATCTGCACTGTATGCATATTCATCAGCCAAGCACACATGAGAAAATGACAGCAAGAGAGAGAGAACTCTTTGAGGAGAGTGGCTCAAAAACTCAATCAATAAAAGAACCTCTGAAGTGAGCATTGACAAACCTGTTATTCACCAGCTTTAATGGATTTTGCAGGTATGCAGACATGCTACTCTGTATCCAGACCTTCGAATTACTTCATGGGGGGGGGGGAGAGCGTTGGTGGAAATGTTCAATATCCCTTATGCTCCCGGACGTGATGCCTGATCACTAAAGGATTTGCCCATAATAAGAGTGCTGACAGCAAACTCCACAGTAATTTCTAGCAATGGACATCAATGAAAAAAAAATACTTCAAACTGGTCTCAGTGTATGGTTCAATGATATATAAGTGTTAAAGATGGAAAAAAATTCAAGTAGCAATAACATATTTTCATTACACTTTGAATACATGTGACTGTACACATCTCAATCACCATTTGCAATAAATAAATGCATAAATTGTCTTTATGATAATATAATTTAATTTCCTGTTTATTTTTCATTTTTGCTGTATGTACAGGTTGCACAACAGGTGGTGGTTGAGGAGAGACCCTGACATGACTGTGCTTTGGGTGTACAGTAGTACATGTGAAAAGTACTTCATTCTGTTAATGAGGCTATTAAATTATGATATCAGGATAGTTGCATTTTAAAATGTATGGCAACAAATATATTATTTTGTATATATACATATATATATGTTTGCAATTAGCCTACTTCTGATATCAGAATGAGTTTTATTTGCCAAGTGTGTGCAAACACACAAGGAATTTGTTGTGTACCAAGAGCTTTTACAGGAGCTCTTGGTACATTCATACACATATATATATATATATATATATATATATATATATACACATATATGAAGTGAGAACAGGCATCAAAATGAAAAGAACATAAATAAATAAAATAAACAATAATAATAATAATAATGTGGTATACATCTGAAACAGAAGACTTATGTACAGATTTGTGCATAATGTACAAATTAGAGCACTACAGCTTTATAAATAAAATTTGTACAAACACCGTTGCCCTTTGACGTTTATCAAACGTAATAAATAGTTGTATTTCACTCTCACTTTTTTTGTCAGGCACAAACAAGGGGGTAATCCATCGACCGGAAGTTGAAGCCTCGCGGGAGCCGCCATCTTGTAGCAGAACTTCACTTGCGTTAGCATTCCCATTGACTCCCATTCATTTTCGCGTCACTTTGACAGCGAATAACTTTACATCTGAGGCGTTTAAAGACTCCATTTGTCCATTATTTATTTCTAAAGAAACACGACAATGTATAAAGGGCTCCATTACCCTCTATGTTACATTATGGCCCCGTAGAAACAGTTTTTGTAAAAATAGGCTAACGATTGCGTCATAACCACTCGACGCTCTGTCGCACAGTAGAGAAATTACCGTACAGACAGGAGGAGAAGCTCGCGGGCAATCAATGCATTAACTTAATATGGCGTACTGGCGTTACATTTTAAAATAAATACTATACAAATTACTTACTCCTGCTCACTCACGCCAAAGAACTCTTTGCTCAAGCTCGCCGTCTCTGCAAGATCAACGTTGGCAGTTTTCACGCACAGCTACTAGAATATTTACATCTGTCAGACAGAGTGCTCACGTCATCAAGCTTAGTTTGAGTCGGTTTGAGTCTGCGCGTCAGGAACGGAAGTGCTAAAAAATCGCTAAAAATGGGCTTCAACTGTCTCAACTGAGTTCCAATGAGATGGCTCTGTCCACTTCTTATACTGTCTATGGGCACAAAGTCACAGAACACAGCCCTGGAAGTGGCCAGCATTAGCAAGCAAGACAGAAAGACCAAAAGAAGCACTGCTGCTAGGTTAGACAGACAGACAGACAGACTAGAGAGAGATGCACATCAACTTAACTTTACTGGTCTTTACTGACATCAAACTTGGAGAGGAGAGAACACAAGACTACCTGATTACTTTTTTTTTTTTTTACTGTTTATTCTCTCTTTTCGTGACCAGAAGGATAGTTCTGATTAATTTTCTTATCGATGTTATAAACTTTGATTGACACGCTTTGACACGAGGGGGAGGCAGGGCCTTGAGTAATTTGCGGGTCCCTACGTAAAATAGTGTGCCTATACGGCTGATCGGCTCTGACTGTACCTACACAATCTCTAATTATTGCTTCTCTCTCAAGTATATATATATATATCTGTGTGTGCATGTGTGCGTGTGTGCGTGAGTGCGTGTGTGTGTCTGTCATTTTGTATTAAAATATACATATTTTAATAATCACAGAACAATTGTTTTCAAGTCATTGCATGAACTGCATTTTTTATAAAATGTATTTTTGAATAAATTAATAGATTAGACAAACTATAAGCCCCATTGACCCATGCCATAGCCAGATCGATTTAGTTATATTAAATACTGTTTGGAATTGCAACCAGTTTATGGTGTAAGCAAGATTACAGATCTATTGCAGAACTCATTTGCATGTACTGTCCAGAACTGTAGCCTTCACTAACTACACATAGGTTCTTTAAAGGGACTATCTGTTTCACCAACAGTTCCAAAACACTGGTCCCACTTAGTCAAAGTTATCTTATTCTAATAGCTTTGAGAGCATAATTTGTATTTAATACAGCTGCGACTGACAGTGACATCTTCAGTGTTAGAGTTGCAATCTCCAAAGCAAACTTTGCCACGGTGCTTGCAGGGTTGGAATGGCCCATACCGCTCGGTAATCGCTAGCCATGCGGTTAATGACTCATACAAGCTGCTGATTCAAGGTGAAGCTGTTAATGCCATTTGTGTGCTTTCCAAGAGATACAATCGCAACAATTGTGCAATCTTTGCTTTGCTAAATTGAAATAAAACAGCACTCAAGGGCAAAGGCTGAAAGGACATCAGTTTTGTAATTTCAGCCTTATCTGCAAGTTCCAGTCACTTATTTAACACACTGTAGAGCCCACCGGATGCTCACTGAAACCTCCATTTTCCCGTTTCTGAACATTTGCTTCAAATTTTAATTACTTGTCAATTTCTAGCTGTCCCAAGGCTTAACACTTGCTGTCAGCTCCCAGTCAGTCCCTCCCAACACGGCAGTGCATTGCTGCCAAGAGGTATTGAGCTCGGGATAATAAAGTGAAGAAAAAAAAAAACGTTCAAAAAAAGACCTAGTCTTGAATCTCCATGTCACTGTATTGAAGGCCCTCAAGCATTCAGGTATAGTAAAACCTTTGTTTGTTACAAGACATATCCAGCTGCTAATGTGCGTTGAAGTGCAAGGGACATCGCCACAGGCTTACAACATCCCCATCAATTTAAAATCAAAAGGCTGCCGTCTCTATGTGTAAACAAGAAACATCTATCAAAAGTACATACTTCATATCACAACGAATCAAAGCCCAATATGACACTTCAGTCCAACAGCCTCTCATGGGTGTTCAGGACCACGGACAGCCCCTCCTTCCCTTATTCAACCTCCTCCGCCTCAGTTCTAGGATACTGGCGTATGAATAAAAATAGGGTCCTTCCAGTCTCATATAGTCATGTCACATTCCTGCATGATACCAAGAGGTCTATCCGCTGTGTTTACAGATACTTTTTTATGTATAATCTCAGCTATGTATAAGTGCCTACACCTGTAGCTTTCCTAAAATACAGCTACAAGCAAAATTGGTATCTTATGAATAAAGCATGCATATCTAAACTTAATCAGATGCATGTTTTATGTCTTGGAGTAATCTGGAATAATGAATCTGCAGCCAATGAGATTGCTTACTCAACTTTTATGTAGTCTGGTTCGTTTTTTGCTGTAAGCTAGTAATGCAGCGCAGTTTCAGGGGTCCTCTGAAACTCTCCACCTCCCCAGCTCCACCTGCCTATATCTACTATTTGATTTATGTTTTTATTTATGTGTTTATTTATGCAGCAGCAGCATATATTACATGCTCACAGTCCGTGTATCTATTAAAAGTAGCAAGTCCATATATGCTCTGCAGCAGCAGCAATAATCAACATCAGCAGTGTAAGAGATCTAGTATATATATCATCTGTGTAGTTCTGTGTATATATATATATATATATACACACACACACACTTTTATTCAGCAATGAAACATTAAAGTGGAAAAAACAGTGCAATCTGTTTTATAATAATACAAATCTAGAATGAAAAAGAATGAAAAAAAATTTATGATGCTGGTTTGCACAAAAATATTAAGCAGCACAACTGTTTTCAACATTGATAATAATGAATGTTTCTTGAGCCGCAAATCAGCATATTAGAATGATTTCTGAAGAATCATGTGACACTGAAGACTAGAGTGATAGCCATTGGAAATTCAGCTTTACAGGAATATATTAAGTGTTAAAATATATTAACAAAGAAAACATTTTTTTTTTGAAGTAATAATATTTCACAATATTACTATTTTAAATGTATTTTTGATCAAATAAATGCAGCACTGGTGAGCATAAGGGACTTTTTTCAAAAACATAAAATCTTTCCAAACCCCAAACTTGAAAAAGTGAAACAGTTCTGATTAAGAGTTATGATACTTGTTATATTCTAGTTATTAACATCTTAACAGCCAAAGCAAGGAAACTTTTTCTGTAGTTATTTTATTAGCTTACTTGCAATACTCCATTTACCGCAGCTATAATAGACACAGAAACAAACCAACATTATAATAATGAAGCTATCATTTCAAATATCTCATAGTTTTGGTTGCTATAAATGTCTGCTTTTGCCTTACCCATGTAAATATTCTCTTTTATTCTCCTCTGTACTCTGGATCACGGCTCATCTCTCAGAATGATCGGTTCAGAACTGTCTTTATCCATTATCAACACACTCAGTGTGGCTGTAAAAGCCTTCTAACTCACATATCACCAACTATTGCACTTGTGTTTTATGACTCTATGTATTAAGTGAGCACATTGGGGTGGCTACATAATTTATCATTCGTTATGCCATATGTGAGTGCTGCAGGCATAAAGGATGCTTGTTATAAAGCCAGATAATATGATATTAATATGAGAGTGCTAATCCAACACCGCATATATAGACATACCGTTTTTTCACCCTCATCTTGCCATCTTCCGCTCACTCTGTCTATCTGTCTGTCTATCCATCTCTCTCTCTCTCTTTCTCTGTATCCGCGGCACGATTGCTCTCTCCTCCACAAAGAGCCTGGCTCAAACACCTTGCATACAAAACAGCTGACTCAATCTTCAAGCTGCATAATCAAGATAAGAGAGATGGAGGAAGAGAGAGAGAGAGAGAGAGAGAGAGAGAGAGAGAGAGAGAGAGAGAGAGAGAGAGATGCACACATATAGCAAATTATGTTTTTGTTTTTTTGAACAACGCAACTCTTTGTTGAATGTTAGGTTATGGTTAGGCACAGCTCTTGAGTAATTCCTCCTGAAAAGTTATTTAGATTTGATTTTTAGATCCAGAATGATTTAGATGTGCCTTACCAATGAATTAAAGTGAGGGTGGAGATTCTTAGTGTGTCTGATGTAGCCTAAAGAGTACGATTCACCATTGGTCATCTATGAACAGGTTGTAGTGAATGATATTTCAGCAATGATACCAACATGCATATATATATATATATATATATTGTTACAAGAAAATATATTTTATTTATTTATTTTGGGGGTCTGGCTCAAAATCTGGGTCTATAAAAGTTGAAAAATCCAGTTGAATAACATGGATTATTTTAGGATACAACAATACTTTGTAGGATAGGCAACCTGTTATAGTACATATAAAACAGCTCTGTAAGAGAACATTTTTTTCAGTACATTTGCACTTTGCATTTGAAAAAGCTATAAAAATCCTAACATTTGGGTTTTGAGAACTCGGAGAGTCATTTATCAGTCTCAAATTACAAAATATTTAATTTAACAAAAACAACGAAGAAGTTTTGGCCTGCCAAATATGAATGTTTGTCCTGCTAAATGCATTTGCGTCTTTTAAAGGGGAAAGGTGCTTTACTAGGTGAGACACCGTTGCTCTGTTTGCTGATCGAGTTCTTACAATATACTGCTCTGACAGTAGCATGCCGGACTAAGCTCTTTTCTTATATTATGAACTGTGTTACTCGGTGACCTAATACGCTTAGGATATTTCTGAGAGTGAGTCTCAAAGTTCATGTAACTGTACAGTTGTGTCAGTCAATGTGAATAAAACGCATATCCGAATGGATGCACATATTTCACAGTTTAAAGCATGCGACAATACATTTCACAGATAACTAGGCATTTGCACTGATACTCCATACAGTCCTATAAAACAGATAAGGTTTAGTCATTTTTTCATGTCTTTTCTTTTTAAACCCCTTTAGCAGTTTTTTAAAACAGAGTATGTTTGTAAAGTGTTATTTTTCCTGATCTCAAAGTTGTATGAAATCACAGCATCTACTCCATATAATTATTTGAATTCTGACTTGCTCCAAAGTATGTCTACGTCATATATTCAATCCCAACTCAATTATAATGTCTCTGAATAATGTATTAGACTACTAGCTTCAAATGATTTCTTAATTTAGCAATCTTAACGTGCAGTCCTCAGAGAGAAACTAATGCACGGCTTTTTCATTCAACAGCAACTCTACACACAACTGGTAAACCAATTGTATTTTAGATATACAGTAAGCAGCACACTTTCATGGTTATAACCATTCTGGAAATAGATGAACACTACTAGACCGGGAAACTTTCGGAGCTCTGTTGGTGTAAACGGATACGATTAGCTACGATAAACGTATTTGCCATGTACAAATCGCAAATATACTCACGCGATTCAATAAAATATAGCGAATGAGGGCTGAAACGGGCCATCAGTTGTCATTTTTATGGCTAAAGGCGAACTCTAGCGGCAAACAAAACCTGTCTGCTGTCCAAGGTCCTGAAACATTTGGCGACATTCTGGAGATGTTAGCGAAAGCACGAGATATTCAGTCCTGTAACATCTCTAAGTGAGACGCTTTAGAGTTCAACAGCCCATCAACTAACATTCATATAGTGTTTCCTTGGTTAATATAGCTTAGAATTCCATATATGACCTCATCATGTCAGTATGTGTCAAATTATTCCATGCAGAATACTAAATAACTCCAAAAGAAACGCGCTCACAACTCGCGTGCACATTTGAACGTCGATATACAATCACGCCTTAGTGCAAAACGAAGCGAATTCATGTTCATTTCTTGTCTGTTAAGGCGCGCTGTCAAACTCAACACATTCGACGATGCATTTATAAGTTAGACAAGTCACATAGAGGCATTTGTTGCAAATACGCGGGAGTACAAAAGCCACACGTATAACTTACATGTCTCAGCCTACACTTGCACTCGTTTCATTTCTCGTCCAACAAAACCAACGTTAGAAGTAGATGCGACATTCCAAAGCATTTCTCACTCACCTTTTTCGCAGAGCGAAGCGAGAGTCTCTCCGTAACCAAACCGGGGTCCCTATGTCACCATGTATCCCCTTGACATTTTCTAAGAGCCAGTAGATATCGGACGGGGGCAAAAAAAAAAAAAAAAAAAAAAAAAAACAGCAAACAGCAAACAAACAAACAAAAAAAACACACAGAAGGTTCCTCTTGGCCTCGGAATACAAAGAGCTGCAGCTCCTCACTGCGTCAAGCGCTATCCTCAAAGATCCATTAAAGAGCGAGTGATTAATTCAAGGCAGAGCCTTTATGTATTCCGCACAGACAGAGACATGGCAGAGTTGTTTTGTCTGTCATAACGCGAGCGACAGCGTCTTATAACTATTTCCATTCAGTTATTAGTTTAGTTGAGTTGAGTTGAGGAGCGGGACTAGAGCACTGCTCATCCACAAGTCCAGTTGGGGCAAAGTTAAATCTCATAATAAGATTGTAGGTTACTGCGAGGCTATAAATGGTGTGGGTTCGACACTGTAGGGAAGAGGGCTGTGTGCCACGTGAGAGAACTGATCTGAGATTTTAACACATCACTGTACGCAGAAAGCATTTAAAAATTGCGAGTTATTTTCGAATTTGTAATTCGTAGAGCAAAATAGAGTAGACTATGTCGAATAAACCTTTGGCAAACACTAAATTATTTAGGTTTTTTTTATAATATAAACTGTTTACTATCTTGCAAAGTATAGCTTCCAGAATACCTGTTGTGCAGGAACACTTTAAAAAAAGAATAATACTCGAACCGGTTTATTTTTATGTCATTCGGTTCAGCTGAAGATTTTCGAACGTGCATTAGTAGAGCACCGTACGCACTACTTTTTAAGGGTGCTTTACCATACTAAACACATCTAAAGAAATCTAACTAGGCTACTAAACAAATCTCGCCCAATTTCGCGAATTGACTCTGAATAAGACCTGGTTCTTTTTAGTGAATCAAAAACAGCGCAGTGCCAAAAAATGGACTCTTACAAGCCGGTTATTTTAGTGAATCAAATAGGCTAGGCCAAATACGGAAGAAAAAAAATATACAGTTCGTTATGTATATCCAGTAGTTCGACTCCTGAATAAATTACTTAGCTGGTGCTTTGTAGTGAATTAAAATACAACAGGGAAAGTCCAGTAAAACTCTCGAAAAAAGAGTCTCATGAACACTGAACACTGACTCAGTGTTTATTAAGCTAATCTGACTCAGATCAGTTACCCGAAAATATATTACTTCCGTTATGAACTGTTATGTTGTAAGCAGACTTCAGTCTCGTGACACCACTGTCATCAGTGCACAGGTTGACCGATAAATATGATTCAATTGTTCAATTAAACATACACTGTGACTGAATGGACACATTTAATATGCTGTTAAGACCAATTATTGAATTTTAGGAAATGCCATTAAAACTCTGTACAAACAATTTTCTTTGAAGAATTCTATTCATCTCTGTTAGCTATCCTGCCGTTATAGACCACACATGTCCACACATACTGTACTACTGTAAAATGCAATTTTACAATTCCTTGCTGTAATCATACAGGGAGTGGATAGGGAAAAGAATGAGAAACATCATTTCATATTGCCTTTCTGCACTCTTGGGAACAGCACCAATCCACCACATCCTCCAAATGCACTCAGTCACAATTTAAGGTTGGTAAACCTTTTGAGGTGTACGATTGACAGCCATTCTTCATACTTTGTAGCCTTGACTCTCTGGGTGGCTGTACTTGAAGAAGAGGGCAGGAGGGAGCTGTGGGCTGCTGCCTAAGTGTCTGGCACAGGATGGATGCATTGTGGAGGCTGAAGTTCCCTATAGCTCTCTGCAGCACTCACAAAGAAGCACGCATGCACTGAGTGGGCATCCATCTGTAGAGAGACGCTGGTGATCTGGTGCATTACCTACAGAGTGGCCGTGCTTTTGTGTGTGTTCCTGCAGAGGATCAGCGGTCCGCACAGCTGCAGGGCTGGGGCTGTCAGCGCTGACTGCTCATTAGAGTGGGCAGGCTGATGTGACGAGGTTAGGTTAAATGCTTGCTATTCCTGTTGTAGGTATGGCAGTCAATCGCACAAAATCAAACGGGGGGGTGAGACAAGGGGACAAGGGGTGTAAATGTCCCCACATGTCGTAGAGAGTCTGTGCTCATGTTGTGTCACAAATTTTCACTTTTTTTAAAATTATACTAGCTTTCTCAATCTAATAATAGTTTAAGCTATGTTTAAGTTAGGAGGGTGGACAGGGCTGTAATTTGAATCCGTTCTAATGAATTCCAGCTAATTAATAATGAAAGGAAAAGTTCTACTGCTAAATACCTAATGGCCTGTATGGTGGTTAATTTGATAGTATTAAGTGCAAGTAAAACTTGCCAATGAGCAAGAGTGCCTATGATAGCCACCAGAGGGCACCGCTATAAAACCTGCATTTCCCATAACCCATTGCCTGAACTGATCATGTTCTCATTACTGCCACCTGTCCATCATTACCTCATTTATGTTTGCCTTTTTAAAGCCTCTATGTCAATTTTCTCATTGCAAAGTCTTCTCACACTGCATTTCAGAGCATTATCCTGGTTTTCTATGTCTTGGTTTTTGATTTTCTGCTGATTTTCTGGATTATACCCTTTTTTAATGTTTTCTGCCCGGTTGCTCATTTGAATTGTTTGACTGAGTGTGTTAGACCTTTTGCCTTATAGCTATATGGATTACTGTATGGATAGCTATATGGATTCTGGACTGTCCCAATAAAGCTGGATCTTCAACCTAAGGGTATGTTTACACTACATTGATATGCTTAAAACGGAGAAGTTTTTCCTTTTGAGTTTGCCGCTTACAGATGACACCCTTGTCAAAACGATCACCATTCACATGGATCCGCGTGAACGACTAAAAACGCTGTATTCTGCTGGCAGGTCATTCGATGGCGATCAAGGCAATCAAAATGGACTATTTTTGTTTATGGAATATTGCAGTATTTATTATGAATGTTTTTTCAGGGTAAATCTTAAATTCATGTGCCACCATATTTTATCAAAATAGCTTCCTGTCACATCCACCAGCTGGAGGGTCCATGATTGCAACCAGAGAGCATCATGAACTATACTTCCAATAACCCATTGCCTGGGCTCATTATGGTCTGAATAATTCCACTTATGTGTGATTTAAGTCATTTATAAGCTCTGTTTACACTCACTCAGTCTTGTCTGTGTTACATTTAAATTCTGAGCCCTGGTTCCAATGTTATGGTCTGGATCTTCTGCCTGTTTCACTGGATGTCCCTGTTTTGGACTCTGGATTGTTTGCCCTTTTGACCTATTGTCTGTTTTATGGATAATGATTCTGGATTGCCCTAATAAAGCTTAATTTGGATCCTCAACCTGTGCTTCATAGCAGTTGCATAAAACTTCCCCTCTCTCTTGGGCCTAGTCCACACGGACACGGAGGTTTTCCTCCTGCGTTTAAAAAAATTCTCCGTCCACATGAAAACGCAAAAACGCGCTGTCAAGAGCATGCAACACCAGCAGGTGGCGATATATCCCTAACCGTAAAGCCACGTTGGCCAATCAGAAGCCGTCATCGGCGCACAATCTGATGTCAAACACATAGACAGTAAAAAAAATGGACACAGCGATCCCATTGATTTCAACAGAAAATTTAAGCCCGTTAAAAGCTGATAGCAGGCATACTGCGCAGGCTCAAACTGAGCTTGACGACGTAATGTCACGTGAGCAACCTGTATGTCTTCTAGTAGCTTTGCCGAGTGAAATCTGAATAATTCCCTTCCGAATCTCGCAGAGATCGAGAGCGTGAGTATTAGCTGTCCATGAACTAGCAGCAGGATAAACTTTATGACTATCTATGGGCTTCTCCCTTGACTTTATCGGACTCTATTCCTCCACGTCCCCCCGATTGCCCGCGAGCTTCTCCGCCTGTCTATACGGTAATTTCTCGACTGTGCGACGGAGAGTCTATTGGTTATGACTTAATCGTTAGCCTATTTTTACAAAAACTGCTTCTACGGGGCCATGACGTAAGATACAAGGTAATGGAGCCTTTTATACATTGTTGTGTTTCTTTAGAAATAAATAATGGACCAATGGAGTCTTTAAACGCCTCAGATGTAAAGTTATTGGCTGTCAAAGTGACGTCAAAATGAATAGGAGTCAATGGAATGCTAACAGCAGGTGATAGCCAGCTACAATGGCGGCACCCAGGAGGCTTCAGTTTCTGGCGGATGGATTGCCCCCTTGGTCAAACACAGCGGATAACAGCGCACACTCTGACTTCGCAAGGCAAAAACTCCGGTTTTAATGTCTACACGACAACACTGCAACCGGCGTTTCTGAAAATCCTCACCCTGGCAGGGGTTTTCAAAAAATTTCGGTTTCAGTGACCTGATACTGCGTTTCCGCGAGGACGAACGGCTGAACTACGTAAAAAAAGTCACGGTTATAAAAATACCGTATAGACGCTTTGGCAAAAGCGTCATTATATTACGCCTTGGGATGAGAACGGGCTGAAATACCAGTGTCCGTGTGGACAAGGCCTTGCAGCAACATCTCTTCTCTTCTCTTCTCTTCTCTTCTCTGAAGACGCTGGTGTGAGGGCAGGACGACCTGTCACTCACACAAGATCAACCAATAGCAAACCACAACCGTCCAATCAGTCCCCCATGGACAAAATCAAGTTCCATACTAAATTTTTTCTTGTTCGAGCAGTCACTTGGATATCCATCACAATAGAAAGAAGAAAAAAAAACACATCACACAATAAACCTTGCAACTTTTGTTTCATGCTGTCTTTAAGACGCACAATTAGCTGTAGGCTGTTGAATTCACACACAAAAAAAATCAGTTCATTAGATCGGGAATTGGACAACTATTTTGCCGTATGTTTGATTTCATAAAAAATAAAATAAAAAAAACTGGCTCATGAGAGTTTTGGGCTCATGGCTCATTTATTTTATGTGGCACCACTGAATAGTGCAGAAATATATGTCAGAGTAGCTAGTAACAATGTTTCAGTTGCATCAGCCAGGAAAAAAATGCAAGATCCATAAATCGAACCAATATTTCTTGTATTATAATCGTTCAATGGAAACAATTATAATACTGAGAATATCAGTTCAGGGCTCATAAACAATTCACATGGTAGTGCTTCTCATCAAAAATCCTGCACAATTGGTTAAACCTGTATTTTACTATCAAATGAAAAAAATTGGCATTTTAATGCACATATCACAAAGCAACTATTCCACCTGAATCCGAGTTGCAGTGATTGGAAATCCCAGTGAGCAAACCAGAATGGCAAAATATGACTGATTAAACGTGAAGCCAGTGTGGTGGGAAGAAGATGCACACAGACATTCTGCAAATTGCCCATTCACCTACAATCAGTCTACAAAGCATGGATATGGGATTTTATTATATTTGCGCTGAGCTGTCTAAACTAAGGCTAAATATTTTAATAGCTGTCAATATTATAGAGAGCGGGCTCTAATGTCCATAAATGGGTTTTGGGGAGAGGAAAAGACAGGCTGTGAGGTGAGTTATTGGTTGTGATTTATTCAAATCCTCCATTTATTTGCTAAGCCTATTAGATGGCGAGGAGAAAGAGGAGGCTAGTTATAATTCAGAAGAGGAAATGTTTAGTGGCAGTCGATATAATGGAGCATCTGCCACCCCTGAACGTGGCAGATCCATCTTAACATCTGGACTATAGGACAGATGCCTGCAGCTGTCCTCCTATTGCTTGGGAAATGTCAGAAAGATGAGATACTATTAGGTAAAGGTTTATTCAAATGCGTGATTTAAGTGCCGTATAGCAATGGTAGGCCATTTGTTTAAGTGACTCAACATTTTTCCTTCACAACAGATGTGGATGACTGCCGTTGGTGGTGTGAAGTACTCATTGATTACAGATTTTCATGCCATATGGGCCTTCCATGATGTTTCTTTTTAGGGCACCTCTAATATTTCCATACGTCGCTACTGGAAAAAGCATGGGACTTTCAATTTGAAAGTGAAATGTAGTTGTTATTATTCCATTTCTTTTTTAATTCTCAGATATTATTGTCAAAATTGCATTATGCAAATCCATGTTTAGAGGATTACTGTGTTTAAAATATGAGAATTACATTCCATGAATGAATGGTGAATCCAAAGGACTGAATGGACTAAGTCTGTTTATGTGAGTGTGTCTTACTGTATATGTGCATATTCATAAAGACACGGAAGCAGTTTGTCACTTCTACCGCTATCTCACTCTGCAAAAGTGTGAGGAAAAAAAAGGTGGATTGTCTTTGATAAGTGTTTTGTCTTGCTCCTCCCTCTGGATTTAAAAGTCTCGTGAATAATGCAACAATATGACAGCCTGCATAAATGTTAAGCGGCAATGTGAGTTATGTGAATATGTAACGTTCCCTGTGAGTTTCAGTCGTGCAGCATTCCTCGACATCAGCAGAATTGTAAAAGCACAGCAAGAACGATGTAACAGCATCAAAAAAATCAAGGCTTTTACTAACAAGTATACAGAACGAGCCAGTGGAAATAATGACATTGAGTTATCATGACTGCAGAGCCTTGAACTTTAAGAGTTTTTTAAAACAACTGCATTTCATTCTTACAATAGGAAATAAATCGTAGCATCTTTTGAGGTGTGTGATGTACCATCATTTACATAAACATGCCGAGCTCACTGTCTGAGGTAACAGCAGTTCATTACGTAGGAGTTACATTTGCATAGATCTGAATATGCAGTGACACCGGACGAGTTTGGCACAGACAGTGCTTCCTTTGAGACAGTTAAGTACACATCTCTTTGGTAAATTGATGGAGCTTTACTTTCACAATCATATTTCACAGTTGAGGTATTTCAATCTTTAATAAAAATTAAACATAATGTAGAAATAAACAGTTTCTAGAAACCGTTAACTGGAAAGCATAGTTGGTTGAGCTTCCAAACCTCCACTCACAACCTTCAAGAAATAGCATCTCTTCTGCGAGCACTTATCTTCTAATTTTTCAACAAACACACTTTATGATGTTTTAACAAAGTTAGGGAGGAGCACATTCAGATAATTAACACGAGTGGAGTGCACTCAGCAATTAATGATAAGAGGTATATATAGATTCAGCAATCTCACCTCAATCCATTGACAGTTTAGCAGCATCTTGGTTCACCGTTCTGCTACCATGTCACAGCGCAATAGTTCTGACGAAGAAACAAACATCCCCAGGGATCCGCTTTCGCATTCCACCAGCCTCAGGACCATTCCTCCTACGCCGGTCATCACACCTGAGCCCCAGGCTTCTTCTTCGTGAGGCCGCACGCCTGCATGAACAGCCCTGCGCTCACCAAGACTTCGAGGCCAGTCTTCGCCGCCCCCGGCAAGACTTCTATCTTCCTCCCCGGCCTCCTCCTACCGCTCGGGCGTCCCAACGATCCCACCTATCGGGAAGTGGACCGTAGCAGGATTGAGGCAAGCGTTGGGTAATTCGGACGTACAGGCTTTGCAAAAAATTATCAAAGCAGAGCTGTATGATCTGTATGAGTCGGCTCACAGGCAGAGCAAAGCCCCACAGGGCCCAAAAATCGCCTCCCCAGACACCACCGTCGTCTTCCCGAACAAGATCTGGCTCGCTTCGCACATCAAGACGCAGCAACAGGCCTTCAGCCTGCCCACCTCTCGACGAGGCCCAGCCCTTCACTATGGCTTCTGCAGCCGCAGCGCTGTATGTAACCAGGCCAAGCGGCCTCTTCACAGCCTCTCAATTTTATACTCCCGCTGTCATAACCCTTTTCCTTTTCAGTGGCCTCCAGCTCCAGTCGAAGACACTAGTGCGAGGCAATGGCCTCTAGCAACACAGGCCCAACCATTTCATCAGCCTTACTCAACAGGTTACAACCCCGCCCACATCCAATGGCCTGCAGCTCCAGTAGCTCAAACAAGCGCGAGCCCGCCTCCGCTTGCAGCACAAGCCCACACTTCATACTACAATCCTTCCTTTCCTTCCTATCCTCCAACTAACTTTCCTTTCCAAGCCACAGCGGGACTTCCAAGCGTGAGGCCACCGCCGACATTCGCAGCCCCGACTTATACCCTCCCCAGCTCTCTCATTCAAACTAATGTTAAATCACAACATTCTCTCTTCGCAGCAACACCGATGCCCGTTCCGTCCAGCGTCGTCGCTATGGAACCACCACCAGTGTCCCAAAGCATCCACGCACAGATCCTCTCGGGTGCGGATGTAGACCTTTCTTCTCTTCTCTCTCTGCTCCCGCAGCCAAACCAGACCGCCAGATCGATTGTGGGGATTTCTCCGTTACCCTGAAAAACACAAGCACACACTCATCCCGCGTTTTTTTCATTTTCCAAATTTTTGATTGCTTTTTCCCGTTTCACTGAAATTATCTGTTCAGCTTTTCTCCATAAGTGGCGCAAACTGAATGATTATCGGGCAATCATAGCCAAGCTCACGCTGTCCTATGGGGGAGGGCACTTCTACACGTACCATAAACTTTTTTCAGCCAAAAGTGCCGTGCGAGTCGCACAGTGGAACCAGTGCACATACTGGGGTGCACTCGACCCAGATCTCAATATAAAATATTTCTGCAGGTCAATACACTCAACTGCATCATGCCCGCAGGTTAACCCCTCTTCTCTTCCCGGCTCGGGAACAAGCACTGCTAAATCCACCAGCTACATGGCTCGCACAGCAACCACCAGCGCAAGCCAGGACTCTTTCGACGAAAGCAGTCAGCCCTGTAACCACTTTAACTCGGGTAATTGTAACAGATTGCATTGCCGGTTCATGCACATGTGCTTCTGTGGCGGCACTCACATCCGCACTGTATGTCCAGCGTGCAATCGGTGAATAAAAAAATGTAAAAAGTAGTTGGCGACTACCGTAAATATTTTGCGCATGCACTTCGAACCAGCTTCATCACAAATGAATTTACTCATTATTTGCTATCAGGCGTGCAAAAAAATAATAATAATAAAGAAATATACACACCTTTCCTCAGCTCTGTTCGAGCTTTACCCTCTCGTAGTAGCAGTTTTTCCAAGGGGGAAAGAATGGGCAGCTAGTATCATTTTAGTGCATTGCGACAACGACGCATTGCATTAACAAAGGCCGTTCCCATTCACCTGCTCTGATGCCACTCCTAAGGCGTCTCATCTGGATTTCAGCTTGTGACCAATTCATCATAATTGCTAAACAAGTCCCTGGGTCAGAAAACCAAATCGCTGACTCGCTGTCTCGTTTTCTGTTTCAGAAATTCAGGATGCTGGCACCAGAGGCGGATCAATTTCCAACTCCAGTACCTCGCTATTCGGAACTAATATTCCCATAACCCACCAATTAAAACCCCTCCTCAACGCATCGCTCAACACTATCCTCCAACCAGTATCTCCTAGGACCTTTCAATTCTACGTGACTGCTTGGAGAAGTTTCAAAGCATTCCATGTCTCCTATATCATGCCGTTCCCTGATTTTTCTCTTCTTTCAGTCACCTCAATAATTTCTTACCTTTATAGCATTAAGGGCCTAAAAGTTGGGGCCCATCAGAGGTTACTTGAGCGGCATCCAGTTTTTTCATAAATTGATGTACGGCGCTCCGTTCCCCGAGATAAACAATTCACAAACCTCCCTACTGATCAAAGGGATTCAAAGATCCCAGCCCACCCGACCCGACGCCAGACAACACATAACGCTAGACATTCTCACCAAATGCATCCACGCCCTCCGCACAGGCTACCAGCCCCTCAATACCGCCCGCACACTCAACGCTATATTTATCCTAGCCTTTTTTGGGTTTCTTAGATGCTCGGAACTCACTATCACTGCCAAATTTGACCCAAAAATCCACCCCACTGTCTCAGACTTGTCAGTTCTATCTATCTCATATTTGATTAAGCAAAGTAAGACTGACCAAACCAAAAAAGGTTTCATGAAGCTGAGAGTCAGCTGATGCGAGCTTGACTAACGTGACCTGCCAGAACTGACGCCATGCTTGATTGTATACAAAAACACGAATTTGTGAAAAAGGTGACATCATGTGTATTACTTGATCATTCTATAGGCGCGTAATGTTTCTTTACAAAGTGGCATTGCCAACTACTGGCCTGGCATGAATAAAACGTTTTCATGAATGGAAAGGTTTTAGTCGTTTTCGTGGATCCGTGTGAATGACAATCATTTTGACAATGTTGTCATTGTCCTAAAAACAGGAACGTTTTTCCTTTGCGTTCTTCACGTACAGGAGTTGTCGTGTAAAAACCCTATGAAACAGCTCTAAATTCTGACAACATCAATTGTAATATTGTAATTAATTCTTACAATATTACTTTAATAGCTAACATGAAACAATAAACAGTATCTAGGTTAATGTTAATTTCAAATTCTAAATATACAAATAAATTAAATTAGTTATTGTATCATGAATTTAAAAATTTACAAAATATATGTATAATTCTATAATAATATTATAAATAATAACATGATAGATTAATAAACACTGTTAAAAAAAATATTGTTCATTGTTAGTTCAAGATACCTAATGCTTTAATTAATGTGAGCTTATTGTGAAGTGTTATGAAATGAAATGTATACTTTGTCGTGGCAATAGCTCTGATGGTCATGCTAACAGATTATTTGTTTACTAACTTACAATTTGCATGCATTTTAGAAATGAGACAGATTCATCATTCTTCATCATTCATCATTCTAACACCACTGCACCAGTCAGCGTGACATTTTCAAGCACAGAAACATCTTCTGATTTTGTTTAGCTACTGCATTTGTCCAGGAGGCCAAGGAAACTTGAAGGCATCTGGTTGAGTCATGTAGCTCTACATTCAAAGTTCCGGTACAGCTCCAAAACTGACTCTGATGTAGACAAGGCACAGGTATGTATATACACACACACACACAGTCTCAAAAACATACGCAACATGCACCGTGACCCTGCAGTGGCAGCTTGCGTCCCGACTGCTGGGATAAACACAACACAGACTCTAAAAGCTTTACAAAAAGAGCAACATCTTCTCTGCCAGCAGTGACATGCCTCTTTTCTCCCCAGACTCCGGAATAGAGGGCCCTTATTTGCGGCAGCATGGAGGCAGAGTGTGATGTCTGATGTGTGTACTTTCAGGTTACTCAAGCCATTCGCAGCCCAAGTCGGGAGTTATGTCCCCAAGGGCCGCCCTACTCCACGGCTGTAAATAGTGCTTGCATCAGATTGATACACTTACAAGGAACAAGCGCACAGGGTTATTTGGGCAGTGGACGCATGGCATGCATAATTAAAATTGGCTAAGTGCCTGTGCACAGGGTTTGGGTCATTACTGCCAGCTTGTTCCTTGTCCATCAGCTAAAGATGAAATTTCCTGCTTCCCTTTATATCTACGAGTATTGGCTGGCAAATATAGCATGTACTTGTTTTACCCATTCGGTCCTATCTATATTCAGAGCTAGATGAAAGGGCAGCCTTTTTCTTCTTTTTTCGTTCTTTTTCTTTTCAATCGCCTCCCTGATTGTGTACGAGTCTCCAGTCTCTGCATTGTCAATTTTGTGTCCATTTATGCCCATGGGAATGATTTGACGTCTGGCTACTCTTAGCTGAATAGCTTATCAGGGTGTGATAGCATTTTCTGGAATCACTCTCGCTATCTGGTCAGCAGTCAGTGGCATTATGCTCCCCACAATGGCACATTACAGGGCTTGAGAAGACAGGAAGCACTCTGAAAGAAGGGTCTGGATTCGGTTCGAGGTATACGCGAGGCTCAAATGCATTTGAATGCAATGCATGCATGGGAATAAGGCATTCATTTGCCAGACTGGCAGCAGGCCTGATAAACCACGGGCGCCTTTGACTTCCTGCCAGAGCACTCGCTTATGCAGTCAACAATCCTTTCACCTCTGCACTGGCACGCTGCTGCTACGCATCTACCTGCGGAGGAGAGAAGCGAATCTATCGCTGATCCTGTGGCACGCCATAATTTACTATCCTTGCTGTCCTAGGACACATTTATGAGTCAATATTGATAATATAAACATTCAACAGAATATGGCCTCCTCTATATCATGGCTATATTGTAACGACCTGATTTCATTGTACATTAAACATCCTCCATGCTGTTGTGCTGTTCATTTAGGCCTAAGGATTCAAGCAGGAATAGGCTGAGTGTGTAAGAACAAACACACACATGCTTGGGTGCCTATGTGCTTATCAATTCAGGAGAACATCTGTATAAAACATTGATGTTCAATTTCCTGTTGTTTTTTTGTTGTTTTTTTAAATACACATGGGCTGTTAATTTTTTTTTGTTGTTGTTGTCATTTCTACAGAATAATACAAAGTTCTGTCATGAAACTCTTGGTGGCGCAGGCTGATAGATCCTTAACTCAATCTGCTTGCAATCATGTCATTCTCTATTTGGCACAGCTGATTGGTTCCTGCTGTATCAGTAGCCAATAAGCTCGCTGCTCATCCTTCTAATACTCGGTAGCAGTGCAGCGTGCTTTCAGAAACAGCGTGCTCCCCAGCTCCACCTGTATAGATCTGCTACAGGTGATTCATGTACACTATATTGTACAGTAGCATTCATGTTCACAGCAGGCTGTCGTGTATGTATGGGCAGTAGCAAGTCCAGTACGTACTTGCTCTGCAGCAGCAATAACCAACAACAGCAGCAGCGTTGCAGATCTATTCCACCAAGACCAAACATATCAACATTGTCATATTACTATATCAAACACTCAGAGAGTACTGTAAAATGCTACTGTAAAAACCTTTTAACTATAAGTTACCTTAACAAATGTGGGTGGAAAAATTGTAAATGGCTTAAAATCGTATGATATGTAATTCTACTGTAGAATATTGTAAAATTAAAGGTTTCTGGAAGCAAAAACTATTAATTAATTTGTGGTGAAAATAATAAAAGAACATTCCCAGAAGTCCCTGCATGACACCACATATGACTTTATATAAATAATTTTGTTTCTTATTTTTCTTAAACTGCATAGGGTGTTTTGTGTTACGTTTTCTGTTATTTAGTGAATGTTTGCTGCATTATTTTAGTGTCCCGTGTGTTACGTTAATGGTGTTTTGTCTTTGTGTGTATAACTGTCACGGTTTTGTTTTTGGGTTAGTTCACGTCATGTTTCCTTGTCTGTCATGTGATCCCTTGTAAGTCATGTGATCCTGCCATGTGTTCCCTTGTCTGTTGTGTCATGTTGTGTCATGTTGTCAGGTATCCCTTGTCTAGTCATTATTCAGTCTAGTCTAGTCAGAGTATTGGCCTGTAACTTATTATGAACTCTGATTTATTATGAAGCTTTCTGTTGTGCTTTCTAAATTATTAAGGTGGTTCTTAACCATATATTTCATTAAGTGATTTAATGTTAATATACCAATTAACATTGGTACCAAAACTACCAACATCTAAAATACACTGATTGACAATATTTTTACTGCCAATTTTTTTTTTAACCATCAATTCGTGGGATATTTTTACAATGCACCTGTGATTGTGAACGAGTAAAGGATAAGCTAAAGTACCATGTTACTGTAGTACCAAAGCATTCATTGAAGTCCGTTTTAAGTAGTATATTATAGCCTATACCCTATGTCTTAAAACAGCTTCACTTTTACTGATCCATAATTTTGCCAGACTGCTATTTTGTTTGTTTTTCACTACTGCTTTAATTTAGGTTCTACTTTAATTGTGAACCTAAATGAGCTGACTGTGAAGAGAGGGAACATAAACACATTTGTCAAACACTTAATGTTAACACAATCAGTTTATTTATTGTTACAAGTTAATTAATCAGTCGTTATGTCAATTATTTCAATCTGTGTACCACGATTTGAGATCCGTTTGAACTGTATAATCAAGGTTCCAAGTTATAATTTTTGTTATTACTTAATTATTCATTATTCTTGTGCATTGATTTGCTGTATTTTGTGTTACTAAGTTCATGTTTGTTGTATTATTCTAATGTTATATGTGTGCTACTTCTGTGGCATTTTATATTGTGGGTAATTCTGTGCACCATCTGTGTCTATCCGTAATTGATTAATGGCCACAGGCACTGAAAAAAACTAACATTTAATGATTATTTATGCTAATTATCATGGTGGATATCAGTACATTTTAAAGGTATCAAGCAGATAATTGTGGTTCAATTAGGCTGGTATACCAACATTATACAGTCTGAAATGCACGACACACATGTATTTATTTATTGTAAAATTAAGACAAAAACACAAAAAAGTTAATTTAACAAAAATGTTTTTATATAAATTAGGGAGTGTGAGAGTGATGTAATCTGATGCCTTAAAGGAAGTGTGCATCTGTGCATAAATCAGTTCTACTGTGTTTTACCATCCTGTTTTTTTTCTCCCTTCCGTTGGCACAGGTTTAGGACACTCTCACCGGGTCGCCCACTAGTCTGCAGCTGTCTGTGAAGAGGCTGCCAGCATGTTTTCCTCCCTCCCTCCCTCTCTCTCTCTCTCTCTCTCTCCCTCCATATTTCCCAGCCCACCCCAGCACTGAGGCGGATTCCAAAACCTCTGTGACACCACGCAGGCTCTGTGAGCGCAAACACAGACACATCCACCCACATCTCGCCGTCAAAGCGATCCCCTGCTCACGATGCTGAGGGGAAAACAGATTGAAAAGTGAGTGAGTGTGGAGGGAGGAGCAAAAAGAGTGAAAAATACCTGACTCATTCCCTCCTCTGCCTTTTTTCCTTTCAATTAAATATGCCTTGCAGCTAGAGATGGAGCAGATAATGGACTCCTCTGATGATACGAACTCGGCTACTTTTTAAAGTCAAGGCAGGATGTTGGCCTCTCCGTGTTTGACTGGTGGGATGTTTTAAAACATCTTGCGTAACTTACCAGTTTAGTTTGCATTGAGTAGCCTATAGGCTTTTTCTAAGCTACATCTCTTGTAATGCTTCAATGACATTTTCTTTCTTTTGTAACAGAAAATTAGATGTTATGTAGGATGTTCTTTTCAGTACAACACATGTCATTCAGCTTCAAAAATTACAACAACAAAAAAAAACATAAAAGTCTCCTGAAGTCACTACCTTTGTGTGAGGAATGGATTGAAAACCTCACCTCCGCTGTAAAGGACATTCCATATATGCATATTCTAATTTCTCACAAATTATGTTTTGCATTATTGATCTCAAACCCTAGTGAGATGTTCAGAGTTGCTTCATAGTATGGAAAATATTAGCATGAACATTCTGCTAAATGTCTAATTTCTTGTTCCACGGGAGAAGCAACATCACACAGGGGCGCTTTTCGCAAGTTCCGCCATTACCAACACGGCGTCTCTCGAACCAAAAGTTCCAATGAACATTTGCAAATTAGAATTGCAAACGTACGTGGTTGGAGCTACAGCTCTTGCCCAGTGGTTAGAAGCATAGTTTCTTGTTAAATGACATGTGGACTTAAATAGATCTGCTTTTAATCTACATATTTTAGCATGTCAACCATCAGTGCCGTTTTTTGAAGAGTGCGCATGTACATAAAATGTGCAAGGGAACTCTGGAGTATGACGAATGAGGGAACCCGTGATGCATCAAACATCAAACAAAGCAAAATGGAATGGACAAAACAGTATGTATATAGGTGCCATGTTCGATACAGTTGCATCTCGGGGATCATGAATAGATTAATTAGCAGAAGTTATTACTTCTCCACCTGCGTGTGACATCATTAACGACAGTCCTATCCACCTTATTCCTGACGAGCTTACTGCGTTTTGAATTATGGGTGGCACTTCCGGTTTGGGGAACTTCCATTCAAAAAGACTGAAACAAATCATTTCAAATCATAAGGTTGCCCTACAAATAAAGCTTATCCATCAGTTTGACTGAATGAGCAGTCAATTTTCCTTCATGATTTATTTTCAGACATCATGAGAATAATGTTACACTTGGTATTTTAACATGACATGTTATAACAAGAATATCTATGGCAAGAGCTCTTTTCAGTCACTGCTTACTTTTCCTCATTATTATTTTCTTTTTTCCCTTTGCAATCCGCTCTAAAAGTATGAAAAAGGACAACATATACTGCACATTTGTGGTCTGTCCTCCTAAATTTACATTGAAGAAAATATGTATTTGAACACCCTGCTATTTTGCAAGTTCTCCCACTTAGAAATCATGGAGGGGTCTGAAATTGTCATTGTAGGTGCATGTCCACTGTGAGAGACATAATCTAAAAAAAAAAAATCCAGAAATCACAATGTATGATTTTTTAACTATTTATTTGTAAGATACAGCTGCAAATAAGTATTAACACCTGTCTATCAGCTAGAATTCTGACCCTCAAAGACCTGTTAGTCTGCCTTTAAAATGTCCACCTTCACTCCATTTATTATCCTAAATTAGATGCACCTGTTCCCTGCCCACCCCATACCATCAGTAAGAATCCAACTACTAACATGGCCAAGACCAAAGAGCTGTCCAAAGACACTAGAGACAAAATTGTACACCTCCACAAGGCTGGAAAGGGCTACGGGGAAATTGCCAAGCAGCTTGGTGAAAAAAGGTCCACTGCTGGAACAATCATTAGAAAATGGAAGAAGCTAAACATGACTGTCAATCTCTTTCGGACTGGGGCTCCATGCAAGATCTCACCTCATGGGGTCTCAATGATCCTAAGAAAGGTGAGAAATCAGCCCAGAACTACACAGGAGGAGCTGGTCAATGACCTGAAAAGAGCTGGGACCACCGTTCCCAAGGTTACTGTTGGTAATACACTAAGACGTCATGGTTTGAAATCATGCATGGCACGGAAGGTTCCCCTGCTTAAACCAGCACATGTCAAGGCCCGTCTTAAGTTTGCCAATGACCATTTGGATGATCCAGAGGAGTCATGGGAGAAAGTCATGTGGTCAGATGAGACCAAAATATAACTTTTTGGTCATAATTCCACTAACCGTGTTTGGAGGAAGAAGAATGATGAGTACCATCCCAAGAACACCATCCCTACTGTGAAGCATGGGGGTGGTAGCATCATGCTTTGGGGGTGTTTTTCTGCACATGGGACAGGGCGACTGCACTGTATTAAGGAGAGGATGACCGGGGCCATGTATTGCGAGATTTTGGGGAACAACCTCCTTCCCTCAGTTAGAGCATTGAAGATGGGTCGAGGCTGGGTCTTCCAACATGACAATGACCCGAAGCACACAGCCAGGATAACCAAGGAGTGGCTCTGTAAGAAGCATATCAAGGTTCTGGCGTGGCCTAGCCAGTCTCCAGACCTAAACCCAATAGAGATTCTTTGGAGGGAGCTCAAACTCCGTGTTTCTCAGCGACAGCCCAGAAACCTGACTGATCTAGAGAAGATCTGTGTGGAGGAGTGGGCCAAAATCCCTCCTGCAGTGTGTGCAAACCTGGTGAAAAACTACAGGAAACGTTTGACCTCTGTAATTGCAAACAAAGGCTACTGTACCAAATATTAACATTGATTTTCTCAGGTGTTCAAATACTTATTTGCAGCTGTATCTTACAAATAAATAGTTAAAAAATCATACATTGTGATTTCTGGATTTTTTTTTTTTTTTTTTTTTGATTATGTCTCTCACAGTGGACATGCACCTACGATGACAATTTCAGACTCCTCCATGATTTCTAAGTGGGAGAACTTGCAAAATAGCAGGGTGTTCAAAATACTTATTTTCTTCACTGCAATTTGTGATATATTCCATTAATAGTTTACTGGAAAGCACAAAGAATCTCTCGGTTTTCTCCTCAAATCCTCACGTCTCTTTCCAGGTTTGTTTTCACAGGTAAATACAATTTATAATCTGTCAAAATGACGGAAATCATTTTGAAATAGTATCATGAAATGCTGAAGTTAATGAACATTTTTGATTAAGGCAACATATGTTACATAATACAGATTGTGTAATAATACATTAGTACAGTGATATTTAACCCGTCCATTATTGCTGTGGAAAGAATCACACTTTTGTGGTTATTCATGGTCTGTTGAAAGTACCTTGTTGATGCTTTTACATTTTTAAATTTCCTTTTAAATTTCGATGGTTGAAGAGTGTGTAGATTAATGTTATCTTATTCGGACACTTTTTTTTTACGTATTGCGTTCATATAGCGAGCCTTTTCACTGATTGTTTACAGCTTAACGGAAGTTACACCCATAATTTGGCGCAAAGCGTCATGGGGCGTAGGAATAAGGTCGATATTGTTGAACCAATGTGGTTCAAAGTGCGACCATGCGGTTTCGGGAAATAGTAGTGACTAGTTCGTTAGTTTCCCCAATGACTCATTGTACTATAGTTAATCAGCGAGTTACATTGTTGCACAGGAAACACACTATGATTGGAACAGCATGAGGGTGAGAATTATACATTTTGGATAAATTGTTCTTTTAATTTTCAGCTACAGAACTGATCTATTATATTCAAGCAACTTTTCCAAATCCCAGAAGGTTAAAATTATCACTTTAAGGTCATAAACCAGGTACCCACTAAGCAGACAACTAATGCTAAGGTGTGATCATCAGTTCCTCTTGACTACACCTACAGAGGCAATTGCCTGACCACTAGCACTATAATTATACTGTATGCTCCCCTCTGTGCTAACTGCACTACCTCCGTTTCCTCAGCACAGCCATTAAGCAAGCTGCACATACACCTACGCACACATAGACCAGCGTGAAGACTCATACAATGCTCTTGAAACACACTGAATAAAGTGCAATTCTTTTGTTTTAGACCATTAATTATTTGAGAGAGCTACTACCAACTATGGAGAAAGATTAATCAAAATGGAACCCGTGTCCATACATTTCAGCCGGTGAGTTCCTCTTCGATCGATTAGCCTGATGATGTGCTAACCACTTAAATCTTCAATAAAACACATATTGATTCATAATGTCTTTGTGTGTGGTATGTTTAATAATTGTTTTGGGGTAAATGGAAAAGGAAAGCAAAAAAAATTTGAAGAAATCAAAGCATATCAGTGTGTCAGTTTTGGTTGTTGTTGTTTTTTATCTTTTGCTTTGACTTTTTATCATTTTGAAATGTGTCATGTGTCACTTAATATGCAGAATAATATGCTATTTGTAGGTTTATTTGTCCAAAAAGTATGAAAACATTGCAACCAGTCCGAAAACAGCAGTGGTGCCGTGCAGCAAAATCTTTCCCAAATGAAATACAGCATGTAAAGTTAAAATAGCTTGCAAAATCTTTCATTATTAACTGCAGACTTGCGTTCCTCTCACTGATATCTATACTGTAGGTTATTTAGGCCTATATTGTGTGGTATCAATAATATAGATCATTCTTTCCACAATGTTTCAAATCGGCATGTCCCAACCAACATCAGCTTGACTTGTATAATCTAGCATTTCCTAGTTCCCACCTCTGATAATTTATAGATAAGTGTTTCCCACTCATAAACAAGACTTAGTTATTCATGTGCTTGGAAATCATAATTGCGATATTTCCGACTTAAGGGCACATAAGATAAAGTAGGTTATTCAATTACCCATATTGGCCACGTTCACACAGCAACACAATACGGTTGTCAGTCCTGTGTTTGAGTTCTTAAAGGCCCACTGAAGTGCCTTGAAATGCGCACCATTATTCAATGTGTTGAGATAATTTCCACTGAAACGGGAAGACAGGGCGGGACACATCGGGCAGCTCCTCCCCTAGTCAATAGCGTTTCGTTTATTTCACAGCTTGGCCAGAGCCGTTGAGTTCGGCAAAGCTGCAGTTTCCTCCCAATCTCCTCCATATCGCTTTAAAGTATAGCATTTTGTGTAGAATTCAAATGGGTCCTATACGTTTTCAGGTCTCCGATGACTTGCGCATATGATCCGCTCTGTGCTATCGTGACCGGACCAGACTGTGAACGTGAAACCAGACTTCCTTCGCCCCAATGGAAAGCATAATTTACACTGAATCATTTCCTATCCACCATATAGTGCACTATGTGCCATGTAGAAAATAGTAAATGTGTGAACAAATGACAGATTTCGGCCGCAGCTTCAGCGTCTATTTATATTGTGGACGAGATGCTTTAGATTTGAGAGCATTTGATTGGACAGAAAATATGATGAGAAGCTGAAGTGCAGTGTGATGTCAACAAAATCATTAATCCATATGGGCGGAAGTGAGAGACTGCGAGTTTTGAAGGCTTACATCTTCTAAATGCGAGTTTTGTCATTGCTTCAGATCTGAATTGTCAGATAACCAAGAGAATCCGCTCATAGTTGTCTCCACCCACCCACCCATCTATCTCAGTCTCTGCCTCCATCTTTCTCAAGACTCAATGAAAGGCCTCTCCCTTGGCCAGAACCACATCAGTTCAGAAGCTTACTTATGGACACGGTACTTGGCACGTCTTTCACAGCCACACAGGCAGAGTACCAGCAAATTTTCCTCTTTCGAATCTCTGAGTCCTTTCAGAGGGAATTGAGCCCCTGCTTGACGTCTTTGAGAGATGTGAAGTCACATAAATGCTTCAGTAGTCACAGCCAAGTGCTCTCAAGAATTCATGAGTTATTTGCAGCCCAGTCAGTCTCGCACATCTTAATGCATTTACGGACCTTATACATGCATATAGTTCATTTAAGGAGGAGGCTGGATTTCCTTAGATTCTCTTCCACTGCAGTCATGCCATTTATGTTGCTCACGGCCGGATCTCATGATCACAAGGCATGCAGGGCAATGGGATTGTTATAACCCCATGATACACTCTGATGTCTCTTTGACAAGAGGCCTCTTTTAGGTACATGGAGGCTTACATTGTATACAGATGAGCTTGGCTTCACATTTCCTCTCCGTATCTGCATCGCTTGACATTTTCATGTTTACCCACCTGGAATTTAAGCCATCTGTGGTATAAAATTATTTGTGGACACTGTATTGAATAGAAGAGACAAGACCTGTCAAGAGGGTGAAGATGTTTCATGATAAGCCTTTTGATGTCAAAAGACTGGTATTGCTGATCGAATTACTGAATTTATGTTTAAAGTATAAGCATAAATATTGCTTGTATTGTATGTGAGCTCTGTTAATACTAGCATCCTTTTGTTGCAAACCACAGTTTTAAGGTACTGTACAACAGTACAATTATGGATGTCAACATAATATATTTAGTCTAATTAAAGAGGCATAGTCAGAATAAGAGATTTTTATTCTGTTTTTCACCTCACATTTCCCTGCATCTTGACCCAGATAAAAAAATGTTTGCTGTACTTAAAATATTACTTGGATTGAAATGCAATATTTACAATGTGGCTTTTAAAGAGCTGCATGATTGGATTGCAGCAGTTTTGTGAAAACTAAAGTGGCCTGCAGCAAAACAAGAAAACAATGATAAGAAATCTCAGCAAAGTTGGTGGTTGGCAATGGATCCTGAGACATTTGTACATTTCTGTGATGTACTGGTTATATAACAGTAGGCACAGATTTCATGTGGTGTATTAATACAGTATAATGCATAAATCAAAGGTAAAGTAGTTTATTTGTCTCCTGTGTTGATGAGAAAGAATGACAGACAAAAAAATACAAGTAATTAATGATAAATACTGACAAAACTGCAAGTATGTGCTGTGTACAGATGATGAGGTATCTTGCTGTGAAAATAAGTAAGATGCATCCTTCTCTGTACGTATGTGGTGCTTTTTTCATCTCTACAGAAAATCCAGCCCGTTCTCATCCTTTGGCGTCATACATGTGACGCTTGTGACATTTCGTTGAAATCTTACGCGCATGGCATCCTTTAGCGTCAATATGAAACGCAGAACCCAAGGCGTCATACATGTGACGCTCGTCTAAATACGACGCACATAGCATCCTTTAGCGTCAATATGAGACGCAGATCCCAAGGCGTCATAACCGTAACCCTACCCCAGACCTAAACCTACCCATAACAGTGCGTGTTATGTTGACGCTAAAGGCTACCATGTGCGTAGTATTTCGACGTTTTGTCATATGGCGTCACCTATATGACGCAAAAGGATGAGAATGCGTTGGAAAATCATATCATACTACATTTAAAATATGGACTGAAAAATGCTCCCAAAAGAAATGTTTTTTTCTATTGTGTGTGTTTTTTTTTTTTTACTTTACATTTATACAATTTATATTTACTTTGGATTAAGACATTTAATCACTCATCAGAGCAGACATGTTATTTTCCCATTTTTCAGAGTACTATTTGCTGTATACCTTAGTTAATAAAGTTTTGAAAGTAAATATCTGTTAAATACATCTATTATCAGGTCAGCTTTATTTGTTTCAAAGCAGCTTGGGATAAACAAGAAAATAATGCTTCAGTAATGCAAGCAGAATTAAATTAAATTCTGCTGTAAAAACATTTTTAATAACATAATAAAATGTTTAATTTGAATAACTGTGAAAATTTTTATCAATTATGGAATGAGTGGAACTACTCTATAAAGCATCTCTCGGGAAAACAGTGATTTATTTAAATTTTTGTCAGCTTGACATCATTAATCCCCTTAATGAAAGCCATATGACTTTTTTATACGTGGAACAAATATCAAAGCTGCTCTTTTCATTCATTCATGTCAAAACAATCCATTGTCACGGATTCAACCAGCACACCATCAGCGCCAGGTCCTTCAGCTCAACCCGATCTCACTAAATGCGTCTTTATTGCACGCATGTGTATTGTCGTGTAATTTATACGCTAAATTGAGTTTTTACGTGCATAGGATACGCATTGGTTGATTAGGGTAGGTTTAGGTGTGTGTGGGGTGCGTGTGTATTATACGCTTGGGTAGGATTAGTGGTGTGGGGTGCGTGTGTATTACACGCAAATGAACTGCGTATCAAATGCACGCAAAAAACTGTGTCTCATATGCACGTAAAAACTCATTTTCGCGTATCAATTACACGACAATGCACCATGCGTGTCATAGAGACGCATTTACGTGAGAACAGGCTTCAGCTCCACCCACTCGTCCCCCATCACCAGAACCTGTCACACCCTCATCAAGCACCCAATATATGCACCCAGTTCACACACACTCATTGTCGGGTCTCGTCAGTCTCTACACGAGAGTTACTTACCTGAATATGCACCTTCCTTTATCATCCTCTTCCAGACACTCATTTCCTCGGACCTGTTATCTTTATCGTGCTTGTCTTCAACTTCAAAGTTGAAAGACTTGTCAGTTAAGTGTGACTGTCATTTGAATGCTCGTCACTCACCTGTCTGAAGATCTTCCCGATCACCACCAACCCTTTAATAAAGAACTGTTACATTTACCTCCGTGTCTCCTCTCGGTTTCATGACATCCATTCAATAAAAATGCATTATTGCCCATTTCAGCAGCTTTTTCTTTTTTTACTTTAGTCTGCAAGAGGATTTGCTAACCCATAGCCTATAGTTAATAAGTTTGCTTACAGTAAGTTTATAAGGAGAGCTATGAAATAAAGAAAGCCACACTGCCACTTGTGATGGCTGTATTAGATGATACAATCCAGAACTCAGTGAGTTCTCAACCGGTTTTGTTTTCTGAACAATAAACGCATCCTTCTCATGATGCAATGTTAAAAAAAAATATATAGAAACAAGATTTTCTTCAACATGTCATGAAGTTTAAAAGGCACAGCATAGAGAAATTGACCCAGGTGATATTCTAGCCTCAAAAAGATATTGATGTTTTGTTTTGTTTTAGCAGTTTGAAGCATCTGCTCAAAGATATGCCAACCGTTTCAGGCCATTGTTTCTAGTACAAAAGCAAAGCAGAAATTATTATGTGATTTCGTCACAAGTGCAGTTACTCTTCAGAACTCAAGCTTTTATGTTTTCTGCCTGGAAAGTGTTACCTCAATGACACAGTGAGTCACTTTAGTGAGATCGGCTTGTCAATCATAAAGTATAGGAGAGCAAAACTTCAATGCCAATAATGGAGTAATGGCTGCTGAAAACTTAGCTTTGCACTCACAGGAATAAATTACTTTTTAAAATATATAATTACATTTCGCAATATTACTGTTTTTATGGCATTTTTGATAAATGCAGACTTGGTGAGCATTAGAGATTATACATACATACAGATTTAAAATCATAGCATACAGGTTTCGGACAACATAATGGCAAAAAAACACTAATTTACTTTTTGGGTCAACTATTCCTTTAAGGATGACAGAAAGATTCAATGAATTTAATGAATTAGCTCATTTAAAAAAATAAATAAAACGAAAATGCTTCTACTGAACAAATTCCACATCAATCCAAACATTTGACCCATAGAGGACATGGATGAAGTAATATCCACTAGATGCTAGTGTTTATGTTGTATTTGACTAGCCAAGTGAGTAGCCATGAAGCCAGGCTTCTTGTTCAGCAAGATTGAGAGTAATTACATATACGCATACTGCAGAACTTTCCATTTACTGTAAACAATATAGTCTACATAATGACAAATTAATGGCCTGGTCGTTCTTATCGATCTTCTCTTGGATGAGATTCAAAAGGCTAGAACCTCCTGGGTAGAAAGCAAGCCAAGCTGTGGGGGAAATCTGGAAAGGTATAAATATAGTTTGATCTAATGCCAAATAAACAGCACAGATCGTTTCATCTTCAACAGGTGGTGAGAATAAGAGGGTTTTGTGAAGTGATCTGAACGGTCATCTAACTCAGCAGAACTTTAGTACCCTTAAACACCTCAGCCTTCATCTGATGCAAGCGCTTTGAAAAATAAAAGCAGAACTTGAATGGATAACTCATAGAGCTAGATGACAAAAGTCTCATCTTCAATGAATACAAAAGTGAAAGAACATATCTTTAATGATTAAAAAAAGTGAAAGAACTCAACTGTGCATAGCAGCGCTTTTCATGCGAATGACTCAGCAGCTACACGTAACCACAGTTAATTAAAGCTCCTCGAGAACAGGATGTTTTTTATTCTTCACTTCGCCTGATCAGATGTGATTTAGGTAGTGAAGTGTCTGTTTGTCAAACTATGTGACCTTTAGTGAGAGTAACAGAGGCGTCTTGGATGAAAGACACTTCAAATCAGATTGATGATCTGCATGGGCTGATATATTATGATCTATAGAATCAATAGATTAATGGCATGGTATCCGTGACAAGAGCTCTCATTATCAAGGGCTGTCGACACTGTTTGTTGAATGTTGGAATGCTGTTGAAAAACAAATGCATATGAAACTTGTTTAAATCAAGGAATCAAGGTTTAGCCAATTAGCACGGCCCTGTTAGCCAGACGCTAGATGTGATAACTACATCATCTGAAGTCCCTGACAAAAAAAGAAGTATACTTAAAGGTAATTTTATCAAGTAAATTTCAAGCATATTTTCCAAGTATATAGTACTTAAAGGTGCCCTAGAATGTTTTTTATTTTTATTGTATAATGTTTTCTGGGTTGCCCTTATAATGTTAGTGTGTTTTTTAGATAAAAAATAGTCATAATTTAGAAATAAAAGGCATTTTTCCTTGCCTGATTTTAGCCCTGAGCCCAAACGCTCTGTTTCAAGGGGCGTGTCTGCTGTGTGTAACCGGCCTCTGCTGTGATTGGCTGACATGCTTGCATATGAAATAGCTACGTATTACATGTGAAACTCTCTCGAATACTTTTACTACAGATATTATACGTTTTTACTATTACAGCTATCGAGATTAACGAATCGTGAGATGTTTTTAAAGTATTTAGATCTATTCCTATCACATAAAATGTTGCCGTGATGAGCATTGAGCAAACAGATGACAGTGTGTTGATCGCGAGAATAAAGATCTTATCATTGCAACGCAGTTTCTGCACTCTCTCTAATGCTTTCACCAATGCAAACACGATGATGTAAATATAGTATTGAACGATTTTGAGAGAAAGATTACCTGTCTGAACTTGAACAATTACACATTCAGAAAGTCACAAATTTTTGGAGTCGTACATATTAATGATCCCGACCTTTGCGTCACAGTCGGTGTTGTGTGGAGATTCGCCTGTTTTTCAGGGGTGTTTTTCAAAAACGAGATTTAAAGGAGAAAACAATGGTGTTTGAGACTCAATGTCCATGTACTGAACTCTTGTTATTTAACTATGCCAAAATAATTTCAATTTCACATTCTAGGGCACCTTTAATGTAGTAAGTAGCCTATACTGAAATCAATGTAGCCTACCAGTGTAATGTTTTAATACTTCTTGAGAATAAATTGTCTTTTATATTGGAACTACATTGTGAACTACAAGTGATTGTATAGGTATGCTGTTAGTTTAGCCTACTTTTCAGTTTATGAAAGTAGGCTACACTTTGGCATGCTCTGCTCCCGACGAGCTGGATGGCGCCTTGTATGGCAGACACCGCCGTCGGTGTATGAATGAGTGTGTATGAATGGGTGAATGTGAGGCAAATGTAAAGCGCGTTGGTGGCCATTGGGTCTGTGAAAGCGCTATATCAATGCAGTCCATTTACCATTTACCATTGTTAAAAAAACACATAGTTTTCACATGTTTTACATGATTTCAGCTCCTCTCTCTCTACCCAGTCTGTCCACGGTTTCAAAGAAGCCCCTCCTTCCCAGAGCCATATAGAGAGACAGTTGCGACAACCCCATTCACTCATATGGAACGTTTTTTTTTACAGCAATGGCGGCTCACGGAGCCTCTCAATAGTTCCCGGAAGTAGCAGCAGCGCCGTACAGTTACAGCAGAACAGACCGTTTGTGATGCACTTTTAAAAGGTAAGACGTTTAAAGAATAAGATTGTATATTATCAGTACATCTGAATCAAATTAACTTGTGTATTAAAGCATGCTAGTTGATTATTGCTCTCTAAATAAGTAGTTTTAGAGGACGTTATCAGAGAAAAGATGGGTCATGATACCGTTAGTAGCGCATAACAAACCACGAACAGCCTATTATAGTTAAAATTAACGTTATATTAATGCAGTTTTGTCCTTTGTTGTGTAATAAGAGGGAAAGGCTTCTAACAAGGGTTAAATATAACATTGGGGATTGTGATAGTGATAGAAGTGATAAAATGCAGACATCCCAAGTCTCCCGTTAGTTCCGTTAGTCTCCCGCATATTGATAGCGGCTCCCTGATGACCATAACTGTATACACTACTATAATCTGTCCCATTTGTGTCTCCTTTATCTCTTTCAAAACAAGAAGCACAAGTGATTCAGTGGATCCTGAAGACTCCCTGCACTGACGCTGTACCCTCACCTTCAGTCTCAGCTCCTTGGATTTTGCAAGACTTTCCTTGCTCCCTATTTTTAATAAACATTAAACTTCCCAGTGTTGGTCTTTGTGAAAAAAGTGTAGATACACCTAAGTATGATTAGCACAAAATTGAGCATATTTTGTCATCTGTGTCAGACAGTACAAGAACACTAGAGGAAAGTACAGACAACATGCTTGACGTTTATTAGACATTTATGAATCCCATTGTGCTAAATAAGTGCAAAAGTATATATATATATATATATATATATGAAGAGTTCAGATGCAAAAGCCTCTAAGTGCCATCTGAAATTTTCTTCTAGAATGATCATTTTTATCAAGCTTGTTTAATTAAGTTCAATAATTTCACTTAAATGACAATTAATAGGTCATGTTCATAGCCATTTAAGTGAAATTACTGAACTTAAATATTCGAGCTTGATAAAAATGATAATTCTAGAAGAAAATTTCAGATGGCATTTAGAGGCTTTTGCATCTGAACTCTTCATATATATATGTCATTGACAAATTAACCTTCAAAAAGTTTTTTTTTTATCTTTTCAAAACGTATTGTTATTCTTAAGACACCATTTAAAATAGTTTTTTTTTAGACTTCATTTGTGCGGACAGTTGCACAACCTGACATTTTTGAGGATTTAAGATAACAAAACATAAAATATCTGTTATTTATATAGCCTATTTTAAATGTACTAAAAATGAAATTAAACTAAATAGGTTTTATAGATTAAAGTGATGTATGTCATGAATTTGTTCATTATTTTAAAAGGAAATAATGCACTTGGACACTTATTAAATATGTGTGTGTATAATCATGATTTGTTTTAAAATTAATTAAATATATTATGTATTAATGTATATAGTAATAAGTGCATGGGGTGCATAAGCATTGTAAACATTAAGATTATAGAAATTTTACTTGTTTGCAATAGCCAAGATTCTTTTAAGACAATCACCTGTTACCTGCAAGTCTCCTGTCCTTGTGAAACCATAGTGAACATTATGTGATACCCTTTAATAACATACAAGTTTAAGAACACAAAAATACTTCAAAACAACTGCAATATGGCCTTTATCCAAGGTAACGTTAGCCAGAAATATGTTAACAAAGGTAGATAAGGCTGGTTGAACACACTAAAAATGAAATATTATCTGATTTTTATCTTTTAAAAACAACATTGCTGTACCTACATACACATACTATATTCACGTATCAGTGTATTATACACATATTGTAAATCAATGCATTTATTGACTATAAAACGTTGAGTTATGCATATAACTACTGTTCCCAGAAGGAGGGAAACTAGGTACAACACATTACTATGGGATATCGCGCTCTAGCGCCATCTGCTGAAGACACCTTTATTCACGCCTGAAAGGCCAATGACGACGTGGACGGGGCTACCTGCCCACAGCATATAAATGCAGTCGTATGCGTCATTCCCTTTGTTCAGTCCAGCTCTTCATCGGGACCCCGACTGCGCGGGGCCCAGAGGTGTTGTACCTCGTTTCCCTCCTTCTGGGAACAGTAGTTATATGCATAACTCAACGTTCCCATTCAGTCGGTCAACTCGGCACAACACATTACTATGGGACCTGTATTCACGCCCCGCCAAGTCGCTGAACTAAACGTAAGGGACCAGCACCGCCACATGGCTCTTTTCAAAAGAGCAACGGCCCCTGGTTAAAGAATCCCTGCGGTGAGCATGGCCTGAGTTACCATCGCCGCAGTGAGATCTTGTCGGTACACCGGACAAACGTGCGCAGTGATGCCTATAACTGGCATCCGCACGAAAATCTTAAACCAGACCCATGACATTTCCATGCCCTAGAGTGCTCACACCTTCCAGGCAGAACCAACTCTTTATCTGCTATAGACAGCTTTTATACAATTCCATGTGAAAGACATCGCTTAGATAGCGGCTTCACACAACTGAGTTGGAAAACATGACAAAAAGGCTGGCCAGACAAGTGTGCGTATAACTCGCACAGTGCACGAAGCAAGTCTCCTGTCTCAAGTTCACCAGCAGGTGTGCACACCGGATGTGTTTTTCCGCGCTCACGGCCGACAAAGTAGTATACTTTGAAAGGCTTGCACACTCAACTGCACACAAGATGTAGCCTAGTGAATATGGAAAATGGAAACAAAGTTCCCTAGCAAGTACATGCGCAAAACAGGTCTTTCTGTCCTTATGGCCAAAGGAGTAGAGTGTACCCTTAAAAGCTGGCACTCCAAACTGTAAGTGAGACGGAGCAGAACTCTGGAGTTCAATGACCGTCCATCCACTGTCCATGTGATGTATTTTATCACCATCAGGAGAGTCTGCGGATGTCTACACATGCCGTCCGTGTGCAGCCAAATTTTTGTGACCGCGGAGGGTGTACGCACAACAGCGCATGTGTGAGTGACATGAATGAAGAATTTATATAGCGCGTTTCTTTTGTACTTCCGTACAACCAAAGTGCTTCACGATCATGTCAGGGGTCCTTCCTCAACCAACTCCAGTATGCAGCATCCACTTAGATGATGCGGCGGGAGCCCCAGTACCAGCTTACCACACACCAGCTATAGGTAGGAGAGAGAGTACTTGAAAACCAAAGTACTTAAAAACCAAATACACGATAGTGCACATGCGCAGAAAATGTTCTTCTACCCACACGGCCAAAGAAGTATACTTTGAAAAGCTCACGCTCTCAAAATGTAGCATACCCGGGTCCTTTAAGGAACCAAAGATGCGTGCTTTGGCACGGAACCATTAATGTACTAATAACATTAATGTGCTCATGACAAGCCGCAAAGGCCATCCAATAAAGTTCCAGCATGGAATGGGAGTGTTTTTCCTTCGGAGAAGAAATCAGTATCCCCTCAATGGGCCACTGATATGGCGATACAGGTCTTCGCCTGCACCAAGCTTCAAATATGCGCTACTTCAACGCAATGCACTTAAAAAATGCAAGCACTCTGTTTTGTAGCTTCAATCAGATTCTCCCTCCCTCAACTGGTTGGCCCCTAGAGACCCCAGTGCTGGCCTGCTGGCCGAGGGGGCAGAATCTGCCTCCTGCCTGGGACGGCAGGTCCCTGCATAGGGAAAAACACCACAGTGTCCCTAGCAGCAGTGTCATGATGGCCAGCAAAAAGTCACCAAAATCAGTGACAGACCCTTCTGCGTACACCAGAGTCCTGGGCTACGTATGTGACAGGGCATTCACCCCCAGCGGGGCACTTCTGTCCATAATCAAGAAAACAGCGGGTGGCCCGTGTTTTCTGCAAATGTAAAAAGATCCACATCGGCCTTGCCAAAACCAATCCCAGATCTGCGCCACAATTCAAGTGTGCACACGCCACTCCAGGGGAGACTCTGGTCTGCCCCGTATAAAGAGGATTTGTGCCACTTGCAGCAGGGACAGTGAGGACCCCCTTGCCTCCTTATATACAACCACTGTCGTATTTTTCATTCTGAATAATATGTTTACCCTGTTGGGCCATGTGTTTCATTATCAGGAGAACCACTCCAAAAAAGAAAAGTTTTATGTGGCGCTCTTACAGCACTGGTCTCACCACTCTCTTACAGAGTGTCTTGTCTGTGTCAGGACGCATTTGTCATCACTACTACACATGACGTAACTCTGCCCAGGGAAATTCCTTCTGTCAACAGATTCAGGTTACCCAGGGTGGTAGGTATCGGAGCCTGAATGCACAACGGTGCTACCGACATATGATGTGTTTGACACAGATATATAGTTTGACATACAAACTACCGAGCGGCCAGCGCCGGCACTGCACATACAAAAAAGGAGAATCCAGCTGTACTACTGCTATCGAAGCCATGAGCCCCAGCAGTCTTAATACTGTAAGAAGAACACGTGCTTGCCTCCCCAGCCAAAACTGAGCCAGACAGCGAAAAATCGTCCTCTCTTTTGTTCTGCATTTATCTCCATACCGAGATTTAACAGACCGAGATATAATAGCCCCTTTTGAGATTATCTGGAATCCCAGAGCTTGTAAATGTAAACCAAGCGTACGTGTTTGTAACATTGCTTGTTCCATGCTGTCTTAAGCCAGGAGTAGTTCGTACAAATAGGTACGATATTATGCTCTGATGGCACAGCAGGATAACCACCGCTTCTGCACATCAGGGCTATAGGGGCCTAACTTGTAGGCAATCTCCTCAGCGGAGACCTCAGAAAATGTTCTGTGCTCCGGGTGGATTGTGGCAATCTGCAAATACACCAATGTAAGCCATACATGAGGATGCAGAGGGCATAACAGGTGACATACTGAAAACATTTCTGAACTTGTAACACATTAAAGTGTTTTCATCTGCTGTAAATATAAGAGAGGGTGCAAAACCCTGTTTGTTTTTTTTTTTTAAATTTTATGGGGGAGTAATTAACGGCTGAAAAAGCTCTTCCTCCATCTTCGCTTGTGGCAAAGCCCAACATGACATCATGACTTTGCGTAAACATACACGCCACTTTCAAATCAAGTGGCGTGTTATCTATACGCATTTTCAGCTATCCGCGTGTATGTCCACGCCGCGTGTATGTCTACGCTGCGTGTATGTCCACGCCGCGTGTATGTGTACGCCGCGTGTATGTCCACGCCGCGTGTATGTGTACGCCGTTAAATTTCCGAGCGAAACTAAGCTAAATTAATATCTACATCTGGGGAGCGATATTTTTTTCCCTAGGATGGTAGGGGAAGAGTCATAAATGCTAATAACCCAAGTGACGGGTAGGTTTAGGGACGTCGTTGGGGTAGGTCATATATTTATATATAGTAATGTAACGTTAAGTCAATGGCGTTGATAAACACGCTGAAAAGCGATTATGCGTGTTGATAGCACGCCAAAAATGGAAATACGAATTGGCGTGTCATACATACGCTATTTCATGAGATCAGTCTGCAAAGCCTGAGTTACTGGGGAAGCCCTCTCGGACACCGAAGTTGCAGTTACTCCACCGAAACAGAGAGGGCGCGGGAGAGACTGCAGCCGACAGCCCTACTGGAATCGTGCGAAGAAGCCACGGTGTTCGTGGCTCGAGGCAGACAGCTACGATTCCCAGGCATCACCTAGGGAACCCCAAGTCCAATTGCAAACATCGCTCAGCTGTATATTGCATATCACTACATTTCCCTTCTCTGTCGGCACACGGCCAGACTACGAGGTTAGTGATTCCAATGCATTAATATTGTTTTGACAAGCAAACACATGAGGCCTTGTATGCTGAGCACACGTTCATTTTATTGACAGCATACTTAAAATGAGCCCGCTATCTTGCAGGGTTATTTTTACCCAATCTGTATAGATCTACGGGCGAATTCTTATCCACTGTTTCTCTGTATCAGGCCAGGTCACTCGACCGACAAACTTTGTTGCCGTTCAACAATACAGATCAATGCAAGGGCCATCACTTCACTTCCACCCACCTCGGGGGAGCCGTGATCTGTCCTGCTTTAATAGAGTATATATCGTCAGAGCTTTCCTCGCCCGCATCCAGTGAGACAGAATTCAGACTCAAGGCAGCCAGAGGAACTTAGTCGTGAACACTACACCGACACTCCTCGGCCTCTATACGATCGTCCAACTTTCCGTGGCCTCCAAAAACGGCGATCGCCGCATCTGGATTAGTATTCGAACCCGAAGACAGGAGCAGACCGTGTTTGGCCACTGTCCTGCCGAGCACGTGCTACACGCCGCTCGAGTGCGCAACGGTAGAGCTGCCGGTAGTACACACAGCACACATGCATTGGGGTTGGAGAGATTCCAAACACACCGGTGTGAGTTACATTATAGCTATCCAAATAACCCACACATGAAAAAGTGTATTAGCCATTTGTTAGTTGTAATAAACTCGAGCTAAAAAACTTCTCTTTTATGCCTTTTCCTTCAACAATAGTAACCATCGTGGGTTTTCTTGTGAATGTGGCATGTTTGAAAATTTTTGTTTGAGGAAAAAACTTATTAGCCATTCGCCAGCAAAGCTGAACTTGTGCTAAAAGCTTTCCCTTTCTGCCTAAGTTTCGACAAGAATCACCACCGTGGGCTTTTATTCTTGCGAAAATGTGGCGTGATGGTGTTACAACAGCACGGTGAAGAGCTGAAGAACAAAGGCAATGACGCATATGACTGCATTTATATGCTGTGGGCAGGTAGCCCCGCCCACGTCGTCATGCCTCATTGGCCTTTCAGGCGTGAATAAAGGTGTCTTCAGCAGATGGCGCTAGAGCGCGATATCCCATAGTAATGTGTTGTACCGAGTTGACCGACTGAATGGGAACTACCAAAAAGCACAGTTCTGCTCTCTGACTCCATCGATTTGAATTGGCGCCGGAGCACTTCCTGGAACTATCTGAGGTCTACGCGAATCACGTGACAACTAAGCATTTCGAACTTCCGTTGTCGCAACCTTCCGAAATACGATATGTGCTGCGATTGGTTAGCTGCCCCAGTGTGTTGTGATTGGCAGTGCTTAACGTGTTTTCGGGAAATGTCCCGCCCCTTCATAACCGTGAGTTCTGCTCTAATGTAAATATAAAGGATGGCGGCTATTTCTAACCACTAACAAGAGGATCATTCAAAACGGATTTCATGCATGGATTTTAAGCACCCAGGCTATGTTTCTTGTACATTAAAGGTACGATGTTATTCACCATTTAATCATGATATTTGTCGGAAAACTATGGTTATACTTACAGTAATCGATCACAAAAACATGCTTAATTTACCTAAGCGGCGGTGAACAGCCTTACAAAAGCGAGAATAAACAACACTATTAACACTAACGGTGGCACAATGTTAGCGTAGCAGCAACATAAAACGTTAGAACTGTTCATAGAAAACGCAAACAAATAATAAGACATACAAGTTGTCATCCACAAACAACAGCTAGATTGTCCCGACAAAGTGGAAACTGCTCAATTTCAGGAGAAACTTTTGTGCGTAGCCTGCATTGTGGTTCTGGAAGCTGTTCTTTATGTGCAGCACACAGATAAGTTGGCGTTCTAATGTTCAGGAACAGTGTTTAAAATAAATTAACCCATTTGTGCCCAAATTTTTCTGAATGGTTTCATGCATGTAGTGTCCTATGTGAACATGTTCTGCATTTATTTTCCCCAGGTTTTTCTTTTTTTTTTTCTTGAAAATCGTATTTGAATGTGCGGCAACTATAGTCTTTAATTCAAGTCTTTAATTCCAATCTTTATTCAACTATAGTTGCCGGTGGGCAAATATGTTGTATAATCAGGGTGCGATTTGCTGGGGGGGATGCGTGGGATTTCCCCCTTTCTGGTCAATGTATCCCTGCTTCTGCTTAATTATTTTTATCCCCGGTGGGGATAAATTTATCCCCCCCTCAAAGTGATCAGTGCTACTACACTAGTGGCGAGACGGATCACAAAACTTATCACGGATCCGTGGTTTGATTAAAGTCAATTTTATTAGAAAATGCGCTACTTTGGCTGGCTCTGATAAAGCTGCCGAAGCCTCTCTGTAATCACCACTCTGCTCAATGTCCTGCCCACGGCGCTCTCTTATTGGTTACACCTCACGAGTAATAGCCTATCAACACTTGCGAGATGGTTACAGGTCTGCTGGGCTGTGGAGCTGTGTGTCGAAAGGGAGGCAGCATATTCAGTATATTACTGATGCGGGAATAAACCGAATAAACATCACAATCTGATTATCTGTTTCTATGATGACAAGCAGAGTTAGTGTCCCAGTCACACCACTGAGAATGGCCGAAGTTACACATACGGTGAGGGTGAGGCTAAAGCGAAGGTTTTTTGATTACTCACTCATGGTGTGTTCACACCGAATGCGAATTTAATTATTTGCGCGAGTAGATTACATACAAAGTCAATGCAAAGACGCGAATAGACGCATCATTGACGCGAATTAGCTAGGCGACGCTTTTGCCGCGAACGTCTTCCGCGCAAGTTGAAAAATGTGAACTCGAGCGTAAGATTCGCATAACGCTTTGTTCTCTTGATTCTCTTTTTTACGCGCGTCTAGAGGTCCTGTGGCGCGAATGAGGCGTTTAGCGCGGTAGATGCAAATTAGTCTCATTCGGGCGAATGAGGCGAATTGACTAACACAGATAATGCATCTGTCTTTTCTATCATTTGACTGTAGGCTATAGCTCAGCATCGCGGTGTAACGTTAACGTTATTACTTTAGCAGCAGCAGTAAAACTGTTTCTACTGTGGTGGTTTAACTTTGCAATCAATCCGTGGTTCAGCAGAGGCTGATATATAGAAGTAACATATAGCCTATTAAACTAAATAAACCGCTGTAATGTGAACTGTCAGTGCGATAGAACAATAACATCCGAAATGGACCACTATTTATTTATTTTTATATCAACAATAAAAAATGTTTCAAAACATCCCCCCCTCTTTTTTTTTCACAAATCGCACCCTGTGTATAATGCACCCCTCAATGTCAAAGATGAATAGGAGGAGATCTATCTCAAAATAACTGCTTTCAACAGATCAATCTTTACTTATAAACAAATTTATTGTGTATAAAAGTCGAAGAACATTTGATTACAGTCATTTTTACAGGTTTTTCCAGTTGTATTCATATCTACATATTAATATTAATTACAACAATAAAGGTTACTTTTTGTCAAAGTTTAGGCATTGTTTGTTCTGGGGGAAAAAATCTGTTTTTCAATAATGTTATATTATGATTAGAATCAAATGATTTTTGTCAATGGACAAAATTCATCCTCAAAATCAGAAAGAACACATAGATAGAAATGAAGTGGCACATTTCACAATTTTTTTTGAATGATAAGAATTCTGAATTATATGAAAAACAGATGTGTGAAATAAATGATAAACTGTAAAGACTCCAACTTTTCTCTTTGTAACATCCTGATCAGGTTTGATTCTAATCATAATGTAACATTATTGAAAAACTGATTTTTTTTCAGCACAAAAACGGCTAAACTTTGACAAAAAATAACTTTTATTGTTATAATTATGATTTCATAATTCGTGGATATAAATCTAACTGTAAAAACTTTAAGTACTTTTACTGGTATCTACTGGTTAAAGTGATATTTTTTGTACTTTTAAAGTGGCATTTTCCAAAAGATGGGCAAAAATCTTACACTAAACCATGTCAAATTATCCATTTTAACCTCATGAATGAAATGTAGAAATGTGGGTCTTTTATAAGGTGAATTGTTCAAAAAAACAAATGACAAAATGGCAAAAAAACAAAAATAACAGTGCATACAGACAGTACTTATGAAGAGTAGAGATGTCATTTAAAGGGTAAAGTTATGTTTATGCACTAAACAATTTCAATAACCTTGATTTATTAACCTATTAACATATTTTACCCCATTTTCCCATGATATATGTACTTACAAGACATTTGCCCACCGGCAACTATAGTTGCCGCTTGGACTTTTGACTAAGTATACAAAAAACTATAGATCTCTATTTCTAGAGACCTTCGTGATTATATTATATTAGTATATTAATAACATGAAAATGACCTTTCTTTCGGAGGGTTTACCTTCGCCATGCTTCCTGGAAGTAGGAAGTTGACAGCCTCATGTGACAGGAAGGAAGTGAATACCTCTTTTTTTTAAACAAAATTTATAAATCCTTTATTTGGTTGTTTCCTTGATGTCATTGAGACATAAAACGTGGATAACATCTAGAAAAATACTTAAAAAAGGAAAATGACAACTATACATTTCGGCAACTTTAGTTGCCGGTGGGCCACTCTAAGTTCAACAGCCTTAGGAAGGTCAAACAAATGAGTTGTGGAAAAAACACCCTTTGATATAGAAGCAGCTTATCCACTTCAGCAGGACTCGTCCAATCATGTATTCCGTGGGCAGAGATTATTAAAATTAGGAATATTATGACTTCATAAAGCCAGGCAAAATCGCGTTGTAGTTCTTGGAAAGTGGATTCTGTTCTATAAAATATCTCCCATTGGAGTAAACTTTGAGATACGTAACCTTGTTTTTATGCTCAAACAACATTACACACTAACTAAAGTTAAAAGTGAAAAAGCATAATAGGACCTCTTTATGAATGTGAATGAATGGCTAACTGATGGTTTTCATAGACCTCCTTTCCTCTATAATTTAAATGGAAGCAAAGTGTGAGAACCAAGCTAAAATGTTAATAACCTAATTAAACAGCATAAAGCCATTGTCATTTAACACTCTGTTTGTTGTATTTACCTACAGTATTTTGCTTGAGAAGTTTAATGGATGATTACCTAGAAATTGTCCAAACTAAAATATACAAATGTCCATAGGCTGCCAATGAGTGAGCAAAACTGTAGACATACACTAATTAAAAGTGTATCAGTTGGACCCAATGTCACTTGGCAAACTGATCCGACCTTTAGAAGAGCACTTCAGATCGGCATTCCCGCTCTGAGATGCGTACATTTTAATTGATAGGGACAAACTCCACTGCTGGGCATGGCTGTATAATGTCATGCTGCGAAGGCTTTCTTCTCACCCGTTGGCATGATTGTATCTTTGATTTCTCTGTGTATGATTTGCTCTGCAATATGCCGTTGCGTTGTGACACGGATCACCTCCTGTGTGCTATTGGGGAGGTGCTCTTTCACTCTGGCCTTTTATATAAAGCAAACATTTGCATTATCATACAAGGCAAGTGATTAACATAAAACGTAGAATATGGGGTGAATGAACTGGTGTTAACTTTCAAACAAGTGCTTATATCTCCACAATGTTTGGAACATGCAGGGACCTGTTGCACAAACTTTGCATACATTCAAAAGTATCCAAAAAATGTTTGGGATTAAATTCTCAAGTACTTTCTCATCTTTTTTATTTTATTTTTATTTTTATTTTATTTTTATTTTTTTAAGCAAGCAAACAAACAAGGTACATCAACAAATCTCTGCATATAACCGCAATTGTTCAGCCTTAGGTTGAGCAGCTACAAAGAACAGAAAACTCACCATAGAACAAACAAACAATAAAAATAAAAAAGAAATACAATGAAAAATAAATCACAAGGGGCTTTTAAAAAAACTTAAAACGTATCTAAAAGATAAGTAAATTTAAGGGCTTTTTGAGTTTTTACTAATTTTAAAGATTTGCACTAGAGTTTAACCTCATTCCTCCACTGATTAAAGTTGGGTTTAGATTTAAACCATCTGCATTTATGAATGAAAAACTTTCCAAAACATAACAAGAAATTAACAACAAAATCACAATATTTGTTTTCCAGACAAACACCAAACCTAATCAACTTCACAGTGAGGGATGGGATTTCAACCCCCCTAGACCTTAACCAATTCTGGTTATTACAAAAAGAAGATCTGACTCATAAGAGGAGAAGTCTGAGGAATATAGTTTAGAATAGAACTGAAACACTTCTTTTTCAATTAATTTAGAATCTTTGCATTCCTCTCCTTGGATCATTAAACTACTGAGAGAGTTCCTTAGCTGTCTATTTTTTTCTAAATTACTGAAATATGAAGAGTTCTTTTCACCATCCTCAATCCACTTGGCGCGCAATCTGTGCCCCCTGTGCCCTTTCAAGATACAAATTATCTAATTTAATTTTAATCTAAGTTCCATCACCTTATTTTCATAATTATTTAAAACCGGTTTGTTCCAACACTGACTTATTTCACAGATTAAATTCTTTTCATATTCTCTTTTTTCTTTAATTAGTTTCTTAGAGAAACCAATTGAACATTCTCGAATTTTTAATTAAGAAATTCCCACTTACTTATATTACAATCAAAAGAATCATTTATCTCTATATTTCTTATTAATTCCTGAATTTTAATCGCAAAATTCTTCATTTTGTAAGAGGAAGGCATTGAACTTCCAATAACCTTTATTTCTAAATTGCTCAGTTGTGGGTTCTAAAACGAGATCTATGAAGTTTTCATCTGTCTTCCAAATCCTCCCAAGGATCTCCGCGATTCGAAATCCTTCCGTGTTTGCTTCAACACGATGACAGTCCTGTTTTTATTGTCCATCCTTCTTCCCAGCCTATGGACGATGTCAACCGCCTCTTCCATCTTTGCCTCCATCTCAGGTGCAAACTTACTTTGAATGACATGTGATCTGATATCTTCATCTTTTTTTCTACTATGCCTTTGATTCGTAGACACCATCTCATTATATATCTTTTTTGTTCTCTCACCCTCTCCTTAAGATCACAGTTATCCTTGCGAAGATGTAAGTCCTTGACTCTTTTACCTCTTCTCTGTTGAAATGAATCGCCTTCGTTAAGCTTGCAATCCTACCCCTTCGTCTTACCCCTAGCCCTTGTCCCTCGAAACCGAATGGTAAAGTGGTAAGCGCTAGGGGGGAAAACATACCCCTATGAAATGAGACACCACTTGGTTACGTAATCATACATCGTCATTAACTGCCGTCACCAGGGGCGACGAGTGTCGATCACAAACTTCTGAGATGCCGTCTGCAAGTGTGTTTATGTCGATTGCGTGGGTATTAGAGATTTTTTCAAAAGCCGAATCCCGGACATGTTGGGCGATCTCGAAATGCGGGACTGATTGTGCAAATCAGCAATGTAACGTTAGCATAGCCTAGCGTAGCAGACTAGCGATTTTTAAAAACGCTAAAAACTTTTAAATTAACAACATGGTTGCAAATATTTTGTTTTATCAATCATTTAAGCCGAAAATACTTACATTTATGGGACACTCTGGATGGTATGCCCGACATTGTTGCCGGTTGCGCAGTGCATTCTGGGTACCCCTTGGTTTCAAGTAAGCTCGTGAAAATTCTTGGTCTTAAGAGGTATCTACCCCTTCCCCTTAGCCCTACCCCTAGATCAAAATAAGAATTGGGATAGCCCTTACTCTCACGTGAACGTGCAAAACTAAGGGGAAGGGGTAAGACAGAGAATTGGGATTCAGCCTTACTCACGTCAAGCAAACTTTTGGGAACAACTGTAATGAACTTTAGAAAACATGACTGCTCAACCCGCCATCTTCGTACCCTCCTCATCTTGTTTTAGTGATTGTTTTTTTTATGATTTTTTTTTTACTTTTCTAGGTCCAATAAATAAAGTTATCTGTGGGTGTAAACATGTAGGCTATATTTAACATGCAGACGAGGTTATGCGCGGGTCTTCTGCTAACTAGGATTTATAAAATGAACTTTTGCACAGGTTTACAAATGATCAGGCAGGAACAAACGCTCAGTAATGTTCACAGTCGCAAAACAAGACTTTGCACTGAGAGCTGCATGCAGTGCAGCTAAAAAGCCTAGTAGATGAGATACAGATGGGCATGGTGATTAGAGTCAGAACTGGGGCTGTTGTGAAATGTAGTGAAAGAGTCAATATTCAGGCGAGGGTGCCCTCTGATGGCTGGAGAGGGAGGTTACAGAGTCTGTGATTGTGACACTACTGCTGGATGTAGGAGACGAGCAACTCGTTAATTGAGTGGTTGAAAGCGGAATCATGGTGGGAATTTTGTTCCAGTTAAAACCTTGCTTTCTCTGACAACAAAAGTAACGTTTTCTAATGTTCTGCCATTTAGTCCTGATGCGGATTCCTGAAGAGAACTTTCTGGTTTTGAGATGTTTGCAAGTGGCATATTAAAATGGTTCCGGTCGGATGTAAGAATGTGGCTTTGAAGCATGTGTTGTCGTGTATATGTTTCTGAATTTACTGAATCTAAATGTTTCGTTTAGATTCGTTCTTGATAGGAAGTCGTATATGGTGTATGCTAGTGCTGGATAAATGCGTTGTTTTGAATGTGGCTCAATAGGATGTGTAAAACTATCGTATCCTTTTAGAAATGAAGAGAGTGAGGCTGGCCTGATTAGGGCTGCAGCTATCGATTATTTTAGTAATCGAGTATTCTACCAATTATTCCATCGATTAATCGGATAAAAATGTGGTAATAAAATAGATCCAAGTGAACAAGAGACTTTAAAGTGACTTAGGCCTAAATACAAATAATAACAAGCAATAATAATTGGTTCAAATAAAGTATCAAAGTAATCATATGGGTTTTATTGAACAACACTGTTAAAACACATTTGTAAAATAAATGATATAAACATAACTTATGTACATTACGTATTATAACAAATGCCTGCAGAGGGCGCCAAACGGCCTGGTGTTAGTTGTTGTTGCACTACGGCATAGATTTACAAATTAGTTACTTTACAAATCTTGTGAAATGGCGCAGACTGCGTTCGCTGATGAATGCTAGCAACCCAAACTCACAGCATGATGATAACAGTGCATCTATGAAACACAAACCACGTCTGACTTTTTGCATTCCCAAATGCACTTTATTGGAAACCTAAACAAACAAACAGCACATGCAGATACTGAGTTTGCGTTCTCAGCATTTACTGGTAACGGAGCTGAGGAACTTTTAACATGCTTAAAAAGAATTTACATATTGTGGTGAAGGAACAAACATATTGTATTCCATGTCGTAGAATTATGGACAATTTGTAAGTGCCCCTATCATGGATTTTTGAAAATGACCTTTCATGTAGTGTGTAATATAGCTCTAAGTGAATGAAAACATCCTGCAAAGTTTTATATGAAAGTGCACAGTATATAAAGTTATTGTCTTTCAAAAGTAAGAGTCGACTCTGAGTCAATGAAATTAATTGTTTTTCAAACGAGTCATAAGCTGTTTCTTCGTGACGTCAAGACGAAACATTAGCCCGCCCACTTATTGCGCGCGCAGACACCAGGGAAATTTAAACCTCAAACCGGCAGCTGATCCTGTGGATACTGGATAGATCATGTCGAGGAGACGCTGTGCTCTACAATGTGACAGTAAAGAAATTTTTTTCCCACTGCCCTAGGATTTGTTTTACCAATGTTAGTTACATCAGTCATTCACGCTAGAGCTCTATTAGTTACCTCAAACTGAGTAGTGAATCACTGAAACGTCCTGCTCGAGTCGTCCTTGCGATGGAGGTTCGGGTTGAATGAATGGTTCTTCTTCTAGTGTTTCATTATCGGACTCGCGCTCGGATTGATATGGTAAAATCAACGTCTTTGTTCGTTACTGTGTTTAGTTTACGGTGTAGGAAGCCTCAGGACACACAGGGTGCTTCTCAATATCCCTCCTCGTCTCCTCGCTCCTCCGTCCTCCATCCTATGACCCGGACACCGATCGAGATCAGCCATCTTGAAAGACATCTCAATTCTATTGTTGCACTGCGAGGAGGCGAGAATCGAGGAGTGAGGAGGCTTCCTGAGGAGTCATAAGTGAGGATACACGGGTGTATCCTATGCGGAAGTGTTTTATCGACTAAATGTGACGCAAGTATAAATTCTCCTCCCCCTTCACATGATTTTAATTTATACTTTACCTTTGCAGTTTATATAAACCACACATCTCACATATTTCAACACGGTATCTTGCTTTATTATTATTTATTATGAATTTCTTATACAAACAAACTTCGACAACATAAGGGCAGATCCGTTGAGCGCTGCTGATGATGATGTGAAGTGATCAAGTATTCCAATGTATATAAAAAAGCTTTCATTCGATTCCTTCGTCCTCCTTTTATTTCCTTGCGTCCTTCCGTCGCATCCTACAGGGGGTGGAGCTGAGATGCGAGGAAAGGTAACGAGGATGCACAAATAAGAAATGAGAAGCCCCCAATGAGCTGTCGGTGTTATGGCAATGGGAATTATGCGGTAAACCAATCACAACAGACTGAGCTGTCTGGCCAATCAGAGCAGAGTAGCTCGTGGAAAGGAGGGATTTAGAGAGATTGATTCATTTGGCAAGTCGTTTGAGAATCATTGAAAATCTGGTAATGTGCAAATGTATATTATGAGAAAATGAAACAGTTTTTTGATGTTTGATGCATGCAAACCTGTTGTAGGAGACTCCAAAACAACATTAGGAAACTTTAAAGGGGCCCTTTAATAAGAGATTAATAAGAGATAGGGGCCCTTTAATAAGAGATGTTATTGATGTTTCAACTAATAGTAATTGTGATATTGGCTCTGTCTATTGATCAAGAAAAAGCATTTGACCATGTTGGACATGCAGATTTTTATAGAGTTTTAGAAGCTTTTGAGTTTGGAAAAAAAATATTTCTGTAATAAAGTTAAAGGTATAATAAGGCCTCTGTAATGATCAATGATAATGTGAGTAGCCCAGTATTCATTAAAAGAGGCATTAGGCAGGAATGTCCTCTTTCAGGGCAGCTCTATAGCTTAGTAATTGAGCCTCTTTTATGTGATGTAAAAAAAAAATGTAAAGGTTTTTTGTTTTTTTTTGCTGTTTCAGAACAGTTAAAATGTTCCGTTTCGGCATATGCAGATCATGTAACTGTTTTTTGTAACCGGGCAGGAATATATTTAAACACTCTGTAAAACCTTAGCCCTGTTTGAAAAAGCTTCATCTGTAAAAGTGAGGGGTTTATTATGGGTGAATGGAGGAATAGTAGGATACCTCACATTCCAGGAGGATTGAAGTGGGGAACAGAAGGTATTAAAATCTTGGGAGTTTTCTTGGGTTCAGAAAACTATAGAAAAATGAATTGGGAAGGTATGCTGGATAAGGTGTTAGCCAAGTTGTCTAAATGGAAATGGCTATTACATGAAATATCCTACAGGGGTAGAGTCTTGGTCATAAATCATTTGCAACACGGGCTCATTGGAAAAACGTACCTGTGGCAACATTTTAGCAAAACGGAAAATACGTACATATCACTGCAATTTCCAACATAAATGAACACTAGAGGCAGTAAAACAGCAAGCACTTTTAATCGTTTTCACACACAATTATGATGCCCACAGGGGCCGATTATGGATTAATAAAGACTTGTTTTCACACGGCTCCTTGCACAATTATTTTATGACCTTAAAACACTTCTTACCATAGTGCATGGAGTTTTGGAGTTTGCATCACTTAACCATTTGTTTGTTTTTATTGAGGTACCAAGCTTGCTCGGTAGCTCAGCTGGTAATGAACTGTACTTGTGATGTGGAGAGCTCGGGTACGAATCCCATGAAAGACGAGCCATGATCGAAGACGAGTTCAAAAACAAGTTAACATGCCGTGGTTACGATTGCATTTTTATGTCACATTTGCTTCTGTCAACACTATCGGGAAGGTTTAGGGTTTAGTGTAGGGTACGTTATTTTAAAATGGAGCATTAAGCTTTTAGAGTCACTCGCAGGATATTTCACTTTTGCGCGAAACGTGCACGACATTTTTGCAAAAATTTTGCCACAGGTATGTTTTTCAGAGAGTCTACAGCTTGCAAATGCAAAGTACTTTACCATGCAATGTTGTAAGATCATTTTTATTTTTTACATTTATCAACTGATTTCCGATCTGCGAAGGAGACAAATGGGCAAGAATAACGTTGAACTTTTCCAGAGATTCAGAATTATTCAAACCTCTATGTAAAATATCATCATCTGGTTCTTTACCCTCATTCTCTCTTTGCCCGGAACAAAAGCCATCTTTAACATCTGAAACAGCAAAGAGAGTAGAAAGAACAGGGTTTACCTCTGCACTAGACTTCTCAAAGTATGGTTTCAGTAAATTTACATGATTTAACTGGGTTGACTTTCTCCGACACGGAGTAGCAATCTCATAATTTGTCACTCAGTTTATGTTTTACCACATATGGGCCTTCAAATTTTGCTTTGAAAGCAAAAGATTTAACAAGAACCTGGTCTTCTGGCTCAAAAATACGACATTCCACCTTGCGGTCTTCTGGCTCAAAAATACGACACCACCACCTTGCTGTTTTTCAAGTTTAGTTCTGGCCAATGCTCTAGGCTGAATCAACATTCATAAACGTACGACAACAAATTTTTTGGCGAGTCAGAAATTGATAGAATTTTGTAGCACAGCCAAAAACCCACAAACTTTGTGACCAAAAACTAAATCGTTGGGACTAAATCCAGTGCTTTCTTGCACAACCTCACATGCAGCCAGTAGTAACCAGGGCAAACCCTCCTCCCAGTCTCTATCCTACTGTACACAATCAACACAAAGGAGAGACTTGAATGAAATCTAATCTCTCTAATGCTCCTTGGCTTTCTGGATGATACACACTAGCAAGATTATGCTTGATTTTTAGCGGTTTTAAAACTTGTTGGAAGAGATGAGAGGTAAGATTAGTACCCTGATCAATCTGAATGATTTTAGGAATGCCGATAAGTGACAAATTGTGACAAAGCTCTTACAATTGATCGTAATTGTCCCTTCGCATGGAGCTTGATTGACAGGTAATCTGACCTATCATACTTCACCATCCACCATTTTGTCCAACAAAGCAGTCAGGAGAGATAGTAGATTAACATGGGAGGATTTGAACTTGAAAAACGGAGTGTACTGACGCCTTTCCGCGGTTAAAACAACATTCCTTCTTATGTTCATTCATGTTTATTTGATGCTATAAATGAACTAGAAGGAAGAGATGATCGGATCACGAGCAGCTTTAACTGATGCTCTACAGCGATCTGTCACGACACATTAAAGAGCCACAAAACGGTATTTATTGTTTAAATTTCTTTAAAAAAATGACCAAATTTGAAAGGTGAGACTTTGTTTAATATGTTTAATATCAAAAGTAACCGAAAAGTAACATGGTCTGTCAGCGTGTTGTCAGTCTCCTCTCTGCTCCGCGATGTATTTTTCGCAATGTACAGTACAGCAGCGTACTGTAGCTTGTCTGACATAGCGACAGTAACTAAGGGGGGTGGGTCTTTGCGAAGGGTCAATTGTACACAATGGAGAGGCCGAAGGGAAACGTGTGGCCAGACACATGACAGTAAGCAAGTATTTGCTTCCCGATTTTGAACATGGCAGAGGACCCACGCAATCCACAATAATGGTTCAAAAGGGTCATAATTTGCCGAAATCGGATGTAAAGGAGCCGGTTTCGTTTTTTTTTTTTTTTTTACTAGTTACCTGATGAATGTGACATGACTTTATGTAGGCTGAAATGTCGTGTTCTAAACGTGGCCAAAAAACACTTTTTTTTTTAAATTGCAAAACACAATCATAAGTCTTTCGCACCCCAGAATGACCCGACGTTTTGTGTGCGACTCCCAACACAGCATGCCAAAATTTTGTGAGAACCATTACCTGAACAATAGGATCCCCAACATAATTCTCACCATGAGGACTCAATTTCCTCAGCAATAAACCAATTTGTACAAAATAGCCTCTAGCCATATCTGGTACATCACTGACATGAAGTGCAGAGGTAATCAGCTCAACCAAGGAGGAATCTGAGTGTTGTTCTTTACTCTTTATTAATCTGCAGACAGAGGAAAAGACTGAGCAGACAAATCAGGTATAGGCAAAAAAGTGCCTTGTGTATTTAACTCTTTTTCTTGAGCCTCCAAATGCTCAACGTTTTTAGTCATAGCTCGAGTTACAACACCGACAGGGTCTACAAGCATTTTCTGTTGAATCAGCTCTGCACTAGATGAAACCATAGGAGATGGAGATGCCCACACCCGATCTCCTGCTAATTTATTTCCCAAGATAAGATGAACACCCTTGATTGGTAAAGCAGGACACAATCCCACTTTACCAGTCAATAAATCAGAGTGAAGATTGACTTTATGAAGAGGAACTGTTAATGTATTTAAGCCCATTCCTTGAACTAAAACACTATCACCCGTTTCAGATTGAGCTGAAAATGGCTAAATGGATTCTAAAATAAAAGAATCCATAGCTCTTGTATCACTCAGAATTCTAACAGGAACTTCAACTCCATCCGACAATGACACTCGACCTTCTGTAATGAAAGGAGCATAAGTTGGCAAATAATCATTAGACATTTGAATTTCATTAGTCTCAGCATCACTTGAATGAACAGAATTTGCAAAGTTTTAGCAAGCTTAAACTTATTCACATCAGTACGTTTATTTATATCTTTAAGGAAAGTCCCCTTTCCGATGCCCTTTTCCCCGACAGTAGTTACACGTTTTAGACGGATCAAACCTCCCTGAAGAAATGCGACCACTCATTTGTAAAGCGATTTGCGCTCACTTCACGTGGTCTCCAATCAATAGCTGTATTTTTATGAGTGAGCACGAAATCATCAGCCAACAACGCTGCCTCAGGAGACTGAACTTTTTGTTCACTGATATGCATCGCAATTTGATCAGAAACGGAAACTTTAAACTGTTCAACTATGATCAATTCAATCAAATCCTCAAATGTTCTAGCATCAAGCGATGCACACCAAAGTGTAATATGTTGTCTTAAGTCTCGCACAAACTCCAAATGAGTCTGTCCCTGACTCTTTTTACACAACCTAAAGCATTGTCAATATGTTTCAGGTACACACTCGTATACTTTAAACACTGCGGACTTAATGGTTTCATAATCTTTACACTCCTCTGTACTTAAAGGAGAAAAAGCTAACTGCGCTTTACCAACTAATAGGCTACACTCTGCAACAACAAAACACAATTTGCTTTAGACTGACCTTGTATCTCAGCAACAAGTTCAAGCATTATAAAAAGAAAAAACATTAAATTTAGGAAAAGGTTTTAGACTTTGATGCAGCAGAAATTTACCACATGCACCAACAGTTCAACCATCGCCATCAACTTTACCTTCTTTAATGGGCTTCAGGTTTAAATACTCCAAGTCCATTTTTGCTTTTTCTAATTCAATTCTTCCCTGCTCAGACCTCTATTTTCTCATGTTCCATTTGTTACAATAAAAACTTTTTGTTGGTCAAAAGTTATAGCAGACTGTACAGTCAAACTTTGTTCGTGCTCATCACATTCACTCATTTCAGCTATCAAACTTATCTTGTCAATCAGTTTATTTTTCAACTCAGTTTTAAAAACGACTTTCTTTTATTCTCTTATCGCCTAGTTTTATTTCATAATATTTCATAAGCGATTGTTAAAAGTTGATCTTTTGTGCATTTATTTATCTAAATGTGCAAAGGCGATAAAAAAAAAAAAAAAAAAAAAATCAACATCAGCCATTAGCAAATAAACCACAGACTGAAAATAACCAAATGTGCAATCAAATACTTGGAATTTTACCCACTATCCAACTCTTCAGAATAAGTCTATCGACCTACCTAAAGCCTAGTCTTCATGCGGATACTGGGGGGGGGAACTGAAATTCTCAACAACATGGATGTGCTCCCGAGACAACCGCTACTACCCACCAAAATTACAAAAACGACATGTCTCAAAGGAAACACATCACTAATCCTAGCAGGGAAAACCTCGAAGTCAAAACAAACTGCACAAAGGTGACTTATCAGTCGGTGCATTCAAACGGCGACCAAACAACTGCACCAAATGCTTTCAGGTGTCCGAAGGCGCACTTAATAAACAAAACACGATGAAACGGACAAAATTATCAAGGACCAAAATTACTACAACGAGGACGAGCCCCCATTTGTTACGCCCCATGGCTCAAAAGGGAGCAACAAAATTCGGACACACGGGAAAGCCAAAATTAGAAAGTTATTTATTAAAAAAAAGGAAAACTATACAAAAACTGTGTAATGTAGCAGTCAGCTGTCAGGAGTGTCAGACTAGATGGATGAATGCATGGACATGTAATGTGCTGTAGTGTCATGGTGCATCCTAAAGAAACCAAACGAATATCGAAAGCAATCAAATCAAATAGGCCGCCCGCCTCTGCCATCCGTCTTGTTTCTTTTAAAGGTGAAAATGGAATTTGGCAACAGGTGTCACCGATGCAATCAGGTTGGGGGGCGGAGTAATCCGTCCAATGATGAGGAAAATCCCATTAAAGACACAAGACTGTCGTCACAAGACTGTACGTTTCCATTGATTTATGTGTCGGCTGCGGCACAAGGGGAGTACGAAGAAGAAAGCGACACAATATTAACTTATTAACTGTTTTCAGGACATTAGCAAATTATATTCTGTGTGTGTCAAAATGTCCCATTGGCATGTTTTGAAAAAAGTCAAAGTTGACCAGACTTCAGAGGCTGCTGGAGATCTCTGTACAAACCTCCTATAGAGAAACGTACAGCAGGTTTACAGTGTAGACTAGTTCATGGTATAATAGCTACGAACAGACACGTGCTGAATCCAGAAGTAGAAACAAATTGTCCCTTTTGCGGAATAGATTAAACTGTGGGTCATCTGTTTATTTATTGTGATAGGTAAAGAGGTCTTTTGGTATTTAAAAAGTTTGCTTTTTTAAAACTTTGGAGAAAAATGTTCGTATTAAGGGTTTATTAGTGGTCCAAAATGTAACTTCCTTGAAGTCAGTCGATGTAGAGATGGCTGAAAGGGTTGGTTGCTGCTTGAATTAAAATTGAGTTTTCATATTTTACAATGGTTAATAATGTATTAGAATTTTTAACTATTTGGGATGTGGGAAGAGTTTTGTGTAAAGTTGGAGATGATGAAGTGCTAATTTAAAATGTTTAAAGTAGAGATTTTTTTTTATTTGTTTATGTTTTGTTAATTTTGGGTTCTGTATTTGTGTATAATATTGCTGAAATAAGTTTAACTTACTTTTAAGTTTAAATTAAATTTTAACTTTAAATTTTACTCGCTCTATTAAATTTAACTCTCTCTCACACTCACTCACACACACACACACACACACACACACACACACACACTGCACTCTAATGATTCACCACACACCTTAATAAAGCTCTAGAGCAGGGGTCGGCAACAGGCGGCCCGCGGGCCAAAACTGGCCCGCCAGCAATATTTTCTGGCCCGCCGGATTATTATTTTTTTTTTATTAGCCTATTTTTATTTTACAATAACGGTTTACAAATGCCCCGTGTATCATTCGTTCAATCGTTTTGGTACTTGATCTGTTTAAAATGCCTACTTTGATATAGGCTATGCCTACTACGGTGTTAAATTAAAAATAAAAATGTGTCTAATTCAGTATAGGCTAGGCTAATTATTTTTTATTTTTTTTATCTGAGCACACAATCAGAAAATTCGTTGTTATTCGTTTTTTCATTTTATAGTTCAGCAAATAGGCCTATATAATGGAAAAACAAGTCGTTTTTCATTATTTTATTTTTGGTTTTAATTTGAAAAAATGATTGAACGAATGATACACGGATCATATTCCACGATTATTCGCCTACTGCGGGCGCAAACAGACAAAGAAACAACCATTTTTGTAGCAATTTTTAATGTCGTCTTTCGTCTTTTAAATCTAAAATAAAGACAATGTTGCTTGACAAAAGATTGGATAGCCCACATTGTGTGTTTTAGCAAGACGGGATGTGTTGTAAGATGCCGCAATATTTCGGGAGACGTGTGTCAGACATGATTTGACCTCTTCATTAAGTTTTGTTTTGTAGAAAGCCTGTTTAAAATGTGAATTTTAAATTTTCGTTTTGTATCAATTGTATCTTAATTTTAATCAAGGTTTCAACAACCAATTCCCTGGATTTAATGAATAAAAAGCAAATAGCAGACAAAATAACAGGACATGGAGGCGCCGCCGCGATTGCTTGTGAACTGGAGCTCGTCTTATAAATGAACCGAAATTCAGCGTTTAAGCTCCCTCACAGACAGGAGAAATATATATATTCTATTCAATTCAATTCAAATTTATTTGTATAGCGCTTTTCACAATACACATTGTTTCAAAGCAGCTTTACAGAAAGTGCATTAGAAATGTAGCCTACATAGAAAATACAGTTAGTTCATCATGTATTAATTTAGGGCATAACATATCGCCGGCGTTGAGTCGTCCCTCCACAGGCGTTTTGTCGTCTCATCACAGGTGTTGGATCATCTGAAGTCTCCGTGAGAGGCTGGATACAAACTGGAGCTGACGAACGCTATCTACCTCGGGACTTGCATATAGAAAGCTTGTTTATTAAAAACAATAAAAATGTCTCCTACATTTGTAGCATTCATAATCATTAGGCCTACTTTTGCCGGTTCCTTGTGACAGCTTTTGCGTTAGGCTATTGACAGCGTCACCCTCTCGTTACATGAACGCGTCACCACCGAATCAACACCGCAAACATGGGGATTTTTTAGACAATAATCACACAACCTATTCGAAAATCTATAATTAAATAAACTAATCGAATATTCGTCAGTGTAAAACCCGGACACCGCCACACATATGTCTATGTGGCTTTTTGTTAATTACTGTTTTACTACAGGATTTAACACAGAGTAACAGCCCAGTACCAGTTACAAAATACACTGTACCAGTCTGTCACAGCAGGCAATTCGCATTTTTCATCAGTTAATTTCTTAAATTATCCGTTGACTATGCTCTGGCCCGCCATCTAGTGGGAAAAATTTTTTTTGGCCCGATGCCAAACTTACTTGCCGACCCCTGCTCTAGAGTGAACAACAAAGTTAATTTACTGAAAAGTAAGGAGTGAGTGAGGCTATGCGTTCCCAACACACAATAGGATTTAACCTGATTATACAGTGGTGTGAAAAAGTGTTTGCCCCTTGGTAAATATGAACAAAGATGGCTGTAAAAAATAAATCTGCATTGTTAATCCTTTTGATATTTTATTTAAAAAATTAGCAAAAATCTAACCTTTCATTGAAGTAAAATAATTGAAAGTTGGGGGGAAAATCACATTATGAAATAAATGTTTTTCTCCAAAACACGTTGGGAACAATTATTAAATAATAATTAAATTAATTTTATATTAATTAAATACCAATAGATAAAAAATCAAAACCTGACAGCCTCTGCTAGAAATCTTATAATGGGCCGTGGTTGGATCTTCCAACAGGACAGTGATCCAAAAACAAGCATCAAAATCAAAACAAAAATGTGTCACTGAGCACAAAACCAAGCATCTGCAATGGCCAGCCCAGTCCCTGACCTGAACCCTATAGAAAATGAGTGGCTGAACTGAAGAGAAGAAGCATCAACATGGATCTGGGAATCTGAAGGATCTGGAGAGATTCTGTATGGAGGAATGGTCTCTGATCTCTTGTCAGGTGTTCTCCAAACTCATCAGGCATTATAGGAGAAGACTCAGAGCTGTTATCTTGGAAAAAGGAGGTTGCAAAAAGTATTTAATAAAAGGGGGCAAATAATTGTTCCCAACGTGTTTTGGAAAAAAACATTTATTTCATAATGTGATTTTCCCCCCAACTTTCAATTATTTTACTTCAATGAAAGGTTAGATTTTTGCTAATTTTTTTAATAAAATATCAAAAGGATTAACAATGCAGATTTATTTTTTACAGCCATCTTTGTTCATATTTACCAAGGGGCAAACACTTTTTCACACCACTGTATATGCATTTCATATTCAGTGTTGCTTCTAAGGACGAGTCAGATGGTTGACTAAGCAATTAGTAAAATCATCTATTTTTAATTTTTAATTATTTGTTATAGCTTTAATATTATTTATTGTTCATATATAAGATAATATTACAGGGCTGTTGAATGCTTTAATCTGATTGGTTGACGAAAGTTCTAATGTGTGCGATAATTTTCAGGGAAACGCACGGTTAAAATAGTTCCAAGCAGGTCTTCACCGCATTACAGTTCCATATCACTTCGCCAAATGATTTCAGTTATTTCAAAGGTCCTTACAACCACAAGGTAACAGCAAAAGAACCAAACCCCAAAGATTGCAAGCTGCCAATAAAATTCACTGAAGAAGAAGAGGAAGAACCAAAACACACTACGACACTGGCCAAGAAAAAAAATAAAGTGAACAATAGGATAAAACTAAAGCAACAAAATGTTTCCATGGTTTTTGGGCACAAAATTATGTTTTATAATGTACGGAAAGCACATACTTTCTCCCTCTCTCTCACTCAAACGCACACAGTACGGACACACACTTGAACAGAAACGTGTTGTCAGCGTTGCTCTGGTGATTTTATCAGTAAAATAGTTTAGCAGTTATTAAAAAATAATGCACACCCACTTAGTTTGCGTCATGGCCGCATGACCACCTCAGGTATTTTCAAATAATTCAACTCTAATTCAATTCAAATTCAGAGTAGATTTTTTTATTAACTTATTTTACATTTTATTTTAAATTTTTACTTTTTTTTTTTTTTTTTTTTTTTTGCCATTATTAGTTTTATTTTTAATAATACATATTTATACAATTTTTAGGTTTGTTTTAGAATATATATATACATATATACAGTATGTATGTATATATATATATATATATATATATACACATACTGTATATATATACAGTATGTATGTATATACAGTGAAGAAAATAAGTATTTGAACACCCTGCTATTTTGCAAGTTCTCTCACTTAGAAATCATGGAGGGGTCTGAAATTGTCATCGTAGGTGCATGTCCACTGTGAGAGACATAATCTAAAAAAAAGAATCCAGAAATCACAATGTATAATTTTTTAACAATTTATTTGTAAGATACAGCTGCAAATAAGTATTTGAACACCTGTCTATCAGCTAGAATTCTGACCCTCAAAGACCTGTTAGTCTGCCTTTAAAATGTCCACCTTCACTCCATTTATTATCCTAAATTAGATGTACCTGTTTGAGGTTGTTAGCTGCATAAAGACCCCTGTCCACCCCATACAATCAGTAAGAATCCAACTACTAACATGGCCAAGACCAAAGAGCTGTCCAAAGACACTAGATACAAAATTGTACACCTCCACAAGGCTGGAAAGGGCTACGGGGAAATTGCCAAGCAGCTTGGTGAAAAAAGTTCCACTGTTGGAGCAATCATTAGAAAATGGAAGAAGCTAAACATGACTGTCAATCTCCCTCGGACTGTGGCTCCATGCAAGATCTCACCTCGTGGGGTCTCAATGATCCTAAGAAAGGTGAGAAATCAGCCCAGAACTACACGGGAGGAGCTGGTCAATGACCTGAAAAGAGCTGGGACCACCGTTTCCAAGTTTACTGTTGGTAATACACTAAGACGTCATGGTTTGAAATCATGCATGGCACGGAAGGTTCCCCTGCTTAAACCAGCACATGTCAAGGCCCGTCTTAAGTTTGCCAAAGACCATTTGGATGATCCAGAGGTCAAGTCATGTGGTCAGATGAGACCAAAATAGAACTTTTTGGTCATAATTCCACTTACCGTGTTTGGAGGAAGAAGAATGATGAGTACCATCCCAAGAACACCATCCCTATTGTGAAGCATGGGGGTGGTAGCATCATGCTTTAGGGGTGTTTTTCTGCACATGGGACAGGGCAACTGCACTGTATTAAGGAGAGGATGACCGGGGCCATGTATTGCGAGATTTTGGGGAACAACCTCCTTCCCTCAGTTAGAGCATTGAAGATGGGTCGAGGCTGGGTCTTCCAACATGACAATGACCCGAAGCACACAGCCAGGATATCCAAGGAGTGGCTCTGTAAGAAGCATATCAAGGTTCTGGCGTGGCCTAGCCAGTCTCCAGACCTAAACCCAATAGAGAATCTTTGGAGGGAGCTCAAACTCCGTGTTTCTCAGCGACAGCCCAGAAACCTGACTGATCTAGAGAAGATCTGTGTGGAGGATTGGGCCAAAATCCCTCCTGCAGTGTGTGCAAACCTGGTGAAAAACTACAGGAAACGTTTGACCTCTGTAATTGCAAACAAAGGCTACTGTACCAAATATTAACATTGATTTTCTCAGGTGTTCAAATACTTATTTGCAGCTGTATCTTACAAATAAATAGTTAAAAAATCATACATTGTGATTTCTGGATTATTTTTTTTAGATTATGTCTCTCACAGTGGACATGCACCTACGATGACAATTTCAGACCCCTCCTTGATTTCTAAGTGGGAGAACTTGCAAAATAGCAGGGTGTTCAAATACTTATTTTCTTCACTGTATATATATATATTAGGGGTGGCACGGTTCACAAAACCCACGGTTCGGTTCGTATCACGGTTTTCTTGTTGTTATTTTTTCTTTTAATCTTTAACACTCCAGAAATGTACTTCAGCATATGATATATGCTATAGCTTAATTATCCACAATTCAGGATACAGTATTTTAAAAAAAATGTATATCATGTAATCATGCACAAACTGAATTTGACTTGACTTTAAGCACATTATTGAGACCATCTCTGAGGAAAGCTAGGTGACATTTTGATACAGCAAGAGAGAAGACATTTATTTGGCAAAAAAGGAGAATGTGTGTTGCTATCTCTACAGGAACTTATGTGCATTTTTAGCACACAAAGATTAAAATTAACTTGCATTTATAAAACTGTCAACTTCAGTGTAGCTCTTACAAAATGTTTATCTTTTAAAAGAAAAAGAGAGGAACTCTTAAAGCACTATCTTTTAAATAAGTCAAAATACGTTACAAATAATTGCCTATAATGAGGCTATAACAATAGCAAAGGCCATAATCATAAAGTGAAACATAAGTTCAACCTCAACACAAAAACAGTATCAACAATGCTTCTATTCCCTGAGAGTGAGGATACATTTTTTTCACTTGAAATTAAAGTGCAGTATTTGGAAACACGACTGGAGTTCTTATCTAAACTTACTGTCACTGTATATATTTAAATATCATAGGTAACATGAAATCCAAAATGTTCCCACACACCGGACTTATACGACGCTGGTGCATCCTCCAACTCCTGTTAGCCTTCCTTATCTCTCCCACTAGCCATTTCTATACGTGACGAGACCTGCAGCGCTGCACAGACCGATCGGTTTATGACATCAAAGTACTGCGACTGCGAGAGAGATTGAAAAGCATACGGAGCCGTTGCTATCGCGGTACTTTTATGTTATTCGTCGATCGGTCTGTGCAGCGCCGGTTCAAGTCGAACAAGCCTCATATGTATGTCCACAAATCTCTTATTTCGCGCGAAAAGTAAACGCACTGTCTGAGGTAACGGGCACGAGGTTACATTGCGCATGCGTCGAACGAACCGTGCGACGCACACACGTACCGAACCGAGACAAGCGAACCGAACGGTTCGGATGTTTTTTCATGTACCGTGCCACCCCTAATATATATATATATATATATATATATATATATACTGTATATATATATGCAATCTGTCTGATTTGTGAACAAATTGGTTTTTTTTCAAGTCTTTTCAACCAGTTCACATAACCACATCAATTCATTATTAAATTAATTATTAATATAACTGAGACACTATAGTCTTGATTGAAAATATATAGTTTAGTGCATCACTAGTTGCTTCAATTTTACTGTCACCTTGTATAATTTATGTAATGTAAAATCATATTGTCTGTGATGAATGACTCATGCAGCCGCAGTAGAATACACCACAAATAAAATTGTGCATAAAACTTCTCGCTCGACACTTGTCATCCACGGTATGTTCTATGCATTTTCCAGGTGTGTGTCATTCTTGAGACAGATTACAACCAATTTGTAAAAGAAAGGTTCAGTGCTCCATGTGGATGAAGTGTCACACATGTACCCGCCGGAAGCCCTGGAGACAGAGTGAGTGTGGGGACATGTCCATTGAGAGCGGCTCCTCTCCTGTCTCAGGCCCCCGTGGCTCTCATGTGTGAAGAATGCAGCATATGGAAGCAGTGGACTGAAAAGCCTACCGGGCACCTGAGCAAAGATGACACATTGAGTACAACTCTGTTTGCACCATGGTAACATGGGAGTGGATCAGCGCTCATCATTCTTTCATCAGCCCACCCTGTTCTAACAGACGTAATTCTGTTTCATGCGTAAGCATGTTCATGTTTAATTTCAAGCATGTTCAGAATGTGAAACAGCTGTGCTATTTATGACAGTTATGCATATTTTCCAATCAAAACAAGGCAAGTGAGTGCGAAGACTCTTTTAGGGCAGTTCAAAAGGCCTCTGTCCTTCATGTCAAGAAAAGTTATACCTATTTAACTGCGATTCGACAGTTCAGGGCGACTCACGGTGATGTGTTAGTTTGCTGTTGCTCCTGAGGAGATTATTTCTTAAGCCTTATCTAGTCAGTGAATTGCTGCTCAACCTACAAGAGAAGAGAAATGCAGAGGCTGAGAAACACGCGATCAGTGGAGATTACAGACCAAATGGGAGGAGGCAGTCAGATAAAGGAATAGATCATCTAAACATGTATGTCATCATTTACTATACTTCATTTGTTTCTAAACCTGTTTGACCTTGTACACTGCTGTGGAACACAAAAGGGAACAATTCTGAAGATGCCATTACAATGAAGGTAGCTGGAGAGTTCAAGTAAAAAAAAAATTAAAAAAAAAAGAATGCAAAAGGACCACATCATATAGCTTTGTGTAAAAAAAACTTAAGAAAATGTTAGATGTAATTCACTGAAAAGCATAGTTATACTTAGGGTACTCATGAATTTAACATTAGCTAGCAAAAGTTTGGAGTTGGTAAGAGTCTCATATGCTCACCAAGACTGCATTTTCATTGATCAGAAAAGCAGTAAAAACATGATATTGTGGAATATTAGTATAAATTTGAATAACTTCAGAATGATACTTCAGAAATCATTCTATGATGATTTGCTGCTCAAGAAACATTTATTATTAAATGTCAATATTGAAAACATATTGCTGCGTAATATGTAAACAGTGATAAAAAAAATTATCACTTTATAATGTTCTTCGATGAATAGAAAGTTGACCATGTTTCCCAGAAATGAGAAGATTTATAATATATTGAATATAGTGAATATTTTTTGCCCTCTTTGACACCTAGGGCCCTATTTTTACGATCTAAAAACGCAAGTATCAAGCGCGAAGCGCAAGTAACTTTGTGGGCGGGTCTTGGGTGCTGTTGCTATTTTACCGGCGGGATAAATGACTCTGGCGCCCGACAGAAGTTTAAAAGGGGTTGGTCTGAAGTAGCTTCATTATTCATAGGTGTGGTTTGGGCGTAACGTGAAATAAACCAATCAGAGCGTCATATCACATTCCCTTTAAGAGCATGATGAACGAGGTGCACTTGTTCCATGGCGCAATACTATTATAACGCCGCATTTACCAGGAGCGCTCCAGAATCAGTTCACAGCCGAGGAGATCGATGTTCTCGTCAGGGCCGTAAAAGAAAGAGAAGTGACATTGGGGATGGGACAAACCCACCCAAATTAGCTTCGGTTATACATGCATATAATAATTTGGGTAAATATGTAAGCTTTGTGCCTATTTTTCCCATCGTCATGGACACAACAATGATTTCACTCGTGTTTTAATATTTTTCCTTATAATAATGTATCATTTGCAAAAAGGAAAATACATCTGTGTCAAGTCAAGTCAAGTCAAATATATTTATATAGTGCTTTTCACAATACAGATTGTATCAAAGCTGCTTCACAGTATCAATCAAAACAACATTACTGGAAAAAAGACATCCAAGTTTGGTAGAGCTGATCAATGGTATTAATGATTGGTTAATTAATTTGAATATCCCCAACTGAGCAAGCCAAAGGCAACGGTGGCAAGGAACCGAAAAACTCCATTAAGTGACCTAATGGTGTCCTAAAACTCCATCAGGTGACCCAATGGAGAAATAAAAACCTTGGGAGAACCCAGGCTCAGTCGGGGGCCAGTTCTCCTCTGGCGTTTATGAACTAGAGGCCGGATTAACAGTAACTGTAAGATAAAAATTGTATATGAATGCCTGGCTAAATAGATGCGTCTTTAGTCTAGTTTTAAACTGGGAGAGCGAGTCTGAGCAACGAACAATATCAGGAAGGCTATTCCAGAGCTTCGGAGCTAAATGTGAAAATGCTCTCCCTCCTTTGGTGGATCTGGATATCCTAGGTATGACCAGAAGCCTTGAATTTAGTGATCTTAAAGAGCGCGATGGATTGTAGGGCGATAGAAGATCCGTTAAATAGACTGGAGCTAAACCATTTAGAGCTTTATAAGTCAAAAGCAATACCTTGTAATTAATACGGAACTTTATAGGTAACCAATGAAGTGATGATAAAATCGGTGTTATATGATCATATTTTCTTGATCTAGTAAGAACTCTAGCGGCTGCATTTTGGACTAACTGTAGCTTGTTTATTGAGGATGCAGGACAACCAGCTAATAAAGCATTACAATAATCTAGTCTCGAGGTCATGAATGCATGAACTAACTTTTCTGCATCAGAGACTGATAGCATATTACATAGCTTAGCAATGTTTCTAAGGTGGAAAAAGGCTGTTTTTGTAACATATGAAATATGCTTTTCAAAAGACAGTTTGCAGTCTAATGTAACACCCAGGTCTTTTACTGTAGCAGATAAAGTAACAGAGCATCCTACTATGTTAAAGTCGTACTGTGAAAGGTTTTGTAGACGGTTTTTAGAACTGATAAGTATTACCTCTGTCTTGTCTGGATGAGAGAATCATCTACAGTGTATGCGCGTTGTTCACACTCTGTATTATGACCAAGCATGCGCGCTTAAAATAGCATCTGAATGTACGCTCAACGAGCCACTGACTTTAGACTAGTTTTTTTCTGGTCAGTGGCGCAATTGTTTTCTGGAACTGCAAAATAGCACCAGGGATTGTTTGCGCCGGAACACGCCTCCTTTTTTGCACTGAACCACCCAGGGAGCGCAAGTTCATTCTCTAGTTTGCCGACGTGCGTCTGTGGAGGGAAAAGTCAGTTTTGCGCGGGTGCAAAATAGGAATGATACATGCGTCAGCGTACAAAGTCATTTGCGCCGGGTGCAAGATAGGGCCCCTTGACTGTTTCAGCCCTGTTTAATGCATGGGAAATAAATAAACTTTGAAAATACAGGTTTGAAACTACATGAGGTTGAGTAAATAATCTTTAATCTTTAATCTTTTTTTTTTTTTTTTAGGTGAACTATCCTAGAAAGGTACAACCGCTGACATATTTTCATTTTTGTGCTGATTCTTTCCTTTATAGTTGTTGTATTAGCTTGCACTGCCCTTGTCCTAATTGTCTGGAGTTCAGTAAAAAGGTAATACCAAAAGTTCCAAAATATCTATGTACCCTTTGGCCCTTTGGCTTGCAATTGAAACAGCACAGGTTTTCTCTTTTCTGAGAAAAAAGAAAGAAAAAAAAAACAATATGAGGAGGCAGTTCACTTGACAGACATATTTCTCAGTGTCAGGGGATATTTGGGTCAAGCCTTCTGGTGTCTGATGAATAGAAAGAGGCCAAGAGGTGGTCAATCCTGTTCAGATATGCCCATCAGTTCAGAACAATACAGACCCCGTGGCCCACTGATGCAAGATAGGTTTGATCACAGAAAGCCTGAAGCGTGTTGCACCTTCGCTCAACACTGCCAGTAGCTGGAGGTGAGTTTGTCTCTCACTGAAAATTGCACGTTCAAGGGCGAACAGTTCCTACATGTGCTGAAATTTGTCAGTTGTTCACTAACTAAAAGTGTATTTGTGGAGGCCAAGGAGTTTTACCTGGAGAAAGCTACTGTTAACATTCCCAGTCATCTCTACACACTCATTGAATATTCTGATTGTACACAATTTAAAATCTGCCATCTTTCCTCATGGACACTAATTGTTTTGAGTCAATCATCTGGGTATCGTTACATCAGCTGTTTGTTAAAGAAAAGTTGTAACTTAAAAAACTATTTTTGTTAAGCTACTTTGACAAATATAACAGTTTATTGAACCTTTAGTCTAAATATATATATATTTTTTTTAAGAACTTTGCATATTGTTTTTATGTTCTGTATCATAATTGATACATCAGGCTTTGTATGTTTGGTATAGTGAGAATATAGAGCTCAGACTCAAGAAGGACAAAACATCAGTTCCCTATCGAGGAACTCGAACTGCGTAGATGACGACTCCAAGGGGCGCTGTCCAGCGTAGCGCGCGTCTGAATTCATGAATGAAAACTAAACCAATCCTATTGGCGTTGCGTGATGACGTAGCGTGTGACGGCATACACGGATGTGTACAAAGGCACGTCGGCACAAGCAAAGTCAGCTTTTTGCTATTCAGCAAGCGTTCTGTGTGTGTGTGTGAAAGTGAAAACCAGTTTGCCTTATTTGGTGTTGTATTGTCCTATATCTGCATCATGGCAAGTGAACAGTTAAAAAAAATTGTGTTTCCATGCCCACGATATCTCACGGCTGGGGATACACATGAGATGTGTGTGTCTTGCTTAGGAAGACAGCACGCTCAAGCAGCTCTCAAAGGGGGCTGCTTGTGCACATTGTGAATCTCTCTCAGCTAGAATGCTGCGTTCTCGTTTGGCTTTATTTTCTGAGGATGGCCAAATGCGTGCTCCCCGCGGTTCGGGTCCCGCATCTGCCGAGGCGATGCGGCGGCTTAGAACGTGGGGATAGCAGCGAGATCTTTTAGATGACAGTCTAAACATGACAGCTCCGCGGCCTCTCCCGATCGGGATGAAGACCCCGTTTTACAGCTATCTGATTCTGAGGATTTAGATGTGCTTGGTACTGGGGAGGGGGATCTAAGTCAAATGCAGCGAACTGTTATTCCTGCCCCTAATTATAATGAGCTGTTGGAGGTTGTAACGCGGCTGTGGCCAAGCTCGATATTTCTTGGCCGCAATAGAGGCAGGAAGCGCGCATCAAAAGTAAACTCGACGAGCGCTTCCTGCAGCACCGCACTCAGCCTTCTCGCCGGTCTCTTCCATTCTTTCCAGATTTACACAACGAGTTGTGTAAGTCTTGGAACAGGCCTTTTTCTTCACGCCTGTCTAACCCCCCTATGTTGAATTACAGTAACATTGTGGGAGCTAGAGAGAATGGTTATGGATGATGCCTCGGGTGGAAGAGGCTTTGGCCAGTTATCTTTCACCCGACCTTGCATCATCCCTTAAATCACCGGCGCTGCCCTCCAAGCCATGTCGCACTACATCTGCTTTGGTGGGCAGAGCTTATATGGCGGCGGGTCGAGCTGGTGCGAGCCTGCACACGATGGCTGTTTTGCAGGCGTACCAAGCCGACCTGTTAAGAGAAATAGACCAGGGCGAGGGGCCCTCTATGGATGATATTGCCGAACTTCGCAGAGCCACAGATCTGTCTCTCCAGGTTACCAAGGAGACGGCCCGTGCAATTGGCTGCTCTATGTCAGCCCTGGTAACCACGGAGAGACATCTGTGGCTTAATCTCTCTGGCATTAAGTTGTTTTCTCCTTGATGCACCTGTTTCTTCTACGGGTCTGTTTGGTGAGGCGGTTAATGCTGTCGTCGACAGATTCCAGGACACCAAGAAACAGGGCGAAGCTTTTAAGCAATTTCTCCCTCGTCGCTCTAGGTCTAGGAGGGCGGCTGCCAGAGATAAGCAGCCGCAGCCCACTTCTTCCTCCTCTTACCGCCAGGGTCAGAAGGCGAGTGTTGCGTCTAGAGCTCCCCCTCAGAGAGCCTGGGATTCTGGGCGGCGCTCGGACCCGCAGCCTCCTGAGAAGACGGATCTGAGAACCGTCCTTCAGTCCAGGAAGGCGAGGGGAAAGAGGTCCTAGCTCTCAGTATCAGTTTACTGCAGAAGGTCTGCCTATTTGCCTGTGCTGCCGTAAACCTGGACACGTTCATCGTAAGAGGGTGTCCTGAAGGTGTTCTGACATGCTCTGACATTTGTGCTCATTTTTGTTACTTGTGACATTTACATGGCTAAAGTCTGATTACACTGTATTTAGCACAAACTTTGCTACAATAATATGTCAGTAGCATGTATGTAAAAGTTTGTAGTTTTGTGATAACGTAACCTAGAATATTTGCTCCAAAACTATGTGAAAAATCATCCTGTCTACTCATTCAGATAAAACAATATATTGATTTAAAATTTGTAAGACACAAGGAGGTGTGAATCATCATGAATATTGATGTGTTTCACAAATGAGAAAGGCAAAGACCCTCCCATAATGGCCCTATCAGATGCTATCAGGCCCTATCATTATGAGGAGCCTTGCACAAAGAATGAGGAGAGACTTGCTTTGAAAAGAATGGCTTTTTCATTGTTTGGATCATTTACAACACAACAGAATCCAAAGAGTTTTGTTTCAGTTTATAGATGTGCTCAAGAAAAAAAAAGTTCACAGAGACGGAGAGGCAGAAAGCACACCCTGTTTATTTTCTTTATTTTAAAAAAAGTGGACACATACAAAAGTAGACATCTCACAGATTATTTTTTCACATTTCTTTTTTTCTGTATGACCATAAATTATGGAGTAATTTAAGTCTATTGTGGTACTATGTCAAGAAAATCCAGCAAAACGTGCCGGTGCGTTTGCCGACCCCAGAGGGTTAAGCAGCTTTTGGACAGTAAGGTAACTAGAGAAAGCAGTAGTCCCTATGTGTCACCTATTGTTTTGGTACAGAAAAAGAGTGGCGAGGTAAGAATGTGTGTGGACTATCGACAATTGAATGCCAAGACACGGAAGGATGCTTACCCACTTCCCCGTATTGAAGAGTCCTTAGATTCCCTAGCAGGTTCACAGTGGTTTTCTACCCTAGATCTGGGCAGTAGGGGCTGCTGCTTTCATAGGTCTACACCAAGCTAACCATTTTAGACCCTGGCTGTTAGTTAGTCCTTGTCGTCGAGGCGAGGACAACTTTTTTTGGGGGTGAATGTGGGAGGAGACTGGCCAGCAATCAGAGGTGCAGGTGGCTAGTCATATGTGATGCGATCTGGGAAAACCAACCACATGGTGAAATTTGACATATTACAGGTTTTGATACCATATTAAAGCTGGGTTCAAGCCCTTTCCAAATCTGTTTTTATTTATTTTATCGTTTGTCTGTAACAAAAGTTGTGGTTATCTGAAGTCGGCTGATCGCTATGATTTTCATAAACGGAATTTTGAGAAAAACCGGTTTAACGTTAATTAACTGTCACGTCCTGCTAGCGGGACGACTGGCACTCTTTTTTTATTGCCTTTTTTACATATCACATATTTTAGTAATCATCATAGATTAGGTATCATTCGAAAGCTTACGAACTCAAAATTCATCCTGTGAAAACCGTTTTGAAACCGGACGATTGAGAGGCGAGCAAGGTCTTTTAAGCGAGCAGCTTCAGACTCTGTTGTTCTCTTGTGCTCCGCATCACACCACACGATAACGCTGGATAAAAATAAATAAATAAAAACTTGCGTGCCGTTGTAGTTCACCCAGGACTGGACTTTATTCTGTTATGTGGTTTATTTTGATAGGTGAACTGTCTTTGTAGTGTTAAGAGGAGGAGAGCTAAACGGGAGTTTTTTTTTTTTTTTGCCCCTCAGCTCCGCCGTGCGTGTTCTTAAAGAGAAACAGCCTTTTCAGCTTGCCACTATAAATTGCTATTTTTCTGCACTAAACTAGTGAATTTTCCCAAGATATATTCAGAGATGATAAACAAGATGTTATAGAATAATAATTTAATAAAAACCCAATTTTGACAAAAAACTGACATTCAATCTATTTTTAGACCTTACTGAAAACACACCAGCACGACATCCGACGGGTTTTCCCAGATCGCATCACATATGATCAAGACAGCATAAATGGTTGTTGCAGCAACAGATGGTGGTTTCTGTAGTTCTGCCATGTGTTTGATGTTGTGCTCGATGTGCAGCCTCTGTACCCTTTCATATAGGTATGTATAAAGTAGCTGTGTGGTTTTGTTTGCGTTGAATGACTGCGCCTTGAAGGTGCAACTCCATCTTTATGTGATCTTTTCTTCTTTTAGGCCAGTTTTATATTGTTTAATATTTGATATTGATGATTAATGTGATTTTGTTAAATATTGTTTGTCATTTGCTTTTTGTTTCTGTGGTACTGCTCTCCTCTTTTTGTGTGTTACAGTGCTCAGTGACTTTGGCCGGGCCTGCATCAACATACCTCCTTCGGTGTAGGTGATTTGGGTGGTGTGGCACTGCTGTGTGGTGTGTACTGGAAGGTTGGCACTGAAATAGTGATTTAAAGGCTACTTCTTATTTGCTGTGTATGTTGTGGGTTTTCTTCTGGCTTCTTCTTCTGTCTCTTACAAGTGGCAGGAGGTCCATAAGAGCAGGCCCGACCCTCTTGCAGTCTTGAGGAGAGATATTTCCTACTTCTGTGGATTTTATTATTGACACGGTTTAACATGTGATGGTCCGTGTTGGAACAATAAAATTGTGATTTTTTTACAAACTACATTTTGTTGCCTATCAAGTACTGTGATCTGTGGAGGGCTCATTCTGCATTAAATAAGGAGGTGGCGTAGTCAGCATATCTCCTACACTACATATGTTAATGCAATTAATTAGATGGTATTTACAAGGCAGAGATCTGAAACCATTTAGCTTTTTGTTGTCAGATGATAAAGTCATCTACTAACCAACACTAATGGGGCAATGAATCAGCCAAATCTTGACCCTTTGATGAAGGTAGTATGAAGTGCTCAAGGGAAGTGCACAGGATTTTGGCATCCCGTATTATACTTTATTCATTCTCTGAATGCAAAAATGTCCTTCACTTTCTCATCAACTTCACATGTGAATGCTTTAAGTGTGCATTTTTAAATTAATACAATAGCATAGTCATTATTGTCGTTTTTCTTACTATTAAAATGCAATGCATTAACTATTAGTCTTCATGCTTGGTTTGTTACAAGCCGCTACACAGCACACCACAGCATACAATCCTTAATGACAATGTGAAATACCTTGTTCAAATGAATTAAAACAGGGTCATGCGCAGGAAAGCTGGCTTTCATTATGTCCCTGACATCCTGGTCACTACAAAGTCATTCTCTGTGATTAAAACTCATATGGTGGAGATAAAGAACAAGTGCTATTCATTTCAAATATGCATTTGTAAGGCCCGTCTATATCGATCCAATGGCGGCATTCGATTTGTGGGGAAGGTCTCACGCATGTTCCATCTTTTCTCATGGCAAAGGGATTTTTGATTAAAGGGGCATTCCACCTCTGGGAAGATGAATGTGTATTTAAAACGGGTAATTTATGTAAAAGAAATGTGAAATTATTTTAGAATTTTGAGCTTTCTAGACTGAGAAAAGCCAGAAAATGTATTTTTGGCTTATGTGGATGAAAGACAACAACTCCCAGAATGCATTTGCTTCGCTGCCCTAGGAGGCCACGCCTACCGGTAACAGAGCGCGGAGGTTCAACATGTTTAACAAGGCTAGGCTACTAGGTGATGAGTGTGCCCGGGTTTTCGAGATCGCCCATTATGTCCGGGATTCGGCTTTTGTGTTCTACAGTCGCCATTCATCAAGTTTACTGTGGCGAGCAGGACGAGGCTGAGGGCCGTGGGAGAACGGCTCATGTTTACTGTGGCGAGCAGGACGAGTGAGGGCCGTGGGAGAACGGCGCGAGGCCGGTGGCGTGATTACTGATGAGCGACACCTGTGAGACGCACCGGTCTCGTATCTCTCACGGAGGAGCGGGAAATTGTCAAACCGGTCGGTCGAATCTAGAGCGAGCGTGCATGTGAGACAGACTGTGCTCCAAACCGCGTAGCGCGCGCACGGCAGAGAGACCGTCCGTGTGCAGATAGCATCCTGTTCATCATCACTCCAAGCTATACTCAAAAGTTGGCAGCTATGCAGATTTGGACTTGTGCAAAAAGTGGCTACGGGCTATCAATAACCCGAAGTTCGGAGAGGACACAGCCATTGAAGCACTAAAACATCTGACGTGTCCAGTCTACATTTCAATCTAGAAGATTTCGAACCCAAACCCTTAGGATTGAACTGAGACCCACGCTTGTGAAAATCGCAATTCCATCGATATTTACCTTGCCAGATGATGACGACGAACAGCCAGGTCTGGAACTAGCAGTGCTAGCAGCGCTAAACGCATTTACCTGGAGGTAAGGTCCTTTCTGACTCGACTCTATTAGCAGCTAGTGGCTACTGAGAACACACATTGACATAGTCGTCTGCTGTAAAGCAACACATCTCCTATGATTTGTCTGTTTACAAACTAAATATCTTGTATGTTTTGCTCGACCTTCGTCCATATTTTCAAAAAGTTTCTGCCAGTGAAATCAAACGCACTGGCACTGATCTGTGATAGGTCTGTTAGCGCATTAGGTCCAACCCTCTATGGGCGGGTTTGAAAGGGTGGGAACTAGTGCTTGTAGTCATAGACATCATATATGATGTCTATGCTTGTAGTCTTTACAGAAATCCCCCCCTCTTACACTTCCTCCTACAATGACGTAAAATGACGATTTTTGCGTCATTGTAGGAGGAAGTGAAAAAGGTAAATAGCGGATTTCTCTCGTCTCAGGGGAAAATGAGAGAGTGTTGCATGACCATTCAATAGTATGACTGGGTGTCTAACAATGGAAAGCTTAATGCAAATGGGTGGAGTGTCGTGGCCCTTTAAATGCAATACATTTTCACATGTATTAACTCGTTATTTCATCTGACTCAATAAATGAAAAGGTTTTAATGATATCTGTGCATCATTAAATGTGAGCGAATGTTTGACTATGCTTTTTAACTCTTTAATGAAAATAATAAAGAATAAAATCAAATGTTTACAATTTATTATGTCAGGTAAATGTATCATGCCAATTTCATAATCAGTTCAAAGATAATCAATATCGAATGCTCTAGAATAAAGAGAAAGAGATGCAAACCTGACATTAAGAAATACATGAGGCTGAGAGGCTTGGCCAGGGTAGGAGGACCATTTGCCCATCTTCCTTTGTGTGCCAGTTTCTCTAAACTTCTACAAACCTTATTACCTTGTGTTTTACTCTTTGGGAATGAGACATTTGTACCACTCACTCTTGAGACATTTTAAATGATACTAAACATAATACTCAATGACAATCATTCACATTAAACCATATCTATTCTTATGTGAGTTTTAGGTGTCCCTGAGAGAGAGAATGAAATGTAGATAAGGTGAGACTTTTGTCTAAGGGGAAGAAAAAATTTAATTTCCAGCAAGATCCTTTGTCTCATAGACCAGTGGTCAGGTCGATCTCTTCAACCAGTTTTTCCAGTCTTACACATTCATCTTAAAATATTCTGCACAAGTCCATGAAACATTTGCTTTTTATGCAAATATAAAACATGTGCTGTATGTGCACATATAATGACAGTGAATTAGTATCTCCACCCACCCCAAATGCCAAATAATGGTTCAAACTCTTTATCATCATTTCAACATGCCTCAGTCAACATCTCTCCGTCAGTAATTGTTGGTACTTTGACGGTGAAAGTGTTGTTCTGCAGTCGGCATCGGTGCAGTTACACCCAAGGATTTGCAGATATTGTGATTTGCATAAACAGCCTTGTTTAAATTCAATAATCCAAATAATTTATAAAATTGATAAAATTAGATAAAATTCCTTCCAAAGAAACAGGAGCCATTTTTAAAGCTGCTACAGAAAAATATACAGATATATAATTTTCTCTCTCGTTTGCTTTTGCAGGACAAGTAAGGTGCCAAAAAATGAAGGTGTTGTAATTCATTTACTCACTTTTTTGGAGAGAATTCACTGAATAACAGTTATCCAATACAGAGGATTGCTTGCAGATAATTTGCATATACACTGATAAAAGATTTTGTGGTGAAGTAAATACAGAAAAAACAATGTCATTTACATGAAAAAGTTTGTTCAGGTAAGAATTTTAATGAAATGATGAAAGCGTAAATCTCAACATTATAAAATTAAGTAAAACTACTCAACTTTTCTGATACTGGTGTTCCCATCATGCACTGGGCCTTGAATAAATAATGAGATTGATTTTTCACAGTTTTTCAGCTGTATTTACACTGTTTTATCATTGCTTTTGTTGTTAGGATTAGTAACTTGCCATTTTGTGACATTTTGGAGTTCATTTTCTACTCAAAATGACACATTCAAACACAAAAACGATCCATCAAATCTTACCGTCATTGTGTATTGTCTACCAAGTATTGAGGTATCTACATTCACATCATGATTAATATTTGATAAAGTGTCCCACACATTAGCTATTGTATTAATTACTTAGATGTTTGTAAGTAAATCGTATATTTTGAAGTGTGGTTTAATTGTAAGTTTATGAATCTTACATATTTTGTTACTCATGATAATCTTATGAATTTTGATGCCTAAATACAATTGTTTATAGCCTACTTTTAGCTTTTTATTTAGAAACTGACATCACAGTCACATGACTTCAAGGTTGCAATTGCTTCTGACACTCATTGAGTCTTTATTTTTTTTTAAATAAAAAAATCCTGTAAGTTTGAGCTAGAATAGTTTACAAGAGTGTTTATTACCTTGATGAGGCTGTAAACGTAGGCTAGTGAGTAGATTAACCTGTTCCGGTGTGATAACGTTGAATGCCACTTGTTTCTGAGTTTTGATAACAAAAATATGTCATCCCTGCTGCACATAATACCATTGTGCCCAAAATATGTCCATGGGCTTTCTGTACATCACCTACGTTTTTATATGTGTGTGCATACATTAAATTGCCAGCTGTGCATAAGCTATTTTTTATGTATGTGGTTTTTGCATATATACAGTGCGTGTGGTGGTTTCAGTTTGTAAATTTAACAAAAATTGCAAACTTGATGGATCATGATCTGTCTGGAAATGTTTCTATGCAGATTTGAAAGAAAGTGTTAGTGAATAAAGCCCTTTCTTTTCAGCTCAAACGCCTCCTGTCTACATTTGTTTACATTTTCTATTGATCGTGGCAGCAGTTATTCATCAAATGATGATCCAATTATGAAGAACAGCATTGGGCTGCTATATATTCAGACTTACGGTGTAGACAAGTGCTCTCCCTGCATGTTAAAGAGGAGCCGATTTAGGTGCTTGGATTGCAGTGGAGAAGTGATGCTCTACAGTCACATTGAAGCATGTCAGATCGGTAGTTCACATCCTGCACAACCTGCTCTGAAACAGCATCATGCAAATTGCACCCAGGCCAGCACAGATTGTTGTGGATGTGTTTGCATTGTTACCATACTTGCATAATTCCTTCAGTTACTCGGGAGCTACAACAACCCAGACAGCACGTGTGCATAAACGGCGTCATCAGTGGGCACAACTCACTCTATATTAAATTCCCTCCTTCGTCTTGCACTTTGTTAAATAAGCGCTGCCTTCACACAGATCATTAATACGTGGGACTCAAGCGGCAAAGGGCCAGCAGTTATGCATAAGCCCATAATGACTTCATCAGGTTCCTTCATCTGCATACAATCACACGGTGCAGCCAGCCATTAAGAGGAGCAGGGATTAGGACAACCTGCAAGACTGATGAGGAGTCGGCACCCACCAGAACATCCAGGCGGGAAATTATCAGTCAATCAGCGGCGCTGAGAATGTGACACCACTGTCTACTTATCAAAGACAACCCCTCAAAGCAGATGAAATCAACTCCCTGCATAATGGCACTGTGATTTATTACAGCCAATATTTGGGCTTTTTGCATAACTTGAGCACACTCTGCTGGGATTGAATGAATGAATATATATCAGCCTCCGAACGTCTTGCACGGAAACGCAAACACAATAGTTCTCATTATTCTAATCTGGAAACAGATGGTGTGGGGCCAATTAGTTAGTGAATTTACATTATTAGTATTTGGGACTTTGCTGCTGGCCTCAGTGCAATTTCTAGTTATGCTTCTTGTGTTTTGCTACTTGGCAAATGATGTTCTCACCAAGCAGGACGTCCGTACATGCATCATAAGCCCTCATCTGGGGGAGGATGATATTCTCCCTGCAGCTTGTTTTTCCAAAGCCTTCATTCCTTATTTTTTTAAAATGTAGAGTTGTTTTATGTAAATGACTTTGAAAACGGAAATGTTGGTTGCTTTTCTAGGTGAATCCTGTGAAATCCTTGTTATTGGAACTCTTGCTTTTGGTCATTTGTGGTCTTAGGCCATGTGTACACGTGGTGTTAAGATGCATTTTTGTTGATCGGATCTCAAGTGGACAACACTAAATACAGGTGTAAACGGGGTCTAAAAACGTTGTCCACTTTTGACCAATTCCAGAGGTAGTCAAAAACACATTTGACCGGATTGCTTTCATGGTGTAAACACTCACAGCAGCCATAAAAGACCACCTACTCCTCGCCTACTGACCTAATGCATATGGGAAGCGCCCTAGCCAGATGGGATTTAAACTTTGTTGAATACCCAAGTTTAGGTTGAAGACGGAAAATGTACCAAGCATAATGTTCTCTCACCATTCCTGATTTCTAACACGCACTCACTGCATTCGGCATGATCTTGCGGCTGTCAGAGCAGAAATGAAAGCTGCTGCTCTCCGTATGTTTTCTGTCGTCTTTTCCTGTCATCTCCGGTCTCGTTCATATGTAAATTGGAATAGATGACAATAGATGTAAATCTATTAGAATGAAAGATCTGAAAAAGATACATTTACCCACCCATAGACACTCCCCTTGAAGAAATCAGGACAGAAGTGGTCGAAAGTGGACAAAAGAGATGGATTAAAACATCAGGTATAAAATGTGTCTCCCTCGTCTACTTGTGATCCGATCGAACAAAACGCATCTTAATACCAGGTGTGAACAGAGCCTGAGAAATGTAAAGAAACTTCTCAGCAAGCCACTTGATTTGCAGTATCATTCATGTCTGCAGCATAAATGATGCAGGATAAGTGAAACTAGCAGTTTAACTCTAAATGTTAGAAGATGTTCAAAACTCTGCCTTTTGAGCAATAGTGATTACAGTCATTCATGCTTTAGCCACTAGGTCCAAACACCTATTTGAGATCACTGGGTCGCAATTTGTAATCAGATATGGATTGATGTTCCGTGTCTATCTAATCCAGTGACTGTGGATCAAGAGGTAAAACCCTCTTACATCCTGCCCATTAACACAAGTAAGTAGACTGGACAGAAAACTGATTTAATGAAAAATGACACATCCAGCAACCTGGAACATGCTCTTTCTCTGCTGCCACACATTTGTTGCGTGACAGACAATTTCCCTTCAAGAACAGCTAAATAATTAGATAGTCATTCTGAGTCCCCAGTTCTCTTGCTATAATTGCAAAATTAAAATTCTCTGCATGTCGGCACCTGACCTGAAGAACTAACTTTTTCTGTTGTTTGTCAGTTCGCCTCTGCCTGAATAAAGCCACATGAAGTTGTGAAAGAAAGTTGGTGATTTAAGATTAAATTGGTTTATTTTTATTACCGTGATTCCCAACCAGGGGCATGTGCTTCAGGGAATACTTAGAAAGGTTTTGCTTTTGTTTTATAGGTCTAACAAAGCAACCATTACAACTGTCAAAAGATAAAAGTGGCCACATTTGGAAATGAGTACTGCAGTCTTCCTGATGGGGTTGTTCATGGAGCTACAGAAGAAAAGAGAAAAAAGAAAAACTGACAAAAAACTGCTCTATTAGTTTGACTCATGGGGGATCCAACAAAAACAAAAATACTGAAATTAACCATATTAAAATATTAATGGTCTTTATTTGGAAAAAGTACATTAACCTGAAAAATAGAAAGCTCCGAAGAAAGCTTTTTCCTGTGAAAAACTCCACATAGACATATAAACTAAAAAACAGGATTTTTACCACAGAGGGCCTTTAAAAGTTGAATCTTAAAAGACAATGATTTTTTTGTGACAAAAGAAAAGGAATTGCTGTTGTTCAGGTTACAAAACAATTTCTAAAGATGACAGCTTCATTACCCTTGCAATAAAATCCGGCATTCCACCAGTAAGTTTAAAAAGGACAATGTCAGGGTGACTCAATGTAAGATTTAAGCTTACCAAATGTGAGTCATGCATCAAAACAATGGTACAAAAGAACTCAAGCAATGTTCATGATTTAGAAAAATTGCTAGGCAAGTTAAGAGTGAGGAATTCATGAAAGCTAGCATAAAAAAAAAAATCAATGAAGCCATTGTTGTTTACCAGTCAGTACATCAAATGTTAAAAACGTTTTCCTATAAGGATAGTAAACTGAAGATCAATTTGATATACAAGTCTCATTCTTGTGTCATTTTAGCGGAATCATCTCTGTTATCTATGACTTTGGGGGCTAATAAAGTTTCATATCTGTGGGAGAACACGTCTAGATTCTTCATCTAAGATTCATACTCAAGAGCTGCAATGAATTCAGCTCTGTATTCATCTAGCAACTGACATCAGCACAGACGCAGACTTATGAAATCTCTGAAATTGCGCCTGTCATAATGACATTGGCTATTTTTAAGGCTGTGTTATTTGAGATTCTAAAATGTGTTATGCAACTGAATTCCAAAAAAAAAAAAAAAGTAGAAAAATAAATTTATCAAGGACAGCACAGTAGGTTTATCCTTCCTTCCTGTTGAGGATGAAAATATTGCTCCAGGTACAGTCAGTCATTCTCAAACAATGAGCAAGCTTTCCTTCCTGGAATTACAAAAGATGAGAATTGATTCTAAATTCATTCACAAATGCTCTGGTGCCTCAAGGTATTTCTCGTATAATTTCATCAATGTTATACACTCACCGGCCACTTTATTAGGTACACCTGTCCAACTGCTCCTTAACACTTAATTTCTAAGCAGCCAATCACATGGCGGCAACTCAGTGCATTTAGGCATGTAGACATGGTCAAGACAATCTCCTGCAGTTCAAACCGAGCATCAGTATGGGGAAGAAAGGTGATTTGAGTGACTTTGAACGTGGCATGATTGTTGGTGCCAGAAGGGCTGGTCTGAGTATTTCAGAAACTGCTAATCTACTGGGATTTTCACGCACAACCATCTCTAGGGTTTACAGAGAATGGTCCGAAAAAGAAAAAACATCCAGTGAGCGGCAGTTCTGTGGGCGGAAATGCCTTGTTGATGCCAGAGGTCAGAGGAGAATGGCCAGACTGGTTCGAGCTGATAGAAGGGCAACAGTGACTCAAATAACCACCCGTTACAACCAAGGTGGGCAGAAGAGCATCTCTGAACGCACAGTACGTCGAACTTTGAGGCAGATGGGCTACAGCAGCAGAAGACCACACCGGGTGCCACTCCTTTCAGCTAAGAACAGGAAACTGAGGCTACAATTTGCACAAGCTCATCGAAATTGGACAATAGAAGATTGGAAAAACGTTGCCTGGTCTGATGAGTCTCGATTTCTGCTGCGACATTCGGATGGTAGGGTCAGAATTTGGCGTCTACAACATGAAAGCATGGATCCATCCTGCCTTGTATCAACGGTTCAGGCTGGTGGTGGTGGTGTCATGGTGTGGGGAATATTTTCTTGGCACTCTTTGGGCCCCTTGGTACCAATTGAGCATCGTTGCAACGCCACAGCCTACCTGAGTATTGTTGCTGACCATGTCCATCCCTTTATGACCACAATGTACCCAACTTCTGATGGCTACTTTCAGCAGGATAATTCGCCATGTCATAAAGCTGGAATCATCTCAGACTGGTTTCTTGAACATGACAATGAGTTCGCTGTACTCAAATGGCCTCCACAGTCACCAGATCTCAATCCAATAGAGCATCTTTGGGATGTGGTGGAACGGGAGATTCGCATCATGGATGTGCAGCCGACAAATCTGCGGCAACTGTGTGATGCCATCATGTCAATATGGACCAAACTCCCTGAGGAATGCTTCCAGCACCTTGTTGAATCTATGCCACGAAGAATTGAGGCAGTTCTGAAGGCAAAAGGGGGTCCAACCCGTTACTAGCATGGGGTACCTAATAAAGTGGCCGGTGAGTGTATAAAAATGATCAGTATACATTTTTAACGTATTCCTGAGATTAATGATTCAGAGGCCATGAAAAAGGATCATATATCTTTCATTACTAATTAATTTTATATCTAAATAATAGCTCATGACACAAAACCTTGTCAATCTTAGAAGCTGACTCATGGATTTGGGCACATTTCTCATATAAATCCCATTTGTACTTTGATTATATGTCACCATAAAGTGAGATTGCTATATCATGACAGACCAGCAATTGATTGCTGCCATAATGGTTAAATTAAGAAAAGGACCTTCTAACCTCGCCACAAAAAGATCTTATTACTGGCACTTTAAAATTCCATGGACATTTATGCTCTTTTGAGAGGGTCATAAGGTGAATATGTCTGTGAATATGAAGCATTCTGAATGGTAATTTCATGAGCAAAATATGGACTTGAATAAATGAAGACGATAAGCTTGTGTGCTTTTTGCACAACCAGTAAAAGTACTTTGAGTAAGTACATTTTCCCTCCAGAAATCATTCAAATTACCCTCAAAGAGCATATCATGAATAACCAAACAGCATGCAGCAGATTTATAGTCATATTAATACAGTATGTCCCACAAGTCAATTCCTTGACCGCACTGTGGCATGGCCTCAGAAAATGAACTCGTAAACGGTTTAGACCAATATACATTTGAACAGGTAATTCATTTGACAAGCTCTTTTTAATGTTCCTGTCTGAAGCGAATATAAAAGGGACGAACTTAAATGAAATGCTCAAAGTCTTCGTTATTTTCCCCCTCTATACTTACTCTCACACACATGAAACACATCACAGACATAATAGTGTACATTTGAAAATTAAAGACATACCAGAGAAGACATTTTGGGCTTTGATTCGGGCTTGTTCATTTAATTTCATACAGAAAACATTAAATCCCTACTTTGAACCATATGCTTCTTTGAGATTAGCCATGCTTTCATACTTCGTGAGCAAGAGGCTGCCATAAAATATGCTTTGAACTTTCACCTCCAATTATGTTCAATGACCATCCATTGAAGAGTTCAGTTAGTATAGTGACTTCTGTAGCCATTCTGAAAATTGGATTTGTGACAACATTGTTAACACTCATGGTTCACAAACAGCCAATGAGGACAGGCACTGCAGTACCCCTGAAAAATTATAAAGTTACCCTATAAACCGTTAAATGCTTGGTTGTCCAAATAAAAACTTCCAATGCTGTTACTTTGGCTGTTATTCCTTTCTGTTGCACGATTCGCTCATCTGTGTACAAGAAATCTACTGAGGAAAGGCTAGATTGCCTCTCAGTAAATCTTGCCATCTCTAGTTCTTTGGCAGATCTATAATGTTCCCCTTGATTTGGTGCAGCATCAATCCCAATTAAGGGGAGACTGAGGAACACAGCGTGCCGTGTAAACCGTATACATCTACAGCTACCGCATCCTTCAGCATTCCTAAGATGCATTAAGCTTTCACTTCTGTTCTTGAGAGTGTCCCACATAATGGATTCAGAATGTTTAAACTGCCAATATTTACTTGTTCGTAATGAATGAAATGTTTGTTTGAGATGTAATGTATTTTCTTACAGATGCTAATTGGTGGCAATGTACAATCCTTTAGTTTACTGTAAGCTGAGAGGGTTGCTTTACTGTTTTGGCTGTTTGGAGTGTTTGAGAATTGGATTTGAAGCTTTCAATGGAGTTACAATCAGGCCAATCTGTGTCCTTTAAATAATGCATCAACAATAACGGCACAAAACATCTTGTAGATCATAATTTCAAAACTCACTCATGGCAGAATAGTCTTTGCTGTAATCGAAAAGTTAGACAAAGACAAAACTGTTCATTTCTGATGTTTTGAGAGGCATTTATAGATTTGTGTTAATTTTCTTGTAAAGCCAATGGCTTTAGGGCTCTCATGAACTAAAGTGAGCAGATGAGAAGGGCAGTGAAATGGTAGAATGATGCTGTGTACAATTAGATTCTGCTCCAGCACAGAGAAAACAAATGTCATCATTGCCCAGATCTGCATTTATTTGCTTACAGGCCCGTGATTAAGATCTGGCAAGGATTATGGAATTTACAGAACATATAAGTGGATGTCCAAGTTATATGTAATGGACATTGACAAGAGTTAAGTCTTTGGCTGTAATTATTGTTAATTAATTTGTTGTTTTTTTTATTGCGTTACTCTAATCATTTCGATTTGTCTACTTGATTTTAGTTTCTTGTCAAATGTTCTTTTGCATAAATTCGAAATAAACAAAACAAACAAACAAAGAAGTATAACAGCACTGTGATGGTTTGTTTATTATCTTCCAAGCCAGAATACAGTGTGTGAGCTACAAATGTTTCTGCTTGAATCTTAGCAGGAATATAATAAACAGTGTGTTCACTTTTGGGAACAATAACATTTTTTTTTTTTCATATTATTCAATAGAATCTGTTGGTTGTTTTAAACTGACTTTTTGTGTCTTTCCAAAAAAAGGCATTTAAGGCGCATTCCTAAAGAAATTGCTCGTTTACACCACTGAAAAAAAAAATGAAAAAATAATTGTGACTTTTTATCCTCAACTCTGACATTATTATCGATATTTCGAGTTTATATCTCACAATTCTGTCTTTTTTTTTCTCAGAATTGCAAATTATAAGGTCAGAATTATGAGATATAAACTCAAAATTCAGATTTTTTTAAATTTAGTTCTTTAAATAAAACGGACTTTTCAGAATTGTGAGTTTATTGAGTCAAAAAAAAAAGTCATACCAGTCTGAAAAAACATGAGGGTGATTAAATTGGCACATTTTCATTTCTGACTTTAAATGTTCCATGTACAATTTCTTGAGCAGGATTTGAGTCGTCATCGCTGACCTTACCGATCGCATATAGAGTAGCGGAGAACATGGAGGATCAGTTGTTTGGTTGGTACTTCACTGAAGATGTCCAGCTCTGACATGTCCAGTTCCTCTGAGGGTGCTTTCATGTTTTTTAAGTAGCCATTCTACCCGGGGTTCTCCCTCATGAGTAGCGCCGGCTCATCTAATTCTCTCAGCTAAACCAAAGAGCTGCACTTTGTGACACTTTGAGTTTAGATCAGATTGTCCTACAAGGACAATTTTCTGTAGCGTCCCTCACTACCAGCGGCTGGATCACCAGGGGAACTGCTTGCCAGTCACTTCAAAGGCATAGATGCCTCAATCCGACACTGATTTGTTGAAAAGAATGTGCAGTGCATTTGCATCTTGCTGCGTTACTAGCAGGTGCGTGGGAGAAAAAAAATAATCATGAGGGGAGTTTGGGGGGAGGGGGGGTTCTATTAAAGGAAACCTCCACCACATTCCTTCTTTCAACGTTTCAGCCCAGCATTTTGATAGAGAAAAACTTTGAGCAAGCCTGGATCGTGAACGAGTAATAACCAAAAAAGTCCCTCCAGATATTCTCAGGTGGTAAGCAAGTTATTGTCAATGATTTAATATGTTTCATGGTGTTCACAAAAAGCAATAATATATATTGAAAAAAATGAAATGTAAACCAAACACAGAAATGTGGTCTGCAGGCTTCAAGGCGCAAGGTCACTGATATTGTGGTGAAACACAGGCATACTACCATACGATAACTATTGTTGTAGTATATATACGCACTCTGTGCAGTATGAAAAAAAAAATGGTAAGACTTACGGTCACATTTAAGTCCGAGAAGATGAGTTAAAACGTAGCGGATTAAATATCAGCAACACTTTATTAAACAAAACAAAACAAAACAAAACAAAACAGAGTAATCCAATAAGAGAAAATCAGTGCAAAAGCAATATATACAAAGCTAATAAATTACCTAAACACAGGAACAGGTTGTTGAAATCAATGAAAAAATTAGTCACCATGACAACCCAAGGGAAATAATGAAAAAACTAAAAGTCCCTGAAAACGAAAGTAAAACAATAATAGAATGTGATATTTACAATACTTGTTCAGCATTAGTTAATGCATTGTTTTAAATGGTTTTTTTTTTTACAGAGATAGCTTGTTCTTTTTTAAAATGTGTAGTATACAACAGAGAATACTGCATTGCACAATACAACTGACTCAAATAGACTTAATTTTTATGTCAGCTGAAATTGTTAACATAATATTCTTAACTTATAACTTGATCAGACCAACACAGTGTTAGCCATTTGTACATAAAACTGAATTGAAAAAAAACAACAGTTTAATCTCCGAGACAGTAACTTGCTGAACTTTATGCAAATGTAATGAGGTCATGTGACATTGCAACATAGGCTACTATTGTTTGAAATGTGTATTGCTTTATGTATTAATTTTTAAAGCTATACAGCATTGGATCTCAACTGGTTTTGCAGCAGATGCCACATTTTCCATTAAACATTATGGTGCCAAAATTGTTTGATGTACAAAAGTAAATAATGTCTTTAAAATCAAACATTGAAAAGTATTAAACTTTGTAAAGCCTGACGATACAACTATAATATACTAATAAATAGTATTAGTATATAGTATAAAAATGCTTATTATTATTTGCATTTAGAATTGTTTTTCCCCACTGTGGTCTATGACACTGGAACAAGCATACTTTATTTATATAAAGTATACTTGCAAAAGATAATCTAACGCCATAAATGTTTTATCATATATTCAAAGCATGCACGTATTTCACTCCTTTGGCACTGATATTTGGTATGTGCTCTCATGTCTAAATGCATTTTGTGTCGCTCATTAGCCTGAGTACAGGAATGGGATCATTACCAAGATGCAACAGAATGATGCTGTGAATGCTAATTTGGAATCTATTTTTATTGTTATTAGCCATGAGGGTCAATACAGCCGTTCCTGGAGCATTTCGTCATGTTAGCTGGTCTAGGGAGCCTACACAACCTGTGTGTTATCAATACAATGAATCTTCAAGTCACCAACATTTATAAACTGTGAGATCTCCTCAAGCTTGCATAAGAAATGGACACCAACAGAAAAGGTAATGACAGTTCTTTCTCTTCATACTGCGCCCAGGTGAGAGGCTCATATTTTCTGCTCGTTTTAATAACACGTTACTTCAGCTTTTCACGGAGTGAACGTGATGTTGACAACTTAATGTGCTTCCTATAATTCTTCTAAATTGTTCTTTTGGATTGCAGCCCAAGAAACCCTCCGAGGCTCATTAATGTACGTATTACATTAAAACTGGGCTTTAACCCTTTGGCACTGTTAAAGGTTATGCAACAGCTAATCATTCTAAGTGCTGGGGGGGTTATGTTATGTTATGTTTTGGAGGTTATGTTAGACGTTTTCCTACCTGAAATAACCAAAAAATGTCCACTAAGGATTGTGAGACAATGTAGGAGGTCTAAGATGTTTCTTCTAGTGCTTTTAATACATTCACCGCGTGTGAACGTATGTCACTCCTCGTTGTCCCCTTGTTACTCTTGTTATCTGAAATACAAATGTCACGAGCAAGACTGCACAAAAATCTTAACAACCACAGACAATAACAATCCCATGAAATTTGTCAAACCAGGCACCCAGAAAATTGACACTTCCACATTGATTGATGTTGCACACAGATTACAGCCCTGAATTATGCATGTAGTCTTTAGATATGTTACAAGTACCATAGTGTTAAAACAGCAGGCCGCCATTTGTGTGGGTTGATGAATCTTTGTACATATCAGAAATCTCTCTCTCCCTATGACGCAAAAATCCTCTGTTTTCGAATCCATCCACATGGTTTGTGAATAAATATGCGGCTAAAATTAAAGTCACCATGAAATCAAAATTGACATTTCAACATTATTTATTATATATGATTTATCCGTGCACAGCATTATCTTTTTAAATTCATGTGCCCTTGTAGTCTTTCATCAGAATAACTTCCCCTCTCTCTTGCAGCAACATCTTCTCTTATCTGATGATGTGTTTATTAGCGTGAAGGCGGGGCAACCTGTCACTCACATGAGATCAACCAATAGCAAACCACAACCATCAATTCCCAATGGACAAAATCAAGTCCTGCCCTACATTTATTTTTGACATTTCATGCCGACTTTCTAGAAGTAACTTTGCAACAACATGTCAACTAACTCTCATTAGACTATTAGTAGACTGTAATAGACTGTTAGTAGACTGTTAGGTTATGGTTTAGGTTAGTAGAATAAGTTGACGTATTGGAAAGTTACTTATAGTCAGAATGTCTGTTGTGGAGCAACAAAATAAAGTGTTAGCAGACAGTCTACTAATACTCTAATGACAGTTAGTTGACATGTAGTTGCAAAGGTACTTATAGTTAGTTGAATGTCTAGTTGGGCGTATTTGAAGTGGAGTGCATCAAAAAGTGTTAGCAAAACCATAAAGCACAGAATAAAACATAAAGAGATGCCTTAACAGATGTCTGGAACAAAAACTTCCCTTGTACGGTTCCTGTTTTCCCATGAGTCAGATGTTAAGCAAAACTCCATGTTCAGTTTCATCAGCTTTTTCAACACTATAACTGAACTGTATGAGTTGTATTCATGAAATGTTATGACAAACACTTACTTGGTCATAATTACTGTCTTCTCGACACACAAATGAATCAAGTAATTAATAAAGCATTAAGGTAGGTTCAACCTGATGCTTAATTCCCACCCTGATTTGAAAATAATACAATACAAATTTTCAAATGTTTGATAACAGTTGCGGCTGAGCTGGGACTTAAGTCTTTTCAAATAAAGCTTCATCTGATTATTGCATAACCGAATGATTATCTGAGGAATTATTCATTCAGAAATATGCTAGTTAAAGGTGAAATGTCTAGTACACTGCTGACAGCCTTACCCATATTTGTTATGCGTTTTGATCATTCATTTACATGACAACAGTGTTTTGGGGGCCTGAAAATCCAAAATTTTGAAAACGGTATCAAAGTGCATTTGAAACCGATACTGTTATAATCTCCATTTAAACTACAAAAATGAATTTGCATAGTGTTTCTTTACTAATTGACATCGCCAACTGGCCTGGCAGCATAATACAGCATTTTAAGTCATTTTCGCAGATCCGTGTCTAGCTACGTGTTGCCGTCTGTACCTGAAAAACACAAAGGAAAAACGTTTCCATCTTTAGTACATCATTGTGGTGTAAACGTATCCTAAGACAGGTATCATGTTTGTTTACGCAGAGAAACCATCTTTGTTTGACTAGTATATGGAACATGAGGTGCCTCCATACAGCAAAATCATCACATCATGAGGGGAATTTCAATCCCTAAAAGATGTTTACTTGCCTATAGGCTTTTAGTGCTTTAGCACCAAGCAATTGGCTAATGGAAATGTGTTAAGTCAATCCTGACAATGTTTTCGAGGGAAGTTATAAATGCAACCATTAATTTGCCTTGCACCTTTCAACCTGACATTACATTATGCATCTCATCTGATTTTGCAGGAGTTTGACTGTAACATGAAATCCTTTCCTCAAATGAACCAAAACATAGATTTTTATGATCCATGTGGATTTTTACCCCCATGTCCCGACATTTAGAATTTGGCATTCAGAATACAAGTAGAAAAACTGAAAGATTATGGCATGCCATGATTTCTTAAAATGGAGGAGAGAGAGAGAGAGAGAGAGAGAGCGAGAGAGAGAGAGAGAGAGAGAGAGAGATGCTTCATTACACAGGCTCCAACTTGTCTCCCTTATTTGTAGTGACAAGTTACCTCATGCTAACACATCAGTCTCCTGAGCCCTCAGAAAGAAGGAAAGAAAGAAGAAAAAAATCATCCATTACTAGTGGCCAAGTTTTATTAGAAGGTGGAGAGCAGTAGGTTATGTGCAGACATTGCGAAATATAATAAACATTACTGATAGATTCCTCTTGGCTATGTTGTCTTTTCAGTTACAGATGCGGACTACAGCTGAAGAATTATTCATGACAATAGCATGCTTTTCACTTCTAGTGTTAACAGTTACTATGGAAAGTTCATAAAGTGATATCAAACATTCTATAATGCATAAAGAGGTGAGAGTATAATAATATCATTAAAAGAAATACAAATGATGTCATAATTTATTCACTCTCATGTTGTTAACATGTTTAAAAAAATCTGTTGAATTTAGTTTTTTTCCTTTGTAGAATGTTTACACTGCCATTTATTCCATTTCTAGTAGTAAGACAATTGCACTTCCTGATTTTGCAGAGTTGGACACGTTCCTTAGTTCCTTAGTTCCTTAGTTAACAACATTCCTATCCGAAAATTTAATCCTAATCATATCCCTACCCCTAAATCTAACCCTACCCATAATTTACCCCTAAAATCAGAGGGAAATGATATAACACTGATGTAGAAGCACATATCTCTGGTTATAAACCTAAACTTGACAAACTAATCTCTCAAATCTGATTGGTTGATTGGAATGTTGTTCCAGAATCAACAAAGATGTTGATGCAGAAAGATCCAGGAACATGCCAACGCATTCTCATCCTAGGGCGTCATATTCTGACACTTTGACAAAGCGTCTAAATCCAACGCCCATGGAACCCTTTAGCGTCAATATAACACGCAGAGAGATGGGTAGGTTTAGGTATGGGGTAGGGTTAGGGTTAGACCGCTAGGAGGCGCCAGGTTTTGAACTGAAGAATGCTTTAACTGTTTTTAAGTTGGTAGGGTCCACAATGGACATTAGGGTCATTGTATGGACAATACAGACGAAGAAATTAAGACAATTTACAGTTTTGGTTGAACTATCTATCCCTTTAAGCAAACCAACATAATTATTTCAAGCTAACCACAGGGAAGATGTTATATTTGACTGCATATCTTTTTTACAGATGCCGGACTACAAAATGAATAAATACTGTAAATTAAATCTGAAAACATTTGCTCTGAGCTGTGGTGGATCCTGGCATATGCTTCGTGTGCGCTGCCTCCACACACACACATCAGAAACAAGCTCCATATCCAGGACAGTTTCTCAGAATTGGGCCCGCTCTACGTTTGGCTCGACCCGCTCATGAAAATGAATTGTGAACTTTCTCTTAGCATCTTCCTGAGCTTTACTTTTCCGCCCCCTCTCAGTTCGGCTGCTATCTATCTGCACCATAGAACTAGGATGAACAGTCTGCTCTTGAAAAACAGTCCCTTTACCTGCTGCTAGAAGCCGAAAATGTGGGAGGGATGGTATTAGTACTTTACAGGTCAGATCAAATGTATCAAATCCCAAAATAAAATGTGCCTCCGTGTGTATATAATATACATTCACTAACATAATGCGCTACTGTATTTTGCTAGACCACAAAAGTTTCTGGAGATTTTCAGAATCTTTACTATGCTCACATCATTATGAAATCTACATTTATGTTAATAACCTTTTGATTTATTCCAATATAAAAAAGGTCTACATTTTTACCCAACAAGGAAGTATCTCACAATTTTCAGGTTTTATTATGATTGACATGGATAGACAAATAAGACCAAACACAAACACACAGTATGTCCTTTTATACTGAGCTTTATTTATATATATATATATATATATATATATATAAACACACACACACACACACACACATATCAATCGGTCAAACACAAAACACCCTATGAGTGAAATGGAATTCTATGATTATGACAAAAGAGTTTTTGGCTCTGAGTTCGTGGGCTCATAAGAACAGTGATGAACGACACATGAGAGATGCAAGTCTGCACTCTGTCATCCCATAATTTATCACACACACACACACACACACACACACACACACACACACACACACACACACACACACACACACACACACGCACACACACACACACACACACACACACACACACACACACACACAAAGAACATCAGGGATTTGCATTTGAGTTTTACTAGATAAATGCAGCATTAGTCACACAACAGGATGTGGGTGTTTCTTCAACTGCAGGCACTTTAATGTCCCAGGGGTTGATTTTTATTCAAACTAACAGTTTTCTTTCTGTTATATGAATGTCACATTAAATAATCTTGGAAACTTTAAAATAACTTTTATTTTTGCCACTCATGCAAATATTTGTATGTATATATAGTTTTAAGTATAGATGTCCCAAACTCAGACTTGAAAATACATGAAAAAATACATCATATACAAAACTATGATAATCTAAGCGAAGAATAAAATAAACAACTTCAATACACATTTTATAAATGATTTATAAAAATCTTTACAGAAATTACGACCTCTCTGCAGTGTGACATTTCCACTAATGGTCATCAATTTTTATACGTTGCAACTACTTGTAACTTTGGAAAATAAATGTCTACTAACTTCTCATTTATATTAAGACTGTTGAAGTTGACATGTAGTTGCAAAGTTACTTATAGTCAGTATGTAAACTGGCCCATCAAAATCATTTGTAACGTGTATTTAAGTTTTAAAGTGTGAAAACAATGAGAAAACAAAACAGTTCTTCAGTGATGCGTATATGTCCAGTGTTGGAGTTTGAGAAATATTCATGTGCATATTCTTCCTCCGAGAAGAGAAAAGATGAATGCTGTTAATTCTTGATAATGATAAGGGTGTATTTGTCTGCGTTTAAAAAAGAAAAAAGAAGACAGATTGCGAGAGCAAGTCATACAACAGCAAAGCACTGACTGAATATCAAGCTGGAAAACAACATCTTTGCCTTTCTGTGGGTGTTGTCTGAAGCCAAACTTGATTCTTTAGCCAGAGGCCACAAGGGTTCCCAGCAGGGAGAGAATCCAGTAAACAGAAATAATGGAAGACTGATAGTGAGGTGAAACATTTATAGTGAAACCACAATGTTCTGCTGAAAGGATATATTGCTTCTTTTTTTTTAAAATGGCATAAAGGACACACTCAAAATTTTATTCTTTTTTTTTACATGTTTATCTGAAGTGGCGAGTTACGATAAACTGTCATTTGTGGTTTTGTTTGTTTGAGCAACGTGACTGCATTCAAGCTACCTTTGAGAGGAAGTAAATTAGAGCCTGAAAAATCATGATGTGAGCCAGATAAGAACAGGTGAAGTTAAACATAATGTTCCTGCTCAGTGGGAACATTAAATTGACAGATTTATCCTCCTTCTGTCAGACATGCATTGAACACTTAGTCACTTGAGAAAACCACAGCTCTCTGTGTTCAGCTTAGCAGAGAATCTTTCCGAAACAGACCCTTGACTAAAGCAAACACGGCACAGGTCTGCTGCATGCACCCCGGCGCCCCATCAAACACGCTCACATACAGATGTCTCCATCCTTTTGTGGTTGACGGCAAGTCTTTTCACTCATGTTCTGAAGTGATGTTATGTTGTTCATTTACTCAAGCTACCGGATGGAGAGAGGCTGATTTGCTGAGTTACACAAATTTACTCCGTCCCTATGGAGAGATTGTGCTCATTCATATATGGAAATGATGCACGGCTACATCTGGAATATGGGATTTCAGGGCACTGGGCTGTAAATAATTTACCGTTAGATAAACACGGAGCCAAGCAAATCCGAAACACTGTTCAACATCCAAAAACCCGTCTGCAACATCTTCATAGATGTCGTCTGAACATGTGTGATTAGCCGGTGGAGCCAAAAAGCAGGCTTTTGGTTGAGCATGACATCTGTGAAATGTCTTTATGGAGGATGATAAACAGCAAGCCTTTAATTCGACTTCCGCTCATAAAATTTCACGGATACATACAGTATAATATGGAAGTTACTACATGAATCAGCAGTTGTCCGAGTCAATTTGGACGAAGGAATAAATGAGAATGGAGTTGAGGCGTTCCATTAGCAGGTTCATCAACGGCGTGCGGCGTGGTACCCAAAATGTATTCCTTTCAAGTCATTAAGTCTCCCACAGAGTCGGATTTAAAGTTAGTCACAGTCTTTTGTCAGACGGTGCCTGAGGTGAAATCCCACAGTTTCTGACGTCTCCGATGCTTCCGAACGTTTCTGTGTAATGGCCACATAAGAACTTAGATGCACTGCGGATCTCGATCTCTGGGAGCAAATGAGGACGGGGTCATTCATCTCTGAAATTACATGTCCTGAGAAAACATTCCCTGCACTTTATTTCAATCAGGACCCAAGGATTGTAAACAATGGACATAAAAGCCAGCGGTGATAAATCGCTCTGTTCGGTTACATATGATTCCAGGCTCTTTTAGGGACTTACTTGATCAAATTTTCAATTGATCCTGTCATCTCTCTCCATTCTGTTGTATGAGAGTATTTCAAGTGATGTAATTTCAGAATGGATCCCCATGGGGGTTTCACTTTATTTTGATGGTCCCTTTAACACATTCGGTTGTCTATAAGTAGCATTGCACCTACACGTCTACTAACTCTCATTAGAGTGTTAGTAGAGAGCATTAGTAGACTGGTAGGGTTAGGAGATTAAGTTGACATGTAGTTGAAAAGTTACTTGGAGGAGCATCACAATAAAGTGTTAGCAGATATTAAGCAGACCGTCTACTAGTACTCTAATGAGAGTTAACTGATATGTAGTTGCAAAGTTACTTATAGTCAACAGAATGTGTTACCTAGATGGGTTTTAATTCATGTTTAAAAATGTTTATCAAATTAATATTCAGATTCATAAACAGAATACATTATTATATATATATATATATAAGGCCAGTATGAAGGACATGATAGATCAATTAATGTGGACTTTTAAAAAAAAAAATTTATTTTAATTGATTAATAGAATTTTATTTGTTAAGGATTGTAAAAAAAAAAAAAAGATCATTTAAGATATTACATTATTGTGGGAGATAAAAGCATTAAAAAGACATGACTAGATTAAATTAATGACTAGACATTTATATATAACATTGTCTATAAACAGACAAATGTTGATCAATCTGATTCATTATTTGAATCAAAAGGTTGAGTTAGAAGTATTTTATTCAATAATAGTTAATGAAACAAGCCCTATAGTTTTTAAGATGCAGAACCAACAAACATTAATTCAGTCCAGATTTGTTTCACAGAAAGGAAAACAGATACTAGTGCGAATAATCTCAGACAAATCGGCCCCCATAAAGTCTCATCTCTAGCTATTAGGCTTTCAGATTTCACATATCAGACATTCAGGCTGATGTTACTAGTGTAGAGAATAACCAGTCAGGTCAGGGCCCTTCGTGTGCCAGCATGACTGACTTGGCAATATGAAAGCCCAATAATGTGATGGAGAGGCAATTTACCGCAGCTCTCCATCTTTCTCTATGACCTTTCCTCAGATGTCTGTAATGTATGTGTGTGTCTCCCACCACAGTAAATAATGCCGTGCTGGAATCTGGGACCTTTCAACTAACCTGTGCTCAGCAACCGCCTTGCACCTCCCATCATCAGGAGGGAGAGGGAAAGATTGATGCCAAAATTCAGCTCAGTCCGCCCACAAAAACATCACTGTTGCTGCAAAATGCAGAACCCATTATTTCCCCCCCAAAAAAAACTGATATTGCGACGGAATTCATCAGGTTGTATGATGAGTGACAGGAGCATTAATGCGAATACGTTACGCCACAAGCATACGGATGAACACCCAGGGGACAATTTGGGAAAGAAACTTTACAAGCAAATGAGCCACATTTCGAGACGCATTTCAATTATCATTGTAAAGGGTTTGACCCGTGTCTCACTTCGAGGAGATGAATTCGCTTATAGAACAAATCCATCTTTTGAATCATCCCTCAGTAAAGACCAAAGAAAGCTGATGAATATTTGATGCGACCTCTGCGTGGGAACTCAAAACTCTGCAATCATCAGATGTGCTCTCAGGTGTTGAAATTATCAATAGGAATCTGCTATATTTCTGCGTTTCCTCGAATTCGCCTCAAATTTCTCTGCCCTTGTTCGGTCTCCAGTCACCCATTTCCGCACAACATGCAAAAAAAGAATCACAGAATCATGTCACTTAACGGGCGGAAAGGTCCATTATCCGAGGACATTTCGAAACCGTTAATTTCATCGGCTCGTTCGGCAAGTGGCCATCCGGCCTGCTCTTTATCTACTAAGAATAGCCGGCACAGGAGATGAGGAGCTGCAGCTGTTCTTCCTGAATCTCATTTACCTGCTGTCATGTCCCTGCTCTGAGACCACATCAGTAATTAATAGGGTTTTTTTTTTCCACTGGCATCATCAGGAGAAGCCCCTCCAGCCACTTTCCCCAACTGGCGGCGGGACGAGCGAAACAAAAGCAGCGGTTCTCTGGAGACACGTTGGCGAAGCGACAACTTTGAGGGATCGCTGAAAAATTGAAAAGGTTGCGGAGGCTGGTTTGGGCTAGAAATTAAAAGCAGCCAGGCCATCCACGAGAAGCCAGCAGTGTTGTTTTAATCATTGATTGATTTACAGCTTCACTTTCGTGGCTGATCTTACCCTGCCATTATACTCTCGGTGCACACTGTCGCTTCCACAATGGGATTCTGAAGAAATGCATTCTTCATGGGATGCAATCCAAAAGCCTATCTCCTCTTAATAGCAGCACAAGATTCTGCAAGGATACGCCCTATGAAGTATGCATGGCGCGGTCCATACGCGTTTTGATCTCTGGTCTCGCATGAATTGGCTGATGCGTCGCTCTCGATATTGCTAGCTACATTTGCATTAGAGAGGAAGCCACTGCAAGTCAGCAACAACTTCTGTGGAATTAGGGAACACATTCTAATTATCGTGAGAGGGGGAATGATCCATTTGCATAGCACTACGCATTCATGCACACCTCGACCGCGGATTCTCCTGGGCCTTGTGAATGTCTCTGCGTGTTCAATTAAAAATCAGAAGTCATTCAAAGTGTAGTCACCTTGAGACTGTCGAACACCGAGATGCATTGGATTCCTCCTCCTTTTCGGGTTGCCCTTGAAGACAAAGATTAAGCTTTAATGGTCTCCCTGTTAAATTTCCAGTCAACATTCAACCCAGGCTCAATGGAAAACCATGCTGGTGGTGACATTTAAGCAAAATGATATTACATTGCATGTTGTGTTTCACAGCACTTTCAAAGTGAAATGAGCAGCCTAAAGGCACATTGTTATTTCAGATACAGATGAAGGTGAATCTAGCATATTTATTATGTTGGTTGTTGTACGTATCGCAGCAGTTCGGAAATAAAATGTCCAGTGAGTGGTGCTAAAAGGTTAATGATCGCATATAACAATAGCATAGCACACTAAACCTAACTAATAATGTAAACAAAAGCAAACCCCAATCGCCGAAACAGTGCTGGAACATGTTAAGCTTACATATGGAGATGTTTATGTGAGGCAATGTTTATGTTTATGAGATGATTCTGCAAGAAAATGCTTCGGGACCCTACAATAGATAATCAGATGCACATGAAATTCATTACTAAGAGATAAACAACCACACGCTCTTATTTTCAGCAAACAGATTGCTTTGTACCTTTATTTTAACAGCATAAAGGGTATCAATTATACACTAAAACGGAAAAGTTTTGCTTTTGCTTTTTCCATCGACAGATGACAACATCACAACAATCCGCATTCTCAAGGATCCGCAACGATTAAAAACGCTGCATTCTGCTGCCAGGCCAGTAGTTGGCGATGTCACTTTGTAAAGAAACTATGTGTAATACGAGGAACACGTAATACGTATGCGCATGACAGCACCGTTTGGTTTACACTCATAGTACTCATAGTTTACACTGAGACAAATAGCAGGGCCGTTTACACAATACCAGCAACAACAAAAAAAACCGTAAGAAAGTTTTTAAACTACAAAAAAAAATTATATTTTGTGAAAACGGTGACACCGTGCACATGCATATTACGTGTTCAATCTATAGGCGCATAGTGTTTCTTTACAAAGTGACATCGTCAACTACTGGCCTGGAATGAATTTGAATAATTTTCACGAATCCGTGTGAACGGGGATCTTTTCGACAATGTTGTTGTCTGTCCGCAAAAAAAGCAAAGGAAAAACGTATCAGTTTAGTACGTTGACGTGGAAACGTTAAAGAAAGTAACATTAGCATTGAGAATGAATTAGGAAAAGTCACACGCGGGGTGGCAATGGCTCTGTTTGCAAGAAAATGAGATACAGGATTAATCCATAGACTGTAAAAAAGAATGGACGTAGTGTCCGTGACGTCACCCGTAGGTTTCTGAAGAGCGTTTTTGAAGCCTAAAGTGGGCGCGGCCAGCCGTCGCCATCTTGGCAGCGCGTCACCTCTCGTCACTCCCGGATAAAAGAAAATGAGCAAAGAGGCGGGACGTGGGTGGAGCTGAGGTGCTACTGGCCTCGCGCTAAAGTGACAGCTGATTGAAGAAGTAAAGCCAATAGTTAAAGTTCATGTTTTTTCCCTTCGAAATACTATAATAGTTAAAAGACGTAACCAAAAGTGAGACTAGTGTATCGTGATGCATTATTATTCTGCTAGTTAAAAATGTATTATCATGCAGTAACTTACAATATTGCTCTGAGCTTGTACGTGAGACAGTGATTCATGCGCAAACATGTCAGTCAGCGCGGCATCGCACGTCAAGTTTGTAAAGAGCTTTATTCAGGCCATTTTAGATTCTGACTTTGGCTGCCTCTCAATTTCTCAAATGGGTTAAACAAAATATATTACCTCAGAAGTTCAAGTAAATGCACTAGAAATCCACGCTCATTCAAGGGTGTGCATCTATTCATGGACGGAGAGAAAGCACTGTCACTTGCAGGATTTCATCTCTGACGGTACATTTTATTTAACACTAAAAAGTTAAATAAGCACATCTGTTCCGCGAGAGCATCAGTACTGTATAACAAGTGTGGTCTATATCTATAGACGTTTTTAAATCTAAACTCCAAAAAGCAACGAAATTGTCAGACATCCATTGTGCATGATGTTCACAGAGGAAAACAACTGGAAATACAGCGCTGGTTGTTCGCTCCATACTCAACAACGACGGAATCCAACGGCATGGGCGAAGGTATAATGCGTGTATTATATGAAATAATCCCGAAAAAAGCACAAACACGGCAGAGATGGCACGTACAGCAGCGGCTGGAATTAGCTGAGGGTGACGTTAACAGACAGCAGACAAACGGCTAGCAGTGACAGCAGCCGCAATCCACCTGTCACTCAAGTGGCCACGCCCTTAATTATACGGAAATTTAAGGCGTAATAGGCTATAATTTAAACGGATGAGTTATAAAAAAATTCACCCCCCTCACAGTTGTCATGAAGGGCAAAATTAGCTGTATAGATCAAAGCCACTTTTTGCTCCAGGCTTTAAAGATGGGTTTTTTTCTGCTGTAAAGTTGGGCATTTTAACATGGGGGGAGATACAGATTTGACTCACTTTTGCAGCCTGCCTCAAGCGGCCAGTCGATGAATTTAATTCACTTCCGTGTTGGTCTCAAGAGAGAGCCAGGGAGGTTGCCGCTTGGATTAATCGTGTGTAGCACAATTGCTAAGATAAAGTAAATACAATACAAAGCCTTGCTCAATCAGAGACATATTGCATGGACAGAGCAAAAACACGCCAAACCCACACGGCACGCTGTAGGGGAACCAACTCAATGGGCTCAGGGGAAGCAAGAGAAGTGCTGCTGCCCTTCCCATTATGACTTTAAACGAGTGTCATATTTTGTAAAATCAATCATCATTTTAATGTCATATTTCATAATTTTTGCAATATTTATTCCATTAAAAATGGACAAAGGCTTGGCTTAAACCGCCCCATAATTTACTCAATCCCGTTGACAATGTTACAGCTCCACACTGTAGCCTAATCCGTACTGTAGTTCACATGAAGTTCTCATATTCCCCAAATTTCATCAGCACCACTCGTTTCATTTATAGCTGCTCATTTATATATGGCTAACACATAGGAGTCAGATGACAACAGGGGTTTGATGGAGGTACGTTAGACTGCATATGAAGGTTTTGTTTGAAAGAGGGGTTCACCCCATGGATCCTGATATTTTCTCTTACACTTGATCAATTTTAATGATGTCATTTTCTGAATGAATACACCGCGTGACACACCTACAGCGTATAGTGTGTTGAATGTCTTCATGCTTTAGTTCCTTCGCTGCAAATATCCTCATAATGGTAAAGTCCCCTAATAGTGCAGGTAATAATAATGAAATTAAATTTTAAAGTCTCATGTCTTTATTTTAAATTAGAGCAAAGCACTGGCCATAATGGATATGAAATGGTTCCATTAAAGGCACTTTCTCAGCGTCTTACAAAGCACCCAGATAAATCTTCCCATTATACACATAGATAAATAAATGTCCTGATTAAATTACTGTCTAATTGGTCAATAATAGAACAGACCCATTGCAGGTTATTTCAGGGTCCATGTGAATCGCATCAAATGTTTAATGATATTTCAATTGAACACTGAAAAACAAAAGCATTGAAGAGATCATTTTGAATTTCGTAAGATGGACAAACTGAAAGCGGTGGTCACAGGTTAACTAAACTAATCTGAATGATGCTGGAAATATGATTTGACCAAGTTGAAAGTTTATTTATAAAATCTGTCAAAACATTATGTAACAGCTTCTTCTCTGAAGTTACCTCATTATTCATAATGGAGAGTGCAAAGCACTGGCCTTATAAATCAGTAATTTTGATTTGAATCATTATGATCTGTGTGATTCAGTCCAATCACGCAGCAGTCCAGAAGGCTGTAGGATAACATTGATTCTGAATTGCATTACACTTCTGAGCAATGATAGTATCTCAAAGTTATTGTCAGTCTTTTTTTAGTGATTGTACAAATGTGCCTGGTTGTGTACTCATGACACCAAGGCTACAGTATATAAAACACACACACACACACACACACGCACACACGCACGCACACAGACAGCCATAAAAAAACAAAGAGGATGCCTAATAATAGCTTAGTGTAACCATGTAATTACTGCCACGAGAGAAAGAGAACAGGAAAGAACATTGCAGGACAGAATATGCCAGCAAACTCACATGTGAAAGGGATGGAAGAAACAAGCTGTTGTTGTTATACAAAGCATGTCTCTCTATCGTACAAGTGCTTTGCAATGCCTATGATGGAGTAGGAAATAGTGTCACCACTGCTGTAGCTGGTTGTCAACATCCCAGTAATGAGGGGGTCTATTGGCAGACAGCACACAGGGACGCAGGCTTTGATTATTCAGACTTCCACTGGTTTCCTCTCGTACTCTGACCAACAAACTAATCAGCCAAGTTGTTGTGTCTGCTGTTACCATCCACACTAATACACCCCCGTGCACAAATCAATATATCTATTTATATTCACCCTGAACATTCATGCTGTGAGGATAGACTTTCCAAAAAGTTATTCTGATGAAGAAGAAAAAAGTTGTGTTGCCTGAAAGGCATAATCAAAAATAAAAATTTAGGCACATATTACAGTGAGATGAACTTGGGAACTGGATCCATTTGGTTCATCAACAAAATGTTCAGTCTGAATTGCAAACAAGATCAACAACAACAAAAAAAAACACACATTACAATAAGGTTTAATCATAAGGTTTATTTTGTAAACAATATGGATAACAATGAATAACACTCCTACATGTTAATCTCAACATCAGCGAATACATTTTTAAGATCAAATGTTGTATCTGTTCACATTAGTTAATGAATTGTACACATTTTTATTAACCATAACAAAGGTTAATAAATGCTCTAAAAAGATATTGCTTATTGTTAGTTCATGCTTGTTAAAGCCTTCCTGTTGACAAATGGGACCTTGTAAAGTGTCACTGTTTAATTTGTTGACATTAGTTATCATGAACTAACAATGGAAAATACTTCTAGCATTTATTAATCTTAATGCTAATTTCAAAATGTATTAATACATGTTAATGTATTTTCAATAAATGAACAATGAGCAAGTACGTGGTCCAATTCTCACTATTAATAACTAACTATTCCCTACAACTTTTGCCTCAAACTCAAACTAATTACTGCTTATTAGTAGTTAATAAGGTTGTTGTTAAGGGCGTTTTCACACCTATAGATATGTTGTTTTGTTCAACAACAGGGACATAATTTGTTACAATGTTGCATTTTCTTCTTCCTAAACGAACCGAACCAAGCGAGGAAACGCATATCCGAAACAAACACAGGTGTGAAAGCACCTCAGATATTGGATTAAGGGATGTAGAATATGTCATGCAGAACAAGGCATTAATATGTGCTTTGTAAGTACTAATAAACAGCCAATATCCTAGTAATATGCATGCTAATAAGAAAGTTAATAGTGAGAATTGGACCCTAAACTAAAGTGTTACTGTTAATTTATAAATTAACCATATTAATATGTATTAATAAATGCTGTATTAATAAAAGTTTTCTGTGGTTCATGATATTGCACTAAATAATGTTAAATGACTTGAATCTAAGGTAACACTTAAGCTAAATTAATATTAATAACTGTGAATTATCATTATTATTATTATTATTTCTATATATGTGTACCTAAAGTGTTAACAAACGAGTTTTGCACACAAATTCAAATTAATGGAGTTCTGGAGTTGACAGCTCACTGGAGAGGAAGATTAACTGTGAATAATTACTTAAACTTAGTTTAAACTTCCTCACACATTTTTGAATTCACGCAGATTTGGAATATAGTGCCATCGGTTCTATGGAAAATAGTTGCGCGAAGACTCAAAAATATATTCCTTTGAGTTCTTTTAAAAAGATGACAGTGTATGGGTTTGGACAACGCGATCTCACAACCAATTCGTACAAGTGAGGTTGTATGAATTCGTACGAATTAGCCACCTCATAAAATTCGTACGAATTGCCGTGAGATCGGAATGGTTCGGAACAACATGAAGGTGAGTACATCATGGCAAATTTTCCTTTTTCCTTGAGGCTAGTTTAGAATACAAACAATAATCCGGTAATAATGACAGCAGGTTCTACAGAATGTTCTCCCTATGGCTCAGACTCAGAGCATTTTATAGCTGCTGCTACATTAATGCTATGTGTGCATTTTTGTAGGTGGGGGGTACTTTGTATGACAGGAAAGAAAACAGTGTTTTTAGGCATGACCCATATGGTCAGCAAGCTTTTCTTGCAGAGGGATGACTGTGACTTGGCTTCATGGAGCTGAATTGTGCAAGGTCAGCAAGTAGCATGGGAGTAGGCTGCTGCCCTGCTCTCTTACTGCGGAGGTTCTTAATCAGTGTGTCTACATCCACCTCCAGTAGTCCTGCCCTGCCCTGCCCTGCCCTGCCCGTCAGAACCAGATACAGTCACCTCACACCATTGAACACAGTCACAGAATTAGATGAGAGGGTTAAAGATCAGTGATGCAGTGTTACACCTACACCGCATTGACTGCCAAGGCAATGAAGAATACAAAACATAAAATAAAACAAAAAAAACATGATCGAACAAACAGACACAAACATTTAAAGATTGAAATAAATAAGGTTTTTTTATGAAAAAAGTATCTTATGCTCACCAAGGCTGCATTTTAGACAAAAAAAACAACAAAAACAATAAAAACAGTAGTTGTCACGGTTTGTTGCAGCAAGAGAGTAGTTGAAGCAGGATCTGTTCGCAGCAGTTACATTTATTCACAACAAACATGCAGGAGGAAAAACAGGAGCAAACAAACGACTATACAATAGACCAAGAATGCCTAAAACTAAGAGCTATACATACACAGAAACCAAATAGCTAAACAGGGAGCAGGTGACTCAAATCAATTAAGCAATGAGTCGCCATGACAACAAATGAAAACATGATAAGTAAAGTTAAGTTTTTATTCATTTTGGTCCTTTATTTACATTTTTGGGGGCCTGAAAATGCAAACTTTTGAAAACAGGATTCAAAGTGCAAAGTTTTTGTGAACGATACCATCATCGTCTCCATGTAAACTAAAAAAACGTGAATTTTTAAAAACTGTGACATCATGCGTCATTAAAAACTACAGGCCTGGCATGAATAAAATGAATAATTTTTAGTCGTTTTCGCGGATCCGTGTGAACTGGGATCGTTTTGATTATGGAAATAAGAAAAAAAACTTTTTGATTTTTAGTACATTGTTGGACCCTTAAAACGTTCATGAAAGCGAAACAGAAAACAATCTGAGCGTTACAGTATTAGGAAAAATCATTACAAATATTTTGGTTAATAGAGAATATCCCTTTTGGCCAATTTCAAAGGATTAAACGCATATGTAATTCTGAAGACGTTTTTGATAAAAAAATGCTCAAGACATGGTTCAAAGGTTTAGGTTATAAACACAAGACCCTAGATATAGCCTATAATAGAGTTAAAGAAATTAACTGTTTTCTAGAGAACAGCTGTTGGTTCAAAAACAGGCGACAACAAGAGCCAAACCAAGTTTATTTTGTTACACAATACAGTAGTCAAGCCAATAAGATAAAGCAAATAATCACAAAGAATTGGGACATAATACAAAGTGATACCGTTTTGAGAGATGTACTGCCGGAGGTACCTACTATCACTTTTAAACGAGCTCCTACTCTAGAAGATAGTCTTGTGAAAAGCTATATGCCTCCTGTACAGAATAAAACCTGGCTAGGCACAAAAAGAGGTAACTTTAAGTGTGGAAACTGTAATCACTGTAGCAGTATGGTCAAGACAGATGTGACATCAAATCGCGAATACAGTATACTCATTTATTAATTGCAATACCTCATTTGTTGTCTATAGACTTGAATGTCCTTGTGACTGTTTTTATATTGGAAGAACTAAGCGTAAACTTAAAGAAAGATTAGCAGAGCACAAATATGCGATAAGAACAAGCAACCATCAGTATCCTATGGCTTTACATTACAAAGAGGCGAACCACGGAAGTAGCGATACTCTAAAAATCTTTGGGATAGAACATGTTAAAATATCACCAAGAGGGGGAGATAGACTCAGAAAACTTTTACAAAGAGAATCCTTTTGGATTTATACTTTAAAAGCTAATCAATACCCTGGTCTAAACTTGGAATTGGATTTCTCTCCTTTCTTGTAACTGACTATATGCACATGTTAATGTTTTATATGTATCTATCTATATTGATATTTCAAATTGTATCTTGATGTGGAAAGTGGTAAAATATAGAAAGTGTAAAATTATTTAACATCTGAGACTGCACATATTTATTAGAGCATGAAATTAAATGTTTTACAATGTAACCTTTTTTATAACTTGTCTTATATAAAGTAACCTTTTGCTATATGTATCTATTGATATTGATATTTCAAACTACCCTGATGTGATTTGTCTTATCTAAAGTAACTTGTTGTAATTGCTCTCTGTCAGGTGATGTGTGCAGATGAGCACCTGTGCTTCTAGGTCATGTGACCACATGCAGATATATAGCATGCAGTCTACATACTGCCATTTTGAATTTGCCCTGAGGAAGGCCAAAGAGGCCGAAACATGTTGGCATATGTTTTTTAATGGATAGCCAAGTTTAAATAAAGGCTTTTTAAACTTATATTCCTGTTGAGTGCCTCAGAATTACTGCTTATTTGGGAAACATTTTGGATCTCCAAACTGAAGAGCACCAAAGGAACACTCCTCTCAACACCCAAGTATAGCACTCCTAGTAACTCATTTGTGGATACAAATATTTTCTATTTTAATATATTTTAAAATGTAATTTGTTCCTGTTTACATATTCATGTATACATATATTATGTATAATATACCAGGAGATACTAAGGAGTGTTGGTAATTCAAATTATGTTCTTTTATCTTTTCCATATGGACCTTTTCTCAATTTATATTTACAATTTATTTGTAAGAATATTAATTCAAAGCTAAACTGACATGCTTTTACTTATTCTGAATATTCTTTTCTTCTTTCTTTTAAATATGCTCGATTAATACCCTAGGCTTTGCTATAACTTGCATTTTTAGATAGTCTGGCAACAGTTCATTTGAACTGGATCTTTCCAACTGTCTTTAATTATAAATTAGCCATGTAGCTTATATAACAAAATTGTTCTGCTTTTGTGTTGATATGAATCTCAATTCGTTGTTTTAATGTTTCAAGGACTATTAGTTTGCCCATGGAGTTATTTCTAAAGAGAGACTTTTTATTTTTAAATGTTTCCAAAACAACAACATTAAAACAATAAAAACAACAAAAAGTATTCCTGGAACAATTATTCAAAGCATGTTCATGTTTATACTGTAGTTAAATATCACAGATTATCTGATGTGGGCAAAAAAAACAAAACAAAACAAAAAACACTTCTTTAAATGTCAGGCATTAATTTAAGAGTGATTCAATACTTGAGACTCTATGAACATTATGGGAAATCCATAGTGTGAAGCCTGCTTTTAAAAAGCCACAATTCTAATACAGTCAGTGTGTTTAACTGTCCAAAAATTGTGGGAATGCTATCTGTAATGTTGCACAGCACTCTAGTGGTCACTTGGGGAACATATGCATTTCTTTCTTGTGTGTGTGTGTGTGTGTGTGTGTGTCTCTTTCTTTGTTGGTACACTTATTTCATGAATGAGCCCCTGACATAAGGCTCCAGATGGTAGAAGAGCAATTTTCATTACATGTATTGTTGACTTCCACTCATATCATGAATCTAGCCTTACAGATCAACATGAATCAGACTCTAAAGCGACTGAGACGCCGATGCCGTGGATGAACTGGTGCATTCAACCTCTCTCAAAGAGTGCTGATGATGTATTTCATGTGACGTAGATGCCCATGAATATGCATAAGGCTATTTGCCATAACACTGAAAGGAGGAGGAAGGAAGTAACTCAGATGATTGTTGGATATTTAAAGTCAACAGGAAATCAAAATCAACTCCATTTACTTTTTTTTTTAATGCACATTCCTGGTCTTATTGTGAATGATTCTGTGCATGTTATTCCAAAGAGAGAATTATAATCATTAGCCTATAATTTGTCTTCATAATCAAAATCAAATTACAGAATTTCATTTATTTTTCCTAAAAACTAAAAAATTTGGTTTAACTCTCTATACCAGCAGGTGGCAGTAGTCTGTATTTGATATTTGATTTTGATATAGACCTTATGTAGCCCCGACCATAGATATCTATATAAAGGCTATGTCTTACGGCGGAGTCTCTATCGTCATCACCGGCGGCCATCTTGTCACAGGCAGGGTTTAATGTAAGGTGAGTTATCTGCACAAACACAAATACTCTTATCTCGCTGAAATCTGGACGGATTTACAAATGGTTTGGTTTCTTACTAACGTTATTAACGTGGCTATAATACTAGCATATAATGGATGTTTACATAATTAATACATAATTATCCATAAGTGTGCAGTGTCATAACTACATCTCTGACGTTTATAACGAACCAACCCGTTTGAAAATCGGTAGAAAATTGAGCAAGTTATGGTTATTTAAAAATTACATGCACCATAAACACAATGTTACGAGTGGGCGAGCAGCCTGTGACAAGATGGCCGCTAGGGTGCTGACGTCGACTACCATTGGCCAGCAGCGCGGACCTTTATATAGATATCTATGGCCCCGCCCCTTTTCAGCGCTGAGCTCGTTGTCTTTTGACTTCCGGTCTGTATTTTCACAACGATCTCTCATAAATGAATGAACGGCTCGTTTAAAAAAGTTCCCGGTTGACATTTGTTAAGACATCTGCTTTACAATGCTTATGATAAACATTACAATGCTCATGATAACTTTCGTTTACTCTACAGTAAGTAAATCGACTTCACCAGCTAAATACTCCTGGACAGCGATCCCATAGAGATACAGAGGCAGAGCGACCGCAAAAACGGAAGTTCAAAGACAATATTCTAAAGATGGCGGCGCCCTCGTTTCTCTCGTGCATAAGGTCTATAGAAATCAGAAAAGCTAGGACTGACTTTCGTCACTTCCGTTCTTCTTACCGCGTACTGGTTCACTAAGCTGAATAGCCAATCAGAATGATCTCATCAACTAGCTCAATAGCAAATTCAACATAGGCTACTCAATCGGCTGAAAACAGCCAACAGTGTTCCGGCTTGTGCCAACAGTGCAAAAAAAAAAACCTCACTTGTATTTTATAGCATTCCATCCATACTACCGAAAGAAATTAAGATGTAGGCTACATGAAATCATTTAGTGCCAGTATTTAGTAAGAAAGAAGTGGCTCAGATAGGATTCTAACTAGTCCAAAACTTTCTCTCAAATCCTAATCTAACCCTATATTTTTTTACCCTTATCGTGTTGAACTCAAAATAAATAAAACAATTAATCACAAAGTAAAATTGATTGTAAATGTGTTGGGTTTTCCCGTAAATTCCCCATCCCACAGATGTGTGCAGGACAGACACAGATGACTGTTGCCAGGGGTGGGTTGTCTCATCAATGGAGCAGAAAGTATTCTGTGAGGTAACCGACCCATGGCAGCTCTCATTAACCCCTGGTGAGTGCACTCTTTCAGGGATATGTGGGTCTTCGCTGCGCCCCGAGCCTTAACTCAGACTCTTTGAATCTGACAACACACATTCTGACAGGAAGCTGCACTCCACACATATGAAAGACATATCAAGATGTCCAAAACATACATATCTTCTTTATCTACATCAGTTTTCTTTGATTAAATTAAAGGGATGATTCAATCAAAAAGAAAAAAGTTCAGTCATTATTTTACTCAACCAAAAATTGTATCCAGCAACAACATGAAATTTTAATTTTCGCCTGAAATATTCCTTTAAATTCTATAATCTATGGAGTACAGGCAGCATTTGGTGCTTAATGTTTCCCATGTCTCGATTCTGACAAATCAATATGAATACTTACAACATGAATGAAACATTTTAATTATCACGTTTTAAGTTATGTCTCCCAACCTGAAAAATGCCATGTCCATCATGTCTGTATATAATCGTGTTCTCATTCAGAACTTCAATGAAAGGGAGTCTGAACAAAAGAGTGTAGGTATGTGGCAAAATATGAGGCTCACACAAGGATAAAATGTACCTCTAATTAAATCCCACAAGCCAATCAGACTTATCTTCCTGCTGCGGGAACAGAAAGAACCCAAACGACATGCATATTTCCAGCAGAACATAAAAGAGATATTAAAATGATAGTCCTCTTCTGTGGGAGGTGTTCATGAACAATGAATGTGCTTGTTCCTTCCTTTTATCGACCATGATAGGCATTTCGTTAGCTCCTTCCTCAGCCTCCGGAGCACAAAACCCATAAAGCTTCTGATTGGTGCCTCTTTATAGCACTTTGAACAGAAAATCACTTCACAGCATGTTTATAACATGCATGCCCATTTTACCTAATGCTAATAGCTAAGAGTGATTATGCTGCTTTAGAGGAAAAATGCCACATTAGAGATTCGTTTTGGCAAATAAGTTTCACTTTACATGATGGCAAAAGATCAAGGAACCATCATATCTCAAGACCTTTTGTGTTATTATGACAGAACAACTGATGGTCTCGTTGTTTTATCCATACAAGACCATGCTGAGAAAGTGTCTAATACATTTTTTTACAACCTTGGAAATTTCTCAAAGGGTTTTGATCGCTTGGTGCAGGGGTTTTTCCAAACTTTTTTTGTTGTCACCTTGTCACCTTCCTGTTGTCATGTGCGTATTACGTTGCTTCCTGATATCATGTGTGCAAACTATAACCTACATTTATATAAAACATTTAGGTCCGGTCGAACGATGTATTAATTAAATTCAGATTGGATTATGTTGGTAATAGGCACTTACCCAACGCTAAAATAAGTTTTGTGCCTCTAACAAGGGCTTTCGACCTTCTTTTTGAACTGAATGGAATGTGGAAAACACTTGAGTTTTTCCACATACTTGTCCCACCACCTAGAACGCAAGTATATACTTTTTCAAGCGCCTCCATACTTATAAAACTGCGGAAAACTACTTTTAAACAGGAAATGACTAATAATTACATACATATTTACAGCGGGTCTATTCGCACGGGATTAGCATTACCTGAGGTCATGTTTCCTGACCTTTTTACAGAAGGTAAATGTCACTGGAATCTTTACCGACATTTGACACATGATTACTGAGATGGCACATTCAGACAGGACTAAAATCACTGAGAAGCTCTGGTAATAATGACTTTACCCCACCTCTACATGTTAAACTAATCCCGTCGGAATAGGGCTTATATTGTGGTTATCGTGCAGATCTTACTGGGATCATTTTGTACAGTCTGACGAGCAACAATCACAAAGGACCGTAAAATCATACAGTGCACACCTGGGTTTAGTCTTGGTTCAGGCTTCAATAAATGGCCGAAAATAGGATGAAAAACAAACTGAAATTAAGCTACAACAACACAACAGTCATGACAGGCTGACACGGCATTGTAGATTTCATTTTAAAACAAGCAATGTTGATGTGAATTAGTGACATTTTAAATGACATTTCACAGAACTAATCCTCCATTCACCTGCTATATCCAGATGGTCTGAGAGAGAGAGAGAGAGAGAGAGAGAGAGAGAGAGAGAGAGAGAAACAGAAAGAGAGCGAGCACCTTGGCACTTCACTTCTAGTCAACCTTGTGACGAAAGTGCAAAGATGGCAACTTCTTTCAGGCAGATGTAAAGCTCAAAGGCTTCGGGATAAGTCTGGCAGAGGAGCTACAGTCTGGAACACAAAAAGCAGCCTCAGTGAACATGGCACACACTGTCAAATGGACTAGACTCAGCAAAATTATGACACATCCACACTAGATCCACTGACAGGGACGAGGCAGCCAGAGGATAAAGTTATCCAGACAAACCACACACAATCAGGCTGTTCCAGGTGGTTAGAGAGGATAATACAGAACATTGTGAAATAGATTTACGTGTCTGTCTGTCTGTTTGTCTATTAAAAAAAATAAAAATCCTGAGCAAAGCTTCGTAATCAAAATATTTAGACTTGAAACAAGCATGACTCCTTTGAATTGTCATGTTTGCAATAGGCACAAAATGAGCATTGCTGTAATGTTTACGAAGCACCCAAGCGACATATGAAATGTAGCCATTAAACAAACTTAAGTAAAAATTACTCTAAATCTAACTATAAAACTAAAATAAGTTAATAAAGAAAATGTTCTCCCATTTCACAAGAATAACTGATTTGAAAAATGTGATTTATGATTAGACTCCGTTAAAATGATGTGTTAATGTCACTGTCTTTTCAAAAACTACAAATTTAGTTGACTACATTTTGTTCTCTTGTCACTCATCTATCTTGTTTCTTTTAATTTTAGCTAGCCATACATATCAAGGTGTGTGGTCGGTAAGATTTTTTAAAAATGTTTGAAAGAAGTCTCTAATGCTCACCATGACTGCATTTGATCAAAAATGCAATAAAAACAGTAATATTATTGTTAAATATTCAAATGTTTTCTATTTTAATACATTTTAAGATGTTAATTATTCATGGCAAAGATGAATTTTCAGCATCAGCTCAGTGTCACATGATGCTTTAGAAATCATTCTAATTTGCTGATTTTCTGCTCAAGATTTTTTTTATAATTATCAATGTTGAAAACAGTTGTGTTAAATAACAGTTTAATTTTGTGTAATGAAAGTTCAAAAGAACAGCATTTATTTGGAATATAACTATTTTGTAACATTACGTCTTTATACACTTTTGTTGTGATAAATTTGCTTTGCTGAATAAAGGGTATTTATTTTCTTTAAAAAAAAAGTAAAAAAAAAAAAAGGTATAGCCTACACTGTATAATAGCATAGGCACTTTTTTTTTTTTTTTTTTTTTTTTTGATGTCATAACAATAATACAAGTAAAAAAATAGTAGTATATACAATGCTATACAAAAGTGACAAAACTGTCACGCAAAATAAATTCAACAGACCATCTCGGAGATGGGATCTCCTCCACAGCTCATCTCAACTGCTCTCATCTTTCCCTTCCCTTGTCATTGCGTAGAAGAAGCGCATCCACTTTTCCGTCTTCGCTGAGGGATGTTAGCAAACGGATTCACATTCGACCTAAGTGGATAATTTACGACCTTAAACTAGCGGTGAGAAAGCTTTGTTACTTCTGCGCTATTTGTTTTAACAGTTTGCATTGTATCTTTGAATATAATTCGGCTATTGCAGATATCATGTGTTGTTATATCTAGTGCTCCGCTTGAGACTCTGAAGCCTCGGTGTTTCCTGTGTCGTCTGACCGCTTTTGACAAGCTAGACGGCAGCGATATCATGCGGCCTACTATCGCTGTAGCGTCGTGCTTCTCCTGTACAGAGATGAATGAATTAGCGAAGCATGCTTCTTCTTTTCTATTTGCTTATTACTTAAATATTTAATCCTATGTCTTTCTCATTTTTAATTTTTACAGTTGTGAGAGTTTTGTCAATATTATTTGGTCGGATGTTTCTAACTAAACTTATTTATTTGCAGGTGTAAGTAAATAAATAATGGCTCCTCAACCCGTCATCCGATCAAGACAAATGGAAAAATCAATAAACGGAATACCAACTCAAGTTGTCTGCACGGAATTCAGCAACTACATTTTTATAGTTCTGACACAGTATGGTAAAATCGGGACACTTGTGTCGATAACACCTGACACAAGGTCTGGTGACATCAGTGTACCCATGTTCACAACTAGAGTACTGCTGGGAAAGGATGAGGTATGGTTTAAAGTATGTTTTTGTTGGATTATCAATATGGCAGTAAAAAAAAACATCTTTGTATTTCACCATGAGCTTTTTATCTCTTTTGCAGCCTCTTACACACGTTTACGCCAAGAATGTCACAACGTTTGTCTCACAGGAATCAGGAAACCGACCAGTTCTGTTGGGCCTTTCACTTAAAGACAACACTGCTGAAACTATGAAAACTGTTAAAGATATGATCAAAGGCTGTCAAGTTTGGTGAAAAGGACGCTAAATGTCAAAGGGACTAGATAAGGACAAATTACGTATCTGGAATTTCCACACACAAAAAAAACAACCTTAGCTTGTCTTTTGTGAATTTAGACATACCCAAAGATACCTGTGCAGACCATCTTAGTTGCAATCTGTTGCAAACATTTTTTTTAAGTTAAAACATTGTACTGTTCAAGATCATTACTTTTTGCTTCTGTATAATGGATGTCTTTCAGCTGTCAAAGATTAAAAGTTATATTTTCTTACCTTGAATATTTTGGTGGTGTTTATGTCTTGCACCAATCCCAAGGCCTTTGAAAAGGGACCTGGCTAAACACCAGCACCATTAACATCACATGAACTGTCTGCCAAACCATTATAGACTGCAACAGTGTCCGCCCACTTTTTTACCAGCCTTAGTTCTGGAAGATTTTTGTTTTGTTCTTTGTTCTTTTTTTTAAGTCTTTGTTCAAGAGTTATTATAGGCCATGAACCAAACCAACCAGCTATGATGTGAATCACAACATTACAAACTTTAACTTGAAGTATTTGAATATCGGACAAAAAGACAGAGGTACAAGGCTTTACTTAGATTCTTCAATGGAACAAATAACTTCAGTACAATCCCATGAAGCATTGTGAATGACATAATATAACAACAATGTAGAAATATAAACTTTATTTAAAGATATAGAAACAATATACTTTAAGTTTATTGCTAAATGCTAAGAGAGACTTGACTCAATTATGTCATTCGCAGTGATTCATGGGGGTTTTACAAAACGTTCGTTAAACATGATTATTTTTTAAAAAAGAAAGAAATAATGCTGATGGCTTTATCAATAGCATACACTAGCCTATCGATTAACAACCTCTTTCCTCACAGTAGGTTAGCCTTTAAAGGTTTTTAAGTTATTTTTATACAATTCCTCTAAGGACAAAGTGAAAGGGGATTTTTACCTCCTGAATGCTACACTTAAACTCTATACCTGTTGGAGAATAAATTATTGTTTACAACTAATCACTATTTTATCCAGTGTCAAGCCTCTTATTATGTCTGTCTAATTGACCCCAAAGAAACTGTGACGTCTCTGAAAAATGTAAATTATATTTATTAGAAGAATCCATAAACATGCACATCTTGTGTTACAGGGTATTCTAAATGCCTGCACACATTTTTACCAGTTTTATCAGTGATGTATGGGAGCATTTTGACCCCACACAATAACATTGCTGACATTTACACTTAACTGGAGGGTTAAGGTGATCTGAGGCTCCTTTTAAATATCACAATGTCCTAGTTTAGGACATTATTCACAGGTATGTTTTCTAAGGTACTTGTTTATTTACTGAGCTCTATAACAAATTTAAGTTTATTAATTGAGATAGCACGTGTGCAGTAGTAATAGTCTACCTTTGACCAACAGGTGCTCGTCTCTGCCTGTCATGTCACGTGACCACAGACTGAAGTCGCAAGCCAAGGTCACATGACCTGGGTGTGCTGTTGTGTCGCCGAGTACGTACACCTGCTGAGACGGAACAACAAGCTTGTTGGCCTGGAATTTGGAAAAGACTTTAGGAAAATAGCCGTGGAAACTTTTCTTTGCTTCGGGATCTGTAGCACAATCAATTAGATTACCGTCGCGGCTGTTTTCACCGAGTTGAATGAGTTCCATCAGACCTGTCAATAGTTAAACGAGGAAGTGCGCGCTTGACTCATCGGTGTCGTCGCGCGGGCCGTGTCTAGTGTCTACATATGGCTACATGTCGCATATTGATCTTTCTGTGAGATGTATGCTATGGATTTATTATTTTAGTCCCCCTGCGATGTTCAGAGTTAAGTGCCGTTTATGATAAAGTGATTTGAGTTTGATAGCACTGAACTTTTCACAGGTGTTGACAGTATCAAGGTAAGTGTTTCATAAATAGCCTATAACTCGTCTTGCCTTGACTTACAATAATAGGTTTGATTTAAATGATTGATAGATAGCTTTTCTATCTCGTATGTCTTAGACTAAGTTTAAAAAATGTTACCCAACATATGCTGTAAATTATGAACTCTGACGCTCCATTAATGAAAAATCAACATGTAGTTTCCGACATCATCTCATGGTAAATGCGGTTTGTAACCATGAAACCATAATAATTTCCATAGTAAGAAAATAGTAATAATGGTTTCCCTGGTAAATGTTTGTTATATAAACTATACACCCTACATATAACGTCTTTGTCATTGGAATAGTACAATATATATATATATGTAAATTAATTAAAGTGACAGTAAAAACATTCATAATGTTAAAAAATATTTGTTACAAATAAATTATTTCTTTTGAAACCTGAAATAAAAACGTATTTTCCACTAAAATATTGGGGGTTTTTTTACGCTTTTCAACACTGATAATAAGAAATGTTTCTTTAGCAGCAAATCATCATATTAGAGTGGTTTCAGCTTTGACAGCGCAGGAATAAATTACATTTTAAAATATACTGAAGAGTATTTTACTGTATTTGTAATTCAAATAAATGCAGCCTTGTTGAGCAAGAATAAGAGACTTCATTCAAAAATAGTAAAATGTACTGACCTCGATCTTTTGACCGGTAGTTTGAGGAAGGTGTAAATGAAAGATAAAATAAATATTTATAACTAATGGTATATCAATTAGTTGTAATTATCTTTTCTTTTTTCCCCCCACAGATGAATGAGTCCAGATCTACTATAGCTACTTTCAACACTCTGTCAGTGGGTTCAGATAAAAACATGGATAATTCAGTCCCTTTGTCGTCATACTCAATCCTGTCAAATATAACTGACGTGTCTAACATGACCGTAATCAGGTCAAGTAATGGAACTGAAGTAGTGGTTGACGACAAGATCTTCCTCAACACCCCCACTGCTCAAGCCTTGTCCGGCATTTTCGTTTGGTCTGCGCTCATCATCACCTGTCATCAGGTAGGCTAATTTACAGGAACTAAATGTCTCTAATGTGTTTGAAGACAAGTAATTAATAGAAATCCTTTTACAGACAACCACTCTCATATCTAGCACAATTTCCGAGGCCATGGAGCTGCTTATTTAGCAACAGCTGCTTTTAAACCAGTACGAGGTATAGCCAGTATGGGCCATGAGAAGCAAATCTCAGCATTAAATGGAGTGGCCCAGGGAAAGATGGAGACACTAATAATAGCAGTGGTTCATTCAGAGCACACGCAAATAAAAGCAAATAGGCTAGGCGGGTTAAACAAAAGCTGTTCCACGCCGTCTCCTCCCTCATACCTGACCTCAGGCTCATTATCATCTGCAGATCTTGATAATACTATGTCACTTTAAAAGGTTAATCTCTGTTACACAGTCATTAAAAACTACAGCAATAACTAATCTGCCTCCACTGCTTTTCGGTAGAGATCAATAAATACCTACCTGTTTGTTCTGAACAGTCATCCATGTTTTCTTTGCTCTAATGTTCCGTTCAGAGCACTGTAAGCCCTCCTTGACCAATCACATTTAACTACAGAGTGGAATGGTCCCTGTTCCCAGAGCTGATAAAGAGTGCTGGGTAAACACAGAAATATGGCTATAGTGTACTCTTGTGATCTAATGCGAGGATACCGTAACCAGTAATACATGTGCCATCTGCAATGTGCATTTTAGAAAAAGGAACTTTTTTTAATGGAAATTATTGTTTCTATGACAAGATCTTTCTCAGGTGTGTGTGTGTGTGTGTGTGGGTGTGTGTGAGAGAGAGAGAGAGAGTGAGAGAGAGTGTGAGTGAGTGCCTGGCAGTATTTCAAATGGTCGTTTGTTTTTTTATAGCCATTGTAGTTTAGATATAAATCTGGTGACTCTGTCTTATACACTAACTCGAGTCAACTGACTTGTTTGATCATGATTAAGAAATATATATTTTGCTTGCAATTAGTGTTAAATAAATTGAGCCAATGTGAAGTACCATTCAAAAGTTTGGGGTTTGTAAGATATTTTAATGTTTTGAAAGGATGCTCTGTTAACTACCATATTATTCAGAAATCATTCTTATGCAGATTTTGTGCTCACCAAACATTTCTTCTTCTTATTATTATTATCAGTGATTAAAACAGTTGCTACTAGTTTTGTGTAAACTGGTGCTTTTTTAAAGAATTAGTTAACTTTTTCTTTCTTCAGTCGAAAAGAAATTAAGGTTTTTGATGAAAACATTTTTCTCCATATAATGGACTTCAATGGATCCCAAACGGATCATGGTCCAAATGACAGTTTCAGTGCAGCTTTAAACGATACCAGACGATGAATAAGGGTCTTATCTAGCGAAACGATCGGTCATTTAAAAAATAAATAAAAAGTTTACGTTTCATAAGCACAAATGCTCACCTTGCTCTGTTCTGTGATTTGCATTCGTGACTCACGTAATATGCAAATATATATTTTTTTTTTGATGAACAGGAAGTTGAATGAACAATAACTTTGACACTTAGATCAATTTAATGCATCCTTGCTGAATAAAAGTATTAATAAATTTTTTTTTTTAAACGTACAAACCACAAATGTGTGTGTGTGTGTGCAAGAAATGTTTGGTGAGCACAAAATCAGCATATGAGAATGATTACAGTATAATTCTGTGTATACGTATGTATGTGTATGTGTCTGTGTGTGTGTATGTGTATGTATGTGTGTGTACACGCACAACTGTAAATCATGTATAATTAATGGGTTTTTTTTGTTGTTGTTTTTTTACAAACCACATGTAAATTAGCTGTTTAAAAAGCATCCAAGTTGGATACCATGAAGTTGGTTGAGAAAATGTGGACAAATGACGGCTATTTTCTTGTTATTTGTTTGATTTTCAAAGTTTTATTTCTAAAAGAGCTTTTTTTCTAAAATGTGGAAAACAGTCAGATTAGAGTAAGTAGGTGCGTCCAAACATTTGACTGGTAGTATATGTTCACTATTTTAAAGCAGAAACTAAAGTGAGAGCAATATTTGTGTGCCCAGCCTTTGTTTATAGAGGAAGTTCTTTTGTGTTTGATGAAAGACCATCATTCACTAACCTTTACACCAGCTGTATCAGTAAAACAGTGATAAGGGCTGTTTTTTTAAAGATACCAGACTGCTCAATAAGTCTTCTTGCTGAGGCTTGGTCATTTATTTGTAGATATAAACATGCTGAGCAGTTCTAATTTGCTTTGGTATTTCCATGTCCTTTATATTTTCCCGTTCATTACAGCTGAAAGCGCATCACACCTGAATATCCATTTCTGTCGCATATGAATGAGTTCACTACTATGCTGCCTATGGCAAGATGAAATCAGTTGGAGGTGGATGAGTTTTGTGTAAAAGTAATTGTCAGGTGAAGTGCCGGCACAGTATGAATATACCCATCTTGTGTGTCGAATTACCAATTATATTTGCAGACATTGTTCAGTTTCGGGAAAGGTTGAAATCTAATTTCCTTGCTCTTGCTGGTATGTTTTGAATCCCTTTTCATTGCAGCCTATATGACCCATGAAGAAATTTAATATGGAGTATGTTTCTCAAGCATCCGTTATGTAATTGAACTACTGGGATCGTACTGATGGAGAGCAGAGGTCAGGAAAGGTATTTCTTCAGCTCTGAATTGCAGCGCCCACAGTGTCCCCGATGGACTTTGATTTGATTGCCTCCAAAGCATCTTGTGTGCCATATGAAAGCCAACACTTATGAGAAGCTGACAGTTTTGAAGTGGCCAAAAAAAGTCGGGATGCTATATAGAGACTGAAAAGAAGTCCCTGTGTAATGGTTTTCCTCTTCAAATCATAATCAAGTCCAAACATTCTGCTTTTTGTCCCTCAGCCTAGCAGCTGAACGACTCCTCATCCGCGGCCTTGCGAACAGCAACATATGTAAATCCTGAGGAGATTAAAGGAGCCCTCAGGATTGTTTTGGTATTTCACAGCCTTTCTCGCCTTCTCTGCAAAAGATTCTCCCGGCGGAGCTTTCCTTGCGCTCTGCAGACTAAAGGCAGAAATTGAGATTGCGTTCCTAAAACACACTGTTCTGAAGTTACAAATTTGCCTGCAAAACTTTCCCATCAGTGCCAGGGATATCAAAGGAGTCTTTGAAAACCAGCTATTTAGAACAAAAGCACCTTCTGGGCCAGCCCCTCTTAAGTGAATTGTTATATATGGCACTGACAAGGTGCCAACAGCACTCTTGGGTCTGCCTTTTCTCAGCTCTCTAGTTTTTACAAGCTTTATGGTCTCAAAGTTGGTGGTACACCTTGTGATTCACCGGCTCTTGTTTTTGGGGGCCTCACAGCTCCACCAGCAGTTCCTCTCTGCTTCAGACAGGTTGTAATTAGCTTTGGCTCCAATTCTGCATCAGCCAGCAGACAGTCAATGGCCAGAGCCATTACTGTGAGCGTGGCGCTCTCTCACTGTCAGCTCCGCATTATGGAGTCTGGGAGACTGTGAACTTATTTCCCCTGAAGGCTAGGTGAAATGGAGGACATCAGTTCAGAGAGCAACTCCCCTTGCTTTTTCGAGAGCCCACTAATGCATCAAGCCTCCACCCGTGGAACGAAGGACTCAAATAATCTGATTTTCAAATGATTGAGTATCCAAGAGTTTAAAGAGCCCAGCGAATATTGAGCCCCCTTAGTAATATTGTGAAGTTCAAAAGGGACTTTAAGGACATGCACAGGCATCTCAAGCTCCATAGTATTTTTTCAAATGTAGATTATAAACTTTGAAACTATATTACCGATGCACACATGTGACTTTACAGTAGTGGCCAAAAGTGATGTCCAGAGGGGATATTTGTGTTTTTGACCCGACAAGTTTGATTAAACCATATATATATATATATATATATATATATATATATATATATATATATATATATATATATATATATAATACACACACACAGTATCTCACAATACTATTGAAATGAAACTTGGATATATTTTAGAGTAGTCAATGTGCTGCTTGTATAGCAGTCTATATTTACTCTCCTCTGAAAATAACTAATTCAAATGTGTCTTTAAATCAACTTTAAAGGTAATTGCCAAGGCATGTACTAAAACAAAACTAAAATAAATTTGTTTAAAAAACATATATAAAGTGACAAAAACGCACAACAAAATTACTAAAACTTTAAAACGAAAACAAAATATAAAGAAATAAACCATAATAGTATCTCATTTATGCTAAAATACCACTGGTTCACAGTAGCACCTTAAGATAATAATATGCACCTAATAAAAATAATAATAAACTTAATGTGTTGTATGGTAACTGCAATATTTAAAACTGAAATGTATAAATCATGGTAATGCTACACATACAATAAACATAATCCAGTGCCTGGTTGCCACCTGTCATGAAGCTAAAAATAAAGATGATCTCTGCAGCGTGTTGCTCCAGTGCACATTTGAATCATTTGCATTTCACTGTTTTTGCCATTTAAAGCTACAGTCCGTAGTTTTTCCTCTTTGTCACCATCTCTGTTCGAAATCTGCAATTGCAGTTATTTGCGGAATTATCAACTTTACGTGGGTTGTAAATCGGCATGAAACAGCGCGGATGAACACAATGTTTTGAGGCGAGTGCTGTCAATCACCGCGCTGTGTGGATACTGTCATTCAGAATCACAGATTCACATTTTGAAAGTTTGACTAACATAAGAATTTTCACCGGAAAATATCTTCTGAAAAAGTAAGTAACATCCATTTTTGTTCTGATCAACTAAGGGGGAAAAAGCATTCGACATGTTAAGCGATCGTTAGATTTAATCAACGCGATTTACAGCAACCGTGCAAATTATAGCCTACTTTGTTCTCAAATTGTTCATGTTAACAACATCAGCATTGCGTGACTAACGTTGCATTTAATGTGTTTTATTACCTGTGTAGTTCAGAATTCATATTCTCCATAATAGCTAAACGAGAAAGGCACAACAAGGAAACTCCATAACTGTGTGAATTAAGAAAACAGTGGTACTGTTACACGATTGAACTATTGAAATGTCTTACTTGTTAAGCAGAAAAAGCCGTCTCTTCTTCCGTTTTGAACCCCTTCAAAACACGCAGTTCACGCACCTTCGATGTTTAAATCCTTGTGTTCGCATGAGACGGTTAATTTCTTTCTCTTTCTCTAGCCACCTTAAATCCGAAGTACGAAGTCTTTTGGGTTTCATAACTGGTGAATCTCCAGTTGACACTGATGATTGTTGTTTGGATCTTGAATTATGTAAAGTGCTGCGAGAAAAGCCTATACATATCTACATCTCCTCACGCGCAGTATAGCCGGCGAGCCGAAACACCTTCACTATGTGTACGGATGTGACGTAATGACGCAAAGACATGCTCGAATTTCCCGCGGAAACCCACCAGTACCACTGGAATTAAAATCATTATTACAAGCTAACCGTTTTGAATCTAGCTATGGCAAGCAGATAGATTTGAACACTGGCTGAAGATGTTTTTTTTTAAATAATTATTTTGGATTATTTTTAACTTAAAAAAGTTGCGGACAGCAGCTTTAAGTCAGACTTGGTATTTATTTTTGTAGTCGAGCATGAGCACTTTTTGTCTTTCTTAACACACTTTTTGTCTTTCTAGATATACTTGCACCTGAGGTCGTACACGGTGCCAAACGAGCAGCGCTACATCATCCGCATCCTCTTCATTGTCCCCATCTATTCTTTCGACTCCTGGCTCAGCCTGCTGTTCATCAGCAATGACCAGTATTATGTGTATTTCGACTCTGTTCGTGACTGCTATGAAGGTACAGTAAATCTGAGCTGCTCTCTGCCCTTACATCCTGTTCTGCCTCACGGGCCTAATATTATTCAGCACAAATATAGCGCTGGATGAATGACGTGCTGTTGTTTTAAGTCTGGCCTGCAGTGAGGGAGGAGAGGGTGCTTTACAGACATAGGGTTGCAGGTTTCATAGAGGGGAAATGGATACATGTTCATTGTAACTGAACAAACCTGTTGGTCAAAGGAGGCAGGCCAGATGTCTCTGTTATCATCTTTTCAGGCCTATCCCAGTGCTGCTAGACAATGACTATTTATAACAGTTGTTTTTTTTCTTTCTGTTTAAGTTACATGGGAAAATTCCAGTGTGGGGATTTATTTCACTTAAACCATTTTATTCCGTATACTTATAAAGTTCAAAGTATTTGTTGTATTCTTTATTGGGGTAAGTAGTAGGATTTTTAAATGTTTTTTAAAGATGTCCTTTTTGCTTGTCAGGGCTGTATTTATTTGATCCAAAAAAAAAAACTATTACTCCAGTCTTTAGTTTAACATGATCTTCAGAATTCATTCTAATTGACAAGTAACAATGTAAATATCTTTACTGTCACTTTGTTTAATGCATCCTTTCTGATTGAAGTATTACATTATTTTAATGTAATATAGGTACTACAGGTGAAACTCGAAAAATTAGAATATCATGCAAAAGTTATCATTTTGATGATTATGGCTTACAGCTTATGAAAAGCCCAAATTCAAAATCTCAGAAAATTTTAATATTACATGAAATCATTTTAAAAAAAAGGATTTTAAATACAGAAATGTCGGCCCTCTGAAAAGTATAATTATGCATATGTATATAGTTTTATATACTATTATATTAGTTTCACCTCTGAATTTGAATTACTGAAATACATGAGCTTTTGCACGATATTCTAATTTTCTATTTCTTAAGTTTATGTCTATTTCTATTTAATAATTCTAAGTTTCACCTATATAATATAAATATAATTGTAATTTAAAAGATGTTAAGTCTTAGTCATAGACCATCAGTAAAATCTTACCACAAGTAATAGTTGTACACTGAGAGACAATGAGATCTGACCATCTAATCTGTCTTTAAATAGACCTCTTATAGGTTAAGATGGATTGGACACAAACAACCCCTCAATCTTGATGTGTGATGAGATGTTCTGTTCTTTATGCTTATCATTTAAAGCTCTTACTGCAAATTGTTTAAGTTAGGCTCTCATGTATGATTTATTTTTTAATTTTTTTTATTCAAGCATTTGTGATATACAACTTCCTGAGTCTGTCTTTTGAGTACCTCGGGGGAGAAAGTGCCATCATGTCGGAAATAAGAGGAAAACCCATTCAGTGAGTGTGTGTATATATCTAAATACAAGAATTGCTGGGTGAATAAACATAGTGAGCAGAATTTTAAGGCATGGTAGGTGTGCTCCCTTTGCAAAGGCTTAAAGCTAGGCTATAGTTCACCCAAAAATTACTCACCCTCAAGTACTCACGCTCATCTTCGAGAAACAAATGAAGATATTTTTTAATCAAATCTGACCGATTTCTGTCCCTCCATTGACAGCTACACAACTACCACTTTGACGCTTCAGAAAGCTCATAAAGAGATCGTAAAAATATGAATTGAGCAGTTTAGTTAAAGTTTTCTGAAGAAACTTGATCGCTTTATATGATGAACAGATTAAACTTAGGCTTTTATCACAAATAAACATTGATCAGTGAACATAAACAGAAGCTCAGCTGTACTTGGCTGACGCAGGAGAATGAACCTCATTGGTTCTTGCGTAAGCTCAAACATGCTGCGTAACACGAGAATTAACCTCATTGGTTCTTGTTGAGCTTCCGTTTACCTCAACTGATGTGTGCGTTGATGAATATTATGCAATCTGTTCATATAAATCAATCATATAAATCTCTTCAGAAATTTTTACTAAACCGCTCAATTCATATGTGTTATTTTTATGATCTCTTTATGAACTTTTTGAAGGTTAAAGTGGTAGTTGCGTAACTTTCAGTGGAGGGACAGAAAGCCTCAGATTTATAAAAAATATCTTAATTTGTCTTCTGAAAATTAACAAATGTTTTACAGGTTTGGAACGACATGAGGGTGAGTAAATGATGAAAGATTTTTCATTTTTGGGTGAACTAACCCTTTAATTATGCATAAAAAAAAGGGTCGGCAGAATTCTAGTCCCACAACGGTATTGTAAAGTTTTTGGAGCAAACAAAAATCAAACATGGCGGACAATGTGGGCAGAATTTGATTTAAAATCAAATTATAGATATAATTAAACACCTCATGAAGCTCCTCTAGAAGTATGGTGAGCGCCATCTTCATTTTAAATTTGGTTGTCATCGCCCACGTGGCCACCATGACCGAGTCAGAGCATGCATGTTAACCTCTACTGTAGGTTAAAGCTCTGACAGCACTTCCTATTTTTTGTGCAACATAATTTTTCACCTGCCTGTGTCTTAAGAGATCAATTCATCAAACTACTCTCAAGAACAGCACTACCTTTTACATGTTCTTCTTCATTTGCCTTTAACAGGTCCAGTTGTCTATACGGGACATGCTGTTTAGGAGGAATTAGTTACTCCATTGGCTTCCTGAGATTTTGCAAGCAGGTTTGTTCCTGTTTTTCTATAAAATCCATCTTTTCCTTCAACATTTTTAATAGCATTTTTTGTAATAAAAAAAAAAAACTGAAATGTTTAGCTTATTTCCAGGTTTTACTTGAGTGTGGTCTCATACTTTTGGACCCCACTTATGTCTCATGTCCCATTCTGTTTTGACCTGCAGTTGTACAAAGACAAACGGTCTTCTGTGACTTCTGTCTCCACAACCTTTATCTACCTTTTCTACCTGAATTGCCCTGAAGTAGCAGCTGTTATCTTTGTAACATTGTCTTTCCTGAGCAGCTCCAGTGGTTAATGTAGGGTTGCAAATGGTAGGAAGCAGGTGCAAGTAGCTTGATAATAAAGCACACAAAAAAAAAGCTATTGCCGCCAGACTGATGCTGTCTGCGCCGCAGCTGAGGCACTCGCTCGTACTTTGAGAATAATACTGATGGGAATTGGACTTGAGAGCTCCATCCCCCATTCTGAAAAGAATGTGAAATGTAACTTTTTTTTTAATAGGAAGTGAAATTTAAAAACACATAAATCTGTCTGACCGGACGCCTACATGTGGGATTTTCAAAGCATCACCCTTCGATATGCCAGAGTATAGCGGAGACAAAGCGTGCTTTGATTATTTTGAGACGGCTTTTCACACAGACAGCTTCGATTTAAAACTTGAATTCCACGTTGATGTTTCGAGCAGTGGATTCCGACTTGCATGTAGTGAGATTGGTGAGAAATTCTCCTTTGCGTCATTCTCAATGAGTGGATTTGTCAGTCATGTCAAACTTTGTGTTGATTATGTAAGAAATAAGCACTGCCTGTCAAAAATAAGCATGTAACATTACCATGCCTTTGAAAAGAATGAGGACTGGAAGTTCTCGATCTCTCAAACTATATTAAAGGGCCATGTTGACTAAATAGAACAGGCGTAAAAACCAAACCATCACCATTACTCATTGGCTTCTGTTACAAATGTCATCATCTAGGCCACACTTCAGTTCTGTGTCATCAAGCCCATCATGGCTGTCATCACCATCCTTCTGCAGGCTTTTGGCAAATACCACGATGGGGATTTTAAGTGAGCCACCCTGTCATTCATTTGTATCAGCATCCCTTAATAACACAACATCTGCCTTTTTAAATGAGCTGTGCTTCACTCCTTGTTTCTCTTCATATAGTGTAACGGGAGGTTACCTTTACATCACCATCATCTACAACATCTCTGTCAGTTTGGCACTCTATGCCCTCTTCCTCTTCTTCTTCGCCACCAGTGACCTTCTAAGACCTTTTGAGCCTGTGCTTAAATTCCTCACCATCAAATCCGTCATCTTCCTCTCATTCTGGCAAGGTGGGTTACTCTGCATTCTTATTTTATATGTTCAGTATTATCTCAAACTGTTCATTGACAATTTGGTAGCCAAGCACAATGCTACTACGAACAACAATTGTCACTAATAGTCGAAATTTTGTTGGTCATGTGATCTCAACATGGAAACAAACATGTTTGTCAATGTACTAATCTTTTTTCTTTTTTTTCTTTTTTTTTTGCATAAAACGTATAATGTGGCAGAAGTTTCTTGCTCTACCTTTAACAAATACGACAGGCATTTTAGATTTCTACTTGCTCGATGCCAGCTGTTCTCAACCAGGGGGCCTCAGCAAACTTCTAAGGCTCAAGATGACTTTAATTTAAAAGTCAAGATTAAATGAGCAATAAAATAAGCTTAAAATAAGAAATATCTTGTTTTTTTTTTATTGATGCCAAGCTCTAAAGTATTTTACCGGGTAAACTGTGTACAGAAATACTTTTATCCGTTATACTTATCTAGTAAATAATGAATGACTAGAAAGTCATGGGGCCTTCACATATTGTTGTGGACAGTAGCTATGATTCCATCCATCTATTTGTATGCGCATTTTAGGATATTGCATAAAAAAATCGATGGTTAGAAATGGTAAGATGCGCAGAAATTATAAAAATGTGCATAAAAAACGTATGCACCCAATTGAGGCAGATAATTTGTTTTATCCAATAAGACAACATAAGCATAAATTATGATGGAAATACATTTACAGAATAAATCCCTCGATGTGCAACTTGCGTGACTGCCTCAACAGTGGAAGTGATTGGATAACTCTCGATTTTCTTCTCTTGAACATGTGGGATGAAACGCTGCTACTTGTAAAAAATTTTGTATTATTTTTAAACGATATTCCAATTTTGTTCACAAGTTAAGTAATGCAATTTTCAATGGAAATGTAGCTAGTGGGGGCCATAGAGTAAAAAAGGTTGAGAACGACTGTCCTATTAAATTTTTTTCTTTGGGTGTCTTTTTCTCAGGTATGGTATTGGCCATTCTGGAGCGTTGTGGTGTGATCCCAGAAGCTCTGATGATTGATGGTCATGAGGTCGGTGCTGGTACAGTGGCAGCTGGTTGGCAGAACTTCATCATCTGCATCGAAATGTTCTTCGGTGCCATCGCCCTCCGCTACGCCTTCACCTCCAGTGTGTACCTCGAGAAGAAGAGTGAAACACCAGGTTAGAAGCTTGAAAATCTGACACTTTGGAAAAACAAAGCAGAACTTTTAAACTTGTTTTTTAAAGGAAAGTTTAGATGATCTTAGAAACATGTCTCAGCAAGCCTTCATGAGGCAACTTGAAGTTTTCTTCCTCAGGAGGGTTATGACTCACAGTTCAGAAGACTGTTGGAAATCATCAAAAAAACCTCCTGTGTACTGAGAAACTCAGACCTGTGGCATGTCGAATGATGCTACCTTCAGCGGGTGTTTTTCTTGCTGTAAAACTTTCTGTTGTGAATTTAACTTGCAGCATAATGAGGTCTGATAACAAGGAATAGTTTAGCCAAAAATGACAATTCTGTTATTCACAGTCAAGTTTGCAGTAGGGATGTCACGATATCAGATTTTGGCTACATGATTATCACGTCAAAAATAATTCACGGTAACGATATTATCGCAAGAACTAGCGATTTTGAAGATAATAATGTTATCGTTAAATGTATTTTGTGTTCTCTTTTTTTTGCTCATTGAATCGCACTCAAAATGCAAGTTTAGTTATTCAAACTAGTCACATTTATTTATATAGCGCTTTTTACAATACAGATTGTTTCAAAGCAGCTTTGTAGAGAAAATGGTGTCAATGCAGGCAGATCAATATTATTGTTGAAAATTAAATCTCCATCAGGTGGCAGAATGGAGAAAAAAAACCTTGGGAGAACCCAGGCTCAGTCGGGGGCCAATTCTCTTCTGGTCATTGAACGAACAGTGTATGATTATGATTCAGGCAGCATTACAGGTCAGAAGTCAGATTGGATTGGAACAATCCGAATATTATCCAGATCCGTCTGGTTGAAGATCAGAGTAATCACGCCGGTAAACACAAGAGAATTTTATTTCAGACGCAGTCCCTGTCTTTTTTTCGAAATACAAAAAACTCCCACACTGGAGAACTTAATATTTCAAGTGTGGGTAGAGTGGCTCGATTTCGTCTGTCATCTCTTCTGACAGGATTTTGTGCATCAGTAGAAGCTACACTGCGTCGTTGCTATTTCGTTTTTTTTTTTTTTTTTTTTTTTGATGGCAATCAGCATTAAGGTGCAATACTGCCTTCTACTATATTGGAGTGTCAATCAGATGACGCTCAATTATTTACTATTACCTAATAGCAGGCAGTATGCTAGTAGTATATCATTCTGATTGTAATACTTAGAGCTACAAAAGCCTATCCACGCTTAACGGATTAGTCATATTCTGTCGCTTGTGCTTTTCAAGGTGTTGAAGAATAGTTCGGTTTCAATTTCCACCAATTTAAGCTGTAATGTCAGTTCAGCTGCTGAATGTTAAAAGCTGCATTAGATGTGTGTTCTGACTTCAAGAGGCCTCCATGAAATATAACTTGACTGTCAGTCAGATATGCATGTTTCAAGCCTTGTGTCAGTTTGCATGTTAATATTCTTCTTAGCGCAAGGTCTTCTTTCACAGTGGGCGTATTGCAGATTTCTACTTAACCGTTGTAGGAGAAAATCTCCCTTGTGTTTTTAACCGTAGTTTAACACTGAGCTCAAAGGGTGAAGTCACTGCTGGTTTCATAACCTTTCACTGTTAATAAAAAGGTCACGACTGTCATGAAGCCTGTTAGGTAGAGCAACCTTCCAGGATGGCCTTTTCTCCCTGGCGGACCACCTGTGAAGAAGCTTAGGACAGTTTCGTGATCCAGAGTTTTCACCCTCCATGGGGCCAGGTCCCAAAACATCCATCCGTTCACCGTACAGTTTTCAGGCTGGCCGCTGGAGAGCAACAAGCACAGTTCAAGCGTTTCTCATACAGGAGGTCAGAAACTTTCACCCCTCTAGTGGCAGCCTGCCGTCACCTTTGTACAAGCTCTCATCCATCATCCACAAGGCAAGATGCAGTTTGCTGGAACTCATCATATTGCAGTGTATCAGGCTGTACTCTGTAACCTCATTTAATACATCCACAGCTGAGATAAATCTGGGAATTGTGGGATTTCTTTCCTGGCTTCTCCAGCCTGTCGTAGATATATGAAGCAGAAGAGTGATTTGGCAAAGACTTCAGTGGAGGGGAGCAGTGCATTGCTAGTGGTCCCATCCCGGTTTCTGTTTTGTGAACAGCTGGGTTGGACCTTGGCGGTGCCTGTGGTGATGTGCTCACAAGAGTGAGGATAACTGCAAGATTGCATTGTGTCGAAATGTCACTGGCTGTTAGTGTTAACGGATTGTGTAATCCAGACAAACAAAATACCTAAAAATTGTTATGCTTTAACTTGGGTATGTTTTTTTTTATTGTTCATTAGACATTGCCTTTCTGTTGAAAGTGGGTGGGATGGATTAGTGGATTTTAGTTGGATTTTTTTTTTTTTTTAAGTCTGCAACAAACAAAAAAAAACATTTATGTTTTATCCTGCACCCACCCACAACTTTCATGTTTTGTCCGGCTCCCTCCCACAAAAGGCTGCAGGTAGAGGTCTTTGCGAGATTTCATTCCCTCTCTATTTTAAGCCATTTTTTTCCAGTTCCTCCCCACGGACAACACTTGTGTTTGTGTTATCAGACAAAAGGATGCCTTCCTTCGCTGTTGCCTACAGTTGAAAAACAGTGAGAATATCCAACCCTGTACCATTTGTTTTTATTGTTGAATAAATTAATAACACGCATAACATCCTCCTTATAAGTACATTCTGTACCTTAAAAACAAAATACATTTAAGTAGATATTTATGCTTCACGGGAGTCCCACAAGTAATTTCTTTCCCCCTGCTTTCTGTGTGCACATAAATATCTTCCCTCCTACACTGAGCAATTCAACTTGTCCCAGGCCACAATCCCGGTCCTGTGGATAATGTGTTAGTCCTATGGGAGTGAAGACCTCTAGATTAGAAAAAGGCCTATATGTTCACCTCAACATAGAGTTGTGATGTACTGGGTTTTAATGATGAGCCTGTGTGCGAAACTGCCTCTTTATTTCCTTCCTCGAGTCTCATGTCCTAAGTTTTTAAGTCCTAAGTCTCAGATGTCATCAAAAATATGTTGTGATGTTTGACGCTTTTATCTATTGTTTTGTTTTGTAGAGAATGTAGCACCTATGCACAGCATATCCAGTGGCCTGAAGGAGACCATGAACCCTGGGGACATGGTTCAGGACGCAATCCACAACTTCTCCCCTGCCTACCAACAGTACACCCAGCAGTCCACCCAGGAAGTGGTGCAACCCAACATGAATGGCAAACCAGGGATCAGCACCTCCAAGAGTGTTAAGAAATCTGACAAAGTGATGCTGATCGACACGGATGATGAGTTCTAGTGCCCCATCTGTCCTGATCTTTCTATTTATTTAATCCAGAACTAATTTGACTCTTTCTAACTACTTCTAATGAGGAGACTAATCATGTAAATCATGCTCATGATTTTTTTTAAAAAGAGAACTCATAAAGGGGATCTGGATAGTTTCCTGACATGGAATGAAGGTAGACCGGGTCATGTAGGGGTTGTTTTGTTTTCCTTATTGTTGTCCTGAGCTCATCCTGTAGTGGCGGATGATCCTGCCCTATAGAGAAGATTCCCTTCTCTCCTCCAAACCTTTCTGAGGCATGGCTGATCAACGTGAGGCACACGGAGCCGTTCAGATTGGGGACTGACACTTTAGGGAGCCATTCTTGCATCTGGTCGATTGAAGTATTTGCTCAGCGGCTCTCTGCTGGGTCTCAGGACGAATTGAGCTGGCTTTGGAGATCGCACTTCAAACTGTTGTCTGCAGATCTTTGAAACCTTTGTATCAGTCATGCCACACTGACAGCGCACTGTCCCTGCTTTGATTTGGAGGTTCATTAATTTTCACACCAGGCCTTCAAAAACAGTGAGATCTGATGCAAAAATGCAAGTCTCAGCCATTGCAAATAATGTGTATTCAGCCGTTGTTTGGTTGATTAAAGCTTTAACCTGTGACATCTGAAGTGTAAAGTGGCACAAGTGTTACCGTTAATTTGTTTAGTAATCCACTGTTTAACCTTTCACAGGTGTTTTGTTCACCTCTTTAATGGTTTGCCTAAATCGTTTTTTCTAAGGTGAAATGTATCATCCAAAGCTATTAATGTTTATTAACGACTTGTTACCACTAAGTCAGTCCTCATCCGTGCTTTCTGAACTTAAGTCTTCAGCGTCCTGTCTTTTGAAGTTTCTGAGTGCATCCCTTGTTTTGACTGGATACAGATTTGTTTTCAAGATGTTCTTTAATGTATTTGCTAATCTACCTTTTGTTAACCTGGTAGTCCAATTGATTTTGTTTTGAAAATAATATCAAGCTTATGGACTTCAAAATGTAACCATGTTATGTGATTCAGAGTTGTTCTATTCACTTTGTAGACTAAATAAATTGACCTGTTTTGTCTATAAATTAGCCATATAAGACCTTTGTTAAACAATGGTCAGGAGGCAGCATTATGAGAGTACTTGTGCCAATGGTTGCTGCCTTTTAACTGTGGATAAAGAAAGTGATGTGTATATTGTATGATATCTAGACCTAATCATCTCTCTGATATTTTAGCTTCCCGTACGGTTGGTTATGTTGACAAAATCTGTTCTCTTAGGAAATAAATGAAAGGGAGTGAGATTTCTTTTTATGAGTTTCTTTTTTGATGTAACGCCAAACAAGACTCCAGATTCAAACAAGGTTACATGAGAAAAGCTTTATTTAAAAGTACAAAACAAACACTGCAGACTTTGTACAGGAATAATTTACCACCTCAAATTTAGCCAGAATGGAAGAAAAAAAAACAATGATTGAAAAGAAAAATGAATGTAAATAAAATAATTTAGATGAGAATGAAAACAAAACAAAATAAATATCAGAGATCAATGTGATACAAGCAGATTAATGAGAATCATGAATATGAATAATCTAAGCCTAGTTTTTGCTGCCTTTCAGGGTGTCTGTATTTACAATCGCTATTTTATATATATATATATAGCACAACAGTTACGCCCACGAGAACTACCAAAACAGGCAAATCTGTTCAACGTGGTTGCATATGGAAATATGATTTTACAAAACAACCACACCCATTCATACCCATTCATACAGTACTTAAATGATGACAAGCTCAATATTAAAGGCACTATTTTAACTGCAAATAACAGGACTACTCCTAATACCTTACAGTTTCATCTTAACGTTGACAAATATAAAGTAATAATTTGGAGCAGCATACTTTATATGTCATGGAGTTACTATAAGATTCTTATAGGCAAGTGTGTTATAAAGAGCACTGGTTAAAATTCCTATGTGCGTTCATGGTAAATAGCTTTAAGGACTGACTGAGCACGTATTATATACTTTGAAAAATAGATATATTCATATGTAAAATATAGAATAATTTATCCTATTCAGCCCAAAAGGCCACATACAGCATACATAGAATAAAAAAACAAGTACCCACTTAATTTAAAGACCATCTTCACCATCTAACCGTGTTAGGAGGAACGTTTACTGCTTCAAAACAGGGAAATGTCTACAGGCCTCAGTCACAAGATGACCCATAATGCCTCTGTCACTACTGATTTTGCTAACTGGCCAAAAAAACACTGGCAACCCTGTAAAATTACAGAATAGTTTAGTGACAGCATGTTCTGTTCTCATTAGTCTGAATTAGGGCATTACGATCTGGTTACTGGAGGGTGTTGTTTTGTTTAACTCGATACAAATTCTAAGAATATGAAGTGTATTTTAAAGAAAGCACATAGATAGGTTATGGCTTTGGTGGCAGCTGAAATGAACACAAAGCAAAACAGCAATGCCTCAATAGTCCAAGAAATGAAAGAGCAGATCTTGGTGTCATCAGCATTAAATCACATCATTAAACAAAAAAAAAGGAAATACAGATCACCACCAGATGTCAGTGTAAAGCACAGAAAAAGCTGTTTTGTCAAGTTCCTATTTTTCTCACAAAAAAAAGTACACTCTGTCACTGTATAGTCTAATTCAATAAAGAAGAAGAAGTGACATGCATGTAGCATTACCTATCAAGGGAACTGAATTCTGATAAATTATAATATTATATAACGTGTTGGGTATCTTAGAGGGAACGAAAGTTGGCCACAAAATGACAAATGGAACATTTCTGGGCTTTTTTCACCCTCTAAACGGATTTGTGGCCTGAAGGGGAAGCAGAGACAGCAATTTAAAATTAAAATAAAAACAACCAGAGAACTGTGGTCACATTTAAAACAACTGCACAGGAACAAAAAAAATCACCAAACAATGGCAAATAAACGATGAATACTGAAATTACATGTTCCTAAAATGTGCACTCTCAAAATAAAAATAGCATCTGAATGCTACCATTCACCATAAAACTAATAGTGTGTTGAGTTTATGAACTGACATTATGTACATAAAAAAGGAACTGAGGAGTTAAAGGCTAACGCATGGCTTTCTGCAAGGCAAATTTTGGACATCTGAACTAAAATGAGTTAAATAAACCACTGAAAATGAAAGACAATTACGACAATCACACCACTCTGAAGGGATTTGGTGTCCTGGAAAAGTTCACAATTAGAAACATCACATCTAGATCATGTTTGGGCATAAAGAGAGATATGACAAATGCTAAGAGCACGTAAGTAGCCCAGAGAGCTGTGGATATTAGTGGGCTTCCCAGCAGCACAACACCCCTCTAATGCTTCTTGCAGTGGTGGAAGGGCTCAACAACAGTCATAGCCACTTAGGTAAGAGACAATCCTGATTTCAGCCATCTTACATTTACGACAGATCAGTTTTACTGAATATGAACGCTAAGTTAATTTCTTTTGAACTGGTTTAAGGACACCAGGATTCTCCTTACCCAAGAGTCTGCGTCGAAATAACAAATATTTGCATTTTGTATACATTTTATCAGGGTTACCAACACCGGCAGTGGCACCTTTCGTGAGGAATGCTTTCTGAGCGGACGGAATTTTATATACAGGTGGGAGCTTCAATTTGGTGTTTGTTTTTGATGTTAACTCAGTTCTGTAATATACAGGTTATTGTTAAACGTTTTTTTTTTTTTTTTTTTTTTTTTGCAAGACACCTCCTGTTATCACTATATCCAATATGGATTACCTACCATTTTATGGAGTCGTATAGAGACAGGTCTGGGAGAACGACGTATCTTTAAGATAACGGACAACACAGATGTGCCGTATAATCAACATTATACTAACTAACCTCTCATAAAACAAACATAATATTTTATTTTTTTTCAAAACCCACCATGAAGTGCCCTTTTCTAGAAACTCAGTTAATCTGTAATTTCAGTCTTGAATATGTACATGTGTTAGTCTGCTTTGCAAGTGCTTCATAGTATTAGACTGCAATTCAACAGTAACTATAAGTGCAGTTTTCCCATTTGGGATTTGTATGTTTAAACTGCCGACTAAGAGAGGATCATTTTTCTGTTTATCAGTAATGTAACGGTTCAGGATAAGGATTTGCCCTTGATGTCGGTAACAACATTCTCAACTTTGGACTGTGCTGGTCACACCTGACTTTTGTCCAGGATCAGAAACACTGCTCTTTCACAATAACTGATATCATTTCATAGTGATGTATTATGAGATAATGCCATTATGTATTTCATGATGCAAGATGACATCACATAATCTTATTATCACATAATCTTTAAAGTTTGTGGTCGGTAAGATTTTTTGAATGTTTTTCAAAGAAGTCTCTTTTGCTCACCAAGGCTGCATTTATTTGATCAAAAATACAGTAAAAACTTTAATATTGTGAAATGTTCTTAACGTTTAAAATATCTATTTTCTCCTGAAATATATTAAAATGTAATTTATTCCTGTGATGTCAAAGCTGAATTTTCAGCATCATCACTCACATAGAAATTATTCAAATAAGCTGATTTTGATTATTATCAATGTTGGAAACAGTTGTGTAACATTATGGACGTCTTTAATGTTACTTCCCATCAATTGAATGCATCCTTGCTGAGTAAAAGTATTCATTTCTTCAAAAGAAAAAATATATATCTTACAATGATACTAAATATTTATTTTAGTTTCTGATGCATATGCAATATGTCACAGGCATCAGTGCTGCCATGGCAGGTTAAGTCAAGTACTATCTCACACTTTAACAAGTGCTCATCTCTGCTAAATCTCAGCCCGTGTTGAAGTGGAAAGAGCGGTTAGTGCGCCCTGCCGGTGCCGGAGTTTATAGCACAGTGCACAGACAAAAAAGAAATGTTTTTGTTTGTATGTGTATTCAGTGAGTGTGTAAAAGAGAAATATGAAAATAGATGCAGCCTGTTGTAGTCACGCAGATTAAGGCCTCCACCCTCCCCTCAGTCTTACCACTGAGCTTCCTCTCAGTGTGGGTCGAGCGATGGCCGGCGGGTCAGTCAAGGTTCAGAGCCGGATTGGACCAAAAGGAGCTGGGCAGGCGCTGTCAATCAGCACTGCGAGGGTGCCGAAAACGTGGCGGAGCTGGAGTTGTGATTGGCTGACTTGACAATTGTGATGACGCTGGTGGCGGCCACCTTACCGTGAGGCCCGCGGGTGACAGTCCGGGCGAAGCACTGCAGGGCCTCGTACTTAGCACGAAGCGCGTCCAGCTCCAGTCGCATACTGGCGTTTTCACGGGCCAGCTTGTCCACTTCTTGTTGCAGCTCTGTTTTTTGCCGTTCAAGCTCCTCCTTCTGTGTGACGCGCTTGATGCGGCAGCTGGCAGCATAGCCGCGGTTCTTTAGTGTGCGCCGCCGCTGCTTCAGCCGGACCATGTCTTCCTTGGTCAGCCCGCGCAGGTGCTGGTTGAGCTCCCGCACTGACATGCCCACCAGCTCGTCATCACTGAGCGCCGGGGCATTCTCACCCGCTTCCTTCTTTACCTGGACCACAGAACGGAGAGACAACAGAAAGTGGTCAATCTTTAAGTTAATAGAGAAAAAATGAATCAGTAAATATACTACTGTTCAAAATGTTGGGCAATGTAAGATTTGTTTTTCTAAAATAAAGAAATTAATACTTTCATCAAGGATGCATTAAATTGAACAAAAGTGACAGTAAAGACATGTATGATGGTACAAAAGATTTCAAATAAATGCTGCTCTATTGAACTCTCTTCATAAAAGAATACTGAAAACAAAACGCACCACAGTTTCGAATATTACCGTTTTTACTGTATCTGTATCTATTCTGAAATCTCCCACACAGAACCAATAAATAATACAAACAATTAAAAGTTTTTTGTTTGCGCTATAACTATTTATTTTGTTAAAGCAATTTAAAATCACCATGCAAATAATCTACATCATTCAACATTTATTACAATAATTCCACACAATTCGGTTAATGATGTAGTGACTAGAAATTAATATGATTATTGAAGTGACTAATGAAAAATATGGTGTGACAGATGTGCTATAGGGGGCATCCATATAAGGGTGATGAGAAGAAATATTTCTTACATCTTGAATGTTTAGATAACCATCCAGATAATAATAGTTTACATAATGTCCTATTAGAGATACAGATCTTAAACCTATGAACCACAGGGAAATGTTCTTACCTTTAAAGCTTTGCCCTCTGTGAAATGAGTCGTCATGCCCTGCATACAAGCAGCTAATCAGAATCCTCAAAAATCTAAAAGAAAACCACAATAAAAAAATTAAAAAAAAAAGAAATTAACAAATATAATGCATGAAAGGTTGAATATTATTTTTCAGTCACAGCACAGGGCACCTGTCATCATGTAGCCTACATTGCAATAAAACTGCCGAGTTAAATGAAGTTACCAAGAGCGAGCAGCAGAGGTCAGTAGAACTGTGTACTGTAATATCATTCAGACAAGGGTTACCCTGTTTACTTGCTGATCTCGCGTTCTCACGATGTAGCTCACTAGAGCGTTGCAAGAGTGCAATAATAGAAGCAGGTCAGCTCTCTGCGTGAGGCTTTGTCTGATCTCTCTGCTTAGCCGTTCATGCGAGACTATTTTGGCCACTGAGCTATTTTTAAAAAGGCCACTCAGTGAGTCGAGCTCACGGCCTCGAGACACCCACCACAGCCAAATTAGAAAAGAAAAAGAAAAAGAAAAAAAAAACCTGCGTGAGACACGCGCTCAACGGGGTCCATTTCAGGAGCGTCAGAATGCGTGACCTCTGTTCAAGACTGATGCCGTGGAGACACCCGGTAAATGGGAGTGGGAGTATGTCACGTGACCAGAAAAATGGTAAACAAGCTTCATTCATAAGCTCGACGCACAGGAGGCCCCTTTACAAAATTAGATCACTTTTAAACCAAACAACTGAAAAAATACATACACCAAAATTATGCATAAGACTTTATATTGAGAAAAGTTACTAAAGTGTTATAAAAAGTGACAACCACAGTGATGATACATTCACCTCATTATCTATCAGCTTGGATGTCCATTTCACTTAAATTACATTAAACTGACTTAAATTAGTTGAATCTTGTACAACTTTTACAAAAGTTGAAAATTGCTTAACATATTTTGATGAGTTAAGGTCATGTAAAAAAATGTTGTCATTACTTAATGGCTATATAGATTTTTATTTTTATTTTTACAGTGTATGCATCGATTTATCTATCTACGTATCTATCATCTGTCTGTTTGTCTGTCAAATTATTATTAATTATTTTCCTTTTTAAATATAAAATGTGGTAAAGACCACGAATGGAAACCTTTTTGAAATGTAATGTTGAGTTTTAATCAAGTTAAGTCAGTCCTATGCTCTTCAATAAATGGAACATTCCAGGAGGCCATCAGTCACATGGGAATAGTTTTCCTTATACAGCCACTGTTATATGTGTGCTTTAGACAATGTTCTTTATCAGGTTTAGAACTGTGGCTGAAAGACTGGATCTTGTTACACTAGGCTTTCCTGGCCTGTTTCATGTCCTTATTTAACTGTGCTTGTTATATTTAGCCCAGCATGCTGACACAAAACTCCAGTTGCCAGTAACACAATTCTGAGTGGAAATATTATAAGCAAATCATTAAGAAATGAAATACTTGTGGAATCCTAAAGCTACACTTTCTCCTGCAACACTCTAATGATTAATCCTTTGGGCTATTACTCTATTATTCCAGGATGAAACGTGCATTCCATTCAGAATGCATTTCTTTGGAGCACAGATTGCCCATATTCACACTTCCGCACTTTATTTCTCCGGTCCAGTCATCTGGCCTTCAACCCTCTGCATACCTCAACCATTTTAAGTGATCATTTTCTCTTACTAAGAATTCTTTAGTAATTGTTACAATAAGTATCTTTGACCAGTGAGCAGATTCACTGCCTTTGGCATGTTTGGTAAATTGTGAGTCATTCTTTTGGTTTGGTCTTAGTAAACCACACCAGAAGTGCATCCGTTGCAGGTTTAAATATTTCCGTTATGACAGAACAAAAGTGTATAGATTGGGTATGAACTGAGCAGTTGAAACCAAATACCATGAAAAAAAATAAAAAATCACTCAAGGCTTGATTCATACCATCTGGCCCTTGATGTGAGGGCTACATTAAGGGCCCCTCAAGTCATTTTGCTCCAGTCAAACTGGCAACAAGAAAACTATGCAATATTCCTTTTGTTTATTTTAAAAAATATAAGTGAAATTGCAATTGCACTCTTTAAAATATTAATTGAATATCAAATCCACACTGTCCCGTGCATACACATCTAAAACTGTGACAAGGTCAGCACTGACAAGAAGAGCTTTCCTAGACAGCAAGTTGGCTCAGCGTGGCTGATTTTAAAATGTCTCTGACAGGGGAGGCCCTTCCTTTCTTTCCAACGAGGACCATGGAATCACTTGTTTTTTTTGTTTTTTTTAAATGCTTCCCTCCCTATTCATGGGGCCTCCAGCCTTTCAGGTCTTTCTCACACACACACACACACACACACACTTCCTTGAAATTCCTTGAGCACATGGTCCCCCTTTCCATTTGTGCTGAGAACTGGGGTGAACTGACAGGGGGCCCCTCTTTCCTGCTCAGCCCTCACAGAGAGGAAAGGCCCTAATGTCCCAAGGCCAGAGCCAGGTTTTCATAGTTTCCTAGACATAAATTATAGGACTGAACACCGCCTTTGATGCTGAACATTTGATAGTCCATCTGAACACTAGTCTTTTTATCATAGATTCTGAAGCCAGTGGGGGGAAAATTAATCCATGTTAGAGCACAACGACCTGTGAAGGAAGCCACAAAGAGAGTGTGAAGTGTAGATAACCGAATAACTTTTCTCACACACAAACATTGAGAAAAGCAAAGGGGCCCCACTTTCCATTCGGAGAGCCGCATACATACTATGCATAATGATCTTACTACATGACTACTACAATCATCTAAATATAACCAGATTTACTCCACGTTATATTTAGTTTTACTTGCTAGGGTACGCACAGCAACAACACTGAAATAATACATTGAAATGTCAAATAAATGCATGCGATTAATTTTGAAACTTTTTTTAATTGAGTACTGTCAACTCAGAATATATACATAATTTTTTTTTTTTTTTGCAATATTTCAATATTTAGCACTCACCGCCACAACATGAGCATTCATTTTAGTGCTACTGTACAAAATAATGTACAACAAATCAAAAATAAACAAATGAGTAAGTGTTAAACACACTATCAGGAAAACACAAGTTGCACATTTATATTCGTACCTTTCAGTGCTATGTACCGTTGAGGTATTGTTAACTTTTTAGGGGTAGATAAGATAGAACAATCTCCTATTGTGGGCACTGTCCCAGTGGAAAGCCCTCGGTTTTTTTCAATTTACATATTTTTGTTCTGACAGTGCACTAAAATTGTGTAAAACAAGTATATTCATGTCACGTTTGACTAAACTGACAACTAAATAATACTTGAGCAAGTTCACTTTATTTCTGCAAGCATAGCATTTATAAAGTTGCTTGTTGCAGTGTTGTGGTAAAGCTACGATTACCTCATCAGATGGATGTAAGGGACATAACTGGAAGCCCCAACATCCACATCCTTTAATGAGTCAAGTAAGAATCAACAATTACAATACTGTGCAAAAACCTGCCGGTTAACATGGTAGAGTGTCCTTAATATTTCACATCAATCATATAATGTTTTATCAAATTAATACGGCTTGCCTTACATAATGACGTGCATGATATGCATTGCGCTATGTCATATACAAGCACAAACAGAACTGAAACTATTCAGTAATCACAAGTTGAAGCTGTTCAGACATGTCACAGGCATCATGTAAATGTTGGTCACGCTATTAAGCCAGTCAACAACCTTTCTGTCGAACTTCAAGGGTCAGCCTCCTCCACTATACAAGATGTTAACTCAACTCTAAGTTACAATGGAAAGGATTGCCTGCGTCAAGGAGCTCCGCCAAATAGCACAATCATTTTCCATGAATTACAAACCATGATGTGAACTACAACGGGCCTCTGCGTCACATAACTTACGTTTCAATTAATTGCTTACATGACATCTGATCCCAATAAACCAAACGAGGTGGATTATAACTGACTAAACCTCTGGCCCGCACGGACAATATCTGCTAGAGTATTGCATGCTTTGGCTGTTACAGCGATGACGTTCTTTCTAGGCTCCCTGAGTAATATGGCTGGGTAACCGCATATTTGAGTCTTGAGATTGTGAACTTTCTCAGAAACAACCCACAAAGGACCTCCCCTCTTATGGAATTTGACGCCAGCGTTGCCATGTTAACGCATGTGAGAATCTGAGATTCTCTTGTTTTGACCACTTATGAAAGGTAGAGAATTGAGACAAGGCCTTAGGCTAAGCCAAACACCACTTCAAAGCCATGTGTGCTTGTGTTCCCATGATAAATGGAGGCCTGGCTTGTCCTTGCTGTTTGTTTTTCCTTTTTTTTTTTTTTTATTGCTCCACTAGTTAAGCAGCGAATGGCCAGCTGCTACGTTCCTGCGCGAGTGAGCCGGAGAAGGCTTTGCTCTGAGTTTCTGTTTTGGTGGAGAGCTCTGTCTCCTTTGGTCCCGGCCCACTCGTTTCCACAGCGCAGCGGAGCGTTCGCAGGGATATTATGTAAAGGAAATGGAGAGCATAGCAGAAACGTTAGTCATGCTGTTTACTGGTAAGAGCGAGGACGATCGCCAGGGAATCACACCCTCCTGAACTGACGTTTCCTGGAAAATCCTGTTGTTTCGCAGGGGTGGAAGGAAAAGTACGTGGAAACGGTTGGCGGGACCGCCGGAACTTTCTGCGGATTGGGAGGAGAGGTAGCAAGCGCAAAGCTCCTTTCCAACTGGGGACACAGGAATTCCAAGGAATTTCAAGTATGCGCTAACCAAAGACAAACCCGCCCCAGTATGTACAACAGAGAATCCAGTGCTATGTGGTTGATAAGTAACGAACAACAAGCACAATTCTGCAGGAAAATCATGACTTAACCAAATTTGTTCTAACCGACAACACTCATCTGAACATGACGTAACATCACATCAGTTCTCCAGTATATGCTTAACTAATGGTCTTCAGCAATTAGGACAGGCTTGAGATTTGCGCAACGTGGCATCAACACTTCATAGACATTTGAACATCCAGTTACTCAAGTTCTTGAGAAATAAGTCCCAGACAGCTCTTCCACAGACCTGACCACAGTGTGGTGGTGAGGTCAGTCCTATCCGGACCAGAAACTGGTAAAAGGGCACCACGAAAAGGGCAGGGTGTTTCTTTGTGGTCCAGACATCCCATAGGCCAATAAAGTATTATTCTGTAATACATGGATGGATCAATAACACAGGGTTTGTTAATTTAACAATAAATTAAAAATGTGGGCAGCCATTGCTTTCTCTACTGCACAGTGCATTAAAGGTGAAAAAAATACAACTTAAAAAAAGTAATAAAAACATTACAAATGCAATTCATGTATAAAAATGTATTTACTTTCAGAAATAAAATGTATTTAGATAATTGTGGCAAAAAAAAAAAACCAGAATGCCTGATATAATGGGAAAAGAGCCTTATGAAAGAAAAAAAACACTGAAAAGAAAATCTTAATTTGGATTGATTTTTTTTTTATTTCTTACAAAACATAATGAAACCTGTATATAAATTATATACAATATGTATAATATTGTTAAGATATTTAAATATTAGAGCTGGGCGATTTTTTCCCCTAAAAAAATCTGTGATTTTTTTAAATAAAAAACTCGATTTACGATTCGAATCGATTTTTTCCCCCTTCCATTTTAAACAAAATAACTGCGAACTGTAAATATATTTTAAATATATATTTATTTATTTTATTTAATTAAAGTGCATCAACATAAACTAAATAGAGAAAGGGTTTGCCTTTGCTTTGCAAACTGAAATGTCACTGTGCAGTGTGCAACAAAGATTGTTAAACATCCAAATTATTTAAATTAGGGATGTCAACGATTAATCGACAATCGATTAATTGTCGATAATACATTTAATCTATAAAACTTATCGATCAGCGATTAAGCAGGTTCATGCTTGTTATGTCATGCCGGAGTTATGTTTGGGACTATTTTACACCTTCATCATGACTATAAGTTTGCGTGTGCATTTGCAGCCTTTTGTTTTGTGCAAATGTAAGTTGTAATAGTTTATTTTGTGTAGGCCTACGCTTATGGATGCATTTGGTTAAAAATTTAAAGCGTGATTTTTAGCGCGCGCAGCTCAAACGGCAATGCACGACTATAATGACTATTATTGGGACTGTCATTACATAACATTATAAAGAGAACAATATTGTAATAAACATTGTGAATTATTTGGGTTTTTAGTTGCCGTGTCGCGTTGTTCCAGGAAGAGCGCGTCCACAACACGAGTCATTCTGAATGGCACGTAACTTAGTTCAAGTTCACTTGTGCATTCACGTCATTTTGTGTAGATATAATTTGTAATATTATGTTTATTTTATATATATCTGATTAATCTCATAGGATGCGTTTCTTTGAGTTAAATAACAACGCGCTAGCAAAGTGCTCAACGGTTATTCATTCAGCGCGTGCCGCTCAAGCAGCAATGCACGACTAATAATAACGATGATTAAATTGGGACGGTCATATTACATAACATGAGAACACTATTTTATTAAAACGTTCTGAATTCATTGAGTTTAGTTGGCGTTTTCAGTGCGTTGTTCCAGGAAGAGCACGACCACAACAGTCACACATCTGACAGCACGTATCTGAGGCGGCGTTGACGCGTTGTATGAGCAGCAGAGGGCTGCGCCCATAGACTGTAAAAAAGCAGTCTAGTAGACTGTTACGGGAGCTTGCTACGGTAACACTGAAGGAATATTTGACGAATGCAAAATGTACGCTATACTGAGGAGGGGGAGAAAAAAATCTAAAAAATCGATTTTTTTTAAATATGAATCGATTTGACCTACCAACTCGATTTTTAAATCAAATCGATTTTTTTCCCAGCCCTATTACATATATATATTTATGAAAATGTTGAAAACCCTTGGTCCGTCATATAAAAGTCATGTGGTGGGACCTTATAAAAGAAATATGCAGTGGAAACAAAATAGGAAATGATATCACAGAAAAGACCCCTCATGACTCTGTGTCAAGGTCAACAAGTCTGTTAAAATGTCAGTCAATAATTTATCTTTTTATGACATGGCAATAATAATAAAAACATGGTAATAATTTGATGACAATATGATGATTTGTATGTATTAAAAACATTTTAATCTTAACTGTTTTTAAAATAATGATTTGGGTACGGTACACTATTATTCTAGGTGTAAGAGATATACATGACTACTTTTAACCTTTTAAAATGGCATTTTAACTTCTGTTAAACATGTATTAAACTCAAATCCACTACACTGTAAATTTAAAATAAAATAAAAAATAAAAGTTAATTGTTGCCTTAAAATTAAGTACAATCAACTTGGACTGTTCCTTTAAGTCATTTCAACTTAAAGGAACAGTTCACTTAAAAATGAAATACTGTCATCATTTACTCACCCTCAAGTTTCTTAAAACCTGTATGAATTTCTTTCGACAGCTGAACACAAAAGAAGATATTTTGAAGAATGTTGGTACCAAACAGTTGATGCACCCCATTGACTTCCATGGTATTTTTTTTTCTCCTACAATGGAATTCAATGGGGTCCATCAACTGTTTGGTATACCAACATTCGTCAAAATATCTTATTTTGCGTTCAGCAGAAGACAGACATTCATACAGGTTTGAAACGAATTGAGGGGGAGTAAATGATGAGATCATTTTCATTTTTAAGCGAACTATTCCTTTAAATTACATTAAACTGACTTTATAAAAATTACTTGAATCGTGTAGAACATATAAAAATATGTTAAGCAACTTTTTTTTAAGTTAAAGTAATGTAAAACCCTGTTGTTTTTACTTATTCATCATATTATTATTTTTTTTACAGTGAGGAGTACTTTTCTTAGCATATTATGTATTTGAACATTGGCCCACATCACACATTTCCAAATTCTGGAAACGGCCAGATCAAACATAGGCTTTTTATTTAACTGCAATATTTCAAGTGGCAGTGCAGTGACCTTGCATTTCTCATAGAGACTCATCCAAATTAATAAGTCTTTGATTCACTATGACTTTTGATAATGTTGCAGCCTAGGTCAAGACGTGGTGCTCAAAGAGAAAGCAACGGGTACGCTTGACGTGCGAATTGGGTTTGGAGTTCCCCTGTGTTTCATTTTGAGTCATTAACTCACCAACTACCGCTGTCTCATTCACTTTCAAAACCCACTGTCCTAACCACAAAGAGTACTGTAAGAGTTCCGGTTCTCCAAATGCGCAGTCTAAACCACAGGATTTTTTTTATGCTATTTGCGTACGCTGGCTTTGGATGTGTGAGATAATCAATACTACAACTAATCCTAAACCATATATAACTCAAAATTGGCATCATGCGATTACTATAATACTGATTGTAAACTGTTTACTCATGGAGCATTGCTTAGTGACAGGCCACGAGTGCCTGTGATCCCACGTGTGTGTCTCATGACAGTGCACTGTGCGCAGTGCACTTCCCCTGGGTTTCTAAATGCAGCGAGCAGACAACGTACAACATGTGGGAGACAACGTACAACATGTGGGAGGCTATCGACACAGATACTTCAGCAACTCTGAGTCAGACGAGGTCACACAACCCCACATACAGTGAATAAGGAGACATGACAAGGTTGCCCTCCTCCATGATTTTCCACATTGATCAAGATGGGACAAAAGAACTCAATATGTGCTCTATTCTCTGTGCCATCTCCCGCAATACGTTCTGAAACCGATGGAACATATGAGAACACAAATGTAATCTGACCGTAGCAACTGTTTCAGTGTAATGACAGGCACTCAATGCTCTCAAGACTCTTTCTGGGCAATGACCAATGCTGAATTAGCAGCCTCAACAACTGATCTTCTGCTGACTCTGGAAAAACAAAGCCAAATTATCAGATCTGACCACAGCGGCCCCTCAAACATGGATGGTGGCCTTTTTATATTCTCCAGGGCATGAAATGAACACCCACCACCAGGCAAATGCAGATACTTTTTTACACACTGGTGGATATTTTTTGCTCATCTACAAGTCGCTGTGGCACATGCCGTGTAAAATGTCTCTGAGGGCTATTTAGTAAAAAAAAAAAAAAAAAAAATGGCACATATTCGATTTTATCTTGAGGCACAGATGAAAGACATGCTGTCAACGTGCATGCCTGATTTGCTGTTCGTCATGCATGCTGCACGAGTGCTTTTCATGTATACCACATGTGAATTTTCTCCTTACAACCACAAGATTTTTCCTTATATGTAAACACTCTAAATGAACAATCTCAAGAGGTGCTCCAGGTACAATAACAATTTAAATCTATAAAAAAATTTACAAACTCATAATCCTCCATTTTGCCACATAACAAATTCAAACAAACTCTAATTTATAGCTCCTATAAGTATATCCAATTTTACAACATAGTACACACAACAGGGCCAACATAAAGCAAATCTCAACTGTGTGATTGTTTATATCATCATCAAAAGTAATCTATACTGTCATCCAGCTCTAAACTGCTAAATGTGGACAACTAGGTATTAACATTATAAAGCTCTGCTTTAAAACAATGTGTATGAAAAACTCTAAGTAAACTAAGTAAACTGACTTGACTTGCTTCACTTATATCAATGTAAACGCAAAGCTCTCCTAAATAACACAGTGTCATTTTAAGTACTATACAAGCTAATGCAACACAACAACATAGGGGTTAAGGTGAATTGCAAAAACAGTGTGTATGTAAAGTTTAGGCCTACTTAGACCCTAACTAATATGGATCAGTGTGAATACATTTCTGGTCCACTTAAAGGAGTTTAATATCTGATTTGGAAGCTGAAAAAGTTAATTTCCCACCATGGGTGTCCTTAAATGGTAACGTTACATATCAAATGATGTCCAACTTCATACTCTGTTTGTTACCTCTGATAACAATGGATGGACTTCACTTAATATTGTTTTATCACATTATATTGGTTCAGGACAGGTATTTTATCAACCAATGTGGAAATGAATCACATTATCCACTTATGACTAATTTTTCCTCTGAGGGCGTTGCTTATCTGCCAGAATAGTGGACACAATCATCCCTAAACAATGTGTTAATAAATATTTCCAATCACCTACGCATCACAGACACACATAGCCTATCGGCTATTCCATTTCATAAGTGAGCTTAATAAAGACTATTCAATCACTAACTTGTTAACATGTCTTGTTAAATGTCCTAGGGTTTGGTAGACATCAAGGTGGCTCATGCTGCTTCTTCATGATGAAGTTATTTCATAGTAGCCTAGTACATTCATCTATCATGGGTTTTTGCACTGCGCAACGATAAAAGCCTCCAAATATTGCAAGTCTTTTGAAAGTAAGCCTTTTACTGAAGGTGCAATGCATTATTTTGTTTAAAAGTAATATTCTCCACACTGTGCGCGTTCACGCCGCCGTGCACTGAGAATCTGACATAACGTCACCCTATTCTTGAATCCTCGTGTTGATTAAAGAGCGCGAGAAAAAGGAATCTTTCCGCGCGGCTCAGCTGACTCGGGATCATCATTCTTTATGTCGTTCTTGACGTTACTTCCAAAAGTGCTCGCCACACAAATATGTCCTTTGTCCCAGAATTCCTAAATGCCAACCACGTGATATTCCTTATGGCGTAATATTAATATTACGTCTTTTGAAACATGCCCGCTGTTAAAAGCGACAAAAAAAGTTGAAATAGTATTCCAAAACTGCTTTAAAAGTTACGAGACGTCGTTGTTTAGTTTGTCAAAGATGCACTGTCGATAAACTTTGCCTACTTATTCTCTTTAAAATGTACGAGCAAGTACAACAAACTTCCAATTTACACAACATTAAAGATAGTGAGATAAGTATGTTTATAAATGTGATTGTTTAGGCTATAAAAGCAAAAAACAAAAAAACAAAACAAAAATCCGAAAAAGCATTAGTAGGCTAAATTCCAAGTTGCAACCTTTAACACGTGTCCAAACCAGACCGCTATTTGTTTTTATAATCAAATATTTCACCCTTACATATATGTTCCATCTTTATAGCAAATTAATCCTAATTCTTTATACAACTTTAGACTTTTAAAAAAAATAATTATTGATCTATGCATCGACTACATAAATACTACGGATAGGCTGAATTCTTGTCCGTCATCGTGAGAACATCAGCAATTTCTAGAGGAATTTCAAAACATCTCCCAGAAAAGCTCGCACACTTTACCTTGTGAGCGCGGAATCTCTGTCGGGGATGCGCAAAATCTCTGAGAAGTGTCCTGGAATCAACAGGCTGAGCCTTGTCTCGCGTCCTGCAACCGAAGCGAAATGTTTCTCTGAACTAAATTAACTACAAAACAACAACAATGTATCAACATTCCACTCTGTGCTTCCGCAAGCACTGACGTCACCGACTCCTCGTGACCGCCCCCTCCATTCATGAAAATAACTTTATGCTGACGTCAGTCAGGCGGGAAACTAGTGGAGGCCAGAAATAGACGCAACTGAAAACTTTTGCAAAGTTTATTGTATTGCAAGAAATTAGCGTTTAAGGGTCAGATTATTTATACATACAACGACGAGTTATTTCAATGATCTTGAGCTAGACATTGACAAAAGGTCGAATTGGTGTATCAGCCTCCCAGAATATATCTGTGTGGTATGACGTGCCTGTTATCAGAGCTCATACACACAATTCCTTCATTTTTTGGTCTTTCTGTAATGTCTATGATTATCATACATTTCTGAACTGCACATACTATCAGTGAATGGGTCTCGAAAGCGCCCTCTGTCTGTCACAAAACACTGTTTTAAAGCAGTGTGGTTACACCACGTTTACTGTATTTCACATGGAAGGCAATTGCTGTGTCAAGTGACACTATACTGTGCTATAGACACTAGGCAAAGTTGGCAATATAATATAATATAATATAATAATAATATAATATATAGAGCAGGACTTGATTTTGCCCATGGGGAATTGATGGTTGTGGTTTGCTATTGGTTAATCTCATGTGAGTGACAGGTTGCCCCGCCCTTGCTCCAGTAAACACAATCAGAGAAGAGAAGACATGTCTCTGCAAGAGGGAGGGGAAGTTATCTTTTTTTTTTTTTTTTAAATGTGCCCTCGTAATCTTGATTAAAGATTAGGAGGGCATATAAATCAATAAAAAACAATGTGCATGAATAAATCAATTATAACACTGCAAAAAAAAAATTTTCGATATGATTTCATAGCGACTTTGATATATATAAAAAATACACAATTAAAAAAATCCACACATTCTCTCAGTCTCTACTCAACACAAATACATTCACTCTGTAGTCTAAAGCATATGGGTTTGATATCAATGTTTGGGCTTCTGGCTTCTTGATTCTTTCATTCCTAGAATTCTGGTTGGTGTTTAATAATTTCTTTCTATCTATCTGTTTTTACCAGTTTTACTGTATAGGCAACTGAAAACATGCCTTTTGTTTGCATGAAAAATTTCATACGCTGAGATGAGTGTGTCTACGTGCCGTGTACTAAAATCACTTCTATTGACACAACACATTTTCTAAAGATCTTTTAGAAATCTTTAAAATAAATTTATCTTAAATATTTATACCTAAATTAATAGTCAATTAAAGTTTGATGAAAAATGTTCTCTGTCCACAGGTGAAAAATATCACTTTACAAAAAAAAACCCCACACCTGATATTTGGACCATTCTTATACACACCTCAAAAGAGATAAAGACAAAGCTCATATAACATAAAAGAAGTGATGAACTGCCATTCTGCTTTCCTGTGGGACTTGTGGGAAACCACCATGTGGAAGTGAAAAAAAGAGAAGATTTTAAGTGGAAACACATCCTCATGCTCTTAAGATCACGCCGGCTTAAGCCAAACATTAGACAGACCTGCTTGAATCTTCCAAAACTAAAAATATGTTCAAACTATGAACTAAAAAAGTTTCAACCAGGCGCTCAGGTAAAGTATATAAAGTCCGTGATAGGTGCTCTTGGGGTAGGGAACGAAAAGCAGGTCCCAGGCACTCAGTCAAGTTTACAATGAGGAGAAGGAGAAAGTTAAAAAGCCTTTATTAAATATGACTTAAGTCGTTTATAAAAGTACACTGGACTTTTATGTTCAAACCATGTTGTCTTTATATAAGAATGGCAGTTTATTCATATTAATATACTATAAAGAGCCCTGCCCCTGATCATTTATTTGATTATAAATAGCCTACCTAAAATACTGTTGAAAAATACAGCAAAAAAGTTATTATTTTTCCAGATTTCCCCTGTGACATTAGATTTTTAATTTGAATAGTGAGTGTGCCATTAACATCATACAAATATGGTTAATATGAACAAATTTTATATAAGAAGTGGGCAGTTTTGTGTGGCTGATAGTTTTGTATATTGACTTAGCCAAAACATTAATTAGGGAAGATTCTTTTAAAAGTCCATTACAACTGAAATGCTCATGCAGCAAATCTTCTTTGAGTTGTCTGGGTTTATGGAAACACATGGAATAGTTTCTTCCACTCGCTACATTTTAGAAGTGGCATGCATATTTCATATCTGGAAGGCTTTCAGATTTAAGCGGCCATTCATTGTTCCTGTCAGAGAAGTATGTTTTCAACAATACTTACAGCAACTGTAACCAGGCACATATGTCTATTTTCTCCGTAGAGGTCCGATTACAAGCACATGTTGTTTTTGCTGAGTACCTTACAGTGTGTGCTCTCTGTGGTGTTCTTTTCTGGGTGAAAGTTCTGTTTTCTTTTGTCTGGCAGGCACAGTAATGTCTGTTTCCATGTCTGACATCATTTTCAAAGTGAAGATTTTCGGAAACATTATTCCTTGTAAGTCCCTAAACGCTCCATAGCAACAGTGCCACCCAAAGACATCGAATCACCCTGAGTATATGCGGTTTACACATGCTAGAGTTTCAGACAATATGATAAGATCAACAATATTGCAATGAAATAAATTAAATACATTAATAATATATTCAGGTTTACTGACTTAAATGTATTTACTTATTTATTTAATAGGACATTGTTTTGTTTTGTTTTTGGGAAAGTCTCAAAATGTCTTTTCAACTTCTTCAAAGCTCATAAAAGCGTAAGCCTATTATGTTTTTTGTTATGCTTTATTTTATTTTATTGTATTATTGTATTTGTTTTTTTGGAAAAGTCCCAAAAGGTCTTTTCAATTTCTTCAAAGCTCATAAAAGCTTAAGCCTTTTATTTTTTTTGTTGATATTTTTTATTTTTATTTTTTTGAAAAGACACTAAATGTCTTTTTGATTTCTTCAAAGCTCATAAAAGCATATCATGTTTTATTGTGTTTATTTGTTTATTTATTGAAAAGTCCTACAATGTCTTTCTTCAATTTCTTCAAAGCTCATTCACTTTTCTGCTGGTTTTGCTTCAGTAGCCTAACTGTATACTTTACATGCACATGATAAGAGGCAATCCAACACAATACCAATTGCACAGAGATTGTCTATTGTACAAAATATCCCTAACATAACTCATGAAAGTTTACTGTTATTATAAATACCTACAGTAGGCTACGTATTATATATTGTGCTTACTATTTTTATTTCGGTTATCCCGAATGGCCACTGAGTCAGACTCCAGTGCTGTAGGAGGCGCTGTGGCTCTTTCAGGAAACTCTCCTACTGTAGCAAGAAGAAGTAGGAACATTTGTACACGGCAAATCATGTAGCAGCGCAATAGAAAGACTGAGGTAGTTTATAAACATTATTTTCATATTCTGCTCTTACTATGTCATTATATTAAATATATTTTACTGATAGCACTGAATTGTATTTCTAAAAAGTACATTGTGGCTAAAGTTTGATGTTTTTTGCTAAGACATTAACGTTACCTGCCAAATGTTGAAAGACTCGCAGACCAGATGCAGCTTGTAAACAAACACAGAAGACAAGTCGAATTGAATTGAGAGCTCTTAAAGGTAATAAAAGGCGTTTTGCATTCATTTTCAGTGTTACAATATCAATGTTACCATCTCCGAAAATGCCATATCAACATCATATCAGCTATTATAGTTTACCTGAATGCAGCTTTTGTATGTATGACAATATCATTGTAATTCCTCTAATGTTTTTCAAAGTGTGTTGTGTTTAACTTAAGTCTCTTACAGTTACAGTAAGTTGAAACTTCTGGAAATTGTGCAACAATGAATCGACCAAAGCCAACAAGCATTAGGCGTCCTAGTAACACCAAACCATCAGGTAAGAGTGTTTAGCTGTGATCATGACAAATACATTTCATATAAAGTTTCGGACATTTCATGACAATTTTCGGACATGTCTTTATCATCCTGTGACAGGTCACCCACCTCCAGGGGATTTCATTGCTCTTGGAGCAAAGAGTCAAGGCAGTGAGCCCAAAGCAAACCCAGCTCTCTTGAAGCCACCGTCCACCGTTTTGCCCCCAGACCGCAAGAGAGAGGCATCTTCATCCCTGCCCTCTTCCTCCAGCCTGTCCAAGCGGCCCAAGCTCTCTAGTACTCCACCCAGTGCCCTCTCACGCCTCGCTGAGGTGGCTGCTGTTGACAAAAGATCAATATCCCCTTCAATCAAAGAGCCATCTGTAGTTCCTATTGAAGGTGAGATTCAGAAAAACTTTAATCTAATTTAGAGTTTTACAATGTCAGTATTTTCTAGTTGATACCATTGGCAGTCAAATCCATTAATTATCAATACCAACTTTGATCAAACTCTTTTAATTAAAGGGGTCCTTTTATGCTTTTTCCTTTTTTAAATTTAGTTAGTGTGTAATGTTAAAGTAAAAAAGATCTCCAAGGTTACAAAGCTCATAGTCCATTTCAAAGGGAGATATTTTATTTAATAGAATTCACTTTACAAGAACTACAACGTACAGCTCGTTTGCACTACAACGCGATTTTGCCTGGCTTTATGAAGTCATATTGTTACTAATTTAAATAATTTCTGCCCACGGAATACACAAAAAAGTGGAAGAGTCCTGCTGAAGTGGATGAGCTGCTGCTGCTATATCAAAGGCTGTTTTTTCCACAACTCATTTGTTTGACCTTCCTAAGGCTGATGAACTTAGAGTGGTTAATTTATTTTAAACACTGTTCCTGAACATTAGAACCCCAACGTTTATCTGTGTGCTGCACATTTTACAAAGAACAGCTTCCAGAACCACAATGCTGGCTACGTACAAAAGCTTCTCCTGAAATGGTGCAGTTCGGGACAGACTGGGAAGAAGAGTAGCTGTCATGTAAAATGTTTGAAAAATAATGTGTTTTTTGAACAATCAAGCATGAAAGCATATTCTAGTACAGCCCAAAAACAAAATCAAGACTTTGTAAAAAGGCATAATAGGACCCCTTTAAAAAAACTGAAGTGTAATTATTAACACAAACTTTAAAACGAAAATTGAAACAAACAAGTAAACTAAAATAAAGAACATTAATTTATTGTATTTAATAAAAGAACAATACAATATTTCAAATGTTATTATAGAATAGAACAAGTGCTTATGTAACAGGAGGAACTAGTATTCCCTTTTGAAAAATAAGTCGACGTAAATTCAAAATTAACCCTATTTTCTGAATGCATCTTGGATCTTATTATGAACAGTTAATCTGTGCATATGTTACATTTAAAAATTTTTGAATTTTTTTACCTTTTGTATGTATGACAATATCATTGTAATTCCTCTAATGTTTTTCAAAGTTTGTTGTGTTTAAGTCTCTTATGCCTGGTTCAGATTACACGATTTTAGCCCGATTTTGGCACGATCCGTTTGACGTAGGGTGTCGTGGGGATTCGTAAACGACAACGGGCGTCGGGACGCAAGATTCGATCGTATCATCTCGTATAGTGTGTCATAGTGGGAGACAACCTACGTCGCGTCTGCGATGCTTCACGACATCACGACAAAAAGACTAGCATGTTTAATTTTTTCAACGGTCGTCCACGACGGGTTCCGTCACATGTATGAGGTTAACAGTCTGTTTTTGTAATATGTTATCGCTGTGGCAAGCTAGCAACATTATTTTACTTGTACTACTGGCTAAAAGTAAAAATATATAAGAAAACAATATCTCAAGTTCTCTTTGGAGCATTGACAGTTATTTTTTTCCACATCTATGTTGATTATGGAAAGTGACAGCATGAGTAAGATATGATGTGCAATATATCGAGAGACATGGTCAGACATAATTTTGGCCACATAATTAAGTTTGGTCTTGTAAAGCCTTTCTTAAAGTGAATTTCGTTTTGTATAAATTATATCTTAATTTTAATATTTTTTTCATAAACAAATTGCCCGGATTTAATAAATAAGAAGTAAATATACAATTATAATCATGACATGGAGGCGCGGGCGCCGTCCCAGCACGTGAACTGGAGCGCATCTCATCATAAATTAACCAAGACTCAGCGCATGCCTCACTGTCCTCACATAGCCTATGCAAAATATTATCTAGGCTATATAGAAAGCTTGAAATGTCTTTAAACGAAACAATTAAAACGAAAATAAACAGGATACTCTCTGATTATGTAATCCATAGGCCTACGTGCATTTCTCTCTATGGCGCGTGCACTAGATGCTGCTCGTCAATTTCATCTTTGCAGACACTGACACAGAAAACAGTTTATTAATACAAATAAAATAAAAATTGCGATTTTTTTTAATAAATGTATTTAATTTCGCCCCATACTGTCCTCCTCGAGCAATCCAGGAACGTGTCCATTGTCGGGTTTTCTTTCTTTTTTTTGGTACGTTTTTCTGAACACAGGACAGCCAATACAACACTCGCCGTCGTTAACCTGAGACGGCACGCGATGACTGGTCAGGAAGCAACGTGTAGTCTGACATGTTTCTTGTCCACGACACGACAAGATTTTAGGAGTCAAAATCGTGTAATCTGACACAGTGACTATCGTAACAGACAAAAAATTAGTGTAATTTGAACCAGGCATTACAGTTACAGTAAGTTGAAACTTGTGGATATTGTGTAACAATGAATCGACCAAAGCCAACAAGAATTAGGCGTCCTAGTAACTAAATTTAACTTGTAACTTGTAATGTTACTTCAAACTGGACCTTCAGGACTTCTCCAGTCATTTAGTCCACTTTGTGTTGATTAACAAACTAAAGCACATGTAAAGTATGTGATTATAATTTTAACTGCAGTGTGTTATTTGATATTACATTTAAACTTCATCATTACAAATGTGTAATTACTAGATATATATTTTAAAACGTGCAAGTTTAAATAGAAAAAATATTAAAGTAGGTTTTAGTTTACCATAAATGCATATACTTTTGACATGATCATATTTCAAAGACAATAGAAGTAATAATGAAACTACATATAAAGATAAAGAACACTCTAAATTTCAACTAATTTCTTTATAAATGAGACCTTTTTTTTTTACCAGTTTGAAGTGCTTTTGACCATTTTACAGTAAATATTGTACTATTTATGTGTTACTTTAGACATCCGGTTTCCAAATCCAGTGTTCATATTTCCCTTTTTCCGTAGATTTTTTTTTTTACACGCAATGTGAATTCACACAAGATTTGATTGCTTGTTTTTCAGTGTCGCCTGCTGTTCTCCTGGATGAGATCGAGGCAGCGGAGGCAGAGGGTAATGATGACCGCATTGAGGGTGTGCTCTGCGGGGCTGTCAAACAGCTGAAGATGAACAGAGCCAAGCCTGACATGACGCTGTACCTCAGCCTCATGTTTCTGGCCAAAATCAAGCCCAATGTCTTTGCCACAGAGGGTGTGATAGAGGTAGATCTCATCTCCTGTGCTATAGTACTGGAATTTACTGTTGCTGCTGGTGACAACGTAGCTTATTGTGTTGGATGTCTTTGATCAGGCTCTCTGCAGTTTGCTCCGCCGTGATGCCTCAATTAACTTTAAGGCCAAGGGGAACAACCTGGTGTCCGTGCTGGCCTGTAACCTGTTGATGGCCGCCTATGAGGAGGATGAAAACTGGCCTGAGATATTTGTCAAAGTAAGCAGTCCATCTGGCCAGCTTTCCTATCTCACAGTAACATAGTACTGATACACTGTCATTGTGGTGTTCCCCAGGTCTATATTGAGGACTCTCTCGGTGAGAGGATCTGGGTGGACAGCTCGCACTGTAAAACATTTGTGGATAACATCCAAACTGCCTTCACAACAAAGATGCCCCCTAAGAGTATGCTGCTCCAGGCGGAAACAGGACGGTCAGGAGGAGACCTAAGTGCAGGTTGGTGGTCCAAGACTATATTCAGTCATGTGTAGGTTAGTTACAAATAGTGTACTTGACTCAAAATACTGTTTTAGGGAACAGTCCTCATCCTTCCACTCCAGATGAAGATGAAGGTCACACTGAGCTTCTAATCGCTGAAGAGAAACTCAGTCCAGAGGATGATGGACAGGCCATGCCAAGGTATGAAACTACACATGCTCAAAACAATGTAGTAGTCTTTAATTATAAAGAACTGCATTACATTGAATAATTATGTTGAGAACTTCAAGTAATATTTACTAAATTGAGAATGCTACATTGCATAGTTTTGACTTCAAAAGTTTGGGGTTGGTAAGTATCCATTTATTCAGCAATGATTCATTAAATTGATAAATTAGCAGTAAATGCTTTTACATCGATAATCCTTGTTCTTTTAAACCTTCTATTCATCAAAGAGTCCTGAAAAATATATACATTTCCACAGAAACTAGCAGCACAACTGTTTTCATCATTGATAATAATCAGAAATGTTTCTTGAGCATCAAATCGTCATATTAGAATTATTTCTGAAGGATCATGTGACGCATGAAGACTGTAGAAAATTCAGCTTTGCATCACAGGAATAAATTACATTTTAAAATATATATAAAAAAGTTATTTGAAATTTAAATAATATTTCACAATATTACTGTTTTTACAGTTTTTTTCTTAAAATAAATGCAGGACTGGATAGGATTTAATTTTTCAAAACTTAAAGGTACAATGCGTAGGATTTTTTCCCATCTAGTGGTGAAATTGTATTTTCCATTCAAACGAATAGTGCTCTACAGCGCCTCGCTTTTTCAAATGTGTGTTGCTTCTATGGTAGCCGTTATGTATCAAAAAGCTATGACAGGATGTCTTCTATAGCACTTAATCGAGTTTTCCTTCGGGTGAACAGGTTTGTTATTTCAAACAAACTGCAACTTGACACAACAAACAAACGGATGTTTGATAGAATTTAAAGTTTCTGACCAAGCAATGAAAAAATCTTGTAATTTAGACCGTAACATTGACTTACCTGTTGAGAAGAAAGCAGGCAAGTTCAGCGTCTATTTTGAAAGCTTTCTCCTGCATCAACTCTTTCCACCTGGAAAAAGCTATCCCGAAATTAAACCTTGTTTTTTGCAATCTCCGGTCCTGTGGCTCCACATAAGTATGGTCCTCCATTATAAATAACCGTGCAGTACTGCAGCCTTTTAAACTTGCCGGGGCAGTGACAAGCGTCTCTCGTATCTTCTTGTCTGGTTCAGCGGCTTTCAGTCACGTGACGCTGGCTCTGAACGAGAACGCGTTGTGGAAACGCGTTGGCCTAGTACGTTTTGACCCTCGCTGCTATTATAGTTCTCCAAGATGGTGGAACGACATGGAAGCCTCCGTGGACCTACCCGTCCCATGTATATAAAGATAATAAATTCTTTGTTTACGAGGATAAGTCAGATTATTGGCAGAGGTATTTGTACACCATTGAGGATATATTTATGAATAAAAATATTGTTTTTAGATAATAAAATACTTAAAAAACTACACAGTGTCCCTTTAAAAAATATGGCAGACTCCAAACTTTTAAACAGTAGTGTAAATGTAACTATGTTGAATGCATGTTTTTACATAATGAGTGTTTTTAAGTAGCCTATTCATTTTTTCTGTGGTATTGGAAATTGGTATTAAGAATTTTCACTGGTACTGAAATTTTGGAATGCATGTATTTACATATTGTAAAAAAAAAAAAAAAGACAAATCTGTAACTTATAACATGGTTATGTGGATGTGTGTAACCATTATCTGCTTTGCCTCCAGGTACGAAGAGCTGGCTGAAAGTGTGGAGGAGTACGTGTTGGATGTTTTGAGGGACCAGCTGAACCGTCGCCAGCCCATGGACAATGTGTCCAGGAACCTTTTGCGTCTTCTCACGGCCACCTGTGGTTATAAAGAGGTCCGCCTGATGGCCGTGCAGAGACTCGAGATGTGGTTACAGAATCCCAAGGTACAACAATGTGGACAAAAGAGAGAAGGTGACTTTGTATGAGAGTGTGAAATCACATATCTAAAGGTTTATTCTTGTTTGATGCTTTTCCAGCTGACTCGGCCAGCACAGGATCTTCTCATGTCACTTTGCATGAACTGTAATACACACGGCTCAGACGACATGGAGGTCATCTCGAACCTCATCAAGATCCGTCTCAAACCTAAAGTTCTCCTCAACCACTACATGCTGTGTGTCAGGTCTGCATTACACCTTCAAACCTGAACTGTTGGGCTATTCTCCACAAAATTATAAGTTGGTAATTTGAAAGTCTAGGGGTGTAACGGTACACACTAATGATGGTTCGGTATGTATGTATTGGATCGTGCACTTCTTAAATAGCAGCTCACTCTGTGTCTTTTGTTATTTTTTCAGATGTGTTTACAACATAAAAGTATATTAATACAAATTATATTGTCCCATCCTAGGGGGGAATCTCTTGAGTTTGAAATTACTTTCCACACACAGAGTTCCTCACATGCAGTAGTTAAAACAATACTGTATTTATTCACTACACATGCATACCGCACCAAAAATATTCAGTATGAGTACATGTACCGTTACACCCCAAGTAAAGTCTAAATGCTTTTTGGATTTTATGTACCTCTTTGGATTTTTCATGTTCTGCAGGGAACTTCTAAATGCTCACAGAGATAACCTGGGCACCATGGTGAAGTTTGTGATCTTTAACGAGTTGTCAAATGCCAGAAATCCCAATAATATGCAAGTCCTCCATACTGTTCTGCAACATAGCCCAGAGCAGGCACCCAAGGTGACTTTTCAAACAACATTGTTGGCTTCATGCACAATAACTGTATTCGGTGTTGCTTTCTAAGGTGATTGTAACTGTTAGTATTGCTCATACTTGTTTTCAAGATCTATAACACTCAGTATTAAACTTTGACCTGTTCTAGTTGTGGCATTAACATGAAGTATGGACCCGGAAAGTTTAATATAATTTATTTTGAGCCCTTTTGTTTTGTCTTGTCCCTAGTTTCTGGCAATGGTGTTCCAGGACTTGCTGACCAATAAGGACGACTACCTGCGGGCATCAAGGGCCTTGCTTAGGGAAATCATTAAACAGACCAAACATGAGATCAACTTCCAGTCCTTCTGTTTAGGCCTTATGCAAGAGAGGAAAGAGGCCACTTATGTGGACATGGAGTTTAAAGTAAGGACTATGTAGACACATTTATTATGTATAGTTTCTTAAAAGAAAGTATGTTTTGATGTATTGCCTGTACAGAAATTTTTTTTTTAATCCATTTCAGGAGCGTTTTGTCATCCAAGTGACAGATCTCTTGACGGTTTCCATGATGTTGGGGATCACGGCTCAGGTCAAAGAGGCCGGCATTGCGTGGGACAAAGGAGAGAAGAAGAGTAAGATGTTTTATACTCCTAGTGCCTTATATCCAAGGGCCTTGTTTACACCTGATCACTTCATGGGTGTTTACTGATCGGATAGTTATCTGATTTGTTAAAACGGTTCCATTAACACTTGGCCACATAATCACACTCTCCGCAAAACGAATATATATCCGATCTTCAATTCCCGCGCTTTATGCAAATTTAACGGAGTTCAAGTCAATGAAAGCAACGAATATGAGCTGCATTTTATTTATCATCAGCTAATTTCAAGACCAAAGGCCGCAATAGGAGAGAGAGCGGCATCAGCACTGGTAAGATCATTTTGTCTCACTACTTTTAATGAAGATGATTGTGTGTTAAGTGTCTGAGACTTACTTTCAGTTTTATTTGCTGCAGTTTGCGCGTTGGCTTGCTGAAGAGATACTCATCTGCGGCAAGGCGTGCTGCAGTAGCGCTGTCATATCTGGCTATAACATGTCATGTCCTATAACACGCTCTCACACGTTTATTTTTTGTAACATTTTGGGAGGAGTAAAGTGGTTTCAACAACCAGATGCATTTACACTTGTCCAGTTTGGTTTGGAATTAGTCTCAGACCCCCCTCTGAGTGGTTTGAGTGATCGTGTTTAAATCTGTCTCGGAAGAGTTTCGGAGGGCATTTACACCTGGTCTTTTCATGATCGGAAGTGACCAGGTGTAAACAGACCCCAACATTCAAAACTGTTTTTTATGATAATGAGGCTGCAGATTTGTCTGTATTTCAGATCTGGAAGCACTGAGGTCCTTTCAAAACCAGATTGCTGCCATCCAGAGAGATGCTGTGTGGTGGCTACACTCTGTGGTTCCCACCATCAGTAAAGTGGGAGCTAAAGACTATGTGCACTGGTATGGATAAGAGGGATGCAGGACTAGTTTTGTTATTGTTATAGGCACAATATGTAAAATAATAATAATAATTTTAAAAAAGAGCTTGGAGCTTGATTAAATAAATGAGAAGGACATTTTAAGCTATGAAACTTGCAGGATGTTTTAATGGTGCAAAGACTTTTATATGTTAAATTTGTCTTATATTCTCATGCCGAGTCAAGTTTTTTGCACCAAGAACATAATTTATTTAATATTTCATGACCATTTAACACCCTCATTGGAACCTTTAAATTAAACTGTCCCTTGTAACGCTGCTTGTAAGACTATGCAAACACCTTTGTTTACAGCAAATTGTTATTTTGCTGATTGTTTCGTTGTGTTTCAACAGTCTTCACAAGGTGCTTTTCACAGAACAGCCTGAGACCTATTACAAATGGGACAACTGGCCACCTGAGAGTGACAGAAAGTGAGATATCATCTCTGATTGAACATCTTACAGAAAGAGTTTTTTTTTTTTTGTCCTTTTTTTAATAGATGCTAAAGCATTTCTCCTGTTTGTTAGTTTCTTTCTCCGGCTGTGCTCTGAGGTTCCTCTGCTAGAGGACACACTGATGCGCATCTTGGTGATCGGTCTCTCTCGCGATTTGCCCCTGGGCCCTGCTGATGCCATGGAGCTGGCCGATCACCTGGTGAAGAGAGCTGCAGGAGTTCAGTCTGATGGTAAGACAATGCTCCTGGTTAGAGGAATGTTGGTACAGTACACACTTAGCTCAGACCTTTTTAGTAGTGATCTGGTCTGTTTTTAAAGCTTGTCACGTGATTATGTTTGTCTTCCTACGTCATCAACTGTAGACTTGGATGTGTTGCGAGTCGAGAGGATCCAGCTCATTGATGCTGTGCTGAACCTTTGCACCTACCATCACCCAGAGAACATCCAGCTTCCTGCAGGGTACGGCCTTTACCCTTCACAGAGTTTATTCCCTGCTGTTTTTTCACTTCTGTTTTATTAGGCAGTTATTCATCAGCTTTATATTGCCAGATAATTATTGGGTGTCATGGACTATTTGCATTGAAAGTTTAAGCTACACTGTGGTCTGTCCGCTCCTGGAATCTGTTACTCTATTTGTGGGCTGTTTATTCGTCTGAGAGGTGAAATACTTTATTAAATGTTCTGTTTTAGGTATCAACCTCCTAATCTGGCCATATCAACTCTTTACTGGAAGGCTTGGCTCTTGCTGCTTGTGGTTGCAGCATTCAACCCACAGAAAATCGGTGAGGCCAGATATGATGCAATACTTGCATTTCATAATAACATCTCATTAGAACGCCATTACATCGCTGTCATTGACGGTTTCAGGTTTGGCAGCGTGGGATGGTTACCCCAGTCTGAAAATGCTCATGGAGATGGTTATGACAAAGTAAGTGTTCTGCATATTGTGTGGAAATGTGGTTTTATGGATATTTCAGCACTTGACTCTTTCTTTTGCTCTCTTCTCAGTAACTACTCCTACCCTCCGTGCACAGTGGCCGACGAGGAGACCAAAACAGAAATGATCAATCGAGAGCTGCAGATCTCTCAGAAGGAGCGTCAGGAGATCCTGGCCTTTGAGAGCCACCTGGCAGCCGCCTCCACCAAGCAGACCATAACAGAGAACAACAGCCTTCTGCTGTCTCAGCTCACCAGCCTGGACCCCAAGTATAACTTCCCGTTTGTCACTGCATTATTAATCCGGTGTGTTTTAAAGAAACTGACTCTGTCTTTGGTTCACTTAGGGGACCCCCACGTAGGCCACCTCCTCTTGTCCTGGATCAAGTGAAGACTCTGAACCAGTCTTTGCGCCTGGGCCATTTGCTCTGCCGCAGCCGCAACCCTGACTTCCTGCTCAATATCATCCAGAGACAAGTAAACACTTTCCTATGCTGTTCTTAAGAGCCATGTTTAAGGGACTCGCTAAATTTCATATTTCCCCCCATCCAGGCCTCTTCTCAGTCTATGCCGTGGCTGGCTGATCTCGTCCAGTCTAGTGAAGGGTCGTTGGATGTGCTGCCCGTTCAGTGCCTGTGCGAATTCCTCCTTCACGATGCCGCTGATGACTCATCTTCCATTGATGATGAGGAAGAAGGCGAGAGCAAAGAGCAGAGAGCGAAGAAAAGACAGGTAAAGCTCAGTCACGATCTCACATGTCTGTTGTCTTCTCAAGGGGCCAAATTTATTTTCCTATACTTTTTCATAAAGTATGTCATACTTTTTTTTTGCCCTGAAGTCATCTTGTCATCAATGTTGTCATCAATGTTGTTTTAAACCAAAGCTTAGTTTTACATGACCGTTATTCCAATCCCTACTGTAGGAAAATTGTTAGGGTGGGCAAAGATGCTGAATATATTCACTACCATTAATTTTTTATCAGTAAACAGTAAAGTAGTTTATAATCTTACAAAAGATTTCCATTTCAAATAAATGCTGTTCTTTGCATCAAAGAATCCTGAAAAAAGTAATCTTGGATTCCACAAAAATATTAAGCAGCCGTTTTTAACATCGTTAATAATAAGAAATGCTTCTTTAGCAGCAAATCATCATATTAGAATGATTTCTGAAGGATCATGTGACAATGAAGACTGGATTAATCACATCAATAAATTATAGGGCTGTAATGATACACAATATAAAATCGAAATCGCGATTCTCAGATCCACGATCTGTATCGCGGTGTGAGAAGGCAGAATCGCGACACACCCCTTCCAACTCCCAGAGTTATCCTTCCCGTCCAGATCCAGTGCTACCACATCTTTAAATTACTATTAGTATTATAAAATGTTTCTAGTGTCAATGTATTGCTTGTTTTTTCTGTTTACATTGTATGTTGTGACACTTGTCTTCTCTCATGATCGAACATAGAATACGTCAGAGCGGCCAAAGCGCAATATAATTCTGTGAATTACACTGCACAAAGCAAAAGTAACCCACCGGATGAAGATGGGTTGGCTCTCCCCAGAACATAAAATATGAATTTTATTTTATTTTCCGTGTTCGCATTTATGAGGAAAAAACAATGTTACAGACGTGACAGTTCTCTGGAAGCGGCACTAAAACTTTCACAGACCTCAAACAGAAAGCATAAAGCCTTTCTTTAAAGTGAATTTCGTTTTGTAGTAATTATATCTTAATTTCAATTAATGTTTCATCAACCAATTACCTGGATTTAATAAATAAGAAGTAAATATTGCAGACAATAGATAATCACGACACGGAGTAGCCGGCGCGTGATCTGGAGCTTGTCTCATAAATGAACCGAAACTCAGCGTATAAGGTAGCGTACTTGCCTTACAGACCTGAGAAATATATCTAAATTGAAAGGTCTACTTTTAAACAGAACAATTCAAAAAGAAAGAAAACAGACTAGCCTACTCTCTGCATGTAATCCGTATGAAAAGTGCATTTCTCTCTGGCGTTCACTAGGCTGAAGACCGCGAGTCAGTATCGTCAACTTCATCTTAGCCGACAGTGACAAAGAAAACACTTGTTTATTAATAAACAATTAAAATATCTCCTTGCTGTATTTGACATATTCATAATCATTACTTTTGCCGGTTCTTTGTGACAGCTATTAGGTTCTTTATTGGCAGCGCCACCCTTACATGTTACATGAACGCGTCACCACCGCATCAGCACCGAAAACATGGAGATTTTTTTAGACAATAATATATTCTATAATTAAATACTCTGACTCATCCCAACCAACTATTAAAAAAAGTTTATTTGTAAGCGTCTTTTATCATGTTACGTGTCATGTTAGTAGGCTACCTTTCCATGTGACGCGAGCTAGTTGAAGAACGTGAGGAAATCGTGTAGGCTAGTCGACAAGACCCACACAATTTGCCGTAAGTGTTTTAAGAAGCTTCCTCAAATGACCGGCAACACGTCCAACATGCAGATGCATATCCTACGGCACCATCCCGATATCAATTTAGTTGGAGCACAGATTATGTGTGTTCAGTTTATACAGGTTTAAAATATTTATATATTTTTTTAAATATCTCTTTTTTTTCACCCCCAAGCCCCGCCCCCGTGATAGAATCGCGATACGAATCGAATCGTGGGTCAAAAATCGTGATACGAACCGAATCGTGGGTTTGGTGTATCGTTACAGCCCTAATAAATTACATTTTAAAATATATTCAAATAGAAAACGGTTATTTTAATATTTAACAATATCATTGTTTTCACTGTATTTTTCCCCTCCTCATCTTTCCCATCAGAGGCAGCAGAAACAGAGGCAGCTTCTTGGGCGGCTACAGGACCTTCTGCTGGGTCCTAAGGCTGATGAACAGACCACATGCGAGGTCTTGGACTACTTCCTGCGCCGTCTCAGTTCTTCTCAGGTGGCCTCTAGAGTGCTGGCCATGAAGGTGCGGAGTTAATTAACCATCCACCAGTGCTTGGCTCATTTAGATGCTTTAATAAGATTGTTGATTGTGATGTGTGTCAGGGTTTGTCTCTGGTGCTGACGGAGGGAGGATTAAGAGATGGAGAGGAGAGGGATCAGCTCATGGAGGAGGACTCCGGAGATGCTGAGTTATTGCCAGGTTACCAGTGGCTCCTTCAGGACCTCCCCAAACTGCCTCTGTTTGACAGCGTGAGAGGCTTGACGGCCAGCGCCTTACAGCAGGTCAGTCTACCTTCACAGTTACAAGAATATCAATATCGGTAACTTGATCAGCTTATGTTTGTGGGGTTTTCCTTTTTTTTTTTTTTTCAGGCCGTTCACATGGAGACCGATCCTCAAACCATCAGTGCATACCTGATTTACCTATCCCAGCATGCACCAGTGGAGGAGCAGTCCCTACACAATGACCTGGCCTTGGTTAGTCTAAACCTACAGCATTTTATCAGTCTGAGAAAAGCTCTAGTCTAACCTGTTTCATCTCCCCTCTCTGTCTTCTCAGGATGTAGCTCGCCTGATAGTGGAACGCTCCACTATAATGAACTGCCTGTTCTCCAAGCACTCCTGCAGACCTGAGTCTGACGCCGTTCTCTCCGCTCTGATCACCATCTTCTCTGCCTACATCCGTCGTATGAGGAAGACAAAAGAGGGAGAGGACCTCTACAGCTGGGTAAGGAACGATTAACTGAACTGGAAATTCAAATGACTGCCTGCTTGTTCACATGATTAAAGACCAAATTTGAAACATCACAGTCAGAGTCTCAGGATCAAGTGTTCCTGCGATGGACCACAGGAGAAACAGCCACCATGCACATTCTGGTAGTCCATGCTATGGTCATCCTGCTCACGCTGGGACCTCCCAAAGGTGAGTGTCTCCTCTGTTGCAGTGTGCGGGGATTGATTCTGCCTGTTCTTGGAGTAACAGCTACTGTGATTGTTTTTTTTAGGGGAAAGTGAGTTCTATATACTGCTGGATATCTGGTTTCCTGATAAAAAGCCCCTTCCAACTGCATTCCTGGTTGACACATCTGAGGAGGCCCTTCTTTTGCCGGATTGGCTGAAATTAAGAATGATCCGATCTGAGGTCGCCCGATTGGTTGATGCAGGTATATATATATATATATCTTGTATTTAGGAATACAGATTCCAAAATACCAAATTTGATACTAAGGAAATACCAAGGTAGCATTTATTTGATTAAAAATGCAGTAAAAACAGTAATATTGTGAAATATTATTACAATGTGGATAATATATTGTGTTATAATATTTTAGTATATTTAATATGTTTTAAAATGTAATTTATTCCTGTGCTGCAAAGCTGAATTTTCAGCATTATTACTCCAGTCTTCAGTGTCACATGATCCTTCAGAAATCATTCTAATATAATGATTTGCTGCTCAAGAATTGTTTTTTTTATTATTATCAATGTTGTTCTGCTTAATATTTTTATGAAAAAATTCTTTGATGAATGGAAAGTAAAAAATTATTGAATTATAAATCTTTTGCAACATTACAAATGTCTTTACTGTCACTTTTGATCAAATTAATGAATCTTTGCTGAATAAAAGTATTAATTTCGGTCAAAGAAAATCTTATTGACCCCAAACTTTTGAACAGTTTTATAGCTTTATTTCTATAGCACTTTATACAATACAGATTTTCAAAGGAGCTTCATAGTAATAATCAGTAAAATAACAGACATGTTGCAAACTTAAATTTAAGCTATGAGCAGCTCTAAAAAGACAATAGTATCATTATTCACCTCTATTCAGTTTAGTCTTGAGTTCATATACAGGTGAAACTCGAAAAATTTGAATATCATGCAAAAGTTATAATTGTGATGATTATGGCTTACAGCTTATGAAAACCTTATGAAATCAATAAAAAAAAAAGGAATTTAAATACAGAAATGTCAGCCCTCTGAAAAGTACAATCATGCATGTGTATATAGTTATATATACTAAATATACTAGTTTCACCTTTTCATTTGAATTACTGAAATACACAAACTTTTGCTCTATTTACATTTTTCGAGTTTCACCTGGAACTGTCATTATTCGGCTCAGTTCAGTTCATGTTCTATTCTCATCAAACAGTGTCAGTGCAGTCAAATCAATAATATTACTGAATATTAAGTATCTTCACACCCTGAAGGTTTGTTTACTAGTCTGAATGGGTTTCTCTGTCATTTGCAGCCCTACAGGATCTGGAGCCCACGCAGCTGCTGTTGTTCGTCCAGTCCTTCGGGATCCCCGTCTCCAGCATGAGCAAACTGCTGCAGTATCTGGACCAGGCCGTGTCCCATGATCCCCAGACACTGGAGCAGAACATCATGGACAAGAGTGAGGATCTTTCATTTGGTGTACTCTGTTCTCCCAGCATTCAGTGTGTGTGAAATGATGCTAACATCATGGATGTCTTTTATCTGTTAGACTACATGGCTCATCTAGTAGAAGTCCAGCATGAGAGAGGAGCCACGGGAGGACACACGTTTCATAGTTTGCTCAGTGCTTCACTTCCTTCACGCAGAGGTCAGGATCAAATGTCTTACACCAAGGGTTAAGACAGCAGGGAATTATGGTGCTGTTTTTCTCAGTTGACTCCTTTGCTAATCTGATGTGTTACAGACAGCTCAGAGGTGAACAGGGCTAAGGTTACCGTTGAAATGCCCCATGGCTCTGTAAAGATGAGAGCAGTTAGTCAGGTGCCAGCGATCGGCCCAGAGGATGATCTCACTGGGATCCTACTACAGGTATGACACCTCACTTTGAACTACTTATGCTGCTTTTTAGAGGGTTTTTTTCTCCTGCCAAGATTTAATTTTACCATGTTATTAATAATAATATGATAATCTGACATGGTCAGTCTTAGTCCAGCTGCGTCTGTCCTGGTCACATTTTCCCTTTCTCCAATTTCTGTGTCACTCTCTTCTGAGGCTTAGTCTTGCCAACTACCTCATAACATGATGTAGATTTTTTTAGACAAATCTAGATTTTGTTGGTGGTTTAATGCTGCCTTCCCATGCGATCTAGTAGAGAATTGGACATAAAGTCTTTTTTTCATAAAGTTCATAAATAGGGCTGTGTATCACCAACAATGTCACGATACGATACGCATCACGATACTAAAGCCACGATACGATACGTATCACGATATGGATCAATTTGGAATTAAAATTTCTTTTGAGCTTTTAGTAACAGTAATATCTGTTTATTGAATAACCAGTGTTATAACAGTTGTGATAACTGTAAAACAATTTAGTTTTTGTCATTAAAAAAACAATGAGTTAAATAAATAAAATAAAAACTTAGAATGGCTCTTCCTTCTGCTTTTAAAGTCTGCCTCAATAACTGAAAACTGATAACTGACAATTATAGTGACACTGAAGCATATCTACACTGCTCAATGACTAAACAAAACTTAAAACATTTCATAAAAGCAAAAATGCTAACAACTTACATTTAACTTAGTTTTCTCAAACTCTTTTAAACACCTATTTAACAATTTGGTCTTAAGTGTTGGAATGTGCAACAAACAAAGTAATTTCTCCTACGTTGAAATCATTTTAAATGATTACATTTTCAGATTTTTATGCAAAAAACAACAATTGATTGACATGCTCATAAGAGAGTGACAGCAGAATATCTCGCTTAACAACAACTGGGGAATTGCCGTTTCTGTTAAAAACTTGTATGCTTATTTAAGACATAACCAACTGTGTTTAGAGGATACTTACTGAGACCGAAATTTTTGACATCATTTTGCGTGTTTTAGTCTGTGAAAGCGATATAATCTCGCGAGCTGTATGTGAGGCGGCTTTACTAGTCTATGTATGCACGCAGAGAAAAACAACTCTCAGAGAGCGCGCGCAAGTACTGAATGGTTTAAAATCGTTTGAATGTTTAAACTGGTAAGACTTAAAGACGTGCAAATGGTAAACTTTAGTCACGATGCAATGCTGGCCCGAATATGCAAGTGAATATTGTGTCCCGACTCCTGAACGCGAGCGTGTAGTTTCACCGGCTGCAGCGCTGGACGCTTGCCTTGAGCAGCTCTTTGAGAGACGAGAGAGAAGACGCAGCACCATTGAACTCACGCTGTTTGTGAAATTGCGTCACGCAGAAAGTTTTAAAATGACTCTGTCTTATAATCTGTGTGGATTCATTTACTAATACAACCGTACCTACATGCTAAAGTGAATCAATGTTTGCGGGAATGATTAAAATTGCGCAATAACCTGCCGCGCCGAAACTCGAGCCCTGAATTGGCTACATTCAAAAGCACAGTATCGATACGGAAGCTGCTGTATCGATACGCGCATCGCCAGGAGTTCGTGACGATGTATCGCAGTATCGATATTCCGAGCACAGCCCTATTCATAAAGGACATAAAGTTTTTTTCCACAACAGCTACATCACCTTGTCTTGTCATTTAAGTAGTGCATATTTACATATATGAAAAATCATTTGAAGCATATTGTGTGGTTTATACGCAGCGAAAATAGCCTGTATTCTATTGAAATTCCAGAATCGTCAGCAAGCTGACTAGATAACAGGGTGAATGTTTATATTGTTGTCAATGAGTCAATGAATGGATGCTAAAAATCATTTTTGCTTTAATACGATTTCCCCAATAAGGCAAGAATAAGCCTGGTGTCCATGATTCCTGTTTTTTTTTTTTTTTTTTTTTGACAACAAAACACTTGAATGCGACAAGCTCGTAATTACAACTTCAGAAGTGGGAAGTATTAGGAAATTTCCAATAGTATGTGGAGGCGTTATAATACATCACAATATCATTTTTGGATTGTGATTAAACCTGTTAAATGTTTAAGAAATACTGAATCAGTTTTAAAAAGATTCATATATGAACATTGATCAGTGCACAATACATAGAGCACTCAAATATGATAAACGGAAGCTCAACCGCACATATATGAACAAACTTCATTGGTTTGTTCTCTGCCAAGCTGTTTTGAAATACCTAAACAAACTCTAAAATGTCTTTGTTTTGGACAGATTTTGTTCAAAGTGATGTCACCCATTCAGTCTTTGATTTGACTTGAAGTACATTGGGCCCTTTAGACTCTGCATGGCACGACCCCTCACTGACAAATCCCAGATTGAGACATTTTAATCACTTAGACGGCCCTGTTCTTCATTAATTCAATCCCAGTGATGAATATCAGTTTAGATCTTTATTACTTGACTTGACTGTGATGGTGACGATTCTCTTTCCCCATCTAGCTCTTCCCTCTGAAAGTGGATCCTCGCTGGCCTCCGCCTCCAGTCCGACCACTGTCATTATCTCTGCAGCAGACCCTGGCCCAGGAGGTTCTGCGGGCACGGCAGGGTCACATCCAGCAGGGTGGCGCTGCCGGACGACTCCTACAAGCCTTAGCAGCCCTTCTGAACTCCGCCCACGCTGGAGCTCTGGTCTTGGCAATGCACCACAGCCATACGATCTCTTGTCCTCTACTGCGCCAACTCCATCTTTACCAGGCACCTAACCTACTCATACCTGCATATTCAATATCCTCCCTGTTGCTTCCTTTTGCTTGCTCACTCTGTCTACTTCTCTTTTTTTCTCCTCTAGCGGTTGGTGTCTCAAGACGTTGGCTTCTCATCGCTGTTCTTCAACGCCGTTGTGCAAATGTTGACGTGGTTGGAGAACTCTGCGGTAGAGACGGGGCCACTCCACAGCCTGCTGAAATCTCTGGCAGCTCAGTACTCTCACAAACACCGCATCACAGATGGTGAGTCACTCCTATTCCTACATTTTAGCTGTTGCAGGTCACATTTGCAAGCACATTTTGAAACAGACAACTGAACTAGCTGAATCAAGTCAGAAAATACAGTCGTTGGATAGTTTTTAGTCCTAGCGTGCTATTGTTTGTCCACATTTTTGTCCTGTGTTATCAGTTCGTACAGGATTTCTGCACTTGGCTGAATCACTGGCGTACAGACGAGACTCTGAAGTGGCAGTGAGGGGCATTATTGCCTCTCTGAGAGCTGGAGAAAAATGCAACGCTGAACCTGAACTCATACGAAAAGGTATTTAAGCTGTTCAGGGTCCTCCAGTACTCACTTAAAGGGTCATATCACAATTAATCACATTTTCTGTGATCTTTTAAAGTTAGAGAGTTTATTGTACTGTGAAAACGTACAACATTTTTTAGAAATCAAAGCTTCCTCCCGAATCCAAGAAGTGCATTTATTGAAACTAAGCTGCCAAAACTACTCTTTCCAAACTGAATACATGAACATATGACTGTGCACATTTACAAAGATTTTTTGGTGTTCAGAGGAAGTACATTAGATGATATTATTTCTAAATTCTAAACTGAAGGCTAAATGAGGGAGAGTTCAGATTCTGACCTCAGTGGACTGAACAGAAGAAATGAAGAAGATTCCACATTGAGCAGAGCCTCAGAGCCACACCTATCTATTACATCATCGCCACAGACCAATGGTAGTTTGAAGGTGTTTACCACCCTAGAATTTTCCCGAAACGAGCATAAAACAAACTTTGTTTTAGCCTGTTTTTGTTCCAAATGACATTGCACCAGTTTGTTTTTTAATTTAGCTTGAAGTATACAGGGTTCTTTAAGCATTTACACAACGTTTATTATAAATAAGTACATAAACATATTATGTGTCAACTGCCTGTTTCATTGCAGCGTGACTTACTGCCTCATGCTAGTAGAGTGAAACAGGCCTAAGAGTTAGAGAGGGTGTGTAAAATGGTCTTAAGAAACTAAATCATGACTGTTTGTGGCCCAGAAAAACTTTAGGAACATAAATGGACATCAGGGGGGAAAAATAGGATATAATCCCTTGAATGTTTTGTGCGGCCTACATTACACAGCACTTATCTCTGTATGATGTTATTAACTTTAATTATAGCTCCTCTGGGAACCACGTAGTGTACTCTTATAGCAATACTTTGGAAAATATTTTTGAACTGGTTTGTGGCAAACGTAAGGCTAACAGGCGAGGACCGAAGGGTAAGTCAGCTCTAGAGACGCAGTTAAGTTTCTGTGTGTTGGAGTGGTTGCCAGCATTAGTCAGTCTCTCCGAAGGGCAGCGTTTGACTCATGCACCAGCATCACCCCTCACGCTGTCCTTAATGGTTCTCTTTATGATTTTAACATTCTGCTCTGAAACCTCACCAAAACAAAAACAACCTCACACAGGGCCACACATCCACTCCAGGGCTTGTTTACGTCCAGTGACGGCTCCAAAGGCCAGGGTGTACTTTTGAAATACTTCCTCATGAAAGTTAGTGTGGTGAGGTTGGAGTTCTAGAGACGCAGGGTTACTTAGAAGCAAAGCGTGTGGTAGTTCTCATTTATGCGATGTGGGATTGGCTGTGATGGGTTGGTTTTCTTCTTTTTTTGGACCTGTGTGTGTTTCACAAGAGTGCAGATGTTATAAAACAAAAACCTTGTGTGCCTTAGTGTTGCAGGGCCTCATTGAGGTAAAGTCTCCATATCTAGAGGAGCTGTTATCGCTGCTTATGACCATCGGTACAGAGAATGGGAACCCAGGAAACACAGCGGGTCCCGTTGCCATGGTGATCTCTCTGCTGCTACAGGAAACAGAGGAACGAGGGGTGAAAATAGAGGTGGATTCCAAAATGTAAGCGCACCATGAGTCACTCTACGCTGCCTCATCACAGATTTCCTTCCTTGTATGCTGGGGATACTGTTTCTAGGTGGGGAAGGAACACATAGTAAAATTGGGTTAACACTTTTTTTTTTTTTATCCCTGCCGAACAGCCAAAGTTACCATGATGTAAACTAGTGTTTCACAACTTTTTTTGGCTTTTGTAAAGACTCAAGTACCCCTTCATCAACAGCAAACCAGAAATGTGTTCCTTTTTACCCATATTATTCTGGAAAAATCACCATTATTACACACACACACACACACACACACACCCGGAGCAGTGGACAGCCATTATGCCATGGCGCCCGGGGAGTTGTTAGGTGCCTTGATCAGTCATTTCCTGCTGGTACTGGAATTGAACCAGCAACTTTTGGGTTACCAGTCTGACTCGCTAACCATAAGGACACGACTCACCCAGAATTACTCTGGTTTTACTAATATTTTCTTAAAGTTCAAAAGAACAGCATTTATTTGAAATTGAAATCTGTAAAGCATAAATGTCCTTACTGGCACTTGATCAATTTAGTGCATCCTTGCTGAATAAAAGTATGATTTTTTATTTTTATTTTTTATTTTAATCTTACTTAACCCAAACTTTTTGAATGGTAGTGTATCAGGGTTGCCACAAAAATATAAAGCAGCACAACTGTTTTTAACATTGATAATAACAAGAAATGTTTCTTGAGCATCAAATCATTATATTAGAATGATTTCTGAAGGATCATGTGACACTGAAGACTAATGAGTAATGTAATGATGCTGAAAATTCCGCTTTGACATCACTGGAATTAATTAAATTTTAAAATATATTCTAATAGAAAAGTTATTTTAAATTGTAATAATATTTTAACAATATTAGTTTTTTTCTTTACAAAACATAAAATAAAAAGATCTTACCAGCTGCAAACTTTTTAAGTGGTAGTATACATGCCAGTGGTTGGGAATCACTGACTTTAATTAGTGCATTATTTATTTGCTGGAAACACTGTGTATTTTCTGGGTTGATGACGGGTGTGTGTCCTCCCCTGCAGCACTGAGTCAAAGAAGCCTGGCTCATGTTCAGGGCTGTTGGTGGACTGGCTGGAGTTGCTCGACCCAGAGGTGACCTCCGTGTGCTCGGATCTTCAGCAGAAGCTGCTTTTTGCTCAAAACAAGGTCAAATAGTTTCTCTCTAAACTGATCATGTGGGTGTGGCTGCAGATTTAAATATGTACATGTGAGGGTGCAAATGACACGTAAAACATGTAAACATCTTCCTCTCTGTTAGAGAGATAAAAAAAATAAGAAGCGCATCGCTAATATTCCTATTTTTTTTTTCTTAAATATGAAGTAGTTTATTCATTTACTCATAAGCAGTGTTGGGGGTAACGCATTACAAGTAATGTACTTTATGTAATCTGATTACTTTTGATTAAAATAATACATATCTTTATAAATGTACATATTAATATTTAAGTTTGAGCAGAATTGCACAGTGCTTTTTCGGTTTATTTAATTTGCTTAAAGATGTTTAAAACTACTAAATTAAAATTCTCTCTTCTCCATAATGTAGTCATGTGTACAAAAGTAACAACTCTTTCAACTATAATATTCTATTGAATTATAATAATATATATTCTAATTATATATAATAATATTCTAAATGTGTTTTTTAAAGAAAATTAAGGTGTATGCTATATTGTCTAAATTGTTGAATGCGTTACTGCGTTTTCTTGCAAAAAGGAAGGCCTGGAAGAGAGCGAGCCTTAGCCAGGTGAGAAAAAGTAACACAAAAGTAACACAACTCATTACTTTCATTGAAAAGTAACCAAGTAACGTAGTTATTCATATTTTTAGAGAGTAATGCAATATTGTAATGCATTACTTTTAAAAGTAAATTACCCCAACACTGCTCATAAGTACATTAATATAAGTCTTGTCTGAAGAGTTATTTCGCTTTAAAACAAATGTTTTGCTCATGGCTTAATGGAATGTGAAATGCATACAGAGAAAATGAATGGGAGAAATACCTTCTGGATCCAAGCAAACTGAAACGGTGGACGGTTGCGATCTGTTGCTTCTTTATATGAGATGAGTGTGACGTTGTCATTGTCTGTCTCAGGTTAAAAGCAGCAGTGTGAGTGTGACCCCCTCCTACAGGCCGTATCTGTTGGCCCTCCTTACACACCAGTCCAACTGGAGCACCTTACATCAGTGCATCAGCTCTCTGCTCAACAAACACAGAGAGCAGAGGTGAGTGGCTTTGTCAAACACGCTCCGCTCTTTTTGTTCTCACACTTCCTGCGTGTGTAACTGTGTTTCATCTGATCTCCAGACTGGACCCAACCTCAGCTCTGGACTTCCTGTGGGCTTGCAGTCACATTCCCCGCATCTGGCAGGGGCGAGATCAGAAGACTCCTCAGGTTTGATCACAGTTAATATTACATCGCAATTGTGAATATATTTACATATCAACATCTATTCAGCAGCTTGGCAAGATTGCTGTTTTTCACTTCACAATGCAGTTTTGTTTGGACAACCATAACAGGGATAGGTTTCCCACAGTATTGAAACAGCTGGGAATGTAATTTACCTGGTGATGCTCAACTTTAAATTATTTTTTTAATGAAATTAATTGGACAAAAACTTGCAGATGTAGCTACATCTTTACATTCTTAAATGTACAGTAGCATCAACAGTTTTATTTTAAGGACCAGCAGGAGAGTAGACAATGGCCAATAGAATATGCTCCCTATATATTGTTAACCAGTCCAAAGCTCCATTTGTAGTGGTCCAAAGGTTTAAAACTGTAATGTTTGGCTACAGATTGTATATTTTGGCTCTGAGTGTGTAAGATGGTGTTTTGTTTCTCCGCAGAAGCGCACCGAGCAGTTTGTGTTGAAGCTGTGTTCTGAGGAGCTCATAAGTCTGGTGGACCTCATCCTGTCTGAGTCAGAGCTGAGCTGTCGTGACTCAGCCACCTCTAAGAGTGCTCTGGACCTGGTGTCCTGCTCTCTTCTCCAGTCCCGCTTGCCCCTCCTGCACAGCTGTCTCCACTCAGACCTGGACAATGTAAAGAAAGTCTCTGAGTACCTCATCAGCTGTGTTAAGAGGTGGGGAGACAGGTACGTCCTTCGAGTCTGTATTTGGAGTTGCACAGGATATTTGACTTTAATGCTCTGCCATGACACTTTAAGCTTGACGTCAACTAGTCGCTGATCCTGCATGGCCTGTAGAGGGCGCAACAGGATAAGAAATATTTAAAGTACACTTTTTATACTCCGTTTCCAACAGTTAAAACGGCAAATAAATGCATACTCCAAGAGCTCCACAAGATATGTTTGATTATACCAGAGATGGGAGTAAGTCACTAAATGCAAGTCTCAAGTCAAGTCCAAGTCTTAACATGGCAAGTCAAAGTCAAGTCAAGTCATTCTGTTGTAAGGGTCAAGTCAAGTCATACTCTTTGTCAAGTCAAGTCAAGTCGCAACTTAGTCATCAAGTCATAAGTCGCACACAGGCTAGTTTAAAAAAAAAAAAATTAACTCTAGGACTTTTATTACTTATTTAGACACAGAGGGCTAATGGGTTACAAAAATAAATAAATTAACTTGTGTGTAATAAATACAATATCATTAAGAAGCACTTTAAATGCTCTAAAATAAAAATAAATTAAATGAACACAAGTAAACAAGAATTAATAAAACTTTCCCATCTTGTGCAGTAAAAACGTCCCTGTCCCTCCACTATCATCCTAAAGGACATTAGCTGAGATTGACCGAGGTGCACATTTGAACATTACATAGTAGGTTTTTGACAGGTACGGGATAACACACCTGTGGTGAATGTTTATACTCAACGCGTCCGCACGAGTGCGAAGGTGCACGCGGCAAAAAAGATGTCATTGCGGTGTGGGCGGTCGCGCGCGTTGGGTGCGCAAGACCCCATTTCGCTTGGCGGTGTGCACGACTCGCTGTGCGAATATTTTCCACAAGTCATTTCAAGTAAATAGGCACAAGTCCAAGTCAAGTCTAAAGTCACAAGGAGCAAGTCTGAAGTCAAGTCGAGTCTTTTCAGAGATCTAGTCAAGTAAGTCTCAAGTCCAGAAAATTGCGACTCGGGTCAAGTCTGGATGCTCAAAATTGATCGGTAAATGTCAAAATGAAGTAAAATGAGTAATTAATGACAAAATTGTAATTTTTGGGTGGACTATTCCTTTGATCGCTGTTTAAACTAATGCGCTGCTGCATTGTGGCACTCACACAAAATCAGCAGTTTCTCTGGATTTACTACATTTCTTCAAAATTTCAAGTAAAACACATTCTCATTTAGAGCATTTATTTGCAGAAAATGACAACTGGTGAAAATCACATGTTTTCAGACCTCAAACAATGCACAGAAAACAATTTTATACATTTTTTAAACCACACAATACTAAAGTTTTATCTTCAGAACAGTTCAAAATATTGATATTTGGTGGAATAACCCTGATTTCCAATCACATCTTTCATGCGTCTTGGCATTGAAGCATTGTCCTGTTGGGGGAGATTGGGGAACATTCTCTGAGCAGAAGGAAGCAGTTTTTCTCCCCAGGTTAACCATGCGTACTTCATATAGAAGGATCTGAGGATCATATAGAAGGAGCCTTACTAAAGAGCCCCCAGATCAAATTTCACAGTAGGTGCAAGACACTGTGGGTTGTAGGCCTCTCCAGGTTTCTGTCTAACCAATAGAGGACCAGGTGTTGGGCAAAGCTGAAACTTGACTCGTCAGAGAAGATGAGAATCAAGCAGATCCATCTTTGTGAAGGATGCATGACTCAAGCCACATACAGGTTTATCCTGTAAGAAAACTTGCTGTCTTCTGCTCTGACAATGTTCCCAATGATCTATGAAAAAGTGGATTTAAAAGCCCCCCCCCAAAAAAACAGCAAGGACAACAGTGTCAGACAGAGATCAGGGTTTGTACCATGCTACCAAACACTCTGCCACACTCGCAAAGCACTTGTTCTTTAAAAGCCCCATTAAAGAGGCTGATAGATGTGCGCGATACCGTGCCGTTGCTTTACTTACAGCAGAAATGCACTACATCAGGCACAAAAGCGGGAAGAGCTGTAATTAGTTCTTGTGGTGTGAAATGAGAGGCAGCTGAAGTCGTTCAGCGCTGTGATCTTGGAGGGAGCTCAGTGTAGTATAATGAATGCGTGAGGATTAAGGCTCCAGCTCTTCCTTTGGCTTCTGTTGTGAGTCGTAGCTCAGACTGGGGCTGTCAGAGATCAGCCTGGGGCTCTTTGTGGTGGCAGCCCCCCTTCCTTTCATGAATTTGCCTTTGGTTATTAAACCCCCTTAATGAGGGGGAGAAAACTTTGGACAAGGTCAGACGAAAAATTACCCCCAGAAATACAATATTTTTAAGTCTAGCTAAGCTGTCTTATGGTCGAGAATGGGCTCAAGTAATACTGGCATGTAAAGCACGTGTTTGGTGGGATAAACGCTCGTGTTTGTTTGGCATTCTCCGTATCTGTTGCTTGTGAGCACAACAGCGGATTAGCAGGCATAAACCACAATTAAGCAACAAAGTCGTCTGTAAGAAGGCCTTTGCTTGATTGGATAAGCAGTTATGAGTTTGTTCTTCTGTTGGGTAATAAAGTCTGTTATTGATACTGGCTGCTTTTTCTAGTTAGACCATGTTAATCTCTCGTTGACCAATATACTTTTGGAAAGTTGACTTTATTTATTTTACACAGTATTTGGCTTATTTTAAACTTATAATTATAATAATTGTTAAAATGGCCCTAAATATTTAATATTTTATTTGTATTTATTTAATACATCATTCTCAATACAATTATTATTATTATTAATATAATATAATTGTTATATCATCAATATAAGTATGCATGAAGCAATTATGACTTCATGGTTTCTGTATGGTTGACATGAAATACTTTTGGAAAGCTGTCCTGCTGTGGGACATGCCTTTCTCAGTATTATAAACAGTATTTTGTGAATTTAATTAAGAAATATAATAGTTGTTAAAAAGTCAAAACACTATTTAAAAAATATTTTGATATTAAAAAAAAAAAAAAGACCAAAAATATCATATAATTAATATTTATTATACTTATGTATTTAATGCATAGTTGTCAATAATAATAATAATTAGTATTAATTTTCTCTATAAAAAATACATAAAGTGAGTATTATGTCATAATTCATTTAGAAAGTTTTCCTGCTGTGTGGCATGCTATTCTCCGTCTAAAAATATTTAAAATAGTATTTTGCTTATTTATTAATAACTATAATCAACGTTAAAGTCAAATAATCATATTAGTATTATTATATTTATATTTTAAGAATATATCCATTCTATATGTTATTGCTTAATTGCTTAATTAATTAATATTAGTCTCTAATAGTATAGTTTTATGCATTAAAAAAGTATGTCTTCATATTGAGTTTTAAAAATCCACAGGACCATTTAAAAGGAACTTGTGAAGGCAGAAGTGATCAAAAATGGTGAAAAACTAAAAAGAAATAGAAGCCAGTCACAGGACCTTACACATTCATGTATATATTAACCCGTTGAAAACAAAAAAATCTTCCCCTTCTATGTACTTGACATTACTCATAGAGAATCTCCTGGAACCATCTGCTTTTTTTGCTTCTTATTTATTGTTTTCATATGTGCGATGTTTCCAGTATAATGAGTAAGAGGTGTCAGACGCTGCTGCTGCAGATCTACCTGCACTTCCCAGAGGTCATCCAACACATCCGCCTACCAGAGGCCACCCTGAGTGCTGAGGGGGCAGCAGATGGCAGCACCTGCAAGGTAACCGCTGCAGATGGGACACTTTCCTGTTAACAGCAGTTGAAAGACTAATACTCTGTTTATTTTCTGTGTTTATATGTGCACCTTCAGCTGGATGTTCTCGTGCATCGTCTCATCACTCTGCTAGCTGACACGGGAGACTCCAAATCAGCTGAGAACCGTGTGTCTGATGCCAATCTGGCCTGCAGGAAACTGGCCGTATCTCACCCGGTGCTTCTACTCAGGTTTACTATGCAACCATTTTTCTGTTCAGTTTAAAATTTTTTTAAGTATTATATAATTGATTCATATTATTTTTTCCTGCTCGCACAGCCTTGGTCATGTGGAAAAGTCATTTCTGAAATGGTGAAAAGTATTACATTTAGGTAGTTATAAAACATGTGGGAAAAAAATTCTGTCATTAATTACTCACCCTCATGTCTTTCCAAACCCGTAAGACCTTCGTTCTAGCCTGGTTAAAACCAGAGCCTTCTCAGTTTTAAACTGAGGTAGGGTCTGGCAAAGCTCCATAGACAAATCATTTCCAAAGGGGCGTCACCAACGGACGTCCCTCGAATGCCTCTTGGCGCAATTGGATAGACCTAAAACCAATCAGAGCGATGAAGGAGATGACGTATGCAGAGGGCTCTCGCTAAGACCCACCCATTCGTTTAGTATTGACCAACGGGGCTCGTTGTTATGGGAAGGAGGAGGCGGAAACCGGCGAACATTCACACATTTTAATGACTAAATAAAACAAATACAAAGTCCCTCACGGTCGACTGCCACCACACATAATAAAACAAAACATCAAATAAAATTCAGGCCTGTCCTCTCTCGATCTTCACCGTCGTCGCTCCTCCTTTTATGCTTCCGCTCCTCCGTGAGAGATCGAGACCGGCTTCACTCACCCTCGGCCTCGATCGTCCTGCTCGCCACACTGGTATATCAGACTTTTGAATCCAGTCGGTAAGACAGCGATAACATCTTTTTTAGACATGAAGGCTTTGAGTGTTGTTCTTTGCTCGGGTTATAACGTAAAGGAAATTTTTAAATCGCTTAAAACAGACGCGATAGCTGATTCGAACGAGTGATGTTCGACGGCGGCTTCAAAATCCCAGCGCTGTCGTCATCGTGTAAAGCCCGCCCCAACGTTTCTGATTGGTGCCGCGATTTCGGCGGATTGGAAATGGGCTTGAATGAGCTCTTTGCCAGACTAACTTTCAGAGCAAATCTAAATTTGCCGGAAGTTGTCTGGGTTTTCCCAGGCTACCTTCGTTCATCTTCGGAACACAAATTAAGATATTTCTGATGAAATCCGATGGTTCAGGGGGGGCTCCATTGATAGCTATTTTGAAGGCCCAAAAAGGTAGGAAAGAGATCGTTAAAATAGTCCATGTGACTACAGTGGTTCAACCTTAGTGACGAGAATACTTTTTGTGTGCCAAAAATAAACAAAAAATCGACTTCATTTTGTCATCTCTTCTCTTCTGTATCAGTCTCCGACACGCGAGAGCACCACGACGCACGCATGTGGTGATGACACATGAGCTGGCGTTCTGACATGTGACCTACAAGCTCACGCGAGGTCATGCATGCGTCTTGGTGTTCTCGTGAACGCACATCGGACAGCATAATAAAAAAAGTGACATTTATTAAGAAAGTAAATAGGGTTCATACTAGAGCTGTTTGTGTTTTTCAGACACCTGTCCATGATCGCTGCACTCTTGCATGGGCGCATCCATCTGAACCTGCATGAGATCAGACAGCAGACCCATCTGACCTTCTTCAGTGACGTCCTGGCTGTCCTGGAGCTGCTGCAGCCGCTGGTTTTCCTCTCTGACCACCAGAGGGCACTGCAGGACTGTCTGCTGTCCTTTATCAAAGTACTGCAGGTATAAATACCTCCTCCTGCCCCACAGTTATCACTTCTATTTAACACGCCATTTAGTTAAATACATAGTGACATTTCATTTTTGATAATGAAAATGTTCTTGGCACTATTGCAATCTCAAACTTGCTTATCTGTTAAATTAATATTAGTTTGTCATAATGAAACTACAAGCTAATTGTAAGGAATCTTGTGGGAATATTTTTTCAAGCTAATTGTAAAGAATCTTGTGGGAATATTTTTTCAGCATTTTCATGTAACCTTCTTGCAGAACTTCCGAAGATCATCCCGTATGCCGATCATAAACAAATTTGTGCAGTTCATCCAAAAATACATAACCCATGATGCAGCATCCGCTGTGCCTTTCCTTCAGAAACACTCAGATGTGCTACAGTAAGAGCTCTTTTTTTTGGTTCACATTTACATTTATGCATGTGGCAGACGCGACTTACATTGCATTTTCATTCTTATACATTTTTACATTCTTATCAGTTCTTGCTTTCCCTGGGAATCGAACCCATGACCTTGGCGTTGCAAGCGCCAACGCTCTATTGTTTGAGCTACAGGAAAGAATGTGGTTAAAAATTAAGTCATAATTTGAATTATCAAACATATTTATTCTGTCTTTTTGCAAGCTGCATCTGAATACAATGAACAAATATCAGTAGCCTACAGAACAAAAATCAGCAGCCTAAAGCAGCGGTCCTTAAAGTGGGGTCCGCAGACCTGAAATGTGCTGCAACTTCTATTCCAAAGTGATTTATATAGCCTAATGTATTACATGTCAAATAAGCTAAAAGTAGTCTAGACACTTAAAGTTATAGTTGTATTTCACATGTTTATGCTACAAGTAGCTATACACTGAGTTTCGGTAAATTTTTTTGGCGCACTCCTTTACACAGAGACCGAGACGACAGAAGCGCATCCTGATTGTTGTGTTATTTTGAAATGAACACAAAATCAGACCCTTTAAAGTTTTAATTTTATCTGTATGACCATACCGAAAATTACAGGATATTGCAAGTTGTTTCAGCTGCTATAAGGAAAAAATCCAAGTGATCACATCGGTGTCACACTCTCACTCACACACACACACACACAAAACATATCAGTTCCAGCATTGCTGACTGGACATCAAAGCCTATTTATCATCATCGAACTAACACTGCTGTCAACCAAGCATAGACAAAATTATTCGGCTCACAATTTTTAATTGTGTGTTGTGTAATATGTAGGCTGCATAGGTCAGCGTGACCACCGTCTTACCGTCACACTGGTGTTATTCCAAAACATTTTTTGCGCTTGTGAAGGATGCTGATTTTATGGATATTGGGGCACGAGTGAAGTACAAATCATTGTTGATATAACAATAAATAACAGTTTAGCATCCAAATACATGGAATCCAATATATGGAAACATTTGGATTCGTGCCAAATGACAGAGGAGCCCAACACCAGTTTCAGTTTCGCTTTAAATAATTTTGTTTAGGCTTTAAAATAGTTTGTAATGAATGCCACCAGTAGCAACTCCTGACCGTACATTTAGTTTGGAAGAAGAAGTTATAGTACATTTAGTTCTGCAAGAAGACATGAAAGAGAACTCAATTCAGTATTCACGCTCTATATGCACTTTCTCTATATATCACTTTCTTTGCGCCCACTTTAAATCTGTGCTCACAGTAAACAGTGTGCATTTACTTTCTTTTTGTAACTTATTTCTCTTGATTTAAAGGGTTTCCTTGTGTTTTTTTTCTCTCTCTCTCAGGGGACTATCCACTGAGAACCCAGACCTGGTGCAGCTCAAATCTTTGCTCGCCGGACTGACTCTGCCTGTGAAGTCTGGTTCCTCTGAGAGCGCTGCTGAGGACAGAGACGGTAGGGGCTCCAACACCTCACATCACAGGAGACACGGTAACATGTGAGATGATCTTCACAAAGCCCGTCTCTCACTCTTTGTATTTCAGCTGAGGATTCATCATCAGGCTCCCTCCCTTTGGTCAACATCTCAGCCTCCATTCCTCTGACTGCAGCCGACATGACTAAATGCCTGAAGAAGATCTCCAAAGGAGAAGCAATTGAGGGTGAGAGAAATAAAACTGTTTCCGGACTGCTTCGTGATATACTGTTCTTTAGTGGGCTACCTTTAGGTAGATAGGCCCACAGTAAATCAGTGCATGCTCTTTATATTTTCAGAACAATTTTGTGGCAAAAAAAATGTTGTGCTTAAATAAAAATCATTTGATTTAAAAGAAAATGTGTCAAAGTGTGCAGAGAGTACTACACTCATTTTGGAAGCTGAAAGACAGTGTTTTTCCAAATAAAAAGGTTATTAAAGATAATTAAATAAAAAAAATATTGCAAACTTGTTTAAATTTAGAAAGTTATGCAATTATTTATAATTTATGATCAATATTTATCAATATTATAACATCATTAAATATGTAAATCTAAACATACAAAAAAATTACATTTAAATATTAACTTAGATAATTAAGTATTTTTAATTTATACATTTATATATTCTTTAAATTGTAAAGAATAATAAAACAAAAAATGAATTGTATTTTAATACGTATTTTAATATTTTATATATATATATATATATAATAGGGCTGTCAAATGATTAATCACGATTAATCGCATCCAAAATAAAAGTTTGTGTTTACATAATAAATGTGTGTGTACTGTGTATAATTATTTTATATATATAAATACATACACATGCTTGTATATATTTAAGAAATATTTGCATGTATATACTATATATAGATTTATATATAATTTATATTATATATAAATATAAATATTTTATATGTAAATAACACTTTTTTCTTAAATATGTAAATGCACGTGTGTGTACTTATATATACAAAATAATTTTACACAGTACAAACACATTTATTATGTAAACACAAACTTTTATTTTGGATGCGATTAATCGTGATTAATCATTTGACAGCCCTATTATATAATAATCCAGTGAAATTTGTGTATGCACAAGGAGTCTGACAACCTGATATGATCCACTTGGAGATCTGATCATCATTTAGTCTGTCTGTGATTACATGAAGAAACAAAAAAACTGAGACCGACTAAATCCAGAAGAACTTCAGCAACGTCTCCAAGACGAGCGAGGATGCTTTCAAAAATAATGTCATAAATAGATTTTATTTATCAATTAACTTATTAATTGATTAACTTATCAATTAACAATTAACAGCCATACCGGCTGTTGTCAGACTCCTTGTGCATACAAACAAAGTGAATGTGACACACTACAGTAAAATATATAAATAATTGGCTCAAAACCTTTTTTGGGGGGTGAAAAATACTAGCGTGCCCAAGACTTTTGCTCAGTACTGTATGTATGTAGTTTAGATTGAATGTATTAAATGATGTGCTGTTTTTCTTTTGTTCTAGATGTGTTTGACGGGTTGACTGAAGTGGATGAGAAATCCAAAAGAAATCCAGAAATCATTCAATATTTTGTTGTAAGTGTATTGCACTATTGTACACAAAATTGCAAAATAGACAACCATGAGCAAGATTTAACAAGTACAACCAACTTGTCATTACGTCATTGTCATTATCAGAACGATCTTCAGAGGTTGATGAGTTCCCCTGAGGAAGTGTGCCGCAACATGGCGTTCAGTCTGGCCCTGCGGTGCATCCAGAACATCCCCAGGTGAGATGCCTGCAGGGAAGAATGTTGCGTATATTAAATCGAAATGTCATACACTCACCATTATCTTTGTTAACTCTAGTATGGCTGCTGAATTCCTGCCAACTTTCATGTACTGTCTGGGCAGCGGCAACTTTGATGTAGTGCAGACGGCCCTGAGGAACCTGCCTGAATATGTGCTGCTCTGTCAAGGTACACAAATATACGATGACCTTATTCATTAAGAAAACACTATAATTGTTTTTGTTGTTATAATTATAAATTTTTTGCATTTGTTAAATGAGTTTTGCTGGTTACAAATGATTTAAGCTCTATTGGCGGCATTTGTGACAAGCTGTTGATTACCTTGAAAAAATGTTGACTCATCCCTCAGTTATTGACATGTACGTTATTTAAAAACACTTACAGTGGAAGTCTTAAGGCACGTTCAAACCAAGAATGACAACTATAAAGGTAGCGGTAACTATAGTAGCGTCCACACCAACAGACGATATTGTTCTATTTATTATAAGCACACGCTTCAGTTTTGTCGTCTACCGCATTAAATGCTCAAGCTCTTTAAAGCAGGAAGGATTCTGATTGGCTGTCAATGTTTTTATCGTATCAGCTGAAAAAAAAAAATCATTCTTAAAGTGATTCCAACAATATCATTCCCCTGTGCAGTTATCGTTACAGTTTTGATGTGGACTCCGCTATTGTTTTATATTTAGAAGCATTTTTAAGCACTTTTAAAACCTATATCTTTATCATTATCGTCCTGGTGTGAACGGGCCTGTAGGGGTGTTTCGAATGGTTTTAAGCAGAAATATGCAACCTGTATTTTGTTAAAGTGATTATTTTAAAGTATGTTATTTGGGTATAAATCTGTGATAATGGACTGCATGCCATGGATGTTGTTAGTAGAGCTCAACTTTCTTTTTGAAGACATATCTCTGTTTTGTGTTTCCCAGAACATGCTGATATTCTCCTCCATAAGGCATTTTTAGTGGGCATCTACGGTCAGATTGACACCAGTTCCATGATAGCAGAATCCATGAAGGTCTTACGCATGGAGGCAACGACATAGATGTCACTTTAAACATGTTAGTACACAGAGATTCACTTTAAGTCAGAAGTGTCATGCACTGTTGATCCTGTTCAGATCTGTGTTCAGATAGCATTCCACGTTCAAATTTCTTGAAACGCCTGAAATAATGAAAAGTGTTTTAGTAATGTTCATGTCTGCTGGGAGTAAAGCCTGTCATAATTAGTTTTGTCTTCTGCTTTGAATAATAAATCAATGAGTTGTAGAAATGCTCCAAACATTTTTTTTTTGTTTTGTTTTAATTCGTTTCCCTCTCTTTCTCTTTTTTTTTTTTTTTTACACTTCAAGATTGGTGTTGTTTGTAAAATAACTCTTTCCATGGCAGAATAGGGGAAGGCTGTGATCTTTCTCCTTTGCATGATTGCAAATGAGTGAGTCTGTGCTTTTAGCCCCCCCACCCTTCGTTCACATATGATCCCTAACAGATCACAGCTATGCTGTGAATGCTGTGATGGAAAGTCTATTTGCCATGAAAGTGCAAGTTGTTCTTGTCCAGTGTCACAGATTTCATCTATATGGAGACGAGAAGAGAGAACAGTGCGCCGGCATGCCGGTGAGAGCCGATCTCAGCCATGGCTAAATTAACCGTGGCGGTAATTGTTCAATCACACAAACCGAAGATCCCTGTCTGAAGAGTGCATGAGGGCAGGCTCTTCAGAGCCCGGGCTGAGAGTGAGTGTGCGGGTGTCTGGTTACACTGGGGTCTGTGGAAGCGGGTTATCTGTGTTTTGTAGAGGGCGATCGGTGGACATGCCCGCACTGGCGGCTGGAGGACTGACAGGCTCTCAGCGAGCGCGGCAAAGTCCGCCTGATGAAAGGTGCTTCTTCCTGTGTTCAGTTTCATGCTCTCTGCTCTGCTTTTAACATGTCATATAAGTGGAATTTGTGAATCTTCATCTCTTCTGTGTTTTTAACTCTGCCTGGTATTTTCCACAAATAGGGTACAGGAAGGTCCCCCCCTCCCACACCCACTTAAGAACAGTGTACATTCACAGCTAAATTAGTTACACATGAGTTTAGCATGTACTGGAGGATTATTAGTATTAACTGACAAACATTTGCCTAACTTATACAGGCTTTCTGGGTCTTAAAAAGGTCTTAAAGTCTTAATTCACTCTTACTTAAATTAAGGCCTTAAAAGGGTCTTAAATTAGAGCGGGAAAAAATCTTGCTTTTTTTATCGTGTTTTCTGATACAAATATCTAAACATCTTGAAATCAATATGCATTTACTTGAGATGCAAATGTTAAATGAAGTCTTGAAAAACTGAACAAAATTAAAATCTGAGCCCATTGGTCATCTATTTTTTTCTTGTTTTAATCATGACCTCACTTCAGTTTGGCCAATTTCTCAGACTTCATATTTTATGTCATTTTGAATCTCAAGTAAATGTATGATTTAAGAATCTTTAGATATTTGACAAAAATACATCACTTTTTTTTTTTGTGCAGTGCGATCAGAAGGTACAGTAAAAGTTATTTCTATATTCTAGTGGTTAAGAGCAGAGCAATTCAAGCCACTTTTTTTCTAAATATAATTAAAAAGTTACAGACGTGTGTTGGAAGTCTTATTTTCAAACTCTGAAATGTTGCTAATACAACTCATTGTGTTTCTCCCTAGACAACTACATTTAGAAAACAGATCCATGTATTGTTTTCTCTTTCATTTCCTAAATTTAACCTGCAGAAACCCTGCTGTTATAGCACAAGTGAAAATTCGTGAAGTAGAGAAAATGTGACATTAATGAATTCTAAGATTCTGAATAACTACATTTATGCATTTTAATAATGACAGACAAATGGAATAGAATTACAGTAAAATAGATGTCTTATACGTCTGATTTGGCAAGTAATATTGTGACATATTACTGGGTTACACTTTATTTCGATAGTCCACTTTAGGCATTCTACTGACTATAAGTAACTTTTCAACTACATGTCAACTAACTGTCATATAGTATTAGTAGACTGTTAGGTTAGGGTTCGGGTTAGGAGACATGTAGTTGCTAAGTTACTTATAGTTAGTAGAATGTCTAAAGCTGACTATCGAAATAGTGTTACCTATTATTGCGATTTAAAATAACTCTTAATATCCTCATTATTCCAGTCTTCAGTGTCACATGATCATTCAGAAATAATTCTTATATGCTGATTTAATGCTCAAGAATTTTTTTTTCTTATCAATGTTGTAACAGCAGTGCTGCCAATTTGTGTGAAACGTTTTGTGATTATTTAATGAATACGTTTACAAGAACAGCAAAATATAAATATTTTGTAACATTATCAGTCTTTACTCTCACTTTTGACCAGTTTAATGCATACTTGATCAATAAAAGTATTCATTTAATTTAAAACATCTTACTGACCTTTTTGATTTTTGAACTATAGTGTATAACTACCCTTAAATTACAATTACAGGAATTATAATTACAGGAAATGCTACAGTCTTAACCTAAGGGTCTCACTTTAAATTTGCATTGTAATAAAAAATAAAAAAAATGTTTAAAATTGTAAGTTAAATGAAATGCATGTCCACAAGTCAACAAAGTAGTTAACAAATTGACATAACCTTTCACCGATCACTTTTACCTGATCACTTTTTTTATTTATTTTTATCAACCTTAAAACATTTTTAAGCGTATAAGCGAATCAATTACAAACCATAATTTGATCTGAAACCATCTCATTATACCGGGTAAAAGCTTATTTTAGGCATTTTTGTTTTGACTTTTGTTTTGTTGTTTTCAAATTGCAAACCTTCTTGAAAACAAATAAACAAGGTCGACAGTCATCATTTAATAAAGGATAATCGACTTGACTTGAAATGTAGGCTCTGTTTTTTACTCTAATCATACAAAGTGCCATCCCTTTGATTTGTTGTGCCAAAGAAAATTGCTGGCATTCATCTTAACCTTCACATTCTGTGATAAATTACACAAGAAAACACCCTGCTGTCAGTTAATTGTCAGAACACTTGTTCAAATTTGTACTTTTTTGATTGGTGCGTAAAAAGGGTAGATGTCATAATTGTCTTTTCTGTGTTATGACTACTTAACGCTAATTTCCTTGGAGATGCTGTAGTCAATTTCCACCATCATTTGTCTTGTGTTGGATGTGCTTGATCAGTCTTAATTGCACCTGTAAGGTGTCACGTAGCACAGGTTCCTTTCAGAAGTACTGTTAGTGGGTTTCGTCGGCTGTAACTGCCTGTGCTTTTGGTCAGATTCCCAGGCTGGCTCGCGCTGGGGTGGAACGGAGACGAGTGACAGCATGGGTGGGGTGTGAGTGAGGAGTGAGTGTGATGAGCCACTGACACATCGATAACCACTAACCTTTTCATCAGGCATGCCCTTGCTGCTCCGTAAAACAGCTGCACTGCAGTGTGTTGTGTTTTAACTTTGTTAAAACGATGATGGTTCTCTGTTCCTGTAGCGGATAAGTACACTCTTAAAAGCAAGGATTCCAAAAAGGGTGTTTCCACCGCGGTGCCATGTTTGGGATCCTCCAAAGAACCTTTCAGTGGAATTTTATTAAAATTTTTTTAGTGTGAGGGAACTTTTAGTAATGCAGAACCCTTAGTAGAACCCTTTTCCGCTATAAAGAACAGATTGGAAGGGTTCTATGCTTTATGAACATGCTAAAGCGCTAACTTCACTTTTCTTAATGGTCCCAACAACACTGTTTTCAACTAAAAACGGAACTTTTTATACGTTTTTTGGAGTTCATTTACACGACAATGGCATTTGGGGGGCCTTAAAATGCAAACTTTTGAAAACAGTAGCGTTATCGTCTCAATTCATGTAAACTACAAAAACACAAACTTGTGAAAACGGTGACGTCATGCACATGCATATTACGTGTTCAGGGGCTTAGTGTTTCTTTACAAAGTGACATCGCCAACTACTGGCCTGGCATGAATAATACAGCCTTTTTAATAGTTTTCACCGACGGATTTGTGTGAACGGGGATTGTTTTGACGATGTTGTCCCACTCTAACAAATTCACAAACTTTTATTGTTGTTGCAGAAACAATTTGTAACCATAATTAATTGCCCTGGTATAGCAAAATCTCCACAAGTACCAGCAGGTGAGCACTAATAAATGTAGAGGGCCGCAGTGGAGCAGAGAGGAGTTGAAGCACTGCTTGTGTCTCACCTTTGGGAGGGACAGAGATGTGCCAGTACCTGCCTGTGCACACCTGTCGGCTCTGTGCTCCTCAACAGCTCCTTCGCTTAGATCATCTCCTCTTCCTCCACGCATGAGTTGTGCCTGGCTAGCGTGGAAAAAATGTGGACCGGCTCTCGCCTCCCTTTTCCCTTGCGCTTTGAAGTGTAAAGTGTGATTGCTTTTGGATCGCGGCCGCTCCCCTTGAAGGTTTTGACATGAAAAGCAGCCTGGGCTCTCAGGTTTATCCCATTGCCAGTGATCCAGGACTAAAGCAATCAGCTCACTGCCTGAGAGATACAGTTACCAAAGATCACTAAAATATTCTTACCTATATATCACTTTTTGTTGAGAATCACATGGTGATTTTTTTTTTAATTGGTAAAGTTAAAATTTTTTGGTTGCAATTGGCTCACCATAATGAATAATCATGACTAATATAGCCTAGTATTTGTAAAGCATGTTTAATGAAGGGAACGACATCCTGTTGTAACTTTACTGACTCAAATAATGGATTGATGGATTGAACTTTGGATTTGTATTCATATGAGTACAACAGCAGTTTTGTCTGTAAATGAAGGCATTTTCCCATGACTTGGGGACAGTCATCCATCATGTTTAGTGTTTCAGGTGTTGTGTATTCTTAAGTGTCACTCCAATGAGTATTAATGTTATTATGCATTGTTCCAAGAGCCTGTGCTGGCATATCCTCAGGAGAATTTGATCGCTTTTTAAAGCTGATATCAGAGGCTGTGGATTGATATACGACGGAAAGGACATTTTTATGTTCACCAAAACTGCATTTATTTGGTTTAAAAAAAAAGAAAATACAGCAATATTGTGAAATATTTCTATTTGAATATATTTAAAAATGTAATTTATTCCTGTAATTTTCATTACTCCAGTCTTCAGTGTCACATGATCTTTCATAAATCATTCTAAAATTATGATATAATGCTCAAGACCTTTGGAAATGGCAATGAATTGTGTAACTGCAATAGTTTGAAGAATTTTTTTTTATTTTTTTTTTTAAATAGAAATCTTCTTACTCCAAACTTTTGAATGGTATCAGATATTACTATTTAAATTTTATTTGAAAATTAAATTTATTTGAAAAAAAAAATGAAAAAAGCCACATGTTGTCCAATCTTACAAGTCCAAATCCAATCTTGTAAAATCTTGCTCCTGAAGCAAAACACGTTTAAATTCACTTCATTTTTGGGGATAGGATGCAAATAAAAGAATTTTCTTTAGCGAGTTACCTTTCTCTTTGAATTTTTAACAAGAAGTTCAATCCTGCCACATTATAATACAGGAATCATTTCCAGTTGCTGTAGAAGTAATTAACCCCTCTAAATTATAAACGGCATCAGAAATATATCAATCAAGATCATTTATGCCACATTAAGAAACATTTGAAATGGAAAGCGGTGTCTTGAATTAAGCCTGAAGTAGTATTTTCTGTTTATTGTTTGATGATGTTGGACGACCCTTGCAGACAGTCAATTTCCTATCTAATATTTCAGTGATATGCTTTAATTAGGATTCTGTATTAAAACAACTGACTTTAGGGACTTCACCCTCAATGGAATTTTCACGCTCTTGTCTTGATTCCTCTGTCTGATTTAAAGAAAACTCAATCTCCTTGTATGTCTTCAGTAAAGCCCAGAAGCACTTTGAGCCATTGTTGATGCTGTGAGTTGTTGTTAAGCCCTTGTGTATTCAAATGACGGCACAGAGTCTCGGACAAGTGTGAGTCTAAAAGATCAATACAGGCCTGCAAGATCTACTGCCATTGTCGCCCTAATGCCTCCTTCAATTAACTTGGAATGGCTCTGAAATCTCTTTGACTCTTTTTTTGGTTTCACATCGGCTACAATTTTATTTAGGCCTAGTGGTTACAAGTGCTGGCAACTTGAAATTTGTAGGTTCAACGCCAGCAAGGAGTGATTTCTAAGCTTTCACCATTGCCCCGCTTAGGAATGTAACCCCAGGATGCCCCACGCTTCAGATAAAAGTGGCATTTCTATATCTCCAGATGCATTTGAACCCTGACAGATTGTTGGTGGAAAAGGATATGCAAGCATTCTCTAATAATTACCATTCTGAAAGAATGAGAAAAGCAGGTATAGGACTTAGATCCCTCGATGTTTTGACAGCTGCAAGAAGAGTTTTTGTCCTTCAGTGCTGTTGTGGCCTTAAAGTCAGTGACTCACTCAACCAAGATCGGCCCAGCTGTGTACCGTGGATGTCTGGATCTGATCAAAGTTAGCGCAGGATTAGCGGTTTACGCCGGTGCTGGTGACAGCTCTTGAATCTCTCTGCAGTTTGATCTGATTAGCGGATAGAGGGTGGATAAAGATGATTGTGAGGTGAAATGTTCCTGGGAATTAATTCACACACCTGTGTTTTGTTCTCGGAGAGATCATGACAACTCTTCGCACATCCATCAGCAACAGGGATGCAGATGTTCGGAGTGTGATGCTGTCTGCTTTCAGTACAAATGTCTGAAACAGGAAGAATTTGTTTTATTCTAAGTTATCAGTCATCCACTATCCTTTTTTTTAAACGTTATTGTGTTGTGACAAGTCGTTTCTGTGCAAGTTCACCCACATGACACTTCTGTCATTATTTATTCACGTTGTGTTGTTCTGAATCCATGACTTCTACACTGTAGAAAGAAATATGATCAATAAGTTGAGACAACATGTTTTTACATTGCTTTAACTCATCAAAATAAGTTAAGCAATTTACAACTTATTTATTAGTTATACAAGATTCAACTTTTTTTAAGTCAGTTTAATGTAATTTAAGTTAAAAGTACTTAAACATCCAAGTTGATTGTACTTAAAAATTAAGGCAGCGAATATAAATATATATATATATATTTTTTTTTTTCTTACAGCGTATAGGACACTAGAATATTAAAATAATGTATTGATTATTATGGAGATCTGGTCTGCCTGGAGTTTTTAAGATTAAAAAAAGACTGCAGGAAATTATTACAAAGTCCGTTTGGTTGTTATACATGTACAACAAGATCATCGTCTTGACTAAATGCTTTTGCCACAATTCAGAATCTGGAAGAATCGACACTAGTTGCTGAAAGTCAGTCAGTTTGAAGATTTTGTGCAGGCGGAGTGTATGATAGGCACAGACTCCGATTTTTTTAAGTTCAGATATCAGCAATATGGCGCATGTTTCTGCGTGAGCTTGTCGTGTTCTGAACGACTGTGTGTCATGATGCCCAGTTTTATTTCTGAAACCATTTACAAAGTTGACAATTAGTGTATTAAAATCGGTTCATATTTTTTAAGTTACTGTATGTAGTCCAGCATTTAAGAATCATTCATGCTAGTTTTGCAAATTGGATGAATTGGGATACTCTGAGCCAATTCATTCATGACGTCACTTCTTCTCTCATGATTTTTTTTATTATTTTTTTATCAGTTTTGGATCTTGACACCCTCAATTCTTTAGAAAAGAGGATATTCTTCAGAAAAATACATGAGGGTAAATGTTGACAGAATCAATTTTGGGTGAACTATTCATTTAACAATTCTCTACTATCTACATGAAAAGTGTATAATTCTTTGACGTGCTGTAGTGAATAGTGTGGCATTCCTCTCTAAGTACAATTTGGTCTTAGTTGGGAAAGTGATCTGTTTTCAAAGACCGGAGATCCATGACCCAAAACCATTATTAGTGAACTCTGTCCTTAGCTCAGGACTGAACAATACACCTTGTTTAGACAGGTGATCTTATTCCTAATGTGAAGAAGGCTTTGAGTGAGATAACAGGCTTAGACGTCTTTAGAAACAAAGCCGATGGATTTTAATCTGACAGCAGAATTCCCAGTTGATGCCACACATTCTCCATTTCATAGTGAAAAACACTTTCGTCAAAGACGAGCATGTTGATTATAAAAACTCATCAAAGTCTTTCCGGAAGGATTTTTTCATTTAGTCATGTTGTATCGCAAATGAATGTCATACAAACACCCAAATGCTGCAAATGGGCTTGTAAATGAATGTCAATTATGTGGGCCAATTAGTGTGATGTGTTTACTGTGTAAACAGAGGCTGTTTGTTTGCTCTCTCTGCAGATTTCAACCAAAGCTCTGTTTGTATTGGGTTTTCTTACTGAACGTTTCTCAGCTGTGAACCTTTTGATTCTCCCTTAATGATTTAATATCCATCTGTTAAATCTAAACCTCATACACGACTACGCAGACAGCAGAGCTAGAGCGACAAACTGGTCTCGCTGGCGGTTGTACGTGTCTTTTGAAAGTGTTTGCAGCTCAAGAACGGTGCTTTCCCTCCATTTTCTCACCACACTCCAATTCCAAATGTCTGCTTTGTCATATTAATAAGCGAACTCAGAAGCTGAAGAGTGCCCGAACTTGTCTATGGAATACTTCAGAATGACAGGTCTTTCCATATACTCCTCCCCGAATGGAACTGGGGATATTACTCATGTACTCGTTCAGCCGAGGTGTGGATTTGGAGGCATTAGGTGTCACTGTGGATGTCTCCTTAAGAGTGATGCTGAAGAAACCTCTCTTAAATGAAGCATGGAATCAATGGTCCCCTATGATTGGGTGCTTTCCTTCAAACCCGGCCCTGTTTTACTAGAATTAGTAGTCATAGGTGAGTCATGTGACTTAGGGAGAGGGTGGGACTCACACCTGAATCAGGTGAGAAAAGTATCTTTGACTCTGTAGCTAGATCTTCTAAGAAGTTCTCTTCCAACTGGATCTCTAGTTTGTTCTTCTGTAACCCTCCAACGCCAATAAAGACGACCGTTCATCACATACATACATTAGACTGTCTATTTCTGGAATTCTCTCTGGACCAAAAGGACCTTGCTGAACCTGGGCCATGTTTGGCACTGGGCATTTGGTGTCTCCTCTGTCTTCTGCAGTCTTCCACTCTTCGGCTGCACACTTCTTCCCAGCGTTCCCAAGTAGGTTGAGCTCTCCGCAGATCCTCATCCCCGGGCCTCTGCTCAGCTACGAGCTCCTGCGCAGTTACTTGCAGCCAGAGCCCTGCAAACAGGCTTTGCTATTGGCCGCCCAGTCTGCAGGACACCATGCTGAGAATATCGGTGAGCTCAATGCAACCTATTGGTCATTTATGTTGTAACATCTAATATGACATCTTATATTTTATGTGAAGCTTTCATTTGAGTGTATATATATGTATGTGTGTGTGTGTGTGTGTATCATATATATATATATATATATATATATATATATATATATATATATATATACAGTACTGTGCAAAAGTTTTAGATCGTTAAGATTTTTTATGTTTTTAAAATAAGTCTCTTCTGCTCACCAAGGCTGCAATTATTTGATTAAAAAAAAAAAAAAAAACTGTAATATTGTGAAATATTATTACAATTTAAAACAGCGGTTTTCTATGTAAATATAGTGAAGTGTAATTTATTCCTGTGATCAAAGCTGAATTTTCATTATCATTACTCCTGTCTTCAGTGTCACATGATCCTTCAAAAATCATTCTAATATGAGGATTTGATGCTCAAGGAACATTTATGATTATTATCAGTGTTGAAAACAGTTTTTTACATTTTCTTTATAGTTGGATGCATGCATATGTATATATACACACACATATATATATATATATATATATACATACATACATGTATATATTTATTAGTGTACAATCTGCTTGTCATTGTCACAAAATAATCCCTGTTTCAAGGAGGGTTTACGTTATTCCTCTTGCTACAAGATTAATAGATATGTACATGAAATATTTATTTTGCATTGAAATCACTTTATTATGTGCGACGAAAGAGGCCACAGTGATAAGAGACATTTAGGATATTGATTGCCTACAACAGCAATCCGTTATACAGTTTAATAAATATTTGACCACAGAACCGTAGATGACTGATCAGAATCAAGTACTCCAGAGAGCTGTGTAATAATATATATGAATAATATATATGCAATAAAATATGTAAATAAAACCTTTGAGATAAGATTGCTCCCTCATATAATGTGTTGAATGGGGGAAAGATTAAAAGAAAAGGTAGCTTTGGGTGTTGTATATTTATTAAGGTGATTTGCTCTTAATAATACATATGTGTAGCTTTTATTAAGAGAGGCCATTTGTGAATCAAATTCTCTCATAATTGTCCATCGTCATTTTACAGTATGTAATAGGATTCAAAATGTTTACAAAGGATTGGCTAACAGCTCGTAACTAACAATCAATTATCCGGCTCTGCTGAAGAGGGCTTAATGAACGCTGCGCTAATTATCCAATCTAGAGCCATTAGTTCCTTGTCAGCCTCTGGCAATTGTCTAATTGGTGGCTTCGATGTGGCTTCCAGATGAACCCCGGCCAGTGAAGCAGCGGCGAGCTCGGGCCAACTACAGCAGCTGGCAGCTGGAAGAGCTGGAGAAGGCCTTCGAGAACACTCACTATCCAGACGTCTTCATGAGAGAAGCCCTGGCCCTCAGACTGGACCTGATTGAGGCCAGAGTGCAGGTCGCCTTTGCAATGCTCTCTTTGACTGTTGTGATGCTCGCAATTATATGAATATTATAGAATGTTTCTCTGAACCACTGCTGAGATTTTATTTTTAAGTTTAATTTCTTAATCGTCTTGTTTTAATCACACAGAATTACAAGCATGCATTGTTCTTCTTTAAAGTGCTTAGTTTTCCTCCTCGACATTTTCAGTGAGATGCAATGAGAATACAATAATATCATTTGTATTAATATATAATTTTTATTTATATGTATTATTACACAATATATATATATATATATAATTAATTTCCTTTGAGTCATTTTTATATTTTTTACTACTAAAATATGAAAAAGTTCTTCAGGAAAGCAAAACTGAAAAAGCAAACCAGCTATTAGTTTTGACAAAATTTGACACACATATAAAATAAGTCTTTTTTAAAATTTTCACTATGAGTTTTGATTTTTACTAATTTTACAAATTTTTATATATATATTTTCTATTAAAATTCTTAAAATAAGAAGCAAAACTGGGGGAAAAAATTGTAACGAGTTAAAAGTCTACCTTGGCACCTTTGCATCGATCACACAAGTCATCAACATTTGGGTATATATTTTATATTGGGTATATATTTCAAATATATATATTTTTAATTGTATCAGTGTGTTTTGGGTTTTTCTAATGATTTTTTTAACTAGTCATTTTTATTTATTTTCTACCAAATATTCTTAAAATAAGAAAACTACTTATCTTGCCTTAAGAATTTTTTTTTTTTTTACTGGAAAACTATCGGCAATATTAATATTGTGAATATTTGCTTAATTTAATCTAGCTCATATAATCAAATTCAAAAACACAAAACAAAAAAACGCACAATAAAAATCTTCTTTTCTTTTTTTTTTGTAATTTAAATATAATTTGTTTTTCTATTGTTCCTCTAGGTGTGGTTCCAAAACCGCAGGGCTAAAATGCGCAGACAGATGAAGCTTCAAAGCCACGCAGGGGAACAGTGCGGCCAGCACGACAGTGACGACAGACAGGCCGAGTCGTCCAGCAGGAACACAGCTCCTGAACTCCACAGCAGCAACAGCCCATGCTGGGACAGGAAACAGGACAGAGGAAGCCCCACTTGGCCCAAACCCTCCTCATCAGTTATTCACAGCCCTGTGAGCGACGTGCTTAAGCGGTCGAGGGATCAGGACGGGTCAGAGGTGTCCAGTGCGGAGGACTTCCGCTGTTGTAGCATTGCCAAACTGAGGGAGAAGGCCAGGGACTATGAAGCAGAGATCCACAGCACTGTGGTCAAGGCCAGCAGAGAGAGGCAGATGAAGACACGGGTACCTGCCACCGTCCTGGACAGAGACTGAAGCAGATGTGGCCATCGTCCATTACCTCACTATCACACAGGACACATTAGGAATCCCAGTCAATTCATTATTTATTATAATGCACAATTACACACGCAATGAGGTTAAACAATGTGACTGAGAAAAGCAAGTAGAAATTTAATCTCTCTATATTGTTTTGCTTCTCAGATTGCCTTTTCAAGTAACGAGTAAAGTAGTGCATTACTTTTAAATTTCCAACTAAAGAGTTACTTTTTCCAAATAAGAACCCCAAGTTACTTTAAATTCTCATGTATTACTGACAGCTCTCCTGTCCCCATGTTGAGAGAATTCGTAAGTGCAGAGAAGTTGTTTGCGCTGTATGATCATGATTATTCTAGTTTTAGACTAAGGCTATGTTTACAGGGAAACGATCTGAAGAGAAAACGCAAAAGTGGCTTTGCATTATCACTTTTTATTCTGCGTTTAGACGAGCGTTATATGGGGGAAATCTGCGTGCATTTGGTGACGCAAAAGTGTGTGAAATTCAATGTGCACTCCAGGCGGCTAGGTGGCGATGTGAAGCACTGCCACACAACAACACCAATTTCTGAGAATATTTTGTACAACTGCTGAAAAGACTCTAGTACGTTTATCAGAGCTTCTAAGGCAACTTGAGGTCCGACATATGGAAATAATCCGACATGTTGGTTGTTATGTTCCTGTACTGGCGCATGCCTGTGACGTAAACGCGCACGCGACGAGAGCCACCGTGAGCAGATTTGCGTTTTTACAGTTTAGACGGGAACGTTACGGTGGAGCGTTTTTAAGATTTCCACTCTGGAGGGTGGTTTCGTTTTTTTTTTTTTTTCGTTTTTAAGCCCCAAAAACGCCGTCGCCGTGTAAACGAAAGGCACATCTGATAAAATATTTTTTACGTTTTCACCCGCTAACGTTCTCGTGTAAACTGGGCCTAAGGGGCTGTTTCACACTACACCATTTTCAACTAAAAACGTACAACTTTTTATGCGTTTTGGTCGTTTGTTTACACGACATAGCGTTTTGGGTGCATGAAAACGCAAACTTTTGAAAACGGGTTTCAAAGTGCAAGTTTTTGAACAATGTAAACAACAAAAACGCAAATCTCTGAGGACGACGTATTATGTGTTCAGTCTATAGTATTTCATCGCCATCTAATGGCCTGGAAGCAAAATACAGGGTTTTTTGTTATTTTCGGGATCGTTTTGACAATGGTGTCGTCTGTACGCGGGGGAAAAAATAAAAAAACTTTTCTGTTCTAAGCATATTGTTGTCGTGTAAACACCCTAAATGTGAACATGCATTTACTCATCTCACGTGAACAAAAACAGATTTAGTATACCTCAAAATTAATTTAAAAAACAGTGAAATGCAAACTCAGAATATTACGCAAAACTGCCATAATTAAATGTTAAATTACGCAAATATACTTTATGTATTTAATCTCAGTTTATTGATCAATGTCTTTGCTGTTGAAATTCAGTGATCCAATTCATCCACACTATAATAAGCAAAAATGACTTAAGATAAACATCACATCTCTGTTTCTATTTTAGATTTTATTTCTGAAGTAACAGTGTTGAACTTTCTTCTCCTGCATCTTATTCTTCTGTAATCCAAAATGGCAGCCGAAAGGTTTGTTTTAACTGCGCCCTCTACTGTAGGTGTGAATTGGTGTTTGCTTCAGCCTGGGACTTATTCATCTCACTTTTGGTGTGAAACCTTTACATTTGCAATTTAAAAATAATTGGTATTAAAAAACAAGCAAGCAAGCCCTGCCTAGGAGAGAAAATTAACAACGTAACATTACTTTCCATAATAAGTAACTACATAACTCAATTAGTTTTTTTTTTTTGTTTGTTTTTTTGTTTTTTAGAAAGTAACACAACATTATAATGGATAGCTTTCAAAAGTAACTTTCCCCAAAACTGGTCACAATGTCATGCATTATCTGTGAAGCTAATAATAACTCATAATACTTTTTGGTCAGTAGTTTCGCTCGTATTTTGTAAAATGTGCAAATACAATGTCCAAAATGTCCATTTTGTTTTACATACAGAGACAGACAAATGTTAGGTTATATTATTCATTTCAGGTTTTTTTTTTTATTTCATATTTTTATTTGTAGTATTTTGAATGCTCTTTAATTGTTATGATTAGCAACAATTCATATACAGCCTTTAAATCTTTTTATAATGAGCCTTTGCGTCGTTTTATGCCTACATTTACAAAGGTAACGATGTTTTCTCAAATGTTGTTGGAGCGACAGCTAGTGAACAAGGGAAACTCTTGGTGATCTCATCGATGGCCTGCTCTGCTGTCAGCTATCCTGTTACCCTGTGAGGAAACACAGGATGTCTGCAAGCTGCCACAAGCCCTCCATAAACACAATGGGGATGACTGAAAAATGCCTGCCTTTTCTAACAAATGCTTTTTAAAGATTGGAACATACTTTTTTTTATGTATGAAGCAACAAAATATGCCATGGCACTCATATGGCTAAACATAAAGGGCCTTTCATAAATTGGGCTAAATCATTAAAACGTAAAAAAAAAAAAGAATAATAATTTATACGCATTTCAGCTTGACCCTTAGGATACACTGATTTATGTATTTTTTCCCCGACAATATATGCTGATTGTGCTTATTTAATTATTGCATGCTTTTGGAAATCACTTTTATTTCATGCTTAGCATTTACATGCTTTTTAAGAAAATCTACTATAATCCTGGGCAGTGTTTGTTCAGAGCTTCGACCCTTGAGAACAATATAACTTCTGAACTCCAGGACCCTGGTGGTATATTTGAAAATGTGGACACAGCACCAGTTCCATGTCAAATGAATTTAAAGGTCCTCAATAAGGGAATTTCCTGTGGGATCAGCAGAATCGCAGAGTCAGCTTCATGCAGTGTTTGTGCAGCCAAAGCCCTTGTTGAAGAGCCATAAAATGCATTTGTCTTTAGGTCATTGGTTCTCTGAGCCAGTGTGGAGTAAGAGTGCCCTCCTCTGGGCAACAAGGTCCTCTTGAGTTTAAGGGCATATTGTCTTGAGATTAAGCAGGTCTGTTTAACTGTTTAACCAATATCATGCATGTACAATATGGGAGAGGATTTCAAATGTAACTGCAGCTCAGATTGTCACAGCTTCATCATACTCTAGTTTCTGTCTTTCTGAAGTTCGGTGTCAAGCTATAAATAATCCCATTGATTCTGCGCCCATCCACAACTTGAGATGCTCACCAGTCAAATTTAAAACCATCAGAGGAGGTGGATCATCTGAAATTACACTGAACACAATCTCTTTCTCCCTGCCTCAGGACAGCTGAATGGTGCTGGTATTTCTGTCCACACAAGGATTATACACATCCTGGACATCGATATGAAGACTTATAAATTGTAGATTGTTTATTAAATGAGGTTTAGACCATTTTTAAGCAAATATATCTGTTTTATTATTTTTTTTTTAAAGGCAAACAAGCTCTCTTTGTCACAGGGGACTGAATGTTAAAGGAGTTTTGGTTTGTATTTCAGGGTTTATATGCCTATGCAAATGAGATTGACAGTCTGACGAGAAGCCATTATAAACATTCATATTCATGCTCCAAAAAATCTGAACTGATTTATGCTGATGGTTGTAAACATGCAGCACCGCAGCACCCTGTGGTTTCATCCTAAACACATTCCACGTTTACACTGCCTGTAGGCCTATTATAAAAAAATATGGGTCATTCTTGAAACTTTTTATAAAGCATACACTAGGCTTTCATATATATATATATAATATATGGGGGCTTGTGTTTAAAAAAACTTTTTAAAATCTACGTAAAAGTAAAACCTACCTAATTATAATCAAATTATTGTTACATAAAATGTTTACCTTTTTTTCTGCAGAAACAGCTTAAACTTTGTTAGTCAAAATAATAGCATTAATCATTTGGTTTGAAACCTTTACATTTAAATGTTTTATATATATATATATATATAGAAATTGCCAGTTTTTCATGTTAGAAGTTAGTGAAATTTTTTAAATGTAGGCCTACACCTTTAAAAATAAAAATAAAAAAATAAAACCCTTTATGACGAGAACAATTTCGGGCCTTATCAATTTTATTTTAATACTTTGTCCAACTGAACTGTAAAAGTTTAAATGACTTAAACAGAAGTCCATTTGATTAGCCTAACTTACTGTAACAGCATTGGAATGGCGCATGCATGTCAGAGTTCAGACCTTAATTTAATCTCATTCCTTTTGATAAAGAACATGCTTGTACTTGTCATATTAAACAGATACATCAACGACCGAAAAAAAAAACCAGGATAAAAAAAAAACAAATAAAGCAATCAGCGTTAAATTATTGATGCCTTGAAGCTCCTCCTCTCTGATTTCCTCTGTGTATTCCACAGGTGCCGCGCGCTACTCTGCTGTAGTGAACAGCTCTGAGGAAACGCCGCTTTCTAATCACGAACGCTTCAACTCTTTTTATTCTCTTTCACTGTGACTTCCCGCACTGTCTCCGCAGTCATTTTCTCCCATGCCTCGTTATTTCGTCGAACAAACGACGTCTTTCGTTTTCTGTCATTTAAAAGGCACCATCTCCCGTGTGTTTGGGCAGTAAGGGCTTCTGGAGAGGATGGCGGCTATCAAAGCGCTTCACCAGTGGTGTAAGAATCAGTGCGATGGATATAGAGATGTGACCATCAACAACATGAGCACATCTTTCAGAGATGGACTGGCCTTCTGCGCTCTCATCCACAAGTTCAGACCGGACCTCATGTAAGAGACGTTTATTTATAAACGGTTATTGATTAGGACGCAGAAGTTGTTAACTAACTATGAGAGTAAAGTATAGTAGCAGCTAACGTTACCAATATACCAAGAGTTTTAAAAGAAGTGTGGGATGTTTAAACTTTTTAGTGTGGCCTATAGCTACTACAAAAAGTATTTGGACATTTACATTTGAATCTAGGCTATGTCTGATAAATATTAAGACAAAGTATTTGGACACTTTCTGGAATCAGATCTGTGAACTTGACTTCATGCATCCATTTGAGCGGCAGAAGAAAATGGAAAAGAAATGTTAGTACCTACAATCTAGCATGGTTTCTTTACAAGGTAAAATGAAATGTTGATTGCTCATTTTTTTAGTGTGTAACGTTAGCTGAATTGTCCAACTTTCAGAGGCCACTGCATCACTGCAGATGCAGATTCATGGGTAGTTGACATGCTGTGATCTTAAAATATTTAAAAAAGCGTTAAAGGATTTGAAAATTATTTTTGTAGCTTTTATGACTTAATATCATGAGAGTACTATAATATTTTAATGTAGTATGTGTATTTATCACATTTAGAGGAGAACTATTTAAAATGAACTAGTGAAGGCAAAATGTAATTTTTAAAAAAGAAATGGTGAAAACTGACTAGTCGGGGATCTGAGATTTACACTTTCTTCAAATTGTTACATTCTTTTGTCTTTTTCAGCTTCTATTCTGTTATTTTTTGCCATAGCCTCAATTGACCTATTGCTTATGTTAAATATAAGTTTAATATTGTAGGTTTTGTGACCTTTAAAAGCCTGTCACAATATTATGTTTAATTTACAGTTTGATGGAGTTAGAGATTGAAACCACCTTATTTCTGTGTGCTTTTATTTTAGCATCAACATTGTATTGTAACACTAAAGTGTCTATCTGGTGAGTCATGTCCTTGTTTTCTTTCAGAAACTTTGAGTCTCTCTCCAAAGACAATGTGTATCACAACAACCACTTGGTAAGTTATTCTGTTTGGTCTTGATCTTAGGAAACCATGACAGACATGCCTGATGCAGAGTGACTCATTGCTTGCATGTTTTACTGCCAATTTTAGCCATATCCTGTACAGGTGTGTCTCTGCTACTGTCCTGTGGTAATGCACACACTATTGAACTGTCTTTGAAAGATTTTTTTGGAAACGTGATGGCTGGATGTTTGTTTGTGACCCGGCCTTGTGTAGTTTGCAACATTCATGGATTGTTTCTCCCTTATTGACCTGAATAAGAGCGCTTGAGACCCTTTTCCCACTGCTTGTGAAATGCATGTGATCTAATTTTGCAGCAATCTCAAATGAGACTAGTTGCTCAGTAAAAGAGTCTATTGATCGGTCGAGTCTTACAGCAATAGCTTTTGGCAGGATAAAGACATCCTTCAGTTTCTGCAGAAAGTATCTTTTAGTGAAACTGTCTAAAGTTTCAGACTTGTCCTGTGTGAACTTGGGACAGAGAGAAGAATTTTGTATCCTAAACCATCAAAATGTACTTAACAGGACTTAAAGTATAATTTTTCCCCATTGACTGAGTACTACACCCTCTTGATTGATTCAAATATGTATTTATGCATTTTAACTATCACAGGCAACTTGTAATCTTCAATTTCTATCAAGAATGGTAGATATCAGATTAAAATGAGAGTATATAGGCTATAGTGAAATTATCTATTTGAATACATTTTTGTTTTACCCAGAAACTGGCTTCTGTTAGTGTAGGCTATGTCTTATATGGAAAATTTGATTTGTGTTTGAGTGTAGGGACACTGTCCGACCAGGACCGATGACCTAATTATTTTTCTTCCCTGTCAGGAAGTGCTTATGAGAATGAGGTGTCGAGACGTGCCACAACTGGGACTTTGTCACAATGATGAGCTCTTTCTCTGGTTGCTTCCTCAGAGACTGTAAATTATAGGCCACACACTCTGAGATCTGTTACATACCCTCACCACTTTTTTAGGAAGCACTCCGCTGTAGTTTTGAACCCGAGCCGTGTGGAGTCTGTCCAGTTAATGCATTATAAAGAAGGGTGACAGTCATCCACAGGGCACCTGATCCTCTCTGTCAAGATTAACTTACCTCTGTTCATATCAGCCTCTCAGTGCTGTCATACAAAAGATAAACAGGATGTTGCAGCTGCATCATGGAGGATGTGCCGCCCCTCCTCAGCTATCCTGTAAAATTAGTGTCCAGGTCAGACCTAAACAATCCCATCGTATCTCCTCTTCTGTCCCCGTTCCCAGGCCGCGGCACGCACAGGAAATGTGCTATTCATTATGCACTTGATCCAGATTGTGCTGCTTACAGGCCTATTCTATTTTTGACGACTCCTTTTTTTTGTGTGCCTTGTCTGTGTTTACAACTAATTGGCCAAGTTCCTTTCCCCTAGAAAACCGTTGCCACAGCGTGATATTGGCTGCCTGAAACAATCATATGAGGTCATGTTGAATGAGGATGTTCAGTGGTTGTTATAAACACAGAGAGTCGTGTGTGTGTGTGTGTGTGTGTGCTCGTCTTTTTGTAGTTGTGGTTGTCTAATTGCTGTTTTCTTCTGTATGGATTATGTGGTGTTGTGAACTTAATGGGTGATTTCTGTCGTGTGATGTGCTCCAGGCGTTCCGTGTGGCTGAAGACCATCTGGGAATCCCAGCTCTTCTGGATGCAGAGGACATGGTGGCGTTGCCTGTCCCAGACAGACTCAGCATCCTCACATATGTCTCACAGTACTATAATTACTTCCACGGCCGCTCACCAAGTAAGACTAAGTTTATCACCATTTTTATTAACTGTGTAAATGTCTTAGCTTGACTCATAACTTGCCCATAGTTGAGAGTATTGCATTCTCACCTCCACGTTTTCTCTATTTAAATAGTCACACAAGTAGTTACACGATCAAGTATGGTGACAAAATAAAACGTGGAGGTGTTTGATTGCTTCTAACTTCATCTCTGTTTGGATTCTAATGAATGAACTGGGCTATCAGTATCAAAGTGTCGCGGCGCGCCAGAGCGATTGAGTGCACGCACTGAGACGAGAGAGGTATGTATCAGCTCGTCTTAGTTAAGGGAATAACATAGTTTAATAATTATGAAAAAACTATGGAGTGTTCGATTAAAACCAGAGCAAAGAACAGCACTCGGGAGATGTTTCTCCGTTGCTCTGCATACGTCATCGCTCTGATTGGTTTTAGGTCTATCCAGAGGCATTTGAGCGACATCCGTTGGTGACGCCCCTCTGGAAATGGGTTCTCTATGACGCTTTGCCAGACCCTAACTCCGTTATAACTGAGAATGGTCTGGTTTTAACCAGGCTAGTAATCAATATCTGTCTTTGGAAAACAACGTGAGCTTTTGTTGTGCTTACATTTACAGCTATTGCAAGCAGGGGGCGCTTATTCAAACCTTTTTGTTCTGAAATTGGGCACTTATCAGACAAACCGTAATTAGATATTAGGGCTGGGGTAAACGATTATTAATTAAACGATTAGTCTGGCGATTATTTTATCGATTAGTCGACTAATCTATTGTTATGTATTTGTAACATATCTATTGTTATATTGTTATTGTTATCTTTGTAATATTTCAAAGTTTTATATTTGAAAATCAACAAACAACAAATAAAACAAGCAGCTATATGCTTTTTTTAAAGCAAGCTTATATTCTGTGGCATTTCCTTGCTTATAATGACTGTTGTCAATAGCAACGCATAATAACAGCACATCCGTGTATCACACGCTCTCATACATTAATTCAAAATTTCAAATACAACTTGCCGTCTTGACTCCGTTTTGATTGTATTGAAAATGAAATTAGAGATGTTTTATTGTTTCCGGAGTTTGATCATATTGTTGTGATCATCTTGTCTGGACGAGTTTTGTATGCTGTACAAAATGGATTTAACAGGTAAGATTTAAAACATTAATCTCAATTCAATATGTCCCTGTAATTGTGGTAAAAAAAAAAAACCGGTGTAATAAGTGTAAGTTACAATAAATATATACATTATCATCTCTTAAATGATCGTTCGTCTTTGGCTCAAATCCATTTGCTGCAAACTTTTCTGCGCGGAAACTTCATGTTTATATCGAGTGAGTTAAAATATTTCAACTAAAAATAACATTTTGTGCCCAATTATTTCCCAGACGTAGTTTTGGTATTGAGGTTAAAGTTAACTTGCCTTGCGTTCGCTATACAACAACAGTGGGTGATGGTCACTCAAGACGATCGGCAGATTTGAGTGTTTCTATTGCAGAGACTGTTTTTGAGCATGTTCTGCAGACAGGGAGACCATCCTCGATTAAGTTTCCCTCAGGACTTTTGTAAAAACCAAAATATGACCACACTCAGATTTGGTCCTCTTAAAAGGCTGAAAATACTCCCGAGCACGGTCACTGCCTTTCGCCATTCCTTCTTTTACTGTCTATGGTGGCGAGCTGTACCTCCAGGAACGGTGAAAAAATAAAAAAAATAAATAAATAAAGAAGTGTCGACGGAAAAATATGACGTCGACGAAATTTTTACATCGACGTCATCGCCGCGCCGCTACAGGCCTATTAGGTATACAGGTGATATTATCAATTTAAAGGAATTTAATGACTTAAATTATTTAAATGTTATTTAAGGCTTTCAGGATTAGAATAAGAGTTTGTACTCAGGTCAGGACAGGTATAAGAACCTGATTTGGCTTTCCTGACAGCAGAAGTATTTTACTGTACTAAAGTCCTAGGTCACCTTGATAATTGGTATTAAAGCAATTTATCTGTAAAAATGATTAGGCACTTTGGTAAAACACCATATAACATTTAAGTAAACATATAAACATAAAAATACTAAGTAGCTTATTATGCAGGTTTCTTTAGAACCACACAGTTAATCTGCAAGTAATCTGGATTGTTGCTGAGAAGCTTATCGTACACTTCATAACAGCTAGAACTTATTTTTACGGCTGGTTTTGTGACAGTTTATATGCTTGTTTAGCTAATGTGAGGGACTTGATTGGCTTACTGAAAGTATTAAAAAGCTATCAGAAGACTAATTATACTGCACACTGCTCAAGGACCTATACCATGAAGGTAGCTGAACAAACTCAGTGTTAAAGGATTAGTTTTGAATTGACAACACCAAATCAAAGCAATCAGGCTTTGTTGATGCCATGAAGCAACTCATAAACTGTCTCTGTCAACTTAGATCTTGAAGCTACGAACCAAACCCATGCAACAACTCGGTGTTATTGGCACCAGATCAAGAAAAAATATAATTCAAAGTTGTATATGTCACAGCCTTTTTTGATTCATTTTGGGGAAAGTTATCTGCGTGTTCGTTACACTACTGTATACAGTCCCTGCTAAGGCCATAGTTCATTGTCTAAGTGCTAGTTTTTGAGAGATTCTTATGAACACGTCTAGACAGAGCACAGCTGATACAATATAGAACAAATCAGGCTATTTACTGTTTAACTTAATCAAATATCAAGTCAGTTGTGTATTTTGCTGAATATTCTTCATGTGTAAATCTCTAATATTTAATGTTAGAATATTTACTCTGCATTTTCTGTTTCTATAGAAAACCACACACTAAATACACCCACAACTAAGGACAACCATTCAATCCTTGTTAATAACTGAGTTGTTGTGGTGACAAATAAACAGGTTACTCTCAAATTTCCAACATCTTTTCACCAAGTCTCTTACTGGACACCCTGTGGCAGATTTCAAATCTAACCAGCAGTTTACTGAAATGAGACTGTGCTATAAAGCTAACTCGTTTTTTTTTTTTTTCAGTTCCCCACTTACTTTACCTTCCTCAAGCACTGACAGAACACATCCAAGCTTGTTCATAAATTGTGTAAAGAGGTTAAATTAGCAATTTAAAAGGGTCATTGCAGTGTCACCTGTCAATGTATCTTTGCTTAGGAAAAAAAAATATTATGGAAGTCAATGGGGACCAGCAATGTTTGGTTACCAATATTCTTCAAATATTAGTAACCAAACATTGAAAGAGGCTCATGCATGTTTGAAACAACATGAGGGTGAGTTAAAGACAGAATTTTAAATTTTGAGTGAACTATACCTTTAAGATAGGATGTTTCTGTAATTTGGTCCCTGTGAAGCAAGGTTATGTTGTTTTAACAGATATTCATTACAATTGCATTGATCAAGAACCACATCTGTACACTTTTCCACAATCAAATGCTACCTTTTAATATTAGAAATCTTGAGGTGGGTTGAATGGTTTTACAGATAAAATCCTACTTGTTTTCCTGTAGATCCAACAGTAGAATGTTGGCGCTTGCAACATTAAGGTCATGAGTTCGATTCCCAGGGAAAGCAAAAACTGATAAGAATGTAAATGTGTACCTTGAAATGCAATGCAAGGCACTTTGGATAAAAGCATCTGCCAAATGCGTAAATGTACTAATGTGCAAAAGGGGGCAATCTTGGTAAAAATATTTTTTCATAAAAATGCAATCTATCTATTTTCTTTGGGCTACACAAGAAACCGAAGAAAATGAAAAAAAAGAAATAGAGGATATTTAATTGTGGTAGCAGAAAAATATTTCTGTTGTCAGGAAAGCCAAATCAAGTTCTTATACCTGTCCTGACCTGAGCACAAGCTCTCGTTCTAATCCTGAAAGCCTTAAATAACGTATTTAAATACTTTAAGTCATTAAATTCCTTTAAATTGATAATATCACATGTATACCTAATTACGGTTTGTCTGATGAGTGCCCAATTTCAGAACAAAAAGGTTTGAATAAGCGCCCCCTGCTTGCTATACCTGTAAATGTAAGCACAACAAAAGCTCACGTTGGTTTCCAAAGACAGATATTGATTACAGTGTTCTGTATCTTAAACCTGCATTGATCATAAAACTGCATTGGTTACCTCCACTATAGCTGATTTCCCCCCACCCTTTGATGTTAAAGCTAGAATGTCCACTAATGTGTTTATTTACAAAAAGGCATGAGTGGAGAAAAACAAGTAAATTTTATTTGGTAACACTTTATTTCGATAGTCCACTTTAGACATTCTACTAACTATAAGTAACTTAGCAACTACATGTCAACTAACTGTCATTAGAGTATTAGTAGACTGTCAGCTTAATATCTGCTAACACTTTATTTTGTTGGTCCCTCAACAGACATTCAACTGACTATAAGTAACTTGGCAACTACATGTCAACTTATTAACACAATTAACGAATTAACACAAAGTGGTCAAGCGTCAAACTAGACGCGGTAGACGCGAATTTGACACGCTATTCGCGTCCGGTGTGAACGCACAGTAAGGGTGTGGATCCACTTGTCCGTGCGACACTTGTCGCGCCGCACTCCACTATATTCCTATGACAAAATCATGCCCATAGCGGGAACGCCCATCAACGTACAAATGTGGGGAGGCGTCACGACACCACTCGACAGTCGTGTCGCAAAAGTGGATCTCTATCGTGAACGAGGCTTTAGTGAATCCACTTTTGCGACACGACTGTTGCGTGGTGTCGTGACGCCTCCCCACATTTGTACAGTGATGGACGTTCTCCCTATGGGCGTGGTTTTGACCGAGCGGGAAATGTTACGTATTAGAACAGAGGACCTGTGAGAGACTTCCCCCCCCCCCCCCCCCCCCCCCCCCGTCTCCATATGCTCTACTTCTATTGGATCGCGTTCAACGGAATTCATTTGCATAAAGATGGGCATCGGCCAGCTTTTTGACACGCAGCATTTTTCCAAATGAAGCGCCGCCTTCCCGGGATGCTTTGCGGGCGCGGTAAAGACACGTGACGTCACCCAGAGGAATATAGTGGAGTGCGGCGCGACAGAAGTGGATCCGCACCCTCACACTACAAGCGACAAAGCGACACGTTACCATTCATTTCAATGAGGCGCGGGTGGTTTCCGGCGACGCGCGACAGCGACCGTTGACGACCAGATGGGGCGTGTCTAGCGGCGCGACAAAATTGAGATCTGTTTAACTTTATGCAAATGAAGAGCGATTTTTGGGAGCGACACCCAATAGGAGTGAAGTCAGTGGAGCGCGCGTGAACCCTCACTCTTCAGCGCTGAGTGACTGTAGAGATCCACTTTTGCGACACGACTGAAGCGTGGACTCATTTGTACGTTGATGGGCGTTCCTCAAGTTTACTGCTATGGGCGTGGTTTTGAACCAGCGGGCAGTCTAGAACAAATTACCCGCAAGAGACTTCCCCCCCCCGTCTCCATGTGCTCTACTTCTATTGGATAGACGCTTGTAGTAAAGATAGTTATAAAGATTAAGATTAGTTGTAAAGATAAATGTTACTTTGCAAGAATGTAAATATGACGATTGTAGAGATGACACATTTACTCTTGAGTTTCTGTCCTGTGTCAAAACATGAGGGCATTTCGACCTTACATGGAATGGTTTATTTTAGTGCGCCCTGGAGGCACCAGTAACGGTTGAAATATGCAATTCTTCTCGCACAATTGTTTTATTAGAAACATGATAACTTTGTCTCGTTTCTCTATCATCTCAGTGAGCTATTATTATTATCCATGCAAAGTAAGATTTGTTTTCTGATGTTTGGATGAGAAACTTTTTTTGGAAAGCACTTGTATGCTAATGTTGATGGAGAGCGTTTTGAAAAGAAAATGTACCTGGATTAATGCAGACATTGCTTTAGTGTGGTCCTCTGTATACGGCACATTTTGACTATTTTATACATACAAAAAGTTTGCATTCTGTGCACAATATACTGCAAAAATAATGGTAGTGCATGATTAGAAAAATGCAGTGTATTCATATTTCTAAGACTTTCTTCTCAATGGTCTCTTATTTTCAGTCGGGGGAGTAGGAGGTATCAAGCGGCATGCTGAAGACTCAAAGGAGGTGCCATCAGAGAAGAAGAATCTGCCTGTGGTTGCCAAAAACCACAATCTCAAAACAAATACAGAGAACCGTCCTCCTCAAACCGAAATGCCAAAACGTATCAGAGACAACCATCCTCCATCTCTTAACATCCAGAAAAGTGCTCCAGAGAAGGACGTTCTAGCTGCTCCAGCTCGGCAGACTGGCACAGACTGGCAGAAATCTCCAGGGGCGAAATGTGTGCAGGCGCCCGTCGCACCACTCAGAGCGAGATCTCCACAACCACACAGAGCTGCTGAGAAGGTGTCAATTTGGCTTTCCCTTGATTATTCAACAACAACAAAAAAAAATACTGGTCTTCAGACGTAGTTATAAAAAGATTAGAATGAGTTTAGAATGATTCAGTCATGATTTGGAAAATTGATTTTTAGTTTGGATATGTTTTCATTCATCTGATCTTTTGTAGAAAACTGTTTTGGCGGAGAGCTCAAATAAAACCGGCACGTTGAACAGTGAATGTGCAGTATGTGGAAATCGTGTGCATTTGGTCCAGAGGCACCTGGTAGATGGGAAGCTTTACCACCGGAGCTGCTTTAAGTGAGTTTTCATTGGTGGTGCTTGGGAAGCATGGCTATTATTGCTCATAAATATTGATAAGTATGGCAATTTTGCATGTACTGTAACTCATCCTGCACGATTTAGTTATTTTATTGCAATGTACACTTCTAATTTAACACAATTGTAAAGTACTGTAACGTTTTAATATTATTGATTTTTTTCTCTCTTGAACAGGTGTAGTGTATGCTATGGCACACTGAAATCTGGGGCATATAACCTGGGAGCGGACACTGGCTCACTGGTCTGCTCTATTCACCAACATGCCCAAAATGGCTTCAAGCCTATTGTTAAGCCTTTTAAGAGCAGTGGCTTTACGCTTGCTGATTTGGTACCCAAATCTGACCGTGGAGATCAGCCATCTTCACAGCGCTACACCTCTGTGTTATCTACACCCGTCAAGGCTGTGCCCAGACCAGTGGAGCTCAGTCTCGCTCCACAGTCATGGACAGCCTCTGCTCAGAGGACTCAGGCAGCCAGGCAGAAATTCTTTCAGTCCTGTGGCCCAGCAGCAGAGCACCGGCCCACCGCAAGACAGCAGTCAGGCCCCTCAGAGTCCATCACCAGTCAGAACGCCAGTCTGAAGATGGAGGAGAAAGACCGAACCAGTGCACCGACAAACGGAAAACAACTACTTGAAGGAAACCGAAATAACAACAATGCGCTTAATAGTGACCCAGGAGCACACCGGCAGTGAGTAAACCATGACAGCAATCATTAGTTAGTCAAAGTATTATTGATCAGTGATCAACAATTTTTCAGGTGAAAAATGATCTATTGGGTTTTTCACACCAGAAATTGACCCCTACAATATTCTTAAAGTCTGAGTTGTTTAACACAGGGTTCGAGAAATCCTGAAACCAAAATACCCAGGATTTATGAACGGTGACAATGTTCTAATTTGCATATTTACAAGGTTAATAACACTGATTTAATAACATTGATTTGGCAAGTACAAAACTGCAGTTCATGCATCTGCATGTTTTTTTAAGAGGTTCTATGTAAAACATTGCTTAGCTTAAGATTTAACCTGGTCTTAAGACAAACTGTAAAAAGCTTTAATTAATGCTTGGTGAGAACTGAGATCATATGGTTTAAGTAGACAAATAATTGCCATTCAGTTCACAAATGTTTGGGTTCTGTACCGTATTTTTTTTTTTTTTTTTTTTTTGGAAATTGTCTTTTGCTTGCCAACGCTGTTTATTTGATCAGAAATAGTTAAAATTGTGATTTTGTTACATCACAATTTAAAGTAACTTTTCTATTTTTATATTTAAGATATTTATTCCTGTGGCAAAGCTGAATTTTTAGCATCATTACTCCAGTCTTCAGTGTCACATGATCCTTCAGAAATCATTCTAATATGATGATTTGCTGCTCAATAAACATGTATTATCAATGTGTTGTGCTGCTTAATATTTTTGTGGAAACTGTGGCAAGTTTAATAACTTGCCAGATATGTTAAAAAAATTTTGGTAACCATCAAAACTCAAAATTGGTAGAATATACACACACTCACCGGCCACTTTATTAGGTACCCCATGCTAGTAATGGGTTGGACCCCCTTTTGCCTTCAGAACTGCCTCAATTCTTTGTGGCATAGATTCAACAAGGTGCTGGAAGCATTCCTCAGGGAGTTTGGTCCATATTGACATGATGGCATCACACAGTTGCCGCAGATTTGTCGGCTGCACATCCATGATGCGAATCTCCCGTTCCACCACATCCCAAAGATGCTCTATTGGATTGAGATCTGGTGACTGTGGAGGCCATTTGAGTACAGCGAACTCATTGTCATGTTCAAGAAACCAGTCTGAGATGATTCCAGCTTTATGACATGGCGCATTATCCTGCTGAAAGTAGCCATCAGAAGTTGGGTACATTGTGGTCATAAAGGGATGGACATGGTCAGCAACAATACTCAGGTAGGCTGTGGCGTTGCAACGATGCTCAATTGGTACCAAGGGGCCCAAAGAGTGCCAAGAAAATATTCCCCACACCATGACACCACCACCACCAGCCTGAATCGTTGATACAAGGCAGGATGGATCCATGCTTTCATGTTGTAGACGCCAAATTCTGACCCTACCATCCGAATGTCGCAGCAGAAATCGAGACTCATCAGACCAGGCAACGTTTTTCCAATCTTCTATTGTCCAATTTCGATGAGCTTGTGCAAATTGTAGCCTCAGTTTCCTGTTCTTAGCTGAAAGGAGTGGCACCCGGTGTGGTCTTCTGCTGCTGTAGCCCATCTGCCTCAAAGTTCGACGTACTGTGCGTTCAGAGATGCTCTTCTGCCCACCTTGGTTGTAACGGGTGGTTATTTGAGTCACTGTTGCCCTTCTATCAGCTCGAACCAGTCTGGCCATTCTCCTCTGACCTCTGGCATCAACAAGGCATTTCCACCCACAGAACTGACGCTCACTGGATGTTTTTTCTTTTTCGGACCATTCTCTGTAAACCCTAGAGATGGTTGTGCGTGAAAATCCCAGTAGATTAGCAGTTTCTGAAATACTCAGACCAGCCCTTCTGGCACCAACAATCATGCCACGTTCAAAGTCACTCAAATCACCTTTCTTCCCCATACTGATGCTCGGTTTGAACTGCAGGAGATTGTCTTGACCATGTCTACATGCCTAAATGCACTGAGTTGCCGCCATGTGATTGGCTGCTTAGAAATTAAGTGTTAAGGAGCAGTTGGACAGGTGTACCTAATAAAGTGGCCGGTGAGTGTATATAATATATATATTATATATATATAAAAACATACTGAACCCAAACTTTTGAACGGTAGTGCCAGTATAGCTAGTTCATCTATTGTACATATGATCATGGTGTGAATGCTGAATGTCTCTTACAGGATAAAAATCAGATGCTCTTCTGCTGAGGTGTCCAGCTGGAGGCAGGAGTTACATGGACAAGATGCAGCAGGAAGGAGCGTGCATCAGGCCACTCCATCTAGCCCTGCTATCAGCAGTAGCAGCATGAACAGCAAAGAATCCTTCTACCTCAGTGCCATCAGCAGGGAGCGCAGCAGACCTCCATCCCTGCTGCTTTCTACTGCCAAAGGTGGTGTTCGCTCACAGATGACCTTTGCTTATATGGATTGTGGTCTTTTTTTTTTTTTTAAATGGTTTCTAAAGGTCACATGGGAAAAATTTCCATAAACATGCGTAATAAGTATGAGATGAGAACATAGGCAGGAAAGCGGTTAAATTAAGCCATGGGTTAGCATCTATTGTTTTTTTCTTTTTTTTCTTTCTCCATGTAGTCAGGAAGATTGAATCTTAAGATTTCTGCCCTGCAGTATTTTAATCCTTTCTGTTTGACGGCACAGCTTCAAATGGCATAACTTGATATTGTGCGACGTATCGTGCTTTTTGTTTGCCATAATTTTTCCCTCTGCTTCAGCCAAAGATGTTCAGAGCTGCAACGCCCCAACTGACTGGAGATCAAAGCCAAAGGCAGCTCCAAATGGACCAAGACTAAAGTAAGTTCGATCAGCCTAGTTCTCCCTAATGCTTTCTAATCCACACGAGGGGAAGCAGGCAAAGTCACTCGGGTGTGAGCTGCAATGACACTTCAGAGCTAGAGTACTGACAGTGGGGCCTTTCATGTATCCATTCTCTAGCCGGCGGATGCCTCCTGCCTCCCCCATAGTGTTTGACTGCCTCCGAGTGCATCCGCTCGCTCTATCCCCAATCCTCAGCAGTCCCAAGGAGTGCTGCGCCTAAACCAGCCCCCTCTGAAACACTAGACTCTTAGTTCCTCTGATCATTCTTTTAGTTTTGTTTTGCGTCTACTGTACCTAAGGTGAGCGTTGGCTTATGCTGGTTTGAAATGATGATTTTGAGTCTTAGTCCTGTTGTAGTGAAGTTATTTTGCTTTTTGTAGATCTCATGGTAATGCCAAGGATGTCCTGTTGACTTGTGGAAAAAACAAAAGTGAACATTGTTTGAAGGTCCAAGATACTTCAAGAGCTCCAACCTCCTCTATATCAAACAACTCTCATTGCTCCAACAATGTTGCCCTGAAAACTGAAAGGGAACAGCAGCAAGGCGCCTGGGGTTAGCCAGTCACATCACCTTAAACAGCAAACCTCAAATACTAGATGTACCTTGAACACGGCATGAAGTTTACCATTTTATTTCCCTCTCAGTCCAAAATGGAGCATGTACGCCACCAGGTTCTTCTGCCCCTATCCAGCCATTCAGTCCTGTTGTCTCATGTTTGGGAGAGACTTGTCGTGGGCAGGGTAAGTCCAGGCCGCATCAGCTAGAGCATGGTAAGATCTGCGTTTATGATGATCATACTTTTCTTCTGACCACAGGTTTGAAAGCTGACTGTTCCTTGTCCTCATGTGTCTTGCCCTCTCAGTCCTGTCACAAACCTTCATCTCCAAAACAAACTCGCTGCAGGTCGGCGATGTCCAGTAAGCATTTTCTAAACTTATGGTAACAATTATTTTTATTATTAAATGCTAACGGAATGTGACATTATATAATTAATTGATTTTTGTCTTATTGTAGTTAGTGAATCACCATCTATACCATTTGTATAGAAAACAGAAGCATGGTCTAAGCTCTGTTTGTTGAATAAAAAATATATATATATATTTTTCTATTTGCAGTAATTTATGCATATTTCGTGTCCATGTTTTCCAGAGCCCCTAAAAGGGACATGGTGATGGAAAAAAGTTTAGAAATATATTTTTACACCACCATGTCTCTGGGCTCTGTAATGTTTTGCCTTCAGCTTTTCATACCCCAAAAAAGTTGTCTTTTTAAAAAATTTAGGTTACGACAATGGAAATATTTCATCCAAAAATGGCTTGCTGCTTGAAACGAGGTCGCCTACTGTAAGTGTTTTTTTTTTCTTTCAAATGTTGTATGCTGTCCTTTGCCAAATGATCAAATATCTCATCAACATGGTTTAATTCTATTCTGTGTCTTTTCAGATAAAGCCTTGCCACATCACACCAGATCAGATCTCAAAAGAGCTACAGGATATTGAGAACAATCTGAATGATTTGGAGAATGAAGGGGTGGAGTTGGAGATGCGACTTCGCATTTATGAAGAAGGTATAAGATCAGATTAGTAGTTCATGCAGTGGTTGTGTTCCTCATTTCTCTAAGTTGATGTAAAATGTGAAGGTCCTGTTCAAGGTTGTTTAGGACAAAATAAGCTGTTTGGGATATCAGATGTTCCTTTTGGTGCTATTCAAGATTGTGTTTTACACGGCATGTTGCAGCACCTTGTGTGTGTGTGTGTGGGTGGTTCATTGAGTTCTGTGAAACGCGCACTCATTCCAAACCTGTTAGCTGAGCCAGTCCACCTGGGAGTCGAAATTTCGATGTAGCCTTTAGGGGAAGGCTGTGGCCAATAAAAGGCTCTCGATTCTAGCAGCCAGGGCCAAATGAGGCGAGGCGCAGAGGAAGCTCCCTCTCCTCCTGTGGGATGCTGGGATGAAAATGGAGAAGAGGCGGTGGGCTCCAGTGAGAGGCTGCTAGCTGTGTGGGGCAAGGGCACTTGATTGACTCTTTTCAAGGTCACCATGGCACAGTAATATCATCTCCAGTCACCTGTCCTGCTGCTAGCAGCCGGTGGGATTTCATAGAACCTGACTGCCTCTCGCTCCCACCAAGGCCAAAACCACTATTTGATGAAATTAAGTTTGTGTGTGTATGATTGTACTTGTATGTTTTTTGTACCACCTCAAGGCAATGTCAATGGAAAACATGCTTTTTAGACCGTATTACAGTGCTCTATTAGGAGACAAATAGATTTCAATCATAGCTCAAATAGAAGTTGAAAGTGAGTATTTGGAGATGCCTGTCTCCAGAGCACTTTAAATTGTGGCCTCAGGTGGGGTGTCTCTCATGTGGTTGGATGTGAACAGTGCATTTAGGACCCTGGTGTCCTTGGTAACTTTGGACTGTTTTACAGAGGGTCATGGGGACCTTCTGATGGATCCCTTGATGGTGGACTGGTTTAACCTGATTCGGAAAAAACAAAGCTACATCCGCAGGGAGTCAGAGTTGATGTACATGTAAGTGATCCCTTATTCTGTATTCACCAATTGTAATTTCGTCTAGCTGTCTTATTTCTGGATGAAAACATTTCCAAAATTCGTTATATATTGACTAAGGCTACGTCTACATTAATCCGGATACATTTGAAAACGTTTTCCGACGTTTCGGTGTGGATGAGAAACTTCTAAATTCACCTTACTGCGCATGCGTGATACCTCACAAAAGCTTACTGAGAGGATACAGATGTAAAAATAAATAATAAAGTTATCGCGCAATTCTTCTAACAGGATAATTTTATTTAGCAAAATATGAAAACGGCGTTTTCAAATGTATCCGCTTTGGAGAGCGTTTTCCAAAAGCTACGTTTTTGTTCACTTAAATGCCGTCTCAGTGTGGACGGAAGGCCAAAACGGAGAGAAAAATATACGTTTTCAAACAAAAACGTATTAGTGTGGTCATGGCCTAATAAACAATAAGGGAGAAAAGCGGCTAGTGTGTCCACTTGCTTTCAAATTTGGTCCTTACAGATCTCAATCTCTTTCAGAGCAAGAACACAGGATCTGGAGGAGCAGCAGCCGGGAGTAGAAGGAGAGCTCAGGAGGTTGATCAATAAACCTGGTAAAAATGAAACCAGGTTTACTAGTGCAATGTACTGTAAATATTACTTGTCAACTTTGTTTTGCCATTAGCAATGGACAGGTGATATAGGGGGAGTGAACAATGTCAATAAAATGGTTTATTTGTGTTAAGAACCTTCCAGTGATCATGCTGGATTAATGTCAAACTGGAAATTTTTCATTTTGCTCTGAAAAAAAGAAAAAGTTGTGTGAACTTAAAAAATAGCAACTAGCTGCAAATTAAATCGTTTTTAAACTTCTCCCAAATTAATATTAAAGGGCACCTATTATGGCATTTAAAATGTCCCTAATATTGTTTTGGGAGTCCCCAACAACAGTTTTACAAGCATGCAATGACAAAACACACTTTTTTTTTATAATATGCATTTATTTTTACCTGATTTGCTCAGTGACTCCCATATGATTCGTTCTACGACTCATTTTTCCAAACCCCGCCTTTGCGTGACGCTAATCTGCGGTGATTGGTCAGATGACCCAGTCAGTTGTGATTGACAATGTGTGTATAAGTAAAATGTGTTTACAGAGATAATACTTCTATTGGTTAACGGAGTACAGTGTACAATGCTTTTATAAATTACATTGTGTTATAATAATGATTATAGTGCACCGCTTTGTAGTAAAAAATTCACAATAAGTGAAGGAATTTAAGTTGAGTTATGTTAGCGACCATAGCCCAAAGTTCAGTGGTAAAAGCACATTCAGTACTTGTTTGCGTTAGCCCAACACATAAACATATTGATAATGCAGTACTATGAGGTATTGCTCTATTCTTTATGACAACTCCAATAACAACAACAAACACTTCACATATTTCAATACAATTGGCATTGAAGACTATAGAAGCTGCGCTGTGCGTACACAACACACAAAATTATTATTGAGCATGCTACATAAAACATAAAAGAAACAATTATTAATATCAATAATACTTACAGGCTGTGATTCGGAGGAGGAAGCTGATCCAAATAAACTAGGTAATGAACCCTCATATCAGCCGGCTCGCGAATCCACATTTTACAGCATTTATGTTTGTGAAGCAATCATCTTCAAAATGACTCGAACAAAGCACAAGGTCCGGGCTAACGTATACTTCTGTGGTATAGTTGTATATATGAACTGTAGCCACTTAGTCTTCAAATGCTCCTCCCTGGGCAGATGAAAAAAGATCGCTTTTGCGTTGCACTTCAGAACACAGCATCTCGTCGACATGATGTTTTCAAGGTTTCCCTGGCATCTACGAGCGCAAAAAGTGGGCGTGTCTTATTCAAATAACTTGTCAAGTTGACGTCATCTAGACAGAGAAAAAGCATCGTTCGCCTATCGATTCATATCAGCGACTCAGTCGACTCTTACTTTTGAGAGACAATAACTTTGTATACGGTGAACTTTCATATTTAAAACTTTGCAGGATGTTTTTGTTCACTTAGATCTATGTTACACACTACATGAAAGGTAATTTTCAAAAATCCATAATAGGTGCCCTTTGAGGTAAATCAACTCTCCCCTGCAAGTACACTGTAAAAATATCTTGGTTTAACTTAGTTACCTGGTTTTGAGTTGCATTGCACTCAAGGAATACATTATTTACAAATGAATGTCTTACAATGGTCAAATAAATAAAAATGTTTATTTATTAAAGGGTTAACTGTATGCTCTGCACTAAACTTTCATAAATTACAATGAGCTTTTTTAATTTTGCTTTGAGAGGCATGTCTTCACTCTTTGGTTGCTATGGGAAGTCTGCATTAATGAGCAGAAATTAAAAATAAATCTTATTCATAGATCTCTTGTGACACATGGAGCCAGTTCTCAGATCTGTCTGTTGCTTCAAATAATTAATTGTGATTTTTAACAGGATTTGAAAAGTGATACAAAGTGAAATCAACATGTCAACTATTCTATAAAAAGGAAAAATGTAATAGCAGCGGTACTAGTTTAGTATGCTTGGTCTCATTTTGCATGTTTTACAAGACTGTGGAAAAGCCATAATGTGCGTGTTCAGGGATTCCCTACATTGTGGGGACATTTTTGGTCCCCGTAAAAGGGCTTCTAAATCATACTAAATGTTTTTTGAAAATCTAAAACACTGAAAGTTTATTGTGATGGTAGGGTTAGTGTAAGGGGATAGAATATATAGTACAAAATAAAAATAACTAAAAGGTCCCTATAAAACATAAAACCCAATGTGTTTGTGTGTCCGGCTGTTAGAACATCTCAAGACTCTGGATGAGAAGAGGAGGGAAACGGAGCTGTTGAACAGACTGATGAAGATCGTGAATGACAGGAACGCCATTGTTGAGGGACTGGAGGAGGACAGGTTACGGTAAGTCCTGAAGAAACCACACAGCTTATGAAATGCTATACTTTCTGAGTGCTACTACAAGTGAAGATTAACCACATTTAAAAGTTGCACATTTTTAAATTGTAATTCTGCCAAGTAATTGTAATGTCACATTTCAAGGGAGGAGGAGGAAGATCAACAGTTGAACGAAATGATGCACAGACTAGGTGAGAACTTTTGCTCTCGTTGGTTTGATCTTCTCAAATCTACTCTGAGCTTGAATCTACGGAGAACATTTAGATGAAAACGTTCTTTGTTTCTGTCTGGGTGCAGGTCTTCAGAAGTTTAAAAACAAACGCAAGTCCTCCTTCTCAAAGTTGTTTAGACGGAGAAGTAAAAAAGCTTCAATGGGAGAGTGAACTTCAGATCTACTGGAGTGCAGTGATCCAGATCTTGTACAGTGATCCAAGTCCAGATTTCACCTAAGAAGGTTTGGGACTAAGAATCACACTTTTTTTCTTTTATTATTTTCGTCATGTTCTGATAGTTTTCACTTATTTGATTTAGCTAATACTAGTTCTAATTATTTCCTTTTAGTGTTAAAAATTTTTGGTCCTACAGTACTTGCTTATTTTTGCCTTCGCTTTAAATGTGTGGGCTGGTTTGAATATTTGTTCAAAATGTTGCTTTTCCTCGTTTTTTTTGTTTTGTTTTTTTCTTCCACCCCCACTTGTAAATGGTAACTTATATTAGCAGATAAACAGATGTCCAAGATTGGCTGAAGCATACTTGACTGTGATCCAAAAATCTGTGGAGCATCTTAATTTAACCCTAACCTCAGAAAAAGAAAAAAAAAGTTGTGCTGCCTGCTAAATCTAGTGTCTTCAAGATGCAGTGCCTGCAGTGACCTGAAGGGGGCACTATGAGCTTGCATGCATTTCTATCAGTTTTCCAGTTTTTTTTATTATATATTCCTGAGAATGCAAAATCAAGCTGGAGATTAGACAACAGAGGAGCTTGTGTGCTGGAGAGCCGTGGATTATTGCTCTATTAAACCTAGCTCAATTAAAACTCTTCCTCATTTAACTAAGAAATAGAGTCCGTCCAAAGATGTCATGGTGTTTAAATATAAGTATTTGACCAAACTGTTTTGAGAGAACCCACTGACTGAATGTTTTAAGAAGTTTTTAAAGTTCTTTTGAGAGATGTTTTACAAATGGATGTGCTTATTTATTGTATATTTGACTTTTAAAATGAGTTATCCAATAAATCATAATGAAGTTTCTTATTGTGTTGTACCAGCAACTGTTTTCATGCTCACAATCTCTGAATTTCAGATGTCCGCACGTGAATTGTGAGGCCTAAAAACGTTAAATGGAAAACCCCATCCATGCAGAAATGGTCAGAAGTGCACAATAACCAAAATGCCCAGTTTATCCCACACTTCCAGTCGGTTCCCTTCTCCGAAAATTAAAATGACACCACGCTCGCTGCAGCAACCATAATTGTTGTTCCTATCATTGCTCGTGCTGTAAAACGGCCGTTTATACAGCCATCATTTAATATGGGTTTTAGTAAAATGCATTAAGATAATTTACTCACATTTAATATCATGCCACTGCTTACAGGCCATCCATCCCCAATTTAAGATGCATGAAATTGTGATCATGAACTTGGAACACCATCTCTCTCTAGCTGAGAGGAGCCGAGGAGGATATTGGTGCAGAACGCCACGCGTGATGCGGGTGACAGTCGAGACTGAATACGTGTGATATTAGAGTTAATTAAAGCTTTGCGCCCCATCTCCTGCAAATGCTCGCACTCCTGCAATTAAGAATCAAAGGCGAGGGCTTAGTGTCAGGGGGGTGTCTAATACATGGTTTTAACAGGAATGGGACCTGATTTGCCAAGCTCCTAGCGACAAGCATTAACAACAGCCTCAAATTAGGCGGACATTAATATTCATAAGTAAAACAATTCGTCCTGTGAATGGCTGATGAAATGAAATTCTCCGAGGTGAATGCTCGCGTCCACGCCGCCCGTGTCCATCAAAAGATGCCATTACTGATCAAGTGCTTAATGTATATGAGCCGCCTGATGAAATTGAAGGGATAAAGGATGCCGGGGGTTTGACTTTGTTTGTCACCAGCCTGGTATTTCAAAAATCGGTCCGCCAGCTCAAATGCACCATCGCTAACCACAGCGCACGCGTCTCTTTTGGCACATAACTGAATGACATTTACATATTTGCTTGATCAAGGCCAGCTAAACTGAGGTCACTAACACAAAATGGATTTGAAAATGGAGTGTACTTAAGCGTGTTTTCGCTGTAAAGTGCGCTAATGCGATGCTCATGTCACATGGGCTGCGTCGCAAGCTTTCAGTGTAATGCGCTGGGTTTAATTGTTTAATTAAAAGCATACATTACACTTATCTGACGTACAGTTTGTTCTAAAGGTCAAACTCTGCTTGTCCAGCGGTGGCCGCTGAGTTGTTTGTTCTCTTCCTGTAGGGGTGTGTGTGTGTGTGTGTGTGTGTGCGCGCGCGTGTGGTGCAGATATGGCGCTAGCGCTTCTGCCACTAGTCTGTAATTATGATCCTCAAGGTAATTTTATCAGCCTCATTAGCTCTGATGAGTAAACGAGAAGCGTGCTTCTAATTTATTAGCCATCCAGACTGGAGCCCTGGCTCTCATCAGACGGATCATAATGTTTGTATAGGGGAGTTGATGTATTCAGTGTATCATCCGGCTGCAGGAAAGATTCGGAATTAGTAGCTGCATTCTAAACGCTGGACCTGCACGGATAGATTAGTTTGATTTAGAGCAGTGCTTCTCAACATTTTTCACTCCAAGGCCCCCTATTGGCAAATACAATATTTGGAGGCCCCTCAAGATATTTCTGGTACTTTTACTATATTGGGAATTTAATTATTTTTTTTTTGTATTTTTTTTTTGGCAATGTATTTAAATAATAAATTCCATAAATCAAAAAGTTTTAACCTGATGTTCTTCAGGGTTTACACTTTACTGCCAATGATTTTTCTAGTCATTTGTGATTTTACATTTTTAATTTTTCAACTCCAAATTAAATTCTTCCCAGTTTAAATATATTTTTTTACTTGACATAACTAGAACAGGGTTAGTTAACCCAAAAATTAAAATTCTGTCATTAATTACTCACCCTCATGTCATTCCGTTTGTCTTCGGAACAGACAAATGAAGATATTTTTAATGAAATCTGAGAGCTTTCTGTCCCTCTATTGACTGTTACGCAACTACCACTTTGTTTCAAAAACTTAATAAAGAGATGTAAAACTAATCCATGTGAATCTCAGATTTCATCAAATATCCTAATTTGTGTTCTGAAGATGAACGAAAGTCTTACGGGTTTGGAACGACATGAGGGTGAATTAATGAAAGAATTTAATTTTGGTTGAAATAACCCTTTAACAATAAGGTTCCATTATTTAACATAAACAAACAAACAAGGGAAAACAAATTAAGTTGCTTCTGTTCATATTTAATATTGAGCGAACCTGAACTAAAATTGAACCGTTGTATTTTTGTTAACTAACATGTGCAAAGATTAATACTGTATCACGTTTATTGCTCATTGTTAATGTTAGTTAATGCATTAACTAATGTGAACTAATTGGACCAGATTATAAAGTGTTCTCAAAAATTGTATATTCATTAATTATAAAAAACTTCCATGACTTTTCCAGGTCTAGAAATCACTATACCACGAAGCCAGTTAAGGTGAATACCCAGGATTGTTTAAGCTTAGTTTGTGTCAACCCTGGGTTTTAGGCACCATGAAAGTGGCTTTTAGCGCCTTAGTAACTTAACCTGCCCCGGAGCAGGTTGTCTGGCTTTTAGCGATGATTTTATAATATATATCTATATCTCAACTTTCACTTGTACTGTCTGATATAGCTAGATATTTTCTTCTTTCTATATGAATGCATTTATGTACTTCATATTATTCAGTCTCTTAAAGAAATGAATCTTGCTGAATCTCTTGTGAGAAGTGAATTGCGGTTTTGCTAAGTTTCAAGAGAAGCGATTGGCTGTTCGCTACTGATGTTATGCTTTCATGTGCAGGCGCCCCATGAACTCAGGATCAAAGTCCGAGTTGACAAAGTCAGCATCAAGATACCAACAAAGCCTGATTGAATTGGATTGGTTTTGTCAACGTAAAACTAATCCTGTAACCCTGAGTTTGTTCAACTACAGTCATGGTATAGGCCCCAGGTTTTCCAAGACCATGAGAATCCTGGCTCTTAAATTAAAATGACAGTTAAGTGAATGAATTAAAATCGGCTAAAAGATGCAGTGTTTTTTTTATTTTTATTGCAAGCTATCTTGTAGGGTGCTGAGGTCCCCTAGTGGGTCCCGTCCCCCTGGTTGAGGACCGCTGTTGTAGACCTAAACTAAAACGGATTTATCCACTGTTGTGCCACAACATATAGGCTACAATATGTAAAAAGCGTATCACACTGTAAACTTCAATTACCCACCCAAAAATAATTTTTGCTGAGAAAATTTCATTTAGTTTCTGTGTCATTTGGTGTGTTTAAGGAGAGGAGGTAATGTGCTCACAATTTCACTGTGCGAACATTTGCATTGAGGGGAAAATATGCGCTCTGGCTCCTGGGAATGAGATGGAAAGTGCATGACTGGGAGACTTGACAAGTGCAGCTTTTCATCCATCTCAAATGAATAATTTTCCCTTCCCTTAAACATCCCTAATCCAAGCATGTTATCAGCGCCAATGCAGGATTCTGCCCGACTCTGCTCAGCGGCAAGGCAACTTTTCCCTCTTTACACGTTCGCAAGAGCTCCTGCTCCTTACACTGGCACAGAGACTCGTTGCTTTATCCTTTCGGCTGGTTTTGTGGATCAGTGGAACGGGCCCCACAACAGAAGTGATACATATGGAAACTCTTCACAAATGCCAACGTCTCTTTTCACCCACAATCTGAGCTGGCTCACTAGATGTCCAGCATTGGCACACAATTCCTGACAGAGATATCACAGCACTGCGCTGAACAGAAAAACTGTCATTCCATCTCGTATCGCATGTTCTGCGAATGCAAGTAAATGTTCAGCGTCTCAGTTTTGACGTGGGCCTATTTTATTTGTATTTTTTTTTTCAGAGTTTCAAATGAATATTTTTAGCCTTCCAGTAAGCAGCTGGAATCCGTTGAACTGTATTAAGTTGAAATTCTCAGCATGGGGAGCTCTTTCTTGTGACCCTTTCAGGTGAATAAATGCTTTGATGCTGTACAATTGAATTGCCTTTGAGATCTCATGGCAAGATCTTTGATGGGTAATGAGACCGTCAACTGTTTTAATAACTACAGTGCTCACTGCATGTTAACCTCATTTCCAGGTAACTTTCGGATGCCACAACAGCTCGTCTTATAACGCTAGAGAAAGCTTCTAATTTGTCATTTAGTGACATTTTAAGCCTTTTAACTGAACCCAGACAGGGATTTACAGTTCCCTCCCAAGAAAAAATAATTTTGTCCTCTTCATGGCAAAATGAAGGGAGAGATTAATGGTGAACATGCTGTGTTAGAAGAGAATTTTATGCATGCTTTAAGTGTACAATTTTGGTAGGTACATACTAAAAGTCTGGAGGTGTGTAGCTGCACAGAGGAAACATTGCATTAGGGGCGTTTCCTCCAGGAGGCAAGGGAAGCAGTGCCTCAAATTTGATTAGAAAAACGAGTGATTTATACGCTTTTTAATGTCATTTTTTTTTATGTATGCATGGTTTTATTTTTGTAATATGGATTATTTTCTCAAGTAAAACTGTCCAAGAGCGACACCAGCAGGTAAAGTTACCGCAGGACGCTGCACATCTCTTGCCTCCCCTGAGCCCATTGAGTTTTAATGGACACCTTAATGTGGTGGGGCGTAATTGAGAATAAATGGGGGAAAGTGAGAGGCAATGCCACCATCGCGCTATGAGTAGATATTTGATTGGTTCGTTCGATAAAACCTGCCTCTTGTAAGTCTGAATAAACAATGATATCATTAATGGGAACACTAATTAAAAAGCAAGTTGTTTTTTTGTTTATCCAACCAGGAAAATGAGACATTATATGAAAAAAAAAATGCATTTTGCTATGCTACCATATAGCTTTTCATTACTTACTCAATGTAACTCAATGCAAAAAAAAATAATTCACAAAAACACAATTTTTAGAAACCTGCATCTATTTCTTTATTATTTTTTTTGCCCTTTTTCCAAAATGGACCAGTGGTTCCCAACCCTGGTCCTTGAGTAGCCCCAGCACTACACAGTTTAGATGTCTCCCTAATCCAACAGGTCTGATTCAACTCACCAGCTTGTTAGGGAAGACTCCTCCGATGGGTGTGTCAAATAAGAGACCCCAAAAATGTGCAGTGTTGGGCGTACATCAGGACCAGGGGTGAGGACCACTGAAATGGACCATTTGGGAGCAGATAAACTGTGGTGGCTGATAAACAGTGGTAACAAGTGGAGGAAAACAGACAAGATCCACAGAGGAAGAGGGAACAAAATGTTTTGTGCCTTTTGGATGTCAGAATTGGAATGCTAAAAAAAGATGGTTGAAGACACCTTTCAAAGTGAAAAATGTTTTCAAATCATTCAGTGGACGGACTGTACTGATGAAATCTGCGACTATTACTCTACCATTAAAGCATGAGTTTGAAATATTTACATAATATGCAGTTCATAGGGGACATAATGTATTAGCCCTACAGTTACAGCATGAAATATTTAACACTTTTATCTCACAATTCTGACTTTATTTTCTCGCAATCGTGAATTTATAGCTCTCAATTTGGACTTCTGAGGGGGGCTCAAATTACTTAAAAATAATAATAATAATAATAATAATTAGTATTGTTCTTTTATTCCATGGCTTCCATATATACTGCTACTGCAGAACTGTCATTTTCAGCCATCAGGTAGGCTCCGCCCACAAAATACATCATCACTGTTAGCGAACACCCATATGGTCTTTATTCCTCAAACTTAAATGGTATACTGTATGTGTTTTATCTTGTTTTCCATGAGATAATCACTGTTTTGTCAATGCCAGGGATCACACACAAGCTGTGTACATTTTATTATTTGATGTCAAACTATTTTGATCGCATACCTTAATCACAAACCTTTATGTATTCTAGGGTTTACACACTTCTGGTGCTTATAATGACAGACATACCAGCAGCCCTGATATGCTAAGGAGAGCTCATTGAGTGTTTTGCATGGGACACTGTGTGTGTGTGTGTGTGGGGGGGGCCGTGCTTATGTCTGTTTGATGGCCGCTGTGCGTTGGAGAGTGTGCTGTCTTTTCTCTCTGTTTGCTGGCTTCTTTTGATGCTCTACCTCTCTTATCTTGAGCCTGGCAAGGTTAATGAAGTGCTAGAACTCTTGGAGGAAGTAAAAATGAACTGACTAGCAGAGACCAGAGGAAGCTTGGAGATGAAACGCACATCTTGGAGCGGCTCTAAGTGGCAATTTTGGTGAATTACTGAGACAATGAGAGGAGGAACGTCATCTTCTTAGACACAACGACACTGGGTATCAGGAATGGTCGATTGGATCTCTTTAAACCCAGCTCATGTGGAATTACATTAGCATTTTAGCCTTGCTTGTAATATGATCTGTCACACCTCTCTGCCAGCCAGTGGTGGCGGGGCGAGTGCTGTTTTTCTGGCATTGACATCCCACTCCTTCATTTTCTGGATTTTAGGCGAAGTAGTTGGCTAATTGATTGTGTGGGTTGAAATATTCAGCAATAAACATAATGGGAATCTTTTGTTAAATTTGTTTTCACTGATCAAATTTTTAAAAGAAAATAATAATAATTTTCCTTAACGGTATGGCTGACACCTTTGGCTTATATTAACATTTAATGGGGTGGATGACGTTTTATCAGTCTTGTTAACTCAAACTAATCTTTTTTTAGTTTGAGATTCAAATAAACAACCATGAATTTTTTAAAAATGTTTTGGCAACTAACTGTAATAAGTAAAATATCTACTAAAACTCAAAATTAAATTAAAGCTAAATTAAAATAGTAATTCAAACTAATAAAAATGACAAAAAGCACAACAAAATTACAAAAAATATACTGTGTGTGTATTATTTTATATATATATATATATACATATACATATACAGTGGTGGCCAAAATTATGAGAAAGGTAAGATTTTTTTTTAATGTTTTAAAAGAAGTCTCTTCTGCTCACTAAGGCTTCATTTATTTGATCCAAAATACAGCAAAAATAATAATGTACTATTTAGAATAACTGTTCTAGTTGAATATATTTTAAAATGTAATGTGATATATTCCTGTGATGTTAAAGCTGAATTTTCAGCATAATTACTCCTTCAGTCTTCAGTGTCACATGATCCTTCAGAAATCATTCATATATGCCGATTTGCTGCTCAAGAAGCATTTATTATTATTATTATTATTATTATCAATGTTGAAAGCAGTTTTGTACAATTTCTTTTCAGGATTCTTTGATGAATAGAAAGTTCAAAAGAACAGCATTTATCTGAAATAGAAGCTTTTGATCAATTCAATGCAACCTTGCTGAATAAAATTATTAGTTTCTTTAATTTCTTTCCAAAAAAGAAAACTCTTACCGACCCCAAACTTTTGAACTGTAGTGATAATGTTACAAAAGCTTTCTTTTTCACATAAATGCTGTTCTTTTCAACTTTAATTCATCAAATAATCCTGAAAAAGAATTGTACACAACTTTTTTACATTTACATTTAATTCATTTAGCAGACGCTTTCATCCAAAGTGAAAAGCAGTTAAACGAACAATAGAACAACAATATGCGAGTGCTATATGACCCTTCCCAGTTTAATGTATTAAATGTTTCTTGAGCAGTAAATCATCATACTGGTATTAGAAAGATTTCTGAAGGATCATGAAGACTGGAGTAATGATGCTGAAAATGTCAGCTTTACCAACACAGAAATAAATGGCATTTTAAAATATATTCAAATAGAAAAGTTATTTTAAATTGTAAAAAATATTTCACAATATTACTGTTTTTGCTGTATTTTGGATCAAATAAATTATGGATTGGTGAGCAGATTTTATTACTTATTTTAAAACATTAAAAAAAACTTACTTTTCTAATAATTTTGGCCACCACTATATTTAATTTAAAATGTGTATGCATATATGGGAGATGAAAAAAATTGATGTCAAATTTTAAATACTCTCTCTCTCTCTCTCTCTCTCTCTCTCTCTCTCTCTATATCTATATATATATATATATATATATATATATATATAAATAAACACTTTACACACACACACACACACACTATATATATATACACACATATATATATATATACACACTTTATTGGCTAATTGTATGATTGATATTTCCTCAAAAAAAATTTATTTAGGGGTAAAACTCTTTTTAAAGATGTATGTGCCTTTTGACCTATGAAGGATTTGGGGATTTTTAGGCTACTGTGTCTTATTCGCTGTGAATGAATGTTTTTGACTTTGCCCCCATGTGTTCCTCAAAGTCAATTCAGGAAAATGGTCATTTATTGTATGACTTCCAGCTTGGCTCTTGGGTGCTGCTTAAGTAAAACAGAAATGGCTCATAATATGAGATTAATAGAAGGAAACACTGTGCTAATACTTCGTTGCCCATAGCTCCCCCTCCCCGTCCTTTCCATTTCCAATATTCTAATGTCCCTTCGCATCTATATGCACTAATAGGTAAACATGAATCTGGAAGGTCTACATTCCAATGAATTAGCATATAAATGACTTCATCTTATACAAATAGAGCTCTTTTGCCCATAAGTCCCAGTGCTAAGCAAAAGATTGTGTATGTAAAATATGTCAGGGGAAAATGTAAATTAATCTGTCCCACTCATCGTTCAGTCTAATGAGAAAATGGTTTTACCTTTAACCCGACTTTTCTATTTCCAACAGCTCGCTGACATCACTTCCACCGATACGCTCCATAATTGTTTCAAGCAAACGTGCAGCAGCTGTCAATAACAAGCAGGTCTTTTTGGTACAAAGCTCGAATGCGAGAAACAAACAAAAGCTTTAGCATCACACGTTTCTATTTCATACTTTCGGAGCCAATAAGTCTGTCACAGTCGTGCCATTCTTCTGCTTATAAATATACGGATGGTAATAGTCTCAGACACAATGACGTTCATACCACGCTGCCCGTCTCATTTAGCTTTTCATACTCACGGTTGTAATTAAGCCCGTACTTTTTACACAAATTCAAGCTATTTGTTACATAGCTAGAGCTAATATGTTAGAAGAGGCTTATCGAATTGGGTCAGCTAATTAAGCAATTAGCTTATTTCAGCTCAGTACTGACACTTTGCTAATCTAGGCCATTGTGCTCAGTGATATGCCAACACTGAGGCAGTGTTAGTCTCTACCACAGCAGGGCTCTCTCTACTCTCTCGCTGGGAAGGGTTTTCAAAGCCTTCCCTCCGCCATCAGCTCGCACTTTGAATGACTACACACATCCTTCCACGTTAATACTCCCATTTCTCATGCAAATCCCTGGAATTGAATAGGTTGTTTATTGTGCGGTTAATATATTGAGACATTCATGCCGTGTTGTTGGAGTGTTTGCCTTCTACGTTTTTAGCTGTGTTAACACACGTGGAATCCCAGACAGATTACAGTGTGATAGTGTTAAAGCCCTGATGAACGTCTGCTTTCGCGTGAGGTTCGAGGCCACCGCAGGCTTCGTTGCGTGCTTCTAAAGTGTCGAGCTTTTAATGATCAAAATCCAAAACCATCTCTAATTAGAAATGCTTCTCTCAAGTCACTTTTTCCACTTGGTCTGCTTTGGGTATCGCAGGGTTTTGTAGGCATTTGGAGAGCAAAAAAAAAAAAAAAAGAGTTGGGATGCGTGTTAAGATTTGCTGTCCAAATAGTTTGATGGGAAAATGCTACACGACGCACTGTATTGTCGAACATTACCTTTAATTGGCCATGGCTCGCTGAAAAATGTTTTCTGTTCAGATGTCTATCATGGAAAGAATGCTGTGAAGCGGTGTTCGTTTAATGAATAAAAAGATTTGCAATTAGAGCCTATAGGCTAAGGAATGGGAGTCAAATCTTGGAAAGCCTGTAATTATATCGCAATAAGCATCTCCTAGCTGCATTCTTGTGTGAATGTGCAAAAGTGTGTTTGATGTGAAAAATAATTGCACTTTCAAGTTCAAAGCACACTATTGTACCTTTATCAATTGGATTTATTTATTGCATCCAATGCTCCTTGTGAAGTCTCGTGCGCATTTCTTTTTTTCGTATTTGTTGTTGTTCTTCATGTAAACACACAAATGCAGCTTAAACTCATTTTAGTGTTGAAAATACCTTGCTGAAGAGGCCGAGCAGCCTGTCTTGTTCAGTAAGGCTATTAAATCGTGGCATGTATTAGAGTGTGTGCTAATTACAAAAGAGCTTAACCTCTTTATAGAGGAGGATAATGTTTGCTTGTGAAAACCCAATACATACCAATATTCAAAAACATTCTCCAACCAATTTCATTAAAAAAAATAAAAAAATAAATATGCACTGCAAAACAGTTTAATTAGAATGTTTTGTGTTCCTGTAAAAACAAAACAAAACAAAAAACAAACATTTAACAAATTTAAATATTTGAATAATTAACTTGATAAAGAAAAAAATATATTTGGACTTTATTTCAGAGAATGTTTTAAGTTCATTTTAAACATTTTATGCTCAGACTGGAAAAATAGACACATAGTTATTGAGATTTTAGAGGGCGTTCAAAATTTTGGGTCAATAAATGTTAAATAAAATTCTTAAAGGGTTAGTTGACCCAAAAATTATAATTCCTTCATTAATTACTCTCTCATGTAGTTTCAAAGGCTTTTGTTCATCTTCGGAACTCAAATCAAAAAGGTCTGTTCAAATCTGAGAGATTTCTGTCCCTCCATTGACAGCTACCATTTTGGCGCTTCAAAAAGTTCATAAAGAGATTGTAAAACAAATCCATATGAATTGAACGTTTTAGTCCACATTTTCTGATGAGACTCGATCGCTTTAAATGATGAACAGATTTAATTTATGCCAGACTTATTCACATGTAAACATTGATCTAACCCTAACCCAGCTCAACCGAACCTGCTTGCTCTTGCTGAAGCTCAAACGTGCTGTGTTACACGAGAATGAACCTCATTGGTTCTCGCACGTCAAGCGAACACGTTTGAGTTTCCTTTTACAACAACTGATGATGATCGCATTATATGATGAACAGATTAATTAGAGTCTCTTTAGAAAATTTGTACTAAACCGCTCAATTCATATGGATTATTTTTAGGATCTCTTTATGAACTTTTTGAAGCTTCAAAGTGGTAGCTGATTTTTAGGTGAACTAACTCTTTAAGAAATGTCTTGAGCGTCAAATCAGCAGAATGATTTCTGAAGGATCATGTGACACTGAAGACCAGAGTAATGATTTAATCCTCACAGGAATAAATGTCATTTTAAAATGGCTAAAAAAAAAATCACAACATAACTGTTTTTACTGTATTTTTGATTCAATAAATGCAGCCTTAGTGAACATAAGAGACTTCTTTCAAAACCCCCCCCCAAAAAAACACACCACCCCCAAATATCTGAACAGTATATTTAACATTTTTCAGCTGCAAGATAGGTCATCTTAATGAAATGACACTTTGTCCCTGGAAACACACAAATATCTCAAAGTAGGTGAAACCCACACCAGTCCTCTTGTGTTTTTAACACATGCTCTTTCATTTTTTCCAGTGTCAGGGGTTTGATTTTCCATATAGAGCGTCAGAGGAAGCCTACGTGGGGGGTAAGTAGCCACAGCTGATCACAGAGGTGCAGGAGGACGCCTGCAGCAGGGGTAATACATAATGCGGGTCATTGCTCTGAGGTGACATTTATCACATGCTGTGCAATGATCTCCTTTTTGAATATGAGAGAGCGAGCGCCTCAGTCACACAAGTATGGTAATGTGTCCAATATGATCCACTTATTTCCCAAAAGCAGAACCGAATCCAACATGGCTGACTCGTGCTTCTCTTGAAAACATTGATTTGACATGGCAGAGCGGCGCAAAGCCCGGTGAATGGATCATGCTTAAACACACGTCTGGCAGCTCTGTTTGGCTATGCAGAAAAAGGAGCGTAGGCCTACAGCATTTTCTTTTGTACGAGTCAGGGGAAAGGTTGTTTCTGTAGAGAGGTTGTTGTCCCAGAGCTCCATCTCTGTTCTCGCTTAAATCTCTCTGAGATTTCCTGTACAGAGGCAACCTGATTTTGTTGAAAGTTTCCAAATCGGTTGTGATGGATTAAGTCGTTTCAGGCGGATCCGACACCGTGTAGCGCTTGGCAATGCGTAACGGTCATTTTGATGATTAACAGCGGATTTTACTTCCCAAGGGACTGTGAATGCTGAGAAACCGGAGATATTCTGCTAGTGACCCTTTGACGGCTCACACTTTAAACACCATTATCATCAAAACTCCTCTCTTTTCCGCTCTCGTGGCACCCCGGCCTGCATTGTTAATATTATAATGCCAAAAATGATCCATTCTGGTATATATGTAGGCCACTGTACCCCAAAGCCTAAGTGATAATAAGATTTTACCGACTAACCTGTGCGTTGTAGATATGAGATGTTCAATCATCTTGAAGTTGCTCTATTTAATAATCCATCTGCCAATTAAGCCAGTCAGTGGTGTTGAGGCCCACAAAAGGTTAATAAGCCTCAGCTGCAGTGTGGTTATCCTGGGTAAATGTCACTTAGATGAGGGGCACGCAGGGTCAAGATCTCCCTCCAGATCTAAATTTAATCACACCGCGTGTCCACTGGCCTCCTCTTCACCCTAATTAGTGCCTGGCCTGAGTCAGAGCGTGCGATCGGGTTCTCCTCACCCCTGCACACGCCTCGCACACGTGACTGGCTAACAAACTAGCGCTCAAAGTCAAGCGCAAAGCCACCGGTGCCTTAATTGCCTGTTCGGGCCGAGGTTGTCGGTATCCTCTGAGGTTGTGAGATCATCAGTGGGATTTTGAACCATATGAGGTGGTAAATCTTGTAAGTAGTTGTGTTAGAGGTTTGTTTAGTTTGAAATTCATGGTTGGACTCACTCGGCTAACTTCATTAAAGGCTTTGTATACGCGGGGAGCAGGGGTTAATGCTGCCATATTGTTTGTTTGCTAGGGAGACGATGCCGCCGCATGGTTTTCCGCTCGCCACCGGTTCTATGTGCTACAGAACGTTCTATATGCAATGTGGAGGAAACAGATGCCTAAGTATTTAATTTCAAATATTAATATAAATTAGACGCAAAATGGGTAATCATTCTCCTGCCCTACAGAAATGATTAACATAATTTGGATAAATAACCAGATGGCAGAATCACAGAATTGAGGTAGATTTATCTTAATTAATATCTTGAATCTACTTTGAGAAAGGTAAATGACTCCACCGGGGCCGGAGATGTGTGTTTATCCGTGAACCTCTCTTAAAGTGGGCCACATAGTGGCTGCCGGGAGAAATGAACACACTCTTTCTTGGTATGTATGAAACTGACACGTACACTCACACAGATTTTCTCTTTCTCCATCTCCGGTTTTATAAGCCACACAACAGTGTCTGTTGAATAATTTCAGCCTAATGGAAAGGAGAATTAGTGTAAGAAAAGTGCTGTGGAAACTTGCCCAGTAATCGCTGGCTTGTGCATACAGGTATATTAAAAGGTAAATCGCTTTGAATTGCGCAGAGGTCTTTATCCTATCAGTTATTCTCTTCCAACTCGTGTATAGCAACTTTCCACTTCCAGGCGGATGTGAAATTCCTTTATTCCGTCTCATTGAAGCTCGTTATTTAAAATGTTAATCATCTTATGTTAGAACCGCACAATAGAGCCTAAATAAATTGATGTATTGGCGTAGTTTTAAATTAATTCATTTGGTTTCCTACTGTGTTGCATAATTATACTTAAGTGCTTAATTACATATTTAAATGGTGCCTTCAATTACTCTGGCTTAATAAAATATCATTAGCGTGTCTCCCAAGTTATAAGCTTCAGAGACATATATTAGTCTAGCAGCCTACAAAATATTTGATTATGGACAGACAGGAGTTTGGCAAAAACCCAGGTCCAATCTACAGTGAATCTCTGTTAACATAGAAGCCGCTGCTCACATCAAAAATTGACATCGGAGTTAACAAACAATGTGAAATTTACATATTAATTAGCACTGGGCACTGTGGGCTGAATTTGAATATCCGCTCTCAGTCTCAGTGAAGTATCTGTGTGAAGTCACACTGCCGCCGTGTGGAGGTGACTTCTGGATTTAATGGAGACAATACCCCGGCTTCACCTCCACTGTCATCATCCAACATCTGCATTTAAAATACCCAGCTTCACCCACTTGTATGTAAATAAATATTCACCACAGCCAGAACAGTCATCCTCCTTTTAAAACCGTTAAAGCTTAAAGGTTTTAATTTAAATTTTTCCACAAAATTCCAAAGAGAAACTTTTCAAAGAGTCATTTCTTTTAAGCAGACAAAAAGAATAGAATCTGAATGATAGTGATATTGACATATTAATATTACAAATATAACAGGGTCTTAATTATTGCATCCTTGTAATTAATATTAAGTTTACTTTGAAAAAAAATGTGTATAAAATAATTAGTGCTGGGCAATGATACATTTTTTAATCACGATTAATCGCATGATTTTCTGCGATTAATCGCATAGTTAATGTGCAAAATTCAATAATGAATTCAAAAGTAGTGTATTGTGCACTTTTATTTTACAAGTACTGCTATATAAACAAAAGCGATTCAGGTGAGTTTAAGATACTTTTTTAGTCTGTGAAGTCAACTTTGTAGTGGTTAAAAATAACTTTGGTTTCGAGAATTTTTTTTTATAAAACATTGACCATAATTAAAAGGGATTATGTCTGCTATTTTCGGCTCATTTTGTAAATGCCAGATTCGGCTCGAAGTCATACAACTTCGGATGCGGAGCCGCGCGCGCAGTCACAAAATCTGTCGTGCACACCGCCAAGCGAAATGGGCCCTTGCGCACCTTCGCGCTCGTGCGGACGCGGTGAGTACCAAGCTTGAGGCGCCAGTGTATCTTTAGAAATAAATAATGGACCAATGGAGTCTTTAAACGGCTCAGATGTAAAGTTATTCGCTGTCAAAGTGACGCCAAAATGAATGGGAGTCAATGGGATGCTAACAGCAGGTGATAGCCAGCTACAATGTTCGGCGCCCGGGAGGCTTCAGTTTCCGGCGGATGGATTACCCCCTTGGCCAGAATTGCAGCTGATAGAATGTGCGATGTAGCCATATTTAAATCATAAATCATCTGCGTAGATGAAAATTGCTGATGTTATCGGGTGTTCAGGTGAGATTCTCAATTCATTCAGTTAACGGACGCTCTGAGGTAGGCTGAAGTGTTCAGACTTCAGTCTCGGAAACGATTGTATTTAATAGCGATGTTCGCCGGAGTCAAATGTGATGTCACGATATGGGCGTGGGCGCGAACTGGTTGGCAGAAAGAACCAAACTCAATGCAGATGGCCTGTGAAGAGAATGAAGATGACATTCTCTAGTCGTGCATTGTGTACGTAATTTGATTTTTTGATCCAGCCACTTTTTATTTTAACCTTTTGTCTTGTTTCAGCCCCAAACCCCATCTCTGCAATACAAATTAATAAAGGCTGGTTTCTAAAGTACTTCTTCCTGCCTCCATGTATTAATGTTCATATAGCCTGAATGGGTTCCGTTCAGACCTTAACATTAGGTATTTTACTGTAAGGTGTGAACAAGATTCAACAAGACATTTTCACCTGGCTATACCCAATGTTTAGATCTGTTTGGGTATTTATGCAAATTAGCACATACGTAATTAGATTATGCACCGTTTGTCTATGTTAACAACAAATGTTAATAATGTTAATAACTGTTAATAACAAATGTTAATAACAAACAATTTAAAAAAAACTTGTAATACATTTTTTGTTTGTCTTGATATAATCAACTCAGTAATTATCATGGTGATGGGTTTAAAATTTGTACCCTATTCTAGATGCCTAATTGCAGAAATCTACAAAAATTCTACAAAAATGATTAGGCTGCACAACCATTTTCAACATTGGTAATAAGAAATGTTTCTTGAGCAACAAATGATTTCTGAAGGATCATGTGACACTGAGGACTGGAGTAATGTTGAAAATTCAGCCATTTGAAAAAATTACGTTTTAAAATATATCAAAATAGAAAACTGCTGTTTTAATTGTAATACTATTTTACAATATACTGTTATAATATTTTGACAAAAAATATTACTGACTAAACGTCTAAAAATTACAAAACCTTTTTTATGTGTTTATTTTTCATTGGACATTGCGGGACAATGTAAAATACTCTGAACAGATTGATTTTGATTATTGAGATTAGAGCTCCTACTCACAACGATTTGTCAAGGTTTCATGCAGTTTAGTGGTCCGTGAATAAATGCAGATTTTGCCTTTCAGAGTGTATTGTGATCATGAAATCTCACACCAGCTTATTGAGAGAAAGACCTTGCCCTGTGCTCTCCTAATATTCACTAATATTCATTTAATTTATCACACTCAAAGGTGCACAGAACTGTTGATTAATTTCCTCCAGTTATGGTGCAGAATACTTATTAAACTGATTACAGCAGTTCCCACATATCTACACGTCTTTTCGTATGTTTAACATCTATACTCGTAGTAGACGATGAGGTTCTATAGCAATGGCCCCAGGGCAAATGGTTATAATTAGAATGCAGATCAATTGGGAAGCAGGTAATTTACCTTTAGGGAAGAAAGCCTAATTATTGCCTTTTGAAAACCCAATTTAGCGTCGAACACTTCAGGTGTCTCATCGGCAAGAGGGGGGAAATCTGTCCCGGAGCATCGCAGGAGCTCTCCGCTCTCCTTTGTGTCTCCAGTTGCCTTAGAGGAAACCTGAGAAGCCTGCTGAAGAACGAGGCATGTTCTTCCTCATCTCCCACTCCATCTAGCTGTGAACGAGATCTGAGATGGGAGAAGGACTCGTCGCCTCTCAGTTAAATGCTCCTAGCAGGTAAGGCCGTACCTGACAGATGGTGTTTGTGAGTGATGCCCGTTCCCAGTTGATCAGGGCCCCAGGAAACGCTGGAGGAACGTCTCCACAGAGCGTCCCTCGCAGCCTGATGGCATATGCTCTGCAGTGGCCTACACCTGCTGAAGGATGGCGCTCACACCAACGTCCCTGGGCGGCCCAGCCAAGCCGGGGTGTTATTCACAGCTCAGCCTCTCTCTCAGACTGGTAAATAAAGCCGAATACGCTGCGGCGGGAGGGGCTGCCACCTGCACTCGAGTGGGGAAACATCTGCACAAGCTCTTATTCGGTGGTCGTTCTCTCATGAACGTGAGCGTACGGCTCCGCTCTAGTCGTTAAATTCGCCAATCTGTAGATTGGAAGGTCACCAAGATGTCCTCAGCTGAAACAGTGAAGAATGCTCCAACTGTCTGCAGTTAGCCATGTCCAACTGGAAAGCGTTGAGGTGACAACACAGAAAGTGGCGATTAGGCCCCGCTCGCCTGAGCCCGAGCCAATTCGGCAGTCTATGAAACCTCAGGCTAGGGAGTGCGATCTGGCGCTGTGTCATAGACTGAGTCGTGTTGGTTCCAGCTCCAGACCCACTCCACTTTCCAAACCATCTCCATCTCAGCAGATCTTGGCCGTCTCCAGTCCCCGCGGGCCACTGGAAATATAATATGCTTTGTCTGTGTGTGCGTGTGTGTGCACGCGCATGTGTGTTTTGCGCCTCTCCCGAAGACAAATACGGCCTGCCTTCATGCTATAACAGCCATTACTTAATTGTGCCGGATTTTCCGAGCAGAGTGTTGCTTTAATTAAGCAGCTAATTGCAATGTAGTTCTTGATTAGCTTTGGGGGATGGGAACGTTCAGGCAAGGCTGATATGTTGTGCACACTTCAGAATCATTTACAGAAATTGAAGCTAATTTCACTCTCTGTGTCTATTGCTGCATTAATTTAATTTGGGTTGCTTTTAGCTCATTAACACTTCTAATTAATACGTTGACATCACCATTAAGATGTCTCTTTGAAATTGCTGTCTCCAGATAATCAGGATGGAGGAGGCTGACGGATGGCACAAGAGACAGAGAGGAGGAGAGATTCGGGAAGGACAGGGACTCCCCCCGTACTCGTTTGTAAATCAGCAGCAGCGTATGATCATGGACTCTAATAGGGCTTTGTGGCAGGCGGCGAAATTGGAAATGAAAGGCAAGTTGATTGTTTTAGATTTGACGGAGGTTACAGTGTGTAGAGGTGTTTGTGGAGGAGACGGCTGAGCTTGGGGTTGCCGGTATGGGCCAGATGCTGTACACAGCTGAATCTCACGCTTCACTGGCTTTGTGTTTGGGTTTGTCACTTTAATGAGCAGAATTTAGTGACTGTGGGAGTATAATCCTCAGGGTGAGGATGCTATCCAGTTCATCACACTGTCATCACTTCCCGCTCTCTCCACACTCCACGCTCATTTCCACAGCCTCGGATCAAATAAATTTAGCTATGTATTTGTATTTAATTTTCAATGCTCAAATATCTGTAAATGTTTGCTCTGTAAAGAAACCCCTTTAGCTGTAAGGAAACCCATTGGTTTTTGCCAGCTTCCATGGAGGCCTGGCCTTCAGAGGAATTATAGAAGTTCGCCAATGACTATTTAATTAAAATCTGCCAGAGATTATAATATAAAAAGTGAACTTGTCACCCTCAACCCTCAGATGTGAAATTAAGTAGCTGTCAAATGCCAGGGTTTGTGACTGTGAGTGCTAGGCAGTCGTTTTATAAACAAAGAGTGCGGTAAAATTTGTGACGTTTCTACGCGGTCCGTTTCTTTATGTCCTTGTTTTGTGTTTAATATGTCATCAGCTGGAGTCTTAGTCTCATTCTGTGGATCACGCGCTTTTAGCTGCCAGCAGATGTGCATTTATCATTCATGTGTATGCATTAAATAACAGCATAAGCAGCTTAGATGTTATGTTTTAGCATGCAAAATATATCTTTATTTGCACACATAGTAATGGTTAGTAAACCTGTGTAAAACGAAGGGGGGGAAGAAAGAAGTGATTGACTTTCTGTTGCCTCCAGCCCCCCCATCAGGAGCTGCAAATCAACAACATGGCAAAAAAGCTCTTATTTAACACGTAAATCAATGGTCATTCGCAGAGCTTTTTTTCTAAAAGCTCTTCTTAAGGTCTGTTTTGAAGCATTCTCCAAGAGACAAACCTACTGTAAAAAGCCTTCTGTCTAACACTTCATTAAAAAGTGCCTTGGAATAAGAGTCACAGGGGAGATGAACCCTGCGTCATGTGTAAAAGCTATCAACAGCTGCATCAATTAACCTCCCGGCCCCTCGGGGCCCATTAGCAGGAGAAACACCCTTTAAAATTGCATATGTTTCAGATTACACAGGAGCAACTAGCCCCATAAATGGCCTTATTTGCTTTTCCTATAGAGTTTGGTTTGTTAAACAATTTCGTGCAAAGAAGACATCTTTATTACCAGTACGTGTGTGGGTGTGTGTACGTATATGTTGGATGTGTAAATTTATCATGTCTTGCTCATTGCTTGTTATGCAGAAAAGGGGCATGTTTCGCTAAGAGACAAAAGGACCCCAAAGACCACAGACGTGCACTGTGATTGTAACTGACCTCTGACTCATTTGTGCCGTCACTATTAAGACTATTCTGAGCAACAAGCCAGTTTATTGTATTACTACTTTTAGTTAACTTGATATCATTTTTTGATGTTTCATAAAAGACTTATGATTTAGAAGGTTTAGTATTACTCTTAAGCAGGACATGTACATGTCGTGCTACGAAAAAAAAAAAAAAGATCTGTGCGATGATACATTTTCCACAGTAGCACTCGTGCGATAGTTTAGCATGTGAGACAGAGCTTGTTTGTGTGAAGTGAGAATTTGTTGTGTGCTTGTGTGAGGTTAGTCTAGGGCTGCACGACTGGCTGAAATTAATCCAAAATCACAGTTTTTAAATTAATAAATATCTGCGCAGGTGAAGCGCAGCACTGTTTAGAGCTGATCGATCGGTCATTTACAGTATAATGTGCATTTGAAAAAGCAACAGGCACCAAACATCTTTCCAAACTACTAATGAGAAACGTTTACAAACCTGTTGTTCAACAAGAAAACATTTAATCAAGTGTTTGAATAACTTACTTTTGCGATCTGACGTGCTTCGCGTTACAGAGTGAGGCAGAAATTATATAATTTTATAATATTCTGTATAGTGATAAAGCAGGGTTGCCAACTTTTGAGTTTTGCTTGGAGTGAGATTTTTTTTGGGGGGGGGTGATGATGAAAAAAAAAGTTGTACTGTATCACGTGCCGTTTAAGCTAAAGCACTACAGCGGTCTGTCACATTTAAAAGCACCAAAAACTGTATTTATTGTTTGAATCTCGTAAAAATATTGACAGAATATGAGAGCAGATAATTTGTTCCATATCAAATGTAGCCTATAACTTTCTCTGTCTTGTCTGTGTCAGTGTCCTCTTTGACTCGCGATTTTTCTCTGCTTGAGAAAGATGTGTGCCGTGAGCGCGTGTGAAAAGGGTAAATTACGGTCACGGACGTCACTGACTTAACAACGACAAATGTTTCCAGCGAATCGACAATCAGAGAAAGCAGTGGTCCAATCAGTAGTTAAGAGCCTGAACTTGTTTAGTAATTTGGAAATTAGCGCACATGAGAAAAAAAAAAAAATAGAGCACAGAAGAATGTCTCATTTAGCGTGCGTGAGATTTCTTTGTCGAGCGTGAGAGCATGATATTGAGGCTGAATGTGTGACTGTCACGCCAGATGCGTGAGAGTTGGCAACCCTGGATAAAGGCTATGTCGATTAGCATAGCATTGCATAATAAATAAACTTTAAGGTTTCATCAGTCAAAATGTTTCTATCGGTTACAGCGATAGCTGGATGCCTTTGTCCACATTTCCTGGAATGTCATCATAAGATGTATTACTCCTATGGCCCAATCCCAAATGGCACACTTCATGTGCACTTTCGGTCTTGTGGACTTACAATGGCTGCCGCGTGCGCGTGTCCGTTAAGTCCGTGAGACCGCAGTGTGTCCCATTTGTCATTTTTAGATCTCAGAAGGGTGCTCGCGAGCGCCCCCTCTGCGGTCGATTTGCGCCCTTGATGCGCACTTTTGCCGAGCCCACGCTGATGCGGACTCCACAGCAGACTTCTCGCTCCATAGACTTCCATTCATTTTGCACTCATGGGCGATCGCCCCCAGTGGAACTCTGGTGGAACTACAACCAAAATTCGGTACAATAGGACTTAATAGGGAGTGGTCAGGCTCTCTGTAGACGGGCTCTGGTAGTACTCACTAAAGGCCCTGATGTACTCTTTTTCTTTTTCGTATATATTTAGTTTATACTGTTATCGAAAACCCGACGCCGCTCACACTGCTGAAAGCGGCGTTTAAATTAATATGTAAATGTGCTGCGCGCTTTCTTCTCTCAATCATAAAATAAACGCACAACAAAATTGAGAAAACAGCAAGCATTTTTAATAAAACATTAGAAAAGCATATAATAGCAACGTGGTTTGCACATGCCCCATGGCACTCCAGTAAAGTCACGTTTATTTACAAATCACTTTACACAATGGATAGCTTAAAATCAAGCAGCTTTACTGTTTTAAATATGAAAAACAGTGTCAGTGTCTCGTTTCATCAGAAGTACAACTGCTTTTTCTATTATAAAGCAGTGTGTTCATGTTTTCACTCGCGACTGACCGAACAGGCCAAGTGAAGCAGAAAAGATTTTCACGTGAAAGAAGGCGGAACCTCAGCGCACACCTATTATAAAATAGCCATGGACCAATAGTCGTACGAAGGTGTTTAGTAGCTGAAGCAAACTTTTCCGGAAAGTTCGCTTTGGCAAGCTGTTTTAAACTCCCTAAAGAACTCCAAATGAACTTCGTTTCGGCCTGATTTTGTTAGAAATGATGTCACATCAGCACACTCTCACTCTCACTCTCTCTCTCTCTCTCTCTCTCTCTCTCCTTAGACCTTTCTAATGATTTTATAGTTTTTTGTCAAATATAATGATCATAATAATAATGGTTATTATATTTAGTTTTCAGAGATGGTAACATATGTGCTACAAAACTTTCAACCACTGTTGCACAAGTGCTATGTGCAAACAAAGTACAAAAACATACAGCCCTACTCTATACCTCAAATCATTCGGCTTTTTGAGAAGACACAATTACTTTTTTAAGCATTTGGTTTAAGGATTTTTGCTTGGCAGACCATTAAATAGGGAAAAAATGGCTATTTTCACTTGGGTAGTTAGCACCACACTGAACACCTGAACAGAATAGTAAGGTGCTAAAAACCACTTTGAACACCTTAGAAATCCTCTTGCGACACCCTATATGACTATGGCGAGTTTTATCCTAGCACCACTCTCATTAGATAATATAAAAGTCTAGTTGTTATTGTTCTCTGACATAGTTAACCAATCAAAATAATCTTTTAAGGAGGTGATGGCATTGAAGTACTGTGTCAAGAGAGGCTTTACTTTTTAAGAGTTATAACAGTCCTAATCCAGTGATTGGCCAATCTTTTAGCATGTTATTGAAATAGTAAATACTACAGAGCAGTGTGTCAGCTCTATGGGGAGCATGAGAATTTACTCCACTGTTTGTGCTTCCTGCTTCTCGGCTTTCACAGAAAGATTCAGAGTGGAAAATTAGCACTCTACAACTTGATTGTCTAATTTCTGAATATATATATAGATATATATTTAATGCTTAGCTTTTTTGACCTAAAAACGCTGAATAAACGACTATATAAAGATCCATTTTATGAATACTGGCAGATGTTCCTTTTGATCCTTGAGCTTAAATATTCTTGATATTTTGGATGTAATTATTAGTCAGTTATTCGTCTTAATCCAAGGTGAAGCTCATTAATTCAACTTTATTTTTTGCCTTGTAAAGTGATTTCTAAAGAAGAGGTAGCCTATTTTGAATGTTAATACTGTGACTTGCTCTAATGCAACAAGACGTTTTGAGGACACCTTGGTGTTTCTAGGGTGGGGTAGAAACTCAAAAACCTCAGACCATTTTAGATGAGGCATTAAAATGACACGCCTCCATCTCAACCGTTTCTGCTTAATCCCGACTATTTTGTTTCTGCCGCATATTTGCGGCATTATTCAGGCAAGTTTTTAATGATTTTGAGTCCACGGCTATCATCCACGCTATTCTCCACCGGCTCTAGTGCTCAAAGTGTATTTTTAGAGGTGAGCAGCACTTGTGTGTGTGGTTTGAATATTTCCATTATGTGTGGGATCTCAGGTGGTGGTGGGGGGAATAAACCCCCCTAACATTCGTCGACGCGGTGCATCTGATGGCGATGTTTATCCCTCAATTCGCTCTGACGACACAACCCAAATGCATTAGCAAACCCCAGACCAATTCGAGAGTAATAAAATCATTCATTTTGGTTAATGAGGATATTAACAGCAGCAGTTGTGTTTAAGCACAAACAAGAACAACAACATTAATAATTGCAACTCTCTAGTGCTTGGCTGATGTAAGCGTTTAATAATTAACAACTCTGTGTCTTATCCCCCAAAGGTTTGCCTCTTATTATCCAACTGAGTTACGAACGGGTAATTACTCTGCCACTGGATGGTCAAAACACTCGTCTCGAATGCTTGTTCAGGTCTGCGGTATCAAACCCTCATTCAATCAATTCTCTGTTCATCTCGTGTTTATTGTTATAAAGTCGAGAACATGCCGTTTCGATTTATTTATCTCCTTTTTTTTTTTGTTGCTTTCACTGGAGGATTACTCTTTTACCTCCTGTGTTTACATATTAGTGCTAATCCAATTGAGTCAACAAGGGCACTTAGCATTGACTGAGGAACTGAAGGGCGGAGGGGTGGTTATTAATTTAAGACGTATTCCAGATTTTAAGCTTTCGGGGAAATAGTTCTGAAACATCTGTTCTGACATTCCCAGCAAATGGTGTGTTTTCTGGGTTAATGACTCAGCTGTGTGCCAGGGCCGTGAGCTTTTTGAAGCGTGCTTCAGCGACCGGCCTGCAGAGGGCGCAGCTGAGCCTCCCTCACCCCTGGAGAAATAACATCAACTGTTGTTTTGACATTAGCACTGGGGGCATCGGGAATAAAGAACGGACAAACAAGCAGCGATGAAAGAAGATCTCTGGGAAAGGCTCTGTGTGGATGACAAACACGGGGCTGTGGGAGACACAGTGGATGTCTATGTTGCCAGGTTGATTTAAGGGCAAACGGATCGCTGTAATGAGGATTCTGATCCCTGAGCTCTGCCACGACCGTCACCCTCCTCTCGCCATCATCCCCCTACAATCGGTCGGGACCTTTGACCTGAAGGACACACCCTGTCAGCTGAAACTAATTAGAGTTTGATGACGTGTGACCGGAACGCTGTCTAATGGCAAAATGGGGCAGTTTAGAGAGAAAAAAGACATATGAAAACAAGGGAAGTGTCAAATGCTGTGAAGTAAAATGGGCTCACATACGATTAGAGGGAATATAGGTAAAATGGGGCACTTAATCCTCATGTTCGTTTAGGGTCTCAGAGACCCCAAGCATTTAAAAAAAATTTACAAAATCTTGAGACAACTGCTTTTAAAGTTATTAACTAAATTGTAGCATGATACTAAACATACAGTGTGCAATATTTTGCATGAAGGATGTTTAGAGATATTACCAGTGTGCTTGATCTCATCAATAATGGCAGGTATTTAGTAATACAGAGTACGTTTATGATTGCACAGACACAGAAACCTTATTATTAACAATGATTAACATTGACAGCATCTAATACGTAATCCTTTATTAACAACTTTTGTTTGCTTAGAGAACAGAATTCATTCATATTTTCAATGAAACTATAAAATGATTATATAAACTTTGTGATATTTATTTCAAAATCTTTTGACAAGTTCCTCTGATCTAATCAAAACAGTTGGTTGAAGCTCTGTTGTCTGTCTTTTCTGATTATAAAGATATTTTAAGCACACATAACAGAGCTTCTAACTGTTTTGATTAGATCAGGAAATTGTTAAAAGAATTGGATGATGATAATAATAATAATAATAAAAGTTAAATTCATTATAATTTCAACATGTACACTACTGTTCAAAAGTTTCGGGTCAGTAAGATTTTTGTTTTTAAAGATATGAATGCTTTTTTTCAACAATGATAAATCAATGTTGTTTGATTAAATCAATAGTGAAGCCATTTATGTTGTTGCAAAAGATTTCTATTTTAAATAAGTGCTGCTCTTTTTTGAGTTTTCAATTGATCAAAATATCCTTAAAAAAAAAAAATGCTGGTTTTCCAGCATTGATAATACAAAATGTTTCTTAAGCAGCAAATCATCATATTAAAATGATTTCTGAAGTATCATGTGACTGAAGACCGGAGTAATGATGCTGAAAATTCAGCTTTGACATCACAGGAATACATCATATTTTTATTTAATTGGCTAAACTGTCCTTTTAATGCTGCTTTTTAGAAATATAAATAAACATAAATAATTATACAGATGATTGCACTTTAATTTCCCACTTTACCTGTATTCACCTACTAAAACAAATCTCTTCTATACAAATGTAACAGTCATCATATGCAGCGTATCATTGGATCTCGAATAAACAGACGCAATTAAACTGACTAGTATGGAAGTCTCATTTTACTATGCCACATAAATCTCTCTTATGTGAGGTTCCAGAAGATCAAGTAAATTCTCAATGAGAGCATTTAGCTGACAGATACCCTCATACAGCGTTTAGCGCAGGCACTAACAAGTCTTGAAACGCCTGTCTGACACCTCTCCATCTATTGCTGAATTTATGCCTCGTGCAGTCTATTGGCTCATCAGCGAACCAATATTTGTGTACTTCATCCATTTATCCTGCCCTAATTAGTCCCGGATCAATAGCCCAATTGATTTAGCAATACACTTAGTTTTAGAAGAGGTGTCATATACCGACGCGGTGTGCAGACTCGCCATTAGAGGCTTAATGCGCTGAAATAGGAAGCAACATTTAAAAGGAGTAATCCTCGCTGTACTTCACGTGGACTCCACTGTGACATGTAGTGTTGTGTCAGCGGTTGTACTCAAATGGAGTTTTATCATTAATCATTAGGCGTTCTCTCTCGTTCTCCTACAGGGCTGGGCTGATTCTGGCTAATTAAGCAGTAGCGGGTGTCAGCAAGGCTGTGAGACTTCCTTCTCATAGCTGTGAAGCCATCCCAGCAAACATGGCCACGAACAGAGGGGCTTTCATCACGTCTGTGTCTGCACAGGCCCGTGCTGGGCCTCCACAACACGTAATGCCGACAACAGCGATCAAAGCGACTTTTACACCCACTAAAACAGATATTAGCGCAAATTAAAAACATTGCAATTTTGCGCCGTTCCAAAACCTTTTGGGAGAAAGTAGGCAGCATCCCTTGGAAAGACCAAATAGGTGATCTTATTCCAGTGTGTACGGCAATGACCTTGTTTAGCACTTTATTGGCATGCCGGTGTGATTGCAACCCACAATTACTTGAGCGAAATTGGGAGGGTGGCGCCGGCACGTAGAGCGCCTTTTGTGCGAGGTAGGACCGCACTAGCAGAGTAACACCCATTAAAAGCTCATTTGCATGGGTAGGCAGTTCATTAATGCAAAGGATAGTGAAATCACACCAATAGAGCCAAGTGTAACCCCAGGGCACTGGCAGAGGCTGAGGTTCAGTGTGCCAGCACACTCACCATGATCATACCTCATTTACACTGGGAATCACAACTAGTCGGGCTATTTGTTTTTACTATTTACTCACATGTGAGCAGCTTCAGTTGGAGACGTTAGTCATTATTTTTCACACACAATTTGCATGATAACTTTGTTGACGTTCTGACAGTTTTGTGGTGGGCGAGCGAAACCACACGAGATTTTCCACTACTTAGCCGACAGGAAATATGAGGATCTTTAATTCATTTGAATGCATTTTTATCAAACAAAAAATGCGTATACTGTACAACATTAGATTATGTTATGTACAAATTGGGGTCTTTATAATTGATTTATAATATAATTACTTATTTTAATGTATATTTTAGAATTTGTATTTTCATTTGATGAAACATATCACTAAGTAATAATAATAGTGTAATATTTTAATGTTAATGTTAAATGGAATTATTATTAATAATAAGATGAAGTTGTTTAATGTTTTTTTTTAAATATCTAAAATCACTTATAAATTCACTTATGTATATTACACTGCAAAAGAAATACAATTCAACTTAAAAGTGTTCATACTGCCTTAAAATTATAAGTTTAGTCAACTCAAATATCCAAATTGTCACTTTGTACAACTTCACATTTCAAGTTGACAAAATTTTCAGGGCAAACACTTAAGTTTAAAGACCTTTTTGTTTACAGTGTATTATTATTATTATTAATATTCATAATAAATTCAAAACTGAAATTTAACATTTATTATTAATTATAGTGATCGTGTAATACTTGTGATGTAAAATTCTCCAAAGATATTTAAACGTGTGTATACTATTAAACTTATATCTAAAGTATTTATAATAATAATAAATTCACATTTGACCCAAATTATTACACTATTAATAATAATAAGGTGAATAAAAATGAGTGACTGTTAAAAATAAAATGCAATTATTAAAACAAACAGGTTTTTTTGTTTTGTTTTTTGATGACATAACACTGCCTTCCAGATTTCCTTGACTCCTTCAGGACAGGTTGCAGTTCGGTTATCGTCCAGCAGATGCCAGATTCTCTCTCCTAGGCCCCCTCTCTCCCCAGCGGACCGTTCTGTCTCGGGTCTCAATGAATTTCCCTTTCTTTTCATCACTCGCTGATGTCCAGCTGCTCCTGTCAACACCTTCTTACAGCAGGCAATTCATCGCTACACACTGGCAGCTGAGACCCCCGTGATGAACTTCAATCTGCTATCCGCAGAGGGGGCTGCACCCCGAGTTGGGCTAATCAAGGGAAACACCCCTTCAAGGAGGAGGGAGTGGGGGCAGGCAGACAGATTGAGCCCAAGTTACCCCCGTAATTATCCTCTCATTGCCCCCGTGCTGCAAGCTGGTGCCTATGAATGTGGCGAACATTTACCCAACACCCTGAGCCATTGTTGTGCTCCCGTCCCATCCGCGTGGGCTGCCAATGCAAGTTCATGTGTTTCAAGCAGCTTTGGTACGACGCGACCGTGCGGCAATTTTATTTTATTTTTTAAAGGGCTCTGATATGGTGAGGCATTTACTATGCTCTCTGCGATAACACGGCGCAAATGTCTCTTGCCGCGGGTTTTGATTATTTTCAAGTTGGTAGAAAACACCCCCTGGGGCCAGTTCTCGGGCCCTTCGAATTTTATTAAACCCTTTCTACAGCTGATTACTTGCAGCGAGGTGCACAGGTTGGCGCATTTTAGGAGTGGAGTGCAGGCCTGACAGGGTCATGTTTAACATGTCCACAGGCAATCAATTCACCTTAACCCCTCGTGGTACTTCAGCCTTCTCCACCTAAGCTGTCCTTAATAACCAGGCAATGGTGAATTTCTGATAAGGCGTTAAGGTCTCTGACCTATATATCCGTCGGAAAAATCCATCCAATGGAGAAATGTACCTTTTTAAATGCATATCCTGAAATTAAATAATTTTACACAATGAAAATGGAGGGGAAAAAAGCATTTGGTGTCACAGTCTGTTAGCTGGATTTGAAAAATGTGTTAATGTCACTCTTACATTTGTTCATAATTTTAAACAAAAACAGGATATTCGCAAACTCATTTATAATCTTGATTATGTATTCTTTCTGCAAAGCGACTGAGAAATTGCAGATGCTTTTAGATTATAGCTTCACTCACTCATAACAAAAAAAAGAGATAAAAATCACTTGTGTGAACGAGCACTTGGTGGGGTGTCTGATACCAAAATGTAGGTTCTCTGTAAGTAATTGAAAAATCTATATTTCAAAGTGAGCAGAGCTGCATTGCAAGAGGCAGTGACATTTATTTTGGACTGGTGTACTGGTGAAGTGTTTGATTATGGGAACAAACGGAGGACGGGTGATTCATAAGTGCGTGTTCTTAAAGGGTCACAACAGTGAACTATATTTAATAGAAGATGTAGATAATTTAAGACGCCACATCATACCGTCGCCTTTGTACAACAAAGCCAAGAGATAGCCAAGCGATCTTTTCAAAATGCGATATCTCGCCCAGTTCAAAATCCTTTTTTGACTACAAAAGCATGGGATGAAGCATTCATTTGAATTATTTCCAAATACAACACTCCCTTTCGTCGTTCTTCCAACAGTTGCAGAGGGATGTAATCTATGAGAATTCTGTGCTAAATTTCTTCATTGGTTATTTTGTATTTAAAGAAAACCAGTGCCTTTTAAGCTTTAAGGAATAGTATTGTTCCCCCAATGAATTGGTGGGTAATGCTGTATTATTCTTAGTGTCACTGACCTCTGTGTAGATTTTTACCTAACAAGCATGTAGAGAGTGCTACATTTGCCCCTGTTTGACAGTGACTAATTGCTCAAAGAGTGCGTAGTGCTTGTTAGGTCGGTGGAAGTTTCACAGACTCCGCAGCCAAGCTAAATTCATTATCCTCTCTTCGCTATTCACTGCACCCCGTCAACTTACAGCAACCAAACTGGACTAATTTGAATAAGCCTACTCCATTACGACAAACCCATGTTGCTGGTTGGGTTTGGAAAAACATCAGATACTCTACGTGATGGCTTGTTTCTTTTCGTGATTTCTATAGTGGTGCATGACGTAAATTCACAGGCTGGAAACGAGGCTAATCGCGTTTAACTCGTTTCCATATTTTAGCCAAAAAATTTACGTCATGCACCACTCTATGTGATGGCTTGTTTTTTCATGATTCTATAGAGTATGTTTTTTCCAAACCCAACCAGCAACTTGGGTTCGTCATATTGGAGTTGGTAGGCTTATTCAAATGAGTCTGGTTTGGTTAGCAACCGCCTTTTTCAAGACATGTGACTGCTTAAAAAAAATCACGAGTAGGGTAATACTAAGGCTGTCAGGGAACATTAAACTCAGTGTGCTTTTATAGCCTCATTATGCTTATAATTGTGCTCTTACAAACTATTCTAAATCAAACATTCAGGGAAAATGTTTTTAGATCAAAATTGAAGTAGTTGTCGGAAGCTTAGTGATTGTGACGTTAAATTCGTGGGACCGTGGTGTAGTTCTAGCCTACCTTTAGCATTTAGGCTTCAAATTTCATTAAAGTTGTCTTCATCTTGATTGACAAAACGTGCAAGTATTATAAACTTGGGTTTTGATCACAGAGCTTGTTTTGTTTTTTGCGACAACCCAAAAGCCAATGGAAAAATCCTATGGGGTTTTTCTCAAGGGAACCAGTGTGGTGCTCACTGCCGATTGGTCTACAAAGTGACATCATACCTTCAGCACTCAAATTATGAGTCCAAATTAACACGTCCCCATGACCAATGCGTTTTTGAACTGTTCATGGTGGTTTGTTCATTTGCAGCCGGTCCATTATTTTAAACTGAGTTACCTGTGCAGCTGTCAAGGTCGGGCCCGATTGCCCAGTACGGGAGCAAATGCTGTAGCAAAACGGCTCAAAGAGAGGAAGTTCACCACATCAATCTCGTCTTCCATCCCACCCTCTTATTACCTGCCTGCTGTTTGCTTATTTACATCCTCTGTTTAGCCAAAACACACATAGGGGGTACAGCAATTAAATCAGGGTGGGATCCAAGCTGTGGATGGTCGCTAGTGAGTTTAGCAGTGATGCTACCCGGTTTGACCCAGAAAGCGTCAATGAGGTGACGTAGCAGACAGATGGCAGGCTCCAAGAGGGTGGGAACGGAGACTCTGCCAGACTGTACCTGACAGGAGCGTCATAATGCGTGATGGGTGCCAACGCGCACCCTCGGCAAGACAAAAGCCGGCTTTCTTCTCCGTTTCAGTCCGTACGACACGTCTCTCCTCCCCCCTCTCCGAACCTCAGTGCGTCCCTGGACAGGTTTCAGCGTTTAAATTTGAAAATGATTTGTCCTGCCCTCTTAATAATAGATGAGAGCACATAGTTGGGGTCCCTTCAATAAACTCCCTCCTCGCTTTAATTAGTGAACAAAAAGCCCAGCCTGCTGAGGACTCGGGCTCGGGCGCTGTGTTGGTAATTAAAACTGAAACCACCAAAAGGAGAGGAGGGGAAAGGCTCTATTTTTATCGCACAGGCTGTTTGGTGCTGAGTGCCCATGGAAGGTTTTGCAATAAAGAGTGATAATGAAGGTGTGAGACCTCTGGGGGCCAGCCGGGCGCTCGCTACAATGGTTGCTCTCACACCAGACTGAAATACAGGGAGCAATTAGTGAAGGCAGCACACAGACTGGTCACTGGAGATTAGTTAACACCTCAGGAGCTGCGCTTCAGGACGGGCACATGCTTGTTTTGCTTCCACACCATTTGCTTGTAAAGAATAAACTAACAGCATAATGAAGAGAGACTGTGTTTTTTTTTTTTGTTGCTTTGAAACAGTATTTTGTGTTGGAGAATCTCTGAGGTCAACGACGCCGACGGCTATCGCGCGTCTCGTTGAAATGCCGTAGGTCTTGGAGATTTCTATCTGTAGTGGTCGAGTTTGCAATCGCTCTTTCAGGATTACGGTCTTGTGGAACATTTTTGAAGGCCTTTCTCACCGGATGCTCCTAAAATCTATGATGAGCTACAGCTCAGTGCCAGAAACCTTAAGCCCAGTCGCTAATCCAAAAGACATTGTTAATAGAGGCCACATACGAGCTGCTAAGCCTGTATGTTCATAATGTTATATAATTGAAGTCATAAAAAGCCAATTAACTTCACCTTCACTTGCGCACACATTTGCAAACCCGCTTAAGGGAGGGAGCAAAGCATATGTAGCCATTGAAACTTGCTGGTTCCGCATCGTCGGGCTTTACCCTTTAGATGGACACATGTGAGGGGTCATTCTTTAAAACAGCTGCCATTTGTGTTCCTCATATGAACATTCCACAAAATTATTTACACTTTCACTCTTAATGATAAAGGTTCTTTATTGGCATGGTTCTATGAGGAACATTTGACATCCATGGAACCTTTCCATCGCACACAATGTACTTCACACTAAGAAGAAAAGAACTGTTCTCTGAAGGTTCTTGAGGGAACCAAAAATGGTGGTTCTATGGCATTGCTGCAAAAGAAACCTTTTAGAACCTTTATTTTTAGTGGTTGAATATACTGTTATAATTAATAGCTTAAGAGCTGAATTAAGAGCAAACTTTAACTAATACTATGCAAATGTTTGTAAACATTTCAGTGAAAAAAAGTATATAATAGATTTTTATTTTATTTTAGGCAACACTTTATTTGACAGTGTTCTTACACTTACAGTGCAAGTTAAATTTAACAGTAAATTATGCATAATTACAAGCAACTAACCCTTACTCCATAGTAAATACATGTTGTAAATTATTACTCAATACATATTTGTGTATTTACACTGTAAAGAGGACACCTTAAACCCAACACCTAAGTGTAACCCCTAATTGTAATTTTATCTTGAGGATGTTTTTTTTTTTGGCCTGTTCCCAGATCAATGCTCTTTGCTCTATAAGCAAATATGCAATAATAAAACCAAACACTGCAATGTAAAGCTAGCATGCAGTCTTTATTATCCCTGCTTTTATTTTTAGATTTTAGTTGACATTACTCCAATTTATTATTATTAAAAAGATGGTACTTTTTATATCATATGGAATTTTTAATGTAATGAACTATTCATAAATTAAATTAATAATATACAAATATAAATAAATAAATAAAAAATAGCTGCCATGATGGCATAATTATCCTTTCAAACAGTGAACTCTTATCTTCTTTATAAGGATGAAGGATGATGAAATTAAACTCCAAAGACATTGCTATCTTAATGTCAACTTTGTTACCGTGATGTTGTGGAGTAAACGGTTGATTTGAAATTTGTGGATATATCAGAATTAAATTCTCGTAGAGCACAAAGCTTGTTATGTCAAATTAAACTGTAAAATTGTGTTACTGTCTGAAGGCGTAATTATGCACAGCACATTATTAATAGAATGTTTAAATTTATACAAAAATGTTTGATAAAACCACCTTATCAAACTGGTAAAGCCACCCGTTTCATAGAATGACCCAAAGGACATGTTACTGCGTGTTACCCAGATGCCTGTGGAAGAAAATGAATAAATCCACAAAACCGCACACAAAAAGACACGTGCTTTCTCTCTCCCTCTCATCCTCATCTTCTTCCCCCCACCACATAATTTTCTCGCAAGAAAGGAATTTTGCCAAAATGTTTGCTTTAAGGAAAATAACAACAGTCAAACGCAATATTGGATCAGTCAAATTCAAGCCATTTAAATTTGAATGCGAGTGAAGTGGAGGAGGCAGCCGTTGTTAAATATGATGCTTGAATGAAAATCTAAACCTTCCAATACCTCTAAGCAATGTACCTCAATGAGATGAATTAACTGTAAATGGCTCCCTCTCTGTGTGAGTGTCTTCCAATTTAAAATCTCATTATTCGTAGAAGATCCAGAACAAGGTGACTCTTAGGATAGATCGAATAAGTGAAGATAATCTTACCGGCCAGTTTTATGCAAATAGGAGATGTATTGAATCAACTAAAAGAAGAATGGTGAATCAAATAAGCTAATAAAGCAAGGTTAGGTTAAAAACTCAGCATGAATTGCGGTTCTGACGGCGAGCACCTCGGCTCTCGGCTTTGTGCCATTGTGTGCCAAGTTGCAAAAGTGTATTACGTCTGTCGTTGAAGTTAGACTTCCACTATAGTCCTACATTTAAAGTTTAGGGAAAAGATTAGGTTTATTTTTTTTTTTTAAAGTTTATTTTTAAAGATTAGGGAAATCTCTATGTGAAGCCTAGGATGGATTTGAGTATGTTTTGGCACGAGAGAATCAGGTAACTCTGGTTTGTTGAAACACATTCATTGAACATCCTTGGGACAGAAAGGTACTCAACGTTGAATGCAATATCCCAGTTCTATAACTACATTAAGGAACTTGCAAGCAGAACTTGAAGTGGAAGGCCTCATAGCTCGTATCGAGTTTAAGTATATTCACCGTTCACGTCATTAATAATGTAAGATTCATTACACAGAAATGTGAAGCTGCATTTTTTTTTCACCCAGCCTGAATATAAAGCTAAAATATTAAGTGGTGCAATTTGTTCTTGACCCAAAGCGTGAACTGAAGTTACATCATAACCTTCCCGTAGATACCCTGCAGACAAGGAAAATCATACAAGGCCACATGTTATGAAGTAAGGCAGTTGTTGTATTTATTAACTTGTGAGATTAATCTAGTCTCCTAAGCATATCCTATGCTGTGTATTTAAAGGAATATTCTGAGTCATGCTGAGTCGACAATAATAGTGACTGTTCCTTAGTTTTCTTTTTCTTTAATTAAAAAAACAAACAAAAAAAGGGCTACATTTTTGGAAGATTCAAAATCAGAATTATGACATTTATAATTTGATATAACCGTTGGCATCAGTTCTTCTGTTAAAGGGGTTGTTTATTATGATTTCCCTTTTTTAAACTTTAGTTAGTGTGTAATGTTGCTGTTTGAGTTTAAACAACATCTGCAAAGTTATGACACTCAAAGTTCAATGCAAAGGGAGATATTTTCTTTTTAAAGGGGTCATGACATGAGAAACCAAATTTGCCTTGATCTTTTGGTATTTAAGAGGTCTTTGTACCATTATAAACGAACAATTTATTTAATCAAGCTCTAAATACAGCTCGTTGTGGATCCATGGTATGAAGCGGCGTCACGGTACGAAGTGACGGACAGGTCGTTTGCATATGACCGCCTCAAGCGCAGGACAACTACGCCTCATTTCGCATCATCGCATGATGTCGTGTGCTCGCGCTCACAGGTGTTCAGTCGACGTGCAGCGAGTGGGTCTGTCTACAAGAAGATTGCGATGCCACGCAGATGTTCTGTTCCTGGCTGTGGACAAACAACATGTTTGAATACGCTGACGGCAGGGAGAAATGGATGCAGTTTATTTTGCAGTTAATTTAAGCGTGTGTTCTCTACATTTCAAGGATGACTATTTTGAGAACAAATCGCAGTATGATGCTGGCTTTGCCAGAAAACCTTTGCTTAAAGATCAGGCCGTTCCCACTATTCTGGGCCCAACAACGATGCCGCAAACTGTAAGTAATGTATTTAATCTTAAAACTACTTTTATGCATAAGCAGCACTGACGTTAGCCAATCATAACAGTAGGCGTTAACACTGAACTCTTAAAGGGGAAACACCCCCAAAACAGACTGTTTGAATCAGAGGATGAGAAAGAGGGTGGGAAAAGGTCATAAATCACTAAATTTCAAAAGGTTTTTGTCCAAAAAAACTATACTATAATTGCACCTAAAGGGAACATAATAAAACAAAAAACAAAAGCCATGTCATGACCCCTTTAAGGACTACAACAAACTGCTGGTAGGAACTACAATGAGCTTCTACACGCGCTAACTCTGAAGTTTACATAAACCCCGCCCCTGGAACGCATTTATAGATTATCATTACAGAATATGCTAATCAATGACTAGAAGATAGTTAACTCCACATCAGCAACATAAATTCATCAACTAACCATTCAAAAATGTCCTGTTGCATTCTACATGTTGTCACTTCTTCTTGAGTCTCTCCATCATTACCCGACTTCAGTTTAAACATAAAAGGCATGAACAGTTTCTGACATTTTAGTGCTTGTCTGTGTGAGGAAATCCAAGATGCTAACACAGGAGCTCTTGAAGCTCCGTCCTCTGTGCTGGGAGCAGCAGCTCATTTGCATTTAAAGAAACACACACAAAAAGAGCGTTTTTGCTCACCCTCAAAACGTGCTCATTTTAACATACTATAAAAAAAATATCTGTGGGGTTATTTTGAGCTAAAGCTTCACATACAAACTCTGGGGACATCAGAGACTTGTTTTACATATTGTGAAAAGGGCATTATAAGACCCCTTTAAAATGTGTGTATTTGAGCTGTAAACTTTTCTTGTTTTTCTTTGATGTTTGTAATATTGGATATAATTTACAGAGAAAAGATTAGTAAGGTTACACTATAAACTCATGTTAACATTACTTTTTGAAGCATTATGCAACGTGTGCCGTTGATTGAGCTTATATTGAACCTGGAAAATTATTTTTATTTGACTGTTCTTTGTTTTGTTTTTAATCTTTTTATTTACTGCATGCTTGCATCTTGTGGGTAAACATAGCTTTGTTTATAAGGTCATTTGGATTTTCATTTTTGGCAGTCAGTTGACCGCAACTTACGTCGTCTAATTCAAACTAATTATCAATTTATTTCCACAGAGGGCTGAGATTTGCTAGCAAGTAAAGTTGAAGTCTTACAGCATTTTTTACACTTCAGCTAGCTTTTCAGAGATTTGGTAATACTGCACAAAGAATCCTCTGGAGAGACAGTTTTTTTTTTTCCTGTCTTTTTTTTGTACTGTGGATTTACAAGATTTATTGCAAAGACAGCTGTGTGTCAACCACTTTGAGCTCCTGCAGGCCTCCCATCATTCCATATTACAACTCCTTTGAACATTAGTGTACTTCACTCTGAGCTGCTGACATGCCGTGTGAATCTGAGGATGTAAAATTATACACATTTAAGCACAACTGCTCGGCATTAGGTGTGAGATGAGAGGCTGTAAAGATGCATTGTGGAGTTTGCTGAATATCAAGAGCTGCGTGATTCACCACGGTGTTGAAGGTGCAATGCTGGTGTCTCCTCCTCGTTGATGTGCCTGAAACTTATGATCTCTTACCACGCAAACTCATGTCAGTCACAAAGAATGATATAGGCTTTATTAAAGTGAACTTTAAGAAGATATCCACAAAAAAAAAGACACAAAACTAATATAAAAGTCAGTATAAGGATAATTTTACATAAAGATTATATAATTAATTCTTAAATATAAAGGTTACATAAGGACTTTACAGCCTAATGCCATGAGACATTTTTAAGCTCCTGAATGCCATTGGAGAACATTGACATTGAAGAAAAATATTTTTTTATGCTCCTCTGATGTCATAGATTGTTTTTAGGATCCTATGACATCATTTGGAGAATATATCAAGCTCCTAATGCCATTGAAAAACATTGGCATTGTTAGAGAACATTTGAAAGCTCTTATGATATCAGAAGATAATTTTTTTTCAAGCTCCAATTATATCATTGGAGATAATGTTTAAGCTCCTATGATGTCATAGTAGAACATTTTAAACTCCCAGGAGAACGTTTAAGCTTCTATGATGTCATAGTAGAAAATTTTTTAGCTCCTAGGAGAACGTTTAAGCTCCTATGTTATAGTAGAGCATTTTAAGCTCCTACGAGAACATTTAAGCTTCTACGATGTCAAAGTGGAACACTTTTAAGCTCTTATTAGGAGAACATTTAAGCTTCTATGATGTCATAGTAGAACATTTTTAAGCTCCTAGGAGAACGTTTAAGCTTCTATGGTGTCATAGTAAAACATTTTTAAGCTCTTAGGAGAATATGTTTAAATTCCTATGATGTCATAGTAGATTTTTTTAAGCTCCTGTGAGAACGTTAAAGCTCCTGTGATGTCATTGTAGAATTGTTTTAAGATCCTAGGAGAAAATTTTTAAGCTCATATGACATCATAAGAGAACATGTTTAAGCTCCTATGATGTCGTAGGAGAAAATGTGTAAGATCCTATGATGCCATAGGATAATATTTTATGCTCCTTCTGCCATTGAGGAACATTGGCATCATATGAGCTTAAAAGTTTTCTTTTATGACGTCACACACGGCGGGTGAACAACTCTTGAGAGCGATGATGTTGTTGAATACAACAGAAGCTCAAACAATTCCAAATCAATGACCACATTGGACTTGCGTTGACATTTTAAGACATCCATCTCCTTTATCCAAATCTCCTTTCGTGTGTACTGGTGCTTCAAAAAAAACTTGTTAGAGCTATAACAAATGATTCCTAGAACCAATACCACTGACCTGATGGACCATCAACATGTCATAAAGATTTTTAAGAACCATACAAAGTCAAAACTCTGAAATTATTCTTGTCAGTAAAAGGGTTCGTTTCTGAACTTAAGATGCTCTAAAGACCCATTAAAAAGTAGGTGCAGAGAGGGGAAGAACCAGCAACATGATTGATTCTTCAAGCCTGTCAGCACATTAGTTGGGATGAAAACAAATCCAGGGTCGGAGTTGTATGGCAAGCCGTGAAGAATCTTCTCTTCCTCTTCCTCCTGCAGTTCCTGCCAGGGAGTGGATCAAAGCTGCAACGGCGTCTCCATGACTGCGCCGTCCTCCGTTAGCTGAGCGTATATGTCAGCCGTGATGAAAAGTCATGATTTTATGGGTGAAAATTAGATTTATGAATGTGTTCATTGTGAAATATGTTCTTGTGCATTTGTGAGTTACAGTAGATGTGAATTTGGCAGAGTGGGTTGGATCTGTGAGGAGAAGCCAAAAACAATGACAGTAACATGGAAGGAATTTGGTTCAAATAATCCTCTCTTTTTTTATCTGGCCGCTGCATCCTACAAAACTGAAACAGATTACAAAATGTACAGAGTATGAGCACAACACTCTGCCCCTCTGAATGGCTATCCTGTTTGATTTGGCAGGATATTAATCATTTGTGTCAATAAAAAGCGTAGTGAATGCAAATATCCGGGCTAGCCGTCAATAAGTAACCATGAAACCAGTGCAAATTAACCTCTAAATGTCATGGGAAAACCCAATACCAAATCCATTATCCACTGATAGGTAGAAAATTCTCATATTACTGTTGCTCCAGAGATGGAAAAAGAAAAAAAGACCCCTTCAGTGCCTCAGAGAAGACACTTGTTCAGATTCCAGCCTCCGTCCACTCCACTGAAGCTTTAGAAACGGCACCAGAAACTACTGCTTTCATTACTTACATGATGAAACTATGGGCAAGTGCAAAAAACCTGCAGCAGAATCACTTCGGTGCATCTCCAGATATTTTTAAAGGGGACCCTTTTTGCCCCTTTTTACAAGATGTAATATGTCTCAGTTGTCCCTAGAATGTTTCTTGAAGTTTCAGCTCAAAATACCACACAGATAATTTATTATACGATGTTGTAAATGCCCATTTTTGAGAGGAAGGAAAACATGCTATTTTTGTGCATGTATCTTTAAATGCCACTGAGCTGCTGCCTCTCACCCAGAAGAGGGCGGAGCCTGTCCCGTGAGACTCAGGGCGGGCTCTATGCTAATAGGGCAGAGTCCGTCAGCAGTCATGGGCGGAGCCAAAGCAAATGTGACATCACAAAAGCTACAATCTGCAAACGACTTGTTCTGAGACACTGCTTATGACTTATGGGGATTAAAAATGAGGAGTGTGTGGATTTTTATCATTATACGGTGGTTGTTTACACTCACTGCTGCCGACACGCATTATGTTCAAATACCATGTAAAAGTGAATTTTGCATAATACATCATAGTATGCACAACAAAATGCAAATAGAGTAAGACAATTCAACATAACGCACATTATATTCTCCCAAAATAAGTCTTAAAGGGATAGTTCACCCTGAAATAAAAATTCTGTCATTCACTCACCTTCATGTCATTCCAAACCCTCATGGATGAACCAAGTAGTCATACTCAATTTCAGCAACAAAAATCGTACATTTCGGTCTGTTTCTTGCGCAAAGCAATTGTATGTCTCCAGAATACTTTTAGCATATTGCACTATAATTAGACATTCATGAATGTGTTGTATTTGCATTCAAAATGTGAAATACAGGCTAGTGGAATGGAAGGAACACATGGTCTCAAGATGCTCTTTTTTACAAGTTTAACTACTTTATAAGCCTGTTCACTTCAAGGATGATCACTGTAGTGTTATCTATAAAGTTTTAATAATCGTTCTACATCTGTGAGAAAAGTGAAGTCACTATAACGATTACGACACAGAGGAACAAGTTGGATGATGAACAATAAAAACATTGACAGCCAATCAGAATCCATCTTGCCTCAAAGAGCTCAAGCATTTAAAAGCAGCAGACGATGAAACTGCAGCATGAACTTATAATAAACAGAACATTATTGTGCATTAGTGTGGAGGCTAATATAAAAACGCTCGACTGGCCGTAAAGTTGCTTTGAATTCATTTGTATTGTATTAAGCTCTATATAACCAAACTTGATTTGACATAAAAGTTGGACCTCTTTTATGCTGCTTTTGTGTCCTTTTTGAGTCCCAGTTCAGTGTAATTTGCATGGCAATGAGCTGCCAGCACAGTCTTCAGAGTATCTTCAATCATGCTCCACAGAAAAAAGAAAGTCATGCGGGTTTGGAATAACATTGAGGAAGAGTAAATGATGACTGAATATTAATTTCCGGATGAACTATCTATTTAATATGCTATGCCATTTTGCTTCTTAAGACCAAACTACTGATTAAGAAAATGTTTTTTCTCTTTTGCAGTGACTTTCTGCCATGGACGAATACTGTAGGAGAGTTTTTCCACCGAAACATGTGTAAAGTTTGGCTGTTATCCTCTACTCTACTCTACTCTATCCTCTACCTCTCTAACGTGGAGTCTATTTACGAGCACACCCTCTAATCCATTAAAAGGGATTCATGCGCAAACTAATGTTTCTCTGCATAATTTTAATGGCACAAAGCTCTTCAGTGTTAACCTTACTAGCCAAGCTTTATTATAAAGCAGGTTAGAGCGTTATCCCATCTAGAATATTTTATGGAAATTGTGTAATTTAGAAATCCAGCTAATATTAAAAGTAATGTCACACATCAAGGTCCTAATATTCATAAGCGCTTGTTTCATCTGTCTCGTTAAGTGTTTATATTGTGTTGCGTCTGTGAACTGAATAACTCCAAAGTCTGTGATAAGGTCATTTTTAACAGTGTTGGTGCTGTTGCAGTTGTACAGTGACTTTGTTTGGAAAACAGATCCGAACATTTTTGGTAAGCTCAGCTGCAGTGGGTCGACAACGACATCTTAAAAATAAAAAATGTTGACATGTTGATGATAAGCATTGGGAGAAAAAAAGCTAAAAATTCATGTCACTGCTGTTCTCTTCAATGACAATATAAACACAAATGTCAACACTGAGGTGGGGCGGGATGCCTGAGCAAAATGTGACATGGGCGGTCCGGTGTTTGCTGAGCCGCTCGGCTTTGTTATTATCCAGCTGGGCTTCTAGAGACCACTCCATTGGGCATTCTGACTATGGAGGGGTTGCATGTACATATATGCTTTGTTTGGATGCATAATGCTCAATATATTCATTGCTGTTTTTGCGCCTGTGCGTCTCGCTGCTCCAAACTTCCGAATTTATTTCACTGTGACATTTCAAGATTGGTCCTTTTTTTCTTCTCTATATGTCTCTTCCTGAGTTATTAAAGACATATGAGCCTCTATTTAATATGAAGAGGCTGCGTTATGCTCTTTGGAATTATATTTCATTATTGTCCATATGAGAAATTCAGTGTTTGTTTGCGAAGACGGTGAAGCTCTTGAGCAATACAGAATTCTTTTGCATATATTACTCAAGGGTATTACCCAGCAAGCCAAAATATACTTCCTCACCATTCAAACCGGCTTACTCTCCCTCAGCCACTTAAAGGAATTATGACAGATGAGCTGTTCCAGAACAACATAATTTGTGTGTTTATGTGTGTATTGTCTAAGACATGCAAATTGTTTGCTTCCCATTGGTTTCGTCTGTGTGGTGTAAAAGGCTTCCAGCGCCTGTGTTTTAAAAGCCTCGCCTGGATCACGTAGTTTCCGTGTTGTCTTTGGCTCACTCGTGTGCATTTTTCATGTGTAGATAACATTGACATTCTTGTTTGCCTTCTCGTGATAAGATTCTCTTTGGAGTATTTGGCAAATAAAGAAAATATACTTGATGTTTTCAAACCATGCGAATAGTGCCTCAGCATCTCAGTGGCAAGCTTTTCATATTACTTACTAAAGCTTGAGTAAAGAATATATTATTAGAGCAGATCCATTAATTCCTGCATGTAGACACTGGGCTTGTACAGAAAACATTGCCAGGCTCATTTGTTCTGTTTCTCTAGTTTCACATTCAGCTCTCTCTGCACAAGTGTCTCTGGTACTGCAGTGAAATGCATCCTGACATTTCACAAATCTATTTGTTATGAGAAAGGTTATTTAGTTTCCTTGTTGTTCGGCTCATTGAACCGCACAGGGGCCACACGCTCAAACCAGACGAGTGTTGTCTAACCACCTCACAAGCTTTTCATATTCCCATTGGCTGCACTTTGAGATGGCTGATTGATATGTTCAAACAAGACACTGGCCATTTATTGTACTCTTGGCTCATGTGGTACCAAAAAAAAAAAACCATTATAGCAGCAGAGCTTCTCTGGCGTTCCATGAAAAATTCCACATTGTCTGCAATAGCTAATTTAAAATAAAAAAACATAATAATTATGAAATAAAATACATAAATGCAGATTAAAATAAAATAAAAATAATGTAAAATAAAAATTAAGAAATAAAAAAATATATATACACCACAGTTCAAATATTTTTGGGGAATATTTCATTCAGCAAGGATAAAGACATTTACAGTAATGTCTTTTTTAAACGATATGTGATGTTTCCCATATTGTTTGCAATATTGAAAATAATCAGAAATGTTTCTTGAGCATCAAATCATCATATTAGAATGATTCCTGAAGGATCATGTGACACTGAAGACTGTACACTGTAAAAATGAATTTTGATGATTTGTTATCACAACTTTTTATATTTTGTCAAATCAACTTAGATAATTAATGTAGTTCAGATAACATAATATTTTGAGTTTCTATTTATTAAACCAATCTCCTTTGTTGTATTAACTCAAATTTTTAATTTCAATGAACTCAAAATTTTAAGGCAACCAGGTAACTTACTTTTTTAAGTTAATCTTTTTTTTACAGTGTAGTAATGATGATGAAAATTCAATTTTGACATCACAGGAATAAATGCATTTTAAAATACATTAAAATGGAAAACAGTGATTTTAAGTTTCATAAAGTTACTGTTTTTGCTGTATTTTTGATCAAATAAATTCAGCCATGGAGAGCATAATTTAATGAAAGATAATATTATAATACATAATTTTCTGACACCAAACTTTTGAATGGTAATGTTAATGCTGTAAATAATAAAATAGTTGTTATTATTCATAAATATTATAGACAAAAGCACCAACTTTAAAACAGTCTACTAACTACTTGGTCAATTGATCAACATTTGTTTAAAAACTTTTCAAATTTTTATCTTTTCAGTAATATAGCTCATAGCAGGGGTGAAAAGGGAAAGGGGTGAAAGTTACAACGATTATAAGGGCCCACGCACTTTTGGGGCCCCAGAGATCGATTTTATTAATGGAATGGGTGTGGTAGGGGACCCAACTCTTTGGGGGGCCCAAAATTGCTAGCGGCACCCCTGCTCGTAGTCCAGCTCCTGGTGAATTCAGTATTTAGATCAATAAACAGTTGACTAATTCAGGTTAATTACCTAAAAACAGTAATCTAGCAAATTTTTTAAAAACAGTTAAGATCAAGACAGCAGTCTTGCGTAGTTATTATTTGTCAGTGGATCTAATGACATTTAGGGTGTCAGGTGGTCCGCTCTTTTATTTCAATGTTGAAGTGGTCCGTCACTGAAAAAAAAACTTTGAGAACCACTGCAGTAAAGTAAAGTTTTCAGCTTCTGGACATGTTGGATTTATCATGGAGCCCCTGTGGCGGGACCGGTCAGAGGTGGGAATATTTAACACAGGGAGGGATTTCTCCCTTTGAGAGTGCTAATTACTAACTGAGGACAACTCTGTCCCCATCATTCACTCTGTCACTCAATATTAATACGGCCGCTCATTGATGTCTGGCAAGCTGTCTAGACATCACCTGAGCCATTAATCAGAGTTGTGCTAAAGCAGAAACGCATCTACCGCTAGATAACCAGAACAAGTCTCCGTAGCACAACCACTGACTGACTAATACAGCCCCGATCAGCCCGCTTAAAGTCCTGTGTTAACATTTTAAATCTACAGGCTCATAAAAGGTGAGTGCAAGGAAACGTTGCACTAGCATTTCCCCAAATCACACACTCCTTGATTTGCAATTCCAAAAAACCTGGTACATAAATAGAGCTTCACGGCCACGGCGTGAAACCAACTAAAAAACCTTGAATAGATTGTGAATTTTAAAGTCAAGATCAAATGAAAATCGCACAAAGGAGGCAGCAAGTGGAATTGAAAGTGTGATACAGAAGAGGGGGGTGTGGATAAATACAGGATTAGACTCCGCAGGCCTGGTTCCCACAGATTGCCTGAAACGGGGGTTACAGATTTAAAGCAGGTACTGGTTGTTGACAGGTTCAGTTGTGCGCAGTTACACAGCCCCCCACCCCCTCTGCATGTCTTGCACATTAAAGCAGACCCATGTTAAAACCTGTTTACATGTAATCTAAAAGGACTGTAACATGTTCTAGTCTGGCGGGATGACAGTTCAACTCTCTTTGTTTCAGGATGGGTTGCGGCTAGGATGACTGACAGTGCTGACAGAGGTCTCATTTGTTCTAAAGTGATAGAACTAAACAAACGCAAGCTCCTGGTTTTAGTTTTCACACTTTTTCTTGAACTCTTTTTTGCTTTAATTTCTTTACATACCATAACAGGTTAGGGCTTGCTTTCCTGTGCGTCAGCAAGTTTAGCAGCTCCGTGTTTAATGGGATAAGGAGGGACATGTGGCTCACGTCAATCCCAGGCCAATTGAGTGTTTTTAATGCAATTTGTGGACTAGCCTCTGCTAGTAGGATTTGTTCCATACTGTTAGATGTGGAGTCAATTACACAGTATCTCTGGAGTGAATTTAGAGGAATTGCTCATCTAGCTAAAGATACTTATGGCTAGTATTGAATATGTGAGCTTGGCATGGCGGTTTGAAGTCTCTCAAACTATTTCTAGGGGAGAGCGGGGACTGTTGTGACACTTCTTCAACATCTGTTTTTTTTTTTTGTGCTATGAATAATATAAGAATATCATATAAACTTAATATAATATTCTTATATGTCTTTCTAAACTATGTCAATTAATGCCAGAAACACATGAACATCAGTTTGTGTATCAATTTGATGATCGAACTTACTTGATAGATTCTGTCCTTATTAAATAAATAAAAATATCAAACATATAAACAAGCAATTCAAAACTGCAAAGAAACTACAAATATATATTTTTAATTTAATATAATAAATCAGTCACTTTCATAAGAGTATGGCCATATATCAGCAGGCTGCAGGCCTCAAAAAGTTGAACAAACAAGAATTTAATATTCACAAACTTAAATTTTAGACGCAATATTGTAACACATGCTCATTGGAAAAATATACCTGTGGCAACATTTTTGCAAAACGCAAAATACATACCAATTTGTACGTCACTGCAGTTTCCAACAGAATTGAACACTAGAGGCAGTAAAACAGCAAGCACTTTTAATTGTTTTCAAACAAAATTATGATTACAGAAGCGTTTTATGGATTAATCATTCACATAACACATTGTAGACTTCTATAATTCAATGTTAGGCTGCATAGATTACGTCAGCCGGAACTGGGAACACTTCCCATAAATCCTGATGTACTTGTTACATCATAAGAAGGATAGCGTCTACGCTAATATTAGTCTCTCAGTTTATCCTGAGATTTACCGCAGTCCACCAGATCCAGGCCGTATCCGGATCTGATGAAGGACCTGCGCCTAGACATGACAACAATGCAGTCCTGAAGTTGTCGTGTTAGCGGCCCCTAAGTTAATAACTAATGATCATTGCGACGGAAGTGAATCAATCAAAACTAACTTTAGCTGGACAATAACTTTATTCTAGAGCTGCTGTAAAGCCAAAACAATCTCTGTTACTTTAATTTCCTATTATCACTATAAAGCTGCTTTGAAACAATCTATATTGCTAAATGCGCTATGTAAATGAAGGTGACTTGACATTAATAAAGACTTGTTTCACGCGGCACCATGCACAATTATGTTATGATCTCAGAACACTTTTTACCATAGTGTATGATTTGGAAACGAATATATTTTGGAGTTTGCATCACTTAAACAGCTCCATGTTCATACCAAGCTTGCTCGGTAGCTCAGCTGGTACAGAACTGTACGAATCCCGTGAAAGACGAGTCACAACAAAAGAGCTCATAAACAACAGTTTTATGCTAAACAAGCTAAAATGCCAAGGTTACGATTGCGTTTTTATGTCACATTTTCTTCTGTTAACACTATCGGGAAGTTTTAGGCTTTAGTGTAGGTGTAAGCTTTTGCCGCCACTCACCGGACATTTCAATTCAGAACTCCGGTGAAACGTACAAACTCCAATGTAATAAAACGTTATAATATTCGTTATTCATCTGTTCCGGAAAAAGCTAAATACGCCTTCAGCGCCACTCACTGGACATTTCACTTTAAAACCGTCTCAAAATGTGCACGACACAACGTATTATGCGTTGTGCAAAAATGTTGCCACAGGTACGTTTTTCTAATGAGCCTGGGCTGCAATATTGGCCGTTACTTTGCCTGGTTTTGGTCCACAAAAACAAATTAATTCCAATCCAAGCCACTAAAGAACCACTGCAACACATGTAGCGCTGTTTCGTTCCTGAATTGTTTATTTTAGAATGAACTGGAGTAACTCACTCAAAAAGACTTGTTTCATTCCTAAATAATTTTGTATTTTTGAACAAATCAATTGAGTGATTAATTCAATGATATACCCCAAAAGACATTTGTTTTGTTCCTGAATGAATCAGTGTTTTGAACGAGTAGGTTGAACGAATGATTCAATTATTCCACTTGATGATTTCACTATGAGGTCACTTGTCATGATCTTCTGCTGTAACAACGTAATCTGCAGAATAAGTCACTGAAAAATCCCCATCACTATGCACAGACAGCCGGTCTGAAAATTCCTAACAAGAGCAAGTACAATGATACTTTTAGTTTGATACTAGTTTGACTGTTATATAAACACTCCTGAAACGCTGCTCGAAAGTTTTGTCTATATGTACACATGAATAAAATTAATATGAACAACAGGCTTAATTACAGTAACTGCTGCTCAACAACATAATTGTATATGGCTATATGTTGTTCATAGGCCTATATGTTGAACTGTGTAACGTGTGATGGTGTTAATTTCATGTTGTGGCTTTTTGATTGTGTTGTTTATCTTCTCAGCAAGTGCATGCCCTGTAAAACGTTCTGCCTGTGTGTTTGTGTTGTGGAGAAGAGGTTCCCTAGTGCCCTAAGTGTTATATCACACACATCTTACACCCCCAGCTGGAGCTCCATACATTAATGTATAAACTGCTTGTGCAGACTCAGCTATTGTTTGTTTGTAAGCTAGAGGCCATATCAGTGGGGAGCACTACAAGCATGCAGGCCCACATTCAGAGGTGTATACATGCATTATGCGACATCAAATCGTCCTTGTTGTGTCCATATTTTGATTAAAATTGGTGTGTAATGATGTTCAATGCATCATGCTTTATGCTGTTTTTTATGCATTCTGTTAAAATGCAGATGTACTTAAAATGTAAATATGGATTATTGAATTTTCCAAAACAAAACGGGAAAAGAGACATAAAAACCACGCATTTGAGCTCCATCCAGGGAGAGAAAATGAGCCTGAGGAATGTGCATGAATCACCATCAGAATCAAGGCACTTATTCGCTAAACGAGGGTCTACTTTGTTTAGACCCAGCAGTAAATAGAAAGCCTTCACTCCTTAATATCGTTATTATTGAAAATGTTCTATATGATTAATCATAGATTTGAGGCACCCCCAATGACTTACCGGATAATGTTAACAAATAATTCTCCCTCGAGGGGTTCTATTAATAATTTTCATATTCTTTCCAAATATTATTCCACCCACCTGCTGGGTGAGATTCTTTTTTTTCTTCTTTTTTTTTTCGTTTTGTGATCATACATTATTTAGTCCCGTGCCACATCTAATAAATGATGTTGACATATGCTCTAGGAGGGAGCAGAGCCTGGAAATGTTGGATGATAAGCTTCTTTGCATTCACACTGGATCCAATTTTGTCCTATCAGTGCGTGTGTGTAGGGCTGCAGACATAGTCCACTAGGCCCTGAGATGTCCTGGGGCTTGTGATTAGTGAAAGCAGTGCAGAGGAATCAGCAAGGGACTTGAAAAACAGAGCCCACGAAACTGTCCTATCACAACTGCTATCAGCTGTCACAGTAATGTTCCCCCATTGCTGCCGAGTGCTTGATTTCCAATTTCCTTTCAATATCTGCGTATATTTTTGTATTTCATCATGCCTTCTCCTATCTCGTGTTTCTGTTTTTATTTACCCGTGGGAGGTTATTGCATTGATCTGCTATTTCTGCTGTTTGTATTCAATCGATTCACACTTGCTAAGAAATAATCATTATTTATGTATGTAATTAGTCTCTTATAGTGTCTTTTAAAAAAAATGGAAATATACTCTAAAAAGTATTGCTAAAAATCTAATATTAATAATATGCTATACAATTATTTGAGATCTTTTGAGCCATACATGTTACTAAAAAATAAGATCAATTTAACGTAATATACAGTATTCAGGTATACAATATTATATACATATATAATGTATGTGTGTGTGTGTGTGTGTGTGTAACACTGAAGATCGGAGTATTTATACAGAAAATTTAGCTTTACACAGGAATAAAGTACATTTTAAAATGTATTCAAATAGAAAACACACACACACACACACACACACATATATATATATACACAAACACACAAGCATATATATATACAGTATATATACATATACAGCGTATATACAGTATATACAGTATATACACACACACATCAACACATGTGATCATATTTAATGACTTTTGAGTTCTTCTTTTTCAGTTTAATGAACCTTTTGTAATTTCAGTTTAAAGTTTTTCAAAAGAACCATGTATAAACTGAGCTGTGTTTCCCTTGAATGTGCAAATGTTTTCAAAGATGCTCAGGGAATTTGGTTTCAAAAGCCTCCCCGGCAAATCAATTCAATCAATTCCTCTCCACCAATTGTTTGTTATTTTTCTGCTGACCACACTGCAAGGATTAATATTTGATTAGCCTTTAGGAGAAGTGGAAAGTACTTATTAACCTTATTTGTCAATCTGTCAGTGCCACTCTGTGTATTGGCCCTTGCTGCAGGCGGAGGGATAGGGAACAGGAGGAGGACCGTTTTAATTTCGTCTGATGGCTGGCAGGGTAGCTCGCAGGTATCTCACAGGGCAGCGCCAACATAATTAGCCACTTAGGCTCGAACATGCATACATTTGCTATCAGTTTCCATGACTGTAATCTGATCTTTTAAAGCAGCTTGCCTGCTGTGGTGTTTGAGATCAACAAATTAGATGCACGCGTAATTATGCACCGGTAACAGACATTAACACATGCCGCTTGGTGCAACGCTAAAGGCGTTTTTGCGTGTATGAAAAAAATTTAATCTGAATGTTAGTTTTTCATATGGATGGTATAGTCGGAGTCAGTATTAGAACAAATGAAGCTCTCTCCAGGGACTCGGCCTCTAACAGTTTTCAGAGTTGTTGTGTGGTGTACACACCATTTCTTCCACATTGGATCAAAGTGATGTGGAGTGAATACACATTGATCCAGACTAATGAGGAAATCCTCAGCCCACACACGGATCAAACAGCCTCCGAGACCCGAGCGCCCTACTGTCTCAAAGAGTAGTAATATTCAAGAGCCAACAACTTTACCTCTGAATCTGACCGTGAGGACCTCAAACAGCTTTTGTTAGATATCCGGACTGGTGTGATCGTGTCATGGGAAAGAATGCTGAGTCTAAAAAGCACTTACAGTGCATGTGAGGGAATTTGTGTAGCGTAATGAATAATTGTTTTCATTTTCACTCATTATATAGTTCGGATATATTTGAATTGGGCCTGTGGGTTCTATAATTAATAATACCTTTAATGTTTCCATTTATTTGTAAATAAATCATGCTTTATTGCAAGTAAGGTCATTTTCATTACCTTGCCAAAGTAGGAAGGCAAAACATTTCAATTCCCTTATTTGAAAATTGATAAGTACGGCTCCTTGCGAAGACTCGCTCATTTTTCATTACTAATTTTAATTAAGTCGTCTGCACAACATAGAAATTGACTGTTTGTATAATTGTTCATTATGGGTCTTGTTTTCCTCAATGGGTAGATTAAAATTCCCCTAAATAGAAGAATTTAAGAAATGATTAGTCTTTTCATCCCAAATATATAATTGCCTGCTCCAAGAGCAAAGGCATTGTGAAATGAGAATAAATTAAAGATATTGATAGCTGTGGCTAGACAAAAAACAAAAATGAAATCTGATACAGCAAAATATGGATTCTGCAAATTGCTTCTCCACACTTATAATGAGACATTGTTCCCCATTAGTGACAAAGGAAGAGATTCCACCAATAAATATTCAGCAGTGTGAAGAGATGTGGTTTAATGCTCTAATTATTCCTATTCTGTGCTGGTGTGGAAGTTTGCTAAAGAAGGTGTAAGAGAGGAAAACGTGTCCACTCGTGTCCGCGACCAGCTATCGTGAACGATGTCCCAGGTGCTTTTATTTATCTGAACCCTGGAATATTCTTCACATCTCGATAAGCTCTTCTCTCCTCCCCTGAGCTCATCTGCTCATCCGAGTTTTATCAGGGATCATCCACCCCCATGCCATAGCATCAGGCTAAAGACCGTCCCCCAGTTAGCCGTCTTAATTACAGATCCTTTGATGTGATAGAGCACAGCCCTGTTGAGATTGATTACTGTTAGAGCTAAGTTGTCTACCAATTACTTAGACAATTAGCCAACTAATTAAAATACTTACCCAGTGCATTTGAAAAGGAAGAGGAGCGGCGCTATGAGAAGCTCCCATGACAGATGAGCTGCCTGGGATTCTCACTATAGCTCTCTTATACAGACAGAAGTCAACAAAGGGCTATGATGTGTTTATTCAACACACTAGCACTAGCAACAAGCTCTCTTCCAAAACATTAAGGCAGCATTCTAATTGAAATGGAACTGCATTTGTAATTGATTCAGAACACTATGGAACTTTTCTACACAAGCACCACAATAGAAACAAAAGTGTGATACCTTATGCATGTATATAGCACACGCAAATTTGAATGTTTTATTAGATTATTTATTTTATGAATAAAATAATAATATTTAAATAACATAAACATTTCTATTAATTTAATTGTTTTATTGTAATAATATTCAAATTATTTGATTTGATTCATAATTGATTCTTATAGGTTATGTCCAGTCAAACTTACTAAAGTCTCTCCCGATCTCATTTGCATAATACATATTGTTTATAGTGCATTTTTTAACGTGTTTATGTTTAGCGTGGCATAACTCAGCGCATTTATAATAAAATCACTTCAATATTACTATATATGGAGTTACACAGAGTGTAAATGTGTATGTTTACTATAAAAAACCTAGAATGTAATTAAAATGGTGTCTGCCTCGTCTTTAATTAAAATACAGAAAGCAATAATCCTTTACTTTTTTAAGGGACAAGTAATTAAATTCCTTAGTAATTTATTACACCCAACATTGTATAACACACCTACATATGTGTTATTATTAGTTATTTTATTTTAAAAAAAAAAATATATATATATATATATATATATATATATTATTTTTATTATTGTATTACTATAATAATATTTTTTAAAGAAAATACAATACTTTTTTTATTATTGGTATTTTTCAGTATATTGATTAAGTGTATTATATTGTATGCGTGTAATCAACTTTTCATCTTTCTTATGATAGTGCCTCCTTAAGAAAAGTGCTGCATCAGATGGCATTTTCAAATCAATCAGGGGGAAGCGTTTTATAAGACAGAATGTAATGCGAACAGAATTTGGACATGTCTTGATATTTTCATACTGCCATTTTTCCGGTTTTAGACAGTCAAAAGCTGCAGCTTGTCTGAAACAGGACATTGTGAAGTTGACAGTCTGTCAAATGTCATTGTCCAGAGATTGTTGTTGAAGTTGGGTATCATGTACAAGTTAAGTAGCATTAAGGTCCTTTTATATGAGTCCAGGCACTGTGTTTATGTACTGTGATAAAAAGGCTGTAACATAAAATTTTTTGATTATTATTTAATTTAATTTATTTTTACTTTACTTTTATTACAAGAGGAGCAAAAGGTGAACAACTTCAAAACTGTGCCGTCTACATAAGCACTAAGGCAAGTGTGAAATTATGGTAACACTTTACAATAAGGTTTGTTAGTTAACATTAGTTAACTACATTAACATTAACTAATAATTAACTGCACGTATACAGCATTTATTAATATTTGTTAATGTTAATTTTAACATTCACTAATACTTTATTCAAATCTTGTTAACATTAGTTAATGCACTGTGAACTAACTAACAATGAACAGCTCTATTTTTATTAACTAACGTCAACAAAGATTAACAAATACAGTAACAAATAGATTGCTCAGGTTAGTTCATGTTAGTTAACTAATGTTAACTAATGAACCTTAGTGTAAAGTGTTACTGAAATTACTTTTAATAGAGATTTTAAGATTTTCCTGGTGGATGGTAAAAACAATATCTTAAGAAATCTAGATGATGAAATATTTGTTCCCTTTCAAGGGAACTCGAGTTGCGTATAAAAGCTGTGGGAACACCTCTGCGTATAAACGCTGTGGGAACACCTCTGCGTGATTGCTTCATGAAGCACGTATGAAACCAGTCCATCAACCCGTCATCGACCAGGAAACTATAAAGCACACCGGAACCAAACATCGTCAACTTCTGTGTCTTCAGCAAGCACACGGGTGGAGATAAAAATGTATTGTGTGTTGTTCGTTTGGGAGCGCAGCACACTCAGTCAGCCCTCGAGGGGGCTGAATATGAGCATTGTTGTGAGACAGTTGAGAACGCTGTGCTCCCACCTCCTCCTCTTTGAGGAGGGCCCCTCGGCTCGCGTTCCTCGCTGTTCGCATCCCGCTTCTGCTGGGGCAGAGTCATGGGGTTCGCAAATGGATCTGGCAGAGAGGTTAGAGACGGGCTTCACCCTTTCTCTACCTTCACCTGCCAGGTCCAGTGTCTCATCTCGGGGTCAGAAAGTTACTTCTTACTTCCACCCCAAAAGAGGCACGAAGACTGCAATTATCCAGTTCTGAGGAGCTGAATGTTGTAGTTATCGAAACAGACTCGCCACTTCATGTGAAGCAAACAGCCTTTTGAATCATGTCCCTCCCTACACTCACTACATTATATATACACAGTTAAAGTGTTTGTTTGGGGGTGGTGCATGCACGTCAGTTTGGGTTGACACTGACAGTTTCATTCATAAAAATGTTCCCTATGTGAAGAAAAACACACGCACTATAAAGGAAGTTTTAGCTCTGCCCCTGTTGAGTCTTAACTAGCTCGGATGAAGCAACGTGTAGATTATGGGTCCGCAATATATTTATAATGTGGAGGAAACTGAGCTCAAGGAGTTCCCCTTTCTAACCTTTTCCTATTATCACAACTAAAATGTGGGTTTGCAAGCTATGATTGTTTTTATATTCAAATATGAATATTCAGCATGTAATGAATAGTATTTCAGACTATGACTGCATATAAATTTGAGAAATGAAAATAGCTGCATCCATGTTTATGGTTTTATTTAATTTTGAGAAATTAAATGAAATATCTTTCTGGCTTTTTAGCTGTTTAAAATACTATGCACTTTCTAAAATTCATGCTTATGGTAAGGGTACTCGCCGAGTGCTTCATGCGCTTTCTAATATCCGTACTTATGGGAAAACGGATCTGAGGATCGTTATTATCTCTAAGTAGACCAAGAAGCCCTGACAGAGGGTCCCAGCGAGTTTTTACCCGAGGGTTGCTCACTCCCTCCGAGGAGGGCTCTAGAACAGTCAGGCCAGTTGTTCCCTGCCGGTGCGCCGCTTTCGGGCCCTGTGTCTGCTGTTCGAAATACACCAGAGTCCAGTATCGAGAGGCTGGTATCTTTAGTCGATCTTCTGGCAGATTGGAAACTTCTACCAAATATATCTCTCTGGGTCCTGCAGGTGGGGTCCTACCCACAGTGGTTGCCCACAGTAACCCACAGTAAAAGCTCTTCTGCAAAAGGAGGCTATAGAACGGGTTCCTCCGCCCAGCAGGGAGACCGGGTTTTAAAGCTGGTACTTCATGGTCCCAAGAAAGAATGGGGTGGTTTCGTCCTATTTTAGATCTGCTCTGTAGGGAAGCTCAATAAAAAAAAAAACAAGATGCTTACTCTTAAGCAAGTCGCACCACAAATCAGGTCCGAGGACTGATTTGTCACGTTAGATCTAAAGGACGTATACTTCCACATATCCAGGACCAAGGGTTTCTCCCCAAGGGGAAACCCACTACGCATAATCAAGGTCACGCGACAATGCCTTTGTGCCTTAGTTATGTGGAAAGAACATTGATTCCTGTCCCAAGGGTCCGTGCTGGAAGCTCCTTGTCGTCGTGTCACGCTAACGTTGGATGCTTCCCTCACGGGTTGGGGGGCGATCATGGGTGGTCACCCAGCCCAAGGTCTTTGGCAGGACCATTATCTCTCATGGTATATCATCTGTCTAGAAATGTTGGCGGTGTTCCAGGCTCTAAAACACTTCCTCCTAGACCTTAGGCGCCATCATGTGCTTCTTCGGTCAGACAACACGTCGGTGGTCTCCTATATAAACCATCAGGGGTGTCTGCGATCACGCCCCTTAAACAAGTTGGCTCACCAGATCCTCCTGTGGGCCCAGGGGAAGCTACTTTCTTTGAGAGCGATATATATCCCAGGGTACTTAAATCAGGGGGAAGACATCCTGTCGAAGCAGGGGCCAAGACCCGGCGTGTGAAGACTCCACCCCAAGGTGGTGGAGCTCATTTGGGAGAACTTCGGTCGAGCAGAGGCCGACCTGTTCGCATCCCAGGAGACCACACATTGTCCACTGTGGTTCTTACTCAGCCATCCAGCCCCTCTGGGGTTGGACGCTATGGTGCAGACTAAGGCTGGGCAATTTAATCGATTCTGCGATATAAATCGATATTTTTTTTCCCAAGAAAGTATAGATTTTTAGAGCGCGAGTATCGATACATAAGTTCCATTCAATTCCCCCGTGTTTTCCCCCGTTCGCGTTGCAGGACGAGCGATTTGTTCAGCCAGCCGCTAGAGTAAACTTTACACAGACGCTGACATAGACGGCCGCTGGAGCGTACGCCATATTGCGGAGGGCAACTTTTACTTTCCCATACCTATCATACGGGGAATTGAGAAAAATGCCTGTTTCGTGTTCTGCACGGGACTTTACAAATCGCCACACAATTGAAAACAGGTCTCGGGGAATTACCTTTCACAAGCAAGACTGAACATGTGTCATGATATAATTAGTAATAGTAACGTTCAGAGGAGAAAGGCAGCGAAATTTAAAAATACTGCTGTTAGTGTGTCAGTCGACAATGTAGTTGTTTAAAGATCAAATCTGTGGTTTATTTATAAAGATAGCACCTATTTAAAAATTTGATCTGACGTTTTTGGAGTTGTGACATCCAGGAGATCAGTGGACGCTCAGCGCTCATGAACCCCGCCTGGAACAGCCTTACCTCGTCTAGTGCTTCTGACGTGTGCCGCTGGCTCGGATGGCTCTAGTCTAACGTTAGTGGTTATACATGAGATATAATTCGTCTTGTGTATATCTAACGGGTTATCTTTGGTCTCATTAATCTATAATTTGTTTTCTGTCAAATCGTTTTGTTTCCTGGCAAAGTGAAGTTTCATAACTTTATATTTAGGCTATTAAACTATTTACTATTACTTATCACTTTATCTTATATTTATTTGCATTGCACTGTAGCTGTACCATATGTATTACCATAAATGATCCATCAGTTATCTTTGTTAGGTTTTCTAAAATCGGGCCAATCACAGAAAATGCTTTTTCCACAATAAGAAACCTATTTCATTTAATGTGAAAATGAAATTATATCTCAGTTTAATGGGGATCTTCACAATTCTTATCCAAGAATAAAAAGCCAGATATATGACAAGCCTGAGCTTTGACAATTCCTTATTAAAAAAATATTTTATAAGTCTAACTATCAAGTTTTTAAATAACTAGAGATGGAACTTTTTGTACACCACAAAACAAACCACTGAAATCGGTTGATAAATGTAAAAAATAAAAATTATCTTACAACATTGCATGGTAAAGTACTTTGCATTTGCAAGGTGTAGACTCTCTGTCCAGTCAGAGTCAATATATATATATATATATTGTGTAATTGATGTTTTTGATAAAAATTTTCAGTTTTAGTTTAGTTTTAGTTTTCAGTTCAATTAATTCAATCCAAGTAAATGGAACACTCACAATATGTCACAAATCACTCTTTCCCTTTTAAATCTTTCAGAAAATGATGTAAGTGTATCGAATTATATCGAATCGTATCGAATCGTATCGTTGGCTGAATATCGTGATATATATCGTATCGTGAGCTGAATATCGTGTATCGTATCGTATCGTATCGCATCGTATCGTGAGATTAGTGTATCGCTACAGCCCTAGTGCAGACGTGGCCGAGGTGTGGTAGAGCACCAGCTGGACATAACTGCCCAGTGGGTGCAGTTCTGGAGTTCCAGCAGGAGTGTTTCTCCGCACTGAAGGTGTACGTGGTGGCACTAGCTGCTTACCACGTCCCCTTGAGTGGAGTATCTTTGGGGAGACACCCACTAATAACTTGTTTCCTTTGTGGCACTTTGAGGCTGAGGGCACTAGAAGGCCTCTCCCTAGCTCCATTCGAGCCCATTGAGGACGTTTCTGAGAATATCTGTAAAGACTGCCTTTCTCCTCGCTATTTAGTCTCTCAAGAGAATTGGAGACATTTCAGCACTTTCGGTATCTCCCTTGTGCGTGGAATTTGCTCCTGGTATGGTAAAAGGGTTTTCTTCACCCTAAGACCAGGTTACGTTCCTAAGGTTCCCACTAATACTGTAAGAACTAGAGTACTGCAGGCCTTCTGTCCTCCTCCGGACTTCAGACCTAGAGAAACTTTATCTGCTCTGCCCAATTGGGGCCTTAGATGCTTACGTCCACAAAACTGTGGAGAAAGTCTGAACACTGTTTGTTTGCTTTGGGGTGCCCGGCATGTAAGCAGAGGATGAGCAAGTAGGTGGTCGAGGCCAAATTTGGCTGTACGGGCCCACTCCACTGGGAGTATGGCTGTTTCCAAAGCATTACTGTCAGGAGTTTCCCTCCAAGATGTTTGTGATGCGGCAGGCTAGTCCTCACCGCATACATTCGTGAGGCTTCACTAGCTGGACCTCGGCTCCAATCCAATCCAGGGATCACATGACGTTCCATCACGCCATTGGACTGGTTTCATACCTGCTTCATGACGCAATCACGCAGAGGCGTTCCCACAGTGTTTCGACGCAGCATCTCGTTCCCTCTTCAGGGAACTAGGGTTACATACGTGACCAAGACGTTTTCTTTATGTGATCTTCTAAACAACAACAACAACAACAATTATTCCTCAAATATATTAGATCCAAGTCACTTTTTTCAGCAATAGAAATTTTGTTCTTATCATATATAAACCTGCACGATGGCAGCATAGTCAAATCTAACTGTTGGCTGTCTGGGCTCAAATGGTATCTTCCACCAATTTAAGAGCGGTGATTCTGACTAAAATAAATACACTCCCCCTATTCATTTAGTTCAGAATGATAGTTGACACTAAATGTTCATTTGTTCACTGCTATCCCTACATAGTTTTTTTTTGTTCTATTCTATTCCTGAATGGGCTGTCAGGCTCAGGGAAATGGGCTCAAGCATGTCTGATTGAAGTTGCCAGGGCAGGTTGGATCGAAAGGCCCCCACTGATTAGAAAGGGTGTGAACTCTTAGCGATCAAACTCTTCAGCTTCATCCTCTAATCACAGACAATATAAAACAATCTAAGCACCACTTAACCTGAGCAGAAGCCCTGTTATGACTTTGCAAGCCCTGTCTCCATTAATCAATCTGACTCCGTGTCTGGAGAGCAAAGATGCAAATGCATGGTAATGCCCCCCTCCTCCATCCTGGATCATTCCTCTCTATTTTCCACTTGCTCCAGATTTGTGCATGTTTGTTGTGTTGTCGTGGTGGGCCAGAGAGCGCATCCCGGACTGGTTTTTACGGAAAAGTGCTATGTGCTGCCGAATGTGTCTTGCCTGCCAGCTGAAAGTGTTGGAATGAGTCTGTAATGAGGCAAAGCAGAAGTGGCTAGCATTCTCTCTCTCTCTCTCTCTCTCTCTCTCTCTCTCTCTCTCTCTCTCTCTCTCTCCGTTCAGCCTGATCTGGCCTGGGCAGAAGGCACCCTGCTGGTCAAGGGAGGCAGGGAGCTTGTCCAAATGGCCGGTCGCCCCCAGCACCCAGGACCTCTCGCAGTGCTGATGAGTGGCCACATAAACAAAGGCACAAACGCAGCATCTCTGCGAGTTTTTCCAGGTGCTTAAGCGCACTGTTGCTCATGATGGCAGGAGTTATTTAGTCCTTACGAGAGGGCAGGATGTCTCTGGTGTCGGTGGCGGGTGATTAATGAGTGGGAATGGCTGCCTCCTGCTGCCGTGGAGCACACGGTCTAGACTGAGATTACTAGAGCAGCCATGGGAAAGGCTTCTTCTGAACTCACACAGTGCTGGCCTCTGGCCTGTGGAATAACTTAGACATTTAGGCTTTTTTCAACAGAGCTATAATTGATTTGTCAACATGGAATCAGTGAAAGCATTTACTTACGCAACCTTTAGCTGAATTTGGTTATATTCTGAATATGTGAGTGGGAGAAACCTGGTTGCCATAATCAGATTACGTAAATAAAAAAAAAATCTTTTTTTTTTTTTTATCTGATAAAGAAAACAGCTGGCATATGCCTATATTAATCAGAATTTTGTTATGTAGACATCTCATTCAGAATATCCCCCATACATGAGTCAAGCTATTGAGAAACACATTTTTTGAGCAGAGTAGAGAAACATGTTTTTTTTTTGTTGTGTCTGTAATATTTTGCAAAAGAAACATGATGGTCTATCTTTGTAAGAGTCTCATGACAGACATGACATTCAGACATTCAGGCGTTTTGAGGTCCCAGAAAAAGCGCTATGTAAATGTAACAAATTATTATTATTATTATTATTAGATAAATTCTTCTCTAAGGTGAATATATCCATTGTGTTCATCGTAACAAGAAGATATTGTGTTCATATATGTCCGCTTTGACACTTCAGACTGTCGTCAGACAAAGGAGTGCTGGCCCGGAGATATTTAATAGCTCAGGTCAGGATTTTTGTTAAATAATACATTAAATTTCATATCATATACCTCCAGAACAATTGGAATATTTGGCACGTGTCGCACGTGAAAAGAAATTAAACCCAGCATAACCCTGTCATGTATGTAAATGTGTTGTATAACAAAGAAGACAAACTAGTGAGAGTTTGAAAGGTGCGCTTTAACAGAGTTTATCTTCTTAAAGTCCACAGGGCCAAAAGAGCCCATAGTTGATGAAACACCCATAGATATCTTTTCCACAGTACAGACTGGAAAGTGTGTGTGTGTGTGTGTGTGTGTGTGTCACTATGCTAATATCCAAGTTAAAACTTCCCCTCTCATTCCCAAACCCTGTGACTTTTATTTTGCCTCATCACTGTACTGAAAGGAGCTCGATTCATAGTGAAATTGCTTAGACAACCTCTGCTCTCCCCTTCCATGTAGACAAAATAATGAATACATTTTTAATGGGAATTTGTCAGAATATATTAAACGGCACAGGCGGGTCATAAAATCAGGCGCTTGGCCTCTTACCACTCGTAATAGTTATCCTGTTCCTCGTCCCTGCCATGGACTCATTTGCAAGAGTTGTCTAACACCAAGGCTATTTATCACCAAGCCACCAAGAGCTTTATGACAGTGAAATACCAGCACTTTGATTTATCGAGTTTAGAAAAATCCGTCTGTGAGCTTGTCACAGTTGTTCCTCAAATCTTCCCTCGCAAGCCACAAGCACACAAGCCTCTCTCTTGAGAAATAAAAACTGGGTCCTTTTATATACAATGCATTATTAACAACAACATTACAATGGGCACACTGGGTAAGAGATTGTTTCCGAGGGATTTTATGTGAGATGTTTCGACGAGGAGGCCATGCTGAGTGCTACTGTCTTGCCTGACCTTTACCATCAAAGCCTATTCTTATTTCCAATTCCCCCTGAGCGCCGCCAACAACCACGCTCTGCTGGGGACTATAGGATGTACATTATATCATTTGTCCAATTTGCAATTGTTTCATCCCTGTCAGGGTAATTTGCTTTGGGTTTCTTTGTTATACCTTGGGTTTTAGGCTCTCCCCAGAGAGGCCTCTTCTGAAGTGTGTGCCCTAGATAGCGTCTGTTTATCAAGCACCCTTTGCTCTGTCACGTTCACTTCCTCAACGATGATGCGCAGATCAAATGCACGTCTCCATCTAGCTCGCGGTCTCCTGCGAACTAACCCGCTGATCTCCGAATGGCCTAGCTCACGCGTCGTGTTTGTGCTGGAAGCACCGGGAAAATATAGGCAACAAGATGAGAGGTCATTTTCCTCATAGCCTGACATTTCTCTCTCATTTCTAATATTAGCGCAAGGTGATCTCTGGATCATTAGTTTTTATTGCAGGCCCATCGGAAAGCTAATTCATTTAATGTGTCATTACATTTTCCCTTCGGTTGGATGTTCATTCCTATGTGGGAAATGCTCTCCATGGACTCCTGTGCACTTCTTTTACCACCCTGCACTCGTAAAAAATAAAGCTTCCGAAAGAGACTTTTTTTGCAGGGGTGCCATAGAAGAACTGTTTTTGGTTCTCCTTTCAGTGATCAGAATGTTTTAAAAACCTAAAGAACCTTTTCCTTTTTTTAAAGAGTGTATATGATAGAATCTTTCAGCACTGTATGGTGCCAGCAACTGAATATCTGGCTGGAAGTGCTTCGAGATGAAAAACAATCGCACGTCCTGCCTGTGGGACTGAGACGAACTGCACCGTTTAAACATAATGTCACTGTGTTAATGAATAAAGACACTGCGATTCCCGTTTTGAGGGAAACACCAAATTGATTTTCAATGAAAGTGCGTTATAGGGCCCGTCCTGGGAGAGGGCCGGCAGCTTAACAATTGGCGTCATATTTTGACGTGTGGCGGTCGAGAGCTCATTAATCACCTTGTGAACCCAGTCATTTTCTGCCTGGTGGGTTCACTAGTCACATGAGTAATAGACAGCAGCCACAGCACCCGGACAGGCCTCTGACAGCTCCGTCTGGCTTCCCCAAACCATACGGCAGCCTCAGCGGCAGGCACCCGGAGACGGGCGGGACGCAGGCGTCTTTGTCATTAATAATGATGAAGTGCTGAGAGCTTCTCTCCTCCTTCATCTTTAGCAGCTCGTGTCATGCTTCCTCCATTAATTGCTTGTGTTCCAAATGTATCTCGCCACATTATCTTGTTCTATCTTTTGATTGCGCAAGCTTAATCCTTATCGTAAATGACTCTGTTGCGTGCCGCCACTGGGCCGGTCGTGTCTCATATCAAATTAGGCTTAAAATTGTTTTGCTGTGCTTTTTGCTTTTGATGCAGCCTCTTTAGCTATGAGTTTAATATGCTCACAGACCCAATTACATGCTTTCACACTGGATAATCCCAAGGAAAAGGAGGAGCGAAGCCGACATGGCAACACCTTGGTGTTTTTTTGTTTGTTTTTTTTGGTGTTGATTTGGCTCGGGCTCTACATCATCATAAAGAACCACTACATCCTGTATGATTCTGCTGGTTATATATGGCACCATAAGTCAGGCAAATAGCACAGGAGCCAAAGCAGGAAGAAGAGTAATGGTGCACATCATTAGCATGAATAGAAGCCGGGGTAATGGAGCACTAGCTCTGTTATTGTTCTGCTTGTTCAGGCATTGCTCTTACAATAATGGGTGGAATAAACCCTGTGTGTACATTATGGAATGCATTTACAAAGCATGGAAGACATTTCCAACCACATGAAGACACTACAGAGTTTAACTATCCAATTCATCCAAGCCTTGAATTGGTATCAAGCATGTCACAAAGGCAAAAGAAGAAGAAGAAAAGCTTTAGGAATAAAAGGAGTCAGACTGCAGGTCAACAGTCTCTGAATTGTTTGGATCTCATTCCAACATTTCAAGTCTGTCTGTCTGTCTGTCTGTCTGTCTATCTATCTATCTATCTATCTATCGTCTGTATTTGCTTTTCTAGTAAAAATTACAGTTTGTATTGATTCATTTTAATTCTACTTCCTTGCATTACATTTTGAGATGTAATTCTGCATCCTGTTTGTTACCTTGATTCAAATTAAGTTTAAAGTGTAAAAAAAGAAATGAATGTAAAAGCCATTATCATGATGGCTCACCACCAGTGTTTCTGTTGAAAGATGCTGCGTGGCAATGCTTGGACGGAGGTTGGACGTGTGGCTAACTGATGGGCTGTTTATCGTGTCACAGCAGTGTATTCTGTGCAAGGCCCGAGCATCCACTGCCCACTGATTTCTATTTTGTCCCCATTCTGTCCACATGATCTTAGCCAACACAGCTCTGTAATCAGCCTCCTTGGGCTAAATGACTAACACCCATCCCTAGGGCAACAACACAGAGGTACAGACACTCCTTATGAATGACAGCCGTCCGACGCCTTCATGCCATGTGCTGCCAAAATCTGTGCCCTCCCTTTCCGTTCAATCACTTTACAGTGGGCTACAAAGAGATTTGAATGGCTTTATGATGCAAAAGGCCGAAGGGTCCCACCCTCTCTTTATGTGGCTGAGAACCAAGAGCATATTGTCAGCTCAGCTGGCATCTGCAGTCAAAACTCCACACATCTTTTTTTCATGAGCGCGTGGACGGCTGACTGCTGCGCAGGGTCTGGAGCAATTATTGCAGTGTGTTTATTTTCTTATTGGCCTGGGCGTTAGAAAAACGTGCTGTTTCAAAGCAGCGCTTTAATACCACCCGTGTTTGTGGGAGCGGACGTGTGTGTTTTTTAAGGCCGCCTGTCACACTGTTACGATGCCGGTTTGGGCAGTAGCTGCTATCTGCTGGAGTCTCAGCAGAGGCATTGTCACAGACAATGTTTGCCTTGTTAATTAAATTTCTTCTCAGCAAATGAGGTCATGGGCTGCCATGGGTGTAATGTCTCTCTCATGTACAACAAAGGGAACGCGGGGAGCCTAGGAATCTTAACTGAAACAATCACGGATAAATCTCTTTATTTGTCTGCGGATCTATATTTTTTTTTTTCTTGAGCATCACTGCTGAGATATTTGATGTACAGCGAGTGGTTTTTATTGCTTCAATTTTACAGACAGTTGGGATTAATGACAGGCTCTATAGCTTCCAGGAAGAGCTGGCAATAATGCAAGGGCTTTTCCCATTATTCTCAGCCGATACAGAATGAACACATTTGCTCAGATGTCAGTCAGCGATGATGACCAGATTGTAACTGTACGCTGTTTAAAATGTCTCTCGTATTGATAAATGTCATATTGTGCTACTTGCTTGCAATCTCGCCGTAATGTTTCCGGGGTCAGCTCAGCGATAAGGATTATTTGATCTTTTTCAACCTTTATCGGTGCGACGGAGCTCTTGCAGTAATAACTTACCACTAAATAAGCAGCTTGTATGCAGATGCAAGTGAGCATGCTAAGGCGCAAATGAACAAGTTCCCTGGCAGAGAAAGGCAATTGTTTACAGCGAATCTGTTCCGTCGTCCAGAAAAAAACTCTAAAGCCCTAGCCTTTTGAACTGAATTAGAAATAGTTATTTTTTCTGTCTCTGTGGAACAGCTCACTTAACTTATCTCATAAAGGCTCTCTCCACAGTGTCAAGTGAAAGTGCTTGTCCAATTAAAAATAATGGGAATGTATTTTTCTCCATTTCTTTATCTCTTACTTCTCTGCTTTTGTTAAGGAACATTTCAAGTTAAAATGAAATCAAAGGTTTGCATAGAACTCCTGTTCAGTGCCCATACTTTCACAAATCCCTCTTCCTGTCTTGCACAGATATGATAATGTAACTTTGAGAATACCGCTGCCCTGCACATATGTTTAATTACTTCAAAATTAAGTGAGACTGATAGTATTACAGTGCCATCTCAATAGAATCCCAAATTGAGCAAATTAAACGTGCGCTTGCAGTTATCGTAATAAAAACAGACAACACAAACAAGTGCGGCTTTCGCACAACCGCCAGACTGTTATTGCTGTGATAAATAACCTTGCAACTGTGTAATGCGGCCGGCTTGTCTTCAAGTGAACCGTTCTGGAGTTTGAATTGTTTTATATGCTGTAGACTAACAAAGAATACGCTATATCTCTTGAAATTAGTTATCTGTTGTTGTTTATTTCCATACTATCAGTATCATGACTGGACTTCAATGCAAGAATTACATTGTGAGTCTTAAAAAAAACTGTAGGTCAACAGCACATGCACACAAGAGTCGTCATTTGAATTTGAGGGTCTAGGAAGCAAATGTCCTTTATTGCAAAAGAATACGTGAACGCTGAGCCCAATGTTCAGATCGAGCTTGTTGTTTTTAATGTTTTATTCATCCCCGAAGAAATTAACTGGTGCGCTTGAAGCAACGGTACTGACATGCCCAGAGCCCTGTTATGATCTGTGTGTGTGTGTGTGTGTGTGTGTGCGCGCTTGCATGCTCCGTGTGTTAGGTCCTTAGCCCAAGACTGGAGACAACACAAAGCAGATTAAAGCGTCCAATAGGAAATCTCTAATAAATTTGCATTAACACATTGTGTAAAGCTGCTGCTGATTGCCTCCCCGAGACCCCGGGGTTCGGCATGCCATCCCCGACTCCTGTATGCCGGCCAGATGGTCACTTCAGAATGAGATTGACACACCGTTACAAACTGATTTCATGCAAGCCCTCTGGAGGGAGAGACAGACCATCAGCTCCACTGGGAATCAAGATTACAAAATAGCCAATTAAAAAGGAAAGTGTTGAAATCTTGGCCTGATAAGGTGGAGATTAAATCGGTTATAGTTTATTAGGGGAAATTAGATATTAGAATCCGCACCTCTCCAAACAGATTTCCATTACCAGCTCCTCTGCTTTTTATCTCGCTCTCTGTATCTGATGCAGTGCAGGGTGCTGTAATTACAGAACTTAAGAGCAGCATAAAGGGTCATCCTTCAAAAAGCCTTAAAACAGTCAAAACAAGAAAGCCTTCTAATAACGTCTGCATCTCGATTCTGCATTTTCAGGGTCATTTAGGTGCATTAGAAAATGCGCTTTTCCATTGAAAGGACTCTCTTGTCAGAGCTATAGCACTAGGTTGGAGATGAGCCGGGGTGTGACCGGGACGGGGCGAGTCATCTGCTCAGTGGGTGTGAGAGGTAATTACTGCAGGAGAATGGTGAAGCAGATGTGAGGAGGGAGTCTCCACCAGTCTGCTGCTGTTGGTTCTGTGTCCCAGAGCCTCTTGCCGTGCTCCGGAGGCATCTGTGCAGCACCTGTGGGCCCGCTTACACCCTGCACTCTTCGCTCAAAGTCAGTGCTCGATGTGCCACAGAAAGTGCCGCCCCAGGTCAGCCAGGTTCATGAGAAAACACTCCTGTAGACCTTCTCACCTTCCCGCACCTCAACCGCCTCCCTCACTTTAAAGGCTTCCTCAGCTGGTGCGCGAACGACGCGCTGCCTGGATGTCCCGCGACCTGCGGCCAACCTGACCGCAACCCCGACCCCATGTCAATCTCACACGCAACCCGAACCCCAAAAAGAGGTGCTCGGCCTGGCAGTGAAAACAACACGGTTTCCTTCAAAAGAAATGACTAAAGCTTTTGATGGATCTCAGTGAGTATTAACTGCAAAGAGAATCAGCATTGAATGGCCCACATTATTTTTTACTGGCCATTAAACCTGTATTTTGCATACATTTATTACAGTGATAGAATTACTGTAATGTAAAATATAATATAATATAATATAATATAATATAATATAATATAATAATATTACTGCATGTATGCATAGCCTATTAGTGAAAAGCATTTCATTTTTTTCATTTTTTCATTTCATTCCATTTCATTTCACAAGTATCCCTGTAATTCTGGAGTTATGAAATAGAAAAATTGCTTACTTTTATCTACTAAAACTTCCACTCAGCTGTCAGAAGATGCGTCTTTAATTTTATACAGTTTATTAAATATATTTCACTCAAATATGACTGAAAGTTCTCTGCAATTTACTGTTATGTAAGCTCAATAACTGATTATATTACACAGAACTCAAACTGAATGAGTTACAGCAGATTTATAGTTCCCAGCATGCTATGCTTCAGACTATATAAGATATTGGAAGATATTGTTGGAATTAAATGTTATAAAATGTGTTTTTGCACACAATTAATAAAGGGTTAGTGTCTAATGTTCTGTTACGTTAAATATTTAAAGGGACTACTATTTTGTTGGGATGGTTAGTTTTTGGGATTGTGCTGAAGAGTTCATGAAACTTCATGAAATTCATAAAATACTAACACTTTATATGTGGCATATTGCTTTATTTCAAATGCAATAATTGTGCACATGGCAAAGAAGTGTATTTTCTAATTGCCTTAGCTTTGCACATGCATAACTGCAAAAAACGAGTTAATTGTATAATTCTAATTTTTGATTCTCCTTAAATCAGTTCAGATTTAGCCACACAATGGATCTGAATAGAGTTTATAATTTTTTAATAGTAAGAAACATTTTTGTCTTTATGTAAATATTCGGATAGGGTTGTGTTTTACAGGGCATTAGTGATGTGTTTGAGTGTGGACAGACATTGGTTCCTCTAGACTGTGTCCTGGCAACTCTTTACACAAATGTTTTATTAACCCCAATTAATAATCTCCTCCTTTATCCAGACTGTGTTTGCTGGTGTTGGATGCCTTGGTCCTCCTTGGGTCTTCATCTGTTATGGGTTGCTTAATGAAATCTGTGTCTCCCCCCACCCTTGAAATTTCTCAACATATGTGTGACTGTAGCCACTCACAGCATTGGCACATCCTAATGTGTTGCTTACAGAAATAGTGGCATTAGGCTCAACAATCTGGTAACAAACCTCATTCAATGCAAAGATAATAGCGTTCCACGCACAAAGGAAAGGACTGCAGGACTCCCATTTGATTTTATTAGAAGAGAAAATGAGAGTCTTGATCTCCGAGGACATCCAGTAACGCCTTTGGCAAATTGACAAGCATAATGCGGTTTGATTTGTTTCTGATACAGACAGCTGACCAGACTAAAGATACTGAAAGATGGAAGATGGCTCCTGCAGTAAACGATTATGATGAAATGGATAGAGTACGTAATGCACCAGTATAAAGGTATAAACATTGAACTGCTAAACAAAATCTCATTTGTTTCTTTCCCTGAAGCACTTATGGCATTTTTGTATTCTTGTTCAACACATCTCTAAGTTTTAATGCATTTAAACTGACACTAACACTAAGTACTGAAATGCTGGCTAAAGTGCTTATCAAACAAAAATAATAACATAGCTATATGAAGCCAACGGATGACTGAATAAAGCATTTTTTTTATTATTATTACATTTGTTTCTTTGGGTTGAAATAATATATCCCTGAAAATGTTTTATTATCTTACAGGTGATGTGTGCTGCTTTATATAGCCTATCGTTGTTGAGAACATTCATGCAGAATGATCTAGAATCATAGATATCATGTTGCTCAAAGCCTTGATATTTGCACAGGATTTCTTTCCTCGCCCACATAACATAATTGTGGTTCCAGTACTGTTTCAACACTATGCATTTTGTACACAGTATTTCTGTTATTTCCATGGTTACATGTAATTTATAGTTCTCAGAGGAGATGATTATCTAAAATAGTGGTGAACAAAGCTGCTTTGCTAACTGTCCTTCCTTATAAAGGGACCCTGCTGCATAATTCATACATTTAGGGTTATCATTAAACATAGCCGGTGTATGCTGCGTATATCAAAGCACAACTATTAAGAAAAAATCAATAAACATTTTTTTGACTTGTCTGAGCAGTGCAACACTTTAAAGAATTCATGAGCTTCTCTCCAGATGGCCAGAGCGGCATTTCAGACTAATAATCCATAGCATGCACATTTGGCTTTTTGATGAAGACTAGCGCGCTTCCCCACACAATTACAGGTCACATTTACTAGCAGTCGCCCAGCGCGCAAATTTGTTTTGCAATGGGTGTTTCGCTCTGAGTGTCTGTCAGGCTTTCTGTAGCCATCCGTGGCTGACAATCATACTTTATTGGGAATGGGAAAGTGACGGCTAATTGATTTTACAGTGATACCGATGGAGAGACAATGAATGTGCCATCAATTCAATCCGCTATTTAATGGTTCCAATTTAGCCTCTGTAAACGCTCGCTAAACTAATTTCTCTGGGTGCAGCAATCTGAAAAGCTATCATATCTCTAATCTCCTTCTATATATTCATCAGGAAAAGGGAATTTAGCCAATTCCAAGGTCTGGAGATGATCTGTTAGCGCAGTGTAAATGTTTAGAACGCCGCAATCGAGTTCATTTATTGGGATATGAAAAGTTTTATTGGCAGGGTCAGTGGAGTGGAACTGTTGGATAATAGGCAGTTACCCACAAGTCTTTGGGAGCTATGAAGCATAGAGATGTAGGGAATAAAATGCCGGGACATACCTTAATCGGAAGCTAAACTGAAATTCTGAAACAGCACGGCTGTTAGATTCCCACTGATAAAAGGTGCAGGGGCACAGGCGATTGCTATTCAACCGTCTATTTATTTTCCTCTGTGTAAGCTCTTCAATTTTTGGCCACAACTAGGGTTCAGTGAGCCGCATATGCCAATGCAACGTGAGAAGGAGATGGCGATGCGATGGGCTCTACCTTTCCATCAGGACATTCCAGCAAGCCAATCATCATCGGATATGACTTTGACTTCGAAACCGTAGAGCAACTAGATGATAATGTGGCTATTCTCTCCAATATAAATTCACAATAGCCTTTTAAGGACCCGATCACTCCATTCATACTTCGGTACAGCGTTGACCAATATAACCTCACCCCTCCTCTTCTATCCAACACGCTCACTCTCATATCCTCTGCGGGCTTTATTTCTTTCTCTTTTTTGTCAGCCTAAAACCTTTCTTTTCTCAGTAGAGGGTTAAAGATGAATTACTTGCTGGGATGAAAACTATCCTTAGTTGAAGATAAAGGGCTTTTGAGGGTTTTTTTCACTCATTGAGGGGAATGTTATCTGGGTGATGTCACATTTGTACCTGTGAACAGCGAAGAGCTGCTTAGTGCTTCTTATTTGGTCTTCAAAACAGCTCTCTCCCCCCAAAAAACAGAAATATCACAATTAAAACCTGTAAATGTCTTGCCTGTAAATGACTATTAATTCAGATGAAAGAACATCAGATCAAGCAAAGCAATTAGGCTTGATTTCTCATCCAGTAGAGGCTTTTAGCAAGTGTGATATTTTTGTTTTGTCGTCTCTTTTTTTGATGTTGCTATATTGAACGTGTCCCTGGTGCAGTTCAGATGGCAGTCTTCAGTGTCGTAACTATAGAGAGCGTCTCCTCTGAGAGCCCCTGAAGAGAGTCACTGAGGGGCCAAGCACAGTCTATTCCCACCCCGCTGCTGTTTGTTTTCCTCTCCTTTGACTGTTTGGGTGAACATAGACTCACTAATTCAGGCTATTTGTGTTGATAATGTGCTTCAATTCAAACCCGATGGATTACACGCACAGTATTGGCTGTTGTGAAAAGCTGAATCGGGCTTGACGGTATCAGCGATGGGTCCGTTCAACCATCATCAAGACTTGTTTTTCCCCCACCGCTGTGAGTGTGGCTGTTTAATTGCATGTTTGATGGTAGGAAGCTTGTAGTGGAGATTAGAGCCTGTATTTCTTGACTTTTGCGTTTGGGGACTCAGTCCTACATTAATGCCCCTCTCAGGAGAGGAGGTTGTAAATATACTTGATAAACGTGTATCGTTACCATAGAAACTATTCTCAGCAGACTTTTAACCTTATTGCGTCCCCCAACGTGCCTTCCCATCTCTAGGCTAAGTTAATACAATCATTTCCAAAAACTTTAAATATCCTTAGTATTCAACAATGAATAAATGTACCTCTGCCTACGTTTTTTTAAACTGTGGTAAATGTTGTGAATACGATTCAAAATGCTCCCCATTCAATGTATTCAAAGCATCAAAAACGTCTTTTGGGATGTGTTGGTAATTTCAAAAAGGTGCAAAATCATTTCTTTATTTATAAATTGAAATTGGAAGTTAATAGGCTCCACGTTTTTGAGGGACATGATTAAAATATCCATTATAAGATCAGCTCTTGAGTTTCTGCATTGTGGATTACTTTAATCTCGACAGCCCGATAAATTATAGAGCTCTGCTCTCAATCTAATGAGGTAATTGCCTAAAAGATTCATTGTTCCTTTCATTTCCAGAGCCATCCTAGCAACAGAACTCTCAAGGCTATCATTTCGTCCTATCAATTTATCCCCACCCCCCACCCCCCACCCCTTTTCCCTCTCCCATGGCATACGTTTGCATAAAAACATACGATTTGACCTCAAACGCATTTTCCCAATCCTCTCGCATGGCCACTTTCCCTGGTTTGCACAGGTTTGCGTGTGCTAATACGCTTTGGCGTTTGGCTCTGTTGATTAGGGTGATTGCAATAGGTTACTTTTTTTTGTACAGCAATGGCATTGTGCATAGTTTGTGCAATAGAAGCAGAAAGAGCATAATCCCTTGCAAACAAGCATCTTTGGCTGGAAGCTGACGGGTGGCATGGTAAAGTGAGGGCCGCGGTTAAACAGAGACTATGAGTGACTGAGAGAGCTCAGCTTAGATAAGGGCGATCATGCTGAAAATGACTCCCAGGTAAGACCTCTATCTCTGGATACCCAGTTAGAACAAGCCTTATCTAGTGTGGCCCTGATCGCGATCTTAAAGAGAAAACTGCATGACTTCCCTCTGTAGAGCAATAAGACTGTGGAGGTGGTTGACAGTTATTGTATTTGCTGGCTTCGTTTACGCCTTACTAAACTTTCGAGCACATCTTTGTCTAATCGACACACGAACAAGATGGAAAATCATGTCAAATAATATCTAAAAAAAAAAACGTTCTATTAAATCCAAATTGGATCTATAAATCCAATTTTGTTTTGATGGTAATAATAATGTCCTAATCTAATCACACGCCTCACAAAAAAAGAAATAATCTGTTTTTTAAATGAAAAATCTTATTTGGGCATGTTGATCTTTTATTGAATTGATTATGAACCCACGTGAGTCTTAAACCCAATTATGTAAAATAAAGAATATAAGAAAATAATCAAAATAAGTTGTGATCCATTCCCAGCTCCATTCCAGGTTTGGCTAGTTATTCAATTTCTCCGTACCCAAAGGCACCAGGCTCAAAGATCTAATTGTGGTGCTCTTAAGTGCACAAACCTCAAGTTGTATTTCAGAGGCAAATGAGAGATAAGAATGCGTCTGTGGATCAGGAGTAGTGCCTTTCAAAATCCCATCACCCCGGTCCCTACGCAGAAGACTCGGGATTAAAAGAACCAGATTAAAAAGCTCAATTTAATTAGGATGAATGAATAGATCCTTCACATGAAAGAGTAATAACTACAGTCTCACTAACGAAAGATAGCTCAGGCCCTGCTGAGTTCTCCACACTACAGGTAAAATTGAAGATAAAATCAGAGCCAATGAGACAAAAAAGAGGAAAAGAGACTCCCAGGCCGTAATGCTCGTATCATCTATTTCCTCTTCGCGTTTTCTCACCATCTTCTAAATGCAGATCAATTACAAGGCAGAGAAGCCTGGGTGTCACATGTGATTCACAATGTCAATTTCATGCTTTCGAAAACTGTTTGGCAAGTGCTCCCTCACTTTACATCTGGTAACCAATCAGAAGGGCAGCATGTCAGAGAAAGAGACAATTTAATGGTGTGACAGTTAACCAGAGAGCGCAATGTAGTGAGATTGTGCCAGGAAGCCTCTGTCTGTCATGGACTGATATTTATTTATTTACCGAACAGCACTGCACAAATAAAATGTCACATCTCATTTACACTCTTGCCCTTTGGAGATGCACAGAATCTCTTTAAATCAGGAGTGTGGAGTTGCTCTGTCTGATTAAAGCTCACTGAAAGGGGCCTTGATGACACACGGCACAGTTTAGTACGAGGACAATTGAAAATAAGAGCGTTAACACACTCGCACTCCCACCAAGAAAATGAGTTTAAGTAAGCAATCCACGCCGCTCTGTTTGATCCCCGGCTGTGGGGTGACTTTTTTTGTTAAAGCATATTTCTTATGAAGCCATTTTAGAGGATTAAAATGGATAAATTAGTGTTGTCACAATATCAAGGGCTCCTTCCACTCGGAATCAGCAGTCACACAGCCATGTAAGCTGATGGGAAGGTCTCAACTGGATCTTAGCGCTCATTTTGTTAGGCCACGGAGTCAGCCTTCCGTTTGTGTCAAAGTCCCGTTTCCGCTTTCTCAGACAAAGGGAAGGCGCTCCACCCTGCCCAAAGAGGTCCGACAGAAGCCCGTCTGAAGAAAGACAAGATGTTTCCACTGTCCCGGGGGGAGGTTAGCTTTTGGAAATAAACACGCTGCAGTGCCAGGGCTATGAAAAGAGGCAGTCCGCTAATCTATGAATGGGAAAGCCAGGGCACCCCTGTGACAAATGTTATCTCTGCGTGGCATAGAGGGTTGAAACCTATTCAGCCCTCCACTCTCGAGCCATTGCTAAGATTATGTCACCCTAATCCTAATGCAGGCGTTTTTGTGGCCTAGATGGGCAGGTGATTCCAAGCAGTGCGGAGGTAATTGTTCTGTTTTCTTCCTATGCCAATAGAGGTGTTGTCATATCGCGCACATATACTCTTGGAAGCTCCTGGATGGAATAGAGATGATATACGGACGCTACAATGAAATGCATGCCGAATACGCTCACCGCCATGTCAGGAACCCCGGATGCCCACACAAGTGTTGGGAGACAAAGCATTTCCCCCAGATTTTCCTCTCTCAGCGCTTGCTACAGTGTTTCTGAACAAATAAAAGCGGTAACTGAATGAGAGCAAGGTGGGAGAAGAGAGGTCAGAGTACTCATTATTTCTCCCAGCCCAGTGGAAGCTGAACTTTCTCTGAGTGGGCTGTTTAATTGATTCTTATGGAACTGTGGTATTGATTACTTAAGAGCCTCTGGTCTTAATGCCTAGCTCGCCATCTCGCTCACACCTTCATAAGGCAGAGTCCTCGCACTGCGGCTTTTATTGTGCCGGTGGAACTGTAGCTGGCGTAATAAGGCAGGATGAGCTGCATCTCTGGTGACCCATTGGATGTGGGTGATTGTGCCACCTTGATTTTATTTAATTGAGTTTGCATTGGGTTTAATTTAAATGTTGATGTAGCCTCAGATGAGGTCATTTACAGGGCTGCGATTCAATGCGCCGTAATTTAAGTTCTTTCTTTTCTGCGAAGGTTTGGGGAATTCATCGGCGGATGCTCAAGGACATGCAGGCAAGATGTCCAGAAATTAGACGGGATTAATTGAAAATCTTAATTACTTTCTGAGGGCATAAACATCTCAATATCAATTAAAACGTATTTCCACCACACTTGGAGGATATGAGGAGCAGCAGTAATTAGATATCGAGACTGTCGAGACAACTCGACGGGTTTGTGCGTAAGCCCTCTGATTGAGCGGCCAGAATTAATGGGGAATAAATTATGAATGCGCCGAACCTGCTTCCTACCTGTTATGCACGAGCGCTGAGAGTGGCCTTCTCGAAGTTGAGCAAAGTCGAAACTCGGGGAAAAAATATGGCAAAGCACATTCTGGTTATTATTGAAGTGTCTTAAATTATAGAGTGCATATTAAGCAGAGTTATATGACTTGGGCCAACAGGGAAATAATATCCTCCAGCTTCTGCGGAGCGGTGCGCTTGAGTGGGCAGATAAAAGCTGGTGTAAAAATGGGTAGTGGATGAAGAAATGTTTTGGAGGTGTAAAGTGATTGTTATTCAGAGGACATTGCTCTGTCACTGCCAGCAGTGCAGCCTTGAGCCCTGCCCGTCATCCCCTCGAATTTCACACACATCTGTTTCGCCGATATATATTTCTTTATTTTTTTTTCCATTTAGTTTGTTTTTCCATTTTAATTTCCTGCCTATCTGCTGGGACTTGAGCCAAGGCCTTGTGTTTCAGAGTCTATCTTTACCTTACATCTTGCTTGGCAACGTCGGCCCGTTCCCTCTGCGGAAGAAAAAGGGTCTCAGCAGTCATGAACCATTTAGCCAGAGGAAACCGAAGGGCTGCTCCTTTAAACTGAGATTTTTGGACCAATCTGTGCAGTGTATTCGAATTGCAGAGTAACAAATGGACAGTGGAAGGGGTTTGTAATGGTGATTAGAGTCTGAAATTGGTTCAGATTTACAGTGTCAGTCAGAGATGGAGGGGAAGGAATAAGCAGTCTAAGCGGTCTAATGGATCCATCAGCTCGCTTCGGCTGCTCAGTGGGCCGAGTGAGGTCACCAGCCATCCGCGGGCGGCACAAAAGCACTTCAATTTTGTTAGGAAATGTATCAATTTAACTGACTCGAGCGGCACACTGGAAACCTAATGAATCTGGACTCAATTTTCCACCACACTGCCTCTGTGAACTGGAGGAAACAATGCCGCTGGTGAAGGGCTGAGGGAAGTCCGCCGTGATTGGCTGGCGGCGACCGGGCTGCTGCCGTGCCGGCCAGTTGGGAAGACGGGGACCGGCCTTCGTTTATCTAGCGATAGCCGCGACCCAGACCGCTGTCACTCATCTAACAATGATGTCATTAAAGGTAAATTGGCCTCTATTTCAGCGGGATGATAATGCTAATTGAGTGGCAAAACATAATACCGAGAGCTGTTGTGTGGCGTTAAGGGGAGGAGGGGGACAGATTAAATGGCCATACAATGGTGGGTGTCAGGCACGGCAGATGTTGCTTTGTGCTGAGGACTGCATTGACATATCTCTTGCTTGTCAGGCCTGGGCTTTAGGAGAGTCTTACAGGACTGGGGACCAGATGGTCTCACACAGAGTCTGACTAAAGCGGTTAAACAGAGGCTGGTTATTAAAAAAAGACAACTCCACCACAAGAAATGTGTTGCTTGGTAAATAAGAGAGACGGACTGCCTTATCGATCTGACTGCCACGAGCCGGGCTGACTGCAGGCTAATGAAAGGTCTCTGGACGACGGGCGTCATGTTTATTTAGGGGCAGGCCTCAGATCAGCCGGCCTTCCCCCCCTCGGCGGAGCACGAGAAAGAGAGACTCCTAATGCACGCAGTGTGATGCTTTTCATTTGCGTGATATTATTGGATTGATTTATTCAGATTCTCTGTCTATGTTTTATTTAAGATAGAGAAGGAGTGATTACCTCACAACAATCAATATAGTAATTATTTTTTTCCTGTTTCCATCTTAATTGATACAGTCAACATGATAACCCATTATACTTTTTATTACCACAGTATTTAGATAACAGTGTAACAGGTTTGCTTTTATACTCTTTGTTAATTTGTCAGTAGATATCACACTGTGTTGTGATTTCTGCAAATAATGCTTCATAATTACTGTACAGCTGAACCTGCAATCTGGGTACTAAATGGAAGCAAAACGCCGCCGGTGTTAAGACACATCTGCTCTTAGTTTTTTTTTTTTTTTTGCTAGTAGGATTCTACACCTGGATTTCACCGAGTATATCACTTAGCCGCTGTGTTTATCACACTGTAAATCCAGCAGGCACATTTTAATGTTCACTCTGTGGATTAGAATTGAAAAGTGGCCCTTCCACTTGACCTCCCTATTATTACGAACACTGATCTAATTTGGCAAGGCAGACCCCAGCAGCCTCCGATGTTTCACATGCCTTCAAAGCAAATTCTGCTAAATGCCAGCTGATGAGGAGAACAAAACACTATTTATGAAATAAATAATCTATATCAGATTTAGTTTTTCTTATTTGAAGAAATATTACAACTAGTGCTGTCAGATCGATTAATCATCACATCTAACATAAAAGTTTGTGTTTATTTAATATATGTGTGTGTACACTGTATATTTATTTATATATTTACACACACATATTATATAAACTTTTTTTATGTTAGATGCGATTAATCGTTTTGACAGCACTAAACATTATTCTGAAGAGGTCAGATCTCTTTTGATTTTGTTTTGTGATTTAAACAAATTCATCTTAATTGTCAGTGGATTGTTAAAATGTGTATTTTGCATCTTTTATTACTACACAAGCTAAAATATCCAATACAGCTGTAAAGAATGAAACAGGGAATGTACGCTGAAGCTCTTCTCAGCAGGGTGTGCAGCTTAATTTGTAAAATAATGCAAATGAATAGGGTTCGGTTTAGATTAAAACCGAAAACATAACCTCATTTGTTTTAAGAGTGTTAGAGGGGCACTTAGTGTTTTTTATTTATGTGGCACAGGTGGAAGCAATAGTTTTGGTAACCTAAGTTGTAGAAATGCTTTATTCACAATGAGACAATTTATTCTGTGAGCGAAGTTATCCGATAATACAGATGAAAAAAGTCGTTTAACTCGTCATGTGATTTCAACACCTGACTGCCAACATGTTAAAAAAAGGAGCTTTTCTGATGACATGACTGAATTTTGCCATTTGTGAGTGTTACGAGTGTATCTCGTATAACAATTTGCAGATTATACATAATTTGAAATGAAATCAGTCTCCATATAATTTCCATATAATTTAAAATAAATCAGCTGTCATTGTTATACTGCAATTTTCCCATCTTTATCCTCATTTTAAATTTTGATTCCTAATCAAAATTAGCAACAAAACAAGAAGTACTCAAGATTTTAAAACCATTAATTTCTGTGTAAAATGTTATATAAAGTTATATATAAATATATATTGACAATTAGGTTGACAATTCAGATGTTTTATATATTTGTAATTTTATATTAATTTTATTTTTAATGTTATATACTACACTATCACTAACATCTGAATTGTCAACCAAATATCAGGCTATGTTTGGGCCCTACAGTGAGCCACATGTTTCTTCTTTCAGTGTGAGGATAAAAAAAAAAGCAGTTCAAGCACTGCCTAAATTGTTCTCATCCCACTTCACTTACCACCTGGATCACACTCCTGAATTACTCAATCAGAGTTAGTTTAGGAGCAGGACAAAGCGCTAAGAGAGGCTGATGATGTGACCAGGGCTCAGATTGATGTGTGATTCCCTGACATTTCAACCATGCTTGCTCTGCTCTCCTTCAATCAGCCTGTGCTCTTCGCTTTGTCATTTCAGCTGGAACAAACACAAATAAGCAGGCAGATTTGCGCCCGAGCCCTCAGGACAGGAAAAGTTTTGAAATGCTATTTGACAGGTTCACGTCGACTGTTTTATTTTGTCTCTCCTCTCGGTCCCCTAGGTGTTTGACTGTGAGACATTTAATCGTGGGACTAGCGCTTTCATATCAGTAACAAAAATCAAATAATGCAAGATGATTTACTCCCCCTAGCAACCGAGGAGCACACTCATAGCAACCAGCCGAGCCTAGGGCCTCAGTGTAATCAGCTTGAAAATATTTCAATTATTGTGTTGATTTTAGTGGATTTGAGAGGCGGTCGGTGAGCGCCTCAGTACATTCAGCCCATGACCTGCAGAGGAAGACATTGATTTAAACAGGTGTCAGAGAGGGAAAGTAGAGGCAATTTAAATGGGAATGGGATAGAAAAGTCATTGAGCACTGTTCAGCGCATGTGTGACATCCGCCTGCTGCCACCGAATCAATGCAGCTCAACTGAACGGAGAAAAAAAAAACTCTCACCTTGAGGAATCATCCGTCTGCCGTGGCCCAGTGGAGCAGGAGGATGGAGGTTTTGCCATGATTCTTCTTATAGCCTGCCTAAAACCTGATCGGGGTCTTTAGCAGTGCCTGTGGGTCCACAGGTGACTCAGTGGATTGAAACATGGGTGCACACTAAATAATACAAATAAAAAGGATGCTGTTTATGTTGAAAAATCAACTACGGTAGCTAGGAACAATAGCTGCGCTCGTGTCTTGAAACTTTTTGTTCGAACTTGACTATAATTGGAACTATGAATTGTGCAGCGTTTTTCTTTGTTTCCCCAAACCACCACGGCAAGACAACAACTGCTTCACTAAGATAAATGAAGACTGCGTAATTCAAAACATAAGATGCGGCAGTAATGCATAATTGTACTTTTCACACTATTTTGCAGGCTGAAGTGAAGTGGAAGAAATACGGTGCATTGTAATCTTTTAGCTTAAAATGTCATTTCTCTTAAAAGGATTCATTAGGACTAAATTTAGCAGTGGTGCCCACCATTATCTTAACCGCTGGAAATATTAACATTGGCCTTTTATTAAATTTGCAAGGTTATATTTAGCATGCAAATTGATTCCTTTCACTTTTCCACAAATACAGATCATTTCAGCATGGCTAATTTTGAGGCTATGAGAAGAGACGTACAAGTAATTAAAAGAGCAGACTTTTCCATCTACAGCTCAGTGTCCCGAACTCAATCTCCCCCCAACCCCTCCATGCCAGTCCTGTTTTATCTTTTGTGGTGATTGTATCATCATCCCGGGCTTATCTTCCATTACCAGTAATGTTCACTGGTATTTATAGCATTCGCGTGCTGGATTTTTACATTTGTCTAGCTGTAGATTTCGGACATGAAAATGGCTGCTTTTGTTTCCATTCTTCTGTATTGCCTTTTGCTCATTGCGATGTCCACAACATGAAGCGTATGTGTTCCTCACCAGAAGACAGTGCCTTTAAGAAAAAAACGTGGCTACTCTATCAAGGAAATGTGCAACAAATGTATTTCTAGGGATCAGATCATCTGTGTTCTCTATTCGAAGAGGGAAATGCCTTTTGGACCTGGCAGCACTGCTATTACATCAAATGTCCCAGATATGTTGACAGAAAATAATGTAAATGTGTCTCTGTGCTTTGTGATCACGCAAACAGAGGATTTGTGTAATCATTTGCTGATATCCAATGCCCACGGTCAGTCTGTGAGCTGTGGGTATGTGTAGGTGTTGATTGTGTTATGTGTTATGAGTGGGTGAGTTCAGTTGACTGTCAAACACACACTTTCCCCAGAGGTAATGGATTTGAATATTTTATAAATGCAATTTTATTTTTGCCAAATGTAGCTTATATTTTTATTAATATTATTATATATTATTAAAGTCAACATGAAATCAAAAATGACCCTATTTACTTTCTTAATGCATGTTATTGCTGTTGTTATTGTGAATGTTTCATCAGTGCATTTTATTTCAAAGACAATATGTTTTTTTTCTTTCATAATACTGTGATAATATAATAACTTGGTATTCCTCTTAACGCTCTGGTACCGTTTGCCTGTCGATCAAAAATTACCATTTGTTTTATTATTTCAATGAAATGATTGTACTATATTGTAGTTTGTTAATGTTTTTTTTATTAATATTTTGTATTTTTAGGGGGTTTTATGGTACTAAATTATATTTATGCAGTATAATCCATTTATTCACTTTTTGAGCATGGACCTTAAAATGAAATTTCCAATTTAAACTGTCATAAATCTTGAATGCTTTGGAGCACAGACTTAAGTTTGGTCTCTTTTTTAAAAAGATAATTAGCAGATTATTGCGAAAAAGTTAACTTGAAAAAAGTTATAAAAATGTTAAAAAAAATTGTTATGTGCAAAAATACCATTTAAAAATTTTTAACTGTGAGAAAACATAAGTCATGTCTAAACAAGCTGTGTTCCAAATTTGAGATTGATATCTTAAAAAATGAGCTTTCAGGAAGAATTTGTTTGGGCGTTTCCCATTTATTTCCAATGCGGCCATTTTTGATCGTGACCAATTGACAAATTTTCAAATCATGTCCGTGTTTTTATTTTATTTATTTTTTTAGCCAAAACCTTTACCAAGTTTCATACCATTCCGATGAAGTAAAAAACAAATCTTAAAAAAATAAAAATAAAACAGCACAATAATAAATAAATAAAACAGAGGGTTAAACTGCTTTCCTTTTCTGCTGACATCATTTAGGCTGGTACAGTTTTAGCAAACTCTGAGATTTTATTTTAAAGAGTGTATTTTACTTAACGGTTCCAAAAGGGAATCCTATAAGATCCATGTTTGGTTCCCCAAAGAACCTTTCAGTGAATAGTTCTTAAAATAACCTTTTTTTTATTTAAATGTTTTTTTTTTTTTAACTTTTTTCACTACAAAGAACCTTTTGTGGAATGGAAAGTTTCCATAGATGGTAAAGGTTCTTCATGGAACCAGATCCCAATAAAGAACCTTTATTTTTAAGAGTGTACATCACATATACAGAATTAACATAGTTGCAAACAGCAGTTCACGTTGACTTTTTAGCCATATAATAGATTGCATTGTTAAACCATAGCATGCCACCAATTCAGAATTTTCTGTGCCTGTTTACTTTGTACAATCTAAAACGTACATGGTATTAGGGCATACATACTAGATCATCTCCAGACATTAGGTGTAGTAAACATCTGTGTATCATCACTTACACCATTCGTGGCACTTGCCATCAGTGGCATGGTTATTTAAAACTTGTGAAATATATTTGAGATAGTCTGTGTTAATGTCCTCATTTGAAGCACAAAAAAAGCTCCATGGGAGGATTTTTGAATATGAGCGTGCTAATGCGTGTGATCACACATTAATCGTCTGACAGCATCTCACTCTCCACAGCCAGTCTATTAGGATTTTACACAGAGGTAGGGTCTAAGTGTCAGGTGTCATAATTTAATTGTGTTGTTTTCTAATGTCTCCCCTCCACTTTTGGGATGGGATTGCAGGCTAATCTATGTAGTGTTATGTCACTACCCTCTTTCCTGTCTTTTATTTTATTTTAAACTGGGGATGCAAGTAATATACTCTTTGCATTCAAGTCTTCAAATGAGCCCAGCAGGACATCTGGATCATTATCTCAAAGCAATTGCATTGTAATGGGATACATTAAATGTTAATCTTGTATTGTGCAAAAGGAAGAAGTAGTTATGAGAGTTAGTTTTTTTTCTTTCTTTTTTTTCCCCCTGTACTAGACAGTATAATGTGAATTTAAGTACTTGGATGGACAATGTTGTCCAGGACCTGTATGCTATTCTTAGTTTAATAGCTAGTTCAAGTTCAAGTTAACAGCCCAACAAATAATGAACTGTTTTTAATGCTCTCCCATACATGATTGATGATTTCTGCATGGTCCTCATATTGTGTCATTTATAAATAAAAGTGAATACTTTATTCTAAGAAAATTCTCTTTGTTCTTGATAACTGGCAACAGATATTAACACATGTCATACACAAGAGCAGCTCCAATTTGGCAAACGCAGGGAATTAGTCCGGTGAATGACAGAATGAGAGAGAGAAAAAAATCCTTCCTAATAGCCTAAATATTTGGAAATTCCTTCCATGTGTTTATCCGTGCACACTCCTCACTCATGCTCATGTATTTTATTCCAAATAAATGAACTAGGATTTGATTAGCTACTTCGGAAGCACAATTGTTTGGTGAAGTTAATTACTGAGTCAGTATATCTACAATGAATCACACTATTGTCCAATGTTGCATTTCCATTCGTATATTATTTTCTTGAAATTGAAGTTACAATAATGCATACATGTACATTTTTCTGTGTTATCCCAAATGAGAATTAAACTTCTTACTGACATTTACTTTACATATATTATGTCCAATTGAATTTGTATATAGTAGCAAGACTGCTAGAGGGAATCATGATTTGTTGGCAGAAAATGAATGTCCTGTTGCTAGCCTGTGTGTCCGTCAAATGGTATTGGTGGTGTTTTAATTCATTCTTGCCTGCCTTAATCATTTATTTTGAATGGCTGAGCAGCTTATCAATAGCACCAAAATTAGAGTTATGTCCTAAAACTTCCCTTCCTCAGGTTCTCACCTGGTCGCCAATACAGTGTTGGATGAAAAGCAATCCAAAGCCAACCCGGAGCTACTGATAGATATGGTCACACTTTAGAGAGGTAAACAGTATTGATTCAGTTCCACTATCGTCTCTAATTGTCTTCCAGCCATTGAGCAATACGATCCTTTATAACTAATCACACTCACTTATAGGGTTGGAACAAAAACGTTTGTGTGTGTTTTTCTTTGACTGTTTTGTTTTATGGTGAGGTGATCTTTCGGACATACGGGGTGTTTGTATTGAAGTGTTTCTGCACTGACACATCTCCCCACTTCCACTGCTCTAATGTGATTGATTGTGCCTGCATCAGGGCCATAGCATGTTTGAAAGTGACATTTCAGACCCAGTTAGAACCAATTTCTCCTCAATGTTAAATAAAAACGTGGATCAAGTTTTTGGAGCCTGTCCTTGAGCCTTTCTGAGCTCTAATGGGATAGTGAATGTCTACAAGCAGGGAGTCCAAAGGATTAAACCTTCGGTAATGCGCATATAAAGTCTGAGTTACTGGCCAAGCTGTGTTAAAAGCTTTTGCAATTTTGGTGTAATGATGTAGCTGGGAGGTGTTGACTTGTAACATTTAAAACCCTATTGATATAATTGCAACTGAGGGATATTAAGACATAAATTAAAAAAAATCTAAAGTACTGTTATGATTTGGTACTGGTTTATCAATTGTAAATAAAATAAAAAAAGAATAAATAAAACCCAGTTGTAACCATTTTTCATTGCTGCAACAGCATTTTTGTTTTTCCATTTTTTCTCAAGCCATAGTTAGTCGGTCATTATCAAAAAATAAACTTGTATCACCCTGAAGGGGTTTATTTAACTTCAATGACCATCTGATTGTACATTACGGCCATTGCTTTTTAAATTATTTTATATTTTTACCACAAAATAGCCTCATATTATCCATAACGTTGCTGTCGAACAGAAACGTAAGTATCTCCAAAAATCCTACTTTTCAGGAAATTGATTTTTTATTTTATTTTTTATAAACATTGTGTTGTCAGTTGATATTGTGGCTTTATGTATGGTTAGATACTTGGATGTGTCATTATATTATTAAGACTTTACCAAAATCAACCACAAATGGAGTTACAAGGTTTTTATTTATGCAGTGAATTTCTGAAAATTTCAGACATATGCCTACATGTTTTGTCCGTAATTAGAACAGTCACATCTGAGGCAGTAAGTGTATCGTATTTTTTTTTTTTTTTTTTTTTTGAAATTTCAGGTTATAAAGTTTATTATAGGTATAGCTATGGGTGCTAAGTTTTTTTCTGTCACTTGACCAAAATTTCATGTTATTAAAGACGAAGTGCTACACACAGGTTATTTAAGACAGCTTTGACTCAACAACAATTGCTAGACTACTACACTTTTCTCTGCTCCTCAAACACATGAAATATTAGCCTTTATACCTATATACATACATTATCAACGCGTTCTAACCCCAAGGCGTCATTTTATTGAGACTTTGACCATGCTTCAATAATTGACGCTAAAGGGTGCCTTTAGCGTCAGTTGGATGACGCTTCTGTTATGGGTAGGTTTAGGTATGGGTAGGTAGGCGCGTCTCATATTGACGCTAAAGGGTTCCGTGTGCGTCTAATTTAGACGCATGGTCAAAAGCGTCACTTAGATGACGCTCGAGGATGAGCGTCATCTAACTGACGCTAAAGGCACCCTTTAGCGTCAGTTATTGAAGCATGGTCAAAAAATGACGCCTTGGGGTGAGAATGGGCTGACATTATATAGAAAGACAGATCAATCAATCAATCAATCATTCAATCAATGCTAAAGTTGACTAAAAAGAGGAATAAAAAATGATCTTTTGGAAATTGATCTTAATGCCTTAATTTAAAAAATGAGGAAACATCCAACATTTTACTACACCAATTTTCTTTGTGAATGAATAATGTATCGTAAATAAATAAGTGTTCTTCCTTAAAATACAGGGAGCTTAAGTAAGTACACCCCTATATTAAATTCCCATACAGGCAGGCAGATTTTTATTTTCAAAGGCCAGTTATTTCATGGATCCAGGATACTATGCATGCTGATAAACTTCCCTTGGCCTTTGGAATTAAAATCTATCTATCTGATTGGCTGAGAGCCTTTTTCCAGCCATTCGATATTCCGCCAGTTTCAGCTCTGGAATTTGTATCACTCCACTTGTGGTGACTGTCATGCCGGTCGTGCAAAACCACCATATTGAAAAAAAAAAAATACTACAGTAGTTGTGTCACGAAATGTATTTTTTTTAGACCTCAAATATGTGACTTATATATAAACAGTGCATATTTGACCATTTGTTTAGACATTTTCGAAGATGCAAGCTGATGCGGCCGTTCAGTGCTCATGTACCTGCAGAGAACAGCTTCATCTCGGTCAGTCCTTGTTCCGGAGCAAATTGATTTTGGTTAAGGGGAAAATTAAGTTTCATTACTTTATATTTAGGCTATATTTAACTTAAAGGTACAATATGTAACATTTTTGCATTAAGATATCCCAAAATCACAAGGCCAGTGTTATATATTTTGTTAAGTTGATAACTTACAATATTCCAAATGTTTCCAACTATTTTTAAATCATGAGAAAATTGCGATTTTAATCAAGGAAACGGGGCGTGTGAGCAGGGGTGAGCTGGGAGTCGCCAGTCAATGGCGTCATATCTGCGTTACCCTCGGTTTCCGTCTATGGTTTCCGCTCGTACTGCCATGGTAACCACGGCGACAGACGTGGACAACTGTGTTATGCCTAGCAGGAGGCTCACGCTGTTGTTGTTTTGGTCAAACATTATGGACCATGGCAAGCAGACTTTGAGACAAAAAGAGGACTAAAACGAAGATCAACATCTTTTGAGATGCCGAGAGCTCCACGTCCGCGACTAACTTGGACTTGACAGAGCTTCACGAGTCACGACTTGACAGCGACACCACTCTTGCACATACTGTACTTTATTAGAGAGGTGAGCAAATGTGCATAAAACCAATCAATGTTATATAGCTCAACGTAATGAAATGTTAGAATATGATCATTATGTTATTCTAATGTTGATTTAGTTTAACGTTACTGCTAGTTTCATATAGCAAATGAACTAACACATAGAATAACATCATAATGCTGTTTAGTTTAGTGTAACAGTAAACATTAGACCAAGTGGAACAGCGCTGCGTTCCCTCACAAGTTTAAATCATCAAATAAACTGACCTTTGAGTAGTAATTCAGCACTTGCGTGTATTAGGTAGAATGAAATGTCCTCATTCCTTTATATCCGCGGGACTCGCGTGTGATATGTGTCTCTTATTAACAATCGCGACCTGCTTCATACCACTGTAATGTTAAAAAACATGAATGTTTTCACTCATCCATAAACATTATTAGATCCATCAGCTTGACAGCAAGTCCCATCATTCAGCTTGTCACTGCGTCATAAACCTACACCTTTGTTATTGTAAGAGGTTAGAGACCCCTAGCGGAGAAAAAAAAAGCATATTGTACCTTTAAATCCTGTACTAGAGCACTGCTTTTGTACGTTTGACTGAATTTTACTTGTGTTTATTTCCTGTCTTTTATAATATAATTGTAGAATAGTCAAATGTTGTTTTTTAAATATTGTTGTTCATTAAATATTATTTTATTATTATTTTATACAATATTACAGTAATAGATCATAGTCAAATTAAACACCAAATTGGATTTTACACAAATGAAAATGAGTGATAGACTTTACAATGGCATGCATAAGATCCTAGATGTAATTTTCACAACAGACAAATTTCAAAACTGTTTAATGAAGTTTTTGTTTACAGAAAGTTTTTGGAACAATGTTTCGTAGATTAACAATCGGTGTATTGTTAAACAACAGGCTATGTTAAATTGAACACACTGTACTTGTATCCCTCAAAGCCTCATTTTCAGTCAACAATTGTAACATTGCGCTACTCTGACCAAATCTATAGATTACTGAAGTCCTTTGAGGTAATTTTCACTACAATAAACATCTCAAGTCTGTAATAGTCTACACTGCACAACTTTAAAAATCCTAACATATTTCAAAACACTAGGCATAATACATTTGCCAACTTTGTTAATGGCAAAAAAAAAAAAAAACCTGGGCATCATACAATAAAAGACTGACGCTGCGTCTGAAATCGAATATTTCCCTACTGTATAGCATGCGGAAAACAGTATGCCAACAGAGCAGTATGTCTGAATACAAATATTCTTGGATGTGCTTACGATGGATAATACTATCCCATGAGGCCAATGGAGGGGATTTGTCAATGGAGGTGAAGCAACGCAACTGATGCTGGTAGGTCACATGATAATGACAACATGGCGGATGTAGTACGTCCAGATTTCATACTACACACATTCATAAAAAGAACATACTTTTTTAAATGTCGCAAAGTGAGTTCAAATTCAAATGAAATACCTACTAAATACCTAATACCTACGTAGCCTACTCAGACAGTACGCGATTTCGGACGCACAATGAGGATCACACACTACTTAAAGTCATTCCCTTGAATGCCAAACTCACGCAGAAAATGTGCGTTTACTTTGCGCCATGTCGGAATTACCGTAATTACAAGATTCCGATTTGTAAAAAGAGCTCAGATCCTCTTAGAACTAAACAACTTTATTTTTCTTTAATTTTCTGAGAGCTCCGAATTATACAACCTGACCGCTGCAGATTAAATTTGGCATTGATATTGTTGCCATAGAAACGCTTATGTCATCATCCAAAAATTACGACATGGGGTGAACGTAGCATTACTTTGGCGTTGATAGTGTTGCCATAGAAATGCATAATCCTGAGACAATCCTGAGGAATGTGCTCCAAGTGGAACGTCACGTGTTGTCATCTTATATTTATGGTACAACATGGCGTGAACACAGATTATTAAAGCTACAAAAGCTATTCAATCAAGAGTAGTGAGTTATTTTCTCTTTGATGTTTTGTTCTTTGATTATCCTTAATGACAGACAGGAGCAGGTTTATTAGGCTGCTGTCACTTTAAGACCTGCTGCACATGACACAGATCTGACACATTTTCTCACAACTCTTTACTTTAATTTAACTTAATTTAACTAATTCAACCACTGTCTGAAGTGGCTTTCTGTGAGCACGAGTGTGTGTGTGTGTTTCTGTGTGTGTGTTTCTGTGTGTGTGTTTCTGTGTGTGTGTGTGTGTGTGTGTGTGTGTGTGTGTGTGTGTGTGCGTGCGTGTGTGTGTGTGTTCATGTTTATATTACATCGTGGGGACCAAATGTCCCCACAAGTATAGTAAAACCTGAGATCACCTACATTTTCAGGAAAACAGCGTATAAATCACACTAAGTAATGTTTTTTGAAAATGTAAAAATGCAGAATGTCTCCGGTGAAAAATGGATGCTGTTTTAATTGTATTTTTAACACGTTAAACTGAAGAAAGAAAAATCGGAGGAGTAAAAACGAGTTAATTTCGACACCCAAAATGAAATTAAATATTGTTTGTTTGTTTGAATGTTTTTTTTAGCTATTTATTTATTTTTACTATTAGCAGAATAAACTATCCCCTATTAAACTGCAAAAGTCTGAAAGTCCTCTTTGCTCCAGATCATGACTTATTTTATGAGCTACTGTAAATTTGGAAATAAACATTATATTGGCAATTCCGTTTGGTGCCGCAAGTGGCACAGAAAATACACTCCTCACATTTCATTTCATTTTGCAAACCTTATAACAACACTTCATGTGTAAACTGCACTCTTAGAAGAAAAAGTTCTATATAGAACCTTAAAAAGTTCTATCGGCGCTACGTATTTGGAACCCCTAAAAGGTTCTATACAGAACCCTTTTTAAGGGTTCAATAAAAAGGTTTTATATGGAACCTTTTAGGGGTTCATTTATTATCATTTGTTTTGTCCTTTCTGGATTAAATATTTCATATTATTGACCAACATCAAGACCCTAAAATGTATTTATGAATGTATGTGAATGATCACAAAATTCAAGATATGGGTTTAGAAAATGTATATATTTATGTCATTTTCTGTAGTTAATCAATATCACATGAAGAGTGCCATTTCAGTTTTTCTCCTCCAAAAATCAGCATGATTAAAATGTGATATTAAGTTACTACAACAGTTTAATAAACAATAATTTAATTACAACTACAAAATGTTGCAGAATAATGTATATATGAATGAATAATAGCCTATAAAGAACCTTTGTGCCAAAAGAAATCATTATAGAACCTTTTTAGCATAAAAGGTTCTTTGGAGTTGAGTAAAGAACCCTATGTGGTTCTATATAGAACCCCAATGAACCTTTTTTTCTAAGAGTGTGGGCACATGACATTATGAATTTCTTTTCTTTTTTTTTTTTTTTTTTTTGTTATAGCCTACCTTTTGTTTGCATTATGAAGAAACAGCTCCTCTTAGAGCCTCTCTAGAGTAGTTTGATAATGGATTGAGAAATAGCTCTGACTCAATGTCTTTCAAAGTTCACCTGAAATGAATTATTTGTTTCCCTTTCCCTGTGAGATGTCTCTTTATGATGCTGTGTATTCTACATCAGGTTGAACGGGTCTTTTATGAATCGGACTAACTGTGTCCTCTCCATATGAAATGGGGAAGGTTAATGCGGTTTAAGGTATAAAATAATTACCAATTATCCCAGGGTTAACTACACCCTTAGGCAATTCCTTTCATGTCCCGCTATGTTGGACTTGACCCAAATCAATGACAAAAGTTACCTTATAAATCCTCATAACAAAGTTTGACCTTAGCATGGTGGTAGTTGTTTGGAAGAGAGGAACAGAAAAGCTGCAAGTGATAGGGAGAAAATAATAGGCTACTCTACTATAATGAAAAGCATAGTTAATGTTGAATTCCAAATGTCTGCATGTGCTAAAGCCTCCAGGAACAGAAGTCTTTATTCTGAAATCCAGCACCAGTAGATTTTTACAACGGCCCTTCAAACTGTCACTTCACCGTTATGTGAGTCATTTTGATGTTAACAAGTTCTTTACTGAGAACATCAATGCATTTACACTTTCTAGTGAGCTGTGATGGGTTACATTAGCTTCACAGAATCCATTTTTAATACTGCTCCCTTACCCTGTAGCTATAAGAAACAGCTGGATTGGTAAATGGTCAAAGGGGAGCTTATTTATCTCTCACATAACTAGAGTTATTTGTGACCCGTAAAGGGTCGACACTTTCAAATAGATTTGGACAGTGTTGCCTTAACATCTGGAAACACTATTTAACTCATCCCATCTCAGGAAGTTTTCACACTTCACGCTTCATTAACCTCTAGGGTCTGGAGTCCCTGGGAAGACAGGGGAGTGAAACGCTTGTTTACACAGAGCCTTCTAAATCACCAGCGAGAGCTTTAGCCATCATGTGGCACATCAGCGCAGGTGAGGAACATACAGGTGCCAGGCTGTCCAGGATCCTTCCCAGCCATCTCCATTTTCACTTCTAATTGATAATGAATTAGCTTTCGAGTGAGAATGAAGTGCCAGTGCCAGTTCACAGTGAAGCACATTATGACTAGATGTGTATCTTACTACTGTCAAGCCCTGCATTTTGTGGATGCCTCATTGCCCCAGTTGTTACATACGTGTGTGTGTGTGTGTGCGTGCGTGCGTGCGTGCGTGCGTGTGTGTGTGTGTGTGTGTGTGTGTGTGTGTGTTATAGCTTTATTAACCTCAGTGAATAGGACACAACTCATAATGCATGTTTATATACTTAATATTTGCATAAAACATTTACATCATAAATAATATATTGACAAAAGGAATAAAGCTTCAGTTGTTTTGTTCACGTTTACTTAATGAAGTACTAATTGCCTTTCTTTGTTGCGACATTATCAGTCTGAATTTTAAAATGAGGAAAACATATTTTACCAGTAGCGGTTCTGCTTTAATACAAACATTTAAGGCGGTTGAATAAGTTAAAAAGGTTAACAAAGTGTTGAAACCAAAAATATACATCACAATGTAAATTTGTATCAAAGAATTTTGTTTTCATTATGATTTTGCGTCATGCATGAGTAGTAAAATATTTTCACTTTCATATTTGTTCAAACAAATAACCTATAGTTTTAGTAACTAGCTATATTTTCAATACTAACATTTTAATATACTGGATAATTTGTTGGAGCCGTCATTGAGAGCCAGAAATATGTGCTGCTAGCTCCACATATTCATGAATCTCTTGTTGAGATTGTTGTCATGGACCAACAAATTCTCTTTTGGCCAGAATTCAGTGGTTTATCAGATGAAATGTAGGTAATGAAACACATCTCACAAGGTGATAATTAGAAAAGAAGTGCAAAGCAGCAGTCACAGGCTGTTAGATTTTTAATAACCACAATGACCAGGGGAGTTAGTGTTAACATTTGGGTCATGTTTATCATACTGACTTACACCGGGTCAAGAATATGTATGAAAAAAAAAATAACATTTCAAATGGTAATACATGTGATACTGTTGTGAAGGAGGTCCATGATTTAGTGAGACTGTGTGTAATGAAAAATCTTAGCTTTTTACCTTTTTACTGAGGAGTAACTTTTTCAGATTAAGCCTGATAAGCATGTGATGATAATAAAAATGATAGAATTATTAAATTATAAAAACATTATATAGAACATGCTAATGAATGGAACTGTATACATTTTTAATAATTTGTTGATTGCATTGCTAAACTTAAAACTAGAATTGCCCATTGTAAATACAAAATGCATTATGAGTTGCTCTTAATGCTGTTCTCACTCTTTTAATTGCCCTCAAAGGGAATTATTTAATTAACTCACTGAAACTTCCCAATTCTTTGTAAATTAGAGGATGTCTGTGTGAAAACTCTTGCATTTTTGTTTCAGGCTCAGGACAAAAATCGATAATCCCTCATATTATTAAGGGGGCGATTGAATCAAAGTTCAATCTTATTTCAATAAGGAGTTGTTGAAGTGATTGCATGGACAGAGGAGTCTACCATTGGTAGCCAAAGAAAAGCAGTGCCACTTAGATCTTTCTCACAATCACTTAAAACGGTACTTGACATTTGGCTCCTATCCTGCAGCTACTCTGCCATGCATTTTAGGATTACTTTACAGCGTATGCCCATTAATTCACCGGCGGACTTCAACGCTCTTATCTCTGCTATGCAAACGCGGGATGGGGGGTATAACTGACATGTGCATTGTTTATTCACGATCCCTATATTGATTAACTCAAGTAAGGTGTAAATAATTGTATATGTTATCACTTTGTGTTTTAGGTTTAATTTTCGTAAATTTAATTAATAATTAAAGACGAGCTTTCTAAATGTTGTTTAGGCCTATGTAATTTAACTATCATTCCCAAATGTGTACGGCTGCCTATAGATTTTTTTGTCTTTTGCAATAAAAAAATATTGCCTTTTGACAAAAGGATCTGGTCCTCAATCGATTTTACAACACCACGATGGAGTTCCTCTAATTGACCCTCTTTTCGAGATGTCATTCCACGAAAAAAGTAAATGTTTTATATTTATATTTAGTGCAAAAGTGCAATTAAGAATAATTTTTTCGCCATGATACACGAACCAGGTAACTGTGAATATAATATTGCATTGTCAAAGAATGTTGTCAATTAATTAACTAAGTTAACTAAACCCAATTTGTCGGGTTTAATCACAATCAAAATTAAGGGTATATAAGTTGTTATGAAAAATGCAAAAAGACTTCAAGTGAGTTTTGAGATGTTTAATTCCTTGAAGATTTATATGGAAAGCTATATTTTTCCAGCCTTGTTAAAACAGTGCGGCCTATAGAGAAGTAGAATATAATCACTATTCGGTTGGTCTCGCACCTGTCCTCGAGGTATATGAGGCGCTCTATGAGTTTAGCTAAATATAATACGACCAAAAAAAAAAAAAAAAATATTCTACAAAGCACTCAGGGAGGGGTTAAGACTGGGTGTTGCAAATGAGGCTCTTGAAATCACCTTCATAATTAATTGCGCGAATTTGATTCTATTAAATAAAAATAACACGTATTGAGGAACTCAATTAGCATTAATTAAGCTTGATATCCTAATTTGGAAGATGTGTTGAGGAAAACAAGCGTTTTCCGAGTCGTTTTACCCCTGATGTTGTTGAATACCAGCTTTCTGCCTTTGGGCTGCTTTTCTCTCCTCAGAGAGTTGAAAATGAGAAATGGAGATGGAATATCAGGAGGTGCTAAATTAGCTGCCTGATCTGCACTTATTGCTGCACACACACACCCCCATTACTTTGCTGTTCTCTCTCTCCCCCTCTCTCTCTCTCTCTCTCCCTCTCTTAACATTCCAGGCATGGCGCGGCGTCGAGATAGCAGATTTATCAAATGGGAAAATGAATGCATGATGATCAGTTAAATTGAAAATCAGCGCCTGCATGACAGCCCGACCTGACACCTCCGTAATTAGAAAGAAAAATGATGGCGTCCGATGCATAATAGAGCAAAAACAATTTACACTCTCCCATAATGATCCAGCGTTCAAATTGAAAATTTCTCCGGGTAGAAATTGAATTCATAAAGTATGATTCATGGAGGACACATCTCCTGGCTGCCTGGGCCATATCGATTGATAGTTTGTCCTGAATCATACAGCGCGCTGCTTTCAGGCAAAAGCTTAACTACTTAAGCAAATCGCTAATTTCACCTTAAGGCCACCAGTGTGCAGCCAGCGATACTCCTATTCAGATTGCAAATGAATTAAACATGAACGAGCCCCAATAGGGGGAAAAAACAGCAGCAAATTGAAGGACACCTCCAGACAACTAACATTTTCCAAACACTTTCTTTTTTATATAGTTTACAAAAGGCAGTTCACTGACTGAAATAGATATAGCTATTTTATTCGGTTGACATTGAGATGGGGGGTGATGTCTTCAAAGACCCAATATGAAACGTGTACGAATAAATAGGCTAATTGTTGTTTTTTTATCAGGCTAGCAACTCTGGGCCATCATCATAATTTCAAAATATGTTCTCATTGATTGTCCTGACATCTTTTCTGCTCTTATCTTGCCCACCGTTGTGTAGTCTATTTGCCCTGGACGCCATATGCCAAGTCTTAAATCTGTCTCTGGTGAAAATTATGTAAATATTATGAAAGAGACACTGGCTCAGAAATTCATTTGCGGCGGCCTCGCTGATTATTTTCAATTTATTTGCAAATCAAGACCGGTGGAAGTGAGGCGACCAGAGGATGTTTAAGAAGAAGACAATAAACGCACCCGTATGAGCAAAATTAAACACCTTGGAAAATGAAAATGCTAATTCATTATTGGTATTTAGCTACCGTGCAGTTAGGCTATATTTATCATGAAAATGATCGTATGCTTTTCTTGTCTTCTTTTCTTACCTCGCCTTTAGATCTGGTCAACAGTGCTAATATTGTCAAGGCGCAGATGTCTGGGAGCCCCCACAGGGTCCCATGGGACCGCCAACCCTATTAGAACAAATGTGTTCTGCTATTGTAAATAGGCACGTTTGCTTCGCCCGTCCTATTACAGCCGACGCATGATCAATAGGCTGATAACACAGGAACATCAATATAAGCGACAGAACAATGAGGGATATCATCGAACATCTATCTTAATATAGCCAGCTACAAGGGCCCTGACAAAGTGAAAAGCTCATGAAAATTCCGCCCCACGAATTCCCATCTCCTATCCAATATGCACAAACACACTCCCAGCTGCCGGGGCTATTATTTTCGTATTTCAATTTGACACCCCAGCCTTTCATGCTAATTCTATTATTCTTGGAAGTTTATGTGATTTCATATCACTAGAAATCGGTAATGTATTATAACCCTTTGGGCTAAAATAAACTGAATCCCTGCAGTAGCCACCGGGAAAATAATTACTTTCATATCAAAACTCTGCAGGAGTCGAACGGGTCTTTTCGCCTCCGGCTCGTAACCTCATTTCAGTGAAGCTTATAGATGAATAAATTTGTTAAAGCATTACACAAAATACAACACAGGGTTTGGGAGAAGGAGCTCCAGCCCACAATATAAGCTCTATTTAGGGTCATACACGCTTAAGTTTGTTGTATACAATCGATTTATTTATGAAAAACTTACATATATAAATATCTTAATACTTTGTACAACGTTTGAGGTTTTGTCTTGGTGTTTTTTTTTATTTCGTTTTTTTATTTTTGTTTTTTTTTTACAGTTTCTTACACAGGGAGCTGCTGCTATTTGTTTAATAAACATTTGATAGCCCACCACATACACAAATTATTCACACAGATATTTCCCCTAATCAGAATATAAATATGTCAATGAAAACGATACGTTTCGATATGTCGACTTTTTTCCTCTTCGTTTAATCTGCGGAGAAGTGTCGTGAGATATCGACACGCTCCTCAGTTTCTATTATTATTTCATTTATTCCATATCGACGTCAACTGAGTCTTTGTCGGTGTCCTTGTTGGTTGTCGCTGATTCTGAATTTTGCGGTGGATAGTCAGGTAATGACTGCTCCTTTTTTTCTGACTGTGGAGACTTTGGATCGACGAGGTCTAACTCTATATCTTGTGGGCATCTTTCGTTACAGCTGCCCGTCGAGTGACCGTTAATGGTAGTCTGTGGTGAACTGCTCTGTGGTGAACACGACATGCTGCCCGACTGACTGACCTGGCCTTTGATTGCTCGCGCGCCGCTGTTGTTTACACTGTTGTCCTTGGCGTTCCTGTGTAGGCCTACTATGTTTCCAGCAAATGAACTGTCAGTAGCTGGCCCTTTCTGGCCATTTTCGGCATCGGGGCTTGGTGCTGTGCTCTTCAGAGCAGTCTGTGGAACAATGAAACCGAGAGGTTGTGTAATAGGGTACAGTAAAAAATGTCCTTTCCCTATCAAAGGCCGTGGTGTCGGTAGTGGGAAGTCCATTGGCGGCTTGCGCCTCGGCCTGGAGTCCGACAGAAGACTTTCCACGCTAAAGGGATTGAGTTTTTGAAGAGTGGAAGACCTACTGTTGGAGCACAGGTTTGACTGCTGACCGCTGTCGGATGAGTCCAGCTCGGATCCACTCGCGTCTTGGTCTGCGTTTCTTTGGTTCTGGAGTTTCTGTGGAGTTTGGTCGCAGCTTGGTAGCGTTTGGTTTCGGCCCATGTCGCAAATGCTTTGTTCACTGTCCGTTACTTGTGACAAGCCACTGTCACTGTCAGATCCTGGGGTGTGAAATAAGTCCCCGGAAATGAGTTTGTTCTGGGACTTTAAAAGCCTTCTTTCTTGTTTCCTTTTCTTTTTCTCCATCCTCTCTAGTTCTCTGCGAGCAATTTCCTCTGGGTCCATTGGCTCGCCACTGCAGGTCGTCGGATGAGAGTTGTGTGCTGGTCGGCCCGGCCCTTTCTTCGTGTTCTCCTTTTTTCTCCATTTCGCCCTTCGGTTTTGAAACCATACCTAAACATTTAAAAAAATACATTAATTTTCATGCCATTAAGATAATGTCAATTATGAAATAGACCTATATATAAAAACATATTCCTTCTTTTAAACATAGTATAGATTATATTTATGTAGGCCTAATAGATTATTAATTTACATATTCACTTATAGGCTATGTAGGCCCTATACACTTAGGCTATACCTTATACATACTTACATATATATATATATATATATATATATATATATATATATATATATATATATTAGTAGGCTATATAACATTATAATATGCAATACAACACAATAGTTACATATTGTGTTATAGAAATTGTATTTTCTTTTTTGTTGTTTATGAAATAGGCTACTAAAAATAGAAAACATTTTGCTAAAGTGTGCGTTGCCAGTGTGTTTATAGAATGTTATTGGCTATATTTAGGATTGAATAGTTTGCCTATTATAAGTGTGAGATTGTTATAATAAATTGAAAATAGGCCTATAGGCTATCTATAAAATGAAGAAAAAAAAACGCAATTATCCAAACAACACAATTTTATAATAATGTTTTGGTGAAAATGTACCATCGTGAATAATGTTCTAAAAGTAGGCCGCATTCTTAACATATAGGCTATATGAATTCGACATTACGCTCCATACATTTTTTTAGGCAAGGAGTTTTGATAAATAGGCCAAATGTTTGATTCGATTATTTCAGACCAAAATAATGATAACAAACGTACGCCTAACGGGCTATTTTGCGTAGCGAAATCGGAACAGAGCAATGTCTTCTGATCACAAACCTCCATCACATTAAATTGAGTAATATTTAATAAGAATTGTGAACAATCATTCATGTAGCCTATCTTTTCAACCGATAGCCTATAACAAAATAAAGCATATTACCCGACTTTAGGCTATATAAAAAAATATTTTATTTATCTATCTTAGTTCAAGTCGTCTCTTGATTTATTTATTTCTGCTAACAGTGGGGCCTACTGTATAGTCTACAAAATACATTATAACAACAACAAAAGACTATTTCGTCCACAAAAATACTTGCCGTTTTTTAAATAATTTAAACTTTAAAAAAAGGTTACTTTACCTTAATGAAGGTAAATTGAAAACAGAAGCATTTTCAAAATGTTGACATTCCGTGTTTTGTACAAAAACATTGAAGGGAGAGAAAGATTAGGCTACCAGAAGAACTAAATAAAAAAAATAATAAAAAAGAGACGTTTATTCATAAAACCGAATGTGTTCACGTCTTTTGAATTGATCTGTTTCATAACGGCACACAAGACATGAAAGATAAATTCAGTGTATTTACCTGCACCCTCGATTCTATCAAATCCAATCTCAGTGCAAGTGCTTCCCTCATGAACACATCTGGGTAGTGACTTTCATTAAAAGCCTTCTCTAATTCTTCCAGCTGCCAGCCAGTGAAATTGGTACGAGTTCGTCTTCTTTTACAACCCGGACTATCCTTCTCTGGGTCCCCCGAATCTATGTGAGAAACAATAAATTAGCATCGCTTGTAACTTGCACAGTTTTGTCCACCAAAACAGTGGGCCCACTAAAATTCTTCGGAGTGTTTATTTTCTGAATTAATGTGTGAGAAAGCATAGCGAGAAAAATGAAATCCATCAGTTTTCTTTTCTCGGCAAAGCAACAATAGCAAGAAAATAATACGGAGAGAGTACGGAAGTATAGGCTACGTGCTGTCAATAATTTTGTAAAATATTTTATATTAGCCTCTCTTCCTTATTAAAGTCAGTCTGCCGTAATTCCAATAAACTGCATGGTGAGAGAACCCTTTGTTTTGTTTCCCTGGGTTATTCTTCAAAGCTTTATGGGGGAGAAGAAAAAAAATCTTTGTTTTACAACATGACAAAAACACGCTTTCCTTCTTCCACCAAAGTCCCTCATGCCAGTTTAGGACAAGTGTCTGTTTGCTTACCTGTCAGTTTGTACTGTTGGTTATCTCCATTCATTCCGCAGCCAGACGACAAGAGATGGTTAGAATTCACAACAGAAGCCGCGCACGAGCCGTTAAGTAATCCGTCTATTGAGAAAGGAACCGCGGCCGTGGATTGAAGTTGATGACCGGCTAATTCGTACACATGATGGTGGCTTAGATGGTACGGGAAGCCCACCATCCCACCGAGCGAGCCTCCGAACTGGGCATGAGGTGGATCCAGTATCCTGCTGTCCATCATCTCCCAGGCAAAAGGAAACGACGTCTGGTGGTTGGTGATGTGAATTTAAAAAACATGCAGCGAGAGTGGCCAGCGAGGAGGGGACATGATGTGGAGAGTAGGATGAGCTGTTCTTTATCAACACGAAGCTTCCAATAATTAGCTTAGGCTCTGGGAATTTGAGACCAATGAGAAGCGTTAATCGGCGCTGACGTCAGAGACGTAGTCTGAAAACGCTTTCCATATCGATTGCTAATTAAACCTGACATCCACCTCAATAAACAATATCAGAGCTGTCACAACAAGACAGGAGGGCTTTGATAAGAACTACATCACGACTACACAGGGGGCCTTAGAGGGAGAGCGATCAGATTTGATACACAGTTAAACGCTAAATAGACACTGAAATCTCACCTCGGACTGCAGCCACACAGATCGTCGGATTCATCACCGTTTGAGACAATGTCCCTCTATTCATTTCGAATCTTTTGCACACACAGACAAGCACACACACAAAAGAAAATAAAACGAGGGGGGAAACAAACACAACCGTACTGATTCGTCAAGTCGAAATGTTGCCATGTGAACAGGTAAGATTGCTAGTGCAATGCTGACAAATTGACCGACCCACTATAGCCTATTTATTTATGTGGCGATTTTATAGGCAACTTGTCACAAGTTAATCCGAATATATTCGTCAAACAGAGCTGTCAAATTTAATTCCGAACTACAACAAAAAGCGTCACGAGTCTAACACAGTGCTTTAAAAAAAAAAAAAAGGCTGAAAATCACGTGAACCTACTCATTTGATATGTCGGAGGAATAAATTAACTTTTAATTACACGATAGCTAATTAGAAGGCACTCGACATTTAACAGAAAATTAGATATATTTCCCCTGCCATAGCACTCCTGTGTAATTAATGTCATTTAAACAACTGATGTAGCTACAAATTGCGCGCGGTTTATTTGTGGTCATTGTGTAGCCTACTATATAATATCATGCATGTTTTAACTTACAACATTTGCTACACCTCTGAAACAATATTGGTTTATTAATGTAAGCAGCTCTCCCATGAGTATTAATTAATATTTTATTGCAACCCGACAGTGTGCCATTAAGAAAAAAAAAGAAAAAAAAACAACAGTGAGAAAGTAAATAATAATGATTTAGTCTATCATCATTTTATATTCTGAATTAAATTAAGGTCAGGTAGCATAAGGTTGGGTGCACCTTAATCTAACATTATCATTAAGCAATCTTGCATTATGTATAGCATATATATATATATATATATATATATATATATATATATATATATATGTGATATAGCCTACACATACACACAATAATTTATGTAGGCCTAAGTGAACTTTGTTTTTGAGAATGGTGATCAATCCCACCGCTTTAAGAGCGGTCCATCCTTTCCCCCATCTCATTACAGAAAATTAATTCGAGTTTATTTGGCCAATGTCTGGAGTTGTCATAATGTTAATCGGAGTTGAAATTTTGCTCCCCACTCATTCCCTGACCCTTGGCTCTCGGATTGGCGTGTTGTAATAACCCGAATCTTTCAACAGAGGCCCTGATAATTGTTACCTTATTAGCATGCAAATTGTTTAATTAATATTATTATGAGGAACTATATAATCCGTTCGTCTCTTGACCTCGAGCCCAAATAGCACCCCTCTGCATTTCAATGTTTAAATTTTAATGAACCCTTTAAAAATGTCTCAAGATCTAGCCTTTTATCCCTCTGTCTCACAAAAACTGCTTTTAGAAGTTTAAGGAATCTTTGAATGTTATTTTCTTTGTGCCTTAAACTTATTTTTTATCATACTGTACACAAGTATGAATAATTCGGTTTATTCAGATCTCCTTTTGAACATCAGAATTCTATAATTGCAGCTTTGACAGTTCAGGGCGCGGTCCCGTCCTGGCGCGATCTTAGCTCAATGAAAAGCAGCCCTTGACACGCGTTCCCGGGAGACATTGCATTTAAATCCGTTTTTCTACAACCAAGTGCCATTGTCAGATCCTAGCTTTAATTAACCCTATAATAAGACGAACACGACTTGCTTTCAGGGCCGTTGTTAGACTGTCTGATTTGCCATTTATTTGGATTCTGCAGTTTCATTCACAAATTAGGCAAAGGGGCACATTTATAAATAATGTCTTAGATTGACAATAGACAAATGTAACATTATTGTGTATAGGCTACTGGACATCTAATTTGGTTTATTACACATGCACGTTTATCCATTCTCAATTAATCACAAGGTGTTTACCTCTTTATTTATTAGATTTCAGTCATCTTAAAGCCAAAACAATCTATTAGTTGTATGCAGTACAATGTCATGGCGTAGTGCAAAATGCATGTAACTCTCTAAACACCTTAATGATAGACATTTTTTAATAATCACGCATGCCTGGATGGCTTATCCAAAGTCCACAAATTGATTAGATCAACTCTCAAAGGACTGGACCCTGCATCCACAAAACAAACACACATGCACCAGAAGGCTATATCACCTATTGCACCCATTAGTTCACCTATGCCTGGAACCATTAAACAGGGCATAGGCTATCTTAAAATCTCAACAACTGTACTCAAGATGTCTTCTAATTAGCAGGTGGAATATCAGTTACAGGAAGTTATCTGTACTCAAAGGGACGTACTGAAGCGTACACCTGAGCAGAAGAACCCACCCAAAGCTACCCTTGAAGCCATGCCTCTGGCCAAATATGAGCATGTGCAATCAAGTGGACGTCACTGACCCCATTAACAGCAGGTGTTCAGATGTAACGCCTAACCAAACAAACTAATCGAAGCGCCCATCCAACACTGCCGCCCGCATCACTAACATTACATAAAATCAAATTCATTTTTAATTAGGCTAGCAAATTAATACGCAACAGCTGAGGAGTTTAATTACTCAATTAACTTCACGCGCGTTAATTTTTAACTATCTAAATTAAGTTGCACATTATTCGATTTGATGATAATTATAGAATTAAATCTAAATTAATTGTTGTGGATGATTTGATACGACGAGATGCCGCTCCAATTAAAGCAAAAAGACGTGGTGCTGTTTTAAACCAAATCCTTTGATTCGATTTTAGCAGGCAGGAAACGCTGTTTCCAAATTTTCCTCTGATCACGAAATTTTCCCCCCTCTTCTTAATCCCTACAATTAAAAGTTTCCTCCATCTAATTATCTGTAATTGTGCTGCTGTCAAAGTAGAATGGAGAAGTGAAAGCGATTGATTTGGACTTTTAATTCACTTCATTTCTGATAGAAGGGAAAGTAATTCCCTTCAAATTACCTCATTCAATCCTGACACCCTAATACCCTTCAAAATCTTTTTACTCACCGCATTTATATATTAAAAAGGAATCTAAAATGAGTGCGGCCTCCTAATAATAATAACCAAACTTCCATTAGAATAATAATTTCATTTCAATTAAAACTGACTTATCACCTTTGCTAAAACGTGCTTAATATGCCGAAAATTATCAATGCTTGAAGGAGCCCAAACTGGGGAGTCTAATTGTAATCAGCAAATCAGAGGTGCTTGTCGCTCCCGTGCCATCGCAGTGAGGCAGTTCGGAAATAGAACTAATTTACTCAACTCCCCCGGGAAATCCGCTCAACAGATTAACATTTTCAAAATATAGTAATGATATAATTTGAGAAATGGTGACGCCAATTTGTGAGAAGCCTTTGTGCAGAATCATTTGCATTTTTTTTTCCACCGCCTGCATTTTTCCCGTTAATTACAGCTTCCACAGATGAAGGGTGTGCAGTTTGACTCATTGCTTATTATTCAACTTCAATCTAGTAATATAACACAACGGGGAAAGAAAATAACCAAATCTTCATCCTAACCCCATTTAATTCCTGAAGTGTCTCGGAACTTGAATGCGAAGAGACAACTGTCTCCCTTAAGAACCGAAAGTGGCTAACTACTGGCGTGTGTGCGCGCGCGGCGCTATGGCGCGGTCTGTCACGTGAATAATTCCCCCCAAAATTGAAGGAGGACATGCTTGTCATGAACTTGGCCTATATGGGCAACTGGGCCTAAAGAAAGAACCAATCTAGACATCACCCCGTTAACTCGAAATGTATTTGACACCAAATAGGCCTAGGCCTATACATCACCATGTTATATAAGTCCGGCCTGCCCTGATCGTACTACACCTCTCCAGTGTGAGCCAGCAATGGTTAAACGTTTCTTTTGTTAAGATTTGGCTGTCCGTTAATCTCCTGCCAGGTCGGTAGCTCACGTTGTAGGGATCTGAGGCACGGAGAGCGTTAACTATTATCCACAGCCTGGCCATCTGCTGCTGTAGAAAATTCAAAGCCCAGGAGATCTGCATATATCCACATCGTAAACGAGGAAAGATGTTTTAATTAAGAGAAATCAGGTTAACTTAGCGCTAATTAACAAGCTATCTTCTTAATGAATTGTGTGTGCTGTTCTCTTTCTATGAAGCGAATAGGACATATTTCATTTCCAAAAACCAGTCCCCACTGCACCATCCATGAAAGGTGCATTATGCTCACCCGTTTATTAGGCCTCCTAAAATGTACACTACTAGTTTAATCATCGTCAGCGACTAGTCACATCAAGTCACTTTTAAACATGCGTCGTGCTTAATTGAAAAAAGTTATATTGCTCATTAATGAGCTTGTGTCTTTTTAATTACCACTCTTCAAAGACAATTTAGTCAGAAATCGAATACATGAGCGCCATCACGCGGTGGTCCGTTTTCAATATAGGCCTAGCATTAGTATATTTTACCTTTTTCACCAAGCAAAATAACTGTTTCCATGCTATTCAAGCTATAACAAGTCATTATACCCGTATTAAAGTCACGTTTATTTCGTTTTTTCATGCCATGATGATCTTCTATTAACATCCTAAATGGTCCTGACATTTCGTTTCCTGCATACCCCACCCCATCTGTTCACTTTATCGTCTCTTAATTCGAGTTCTATATTCATTGTCTCTGACACGTTTATTGACGCCTCCTTTACATTCACCCTCCCTCTAATTTTACTCGATAACCCTGAGCCGCCTACTCTTCTGGCCCATTAACTTATTGAGAAGATCTGCTTAAACAAAAAGCTGAAAGGCGATACTCGGCGTTAACAAGTCGCGCTGTCACTTTTGTCAAGCCAGCCGACTTGGCGCATGTTTGCAGCCTCCCTTTCAGCCGTGAACCTATACGGGGGGGGGGGGAATTAAAATGCTTTTATTTTCTTGAAACTCAGCAGCAAAAAAAAGAAGAAGCCTATTTGTATAATAGCCTACATAACATGATTTTATAATTAAGAATAATATTTTATTTTAATAATTTATTTTATGAATGTATTGTACATATATTCAAAACAATAACAACAACTTTTATTATTATTATTATTATTATTATTATTATAGTAGTAGTAGTAGTAGTACCATGTAAAAAATTATATATGATCAATAAGTTTTACATTTTACATGTTTTACATTTACATGTTTTACATAACTTATTTAATACGTTTTTATTTAAGTTTCTATTTTTAGGCATAAAAGGCATTGCTTACAGTCACTCAAAGTTACTGTCATGTTTTAAGTACAAACAACTTAGATATTGAAGTAATTTCAACTTAAATTACATTAAACTGAATTTAACAAATAGTTGAATCTTGTATAACTTAAAGTTAGCAATGTAAAAACATGTCATAACTTATCGATCATATAATTGTTTACAGTGTATATGGCTATATAGATAATAAATCTATACCTGGGTCTGCTGAGAAGTATGTGTCCTATCAAATGTTCAGTTTTCAGTCATATACTTTATTTTATCTTAAAATAAAGGTTATTCAAAAGTTCACAAAAAAACAAAACAAAACAAAACTTCTTATACCAAAAACTATTTTTGTCTTGGGTTCATGAGTTGCTAATGCTATATATATATATATATATATATATATATATATAAATCCCTCTTCAAAGCATACCATTTCTTAAAATAACAACATTCTAGTTTCAAAGAAGCTTTAAAGAACCTATTCTCTATCAGAACCTTTTAGGGGTTCCCATTATAGCATCATTTTATGGATTTAGATTTAATTAATTAAGCTTTAATTAATTTTTAATTTTAATTAAATGTTATGATTTACACAGCTTGTAAATATAATTAATTACTAATGTTTTTTAAATAACCTGTTAAACATGAAAGTATCATCCAATCATTAAGACATTTCTGGGTTCCTTAAAACTGAGTCACCCTAGAGTTCTATAGAACCCCATTGAAGCTTTTTTTAAGAGTGTGAAAACCCTTCTAACTGGAACCTTTATTTTTAAAAGTGTTTAACATCTTAGCACAAACTTTAGGTAAATTAGACCTTTTTTGTGTAGAGCTTTTGCAGGCATTTAGACTAACAGTGCACGGGCTAAAATGTACACATCCAAACCTGCTTTCCAATTCTTAATAAGAAATACTGATATGCCCAATCACAAAAGCTTAACAAGCCTTCAGATGCAATGGTTTATTACGCGCAATTATCATTCAGACAGCCTATCAAAATTCAATCATGCATAAAGGGATTATTAACCAAGAATAATACTATCTCATAATAGAAAATACGTTGGATTGCTTCCCTTCAATTTGTCGTGGCATAATTACTATCCAATTTAGAGTCACTGCCTAGCTTATATTTCTGGATGCGCTCAACTGAATGTAAGGACAAAACAAAGAAAGACTTATTTGTTTATAGGACTCAAGGAGTTGGTCACCGCTGGGTCACTGGAAATACTTCAGTGCAAAGAAAGTTTGATCATGTACTTTTAAAATAACCAAATGTCAGTAAAAAAATTTAAAAAAATAAAAAAAATTATATATATATATGATCATAACATGTTATTACAACATATGTTTTTTTTATGTCTCATCAAAATAAGTTAGTAATTTTCTACGTTTTTTTTATAAGTTATACAAGATTCAACTCAGTTTAATGCAGTTTAAGTTGAAATGACTTAAACATCCAAGTTGATTGTACTTAATTTAAGGCAGCAACTTTTTTTACATTGTGGCTGTGTGAATTCATTATAAGACTCAATTGCTTTTTGCTTAATTGCTTACTGTCAGTATAACTTTGCAGCAACATCTTCAGGACAACAGAGACCACCACCTATAAGAATTTTTATATATAATGTTTGCATTGTGTCCCTCTGAATCTCACACCAAGGAGCCTATGAGGATTTTAGTGCTCAGCATAGAAAAGTGTAGTTACATTTCAGCAGGAAACCCCCGCAGTTTAGAAGGTGTGAATGTGCGTATGAGGCATGGAATGTCAAACACACCTTTTAAAAAAAGTGAAATGCTTTGCAAGTACTGGACACCTGGGAAATTTGTGACACCGCTGACAGGGCGAGTGAGAAACGGTGATGAGCGGCCCCTAAACAAAAGCGGTTATGATGCTATTTGACAGACGCTGTCACCGCACAGAGAAATGGAGGCTGACCTAGGGAGACATTTTGGCTGAAAGCCATAGCACATTTGTAGGTGTAAACGTTTGCTCTTGCAAAGAAGGGTTAATAAGCGGATATGAAATTATTGCAATCATTTTACTATTCAAGCAGACAGAGTTTCAGCGACGTAAAGGAATCCCGATGATGAAGCAGGTGTTCTCCGAGAGGTGCCATCTGGCAGCAAAATTAGCAGCTTATGAGCCAGGTGCTCTTGTACCAGGGAAGAATCGGAGATGAGCTCCGAAGTGATCTTTTACACGGGCCTCCAGGAGCATGACTGAGCACTGTTGCATAATGAGAGGCGACGACTGGGTGCTCTTTGTTTTGGATTATTTAAACGCGAGGGTGTTTATGCGTGTTGTGTAAACCTATTCTGCAAATATAGGAATTTCAGATCTTTAAATTGGATCATTGCTTGAGTGATCAATAGCCTAATTAACCTGTTCGAGATTATTGAGGGTTTCAGAATCCATGTGTTTTCACAGCCTGAACATTAGCTGTTAATCTTCTTGACTGCATTGCTTTTTCACGCTCTTTTAAACGAATAGTTCAACTTCAAATGAAAATTCTGGCATCATTTACTCACCCGTCTTTTGAAGAGCATTGGACCCCACTGACTTTTACTATATGAAGAAAAAACAGACATTCCTCAAAATATCTTTGTTTAAAGAATTAAAGTCCTGTAGGTGTGGATCATGAGGGTTAGTGAATGATAACAGAATTTTTATTTTAGTTTTTTTTTCAGATTCTGAAACATAATACTAAATAATGCCCTTTTTTGATTTAATGATATCTGGCTATACAGTAGGCTAGTCATTAATTTAAAAGAAAAAAGAACTCTAATATTGACAGTTTCACCCCTGCATTACTCTATAGCATAATTTGATAGTAAAATTGAAACCAGATTATGTATACATTTACATTTATAACTAAAAAGCATTTAAAGTATAACATGTTGTAGGTCCCACTCAATCATTATAAGAAAACAACATTACTGCCACCTTGTGGTGAAAAGATGCAGGGCATACACACACATAAAAATCAAAAAATCAAAACACAGGATATTTTCCTTTTCCAGCTTGTGGTGTTCCATTAAAGAATATTGTTTTTCTTAATGATTGCTATTGTCTATGTTGTCTTCAAGACCAAATATATTGTCATAGCAAGTAATGCTTAAGTCTCTTACTAACTTTTCTGATGGTAATTTCTTCTCTTTTGTTACAGGAATTATTAGAACAAAACAGATCTGCAGCAACAAGGTCCCCTTTTCTAACACCTCTTCTCCAAGCCGTCAAAATTCTGACAGCTGATCCCGGTCCCGAGTCCTCCTATGGTCCTGCAAGAGTCAAAAGGAGAGAACACAGCCTTTATTACTCAGCAAGGGATGACACCATAGACTGGATGACACATGCAGCCACAATGTTCCAGAGTCATTTCCAGCACTGTCATTGTGACATTTACCTTTCCAGCACTCTCCAGAGAGAATAGCCACCTTCTGATAATTTAATATTTCTTATGATAAAAATTTTTTTGTGTGAACATTTTGAGATTGAGATATATAGCCTATGAAATGATTTTCTATTTCTTGATGGTAACAGTATGATTAAAATATAATATCCGAATGAAATTCAAGGAAAATTAGTCTTTTTAGTCACAGTGCATAAACTACGTTGTTAATGTCATATCAAATAGTTTGATCATCTATGTACACTTTTTAAAAATATATAATATAATAATAATAATAATAATTTTTATTATTATTATTATTATATGCATCCATATTCAGTTTTCAGTTATATTCTTCTTCTTTTTTCTCTCTTACGAAAAAAAATAATAAAATAGCCTACTACAGCGCACAATATAAAATGTTTCGTCTTTTGTTCAAATAATATTCGAGATCGCCATGGTAGTGATTTGTTTTTACGTTTTACTAAGAAAAATTGCTGAATCACGTCCTCTTGTGGTATTTTCTGGAAATCTCCAGCAATAACGTGATTACGTCAGCCAGAGCGTGACAAGTCAGGGCGTGTTGGTAAAAGCCGCCGGAAGCCAGAAACCCAGAAACGATAAGGAACTCTTAAAACCGCAGTACCGGAAGCACATTTCTGCCAAGCTCCTTTCCACTCGTAAAAGTCCTATAAAATGCCAGTGGAAGCTAATGTGTTATTTTTTCCTCGTGGTATAAAATAACAACGCAGATTAGTTATTTGAGCCAAAAATTTCATTTTAGTTTTTTAAGAGAACAAAGACTCCCTTGTTCCCTTGTTTGGCATCATATAGGCCTACAGCATTGGGAACGTCGGTCCTGGAGGGCCGCTGTCCTGCAGAGTTTAGCTCCAAGTCAACCCTGATATAAAAATGCACCTGGATGTAACCTAGTGATCCTGAAGACATTATTCATGAACTTAGATTATTTGATATCCCTTAGTATGGAAGAGAAGCAAATGCCCATGCATTGATTTTAATTGGAAGATGGGATTGCACAATGAAAAGCAATGTAACGTTAGTAAGTGTATTGCATGATCTAACATTGTAGGCAAACGCATTTTTCCATTCCACTGGATACTTTTCAATATAAACACGCGCTAGACAGACGCCTTTAACCGTTGCGATCGCGTCTCGAGTTGCACATGACAATTATTGAGCAGAGTTTAAGTTAAAATAATTAATCTCGTTAGCCTACTAATTAAAAAAGACATTTACGATTTTTGTTTCACTAACCCGCGTCTTGCGCTTTTAATAGCAAAAAAACGTGTGAACCGCCTTACTATAATAACTAATGACTGCATTGTATGCTATCATAATATCGTTGTGTATGATAGCAGCAACGATAAAGGGCTATCCAAGAAAGTAGAAATAAACAACTTACCTGCTGGTTTGGGACACCCAGCCATAAACTGCAGAATAGTGTATAAACCTTGACTTACTTTACTTTACTTTTATTTTGAAAATGCAATTCCCTGTTGCTGCCAGATTCATACCTCCAGCGATGACATCTCAAAAACCCGCAGACGACTAGAAAAACGCCAAACAAACTGACTGTGCTTGTTCGAGGCGAAAGGCTTTAGAAAGGACTGGAGGATATCAAAATAAGTGGATTTCTTTACAATTTTGGTAAGATACATATTTACAGTCACGCCAAGTGAAATATCTTGATTAAAAATAACGTTTTTAACGTAAAACAAACAACAACCAGATATTGTTTTTTTCTGTAACGTTATGACGTTAGCTAGGTGTTATTTAAGTTACGTCGCGCGATTTTGACTTAAAATTTATTAACGGGAGTTTTATTTCACCTTTCCCGTTTCGATCTTTAACTAAATTATGTTGTCTAACGTTAGCTTATTGAATCTCATTTTAATAACACTTAAGTTATTCGTAAACGTTAATTGTTTATAATAAATAAGTAACGTTAACGTTAGTTGAGAGAAGTAGTATTGAGATGTTTCTAATCCTGTATGATTCAGCATTAGTGTATCGTCGCTCAAAGTGAAGGCGCTTCCAGATACACAACAGTTACGTAATGGCGTTAGCTTATCGTGCTAAACAGGATGGATCACCTCAACTCTTTGACAGGCCTTCTTCGGCATTTAAAGCCTGTTTTACTCTTTAGGGTGATTCATGATGTTTGTATTGGCAGCTTGATTGATTGGTATGACAACAGGTCACTGTCGGTCTAGGTGATGGTTTAATTTCCTGTTTCCAGTCCAGCAGCTGAAGGCTTTTCACCGCTGTGCCATGGAGTTTCCTGATCTCGGGGAGCACTGCTCAGAGAAGACCTGCAAACGTCTCGGTATGTGTTTTCTCTCAGAATAAACACTGTGACAGTGTCCATATATAGCAGGCCTCAACAGTAAAGGCTTAAGTTAGTAACGTTAGTCTTATTGGCCTGGTCTGACTTGTTACTTTGCCTGTCAACATTTTCACTGGCCTCAGAAATTACATACTATTTTTTAAGAATACAGTATCTTTCAAATGTTTGGGGTCAGATTGTTTATTTGGAAGATTGATTAATGTTTTTTTTTTTTTCAGAAAGGACAAATTAAGTTGTTGACAGACATTTATAATGTTACAAAAGATAGCCTATCACTTTAAAATAAATGCTGTTCTTTTGAACTCTCTATTCATCAAAGAATCCTGAATAAAATGTTTAAAGATTTACACAAATATTAAGCTGCACAATTCATTCTAATATCATTCATAATATGAATAAAGAAATGTTTTAGCAGCAAATCATAAAATTAAAATGATTTCTGAAGAATCATGTGACACTGAAGTCTTTGTCATTACAAGAATAAATTCCATTGTCCAGTAAGTGCAGCCTTGGTGAGGCAGAGCAGAATAGACTTTTTTTATTATTTTTTTATTTTTAAACAGACCCCAAACTTTTCATTTATAAATAGGGCTACATTTATTTAGCAAAAAAACCATTATATAACCTTTAGTAATAGCTTTTTATTTGGCAATAATAGTTGAAACTTGTACAGCTATAGACTCCATGACAGCTTTGTAAATAATAATGTAAACCAGACAGAGTGATAATGCTCATTAGCCTGCTTATTACTTATAAACTGTCTACCAAATAAATAAATAAATGAACATGAATGTTGAGGGTTTCTGGATGAGCGGACAGTTATACAGTGTTGCTTTGGGCGTTGGCCATTTTCTGAAGTACTGTGATTGACCAATCAGAATTGGAGAGCATGGAATAAAAAATCCTGTATACATTATGGCATTCCGGGCAAAAATTGTTGAACATTTTAAACCGGTTTTTAACTAATTCTTCTAAGCCTATGAAAAGTCAGTCTCGCTGTTTCTACCATTAGGCCATCCTTATTATTGAGTCCCGTGGAGCATGTGAATTATTAATGTTTGTATATGGACTTACTTTACATAGTGAATGGCAAATATGTTAAGTTACATTAGGTGTGGCATTTCCTCATTTCTGACCTTGTTTATAACCACAAAATCTAGTCATGTGATAAACTAGTATGTCAGCCGGGTCAATTAATTGTGCAGTATTCAGTCAAGTTGATCAAAAACATTGCATGATAATTGTACCCTTATTTATGTGTAGTTTCAGCAATTAGTTATATTATTTGCCATAGATTATTTACACACACTTGAACAGCCATCATTGACTAAAAAACCCATATAGGTCACTAAGAAGGTTTATAACATTGCTGTGCTCTTAGTGATTCAGCGTTAGTTGATGTAAAACACTTTTTTTTGGTCTTTTCATAATGTCCTGTGTGTACACTACAGATTTTCTTCCTATGAAATGTGATGCCTGTGAAGAAATTTTCTGCAAAGACCACATAACTTATGCAAATCACAAGTGCACTTCATCATATAAGAAGGTGTGTATAATTGTCTAATGAATAATAATCTTTCCTCATTGTATATTCAACTAATGCTTAAAACATACAGGTTGTGGCTGATACATGTTTGTTTTCTTGTGCAGGATGTCCAGGTTCCTGTGTGTCCGTTGTGCAACACCCCCATTCCCATTAGAAGAGGGGAAATGCCAGACATCAAAGTTGGGGAACACATAGACAGAGACTGCAAATCTGACCCTGCTCAGAGGAAACGAAAGGTAGCACGAAAGCAAAAAGTCAAGTCAAGTCACCTTTATTTATATAGTGCTTTATGCTATATAGATTGTTTCAAAGCAGCTTTACAGTGATAATAGGAAAATATTGCATTCCTGCTGTTGTTCAGCTGAAATCAGTGTTGATTCAGTTCCGTTGTAAAGATGATCAATTATTACATTTAGTTCATTTATTCTATAAAGCAGTTTTGAAGAAAAAAAAGCCGTCATCCAGGTCAGTTCTCATACTACAGCGTCAGTACAGTCAGATCAATAATATTGTTGAATATTAAGTGTCCCCAACTAAGTAAGCCAGAGGCAACAGTGGCAAGGAAACCAAACTCCATCAGATGACAGAATGTTTGGAGAAACCACGTTCAGTCGGGGTGCCAGTTCTCCACTGGCCATGATTCAGGCTGCATCACAAGTCGGTATTCAGATCGGAATCGGTAGCATTCAAATATTCATCCAGTTCCTTTTGCTTGAAGATCGGATTCATCAGACCGGTATGGAGCAGAAGCTGGTCATAGGTCTGTGCGGTGGACCTGTCTGGTTCTTGTGGTCTTTGTTCTCTTCTAAGACAGTTGAAAAGTAAGCAGATCTAGCAGCTTTGAAAGCCTTTCTTTATGCAGTAACACTTTCCTTCCACAAAATGCAAAATACCTCTAGTTTAGTTTTCTTCCAGCTGCGCTCCATTTTTCAGGTGTTTGTGCTTGGAGCAACTGTTTCTAAAGTGCTGGAAAAGAGAGTGCCAATAGTTTCTGTTGCAACATCCAGTTCTTCTAAGCAAACTGGAATGCAGAGGAGTAGAAACTGATCAGGAAGATTATTTATAAAGCCATCTTTATTGGTAGAAGTGATTGTTCTCCCATATTTGTAACAGGGAATTGGTTCCGCAGCCTTGGCTAAATGTAGTATACACGAGACTAGATAATGATCTGAGATGTCATTGCTGTAAAGTATGATAACGACAATAAGTGGGTCCTGACACGTGTTGTCTAACTCCAATAGAGTTTAGAATGTCTGTAAATGACAATCCCAGTTCATCTTTTTCATTATCTACATGTTTATTAAAATCACCAACAGTTAAAACTTTGTCTGCAGCCTGTACTAATTCCATTAGAAAATCATCAAATTCTTTGATAAAATCTTATTTATATGGTGGCCTTTATACAGTAGCCAGAACAAATGTCAAATGGGATTTACCACTTAACACTGGATAATGTTACATAAAGCACCATCACTTCAAAAGAATAATCATCCGAGTAATACTGGAAATACAACAAAAAATTACAGCAACAGGAAAAAGAGAGAAAAATATGTCTCAGCAAAATCTATACTGACCTGATTGTTTCTTCCCCCAACAGATCTTTACAAATAAATGCTCCAAGGGCGGCTGTAAGCAGAAGGAAATGATTCGGGTGACATGTGACCAGTGTCACTTGAACTACTGTCTCAAACATAGACATCCACTCGACCATGACTGCAAGACTGACAGCAAGCCAGTCTCCAAAACAGGGTAAGTATAGTAGTTTATTTTTTAATAAGTTATGCTTTCTGGAGGGCTAGTACACTAGTTATAGTGTTGTTGTTTTTTAGGCATGCTGCTTTATTGAGGGCTCAAGCCTCCTCTTCTAGTAACTCTGGGGCATCATCCACTAGAGGGAGCTCTAGGACCATGTCTAATGGAGTAACTGGAAACACTAGACCTCAGAGCAGCAGGTAAGCATTTTAGTTGTAAGCGATGCCCTCAGAAATGTCAAGTGAATATACACTAATGTTCAGAAGTTTGTGGTTGGTAGATGTTTTTGAAAAAATGTCTGTTTTGCTTACCAAGGCAAAAATACAGTAAAAGTGTGAAATATTACAATTTCACACACACACACACACAAAAAAAACATTGTTCTATTTAAATATAGTTTAAGATGTAATGTATTCCTGTGATGGCAAAGCTGAATTTTCAGCATATTTATTCCAGTCTTCAGTTAGTGTCACATGGGCACTCGCTGCTGCATAAGCCGTCACATGGTAGAAATGTCCAAACACAAATGAGCCATTTCTTTGTTGTTCATTGTTTACACTAGAAAAGGTGAAAAACCGTATTACATTAAATATACAATATGCAAATTTTTTCTCCGCTAGGGGGTCGCTAACCTCTTACAATAACAAAGGTGTAGGTTTATGACGCAGTGACAAGCTGAATGATGGTACTTGCTGTCAAGCTGATGGATCTAATAATGTTTATGGATGAGTGAAAACGTTCATGTTTTTTAACATTACAGTGGTATGAAGCAGGTCGCGATTGTTAATAAGAGACACATATCACACGCGAGTCCCGCGGATATAAAGGAATGAGGACATTTCATTCTACCTAATACACGCAAGTGCTGAATTACTACTCAAAGGTCAGTTTATTTGAGGAATTAAACTTGTGAGGGAACGCAGCGCTGTTCCACTTGGTCTAACGTTAACTGTTACACTATACTAAACAGCATTATGATGTTATTCTATGTGTTAGTTCTTTTCTAAATGAAACTAGCAGTAACGTTAAACTAGATCAACATTAGAATAACATACTGATCATATTCTAACATTTCATCATGTTGAGCTATATAACATTGATTGGTTTTATGCACATTTGCTCACCTGTCTAATAAATTATGTGCAAGATTATGTGTCTCGTGAAGGTCTGTCAAGTCCAAGTTAGTCGCGGACGTGGAGCTCTCGGCATCTCGAAAGATGTTGATCTTCGTTTTAGTCCTCTTTTTTGTCTCAAAGTCTGCTTGCCATGGTCCATAGTGTTTGACCAAAACAACAACAGCGTGAGCCTCCTGCTAGGCATAACACAGTTGTCCACATCTGTCGCCGTGGTTACTATGGCAGTACGAGCGGAAACCATAGACTGAAACCGAGGGTAACGCAGATATGACGCCATTGACTGGCGACTCCCAGCTCACCCCTGCTCACACGCCCCGTTTCCTTGGTTAAAATCGCAATTTTCTCATGATTTAAAAATAGTTGGAAACATTTGGAATATTGTAAGTAATCAACTTAACAAAATATATAACACTGGCCTTGCGATTTGGGGATATTTTAATGCAAAAATGTTGCATATTGTGCCTTTAAGTTTTCTCCCTGAATAAATGCGAGTCACTATGGCTTTTCTATAACTATAACTACAATGGTGACATTTTTCACAATCACGATAGAAAACATGAATAGTATCTTTGATGAATGTAAAGTGTAAAAGAACAGCATTTAATTGAAATGCAAATCATTTGTGATATTATAAATTCACTTTTGATCAGTTGAATATGTTTTTGCTCATTAAAATGACTTTAAAAGTGTCTTACTGATCCCAAACTTTTGAACGGCAATTGAAATGACACGTTTTGCGTGTTTTCTCAGGTACTAATTACTGTCTGTTGCCCCTTAGTACACTATGGACATCTCCTGCATCTCCACCCATGGTGTCTCCCACCGCACAGAATGTAATTCCCTCATCAGTGTCATATCAAGGCGGGCTGGTGAGTTTGCTCATTTTGAGAGAGTTTAAAGGTTTACAGTGTTTTTAAAAGTCTATGAGTGTCTTTGAACCATGCATTGTTGTTTTATTTCACAGACGGAGGAGCAGGCCCTCCAGAGAGCATTAGAAATGTCACTGGCTGAATCTGCTCGAACAAGCCAGCCTACTCTTAGGTATTTCTGAACTCTTCTGGCCTAACAATAAACATATAGACTTTTAAAATGACTATTGTTAAACAGATCAGATTAAATGATTCCATTAAAGGGCCCCTATCATGGATTTTTTTAAAGTTTCCTAATGTTGTTTTGGAGTCTCCTACAACAGGTTTACATGCATCAAACGTCAAAAAACTGTTTCATTTTCTCATAATATACGTTTGTACATCACCAGATTTTCAATGATTCTCAAACGACTCGCCAAATGAATCAATCTCTATAAATCCCTCCTTTCCACAAGCTACTCTGCTCTGATTGGCCAGACAGCTTAGGCTGTTGTGATTGGTTTATCAAGTACAGCACGCATCGAAAACAAAAATTTTCATTGCCATAACACCGACAGGTCTGTGTGTCCCGAGGCTTCCTACATTGTAAACTAAACACAGTAACGAACAATGACGTTGATTTTACCATATCAGTCCGAGCGTGAGTCCGATGATGAAACACTAGAAGAAGAATCATTCATTCAACCCAAACCTCCATCGCAAGGACGACTCGAGCAGGACGTTTCAGTGATTCACTACTCAGTTTGAGGTAACTAATAGCCAAGCTCTAGTGTGAATGACTGATGTAACATAAACACTGTTAGTGGAAAAGAAATTCTTTACCATCACATTGTAGAGCACAGCGTCTCCTCGACATGATCTCTCCAGTATCCACAGGATCAGCTGCCGGTTTGAGGTTTAAGTTTCCCTGGTGCGTGCGCAATAAGTGGACGGGCTAATGTTTCGTCTTGACATCACGATGAAACGGCTTATGACTCGTTTGAAAAACAATTCATTTCATTGACTCAGAGTCGACTCTTACTTTTGAAAGACAATAACTTTATATACGGTGCGCTTTTAGATTTAAAACTTTGCAGGATGTTTTCATTCACTTAGAGCTATATTACACACTACATGAAAGGTTATTTTCAAAAATCCATGATAGGGGCCCTTTAAAAAGAAACACGGAAAATTAATAGTTTGACATTTGGTTCTTTTTAACGGTTTTGGAACGTTTGCGGCTAGATGCAATACATTTGTAGCCTGGTTCTACCAGACTCTCGTACATTTCATTTGTACAGAGAGTCTGGCCTCGCTCCATTGACAATCGTTAACTTCCTTGTAGGCGGGTACTCTATTGAAGTCTAAAACTATTGGATCTGCCCAGAGTCACTCTGGATCTGCCACCAATCGCTAACGTTTGCTCGTGACGTATGTTGAACCCTGTGGGGAGGAGGGCCACAACATCATGGCCAAAACAAAACTATGCAAAGATTGTTCTTGCTCCAGCTTTAACTTCTTGATATTCGGCAGCGTTGCTACAACGGACCGAATGGCTTCGCTCGCATCTTTCTTCGCTGCCATTACTGAACTACAACTCAAAATAACGCACGACGTCATCGTTCTCAGCCACTCCCTCTGTTCACTGATTGGCCCGACAAAAAATTGATCGGAGAAAACCAAAGTCTACAGCAGAATCCCAGACGTAGTACTGAAGGAAAATGAAATTGAGTGGAAGTGCGTAGGAGGGCGCAGCCAGGCTAATACATTTGTACGTTTATGCAATAAATGTTGAAGTGTAACTGCCGATTTTCAACCCGCTTTGTATTGTTACAGTGTAGGTAGTATATGTAAATAAGCAATGTTTATTCGTTCTCTGTGTTACCTGGACTGACATATTCACGTTTATTTGTCAGCAAAACGACTTTTGACAGGGTCAGGGCTTTTGTGAAAACTACAGATTATACTTCCGCGTTTTTATATCCTTGCCCCCGGACAGTCGGACCGACAGAGGGTTATTGACAGAACAGTCATTATAAGGGTACGGGTTGGGCGCGACCGCAGTTTCTTTGTTTTTTCCTCTTTGTTTGGCATAAAACACTATATTTGTGGTCATCCAGTTAGAAAGTTTGATTGCAATCAGTTTTTTTTTTTTTTTTTTTACATATTTCCATATTTCAAATCCTTTGCAGCCTTTAGTCACCGCCTACAATGCACTTTGAATTTTTGCACCCACGTGAACAATATGATTCCATTATGACTAAAAGCTTGCTAAGAAGCTTTTTCTACTTTAGCAAGGTGGTATTTGGCTCTAGTAAGCATATCCACAACATACTTGTTGGAGTGGTCTTAGATGGCAATACATACGTGCATTATGGGTGTTGAAGTTCTCCTACCTCTTTGACGAAAAGGAAGACAACAGCCTCTTTTCTTTAGTTAGGTAGCACCGAGTTCTTTCTCTTTTTTTTCCTGTCTACTGTATAGACCTTATGTAGCCCCGCCTCCTTTCAGCGCTGCGCTCGTTGTCTTTTGACTTCCGGTCTGTATTTTCACAGCGATCTTGCTTGGTTATGAATAACCGGCTCATTTAAAAAAGATCCCGGTCGACATTTGTTAAGACATCTGCTTTACAATGCTTATGATAAACATTACAATGCTCATGATAACTTTCGTTAACTCTACAATAAGTAAATCCACTTCACCAGCTAATTAGTCCTCGACAGCAATGCCATAGAAATATTCAGAGTGACCGCAAAAACTGAAGTTCAAAGACAATATTCTTAAGATGGCGGAGCCCTCGTTTCTCTGGTGCATAAGGTCTATAGGCAGCCAAGTTTTATTAAAAGCCCATTTTGCCAGCCCTTTAAGCAAAAAATGATATTTCCTTTTTTTTTTTTTTTTTTTTTTTTTTAATGTTTTTACTTAAATCGATGCTGATAACTGACTGTGCATTTCAGTCCTCAGGAGCAGGAGGATCTGGCCATGGCTCAGGCTCTCGCTGCTAGTGAAGAAGAATACAGGCGACAGCAGCAGAGACAGGTAGCCAGAAACCCTTACAGTCAGTAGCATCCTATGCTATGCTAACAGGACCTCATCTAGGTACATGGCCCTAGTGGCATCTCTGTTTATGTCTAATCTTTTGGGTGCTGGGCATACTGAAATGGTTAGTATTTTTTAAGCATGTAGCTAAATATTAGGAAGAATCAACATCTGACGCATGGAAAGTCGGTGGCACGGTCACATCGGGGGGGGCAATTGAACTGGCCTAGGTTTACATAATTTTAAATAAGAGAAAAGATGATTCCATGAATTGCGCTTTATAATATGCAATTATTAACAAGATAATATTTATACAATTATCATGCAAATGTTTATTCAGTGATGCACCTAAATAAATGTCCTACTTAGCCAAAAATGTAAGTGTATTTAATAGTCAGTTAATCAAATTTATTTAATAATCAACACTAAAATAAATATTGAGTTGCATATAAACATTTACATTGCACATTTGAAGGGCACAAAAAGGCAGTTTTTATATAAACTTTTAATTATGCAGTTAGAGTTGAAATATTGATCGTTTAAACAGTGGCTGTAATAAACTTGTTTCCAGAATTATGCAAACATGTCTGTTAGGGGACCAAAACAATGAGTTAGCAAATATTAAAGCTGCCGTCGGCAACTCTGGCTGATTGAGTGGACTTAGGCAAAATTTTGAATGTTTACAACTCTCATGCCCCTCCCCCACTATCAACGAATACCCTCCCACAGAGTTCGTGCTCGTCAGTGCGCCATCACTCTTCGCTACTTCGCGAACTTCAGGCGTGTGCATGTGATTGACGTGTGCATGCACGACTTGTGATTGACAGTCCTATCTCACACCCCCCTGCGCTGATTGGACACAATGAACCAGGAGCGGTGGATTTTTGCAAAACAAATAACACGCTCCAGGTGGAGTTAGAAGCTCTGGTTTTTTTCTAAAACCACTTTATTTATGTTGTTCTGTCGGAATATAGTGTCGAATTCGCTGAATATGATCAAAAAAAAGTTGCCGACGGCAGCTTTAAGTTGACATTTAGCTGCAAAGTTATTGATAGTAGAATGTCTAAAGTGGACTATTGAAATAAAGTGTTACCAGAATGGGTGGTAATATGTTTTTCCTCAAGGGTGGAGGCAATGCTCTTCAGGACTTGGTTGTGACGCACCATTATAACAACTTCAACTCTTCATAAAAGGGTTGAATCCTTATTACAAGGGGAGTTGACTTGTTCCCTTTTACTCTGTCAAAAGTACTAGACAAAAACAGCATGATTACAAAGAGATCAAAGACCCCAAACAACATTGTATTGAAAATATAAAGGCAACTTTGACATTTCTAAGGCACACACAAACAAAACATTAATCTGTTGACTTTTTGTATAAAACTCAAACAAAATAGTCCATATAGAGTAGTAAGTCCATGCAAGCAAAATATAATTAACAAAGATAAAACTATTAAATAATGAAGACAACAGGTTAAGTAAAAATATAATGAATATGGTAAAGGGTAGTAAAATGCTCCTGAATAGAGTTTTTTTATTTTATTTTACTTTTTTATTTAAGCTGACTAGAAAAACTCTAGCTTTGGTCACTGAATGACTTTCCTGAGGTAAATGTATCATTACGAGACATTGTTTACAAGCTGTTTTATCGACTTCTTTCTATGGTTGGTTGAAACACTGAGTGGTTACATGAGACATTATACACTTCAATGAGTTATATTGTTTCTTTACCTTCGGGTGTTCATTTATGTTTATTTTGTGCTGTACCTAGTGGTAAAGAGGAAGAAAGGTAGAGTTAATGTGCCACTTGAACTGAGACGCTACAGCGACCTGTCACAACACATTACAGAGCCACAAAACAACATTTATTGTTTAAATTTCATTCTAGATTTGACAAAAATTGAAAGCTCTGACTTTTTCATACCCTATCAAAGATTTTTTTTTTTATGATGACAGGCGTGCTTTAAATTTAGTTTATTGAAGTTTTATTCAGGCATCAACTGAAGACAGCATAGCATTTCTGATAATGATTTCAGCCTGAAAACTTCGACTGAAAACGGAAAATCATTTTTGGATGCTGAAATTTCTGTGAATCATTTATTTGATCAAATTAACGGATTTGTGGCTTTAAAATGTTTATTTAATAAGAATACACCATTTTTATAACGGTCGTAAATGGAAAAAACATGATTTTCATCCTCAGTATGGTGTAGTTACGGTATCGCCAGCAGGAGCTAACCAGCCAAACCTCAAACCCTCATTTAGTTCTTTAAAAGACCGCACATAGGCTGCATGTTGGTCACTATCAACCAGGTTTGTCTGTGAAAGATACTACTACAGTGATGGAATACTTGATCTCTAATTGTTTTTTCATTTTCTTTTCAATCCACAGGGAGGCGTTTCCAAACAGTCCAGCTGCTGCCTGTCTTAATGTGAGGTGGCACTGACCAACTTTAATCTGCCTCAATCTGCACATAAGCACCAATAATGTACCAGTGAGCTGCACATGTGGATTCCTCAGTCCAGCATATAAAGCTTCTACTTTCCAAATCAACACATGAAGGCTGTTATGTTGTCAAAGTTTTTTTCTGTTTTGCGTCACTCTTTAGCGTGCTTCTTAGACAGGCAATTGTGCCGTTTTGGCAAGTGGTGCTTCATGTAAATATTTTATATAGCTATCATGTTAATCTGTCAATCGGTGTAGATGTCTTTTGAAATAAAATTATTTTAAAGTGCTTATTTCACTCTCTACTCTATTGGTCACACCTTGAACGAGTTAAACGTAAGCTGTGTTATATTGCAAGGCAAAGTATATCCTTCTGAAAGGCATTTACCTATTAAAAGGATTTAAAAAATACAAGAATCCCAAGATCATGAAACACATAATTCGCACAGATGAATAACCCTCCCCTAAACCTAACCGCCACTGGGGCGTAAGCGTGTTGTAAAAATTCATACGAATTAGCCACCTATTTGCCAAAATATAAAATAGTTCTGAATTTCCATGAAACTGTTGGCATTTCCCGTGAAATCCATCCCGAATGCTCTACAACATAAATCATTGTTATAGGTTTATCAAAGGGTATTTGGGTAAAGACATGGTTTGGAAGATTTTCCTTTTCTCTTTTTACATTAATAACATTTTGTTTTTATCAAAATTGTAGCTTTAAAACAAACTATCAATCTTTGTTTTGAATGCAATTACCCAGCAGGTCCGTCAGTAGAAACAGAACTGGTGGTTTGTCTCTAAAAAATGATTAATGTTTCCAATAAAGACACTGTCAATCTGTCAACTGTCAGGGGAGTCGCAATATGCATTTTTGTTTTTTAGATGCTGGCAGCAATGCAGCAATCTTTTTGCCTCCTGTTATTGTGCACTCCAAACAAAAATAAAATAATGGACTTGGGTTATTTCTTAAAATCTAGGTAATCGCATCCATTATGAAGCCAAAACGTTCACATAATGATGTGTCCCATGCATTAACACTGAAAAGCTAAGTGCTAGCATGTCAGAGCACCATGCCTCTTCATTCAGGGTCATTTAAAAATTACACAGACCTCACTTACACAGAGACAAATATAGACAATTACACTAATTCATATTCCGATCAGTTATTTTTTATAATTGGTGATTTATTTTTTGAGTGTCATTAAATGTACACCATGTAGTTTTTTTTGTTCAAAATTAACCAAATTGAAATAATGAGCTTTGGAATCCTTCCGTTTTTAACGAACCCTGAATCACTGTGCCTGTGGTAAGCTTATTATAAGTGTTTATAATTTAGACCTGACAGGATGGTTTTCGAGGGAAATTGCATACATACGTCACTCGCCTGTGTGTGTGTGTGTGTGTGTGTGTGTGTGTGTGTCGTCACGTCCGGAAATAGAGAAACGTTTCTCCAGCTACTTAGACGTGTGTATGGTGTGTGAGTGGCAGAGGTTAGTTGTCACAGCGAACTAGAAAGGTTCACATGGAGCAACTAAATCTTGGACTAGAGGAACAAAAGTTACATAGTGTACCATTTAAAGACATCTCTGTATTTCTGGTAAGCATACTGGGAAACTTCATGCCACCACCGCCACGTTTACAGAAGTGAGGACAGAGGTTGTTTTGAGACAGATTGATGACGGTATGTTGGGGAGATCACAGGCACAGGTGGGTTTTTAGTTAAAGGTGTTGTTTTTTTCTCTGAGCACAACATGGATTCAGGCTTATTCAAATGTGTGCAGTCATTCCTCATCGTGACAGAAGTGCACTGGGTGCTTTTGCCATCTGTCTGAATAGATTCCCCTCTCAGAGTCGGTGAGGCAAACACAATTCCACACTAACGGCACCAGCCATAGTCTGCAGCTGTGACACTGCAAGTATCTGTCAATATTTGCAAGTTCTTCTAAACTAAATTGCGTCAATTCAGCCATAGAAGGAATTTGTCCCTGTTGCACTTGCACTGCAGTTCAGTACAAGCCATTAAGGAATGCTAATGGAATTTCATAATTTGGAAATACCCACAGAGGGATGAAATAAAATCCACGACAAATCAATATAAGAATTAAATAAGAGCCTGCTCCCATTTAAAAAAAATTTTTTTATCTTTAGGATCGTACAGGCCTTCATCCGCAACTTGAAACAAACACATGAAAATAGCACTGCAACATTTTTGTGTAAGGCGTCACAAATGATGAGTTAAATGTCTTTGTCTCTCTGTCAAATTAACTATGCTTCGAGGGATTTCACAAAACAGCACTGTTTAGTCTGTTTACATATTTTGAAGGGCTCCAATTTGCCTAATGCAGAATTCAGCTGGGGAAAAATAAATTCATTATCATCATCAATCTCTGGCAAAGACCCCCTAGCATTGTGGGGGCGAATCTTGCATGGAAAGCATTGCTCACATTTTACTTACATATTTTGATAAAGTGTTTACCACTCAAAAGTTATATGTTAAAAGTTAGAAGTTATACATTTATACAGCAATGATACACTAAATTGAGCAAAGTGACATTTGTAATGTTACAAAAGATTTCTCAAATAAATGCTGTTCTTTTGAACTTCTTTTCATCAAAAAGTCCACAAAAAAGTAGCTGTTTCCACTTAAAAATATTAAGCAACAACTGTTTTTCAGCATTGATAATAATCAGAAATGTTTCTTTTGCTTGTGATTTCTGAAGGATCATGTGACAAAATTCAGCTTCGACCACAGGAATAAAATAAAATTGTTATTTTAAATTAAATAAAATGTCTAAATCTTACCAACCTCAAACGTTTTAACAGTACTGTATATAAAGAAAAATTTAGGAGTTTGTAGAATTTAAAGAGGTCGACATGGATAAGATACATTTGCTACAAAAACAATTTTTTTTCTGTAAAGCAGTAAAATAAGGCCTTTTCATCATTGTCTTAAAGTTGTGATATATGGCTATGCCATGTCCTTTCGCTTTTTTTATTCTGGTTAGTTATCTTATCTGTAGCCAGCACTGCAGCAGCAATGATTACAGTCATCATATTCCCCTTTTTATTAAATCAACATTTTGATTGGTCATTTCGTGTTAAATCAACCACATTTCCGAAACTTCCCAGGCAAATTTTTTTTATATTGTTTATATTTTTGTGAAGAAAGACAAACATAAATGAAGAAGAAAGCCAGAATATTAAATTTCATGGATGTATATTGACTAAGTAATCCACTATTTTGTAGAGGTGGGTCAAAATGACAATTTTCACTTGAGATTTAGAGCCAAATTACAGGGGGGTAAAAAAAAAAAAAAAAGACTTTAGAAAGATGGCAGCATCATTATTTTATTTTTACACAGAGATTGGTCTGTTAGTAAAATCTGTTGACATTGGCAATCTTTGTTGCATTATATGCCAACAGTAAAAGTTCAAAAATGAGAAAAAGCACTTGTGTTTTTCACCCAAAGTTTGCATACCTGTAACTCAAGATGTATTAAAGATATCTTAATATCCTTTTAGATTCTAATTTTTAACCAACTTTTCTTGTGGAATCTTCATTTTTAAATCTCAATTTGGTTCATTTCTATTTATGGGGATCTCAATGTGGCTCCAAGAGTAAATTAGTAAATTGTACACATCTTCAGTGGTCGAAAAACAAATGTGGGTCAATTTGCATACAGCTGACTCAATAACCCAAAAAGCATGCGATAAGAAGAGGGTTCTTTGCTGAACATAGTGCTGTTTTATAGTTCATAGATATAATGTGCAACTTAGCCTGTTCATCCAAAAGTTGCAGGTTCAAACCCCAAATGGCATGATCCAGGGTCATCATCACCACTGTACCAGATAATCTAGCCTCCGATGTCAACAGTTTACTGTATCAGTAGTAAGTGCACTTCATGAGGAAAAAATAAACAAAAAATAAATATATGGGAATACAAGAGCATTTTAAGCAAGTCTTCAATTTTCTTGTCACATAAGTGGTTCTGCTTTAGTGTAGTTTCTCTGAAAAGAGCATAAACTGCTTTGTATTCAGCCTTTCTCCAATGATTACAGTCGTCAGTGAGACGGGTCACTGTTTACTGAGTGCTGTGGAGTTTAAAGAGAGCCTCCATTTCCCCTGGCTTAATGAGTGGGAGGGCAAAGGGCCAGTGTACAGAGCTTCACCCTGCCTCCCTGCTCCATTATTATTCTGGTGATGAGCCTATAGCTCTCCAAAAGAAAACGCTGTGTGGGCAGACTGTATTGTCAGGTTTGATGTCACTGATATTAATATTTTACCTTTGTCCGGATTCACAACAGAGCCATATAGCGGATATAGCAGTTAAAACTGGGACAAAATGAGGTGATTTTGTGATAGCATACATGCATTGTGGATAGCAAAGCGAGTACACTGTGAGATTTATGCCATTATTCTTGATGTATTCCTCACAGGAAGGCAGCTGTCTCTGCTAGAAAGGACTGTTCTTCTATTGAAGTGATGGAGCCTATGGAGAACATTCTCACTGAGTCATGAAGTCCTCAGGGATGTCGAGGATGCATTATATGGAGAGTAGTCAGGATAGTGTTTTATTTTCTTTTTTTCAGGACCCAGATTTTAAATCAATAGCAAAATTTAATCTGATTTAATTTAATTAGCCATTCACTGTGCAATGCATATTGATTGGCACAAACCACTGATCCTTCCTGCGGCAAGTGAATCCTTATTTAATTTTGTTAACTGTATTACCGGTAAATATAGTCTTGAAAATTCAAGACTACCTCACAATGCTAAAATATGAGTGAATAGGCTATAAGGTGCTGTTATTCTATACTCCTGCTGTGCTTTTAACCATAGCTGTCAAAGCACAACAGTAATTAGCATAATTGCCATGATGAAACGTGTTTAACAAGAGTAGCTTCAGAATTCCCAGTAAGCAGACCATTTCTAAGAGTATAGATCCAAGTTAGGGCTAATATGTGCCACATAATAACCAAACAAACCAAACTGAAATACCAAAAGTCTGTCCCAAGTCTGTCCCAGCAACAGAGGATAATTTTATAATTTCACATTTATAAAATTATTTTATAAATTAATATTATATTTGTTATGAATGCAATGTTTTGATTCATAATTTCAAAACATTATTCTTGCAACATTCAGACAGATTGAACTTCATAACATTAAGCCATGTAACACGTTTTGTGTCATGTTAATATTTTAGTAATTTTAATTTTAATTATTTAGTCATTTTAGTACTTAAATTAAACTAAAAGAAATTGAGAAAATGTTGCCTTGGCACCAGGGCCCCTGTTATGATATTTTAAAGTTTCGGATTGGATGTTTTAATGTTGTTTTGGAGTCTCCTACAACAGGTTTACATGCATCAAACGTCAAAAAACTGTTTCATTTTCTCATAATATACATTTTTTTGCACATCACCAGATTTTCAATGATTCTCAAACGACTCGCCAAATGAATCAATCTTTCTAAATCCCTCCTTTCCGTGAGCTACTCTGCTCTGATTGGCCAGACAGCTCAGTCTGTTGTGATTGGTTTACCGCGTAATTCCCACTGCCATAACACCGACAGGTCTGTGTGTCCTGAGGCTTCCTACACCGCAAACTAAACACAGTAACGAACAATGACGACGATTTTACCATATCAATCCGAGCGCGAGTCCGGTGATGAAACACTAGAAGAAGAATCATTCATTCAACCCAAACCTCCATCGCAAGGACGACTCGAGCGGGACGTTTCAGTGATTCACTACTCCGTTTGAGGTACATTATGAGATGTTGCGATTCCTCACCATTAGCATTAACAAGTGCATGTCCATCAACCGATTATTTTATTTGTAACGTTACTAATTTATTTACAGAGTATGTTTCTAATATATTGCGTTGAACACGTGGAAACTATCAATAACAGTGCATGTAGGCTATGCAATGTATACATTAGCCGAGCTCTAGCGTGAATGACTGATGTAACATAAACATTGGTAAAACAAATCTTGCTTCATGCTTAATCTTTCCTCAAAGTAGTGAGAATGACAGACAATCTGCATTAATAGACAGAGTTTTATGTAATAGTGGCCCACAGCTGATCAGCTGACTCCGATATTTGAGAAGCAGTCGTCAGTAAAATAAAGGTAGCAGGAAAAGTTTAGGATTATACTGCTGTAGTATCATGGTAAAGATTCATTTTAACCACAGATTCTTCACATGCTTGTCCTTGGGCAGTGGAAAAAATGTCTTTACCGTCACATTGTAGAGCACAGCGTCTCCTCGACATGATCTCTCCAGTATCCACAGGATCAGCAGCCGGTTTGAGGTTTAAGTTTCCCTGGTGTCTGCGCGCGCAATAAGTGGGCGGGATAATGTTTCGTCTTGACGTCACGACGAAACGGCTTATGACTCGTTTGAAAAACAATTAATTTCATTGACTCAGAGTCGACTCTGACTTTTGAAAGACAATAGGTGTGTTCGACATCGGCTGCGGCTGGATGTAAGCGATCGGCGAGAGTAGCCGCGTGCAGGCGGGGAGGAGCTGCAAACGGAGACGTGAAGTCGGACACTTTCTGGTTCCCATAGTGACCGCTCACGTGGTGTTTGCATACTTTATCACAGCTGCCAAATACACAGATGTTTCAGACATTTTCATTAAAAACTTTATGTACTGCTTCATACAGCATCTGTTTGAACAAGAATAAAGTTCAACCTCTACTATCAATGAAGTGGAGTCTACGTTTTTTAATCAGTTTTATTTTGATAAACATGACACAATATAACATCGCAACTACATGAAAAGAGTGTTTACTGCTATAACAAACTGATTTGTGAGCTTTAGTGTAAGTAAAGGTGTGAGAATTAACACCCAACGCACGTGATCGTTGTCATATGGTGAATCCGGCCAATCATCGAACAGCTGTGTCGTCATCAGAGCTCGTGCAGTCCAGTCCAGACGCTCCTGAGTTCTCTGGCTAGTCTCGAATCGCTCTCGCAATACTTTGCATACGTCACAATCACGTGGCGTCTGCGCTGTATCAAGTCGGACAAAATTTCTGCGCAGAGCTGCATGAAGTCGAACAAGCCTAATAACTTTATATACGGTGTAAATCTTTCAGATGTAAAACTTTGCAGGATGTTTTCATTCACTTAGAGCTATATTACACACTACATGAAAGGTGATTTTCAAAAATCCAAGATAGGGGCCCTTTAAAATATTTTTTGTATTTTAATTGATTTCAGTTAATGTTTTTTTTTTTGTTTTTTTTTTACCAAATCACGATAAGAAATTGTTTTACTTTTAGTCAACGATAATAACCCTCATACTTATCCACAAAACCATGGTTTTTGGTTCTCATTTAGGTGTGAAAGGAGATGCTACTAGAATTTTTTCAGAAAGAAAATAAACACCTCATACTGTCACAGTTTGGTTCAGATGAAGAAAAAGGTTCAAACCGGTTTCTGCAAACAAAAGGTTCTTTAACAAAAACAAACTCGGGTATCCAAATGCAAGAAGGCAACATGGTGTCTACACACAAACAATACCACACAACAACTGAACGAAAATGAGGAACTCAGGCTCTGTTTACACGAGAACGCTTGTGGGGGAAAACGTAAAAATATTTTATCAGATGTGCCTTTTGTTTACACGGCGATGGCGTTTTTGGGGGCTTAAAAATGCAACAAAGTGAAACCACCCTCCAGAGTGGAAATCTTAAAAACGCTCCACCGTTGCGTTCCTGTCTAAACGCGTGCGCGTTTACGTCACAGGCATGCGCCAGTACAGGAACATAACCAACATGTCGGATTATTTCCATATGTCAGACCTCCAAGTTGCCTTAGAAGCTCTGATAAACACACTAGAGTCTTTTCAGCAGTTTTACAAAATATTCTCAGATATTGGTGTTGTTGTGTGGCAGTGCTTCACATTGTCACCTAGCCGCCTGGAGTGCATACTACATCGAATTTCACACACTTTTGCGACACCACGCAGATTTCCCCATATAACACTCGTCTGAACGCAGAGTAAAAAGTGATAATGCAACGGCACTTTTGCGTTTTCTTTTCAGATCGTTTCCGTGTAAACATAGCCTCAAATACATGGTGGTGATGAGACAATGACATTGCTGTGATGATTGAGTGTCCATGACAACTAACGATTGGCGGGAAACTAGGAACAATGGAAAGATAGGAAAAAGGTGACTGACGAATGCAAACTAATAGTCCATGAAAACTAAACTAAACACACAGATCATGGCACATACATTCAGATTTTGAATGATTTTTTTTTTCTATGCATTGACGCATTCTATGTATTACGTGATGACTCTCATGCTGCTTTGTGATCTTTGTTAAATAGTATGCATTGATGTTTTTGTCACATATTATTTAGTTGTATTTTTCATTACAAACTGTATTTTTCATTATGATACCCTCTATAGGCTTTGCCTGGCCTCAAGCACAGCTTGCATGCAGTTTTATGCATATGCCAATGCTTTTGTTTACATAATTTCATCACATTATTGCCTGTGGTTTCCTCACACATTAACTGCTGTTTGTACAAACAGACTGCTGTTGTTGCTATTTTAAATAATAAATAATTCTCAATTTCAATCTCACACTCAGTCAATGAACATCCTGAAGCCAATCGGACCTGATGGCACATCTGTTTGGTGCGTATGAAATGACACGTAGCCTAGTGTTTTTGTGCAATCCTCAAGCCCTCTCAAGCTGTATGATTATTTTCACAATGACGCACATACGTTGAATCATTATGCGGAGGCTCATCACATTTTCTGCATTTACTCAGTCCATGCACACCGACACACATTTCTATCAGAAGTTGCTTGAATTTTGATGCCCCACATGTTATATTGTTATTGTCTGTGTCAGAATGATTCCACAAGAACAAAAATAGGGTTGAGTGACAACAGAAATGCTCAAGGCTGAATTCTAATGATGCTTTGTCACGATTATCTCTCTCAGTCTCTTACTGATGAAGAAGACATTGATAACAAAAATATTCAAATGAACAAATAGACATTGCACAAAAAATTATTGATAAAAGCCAACACTTATTCTATTAACAATGATGCAGACTAATTTGGTCGTGTTGTAGATCATATTTGCACTTTTGTATCATTAGTGTGCATGAGGCATAATTGTTTGCTCTTTTGCTTTGCATAAATGGTGGTATTGATTATATTTAACAAGGGACATGACACATAAATGATGGTTTAGTAAGAGTGATTAAGCTAGTTAGACGCACTCTTATTCTGCAATCAATGTGTTTGCGACACACTGACAGGTCTTGTGGTACGGATAAATAGCTGTTTAGAGAAGCTTTACGCCATAAGAAAATTGACTGGCTGGAAAGGAGCTTATTGCACAATTGCAGAATATTAACTTGCTAGATGTGTGACTCATATGAGCAGGAGGAAAGGAGCTGTCTGTTTTTTTCTCACCTCTGACCCCAGACAGTGGTTTTCATTCCAATTTGAGCTGACTTCTGGGTCGTACGTGTCGGGCAAAGTTGTAGCTTTGTCGTGCGTCGTTTGTTGTAAAGGAGGAAGCGATTATCCTCTCCCGACCGGCAATCGGATGAATTTCTGACATGTAGCAAACTAGCTGCAATTTAGTAGACTGATGCTTACCTCCAGTTTATGTTGCCAAATTGGATAAACCATTTTGCCCACCTCTTTTTTCTGTCTAAAAAAAAAAGCGTTAGATTAAACTGAGAAAGGTTGTTGTCCTACTGTTAGTTTAACTGCTTTTATTGTTCTCATTTGTAAGTCGCTTTGGATAAAAGTGTCTGCTAAATGAACAAATGTAAATGCCTTCCAAGCCACCTTTGCGTCTATATACTGGCGGCGCCATTTTTATTTTATTTATTTTTTTAAATTTCAGCACACTGAATTGCACATTATGTGCAAAGCAGCGAGTTTCTTCTGGGAAAGCCTGTTATAACAAAAACGTTGCTGAAATCGCACTGTGTATGTCCGGCTTAATTAAGCCAGTCATTACTGACTCAAGGTAGAGGAGTGCAATTAGCCAATAAATGGGGACTAGGCTATTCTCTGCAAGTGCCAAATGTCAGTATCATTATCTCTCTCGTTATAAGCCACAGAAGCAGTAGAAGTAGCAGCTGAATGTAGTTTAGAATGCATTTGTTAAAAACCTTTGGTCCTAAGGTGAGTGTCTGTGTATAGGAGCTTTGTTTTCCTGTCATTGAGCGTATAGCAGGAATTCAACAGTAATGGTCACGCATGTATTGGAATTATTTGTCTTGATCCAGAGAGGATTTTATTTTCCCCCAAAATGTTAGTTAATGTTATTGCATTGAAATAAAACTTACTGACTTTGCTCACACAGGGTAACTATTCCCAAACTTTTTTAGATAATTTTTGTAAAAAAAAAAAAAAAATCTACCTTTTTCTTACGGTACTTGTGGTGTTTCCGGTCAAAAATGTCCGGCCTACAAAAAATAGTTTATACATCTTTTTTATTATGCTATATTATGACAAAAGAGTCCAATATTTGGTTATAATATAGCATAATAAATGCTTTATAAGCTATTTTTTGTAGGCCGGACATTTATAAGTCTTTTTAAAATAACTATTCTATGTGCAACATGGCCTTAACTCACAGATCTCTGTTAATGCAATGCATGCTCTTGAGTTTTCTGCTGCTGAAAATAAAAGCAGACTCTTAAATCGAGCTGAATACTGTGTGTCTAATGAGTATCAAGGTTAAACATCAGCCCGTGATCCTCTTAATTCAAATGCTTTTAGCCTTTCTGTGATTAATGCTAGTCAAGGGCACAGGCAAAATTGATTTTAAGTTTTACTGCCTGTCAGTCAGTGGTCACCTTTATTCGGCTTTGTGTTTTCAAAAAAAGAAAGAAAATTCGACTATTGGACTGTATGAGTCAGTCAGATTAACATTATTTAACATCACTCTTGTCTTCATACACTCTTGCATACTCTTACATTCATGTTCTCTTGTAGTGTTTAACAACGAATACTCCAACCATCTACAGTAGCTGTTTCATCACATCACTTCCCACACTGTCCACCCTTATGAGAATCAATAAATGAATGATGCGATGAAACATCATGCAAACTTCAAAAGTGCAATTAGTAAGTGCAAAATTGTTAGTTTGAAACTATGCTGTTGCATTGATGTAGATTATTTTGTAAAAAGAAATTTGGTACAGTAGGTTGTTTAAAGTGTCAGATCGCTCAAAACAAACCTCTGTTGAAACGAAAAGTATGAAAAATGAAGATGGTTACGTTTCTTTCTACTATATAAGGAAATGTGTATTCATGAATATGACATGGGTTACAGTCACACTCAGTGACACTACATTTTTACATCATTTTAGGATAATTTCTGATCTAGAGGCCCACACTAGTTGGCCCAGATTTCACTGCTTGTGTTGCTATGACAACAAGGGAGAATTCTCAGACTGTGCTATGAATTTCATTTGATTGTGCTGTTTAATTATTTTAACTTTGGAGATGCGTGAGGACAAGATGTATGGATGACAGAACAGAAAACAGACTGAAACGTGCCTTGTTTTGGTCTCAGTTCTGCAGCAACTGAATAAACTCTGAGGTCCAACAGATAACCATAGTGAAGTGTGTTAATAATCCAGAGACGGTGTGTTGTTGTACCAGTCATGGAGACCAATGACAGAAATGATTTTTTACATTAATTGGCCCTGTTAAATTGATTTCCAGGTGCATTTTTTACCTATTCAACATTTTTTCAAAAATAATAAATAAATTCAATTGGAATAATCTGATTTCTATCATGACAACTCTTGGAGGGTTGTCATAGTAATGGGTATGACAATCAGGGGCTGAAATTAACTTTTTGGCTCACCTGCCACGGGGATTGGTAGATGAAAAAATCCACCAGCCAAGCATATTTTTTACCGGCCAAAATAATAAAAGCCTTTTTGTGTCACATATACATTAATTTATATATGTATTTAAACATTTTTGTCATTATATTTCTGGTCTATTATTTTCCATTTTTACTTTTATTTACACACACATACAGGTGAAACTCGAAAAATTAGAATATCGTGCAAAAGTTCATGTATTTCAGTAATTCAAATTAAAAGGTGAAACTATATTATGTATAAGTATATATATATGCATGATTAATCTTTTCAGAGGGCCGACATTTCTGTATTTAAAATTATAGTTTTTATTGATTTCATGTAATATTCTAATTTTCTGAGATTTTTCGAGTTTCACCTGTATTACACAATTTACACATTAAAATAATCTTTTTGTGGTGGTGCCCATGAAAACAGTTCTGTACAAATGAAATGTATTAATTGTATATTTAATAAAATATTTGCAATAATAATATATAATTATTATTTTTTTTAATTATTTAGTTTTACTCTGACTATTTTTTTTACTCCATTTAATCTGACTGATCCGATCAGTAATTGAAGGACTGCTATATTTACTTGACCTATGGAGGGTGCTCTGTTCAGAAGTTGACCATGTCAATAGTGTTTCTGAAAACGTGTTGCAACTGCTATAGCAAATTCTGACCATTGGCTACTGATATAGCAGGAACCAATCAGCTGTGCCATAGAAAACGATGTGATTGCAAGGAGATTGAGTTAAGGACCTATCAACCTGCGCCATCTTGAGTTTCATGACAGAACTCTATAGGGCTGTTATCAAATGCACTCAGTATCAACAAAAGCCATTTTTGCACAGCAGAAGTGGCACAGAATCTGCATCTAAAGTGGCATTTAGATGCATTTATACAGACTGTTTAATGCTGCTAAAAGGAGGCATAAAAAAAAAAGTATGTTCTATATAGTATGAATGAAATGTGACTTGTCAGTTTTATTGCTTCACTGCCATTCACAAATCCTCCCCCATGTACTCATAGGATAGTGAAGTGTCCATTGATTGCCCACTTTAACTTATACTGGTGGTAGTAGGTCATTTGGTTACTTTTTGCCTACTTTTTTATGAATATTATGAATTTGGACATACTACACTCACATACTGTGTTTTAGCAGGCATATTCAAACACAGTCACTAAATCATTCATTCAATCGATTCTTTTATAACAGCTGATTCATTCAGGAACAAAGTCTTCTGTCTTAAAGGAACACGCCGACTTATGGACTTATCTAACTCTGGGGGATACGGTGAATAAGCTAAAGTCCCAAAAAGTCGGCATGTTCCTTTAAAGGATTAGTTCACTTTTAAAAAAACTTTTGCTGATAATTTACTCATCCCCATGTCATCCAAGATGTCCATGTCTTTCTTTCTTCAGTCGAAAAGAAATTCAGGTTTTTGATGAAAACATTCCTGGATTTTTCTCCATTTAATGGACTTCATTGGGTACCAAATGGTTCAAGGTCAAAATGAGAGTTTCAGTGCAGCTTACCAGACGATAAACGACACCAGATGATGAATAAGGGTCTTATCAAGCGAAACGATCGGTTATTTCAAAAATAAATAAAAAAGTTTAAGTTTTATAAGCACAAATGCTCGCCTTGCTCTGTTCTGTGATGCGCGTTGGTGACGTCACGTAATACGCATTTACGTTGAAAAGATCAGGCTTCTGTCCTGACGAAAATGTTCTTTTAGCCTTTTTAATACTAAAACACACAGGATACGCACACGAAATTGGCATTTAAATGATAAACTGACAGAAAGACATTTGAATATGTGTATATGGTCCTCTTTCCTTAGATTTGTAAACAGTGACTTGGTACGTCAAGCGTGACGTTTTGAACGTAATTGCGTATTACGTGAGTCATGAACGCGCATCACAGAACAGAGCAAGGCGAGCATTTGTGCTTATAAAACTTAAACTTTTTTATTTATTTTTTAAATGACCGATCGTTTCGCTAGATAAGACCCTTATTCATCGTCTGGTATCGTTTATCGTCTGGTAAACTGCCCTGAAACTCTAATTTTTTCCTTGAACAGTTTGGTACCCATTGAAGTCCATTATATGGAGAAAAATCATCATATGTTTTCATCAAAAACCTTAATTTCTTTTCGACTGAAGAAAGAAAGACATGGACATCTTGGATGACATGGGGGTGAGTAAATTATCAGCAAAAGTTTTTTTAAAAGTGAACTAATCCTTTAAGGCGAGACACTACAGGTGAATAGGGTAAAAAAAATTAACTAGCAGATATCACCATGAAACTTTCCCAGTTGATTACCTAGATTAATGCCGCGTTCCAGGCAACCTGTAACCTGCGTTTTTCCAACCTTATACCCGTGAAAGTGCACTGGAACGGCAGTCAAACCCATGACTTCCCACCCGTGAACTCATACTAGATCGATGTACTCCCAGTTACGAGCTCTGACGTCACGGGTATAAGGTTGGAAAAACACGGGTTACAGGTTGACTGGAACGCGGGCCGCGGCATAAGATGAGAAAAAAATTTATTACAAGTTTTCTGTCATTTAATGTTTAAATATGCAAATTAGGCATTCTCTAATTAAATTTTATACATATTTTAAAAGACAAAATCTGAGTATTGGATAAAGCCAGGTTCAAAATGATTTTTTCATTGTGTTCACATATTAGATATTTTTATTTATGAATATCTACTTTTGTTATCCTGTAAATCAGAATATACTGTCAATAGCCTTAAATTATTTTCGCCATGTTTTTTGGAATAGAATGTTATATAAATCAGGCTAGGAATAATATATTTACAAATCCCTCTGTAAATGTCTTTATAATATACAGTGAAGAAAATAAGTATTTGAACACCCTGCTATTTTGCAAGTTCTCCCACTTAGAAATCATGGAGGGGTCTGAAATTGTCATCGTAGGTGCATGTCCACTGTGAGAGACATAATCTAAAAAAAAAAATCCAGAAATCACAATGTATGATTTTTTAACGATTTATTTGTAAGATACAGCTGCAGATACGTATTTGAACACCTGAGAAAATCAATGTTAATATTTGGTACAGTAGCCTTTGTTTGCAATTACAGAGGTCAAACGTTTCCTGTAGTTTTTGACCAGGTTTGCACACACTGCAGGAGGGATTTTGGCCCACTCCTCCACACAGATCTTCTCTAGATCAGTCAGGTTTCTGGGCTATCGCTGAGAAACACGGAGTTGGAGCTCCCTGCAAAGATTCTCTATTGGGTTTAGGTCTGGAGACTGGCTAGGCCACGCCAGAACCTTGATATGCTTCTTACAGAGCCACTCCTTGGTTATCCTGGCTGTGTGCTTCGGGTCATTGTCATGTTGGAAGACCCAGCCTCGACCCATCTTCAATGCTCTAACTGAGGGAAGGAGGTTGTTCCCCAAAATCTCGCAATACATGGCCCCGGTCATCCTCTCCTTAATACAGTGCAGTCGCCCTGTCCCATGTGCAGAAAAACACCCCCAAAGCATGATGCTACCACCCCCATGCTTCACAGTAGGGATGGTGTTCTTGGGATGGTACTCATCATTCTTCTTCCTCCAAACACGGTTATTGGAATTATGACCAAAAAGTTATATTTTGGTCTCATCTGACCACATGACTTTCTCCCATGACTCCCCTGAATCATCCAAATGGTCATTGGCAAACTTAAGACGGGCCTTGACATGTGCTGGTTTAAGCAGGGGATCCTTCCGTGCCATGCATGATTTCAAACCATGACGTCTTAGTGTATTACCAACAGTAACCTTGGAAACGGTGGTCCCAGCTCTTTTCAGGTCATTGACCAGCGCCTCCCGTGTAGTTCTGGGTTGATTTCTCACCTTTCTTAGGATCATTGAGACCCCACGAGGTGAGATCTTGCATGGAGCCCCAGTCCGAGGGAGACTGACAGTCATGTTTAGCTTCTTCCATTTTCTAATGATTGCTCCAACAGCGGACCTTTTTTCACCAAGCTGCTTGGCAATTTCCCCGTAGCCCTTTCCAGCCTTGTGGAGGTGTACAATTTTGTCTCTAGTGTCTTTGGACAGCTCTTTGGTCTTGGCCATGTTAGTAGTTGGATTCTTACTGATTGTATTGGGTGGACAGGTGTCTTTATGCAGCTAACGACCTCAAACAGGTGCATCTCTAATTTAGGATAATAAATGGAGTGGAGGTGGACATTTTAAAGGCAAACTAACAGGTCTTTGAGGGTCAGAATTCTAGCTGATAGACAAGTGTTCAAATACTTATTTGCAGCTGTATCTTACAAATAAATAGTTAAAAAATCATACGTTGTGATTTCTGGATGTTTTTTTTTAGATTATGTCTCTCGCAGTGGACATGCTCCTACGATGACAATTTCAGACCCCTCCATGATTTCCAAGTGGGAGAACTTGCAAAATAGCAGGGTGTTCAAATACTTATTTTCTTCACTGTAACTAGGTACAAGACTGGAAAGTTTGGTGTATATAGGTGCTACTGAAGTGGAGATTTCGAACTTGGAGTATGAGAGAAAATTAATTTTGAGAAAACGGGCTTGGCATATTTGCATCAGCTTTAGAGTTGATAATTGCGCATTTAGAGTTAAATACCCCCTTTTACTTTCACGATTGGTTGCTGCTAAAAAGGAAATTACCATATATTTGGATCCGACAGCATTGTACAGGAGAGAAAGAGCTTTCTAACGGTGTACACTCACCTAAAGGATTATTATAGGAACTCCTGTTCAATTTCTCATTAATGCAATTATCTAATCAACCAATCACATGGCAGTTGCTTCAATGCATTTAGGGGTGTGGTCCTGGTCAAGACAATCTCCTGAACTCCAAACTGAATGTCAGAATGGGAAAGAAAGGTGATTTAAGCAATTTTGAGCGTGGCATGGTTGTTGGTGCCAGACGGGCCGATCTGAGTATTTCACAATCTGCTCAGTTACTGGGATTTTCACGCACAACCATTTCTAGGGTTTACAAAGAATGGAGTGAAAAGGGAAAAACATCCAGTATGCGGTAGTCCTGTGGGCGAAAATGCCTTGTTGATGCAAGTGGTCAGAGGAGAATGGGCCGACTGATTCGAGCTGATAGAAGAGCAACTTTGACTGAAATAACCACTTGTTACAACCGAGGTATGCAGCAAAGCATTTGTGAAGCCACAACACGCACAACCTTGAGGCGGATGGGCTACAACAGCAGAAGACCCCACCGGGTACCACTCATCTCCACTACAAATAGGAAAAAGAGGCTACAATTTGCAGGAGCTCACCAAAATTGGACAGTTGAAGACAGGAAAAATGTTGAGCCTCGATTTCTGTGTAGACATTCAGATGGTAGAGTCAGAATTTGGCGTAAACAGAATGAGAACATGGATCCATCATGCCTTGTTACCACTGTGCAGCCTGGTGGTGGTGGTGTAATGGTGTGGGGGATGTTTTCTTGGCACACTTTAGGCCCCTTAGTGCCAATTGGGCATTGTTTAAATGCCACGGCCTACCTGAGCATTGTTTCTGAGCATGTCCATCCCTTTATGGCCACCATATACCCATCCTCTGATGGCTACTTCCAGCAGGATAACCACCATGTCACAAAGCTTGAATCATTTCAAATTGGTTTCTTGAACATGACAATGAGTTCACTGTACTAAAATGGCCCCCACAGTCACCAGATCTCAACCCAGAGCATCTTTGGGATATGGTGGAACGGGAGCTTTGTGCCCTGGATGTGCATCCCACAAATCTCCATCAACTGCAAGATGCTATCCTATCAATGGGCCAACATTTCTAAAGAATGCTTTCAGCACCTTGTTGAATCAATGCCACGTAGAATTAAGGCGGTTCTGAAGGCGAAAGGGGGTCAAACACAGTATTAGTATGGTATTCCTAATAATCCTTTTGGTGAGTGTATGTGATGACAGGGTGCAGGCAGCGATTGCGGAGGAGCGCGAGAATTTAAAACACCAACTTTTGATGAATTTATGAGAAATCTACAGACACAAACAAACAAAGTGTAGTAAAATAAAGATCTAAATGTGTATTTCAGACTTTTTTTCAACACAAGTCTGAAAAAAGACATGTTATTGAAGACAAATATCCCAAAATCTCAAAATTGACCAGTGAACAAATAAAACAAGTGAATAAATGCTTTTGCCTGCTGTCACCTTAAATAAATGAGTCATTGAATCGTTCGCCTCATTCGAGTCATTTCGTTGCTGAAATAGAAGTATACTATTTATTTATTTTTTATTGAACTGTTGTATAAAATCATATTGATGATATTTGTGAAAACAACCATTATCTTGAATTTTGGAAGAATTTGTATTAATTTTAGTAGCAACTAAGTGTCCTTTAATTTACAACCACGATGAAGAGCCTAAATGGTGGAAGTGACATCTTTAGCAGCTCGTAATTTATCTCTGCAAATGGGCCATACAATTATACAGTGATAGCTTCCTGTTATGACACATAAGAACAGATGATTTCAATGTTTCAGTTCATTTCCACAAATGGACTAGCCTCCTGCTTCTTCATTTCAGTGGCAACGAGAAACTTGTATTACAAAGTCCCCATAAAAAAATATCACATATAGAACACAGATGAGAGACAACATAAAAATGTGATGCATCCTGCCCTTTACTCAGAGAATAAGCATTCTGAAATCAATAGCCTAGATAAAAATGAGAAAAAGACAGTATGAAATGATCAGGCATTCTGCTGAATCTTGCACTGCACAACAACAGCACGATCAGTTAGAGGTCCTAACTGTAATGATGCTCTTTGTATTCAAGTCCCGTCTGCTATTACAGATCGCTGGAGGGATCCATTCCCATAGTCTTCATCAAAGTGGCAGTGGTCCCCAGTGACCAACTCAGCCCGTTTCCAGACTTTTCATCACAGCAATTCAAAACCCCCAAGTAAAGAATTGGAAATAACAATAAGGGCACCTTTACCCTAAAGAAATACAGTATACATAAATAAAAAAAAACTGACAGCAAACTGAATTCTTATTAGCAATGATTGACTGTTTAATTTAAGTCTTCTGTTGGTAACTCTGTCCCTGTTGTGTTACACATTTAACAAGTATGATGGAGGGAATTACAGGTCCTGTTTCACACACTCTTGGGATTGCTTCGAGGTCTTCCCTGAGGTGTTAAGTGAATATTTAATATGTGGAGAATGTATGAATAATAATAAAAAAAAACTGTCACGTTTATAAAACACAATCTAAGGTTTGTTCTAAATGTATATGTGTTAATGAAAACTATAGGTGTATGTGTTAATGAAAACTATAGGTGACAAAAAATGTATTAAGCATCATAGGAGCTACTTTTTGATGTTATTTTCTTATTGATGTTATTTTCCATCTCTTTAGATATATTCCGAAGTATTTTTATACTTTCGAATGTATAAATATACACCACCATTAATAGTTTACTACCATTTCACGAGTTCACACTTACTTACATTTAGAGGGAGTAAAGTTTAATGCGTATTTGGCGTGCTGTCCGAGTTCGGCCTGAACTCAATGGATTGAGGTGAGATTGCTGAATCTATATATACCTCTTATCGTTGATTGCTGAGTGCTCTCCACTCGTATTAATTATCTGAACGTGCTCCTCCCGAACTTTGTTAATAAAACATTACAAATTACCATTTGTATTTACATTTTGAAAGAAAAGGTTCCAATACTTCTCACAAGCAAATGTGTCTGTATATACAGACAAAAAATGCATCGTGTGTCATTGTCCAGTACTGGGGCCGTTGCAACAACAGAACCGGATGTGGAAGTGGCAACATGATTTAATCTGATTTTAGGTCCTTGAACATCAGCGGGGAAACCTTAGAGTGCCAGACTGTCATTAGTCCATGTGGATTGAGTAACTGTACTAATGAAATGGTTTTCATAAATTTCCCATAGCCAATTGGACAGAAAAATTGTTGGGTAAAGGAATGGAGAATATGGTGGTATAGTAATATAATCTTGGAGGGCAGGAACCATTCTTGTATGTGCACTTTTGTAAATAGTCTCACATACGTAACCGCACAGGTTGTGTGGTCTGGCCTGTGCATCATTCATAGATGCATTTCAAAGGCAGGATAGGATTGCCTGTGCTGAATGACACAGTTTTGACCTGAATGACTCCTTTGCAGACAAAGACCAGGAGCATACACACAGTGGAAATAATATTCCTCTTTTTCTTGGTTGCTGTGATTTTGCCAAGTAAGACGTGCTCCTGGATCACCATCTAACCCTACCCATAACTTATCCCTAAAAGCAGAGGGAAATTATAGGTGGAAAATGGTATAGAAGCCCCTAAAACCTGTTGTAAGCCTATTGACGTAAACATATCCCTCAAATCTGATTGGTTGATTTGTTACCCTTTGTCTTTATCTTCCTGTTGATGCTTTGTCTTTTGTAAATATACACCGCTGAAAACTCCTGCATTGCTCCTGTCACCAGCCTAAGGTAAAGGTATGTTTTGCATGCTGGGATCAGCATGAGATCCTGGTTGCTGGTTTGTTGGTCTCCAGTATGGGAAGCAGGATTGATGGTGGACAGCTATACCAGCATTAACCAACATGGAATTAATGCTGGTTTATGCTGGATTTTTCAGCAGGGATGTCATTATTGAGTCAATCACTTTTGAATTTTGATTTGAGACAAATGTGTTCACAATGTAAAATTGTAGAGTGTACTTTCAGTTTGCCATCTGACATGCCATCCTTCTCTCATATTACCATGAGCAATGAACCATTGGAGGTGTATTGATTTGGTCATAAAAACTGCAAACGGATTGCAATTGAATTCCAATCTCTTGGGAAATGTATTCCTATATGATTTCTAAATAATGCATCCAATATAAAAAAAAATGCCCATGTGCAAAAAGTGATGCAAAAAGTAAAAACCCTCTGATTTCAGGCCTCCTTCTGAATAATTTACCATGTACATATTCTAGATTTGTGCCTGTACGTATCTTAGCCGCATTGGTGCAACTGTTCTGGCACAGTATTAGTAACGCACATGAAAAGATTTCCGTGGGAATGTGCAAAGAAACACTGCATGTTCTCTCTCTCTCTCTCTCTCTCTCTCTCTCTCTCTCTCTGAGGTGTGAGCCTTTACCACGATGTGGAGGAGGAGCTTCCACATGTGAGGGGGAGTGAGGGAGGGAACACAAGAGGCATAGAGGAGCAGAGAAGCGGAATGAGAGGAGATGAAGCCTGTTCAAGTGGTTACATTCTGCAAGCAACACTAGCTTTTCTGGAGACCAAAAGCTTCTCAATATTACAATGACACTGAGTCATGGATATACAGTCATGGTTCATCTCATGAGCCGGTAAGTAAAAACAACTGAATGAAATTCTCATACTGTCATCAGATGTGGACTCTCTGGCATTTACAGTTAGAAAAAAGTGAAATGTCCTAAGACACCTCAAGAATGATGTTTAGTGTATGTATATTTCAATGATGACCTTGGACAGCATGGGCTTTGGTTTTACATGACTTTTCTCCATTCATCTGAATATACCTTCACGCTACAAGATGCATTTATATAATGCATATGATTTCCAATGCGTCTGGGTTATGATTTTCTTTATGCAACGTGTACGTATACTCAATTTGCATTTAGTATATTTACACATACTGCATCTCGCATGCTTCATTTACAACATTTTTATGTCATATTCTTAAACGAGTCTTGAAACGAGTTTTGAAATCTCAATCCACAAGCAGTTATGTACTGAGATGCTTTTATTTGGCTCATGAGTTCATGAAAGTTTGACTAAATTAATTTTAAATGGCAAATGAGTTTGAAAGGAGGATTAGAGACACATGCAGTGCTGTGTGAGGCAGATCCGCGCACCATTCGACAAGTGACAGAAACGGATGCACTCCGTGACTGTGACCAAAGAGATCGGTTTAACAGACCTCCTTCTTGAAGGACACTTCATGTTATTTTTGTTTATACGAAATTAAATGTCTTTTGAAATTTCTTTCTTTTTTTTTTTTTAAATTTCTTTCTTTTTTTTTTTCTTTATTCTTTCTCTCCTCTCCTTCGATCCTTTTTTAACTTCATATTTACTCTTTATTATGGATAAGGGCATTGCAGAAGCGAGAAAATAACTATGATAAATGTATCCAGGAAAGCTTCACCTCTCAGAGCAAATGGCTTCCTGATCATTTCCTCCAATTTACTATAAAGGTCTTGCTAAATGAGTCATCCTCTGTTCCTGCTTGAGAAAAAATATCATGTGATCTTATGGCTTGCATTGTTTAATAAACAAAACAAAAAAAAGCAGATGGAATGAAATTGTTTTTGAAGAGGGACTGAAGATCAGCATTTTAATTGTATCATGATGAATGTCTTGACAACCAATTATAGCCTAATAGAACATGTCCACACTTCTGCATGGAGCAAATTAGTCACCTATATTCTTCATACTTTTTTTATTGACAGCTGGTTATGTCAAACCTTGTCAGCCTATTGGGAGAACAGCTCTACATTTGCGTAGACCAATTTCCTGAAAGCTCTTGCTTTTCCCACATTAATGATGCTCTTTGCAATTTCAGTTTTGCATTAATTAGGAATTCACCCATGTTGTGTATTAAATAAAATTGTAATATTTTTTTTATTTAAATAAATATATTCTAGCACTATTATTAACTTACTTGAAGCAAAATTATTTTGAAGAAATAAAAATAATTACGTTTTTAACTACTTCTTCTCCCATTGCAATTTTTCCTGGTTTATAAATCTATGAAAATCCTATACATTTAGATGCAATGAATTAAAGATATGAAAACTTTAGTCTTATCTCCCACAATTATACTTCTCAAATGAATGTATCTCAAGTCTCAAATTAAATGATCAATATATGTTTATACATTGCTTTAACTCATCAAAATAAGCAATGTTCAACTTTTTTTATACGTTATACAAGATTCAACTCATTTTTTTAAGTCAGTTTAATGTAATTTAAATTGAAATTACTTAAACATCCAAGTTGATTGTACGTAAAAAATTTTAAGGCAGCAATTTTTTTACAGTGAAGATCACATGTAACCAGATCACAGAGACCAACAAGTCCGAAACTGAATTTTTTTCAGTTGAAATTAAATCAATCAAATCAAAACATGCTATAAAAATATTATTTATTGTTAAGATGTTTCCATTCCCTATGTATAATTCACTATGTGTGTTTGGGAAAGATTAAAAGTTATGTCTTTTTCTTTTTTATTCTCATAGCCTGATCAATATTTGAATTGGAGAAATCGATGCTGACTGTTTCTGAGCAACACCTATTGGGAAATACTGTGGGATTAACCGCTGGTATGCATTCCTTATCTTTTGTCAGATCTATAACCAACAGCAATATGATCCTGCCATAATCCAATGTATTGCATTCAGTCCACAATATCATACCATTATTGACGCATCTATATTTTTATCCCCAAACAAATTCCCACTCTGATGATTAGAAAGTGAATTTGTCCATTTTCATTTTGATTAGCTCTCAACCAGATTGGGGACATGCTCTTCATATCTTGACAAGACTGGTTTGTTGCCCTTGGAGAGGTTATGATAGCTTTCTGAAATTGATTTTAGTCTTGTCTCCATTTCATTCTTCGTTCCTCTTTATACTTGCATCAGCTTTCATGATCTTTTGTAATCAAAATGTACTTATTTCATGTTCATAAAAATGTCTTCTTAAGTCTGATCCTCCTTATATTTGCTTTCAGTGAAGGTCTATTTATAAAACTTCTCATAAGGGCTTTTAAATCTCACCACAATGTGATTCAGATTCGGAAAGATTTGTGAGATTTGCAACCATGGGCTTATTCATCAAATCCCCATTTTTTTTATTTATTTTTTTTCGTGAGAGAGGAAAGTCCCTTGAATCTAAATCTGTTTCTTATCATTTACAACCTCTTTGCAGGGCTCTGGAACTTCACATCTTAAAATGTCAGATCACGAGGACCTGACTAAAGCCATGGGACACTGGAACACCTCTGAGAGCTACCAGCTCAACCCAGCCAGTGTCATTGTGTCTGTGGTCTTCTCGCTCATCTTCCTCTTAGGGACCATTGGGAACAGTCTGGTACTGGCTGTGCTCCTCAGAAGTGGACAGGTTGGGTACAACACCACCAATCTGTTCATCCTCAACCTCAGTGTAGCCGATTTCTTCTTCATCATCTTCTGTGTGCCTTTCCAAGCAACCATCTATTCTCTGGAGGGTTGGGTTTTCGGGTCCTTCATGTGCAAGGTGGTTCACTTCTTCATCAACCTCACCATGTATGCTAGCAGTTTCACTTTGGCGGCGGTGTCTGTGGACAGGTGGGTGTTTTGTTTTTCCAATTACTTTTTTATTATTAAATAAACTCTCTTAAAACATTTTTCACACTCTAGCTGGTTTATTTAATTTGGCCAACATTAATATGCATATTGTCCTTGTTTCCCTTTTTCTCCAATTAATGAAATTCCCATTAATGTCATTTCCACCACATCTCAAATTATGTTTTGTGTTTAATGGCATTCTGTGATGGAAATAATGGTGGTGGAAATGATTTTTTTTTTAAATAAAAATTTTGGAAGAAAACAGACAACTTTGTCTTGAAAATACTATTTTTATACATAACATGTAATCATATTTTTATGAGGAATTGGCATAGTAAAAAAAAGATGCTACTTTTGGCTACTTTTCAAATGCCTTTTATGCATAGATTTTGTTTTACCCTTGTCCCAGAACAAGTATTAAATGATGAAGACATGGTAAAAAGGTTTAATGTGATATTCATACCCTTGTGAAAAATAAATATACTAACATGTATTTAAAATACATTTATTTTATGCTAAGTATACTAAAAATACATTTATATTTATGTATTTAATATAAATATCCTGCAATTACACTTTTAGTATACTAAATACTAAAGTCTGCTAAATTAAAACAAATAATGTTGTACTTAATGCACTTTAGTTGTGCAGAAATAGTGCTGTCCAACTAAATATATACTTAAGTGTATTTGATCGTGCTAAAGTGGAACTATTGCAAGTACATTTTAGGTACACTTTAAGTATCTTGCATTTAAAAACTGAAATCATACAGAGATCATACTAATTTTAGGCTTAATATTAAGAAATGTGCTTTGTGCAATGAAGAAGTACTCCAAATAAAGTTTAATTGTAATATTTATATAAGTAAGTCTCAAGCGAGTAAATATGTTTTGTAGTATACTTAGTATGAAATAAATGTATTTAAAAAGAAAATTCGTATAGGTTTTTTTCACTAGGGTATAGCAATCAGAAGAAATTAGTTTGGAATCTATTAGTTTTAATTAATGTCATCAACATCTGGGAAGTGAAGTTCACTCTAGGCATAATCATGGCTGTATACCTTGACATAACATGGTGTCCATGTATGGGGTATAAAATGACAGCATAAATGAGAACCTAGCAATATTGTAATTGGTCAGGGCCAGGTGTTGTTATTTAATGTAATGGATCTTCTGAACACTATAGGAAATCATGCAAATTGCAGTGGAAAAGGTTGGAGTTTAACTGAATAATTGTCAGTGGAGTTATCAGAAACCCACTTCATTAACAAAACACTTCCAAAAACCAGCATCGCATTATTCCTGTCTTTACAATGAAACAGTGAAAAAATAACCTTTAGAAGCACCCACAAATAATGACTTAGCTAAAATTATGTTACGCCTATTTTATCATTAGGGTCCATGTTAACCTGCTCTTTTGGTTCTGGGCTCAGTGGAGACTGAGAATCCCATTGGAAATTACCTCACCTTCAGGTAGAAAACAAGAAGACCATTCATCTTGTGCACAGAAACACACTGATTACATTCATCATGTGTTTTTGGTCAAACTCAATTTCAGGAAGCACCACTAATCTTTTGATAAATATTTCCTGTGCTTCTTTTATACATGACTACACAGTAAAACTGTACAATTAAAAAGTTACATAACTGCAAATGAAATTAGTTAATTTAACTTTTGCAGTTTTGCTGTTTTTAAAGGTGTAGTAAGCGAAATATCCCAAATATCATTGCTCCACCCCCAAAACGCACAAACAATCAAGCGGCAACATTCTAATCTGAAAGATGAAGCCTACCCGGAAGTGCGAAAAACTGCAATACATCTAAAATCCGCTAGGGCCAGGTCCCAAAAGGGAGCAAATGTCCATAGACCCCCATGTTAAAATGTCCGTTTTCACAGCACAAATTCATGTTTTTACAGGTTGGTCCAATGGACTTTTATTGTATTTTTCGATAGGTTCCGAGTGCCTGACAACTGTGAGGGGGGTGATTTTTTATTTTTTTTTATATAAAATGTATGACAAATAAGGGCGTGGTTAACTTTGATTGACAGCTTGATTGACAACTGATAATGGGCTGCGCCGAGTGGAACGTCTCGGCCGTGATCTGACACAACACATCATACCACCTCTGGATCCTTTCTGAACATTTGTATTGAAACATCGTACATAAAATGGGTTGCTCTGCTATAAACTGCACTAACCGACACTGTAGGAGCTCTTCGCTCCATTTTTTACGGTAAATGACATTCCACTACCATTTCACATAGTTAGCACTATTTAGCATCAATGTTTGTGGGCAGTGGCACTGCAACAGTTAGCATTAAATCGCCTCAGATAAGTTAGTGTCCGAGGTACTTTACCTATGGTTATAACTGACGTTTGAAACACTGTAAGCGTCTGCCTATGCATATCGCAACGGCTTGCAATAATGGGTCCATGAACAAAAGACCGAGAAAATCACTCACTGCTCTTGGCTGAATAACTTTTGTAACTTAAATAATAATCAGTATATACACTCACCGGCCACTTTATTAGGTACCCCATGCTAGTAACGGGTTGGACCCCCTTTTGCCTTCAGAACTGCCTCAACTCTTCGTGGCATAGATTCAACAAGGTGCTGGAAGCATTCCTCAGGGAGTTTGGTCCATATTGACATGATGGCATCACACAGTTGCCGCAGATTTGTCGGCTGCACATCCATGATGCGAATCTCCCGTTCCACCACATCCCAAAGATGCTCTATTGGATTGAGATCTGGTGACTGTGGAGGCCATTTGAGTACAGCGAACTCATTGTCATGTTCAAGAAACCAGTCTGAGATGATTCCAGCTTTATGACATGGCGCATTATCCTGCTGAAAGTAGCCATCAGAAGTTGGGTACATTGTGGTCATAAAGGGATGGACATGGTCAGCAACAATACTCAGGTAGGCTGTGGCATTGCAACGATGCTCAATTGGTACCAAGGGGCCCAAAGAGTGCCAAGAAAATATTCCCCACACCATGACACCACCACCACCAGCCTGAACCGTTGATACAAGGCAGAATGGATCCATGCTTTCATGTTGTAGACGCCAAATTCTGACCCTACCATCCGAATGTAGCAGCAGAAATCGAGACTCATCAGACCAGGCAACGTTTTTCCAATCTTCTATTGTCCAATTTCGATGAGCTTGTGCAAATTGTAGCCTCAGTTTCCTGTTCTTAGCTGAAAGGAGTGGCACCCGGTGTGGTCTTCTGCTGCTGTAGCCCATCTGCCTCAAAGTTCGACGTACTGTGCGTTCAGAGATGCTCTTCTGCCCACCTTGGTTGTAACGGGTGGTTATTTGAGTCACTGTTGCCCTTCTATCAGCTCGAACCAGTCTGGCCATTCTCCTCTGACCTCTGGCATCAACAAGGCATTTCCGCCCACAGAACTGCCGCTCACTGGATGTTTTTTCTTTTTCGGACCATTCTCTGTAAACCCTAGAGATGGTTGTGCGTGAAAATCCCAGTAGATTAGCAGTTTCTGAAATACTCAGACCAGCCCTTCTGGCACCAACAATCATGCCACGTTCAAAGTCACTCAAATCACCTTTCTTCCCCATACTGATGCTCGGTTTGAACTGCAGGAGATTGTCTTGACCATGTCTACATGCCTAAATGCACTGAGTTGCCGCCATGTGATTGGCTGCTTAGAAATTAAGTGTTAAGGAGCAGTTGGACAGGTGTACCTAATAAAGTGGCCGGTGAGTGTATTTAATTCATACAGTGAAAACTAAACAGTGTTTTATTTTTACATTTGATTATTCAGTTTTTGTTGTTAAATAAACCTAATGTAGGATAACCTGAAACCCTTAATGCTGTGCTTTACACTTCTTGTGCTACAGTAAAACACTGTTCACTTTCAGAAGTTGTAGAGATGTTTTCTCTGTGTCACAAAAAGAATGTGAAACACGCATGTAACTTAAAATGGGTTGTACTCTTCAGCAGCTTTGCAGTGAATGTAGTAGCTAGCCTAGTCTGCCAGTCGATCTCTTATAACGTTAGAGAGCTGCCGCTGCTTGGCTGAAGAGGCCTGTCCACCGGCCGGCTCAGTATCTCATTCAAAGCCTGCCCTTTTACCCATATATGGATTGGCCAGAAGGTGGGCGGGGTTAGGATTTCCCAAGATTTTCAAACATGGTGCCGCCCATACCCCCCATAAACGGCTTCAAAGCCGTTATTCAGAAAGGTGACGTCACAGACGCTTTGTCCGTTTTTTTTACAGTCTATGCAAACAATGCAAGAGTGGATGTCTCTCATAGCTGGTGTTTACGATGTAAAGAAGCCATCAATGTCTTATGTGATTGGTGCATTTCTTCTTTTGCAGGTATCTGGCCATCCGTTACCCCTTGCGGTCCAGAGAACTGAGAACGCCGTGTAACGCCGTAGTCGCGATGGTGGTCATCTGGGGCCTGTCGCTTGTTTTCGCCGGGCCTTATTTGAGTTACTATGACCTCATCGATTTTGAGAACAGCAATGTGTGCGTACCTGGGTGGGTGGAGCATAACCGTAAGGTTCTGGACACCTTCACCTTCGTTTTCGGCTATGTTATTCCTGTGCTCATCGTGAGCCTTTCCTACACACGCACCATCAAGTACCTCTGGACAGCAGTCGACCCCCTCAACGGGATGTCGGAGTCGAAACGAGCCAAGCGCAAAGTCACCAAGATGATCATCATAGTCACAGTGCTCTTTTGCATCTGCTGGCTACCATATCATGTGGTCATTTTGTGCTACCTCTACGGAGACTTTCCCTTCAATCAGACCACGTATGCCTTCAGGCTGCTGTCCCACTGCATGGCCTACGCCAACTCCTGCCTCAACCCTATCGTTTACGCCCTGGTGTCCAAACACTTTCGCAAGGGCTTCAAGAAGGTTTTCAGCTGCATCCTCAGCAAAAAGGGAAGAAATAAGGTGCACGTGGTCCATGTGGCCAACACTGTCCCTGGCTTCGAAGCGGGATCCACTGAAGTGTCTCAAGTGAATGAAGAGAACGCCAGACAGAACGAGAGCAAAATGGTCAACCGCCCACTCGCAGAGCCACAGGACGCCACTATGACTATAACATTACCCTTCCAGAGTCAGCCATGAAAATAAAGCGCACGGCTAATGATGCCTTACAGAAGCCTTATTAAAAACCTCAAACAGAGCCGGAGGATTTCAGCAGCTTTGATCGACATCACAATGGTTTTGCACTGAATGAGCACAGTGGAGACGGCAGTTAAGATTCAAATCGCTGTTCAAATTGAAATCGTACATTCAATTTGGTTCTCGTACAAATGCATCTTTGTGTTTTGCTTGGTTATGTTGGTGCCAATGCTAAACAATGTCGTATTTGCAACCTCCTCTCTTTTTTTAGCAGCATCGTCTGTTTGTTTTCTTTTGAAGTGTTACCCTCTGAGCATGTTTCAATTTAATTATGTGATGATGACTATTCTCCTGTGAAAATGTTACCAATTATTGTGCGTAACACTTTAATATGAGCCCTGTGTCTTTATATGAGCAAAGCTGAGATTTCCTACTGTGCTTGAAGCTTTTAAGAGGACTCTTTGAATATGCTCCTCAGCTTCGCTTAACAAGCTCTTTAAAAAAATATGCTTGCGTTAAGTACCGTATGTACTTGCTTTTACCTCTAATATTCTTTGCTGTTTTAGAAAGTCTTGAAATTATTTAATTGTTGAGTTTTATATCAATTACTACATTACAAATTAAGATACAAAAACCCTGAAAAGAGGGTTATTCAGAAAATCTCAGAATACAGGCTATTCCAACAGTTTACTATGTATGATTCTTGTGCTGCATTAAAGTAATATTCCGGATTCAGTACAAGTTAAGCTCAACTGATAGCACTGATGGTATGTTTACTGTAAAAGTTAATATTGAACTGTGCATCCTTTTCATTGAATAGGCAAAAATCTTGGTTTACAATATAAGTGAATTGAGTCATTAATGGGGGTGTAAACTGTTAAAAGTGTCATGACATATATGTTCCCTGAGGTTCACTTATAATGTTAATAAAGTAATAAAAAAATAAATATATATTGCATATTTATATTTTACATAATGTTTATTACATATTACAATGTATATTACATAATGTTTTATATTAACATTATCAACGCCCCCTCGTTAATGTACGCGAGAAAGTGTTTTGAAAACATTATCTATATAAAACCATAATTTACAGACAAAGCATTATGAAATAATTTACTTACATGATGCAGCTGCTGTCAGATCCAATACAGTTGGCTGCTTCATCAAGTTTCTTTGAGAACTCTTCAATACACTGTGCCTCGTAAACAAAACAAAATGCTCTGAACTAGCATATAATCCTCCGACGTGATCCGGGACGCCATTAAAATAAATCATCAACTTGTTTTCCGACGCTGAGATCCGTCTGTACAAAGACGCAAACGAGCTGTTTAAACTGGACGCGTTAAAGCGAACATTCTTTCACTCTTCCATTTGTCCTGTTGGCGACAGACTCGAGTGCGTGGAGTGTCAGAAACTGAACATGCATCTGAATACTGTATCCAGTGTAGACAGCATCAGTGATTATAATGAGTTATATTTGCTTTGATGCAACGTGACGCAAACCACTGAACAGCAGTGGGCGGGGCCTAAGGTGAGATGATGAATAACTATTCGTCGATGTCTTGCTCTGGAGGCAGACATATGCAAATTAATTTGCCACTGCAACGTCACAAATCGCACAATTTCAAAACAAGCCATTTTTGGAGCTTGATTATATACATGCTTTGTTTATGAGGAGGGTGTTTTAAGCTATGAAACTTACAGGATGTTTAATGGTTTAAAGACCTATCTGTCAAAAGATCATGGCAAATTAGATTGCTCATATCATGACTACTTTAAAATACTTGCTGTTTCGATAGTACAACCACAAGATAGTACAACCTTTTCTGTGCAAAATATATTTACATTTTTACAATGCTGTTGGCATGACAACATCTACGACACAATGAACATAAAAATTATGAAAACAACTTTACATATCAAATAACACACAAGTTTTAACAAAATAATCAATGTAAGCACTAAAATAAAGTTATAAGCTTCACATTTATGCTTTTAAATCCTTTTAAAAAAGTGCCCTTTTTTTCTATTGGACTCACAATAATCTTCATTTAGCTTTTTCTCAAAGAAAAAAAAAGATATGCAAAAAAATGTGTGTGTGTAATAGTCAACATTATGGCACAAATGCTGTCGATTGAGCTTAACTTGTACAGAACCTGGATTATTTCTTATCTGTCTCCAGTTCATTTATTACGTATAATGTACTGTAGCTACACAACAAGTGTTATGTTGAAAGTTTTGAGTTTGATGTTGACAGTGATTTTCAATAAAATCTGCATTGGTATTCCTTTTGGGCCGGAATAATGTTTTAATATATGCAAATAAATCAGGAGATAAATGACCCCAGTGCGTTTAGCAGGCTGAGCAACCTTGAACCAGCCTTTGGGAGATGATTCATACCAGATCAAACTGTATTTCTCCTGGAGGCTCAATGAGAGAGCAGCAGCATTAAGTGAAAATTAAAAATGTAATGTCTTCCAATGAAAAACAACTTGAAGCCAAAAGAGGTGAGGGAAGCGTTGACGCACATACCATAAAAACCAATCAGTTCAGATGCACTTCTGAAGTTATTACAACCGCATAGTCTAAACTAAGAAAAAGGTAAAAACAAATCATTTCAATATTGTCGTAGCTTTTAGAGCCTCCATCTTATTCAAGGCAGACTTTGTAAACCTCATAAATTATGTTTCATCACTTGGAGAAGCACTTTGGTAATCTTTTCAAATCAGTCCAGAAAGACACTTTCTTTCTACCAGATATACTGAGTTTATGTTTATTTATTATGGTCATGGGCTATTGAAAATGTAACACTAAAACATTGCTCATAAATATGGAACAAACCAGTCATGAAAAAAAATTGTAAAAAGCTTTAATATCAAGTATCAGTAATACAACAACAACAAAAATGAAGCCTGCACATTATTCAAAAGCTTCCATGCACAATTAAGCACCCGCTGCCATTAGTTCATCCAAGGATATTTATTGGATCTCTGTGTCGTTACAGTTAATTTAGCATATCTGTCAAGCTGTACAATTAAGAAGCCATTTCCTAATGCTTAGAGTGATCTGACCATATGAACATCAATGTCTAACTTTGATCTTACAGAAAATAAATAATTTAATATGCTAACATCTCCATTTAGGGATGGACTTTTTGGAGACCAACCTGTTGGCGGCAGTATTTATTCCTCTCAGCACTTCACTGTTTCCTGAGAAAACACCATTTATTAAACACTCTAATATGTTAACATACTTAATCTACTTAATGTTGTGACATTATTTGTCCAGGGTCTTTTTCAATAGGCATCAAAAGGAACGCAAACCGGATTTGATTGGCTGAACAGCGTCAAGAGTGCTGATGCACAGTCCAGTAGCACTAGGAATTTTCACTGTCAATCTGTGCATGAGTGGTGGGGATTTTCCAATTACTCTTTCGGCATGTTACATGGTTACTCCAGTGGATGGCAACAAGTCTTATTAGTGAGTCGTTGAATCATTCACTTGACCTATTTGTTCAAACACATGTATTCATTCAGGAACAAAATAAGTATGGGCCATAGTGATGCTCCGATTGATCGGCCGCCGATCATGATCGGCCGATATTGGCTAAAAATAGCTTGATCGGCGAACCCTAAAAGTGCCGATCAAAAAAGCAGATCACGTGACGTAGATTACTTGTGCGACTTTTTTCCACCTGCATGCGTGGCGCACGGGCACACAACATCAGAGCGGAGCTTGCCAGTGGCAACCTTCTCCCGCCTGGAAGTTTTTGAAAGTGTCCGACAAAGACGTTGGTAATGGCGAGAATAAATACATAGATTTGACTATTGAAGTGTGTATTCTAATGGTCTAGTGGCAGATCTTTTGCCTATCGTGTCAGAGGTCCTGGGTTCTAATCCATACTCGTATAGGGGTTTTTCTTCTCATCAAAACCGATTATGTTTATCAGTTGTATATCAGGCAGGGACACGTTTTTGTATGTTTTGTTTTGTAATTTCACCGGAACGAATAGAGGGTCTCCACAACGGATTGAAGTGTGCGTCCGAGTGAAGACTGTGCGCGAGTCACAAGAGAACACAATAACCGCACTGTGTGATATTGATCGCAGTGGCAACAAGCCTTTTGATCACTTGATAAAAAAATAATTTAAACAAACACATTTCAGCGCTAGATCGCCTCTTATTTAACAAGTGACTGAAATGAATGCTCTGCTATAGTTAACTGGAGAAGTTTTCTTTATTTGTATTGGTACATCCGTGCCTCGAGATGTTTCCTCAACTACATAATACAGAATAATAACAGAAAAAAACTTGCCATAGTTTTGTCCTTTGTGGCAGTAGCCAGTTTTGGTGTTACAAGTTTTACATTTTCCTGCCAATTGTTAAATGTAGTCAGTGTATTAAGAGGCTATAATTTCCAAGTATGCCTAAGTGTAACTTGATCCCATCCCATTAAGCTGATCTAATGTGTGTTGGTCTGCCTGACCCCTCTTTGTTTGGAATAATTTTATGTTACTCTGCCTTATTTGGGAAAGATGGCCTACAGTAGCCTTAAGTTATATCATTTTCTAAATACAATTAAATAAACACTTGGTGGTTCTTCAAGATCTTGACTGTAGCCTATATATTTCTAGTCCCCCCCCCCCCCCCCCCCAATACAGTTAATTCATAGTTAGTTTCATTTCCAGACTGATCTCATGAAATAGCGTATGTATGACACGCCAATTCGTATTTCCATTTTTGGCGTGCTATCAACACGCATAATCGCTTTTCAGCGTGTTTATCAACGCCATTGACTTAACGTTACATTACTATATATAAATATATGACCTACCCCAACGACGTCCCTAAACCTACCCGTCACTTGGGTTATTAGCATTTATGACTCTTCCCCTACCATCCTAGGGAAAAAAATATCGCTCCCCAGATGTAGATATTCATTTAGCTTAGTTTCGCTCGGAAATTTAACGGCGTACACATACACGCGGCGTGGACATACACGCGGCGTACACATACACGCGGCGTGGACATACACGCAGCGTAGACATACACGCGGCGTGGACATACACGCGGATAGCTGAAAATGCGTATAGATAACACGCCACTTGATTTGAAAGTGGCGTGTATGTTTACGCAAAGTCATGATGTCATGTTGTCATTTCTACAAATGATTATAGATAGATTATAGATAAAAGATTCCCATTCCCCTGCCATTCTGTGATCGGCAGTAATCGGCAATCGGCAGATCATGATTTCGTTGATCGGTAATCTGTGATCGGCCCCAAAAATGCTGATCGGAGCATCTCTAATGGGCCAGTACCAAAACTCACCCTCGGCCACTTGAGAGTGCTTGAACGCAACAAGGGAACAAAAATATATGGGAATATACTGCAAAATATAATGCAATATATTACATAATAAATTTCCATACTAGTGCTTATATTTTTGTTTGTTGGTGTTTAATGTTCTATTATTTTGAAATTTAAAAGGTTTTCTGGTATGTGTGAGTTTTTGGGGTTACCATTGTGCTGAAGAGTAGAGCCTGTGGTCCGGTTGACAATTGGCTGAACACTATCAATACCGTATATACTATATTTAAAAGTAATGGCTGAGCACTCCTCAGTACAGTGATAGTCTCTTGGCTAAATACTTTAGGACATACAGGTGTCCTTGGGCTTTTAATAACTAGCTTGAAAATTTTAAACATTTATGATGTAAATAATTAAAAATATAAGAAATATATTACATTATTTATTTCTCTACACATGTGTGTGTTTATTTTGCATGAGTATATCTGCAATATATTACACATAGAGTACCATATCTGATCACATATACATCTATATATTATTAAGTGTATTACTGAATATAAAATTAAATACATATTAGTAAATATATTGTCACATATTTTTCAATATGTGAAAAGTGGCAAGTCCTTATGTATTATTCAATATATTGTAATTAACACAATATATTATTCTGTATATTTTCAAATATACGGTTAAACATTTAATATCATTCATATTATGGGAAATATATTTAGTAGGGGCAAGACTGTCCTAGGTTGCAAAAATGGCAAAGCTCAGTGCCCTTGATCTCTAATACTACTTCGGAGAGATATTTATAGCGCAGCATATTCAATCATTCATCATGTTCAGGAACTCACATGCCCAGAGGAAAACTGTACACTGTGCAAGTTAAATGAATTGATTGTGCTCATGGATTTAAGCCCCGTGTTTCCTTAGTTCCTTTAAGTTTAAAGGGGAACTATAATGCCCCTTTTTACAAGATGTAATATAAGTCTCAGTTGTCACCAGAATGTGTCTGTGAAGTTTCAGCTCAAAATACCCCACAGATAATTTTTTATACCATGTTGTAAATGCCCATTTTTGAGTGGATTATTTTATTACATTTTCATTTAGTTAAAGTATTTCAACTCCATGGCAACGCTCTGTTTTTCGATGTGTTACTTAGCAGCAACTTGTTATCAATAAATAACAGACTGCATTCTACATTGGAATTCAATGAAGCCATATATACTGTATATATATATACTCAAAATTACAGATTCATTCATTCAGACACGAAACACCACTACTGTGTGTTGTTTGGAGATGTGTTACATCTCAATCCATTGTGGAACTATTTTAGTTGGAACAAAAAATAATAGACAAATCAAATGATTTAGATGTAGTTATTCAATATCAGCTTCTCATTTTGTTGTATAAAGCAATCATACTCAAAATCGCTCGATCTATCCCTCCCTCCACCCTTGATTTCATTCACATAAAAAAAACATGACGTCAAACCTCACTATGGTCCATTGGTCTCTACCATCCTCTGATCACGAACACACTAAAGTTATTTATATATTTGACTCAAGAGGCACTTAGTCGAGATAATTAGACAGCCAAGCCTGAGCCTCTTCAATTAAGTGTCATTTATTTTCTGAAGACATCTCGATGATAAGATTTCAGAGTCATAAACAGATACAGTTTATTCACAAGCAAAATTCAGTTATGAACGACTTGCGCATGTGCACATTAGTGTTAAGCCACGAGAGTAAATTACCTTGTGCCGTTGCTGCCACTCTGAGATCAATAACAACAGCTCAGCTGACTCTTTCTGGTGACCATATAATCCATCACATAGTATGTGCAATAAACACTACCACATGTTGCCAGGGACACCCAATAAAACATGTGATTTAGGGGACTATTTCTAGGGCCACTTCTTTGGATCTGATTACCATGGAAAGAAGTTGAATATCTGTCTCTTTCGCCCATCTTCAGGCGGATAATAACATTTCCTGAAATGGATGGAAAATATACTGAAGATTGTTATTTGCATCTGGGGACAGAGTGAGAGATTTAACATCCTCCATCATACAGATTCAACTATACCTAATGAAAAAACTTTAAATATTTAATCACTTTAATATTGTTCCTCTAATTTGCACCTCTTGATATATGATTAAATAAAATCTGCTCTCTTTTCTTCCGCTCTGTGCATTTTAATGTAGCTCAAAATAAAGCTGGATGATGGCTTAGTCATAAATTCAAAAGAGCTCAGATTTTATTCAAGAGTTTCAACATTTCTCCCCTGTGTTTGGTCATTTAACGTGATGGACTATTTAACTGTCTATAGCAATCATGTTAGAAGCCTCACAGTTCCTACACTGCTGGTGGGTCAATTAATGCTTTTCTCTCATTAAAACCAGGTCATAGCTTTACACATGCCACTGGTCTCTAAATGTGAGCCACTTGCTAAAAACATAGGCTACTTATAACATACCTATATTATGTAGCAGTTTTTACATTTTTGGAGAATGGGGAAAGATTTGTGTGAAATAACAGTTTATCAATGGCTTGTTGCTAATAAACTTCAATCAAAGTCCTACAAGCCATTCACTGCCTCTGCATATCATCAATTGTATGACTGTGGAAAATGTCGCACTCTTATCAAAAACGCCCCAAAATGTCAGAATGTGCTCTTCTGATCCAGATCCAGACAAGAGACAGCTCAAGTGTGCCATGACAAAGTAGGGCAGCTTTTGGCATCATCTTTTGCTCTATCAGCGGCTGTCAGGCATGCCTATACTAACACATTCCTCTCGTAATGAAGTAGCCTGTGGGAGCATGGCAGGGCTTTTGTCACAGTTTCAAGGCAGCAAATTTTGCCTCAACAATCAGACAATCAATTCAGAACGTGGGTGTGCATAAGTGATAAAGAGTCTATTGAAATATAACCCACTTTAATGTCTTTTTTTAAATTCAGCTGTACAGAGGATGTGATTTTGCTGATGTAGAATCCTGCTGATTATTAATAGGGCTGAAAATTCAATCAAATCACAACTGAATGGAGTCATTATTTACTGATTATAATTATATATTTGCTAAAAAATAATAATAATTAAAAAAAAAAGCCCTACATCAAGATAATTCAAAGATACTAACATTATATTGTTTTCATAACGTTTTTCACTAAACATGAGCTTATCACTGGCTTACAGCTTACAAACCAAATTAGTGACTATTCAAAACTTTCTCCATTTGGCTTATCTGGCTCTGATCGTATTTTGTTGGAGAGGATATGCTTTGTAATATTTTCCATACTGATAACAACTTTTTTTTATGACGGTCTTCAGAAATGTACTTGATGGTGCTACAATCACAGTGCTATCAAGTTCTCAAGGCTATCAAGGTGGAATCACGCCATGTCGAAATTGCCATTGTATTGAGATTCTGATTTCTAAAAAGTGTTCATGTCCTTGTAGAAATCGAAATTAGTACATTTTGAGACAATACAGGACAGTACAGACAGCTCATCCCCAAAAATGAAAGTTTTTTTATTCATTTACTTACCCTCAAATTGTTCTAAACCTGTATACATTTTCTGTGTTCTGCTGAACACAAAGGAAGATATTTTGAAGATTGTCGGTAACCAGAACAGTTGATCGACCACATTGAAAATTTTAAAAATGTAAACAGTACTATGGAAGTCATTGGTTCCCCTTAACTGTTTGGTTACAAAAATTCTTCAAAATATCTTCTTTTGTGTTTAACAGTTACAGAACAAAGACATTTATTTGGAACAACTTGAGGGTGAGTAAATTATGACATAATATAATTTTTTTTTTTATGTTTAATGTCTTAATGCAAGAATAATCTGGAAATAAATTAAATGCATACAATACAGATTACTGTAGCTATATATAGCAAAGAGTTGTATTATCATGTATGTATGTATTATTTTTAGTTCACCTAATAAATAAAAATTCTGTCATAATTTACTCGCGCTCAAGTCGTTCCAAACCTGGATGACTTTCGTTCTTCAGTGGAACATAAAAAGAGATATTTGGATGAATGGATGACCGACAATTTTGGTTCATAATCATATAGACTTCCATTGAATTGTTTTGTCCAAACTGTTTAGTTACCAACATTCATCCAAATATCTCATTATGTTCCACTAAAGAAAGTCAGATGTTTGGTAGGTCCCACTAAATAATTTATAAGGTTTGCATAATGATTGTTACTTGCTATGTTGTGGTTTTGTGTACTGATTATTCAAATTTCACTGATTAATTTTGGCATTAATATTTTGCAAACACATAATTCTGAATCAGATGAAGCGTACAGAAACTTCCTAGGTTGTCAGTCATCTAGTAATTACAGTTATTACAACATTGGCATAAACGCAGCATGTGTCTAAGGGCAAAAGTCTGATTTATAATGGGCAAAACTAGGCCAAAAAAGGGCTGCTTAACCAAAGCAATCAAAAAACCCATCACCGATTAACACTTATTCATGGAGTTGGGCACAAAAACGCTATTTTCAGATCAGCAGACTGAAATAAAATGTAACCACATACAACGTTAGCAATGTGCACAAGCTCTCATCCTAAAAGGCAGGGTTAACAGTTCGAAACAGAAGTTACAGAAGGTGTGAATTTAATAAACCTGAAAACACATTTTACGAAATGTGGCAACAAACAGTATAGACACATCATAGGCTTTCACGTTTTCACACGCCGTAAAGAGCTGTCTAACTGCCTTTTTTCATCAAATCTTAAACACAAGGTTATCTCCAATGTCTTCCACAGTAATGCTCACAATTTTGCAGCTAAACATGATCAAAGCCACATTCTTGATTAAAAGCAATTAGCCAAATGTGAGAATGCCTATACTAGATTATTAGCCGAGAATAATACATTTTCAAAGGGCATGCGCTTCAAAAGATGCTACTTCAAATTTGAAAGGAATGTATCCTTTCCATTTCTCCATGTTTTATTCATCAACAATTTCAACATTAGGTAAAATCCCATCAATGTAAATCTGTCTGAAGGTTGTTGTTTTTTTTAAGCCTGACCACATGGACTTTGCACGAGTTATTGCATATTCAAAGCTGTGAAGAAAGAATTCTTTTTTTTTTTAATTCAGGATGCGTCTAGTAGTGCTTCAGCTTGATCTTTCCCTGTACCACTTTCCACAGGCCTTTGAGAGCAAAGATCAGCTCCACCATTTATTTTTCTGAAGGTTGATCTCCCTTACTGAAGATATTTTGCATTGCTCAACTGTTTTCACAATCCTCCTCCTCTTGAACATAATTGTGCAGGTCTTAGTAGAGAGGAAAGCAGAGGGCTTAACTCTCTTCAGTTGCTCGTACCCCCATATGCTATTCCCATAATAACATGTTCTGAAATCAAATGAAAATCCAGTTCTAAAGGGTTGATATATTTGCATTGCTGATGAGCAATCACTTATGAGAGTGAGTAATTCAAAAACAAAAAGATTATTTTCAGGAGAAGTGTGCACTTTCTATGGCACCTGTGTCTCCGAATTGTTTTTTTTTTTTTAAAGAGTAATTGTTGTTCCCCATCGTTGTCACTCCGAGTTCCGTCGGATGACGACGATTGGGGTTTCGCTTAGGAGCCTATCACCTTCGAGTATTACAAAACGAGCCAATGGCAAGAAAATGCCATGGGTCTGCGGAATTTGCATAGCGTAACTCCGCCCCACGCTGTGGGTATATAAGTAAGTACGCTGGCATAACGCAGTCATGTTTTTGCTTCGGAGCCAAGAGATCCTCCTCACTCCTGTATTCTCTGGGTGTCATCGAGTATTCTTTGAGACGAGCAGCTCTCCAGTCGATTTCCAGCGAGCTTCACATTCCTGCCTGCTGATCTGTGCAGTGGTCTGCATTCAGTGTGTGTGTTTCTCCCTGGCCGCTTTAGCGCAGGCTGCTGAGCGTCCTCTCACAAAAGAGCTTGCACGTCTTTTTAAAGATGTCTCGCCCCTGTGTTTCTGGGTGCGGTCGTTCCGTTCCATCTTCTGATGGGCATGTTCGTTGCTTAGTGTGTTTGGGCTTACAGCACGCTAAAGCAGCTTTCATGGATGAGTCATGTTCTCACTGTGGGAACATGACCATCGCTGAGTTGAGATCGAGACTCCGTGACCTCAATAGAGGTAGAGTCCCCTCTGCCACACCCCAATCTGTCCCCTCCACGAGAGGGGACACTTTGGCTGGTGGCCAGGGTGATCTGAGGGTGACGGTGTGGAACTCTGCCCCGACGATGCTTCCTCAGGCCACACCCCCCTCTGTTCCTCTGCAAGCTCCTCGAATGTTGCTGCGGGGCCGTCTTCAAAAAGTGACGCGCCCCGTGTTTCATTCGGAGCTCCAGAGGATCTCCACAAGGAGAGCTGGGATCCTCTGGGGATGACGACTCGGTTGTGCTGCCGCCGTCTGGTGTTCCAGCATTTTCCGAGACCGACCCAGAGCTGACAGCTATGCTTGCCCGGGCGGCCGCGAGCATCGGACTTGCATGGAACCCTCCACCCTGTCCTGAGCGCTCGCGGCTCGATGATTGGTTACTCGGGGCTGCACGCGCTGACTCGTTTGATAATAAAAAGCTATTAAAAGCACCAAAATTTACGCAATAGACGCTGTTCCAAAGGCGGCGTATAGGCTAATTTGGGCTTCGTGTGCACGTCTAAACGATCAAATATACACAAACATGTGTAAAAATGACCGTCTTGGAGATTCACTTAAACAGTTTATTCATTTAAAAACAGTGTAGGTCTATGTCTTAAATGGGCATAAATAGTTGGGAGAAAATATGATGTAGGCCTAATAATGATTAGATCTGCATTCGGTCTTAAAGAGGCAGCAGTCTAATAAACGTGCTGATGATTACTCCATTAATGTGAATCAAACAACAAAAGGCAAAGAGAAAATCAGTCGCAGCTCTTGAATTAATAATTTTGGCTTTTATAAGCTTTAATCTATCTATGATAAACTAAGCAGTGTTATTTTACATTTGATTACTTTATCAGATGTCTTTTTAGCCCATACTCACCTGCACAGTAATGTCGACATTACTGAAATTAAAGCACTGGGTATATAATGTGTATATTCGTTTTATTGTTTACTTTGTTTGTTTGACCATGCGTTTGTACTTTTGTTTTTGGTGTCCTATGTCTTCTGTAGATAAAACACAAAACAATGCACCCTTCTGCATAACATACACTGTAAAAAAAAAACGTAAATTTACAGGTAACGGCCTGTATTTTTTACAGAAATTAGCCGTTTTGTCATTATACAGCGAATTCCTGTTATTTTACAGATATTTGCTGTAATTTAAAGGTCCACTATTAAATTTACAGGTAATTGCTTGTATTTTGGGTTTACACCAATTTTACATTTTTTTAAAGGAAATTGTCTGTATTTTTACTGGGTTATGTGTAATTTTACATAAAATATTCGTAACATTTTACAGATTTTTTCTGTTAAATTAGAAAATACAGAAAAGAAGGTATAACTGCAGAAATCAGCAGTCATTTAACATGTTTTCCTTGAAGATCATTAAGCATGTGGGTGTTAAAGTGAGTTTTAAGGTTAAATAATAGTATTTCCGTACTATATACGGTAAATAACTGTGATAGATCTAATGGTACATTTACTGTAATTTTACTGTAAAATACATTTAAATGTACAGTTTTTGAAAGTGAAAAAGAACAACTCATTGTATAATTTACAGTGAAAAACCGTAAATTGACATTCCCACAATTCCCTGCGTGACACTTCACATTTTATGTGTTTTTGTTGAAATAACTATGTTTCTTCATAGTTTTCTTAGTTTTTTTCGAATCAGTTATGTATATTAGGGTTTTATGTTACATTTAATGTTGTTAAACTAATGTTTATGGCATTTTTAAAATTTCATGTGTTACCATGATGGTGTTTAATGTTTGTGCGAATGACACTGTGCAGTTTCTATATATTAGTATTAACTCTTTTGTGGAAGAGCTGCTTGTAATGAGCTTTGAATGATCATGTGACTCTCATCACCACTGTGGTTGTTGGTTGTCAGTGTATTACAGTGGTACAAAACAGATATTAATACTTCAATAGGTCAGTAAATTAACATTATATCAGATAATGAAAGATAATTTTGTGTAGAATAACAGTAATAAACCATAATTATAGGATAAGAAATTACCATTTTTTTTTACAGTTTTTTACAGTTTTTTTCCTGACAGTATTTTTCCGTTTTTTAACAGACATTTTCTGGCGCCCCTGCTGCCAGAAAATTACCGTTTTTTTACGGGTTTTTTTTTTACAGTGTAGGCTACATGTTTTATTTGTTTTGTCAAAGCATTGCTTTTTATTTTGCTATTAATATTTATTTTACATTTCAAAATATAAAGCAATAGCCTATTAATTATCTTTTAAATATATATATATATATAACAAAAAGAACCGATAAGAATACCGTTAAAGTACCGGATTGATAAGCATTATCGGTAAGAGTAGTAATACCGTTAAAACCTTAACGATACCCATCCCTACCTTTGGCACCCTCGTCCCGATCTATGGAACCTGCATGTGTGGCTTCTCGACGGGACGAGGCAGATTTGAGTACCCTACCACCAGCGGTGGTGGCTACCATCACTTCCTCGAGAGCGTCGTCCACGAGACACCTCTACGAGTTGAAGTGGAACCTCTTCGTCTCCTGGTGCTCTTCTCGCCGAGAAGACCCCAGTACTTGCCCTATCAGTGTTGTGCTTTCCTTTCTTCAAAATGGGTTGGAGAGAAGGCTGTCTCCCTCCACTCTAAAAGTCTATGTGGCCGCTATTGCCGCTCATCATGTCCTTATTTAAGTTAAGTCCATTAGGAAGCACGACCTGGTCATCAGGTTTCTGAGTGGCGCAAGGAGACTGAGTGCTCCCTTTGAGCCTCTACAATCAGGGGAGCTTAAGTTCCTGTCAATGAAGACAGCGCTCCTGATTGCACTGGCCTCTGTGAAGAGGGTAGGGGACCTGCAGGCATTTTCAGTAGACGAAGCGTGCCTGGAATTCGGGTCGGCTGACTCTCACGTGATCCTGAGACCCCGGCCTGGATATGTGCCCAAGGTTCCTACCACTCCCCCGGAGGAGGCAGACCCAGCCTTGGCACTGCTCTGTCCAGTACGCGCTCTCAGCGCTTACGTAGGCAGGACGCAGTGTTTCAGGACCTCAGACCAGCTCTTTGTCTGTTATGGTGGGAAGCTGAAGGGAAAGGCTCTCTCAAAGCAAAGGCTGTCTCACTGGATAGTGGACGCCATTGCTTTGGTTTACCAGCAGCAAGGGCGACCATGCCCCCTTGGTGTGAAGGCACACTCCACTCGGAGTGAGTGCAGAGCTGCAGGCTGGGCGACACCCAACACATTGGCAAGATTCTATAATCTCCGAGTGGAGCCAGTATCCTCCCGTGTATTCGCTTCAACTAGCCAGTACTAGGATCAGCTCAGGTGTCTTCGCTTGCTCGCCATTCCACTCCACGGACTGGATCAGTGCGATATTCTCCTCAGGTGAGTTTCCCGGGAAGCCCTGAGTTCCTCCAGCGCTGTTGATGTCAACCCCAGAGTTATGCCACTGGCAGCTTTCGCGTTGGCCAGGTGCCCCATGTGCATGGTTCCTCTCTAGCGACCCCCACATGTGTATTTCCACTGTAAGACTCTTTGAGCATGTGTCTTTCCCTCGGCAAGCCACCTTGCCACCCCTGGAGATGAAAGATTCCACCCTTCGGGCTGGACACTCCAGTGTTCTTCCATGTGCATCCCTCCGGGTCATATGTGTATTCTGTAAGTCCTCTCTTCGGGCAGGAAGTGTGTTGCATATTTCTACTGAGATATGCTTCCCAGTGTACCTTGGTATTCCTGTGCTAAATGGAGTCCTTCGTCCGTGCTATAAGTTCACGACAGGGATCTCAGATTTACGCAGGGCACTGGAAGACAGCTGTGAAGGTGACGGGATTAGACTGGTAACCCCAATCGTCATCATCCGACGGAACTCGGAGTGACAACGATGGGGAACGTCTCGGTTACGTATGTAACTCTCGTTCCCCGAGTAGGGAACGCAGACGTTCCGTCTTATGACCACTTCCGCTGTTCCGCTGGAAATGCCTGAGTTCAGTCTGGGCTCCTCAGCAGGAAAACATGACTGCGTTATGCTAGCGTACTTCCTTATATACCCACAGCATGGGGCGGAGTTACGCTATGCAAATTCCGTAGACTCATGGCATTTTCTTGCCATTGGCTCGTTTTGTAATACTCGAAGGTGATAGGCTTCTAAGCGAAACCCCAATCTTCGTCATCCGACGGAACGTCTCCGTTCCCTACTCGGGGAACAAGGGTTACATACGTAACCGAGACGTTTTCAAACCAGTTTCCCAAACAAAAACAGATTAATGTAATTGTGACTTTATTAAAAGCTTTTACAGAACCCCTGCAGAAAAAGTTGGTTAATACTGGTATAGCTGTCCACTCCTGCTTCCCATGCTGGAGACGAGCAAACCAGCAACTAGGATCCAATTATTTTACCTTATGCAGCCATTGCAGATAGAATGCAAATGTCTTACTAACACCATTTCAATAGCATGGTTATGCAACATGAGCTCTATCATCTGTGACATGATGTCAAGGGCTTGGTTCTCCATGAGGATTGTGCAATGCAAGGATGTAGAGGAAAAATGCAAGAGTTGAGCACATTATGGCGTAGGTTGACCAATGTGAATTTCATTTAAGAGGATTCAGCTGTGCTCTCAGAAATCCAATTCACTGCATGTATCCCCCCTTGATTTCAAACTGACCCTGCTCTTTCTACACCTTCAAAATGGACCATATGTGTTCTTATCCATCAGACTCTCAATCTGAGACTTCTCTAGTGTGAAGGCGCCAATGGCATTTGACTTGTGTGAATTTGCTTGGCAACCTTGTGCAAAGCTATAACTGAATTCATGTTGTAACCAGATCAACTTGTTAAACTCTCACAAAGAATCAAGAAGAGGCATAACTATCCATAAAGTATTATAGTTTACACCAAGCAAACTCCACTCAAATGAATTGCCGGTATGTTGGAAAAGCCAATTAGTCACGTGGGTTTAAAGGGATAGTTCACCCAAAAATTTAAATTAGCCCATGATTTACTCAAACTCAAGTCATCCTAGGTGTATATGACATTCTTCTTTCAGACGAATACAGTCAGAGTAAGTTATATTAAAACATGTCCTGGCTCTTCCAAGCTTTATAATGGCAGTGAATTGCTGATTCTGTTTTGTTAAGTCCATTAAATCCATCATAAAAGTGCTCCACATGGCTCTGAGGGGTTAATAAAGGCCTTCTGAATTGAAGCGATGTGTTTGTGTAAGAAAAATATTCATATTTAACACATGACAAAGTAAAATTCTAGCTTCTGGCCAAACGGCCATACGCAGTCTTGCTTATGCCTAAAGCGCAACTTGCACAACTTACAGTATGACGTTGGAAGTAGCGTAGTGCGTCATGGCGTAGAGTAAATATCAGCAGTATGTCGCATTACTTGAATAAGTTGCGCTTAGACTTAAGTCAAATCCGTAAGTTGGTTTGGCCGAAAGCTGGTTATTAACCCCCCGGAGCCGCGTGGAGTTCATTTATGATGTATAGATGCACTTTTATGGACTTCAAAACAGAAACAGCAATTCACTGCCATTATAAAGCTTGGAAGAGCCAGGACATTTTTTTATATAACTCCGATTGTATTCGTCTGAAAGAAGAATGTCATACACCTAAGGTGACTTGAGGGTGAGTAAATCATGGGCTAATTTTCATTTTTGGGTGAACTTTCCCTTTAATGTTCACTATGTCAAAATTTGGTGAAGAAGAAGACATTTTATTCATATAGCGCCTCTCCGTAGCTCAAGGTCGCTTTAGATTGTACATTACAATACATATACACACCCGCACACACACATTACAGTCACATAGGATACATACCGTATAGTCACATTATACAAAATACATGTTAAAAAGATATGTTTTTAACTGAGTCTTGAATGTAGCCACAGATTAAATATTTCAAAGAGTAAGGGGTAGTGAATTCCATAATTTTGGAGCATTACAGTAGACAACTGGAAACGAGGGATGGACAATAAACCAAGTTCAGCTGATCTAAGGGACTGGGCAGGGCGGTAAGTGTAAAGTAGATCAGACAGATATGGGGGTGAAAACATAGCTAGTTAGGTTCTCATCAGTTCCCACTGCTTTTTAGTCTTTAGATTAACACTAGAAAGATTAACACTTTCTTTTGAAAAATGATGCTATACCTAAGACAGTGTTTGCTTGAACTCTATGTAACACAAGCTCTGCCTGCCACATGACTCAGTGAAACATAAATTTGTTTATCTGTTTATTTAGCATGAATGTTGTCATGTTAACAAGGTTTTAATATATTTAATTCTTGCACATGACATTTTGCATGTATGAGAGAGAATTTAACAGGCAACTTGCATTGCTGTATACAGTCACAATGTATGGATCTACATTGCTAAGTGCACACTTCTCATTAGATAAAGAACAAGTTTGTTGTGAATCTATCATTCCATCCCAACCAAAGCACAAATTTGTGTCTGATTTATTTCCAAGGTCACCAAAAGCATTTACTCTTGGCTCTGTATTCAAAGAGAAAAGCACGTCTAAGCAAAGGTGCATTGAATACTGCTCATTATGAAAAGCACTGAAATCTTTCTGCAGCCTTTCTGTGTAGGTGTGAAAGTACACTGCATTTCCCAGAGATGCTTCTCTTTCAACAGATTAGATGATATGCGTTAAGACTGTAGAGGAGATTCTGATGGGAAATATATTTCTCGAATTATTTGTGGAAATAATGGAGGCTCATGTTTGACACCTGCTACTTGACACAACTGTGAATTTTAAATAATAAACTACAAATCAATGAAATGCAGGCTTATTGGGTTGTGGTGTGCCTCAATTAAAAATATATATTTATATTCTAAATAAATCTGTGCACATGCACATTTAAAATAGAGTTACATTAACAGATTCAGAAGCAGGGTACATGCAGACATGCTGTGTGTTTATACCTCTCACTTGTTTGTTTGTTACTTTTTAATTTACCTGTGTTCCTTGAATTTGCAAATAAATCAATAGCAGAAAGCAAATTAGTTCTTGAAAAATGTGTGGGGAAGAGTTAAGACCAATTCACCACACTTCCCACACTCTGTTCCTATGTACCTTAGGAATGGCAAGTGGAAATAAATGGTGTACTCTAGTTTGGATGGTTTAATTAAGGGGACACACAGGCTGACACATGAGCAGAATGTGGTTCAATGCTGAGGGCTCTAGATTGATTTTCTCACTATCCAATGAGCTGCTGAGAATATTGGAAACCTGCCTAATAAATAATCCACAGCAATAATGCAGCACCACCGATATACCATTCTTCTCCCTACCTGGTAATAAAAGCTAAAACATTTGCAGTTTGATTTTTGTAATGCAGTTTCATTTGTCGAAGGATCGAATGTGTCCATGCGTTTAAATGTAGTATTTTCTTTAATCCTTTAACTCCAGGTTATTGATTAAATTCTTCACTTCGACACTGAAGTGTGATGATGTAATTAACAATGAATACTTGTTTGAGAACAAAAACTCAAATCATTTTAGAAAATAACCTTTCATATGGTCAGGTTAATGTTATACTTATTTATATGGTGCTATATTTCAACAAAACTATTCTTGCAAATAAGCCTTTCATACAAGCGCTATGAGCCATGCAACAAATGTGTCCTAACCCAAAACCCTCAAGAGCAAACCAAATCAAAGCAATTCCCATAGCTATAATAAAACCATTCAATGCATCTTAAACTTGTTGCCTCAGTTATGAAAGCAAATCATGTTCTTGTAAATTCTGGATGACAGCCAGAGGTGGTGTGCTATTAAATATTAGGCTGTATTAGCGCCAGCCAGATCTGAACAAATGACACCAAGTACTTGAAAACATTAACTTGCAAATTTCATGCGACTCTGGCTGTAAATCAGTCACCTGACTCATATAATCTTATATTATCCACCAGAAACATTTTTGAACAGTAGTTTATGGTCAACACTAACAAAGTCATAAAGAATTGGAACTCACCAGAGAAATTCTGTGGGTAAAGGGGAATGGGGTGCACATGGTTGTTCAGGCGGGTGCCAGTGAAAAATAGGTGCGGTTGGCATTAAAGAATGTTACACCTGTGTCAGCTGATGGGCTGTAAATTTGTAAATCCAGAATTTGGCGAGATGGACCACGCGTATTCCACTGTCTTTCTCCTCTGTCAGTATTAGGTCGCTTATTTGTTTAAAGTTAAATATTTTTTTCAACTTTGGTGGACATGATGGATAAACCTGTAGCCAGTGGTCACTGTCACTCATGTCTCCAGCGTAGCCAACTATTTACATTAACTAATTTTCGTTAATCCAAATAAAACCAATTCAATTCTGTTAAATTTACGGCCTAAATTTTGCAATCCGATTCACATATTCACTATAGCCTATGCATACTCACTGTATGTAAAATTTTAGCGCATACGATAAGACTCAAATGCATGCACACACGTTTGTGAGAAGTAAATAGTCTACACATCGCGGCACTGCGCATGTGCAGAATGTGTGTTTGAATCCGATTGAGATTCAAATCAGATTCAAGGATTACATGTCTAGAATGTTCCTGATACACACTCCACTCGTTTCAACCAGAAAGATATTTCATTTGGATTGACGAGGTGTTTACAAAAAGGCTTAAGCCCGATTCACTAGCGGCACCAGGATTTTGATTGTAGGGCCTCCAGAAAACTGGATGGGCCAGTTAAAATAAGCAAAAAAAAACAAACAAAAAAACGGGTTAGCCTACCCCTTCATCTCTGTTTCAGTGGCACTGAGGGCAGCGACTCACAGTAACTTAGCCTATACCTGTGTGGCTGTCCTCCTCGGAGCGTTTCTTGCTGAATTTAAATGAAAACAAGCTACAGTACTTTGCGTTTCATTAGCTAATAGCATAGACCAGAGGTTCACAAACTTTTTACACCAAGTACCACCTCAGAAAATATTTGGCTCTCCAAGTACCACCATAATGACCAATATGAAAATACAGTAGCGTAGTAGGCCTAATTATTCAACTACAGTTATCCACAGCTCAAAAATGAGGCGCTTTAATTTCTAACAAATACGAATATTTATTATTGTCAGCCACTTTAAACATTGTAAAAACACAGTTTTAACATTAACACGGCACTGTGCAGCTTACATACAGGTAAATAAAAAACTTAAATAATGATTCAATTCAAATGTATTGCACCTAAAAGTAAAATAAACACTGTAGCCTACTGTACTTAAAATATTAAGTAAAAATGTACTTAATAAAAAAAAAAACACAAGCTGTGTATTCATATTTAACCTTTTTAAACTTTTTAAATATTCTGGCTGACCCCCGTGAGTTTTTCAAGGCGACCATTATTTTTAGAACGTACCACTTTATTGATTCCATGGTGACGGACGCGTCATTGCTTGTCACGTAACACAGTGCAATTTGAGGTATGCATCACCTTTTATGTCAAATTCTAACATAATAAAACGTAAAAAACAGTAATAAAACGTTATCAAATAAGAATGAAAAACCGCACTCTCTAGTAGGCTAATCTCATATATTTATTGTACCATGTCCACAAAGACACATTTCAGCCTGAAACGTGTCTGTGTGGACATGGTACAATAAATATATAAGATTAGCCTACTAGAGAGTGCGGTTTTTCATTCTTAACTGAGGAGAACTTGCAATAAGTATACTGTTACTCTCTTTTTAATAGGTTACAGCCAGTAATAACAGAGTTTATACAGTAGTGTTGTAATGTGTCTCTTTAGTTGATCAGAGAGTAGGTGGACATTTGTCCTGTAAAACAAATTTCTGGTTCACAAAAGCTTGACTTACATTTAAAACGTTAATGCTTTGAGAAGCTAACTTGAATTTAATTTTCAGTCCTGCCTTTTTATATCTGGTATTCTGTATCCAAGGTCTTCTCTCTTTAACTTTTGTCAATCTTAGAGCTACAATCCTTTGTGGACTTGCAACGAATGTCTTCTACTTTTCGAGGGGCAAATTAAATACTAGATCTATTTTCAGAGAAAACATAAACAATCCCACTAATTTCTTTCTTGTTTTATAAAGGGAAATATAAGTCTATGGGAAGTCTAAGACCGATGTCCTCAGGATGCATGTGCATATTGAGAGGCCTGGAAAATCAATGACAAATGACTTCCAGAGCTGACCTTCAACAGCAGCTGTTTATAAGCAGTCTGAGAGTATTCAATCACTTCACTCCTCCATCATTTTGGAGGTAATAAAAATAATCATGGACAAGTTCAATGTCTCCTTGAACTCAACTGTTTTGATTTTTAAAAAACAATAGGATATTATCAACTTCTTGGTCTAAGATGATACTTTAATAGCAGAAACATGCGTCTGAAACTGAATAACTAAAGGATTTCTGGCCATTCACTGTATGAGATATGAAAAAAGAGAGATGAAAAAAACACATGGACCATTGCTGTAGAGTTTCAAGGAGGTCCATGTAATAGTTGGCTGAATTTGATAGACAGTTCGACAAGTCGAGTGACAGCAGTTGTCCCATTGCACACAGATGGTGCATGTGTTTACGTTGGCTTGTATACCAGTATAGCTCATAGGTTGCACATCTCCTGGAACTCAGGGCTACATGGGCTTGAAGATCGTCTTATATGATTTTAGAAAAATGAAAAATCTAACAAAATAAATAAAGTCAGGTGCAACTAACATGTTAGAGAGATGACTAACAACTTATTAGAGAGAGGAACCTGTAAAACTCTTATGACTGTATCAAGGCCGATAGGCTACATAAATATTCAATTATTATAGCATTATATACTTTTATGATAGCAATGTTGTAAAATGTCATATGGTACAAGCACAAATGAGTTAATAATTCTAATTCGTAAGCAGGATTTTCCCTACATGAGGATTTGACTTGGATCTCAGTAAAGAGAAGACCTTAGCTGAATTCCACCATCTAATGCGCAAGGTATTGACATGAATCATATCTTAGAACGGTGACCTCACCTTACAGCAGCTGATCCATTTGAGGTGCCATAATGCACGTAAAAAATGATATGATCAAAAAATTATGACAACACATGTTTTTAAATTGCTTTAACTCATCAAAATAAGTTACGCAATCTTCAACTTTTTTTAGTTATGCAACAAAATGAACACGTTGAACTAGATTCAACAAATTTTTTTAAGTCAGTGCAATGTAAATTAAGTTTAATTGACTGTTTAACTGTACTGAAAAATTTAAGGCAGCATTTTATTTTTACGGTGCTGGCAAGCATGTGATGAGGCTCAACTAAAATCCACCACTGTCATGAACTGCATTCTACTACACCTTTTAGTTTCGCACCATATCATTTTGGATACTTTACTTTGTTAACTTTAAGATTTATGTTAAGTTTTATTTAAATCAAATCTGATGTCACACCCAGTGTCTTCATTCACCCTGTTAGACATTACCAGAGAGCTGTGTGTCTACGTATGATTAATTGCCGCACAGGTTATAGGAGTCCAGTTGCACATAGCATCTTTTCTGATTGTTTTCTGATTGCTCTTTCACAGTTTCTTTCACAGACTGATAGGATATATGACGTATAGGCAGAAGTTCTCTTCCTGCAGTTGTGTAAGTACTGCACCATTGACATAAGCAAGGCAGGATCAGACACTTTCATTTCTTTTTACACAAGTAACTGCAGACCACTTTCCTTGGCAGATCATGCAGCAGCTCTACCAGAGCAGCATAATTGATAACCTTTGAATACCAGATGGTCAATCCCAAGAGGGACTGTATAATGACTGTATCTTGAGGAGGAGGATCATCTTTGACCGTCACCGCATGGTCAAGGTCGGGGTGAAGGCCAGGAAAAATGGCAGCACGTCAGAGATTGCATGTTGTTCTTTCTAAAGTGGTACTCTGACTCTTCCATCGAGTATCATCCACTCTCATGTAAAAGTCACTTTATACAATACAGATTGTTTCAAATCAGCTTCACAGTAGTAACAGGAAAATTATTCAACGATGCAAACAGTTTATTTCAGCTGTACAGCAGCTCTAAAAGAAAAAAGTGTCATTGTTCAGCTGAAGTCAGTTCTGTGTTCATTCAGTTCCATTGTATAGAGATCATCATTTATTAAATGAGTTATTTTATTTATAAAGCAGTTCTGCAGAAAACAGTGATGTCATGGTCCAGCTCAGTTCAGTTCTCATATATAGTGTAAATGCAGTCAAATCAATAATATTGCTCAGTATTAAGTGAATATGAATTAAAAGCCTTACAGTACATGTAAAATTAAGTGGGGGCTTGTCCAGGATTTGAACCCGGGACCTCTCGCACTCCATAGTTCATATATGTTCTGGGATCAGAGAAACTGAATAAGAAGCAACACAGTAGACGAGTAAATGGGGAAAAAATAAATGGCTCCAAGCAGAGTTATTATAGTTAACTAAAACTGAAACAAAACCAAAAAAACTCATGACTTGAAATTAATTACAATTAATTAATTTCAACAGATTTTTTATTTTTTATTTCAGCTAGTTGCCAAGGCAATATTTCTCATTTTCATTTAGTTTAACTTGATGTTGTCAGCAACGGGTTGCAAAAAGGCAGAAATCAAAGAGCTAGATCTATTCGCAAGCAATTTTCTTTTTAATCTAAATAAATCAGGAACACACTTCCCAGGAAAACTGAAACGCAAACAGAACAACCACAATGTAGAAGCAAGATCTACGAAAGACTGAAACAAACACAGGGCCAGGAACATTAGGAACTGAATGAGATAATTATCAAGACACAGGTGTAACACATGAGGGCCAGTCAAAAGCCATTGCAACAGAAGAGCATGAACAAAGAAAACACAGGAAACTGAAACGAAAACAGTGCAAAACTATAGGGGCCGTTACCACCACACCATTTTCAAATAAAAACGGAAAACTTTTTCTGTGTTTTGGCCGTATATTTACAACAATTACATTTCGGGGGCCTGAAAACGCAAACTTTTGAAAACTTGTTTCAAACTGCACATTTTTGAAGACGATATTGTAAACGATAAAACACGTATTTTGAAAATTACGTGTTCAGTAGGGGCATAATGTTTCTGTACAAAGTGACATCGCCAACTACTGGCCTGGCATAAATAATACAGCATTTTTTGTCATTTGATTCATTTTATTTATTTATATACTTTTTTACTGATTTTTTTTTTTTTTTGAGAAAATAAATGTTTTTACTGAAAAACCCTGTGATATGTAATATATGATATGTTTGATAAAATAATGTTAATTTATACATTTTAAAGATTGCATTTTTCCATATATTATCTACACATATAGTTTCATAAATAGTTTTACAATTGCTTCCAAACTCACAATGGTGTCTAAAGAGAAAGTGTTTGAATCTGTTATAAAAAATTAAATTAAGCTCAGAAAAAGTGTAATCACTCCAGTTTGTTTATTTTTCCCCTAATGGGCATTAAAAGCACATTTATTATACAGCATTTGTTATACTTGTGTTGTGCAAGGACGTTGCAGGGGCTCCTAAATGAATCCATTGTTCCATCTACATTTATTTTTAAATAATTAGTCTGTGCAAAAGATTGAAAAGCTCTAATTGTCCCCATGGAATATGGGCTCTGTTACGTAAATCATTGATCCAGGCACTTGTATTTTCCATAATTAATTCTCTTTAGTTCTCCTAGCGCAAACATGACATCTCACCACAATTATTTCGAGCAGAAAGACTGATCTGATGTATCAGTATTTATAACATTACTTGAGGAAATGTTATGCATGTCTTTCTCCATATCCTGTGGTCTCCTAGCATCTGAAAGCATGAGTTTTCAGTGTGCTTATTCTCATATCATTGATCCCCTCAAGGTTAGTGGCCTTGCAGAAACCTTCCCTGACTCCCCTTCAGTGAGACAAGAGCAGCATCAATGCTGCAAAAAGCACTAAAATGGATGTATTTTTCCTAATGTGCAAACTATCTAATCAATTCACAAGACCATTGTCGATCCTTTGCCGAACGACAAGGATGTGATTGATTTTAAGCTTGTTAGAAGCACAACAGAGAGCTGATCCATGAAAAGTAAAGCATGAACCAAACAGAATTACTCTATTATTACAGTTCAGTAGTTTTGTCTTGTTAATCAATCAGAGATTCAGTCATTAGCACATGGTTATGAATATAATAAGGCCCAGTTCTTGATGTGGTGCTCCCTGTCTGCATAATTAACACATAATTTCCCAAATGAATTAATGAGGAGGGATTATTTAATAATTCAGACAGAAATGACATTTCTGGCATTTGCAGAAAGGAAGAACAAGGCTTAGTGCAGCAGGCTATGTTGTACTTTTTGTGTTAAGGCAGAAAAGCACACTTTACTGAAGGTTTTACTGAAGGCACTTTACTGAAGGTTGTTTGGAGCCAACAAAAAAATATCTGAGAGAACAGACAATTAAGAAGGGATTTTGAATATATCTATATACAGTGAGGAAAATAAGTATTTGAACACCCTGCTATTTTGCAAGTTCTCCCACTTGGAAATCATGGAAGGGTCTGAAATTGTCATTGTGGGTGCATGTCCACTGTGAGAGACATAATCAAAAAAAAAAAATCCAGAAATCACAATATGTGATTTTTTAACTCTTTATTTGTATGATGCAGCTGCAAATAAGTATTTGAACACCTGTCTATCAGCTAGAATTCTGACCCTCAAAGACCTGTTAGTCTGCCTTTAAAATGTGTACCTCCACTCCATTTATTATCCTAAATTAGATGCACCTGTTTGAGGTCGTTAGCTGCATAAAGACACCTGTCCACCCCATAAAATCAGTAAGAATCCAACTACTAACATGGCCAAGACCAAAGAGCTGTCCAAAGACACTAGAGACAAAATTGTACACCTCCACAAGGCTGGAAAGGACTACGGGGAAATTGCCAAGCAGCTTGGTGAAAAAAGGTCCACTGTTGGAGCAATCATTAGAAAATGGAAGAAGCTAAACATGACTGTCAATCTCCCTTAGACTGGGGCTCCATGCAAGATCTCACCTCGTGGGGTCTCAATGATCAGCCCAGAACTACACGGGAGGAGCTGGTCAATGACCTGAAAAGAGCTGGGACCACCGTTTCCAAGGTTACTGTTGGTAATACACTAAGACATCATGGTTTGAAATCATGCATGGCACAGAAGGTTCCCCTGCTTAAACCAGCACATGTAAAGGCCCGTCTTAAGTTTGCCAATGACCATTTGGATGATCCAGAGGAGTCATGGGAGAAAGTCATGTGGTCAGATGAGACCGAAATAGAACTTTTTGGTCATAATTCCACTAACCGTGTTTGGAGGAAGAAGAATGATGAGTACCATCCCAAGAACACCATCCCTACTGTGAAGCATGGGGGTGGTAGCATCATGCTTTGGGGGTGTTTTTCTGCACATGGGACAGGGCGACTGCACTGTATTAAGCAGAGGATGACCGGGGCCATGTATTGCGAGATTTTGGGGAACAACCTCCTTCCCTCAGTTATAGCATTGAAGATGGGTCGAGGCTGGGTCTTCCAACATGACAATGACCCGAAGCACACAGCCAGGATAACCAAGGAGTGGCTCTGTAAGAAGCATATCAAGGTTCTGGCGTGGCCTAGCCAGTCTCCAGACCTAAACCCAATAGAGAATCTTTGGAGGGAGCTCAAACTCCGTGTTTCTCAGCGACAGCCCAGAAACCTGACTGATCTAGAGAAGATCTGTGTGGAGGATTGGGCCAAAATCCCTCCTGCAGTGTGTGCAAACCTGGTGAAAAACTACAGGAAACGTTTGACCTCTGTAATTGCAAACAAAGGCTACTGTACCAAATACTAACATTGATTTTCTCAGGTGTTCAAATACTTAGTTGCAGCTGTATCATACAAATAAATAGTTAAAAAATCATACATTGTGATTTCTGTATTTGTTTTTTTTTAGATTATGTCTCTCACAGTGGACATGCACCTACGATGACCATTTCAGACCCCTCCATGATTTCTAAGTGGGAGAACTTGCAAAATAGCAGGGTGTTCAAATACTTATTTTCCTCACTGTATCTCATCTTGATCTGTATCTATATCTGCATGATAAAAATATGTGAATTGGTGCTAGCTGATGGAGAGTGTCACAGACGCTTCTTTCTGAGCTAATTAGCATTTAGGGTAATTCAGGTCAAGGGAACGGGCTCCTTAATTTTGTGGAGAAATTATACAGGTCAAAAGAGGGTCAGCGAAAGGTCATGATAGTGCACATTACAAATTTAAATATAAAAACACAGCCGCCAATGGCAATCATCAGGGTCCAAGTACCACTGGCTTATAGTGTGATTTTATCGCAAAGGCAGTCTCCACTGACAGTAAAGGTTTGATAAAACAAATTGATTTTTTTCTTTAAAAATTTTACTTTTTTTTGCACAATAAAAATGTACATTTTGTAGTGCTTGATGCAAGAATTAAGAAATAAGGAATTTGTATGCTAGCAACTGATGCAGGGTTATTAAAATGTGAGTATTAGTGCCACGTAGCTGCAAATAACAAATGCTAGGACAAACACAATATTAAAAAAATAAATAAACAGGGCTTTACATTTTTCAGGTACAATACATCTATTTACCAGTAGCCTTCAAAAAGGCCAATTGCAGAAATTGAATAATGAAAAATAAATAAATAGCCTTCACAGTACAAATTTCATTTACATTAAAGCTGCCGTCTGCAACTTTTTTTTTGATCATATTCAGCAAATTCGACACTATATTCCGACAGAACAACATAAATAAAGTGGTTTTAGAAAAAACCCGAGCTTCTAACTCCACCTGGAGCGTGTTATTTGTTTTGCAAAAATCCACCGCTCCTGGTTCATTGTGTCCAATCAGCGCAGGGGGGTGTGAGATATGACTGTCAATCACAAGTCGTGCACGCACACGTCAATCACATGCGTGTGCCTGAAGTAGCGAATAGTGATGGCGCAATAGCGAGCACGAACTCGGTGGGAGGGTATTCGTTGATAGTAGGGGAGGGGCATGAGAGTTGTAAACATTCAAAGTTTTGCCTAAGTCCACTCAATCAGCCAGAGTTGCCGACGGCAGCTTTAATTAAAGCTGTTCAGTCAAGAGCGAGTGATTTTTTCTTTTGTTGTTTGATTAACATTAAAGGACAGACAGCAGCAGGTATATTAGGATGCTGTCACTTCAAGAACTACAATATCATTCAGCTACATTCACATTCACAACCAATGTGTTTACATCAATATACTGGTCAAGATGGTTCTTTCTTGCGGTTTATTGCGCTTACTCTTTTTAACATCAAGCATGCTGCATTTGCGTGCTGCATTTTCTCATTCATGCAAGTTTCTTTAAAGTGTGGCGAAAACTTTAAGCAGTCGCTGCACTGTTATATTTACATACCACCATATAAAGTAGGCCTAAAGAGCTAATATAATTAAGTATGAATTATATCATTCAAAATTACCAGTTAAGGTGATGCATTCTATGTTTTATTTCTATTATTCTCACCCCTCTCTCCATTGCTCCGCCTCCAAAGCTCACCCTCCAATCCTAACCGCCCTGCTCCGAGTCTGTCTCAAACCGCGATCGCTGGTATGCGAGGCTGGTGCACTAACAAGGACGCTAAACAGTAAACACTCTTCACTAGCAGTCATCAGCCTGCACAACTCTCACTAGCTAGCTTCCGTTACACACGTAAGGGTAACTTAGATGATATGTCTATATTTACCTTAGCAGAAGCGCAACAAAATAATGCTTTAAGAAAAATAAAGTGAACATGGAAGCACAGAAAATTTACACAGGAGTACAAACAAGAGTTCGTTCAGCACAGCAGCTCTAGACAAACAATGACACTCAAAACCAGTGTTACAGTGTTAACTAACAGTGTTGTTTCCAGGCCTTCTTGCTTCTAGCTCTCTTCAGCGCTGGAAAGCTTTTCTAATATTAATGAAGGCCCTACAGCTCTTTTCTGATCATAACCCATTTATTTTACAGTGATATTCATATGAGCTTTTCTATTTCTGTAATGTCTCTCAGCCATCTCTCTTTCTATAGACCCCTTTTGCGCCAACGTCACAATTATGTCACGGCGTTAGCTGGAGGCAAAACAAAGTGAAAACTGGAGGCGGCCAATACAAACCCTCACAGACTCAGCTACATAATAAGAAGCTTACATCATTATTATTATTATTATTATTATTATTATTATTAAATGTCCTCTTGTTGTGTTTCTGGGTGCAAGAATCACCTACAGGCTCCAATTTGAAATTTTATCGCATAGGCCTAATGTTTTCTAAATTATTGTGATTATTTGTGAATCATCTATGATTGTATACATTTTTGTGATTGATTGTGTCAATCACAACAATGTATAATCGCGGTCCTGGACAGTGAGTGACCTTGCACATTAAGATCAAACAGAGCCCGTCTTTGGAGAGCCTGGCCACTCCCTCCTAAGTCCTATTGTACCGAATTTTGGTTGTAGTTCCACCAGAGTTCCACTGGGGGCGATCGCCCATGAGTGCAAAATGAATGGGAGTCTATGGAGCGAGACGGCTAAATTTGTCTCTTTCACCTGATTGCCGTTGAGAAATCTCAGATCTGATTGTAAGTTTTGCAAGTTCAACATGGGTTATAGGTCGAAAGTTGAATGAACGAGTACTTATGTCCTTTCGAATTCTTTCAGGTTGAGTTGTTGTTGCCCATAACACGCTAGCATTCTGCTAATGATGCTGATTGGTCAGTGAAGGACTGCTTACGACCAGCAATACCGCTTGATGGCATCGTGGCATCCGAAGCGGGACCAGAATGTTAGTACAATGTGTAATTTCTTTGCATCTCCTTTCGAATACAACATTCAAAAAATTATATTCTGAGAAAAGTGGATTTTGAGGAGTATAGCTCCATAGACCTCCATTCATTCTGCACTCGTCCTGTGAGCGCCCTCATATGGAACCAGAGTGGAACTGCAACCAGTTCAGAAGCTGGAAGTTTACAGAGAGTGGAAGTTCTCCCTTTATTAGACATTCTCTGGATCAAATCTGATTTTCTCCCGTCATTGTTAAAAAACAAAGCTAACAAAACTTGCAAACTAGCGTTAGTGAAGCGGGCAGAGGGATCGTTCTGCCTCAACCTAAGCTCCGCCCACATAAAAACGTCACCATGTTTACCAACTGAAAAGGGGTCGGTTGTTAAGTCGTGACAACTGTTAAGGCCGTGTCCTCTCGACCTACCTACCGCTATCGCCCGAGTTTTACCCATGGTTTTACCATGCTGCTGCAGTGCTGTGTCCCGTGTTGTTTAGATAGATCGGAGTTTAAAAAAGCAAATATTATGTATTTATATAAATTATTCTTATGCTCTAACAATGTAATGGCATGTCAAAATACTAAATTCACAAAAGTTTTTTTCCCCCTGGTAGTCAGGAGGATGTGTATATATATATATATATATATATATATATATATATATATATATATATATATATATATATATATATAGTCATGGTCAAAATTGATGGCACCCCTGGTAAATATGATCAAAACTGGCTGTCAAAAAATAAATCTGCATTGTTTATCCTTTTGATCTTTCATTAAAAAAAATTTGCAAAATTCTAACCTTTCACTGAAGTAAAATAATTGAAAGTGGGGGGGGGGGGGGGGGAAATCACATTATGAAATAAATGTTTTTCTCCAAAACACGTTGGCCACAATTATTGGCACCCTTTTATTAAATACTTTTTTGCAATCTCCTTTTGACAAGATAACAGCTCTGAGTCTTCTCCTATAATGCCTGATGAGTTTGGAGAACACCTGACCTGAGATCAGAGACCATTCCTCTTCAGTTCAGCCACTCATCTGGTCAGGGAACTGGGACGGTCATGGCAGAAGCTTCATTTTGTGCTCCGTAACACATTTTTGTTTTGATTTTGATGTTTGTTTTGGATCATTGTCCTAATGGAAGATCCAACCACGGCCAATTATAAGATTTCTAGCAGAAGGCGTCAGGTTTTGATTTTTTATCTGTTGATATTTGATAGAATCCATGATGCCATGTATCTGAACAAGAAGTCCAGGACCTCCAGCAGAAAAATATGCCCACAACATTAAAGCAACCCTGTATCACATGAAATACGTTCTGAGGAAACTATTTTGCAAATCGCAATTACGTTACATGCCAACATATAAGCAGTGCTATTACGTTGGTCCTTAACCTAATATAGCCAATCTATCGCAGTGCTATTACGTTGGTCCTTAACCTAATATAGCAGCCTGGTCTGATTGTTAATACGTAGGTATTAATACGTTATTTTCAAAGATAGAAAACCAAAACATATCCATTTTATACAGAGTATAAAAAGGATCAAACGTAATGGACAGAGATAGGTAAATGGCAGTTTTATAGCATTAAAATATATTTTGAGCCACTAATCCTACTCCTACCCCTAAACCTACCCATAACCATTCATTAAAACTACGTAGGCTAACACAATTATGAAGAAAAAAAACATAACAGACAGACAAGTATACATTTCACAATAATGTATTTATTGCGAAAATGTCAAAACCGGTAACGTTAACATTACCAAAAGTCGTTCACATGATGATGCGTTGCAGTCGCAGTCCTCTCTGGCAGTATTATAGTAGTTGTGTATGAGGTACAGATCAGAATTTAAGATATTAACGTTAATCCATGAAAATGTTAATCCGATTTCGGTTCGCTCTCTGAAGGCGCGCGCGCTTCTCCATTTCAAATGTACTACACCGACTGAAACACGGCATGTCGCAATCTGTGACGAAGCAGGCGAGAGCCAATGAGCGTTTGATATCACGGCCGTAAAACATGTCGTAACGCTTCTTGAAGGCGCATTTTTTTAATTTGAATTCATCACCAGCGCGGGATAGATTTGACGTTTGCGGTCGCTGCTGAGAAATGAAGATGAAGATCACTGGATAAAAGGCTGAATTTGGATCCGTTTCTTGCAAACAACGTATGGATTCTAGGATTTAGATTACATCAAGCTAATAAAATGCATGTCTTTTGTGAATGTATCAGTATGTTGTGTTTTATTGGAGAAAATGCTTTTTGTGTAAATACACTAAATACTACAAAATGGTTAAACGATTAAAAAGGTATTTTTAAGGTTAAAATTGTATTTATTTTTAACACCACGCAGGCTAATCCTCCGAAAGAGTTTACTGCAGAAGGCACGAACAGAGCGAAATGTTAATATTTATGAGTATGGCCTATTATATTAATAAATGCGACTGAAAACTTAATTGATAAGACAGTTGAATGCAATAGAGTCAAAATATTAATGCCACGATTATGCATAAATAGTAATACGTACAAATTTCTACGTCGGTAGATTTGTTCATACGTAAATTATGCTCAGGACAAACGTAATAGCACTGCAATAGATTGGCTATATATTAGGTTAAGGACCAACGTAATTGCACTGCTTATATGTTGGCATGTAACGTAATTGCGATTTGCAAAATAGTTTCCTTAGAACGTATTTCATGTGATACACGGTTGCATTAAAGATGCAATGGTATATTAAATTGTACACTTTTTATCCTTGTGCGCACCAAACCCATCTAGTGTGTTTGCTGGCAAAAATATCTTTTTTTAGTTTCATCTGACCACAGAAGCCTGTGCCGTTTGAAGTTCCAGTCGTGTCTGACAATTGAATATGCTGGAGTTTGTTTTTGGATGTGCGAGGAGGATTTTTCTTGAAACCCTCCCAAACAACATGTGGTGATGTAGGTTTTTTTTTGTTGTTGTTTTTTTTTGGCTCTCTGACCCCCAAGACTCAACTAATCTCTGCAATTCTCCATCTGTGGTCATTGAAGAGTCTTTGGCCACTCAAACTCTCCTCTTCGCCGTGCATTAAATCAATATAGACACACGTCCTCTTCCTGGCAGATTCGTAACATCTTTAGTTGATTGGAACTTCTTAATTATTGCCCTGATGGTCAAAATGGGGATTTTCAATTCTTTAGCTATTTTCTTACAGCCACTTTCTATTTTGTGATGGTCAACGATCTTTTAATGCACATCAGAACTATATTATTTGGTTTTACTCATTCTGATGAATGATTAAGAGGATTTGGCATTTGTGTTTCCTCATATTTAAACTCCTGTGAAACACGAAGCCATGGCTGGACAATTTCATGTTCCTAGTCACCCTGGTGTGCTAAAAAAAGGTAAATATTAATGGAAATATACTTCAGAGATATTTTACTCGTAAAAAATTCTAGGGGTGCCAATAATTGTGGCCAACGTGTTTTGGAGAAAAACATTTATTTCATAATGTGATTTCCCCCCACTTTCAATTCTTTTACTTCAATGAAAGGTTAGAATTTTGCAAAAAATTTTGAATGAAAGATCAAAAGGATAAACAATGCAAATTTATTTTTTACAGCCAGTTTTGATCATATTTACCAGGGGTGCCATCAATTTTGACCATGACTATATATATATATATATATACAGGTCCTTCTAAAAAAATGAGCATATTGTGATAAAGTTCATTATTTTCCATAATGTAATGATAAAAATTAAACTTTCATATATTTTAGATTCATTGCACACCAACAGAAATATTTCAGGTCTTTTATTGTTTAAATACTGATGATTTTGGCATACAGCTCATGAAAACCCAAAATTCCTATCTCAAAAAAATAGCATATCATGAAAAGGTTCTCTAAACGAGCTATTAACCTAATCATCTGAATCAACAAATTAACTCTAAACACCTGCAAAAGATTCCTGAGGCTTTTAAAAACTCCCAGCCTGTTTCATTACTCAAAACCGCAATTATGGGTAAGACTGCCGACCTGACTGCTGTCCAGAAGGCCATCATTGACACCCTCAAGCAAGAGGGTAAGACACAGAAAGAAATTTCTGAACAAATAGGCTGTTCCCAGAGTGCTGTATCAAGGCACCTCAGTGGGAAGTCTGTGGGAAGGAAAAAGTGTGGCAAAAAACGCTGCACAACGAGAAGAGGTGACCGGACCCTGAGGAAGATTGTGGAGAAGGACCGATTCCAGACCTTGGGGGACCTGCGGAAGCAGTGGACTGAGTCTGGAATAGAAACATCCAGAGCCACCGTGCACAGGCGTGTGCAGGAAATGGGCTACAGGTGCCGCATTCCCCAGGTCAAGCCACTTTTGAACCAGAAACAGCGGCAGAAGCGCCTGACCTGGGCTACAGAGAAGCAGCACTGGACTGTTGCTCAGTGGTCCAAAGTACTTTTTTCAGATGAAAGCAAATTTTGCATGTCATTCAGAAATCAAGGTGCCAGAGTCTGGAGGAAGACTGGGGAGAAGGAAATGCCAAAATGCCTGAAGTACTGTGTCAAGTACCCACAGTCAGTGATGGTCTAGGGTGCCATGTCAGCTGCTGGTGTTGGTCCACTGTGCTTTATCAAGGGCAGGGTCAATGCAGCTAGCTATCAGGAGATTTTGGAGCACTTCATGCTTCCATCTGCTGAAAAGCTTCAAGGAGATGAAGATTTCATTTTTCAGCACGACCTGGCACCTGCTCACAGTGCCAAAACCACTGATAAATGGTTTACTGTGCTCAATTGGCCTGCCAACTCTCCTGACCTGAACCCCATAGAGAATCTGTGGGATATTGTGAAGAGACAGTTGAGAGACGCAAGATCCAACACTCTGGATGAGCTTAAGGCCGCTATCGAAGCATCCTGGGCCTCCATAACACCTCAGTAGTGCCACAGGCTGATTGCCTCCATGCCACACCGCATTGAAGCAGTCATTTCTGCAAAAGGATTCCCGACCAAGTATTGAGTGCATAACTGAACATAATTATTTGAAGGTTGACTTTTTTTTGTATTAAAAACACTTTTTTTATTGGTCGGATGAAATATGCAAATTTTTTGAGATAGGAATTTTGGGTTTTCATGAGCTGTATGCCAAAATCATCAGTATTAAACCAATAAAAGACCTGAAATATTTCAGTTGGTGTGCAATGCATCTAAAATATATGAAAGTTTAATTTTTATCATTACATTATGGAAAATAATGAACTTTATCACAATATGCTAATTTTTTTAGAAGGACCTGTATATATATATATACAGTATATATATATATATTATTATTATTATACTTGTGCCCACTGCTCATTTCATTTACTGTTCTGTATGTACATTATGCAAAAGAGACCACTGCTTCAACACACAGATCCAGAAACAGATTTTTGTCACTCAATCAAATCATTGTGACCTCGTCTACAGAAAGCACAAGAATTCTTCAAAAAAAGTGTGCCTCCCAGAACTTGTGGCTAAATACTACTCAAAGGACATGCGCTCATGTTACAAGTGAAAAGGAGCAGTAGTAAAGAACTGTCTGTTGTACTTAGGCCTATACTCAGGTTAAGAGGGTTTTTTTTTTCTGTTAAAGTGTTTTACTTGACTCAAAGAGTATTAGCCTGTTACTTGAAATTCAGTGTTTTGAAGTAGTTCAATACAAGAAACTAAAATTTTTATATTAAAAAAGTTTTTAATGATCAAATTGTCATTCATTTTCATATTAAGTATTTTAATGTACAAATAGCATACCATGTTCATTCTAAGGAAGGTACCACACACACAATACAAACATGTTCAATCTCAGGAGGATACCACACATTTATAGGCCTACACACCAAATAGAAACCAAAATATTCTCCTGGGTTCTTTTTACCATTCAACATGCACACTTTTCTGTTTAATTTGGCCTTACAACAACACTTGTACACATGTTAACTAGAATACAGCAAACTTTAACTATCTCATCAAGTAGGCTAAATTCTTCATCCTTACAGGGAAGCAACAAACTAATTGGTATTTTGTTATGTAATAGTGTGTACTTATCACGCAAGCTACCAATTACCCTTTCTACATGTATCCTAAGGTGTGCTATAGCTGTGTCTTCCACATCATTAGCATCGAGCTGAAATCTGCCTTTAGTGAATGCAGGAACTTTAACCCCCATCCCTTTGAAATAAATGAAATTTGGCCTTGGGGTGTAATTCCTATTAAAGGACAAGTTCGGTATTTTACACTTAAAGCCCTGTTTTAAGATCGGTTTCTGTGGTAATGTACCTTGTGGTGGATTCTCACAAGATTTTCAGTTTGACATTAATTCAATTGCTAACATTAATTAATAAATAACCTTGATTTTGAATGAGCAGAACAGTTTTTTTATAATTATTTTGGGGTATTTCATGTTAAATAACACAATATTTCAGTATGTTCGCAGTGGTGCTTATAGGTAGAAACCTGAGTGCAGAACAACATTTGTAAAGAAAGATTGTTTGTGGATGTTTGCAAATGCATAAGTGCATATCAGGCTTCATAACTATATCAGCACCTAAGTCTAATCTCAACCTAAATATTTTCTGAAGCAAAATAAAATAAAAATAATATATATAATATATATAATATACACTCACCGGCCACTTTATTAGGTACCCCATGCTAGTAACGGGTTGGACCCCCTTTTGCCTTCAGAACTGCCTCAATTCTTCGTGGCATAGATTCAACAAGGTGCTGGAAGCATTCCTCAGGGAGTTTGGTCCATATTGACATGATGGCATCACACAGTTGCCGCAGATTTGTCGGCTGCACATCCATGATGCGAATCTCCCGTTCCACCACATCCCAAAGATGCTCTATTGGATTGAGATCTGGTGACTGTGGAGGCCATTTGAGTACAGCGAACTCATTGTCATGTTCAAGAAACCAGTCTGAGATGATTCCAGCTTTATGACATGGCGCATTATCCTGCTGAAAGTAGCCATCAGAAGTTGGGTGCATTGTGGTCATAAAGGGATGGACATGGTCAGCAACAATACTCAGGTAGGCTGTGGCGTTGCAACGATGCTCAATTGGTACCAAGGGGCCCAAAGAGTGCCAAGAAAATATTCCCCACACCATGACACCACCACCACCAGCCTGAACCGTTGAAGGCAGGATGGATCCATGCTTTCATGTTGTAGACGCCAAATTCTGACCCTACCATCCGAATGTCGCAGCAGAAATCGAGACTCATCAGACCAGGCAACGTTTTTCCAATCTTCTATTGTCCAATTTCGATGAGCTTGTGCAAATTGTAGCCTCAGTTTCCTGTTCTTAGCTGAAAGGAGTGGCACCCGGTGTGGTCTTCTGCTGCTGTAGCCCATCTGCCTCAAAGTTCGACGTACTGTGCGTTCAGAGATGCTCTTCTGCCCACCTTGGTTGTGACGGGTGGTTATTTGAGTCACTGTTGCCCTTCTATCAGCTCGAACCAGTCTGGCCATTCTCCTCTGACATCAACAAGGCATTTCCGCCCACAGAACTGCCGCTCACTGGATGTTTTTTCTTTTTCGGACCATTCTCTGTAAACCCTAGAGATGGTTGTGCGTGAAAATCCCAGTAGATTAGCAGTTTCTGAAATACTCAGACCAGCCCTTCTGGCACCAACAATCATGCCACGTTCAAAGTCACTCAAATCACCTTTCTTCCCCATACTGATGCTCGGTTTGAACTGCAGGAGATTGTCTTGACCATGTCTACATGCCTAAATGCACTGAGTTGCCGCCATGTGATTGGCTGCTTAGAAATTAAGTGTTAAGGAGCAGTTGGACAGGTGTACCTAATAAAGTGGCCGGTGAGTGTATATATATATATATATATATATATATATATATATATATATATATATATATATATATATATATATATATATATAAAAGCAAATGAATACCAATCTAGTTTTGTCTCTGGTTAGATGGCTGAATAAACCTTCTTTTTGAAGGCAGGCACTGATCAACATCTGAGAGACATAACAATAACATGTACAGTCCAACAGCACTGGGACTTTTTACTGTTTCTGATGCTCATTCCAGACAAACTATAAGTCTGTTTTTATGAGTGAGTCATTGAATCATCCATTCAACCAATCAATTCAAAAACACATTAATTCAGGAATGAAACAAGTGGTTGAATTTATGGTATGGTTTTATGCAAAACCCAAATTAATATTTTTTAATAACATTGGGGTTTAACATAACATTTTCAAATTGTCTTCTTTTTTTTCTACAGAAAAAAAAATCCACAGAGGTTTCAAATGACACGAGGGTGAATAAATCATTATATATATATTTTTTTTTTTTTTTACTTAGATCAGAGTGTGTCACGGATTCAATCATCAATGACACCACTCCATCCATCTCAACAGCGCACCTGGTCTCGCTCATCATCCCCGGAATTCTAATCACTCTCACCTGCTCTTCATCATTACTCACCTTGATACACACCATTCATAAGCTTCAGTCTCCTCTCACTCAGCGTTCGGTCTCGTCTTTCCGTTACCTGTGACTCACTGGTTCCTTGTGTTCGTTTGCCTGGTTCCAGTTATTGCCTGACTTCAAGTGGTTTACACAAGATTCTAACGTCCTGTTTATATCTCCTCTGCAGCGTCCGTGAAGTGGGTTTCCCGTCACTCACGACCACCTTCCGGGGTTTCACCTGCACGGATCTTCGACTGTTCTAGTTCCTTCAGAAATACTCCAGCTGATCCAGTCAAGCTCCTTCTGTATCACTCCTGTTCACGGATCCTCTGGACTTTGGAATTCCTGGTGACATCACGAGCCTTCAGTATTATTGAAGTTGCTTATGCTTGTGTGAATAAACATTGTCACTCTATCTTTGTGTCTTCGTCCCTCAGTACAAACGTGACAGTGTGGTGTTTTCAATATCTAACCATTTATAAAAGTATTTTTTTATAAAATTATAAAATGGAGATGTGAATGAATTTATAGAACAACAAATAACATGCTGGATATTTTTGCATTGTTAGTACTGTCAGAAAAATTTAATTGCTTGCACACATCTTTGATTCCTGCGGGAGAGAAATGTACTGTATCTATTTTAAGTGACACCCACGTGATTTTCCTTTGAAGAAATTTTTTGTCCACATCTTAATCATTTCCTATCATATTCAAAGTGACTATTTTCAGTAGTCCCTGCATTCGACACATCACCACGTGAATGAGGAACACTGTCTACGTCACTGGAAGACAAATTTTTGTACAGCATTTAAGGCATCATCATTAAAAGTTAAAGAGCAGTGGCACCCCACAGGTGTTTGAACATTTCTCTGAACAGTTCTGATGCTTTCATACTTGCACTGAATTATTATCTTAAAGCTACTTTTAAAGCAATCAGTCACTGCGGTTGCAGAGAATGGGCCAGGGCAATTTCTAGGCTGAGTGCAGATACAGTACAGAGTAATTGACAATGTGCCGTATGTGTGAAAAACAAGAAATGGGCAATCCTGCTGCTGAAGAATGAACCCTTTCTGAGTAAGGTTAACAACGGAAAAGTGGGATCGTTTTTGATTCAGAATTGAGCGCTGACAAAAGCTTTCAACCTTAAAACGTTAGTGATCACATAACCCTCCTAAAGTATATTAAACAATATAGCGGCTAGCCTATGTGATGATAGACTATTGAACACAAACTCGTTTGAAGTGGGATTAACTTGATATGCCCTATATATATATATATATTTATTTAGTAGGCTACATGGCAAAAGTTAGTAAACATGACTATTTTTTATGTTTTTGAAAGAAGTCTATTATGCTTATCTTTTGCAATCTCAAAATTCTGGCCTATTTAGCACCTTCACTCTGGAACTCTTCCTAGCATTGTTCGGGAAGCAGACACACTCTGTCAGTTTAAATCTAGACTAAAAACACATCTCTTTAACCTGCACATAACACATTATCAATTTCTATCATTAAAATGTAAAATGATTATTAGGCTGCATAAATTAAGTCAGCTGGAACCGGGAACACTTCCCATAACATCTGATGTAACACCTGATGTGCTCGATACATCATAAGAATGGCATCTATGCTAATATTAGTCTCTCTGTTTATCCTGTCACTTTGCCTTTTTGAAGGCTACTGGTAAAAAGTAGGGTCTTTATGTATAAGGGATATCAAAACCGGCCAGAGGCAGGTTTTATTAATGAAATGAATGTGTGCTTATGACATTGACATGTGTAGATGAGACCGGACACATGTCGGGTCTAAATCATACAGAAAGGACCCTTGCCTGAAGGTAAGGTACCTCCATGTTACAGAATTTCACAAACGTAGAAGGCGAGGACCAGCCAGCCGCCGCACAAATATCCTGATTGGGAAACCCAGAAGACCAAGCCCAAGACGAGGCCATGCCTCTAGTCGAATGAGCTCTAGTCCCAATAAGGCAAACCTGACCCACTGAGGTAAATGCCAGAGAAATAGCATCTACCAGAGCCATAGAGAGAAAGAGTTGCGACACTCCCATTGACCTCCGTTGTAAAAAACGACGGCGCTATTAACCATCTACTTCCGGGATTTGAAGATTGGATTAGTTCCAAAAACTGTCATTTGGGCGTTGGACTCCATTCACTTACATTGCTGCGCGGTAAATTGCTGAAATATCGACCTCTTTTTAATTGTCAACTATCTATATTGTATCAGAGGCCCTTTGCGATGCTTATACTGGTCTTCATTTGTATATGCACAGCGTAATTATTTATATTTTATCTTGGTTGTTTCAACCAATTTTCTAGCTTTGCCAGCTTGCTTGCTAGTTAGCTAGCGCGACTTCGCCAGCTGTGAAGGTAGCATCTAATTAGTTCGGTAATTAATCGCTACCACCTTTATAGCAACTTTAATTTAATTTAATTTTTGGGATATACTAACTTTTCATTATGTGACGTGTTGGCTGAGTTTTTTGGACCTCTAGGATTGTTGTGGCCATCATCCTGTCTGTTTCATGGATCACCTGCCCCTGGTTTTTGTTTTTCTTGTTCACACACACTCACACAAGCACACATTTTTGTTGTCTGTCATTGTTTTATAAAAACAATTATTTGAAAACCTTCATTTGTATCAGCCATGCTTAATTGATGTCTCAATAGCTTAAGTTACTTGGTTTTAAATTCGTTTTTTTAATCTGTTATAGTTTTGATAATATGTGTATGGCTTAATCTTAAAATTATATTCTTAGTCTTAATGATCATGTTTCATGTTGTGGCAATGCGACTTTCATCAGAAGAAGTGAGCTAGCTTCCAAGCGAATTCTGAACGGACTGCCACGACAGACCTCTTTGCGTGATCACGAAGGTAGGCTAATGGTTGAATCGGAATTTATAAGCAAAATCACGGGAATCAATTAGCCCAATACAGCCCAGTTGTGCTAAAATAAATATCATGAGAGGTCCATCATCAGATGAATGATATGGAAAAGTTAAGTTAGAGCCGCTAAAGCCAGTGCTACTACACATGCGAACATGAACACTATGCTTTTCCCTCTAAAAATATAGTCTAAAACGTATCTAATATACAGTATTTCGTTGTCACCCTGCCTCTCCAAATGCAAAACTGACATTAACAAAATGCAATAACAGCTGAAAAAGTACTTGAGTGTGTGTTTTATTTTATATTTACTGTTCAATAATGCAATCGCTGCTGTCTGTCCCATAGAAGAACATGACAGCCAGCGTATGTTTTGGAACTATTGGGGCTTACATGAACCACGTGACAGCCATAGCGGCGACGCAACTCTTTCTCTCTATGGCTCTGGCATCTACTATTCATCTGGATATTCTCTGCTTTGTGACAGGAGACCCCTTGGACCGACCACTAAAGCAGACAAAGAGCTGTTCTGAACGTCTAAAGGATGCAGAACGCTCCAGATATATTCTCAGCGCTCTGACAGGACAGAGTAGATTAGCCTCCCCATCCTCCTTGGAAGGGGGAAACGCTAGTAAAGTGATAACCTGTGCTCTAAACGGTGTTGAAAGCACTTTAGGAACATTACCGTGTCTGGGTTTGAGAACGACCTTCGAGTCGCAAACACCAAACTCCAAACAAGAGGGGCTCAGAGAGAGCACCTCCAAATCTCCCACTCGCTTGATAGATGCCAGTGCCAGCAGGAGAGCAGTCTCTTTTTTTGAGAGTAGTTTGAGATCAACCAACTGGAGCGGTTCAAACGGCGGACCCTTCAGGGCCCAAAGGACCGTGGAGAGGTCCCATGACGGAACAGACGGAGGTCTGGAGGGGTTCATCCTCCTGGCTTCTTTCAGAAACCATACCACCAAGTAATTTCTTCCTAACGATCGGCCAGCCACCGGAGCATGATAAGCTGCGATGGCTGCTGTATACACTTTGAACGTAGACGGGGTCCTACCCGCATCTAGCAGCTCCTGTAGTAAGGAGAGCACCACTGGTACCTCGCATGACATGGGTTCAAAACGTTTGTTCAAGCACCAGCTGGAAAACACTGACCATTTATAAGCATACAAGCACCTAGTAGAAGATGCCCTGGCCTCATTGATCATGCTTAGGACCTTTTCAGGAAGGTCCCTGGCTACCCATTGAGAGGCCACACATGGAGAGCCCATAAATCGGGTCGTGGATGCCATATTGTTCCTTTCCGCCTGCATGAGGAGATCTTTTCTCAACGGAACAGGCCAGAGGACTTTGTCCATCATCTGAACCAGCTCTGGAAACCACGGTCTGGATTTCCAGAGGGGGGCTACTAGGATGACTGGGCATCCGCTCTCCCGTTCGATAACCTGGGGTATCATTGAGATGGGAGGAAATGCATAGAGGGGGAGGTTGGGCCAACGATGGGCCAACGCATCCCTGCCCTTCGAGAAGAACACTGCACAATGAGTGTTGTTCCTTGAGGCGAAGAGGTCGACTTCGGCCTCTCCAAAACACTCTCCATATCAGGCGCACCGTCTGAGGATTCAGGGACCACTCGCCTTGGGGAGTGTTGCCCTGTGACAGCATTTCCGCACCCGTGTTCAGGATGCCCGGCATATGTGCTGCTCTCAGAGAGTTCAGATTGACTCCCAAATAAGGAGGTCTCTCGCCAGGGCGTCAGGTCGGGCAGCCAGTACGCCCTGGCGAGGTTTATGTATGACACCACGGATGGGTTGTCCGTCCGGACTAACACTTGGTTTCCCCTGATGTTTGGCAGAAACGGTTTGAGGGCCAGACACACCGCTTTAATTTCCAGGCAGTTGAAATGTAAGCTCTGCTCCGTGCTCGACCATAGGCCGGAGACAGGCTTGCCCTCGTGCAACGCTCCCCAACCTTGGTTGGATGCATCTGTGAAAACTACTTTCCAAGTGGAAATCACCCCCAAGCTCACACCCTCGAGGTACCAGTCTTGAGGCCTGCCAGGGAATCAGGGTCCATAGACAACTGTGATTCACCATGACATACAGGCTGCCTGACCGCCACACACAGGCTGGCACACGGCTCTTGAGCCAGTGCTGCAGAGGACGCATGCGCAGTAATCCCATACGGAGTACTGACAATGTGGCTGCCATGAGACTAGTGCTGCACGATTAATCATATCGCAATCGTAATCGCGATGTCAAGCCTATGCGATTATATGACGCAAAATGCCGCGATTTTATGTGAAATAAACAAATTAGGGCTATTAACGCACCATCTGTTATTTTTCGTCATCCTTTGGCTAGTGTAACATGATCCCGCTCTTATTCGTGCGAAAACCATTCTTGCACGAGCACGACTAGTCAAAAGAGAGCGCGCTGCCTGTGAATGTCCTGACTGTGACACACAGAAAGACGCGCGCGGCCAGTATCATGCGCATGCACAGACCGCGCGCCAGAATACAGTTCTCTTTCGCGCTTGGACGAACAATAAAACACATAATTATGCCAAAATATCGTTTTGTCGAGTATCTTCATAACATAAGAGCAGTCTTATGATGGACGTAAAAAGTTGTGAGAGAATGAGGCGCGTGTGAGATCCGCGTCTCTGTCAACAACAGCGGCTGCTCTTAAAGCGCCAGCATCCAATAATGCTCTGTCAGTAAAGTTAGTCAAAGATCAAAGGGGACAGAAAAAATTACTCGGTTGGTGATCTTGATTAAATAACTTTTGTAGCTTTAATAAGGATTAGGGCCTAGTCTATATATAATTTATGCAAACTGTTTGATAACTTTATTCAATTTCTGTATATGTTGTAAAGACTCAGGGGTGGATCTGATTACGGGGAATTTGCATATCATAATTCATAATTCATAATTAATAATTATTCATACAGGTTTGTATCAGATCAGTCTTACATGTTAATACATCTCCCGATAAGGGATGATACGTTATTTTACCTGCATACAAGACTGCATGCTTGCATGTGTATGGCAGCCGACCGCAAGTTGATTGCGATTAGCTACACAGATCACGTTTTACAAATAGGTAACATTAATTAGCTCAATTAATTTATAGAGTTTAGGAAAATCAATTCTGTGGCCACAAGAATTAGTCTTCCCGCCCTATAAACCCATACTCTTTAAAGTATCTTTAATTTGTAAAGCTCGTAGCTTTTGGATAGGCATTTCAGGGACCCGAAGTATGAGCAGACAGTCAATCCATCAAATGAGTATCATGAAATTTAATAAGAAATAACTAGCCTATGCATTTACTAAAATTACATGGGATATATGTATTTACAAACATAAACAATGAAACACACAAACGTTACAAACATAATACACAACAAAACACAATAAAGCATCGATGAACGAGAAATGCATAGAGACAGAGATAGAATTTTTAGCAAGGTGCAGTTATGCACGAGGGAGTTTTATAAAGACCCGAAGATCTTACTAAATAGCAAATTCGCATAGACACGGGACTTTGAGAGACAACAAGACTTCAACACATCTTAAAAGCGTGATCAAACACGTATACTTGCACAGGTAGGTAAACTCTTTGCATGGCTGGTGAAGAAGCCTGTGTGTCTCTCTCTCGGCCCTGCGCGTCACATGCGGTCACATGCGCGCGTTTCTTCTTCAAAGCGAGCGCGCGCTCGTTTAAATGTCTCTTGTTAGATGGATTTGCTGAAAAGACATGTTCCGCGCTGTTCTTTTCGATCGTCGATTGGAATTACACGGAGACTTATCTAAGACTGAAAAACATAACCTAAACTAGAAGCAAAATAAAAGAAAGAGATCCCCAAAGGGATCTCCCGAAGAAATCACATTCTGGCGAGAGTGAGATAGACAAGAGAGAGAGATAGAGGGAGAGAGAGAGAGAGAGCGCATTGGAAATCTTCACCCAGACAATAACCTCTCTGAAACAACACGAAAAACATCATCTTAATGCTTCCTAGAAGCTGAAAGATACTTGCAAAGTTTCTTGGTCTCTCCTTGCGTGTTCCTAAAACGGCCTGTCCAGGCCGCGTGCAGGAGCGGACGTTCTTTGTTCCGTGTGCGGGGATTGGGTTTGTCAATCGCTGAAGAAACATGAACTATTCTTGTAATACTAATATGTTGTATCATATTTCATATCTACCAACGTATCATATACACAGTCTGTTAAATCTTCAAAGTACCAATTTAGCAAAACCAAACACGCTATAGGTGAGATTTGGTTAACCCTACTTGGCAGAGTTTGAAACATTAAGTATTAGCGCTTACATGAAACAAACCACATAAAAGGAAAACTCATGTGATGGAACATTAGGTGCATGTTAATACATTTATCACATGGTTATATATCTATATCTATATATATATATATATACATGGAACATATAGGATTGAACAGGTTTCCTTTCTCCTTCTCCAGGACTCCAGTCCCTGGACATTCCTTTGGGGTCGTAAACCTGTAAGCGGACACTTTCAGCCAGTGTTAGCTGGATTTGTGGGGAAGTTTCACAGACTTGTTAGGAGTGAAAATGCTGAATTATTCATTAAAATGCATAATACAAGCATTTATCGTTCGTTTAGAACTACCATGCAGTCAGGTATCTTCTGGGCACTCAGACCCACATAACAACATATAACATATATCTCATTAAGATGTCCTTAATGGGGAAATTCATACCAGTTTGTGTATGTGCGTGTGTGTTGAAGTCCCAGGGTTTATGGGAAGAAATACATTTAGTTATTTGGATGATCCTTCATTCCGCTCAGTCCTTACAATGTCCTACCTGTTAGACAGGAAGGGCACAGGTAAATATGACATTTATTATGGGTTTACGTGAGGATTGTTTGAAGTTTACTTCAATTAAAAGCTGTTATATTTTTTGAAGCCTAAAATGTTTCAAAAAAAATGGATAGCTTTCACTTGTAATGACAGAATCACTAATGTTGGATGGCTATAATTAATGTCATTTTTATCCAGACATCAATGGTTTATTGATCATTAAAGGTGTTATTAATCATTTAGTTGTTGTTGCTAGTTTGAGTAGAGAAATACACATTAATACACAGAAGTATCACTAATCTGTGTGTGCATTTTGCTTTAGAACCAAGTAAGTTGACTCATGAAACCATTTGTTTATTATATCGCAATCGCACATCGCAATCGCAATATTGACCTCAATAATTGCAATATGACATTTTCCCCAAATCATGCAGCCCTACATGAGACCTAGAAGTCTCTGAAAGTTTTTCAGGCGTGAGCACTCACCTGCCTTGAAGAAGGCTGTGAGTTGTTGAATAGAGAGTGCACGCTCTGCAGTGAGGCGCGCTCTCATAGTTCTAGAGTCGATAACTGTGCCCAGAAAGATCACACTCTGGCTGGGACTCAGTTTGCTCTTGGATATATTGATTTTGAGACCCAGACATTGCAAATGGCTGAGAATGAAAGATCTGTGATGTAACACTTCGGTTCTCGACTGATCTAGAATCAGCCAATCGTCGAGATAATTCAGCACACGCACCCCTGAAGCCTCAGGGGGGAAAGCGTCACGTCCATGCACTTCGTAAACGTGAGGGGTGCCAGAGACAGGCCGAATTGCAGAACTGTGTTCTGATAAGCCTGCCCCTCGAAGGCGAATCTCAAGAATGGCCTGTGACGGGGGGCTATCTGAATCTGAAAGTAAGCATTTTTTAGATCCACAGTAAAAAAACAATCCCCAGGGCGAACTTGCGTAAGGATTTATTTGATAGTCAACATTTTGAATGGCCATTTCAGGTTTCTCAGGATTCTTAGAACACATCAATGTGATCTGGCAACAAATTAAATCAGCTAAAAAGGAAAGGAAGGAGCTCCATGTGGCATTCATGGATGTGGCTAATGCATGTGGTTTCCTGCCACATGAGCTTCTTTGGGCAGCATTTGATTTTTTCAGTGTACTGATTACAATAACAAATTTAGTGAAAGCCTACTTTGGAGATTTGCAATTTAGTTTCTCAACTTGAGAATACACAGAGGTATTCACACATTCATTACTCAAGTAGAAGTATAGATCCTAGGGTTTAAAAAGACTTCTGTAGAAGGTGAAGTATAAACTCCAGTTTTTTACTCAAGTAAAAGTGTAAAAGTAATGGTTTCAAAAAGTATAAAAGTAAAAGTAATGCAAGGAAAAAATGCCATTAATGACAAAAGCTTAGGCCGCGCCACAGGGGCCTAAAGTGCACTGGCCCACCTCCTCAAAAACACATTTTTCTAAAGGCCACAATGACTATAATGTTATATTAAAATGTTAATGGTGAAAAATTTGGGATGCACTAGGCTCCCTGTTTCAGCCGTATATATGCCCATAGAAAATGAATTTCATTTTTGTTTCAATTAAAATTTTAATTGAGGGGGGGGGGGGGGCTATCAGTGTGATAACTTTTTCTCTCAAACCTTTTTTTTTCTCTTTTAGATCATTTATTTTCTTGCATTTAATAAAGACACAACAATTCTAACTCCATACTAAACGTCCTCGCGCTGCGCCGCGCAAAATGAATGGGTTTCACACTCTTTTACTGTCTATGGTAGCGCAGCGCCGCGCATTCCGCGTTCTGTCTGAAAGGCGCTTTGGAGGAACTACAAACACGAGTAAAAAGTGTTTAAAAAAAACTACAAAACATGACATGCGCGACCGACGGTGAGAGATTTAGATAAAAGTTTGAGTGACTCAATTAAAAGTTTATTTAATTAAAGTTATCCGTGACCGTGTTATATTTCATCTACAATAACAATGTCGACTTTTATAAAGATCCGTTGGGCCATTGACTTTTAAATGCATAATTAACGTTATGCATATGAGGAGAGTTCTCCACATGAAAGACTCGCGTGCTTCTGCATTTCTCTCCGATACGGTAGGAAATTAAATAAAATGTGGAGGATTTTATCTTTGACAAGATGATAGACAGGCCAGTTTACTGTGACATGAGACAGACTGTAAAAAAAATATACAGGGGGGGGGGATTTTAAAGAGATTTAACCTGTGCGCGTGATGGACAGGAATCCTACTCTCAGTATTACGCAAGGTCTCTCTCTCGTGCCGTTCGCGCGCCCTACGCGGTTTGAAGCACAGTCTCTGTCTGCACGCTCGCTCTAGATTACGCCCGATTTGAACGAATTTGCGTATAACTATTCGATCCCGAGTGGCTCAACACGTAGATCTATAGATAAACTCATCTTTCAGGCATTTGACCGACCAGGTTGACACTTCAGCGTGAGAAATCAGGGGTGTGGCGTGTGCGCGTGTGAAACCATTCAAATGCGGGTGTCTCACGGCCAATGCGTGAGAGTTGGCAGCTATGGAGGCGGTTGTTATCGCGAATACAACCCCTTCACGCTGATACAAGATCCCTCCGTCGGGGTCATAGTCATAATCAGCCTGTCGGGTTTGTATTCGCAACCGCCTCGCTATACATTATCCCTTACGTAACACTTTACAATAAGGTTTCATTAGATAAATTAGTTAACATTACTAACAACTGCACTTCTTCAGCATTTACTAAAACATTAAAATCAAAAGTTGTATTTGTTATCATTAGTTAATGCACTGACTGTGACATTCCGTTACCTGCTGTTGAAGACTCGCGCGAACTGCTGTAGTGCGTAGCCTACCAGAACCGTTAAATGCGCCAAAGGAAACTCCGCCTACCACTTCTTTGTTGAATATATTGTTTGTATTATTATTGTTAGTGGCAAGGGTGTGTAATTGTATTGTTATTTATTATAATATTTATAATAATTATTTACAATGATCAGAAAAGGGCACAATACCTTTTGAGACAAAAGGGGCAGGGGCTTGAGCCATTTTTGAATTCGAAGTGCGACATTGTGACTTAATTTCGATCGATTTCGATTTAAAATCGAAATCGTGACACCCTTAACGTTACTCTCCTCTCTCTCTCACACACACACACACACACTCTCTCTCTCTCACACACACTCACTAACGATTATCTTTGCCACTTATTCCACGATTGTCATACAGGCTATATTGTAAAAACGGCTGTCCCCAAATCAATATTTGACGCGATTTGCCCTGTATTCTTGAGCAGAAAACTGTTGATTTCTCCGTCGCTTACCCCATCTCTAGGTTTCCTTCGGAGGAGTTTTGCCGCTTCGCACAACTAAATGTAACTAACAGCCTCTCACAAGTTAGAAAGAAAACACAAAGCCAATCAGTTTAGCTATGTGTGCAGGAGGCGGGACTCAGATCTATTAACCGTGTGTGTTATTGGTAATTTTTTTGTTGAATAATTTATTCAATATTGATGACAAACAGAATGAAATAGGAGTAAGGAGGCTATTTTTAAAATGTAAGGAGTAGAAAGTACAGATTGCGTGAAAATGTAAGGAGTAGAAGTAAAAAGTCGGCTGAAAAATAATTACTCAAGTAAAGTATAGATACCCAAAATTTCTACTTAAAGGAGCTGTATGTAAGAAATTGATTTCAATTAATCATACATTTTCCCTGATATGTCACTAGACATTAAGAAATAATGTTCATTTCAAATACTTATATCACTGACAACATTAGTCCGGCCAGGATATTGTCATTTAAAAAGTGAAGTTGCAGCCCTCAATTGATGTTGATGTCGTCATGTTGTGTTTTGGTCTGAGCTCCACCCTCCACCTATCCACCAATCATGAAGTCAGTAGTGTTGCTGCATCCGGGTTGCCAGCTCTGCTCTAGTTCCCACAGCTGCAGCTAATAACGTGTCGTAATCGGATCCTGCAGCATATCTGGCAACCTTGAGTCAGTAATTTGAAAGTGATTGCAGTACCAGTTTTGGCCACAATCTTACATACGGGTCCTTTAAGTAAGGTAACAAAGTATTTGTACTTCTTTACTTGACACCTCTGAGAATACAGCACTACATGGCAATGCAGAGGTTGGAAAAATGGCAGGATGCACCATTTCTCCACTGGCTTTTACCATGGCAATGGAAGTAATCATCAGGGCATCAAAATGGATAGTAGGAGGAGAGCACTTGGCTTCTGGGATGCGACTACCGCCAATCAGAGCATACATGGATGACATGACAACCATGACTACAACAGTAGCCTGCACTAATCGGTTATTGGGTAAATTAACCGATAGCATTGAATGGGCACAAATGCAATTTAAGCCCTCTAAATCAAGGAGCATCTTAGTGGTGGCTGGTGAAAAATATCTTAGGTGGGGCTGTGTCATATTCTGTCGGTTTCAATAGTGTGGTAACATGGGAGTCTTTTAGTGTAGGGCTTCAAGGTCATACCCCCTTCTGTCACCTCACGTACGTTACGTACGTGGTTACCCCAGTTTGAGAACCACTGCCTTTACATATCTTTGCAAAGCGACCTTGGGTGTCGGAAAGACACTAATACAAATAATAATAATTATTATTATTATTATGAACCACCCAAACACATTTGAAAACAAACTGCATGATACCAGTGCTTTGTGATAAAGTCAGTAATTATTTAATGCCATATTACAAGGCTGAGGCATTCTTACACAAAAACAAACAAATTGCACAAACTTTCCATTTGCATTTGAAATTTAACTCAAACTGTATAGTTACTTTCTCAGACAGTTGCTGCTTCCCTCACTCCGGTAACTGTCCATGCTGGATTTGTCACTGTTGTTTTAAAAAGTAATCACCAAAACAAGGCATTAGCATGACCGCATCCAGCTAGCCAGGCCTTTTAGTGTACAGCTCAGACAGTCCGCTGTCTGATAGAGATGCGCGGCCAGCTTGGGGCGCTAAAAGAATCGCCCATAGCTGACCTGATTTGAGCTCGCTGATTGGCTATAGTTTATATTAGCGCCGCCCTAGCGCCCTCTATTGGCCAGCCGCCCCTGGAGCATCTCTATAATTAAAGGCAAAGTAGTAGATAAAACATTCTTCATTAATGGTGAGGCAATACCAACAGTGTCTGAGAAGCCAGTGAAGAGTCTTGGGAGACGGTACGATGGGGATCTAAAGGACACAGTTCGAGTGGGAGAAGTTAGACGACAAGCAGTGGAAGGGTTGAAGAGCATAAACAGCTGCGCTCTACCAGGCAAACTAAAACTCTGGTGCTTTCAGTTTGGTCTACTGCCGAGGTTGCTGTGGCCACTGAATGTGTACGAGGTTTCTTTGACAACAGTAGAGAAACTGGAAGCTTTAATGGCGCCAAGTTTACTTACTACCAAGTACTGCAATGTTTGGCTTTAGCATTGGAAGACAAGCGTAAAACATGACCAATAGGTTGCCACCTGTTCTAGCAAAACATTACACACAGAAGACAATATTCCTCCACCCAGGAGAGCAACCACCAAGAAAAGGTGTTAAAACTAATTCTCGCCCAGGACAACTGGAAGCTGCTAGAGACTGGAAATTGCTGGCAGATGTTGATCAACAGCTTATTTTTCCACCTGAGATTGCCACCACTAACCTTCAACCAGATATTGTCTTGTGGTCTGGATCAGCACGCCTTGTTCAGCTGATAGAGTTGACAGTGCCATGGGAGGATGCTGGAGATGAGGCGTATGAGAGGAAGAAACTGCGGTATGCTCATCTAGCCACTGAAGCAGAACAGCGAGGATGGAGAGTCCGGGTTTATCCAGTGGAAGTGGGTTGTCAAGGATTTGTGGCACACTCTACAACCCGGTTTCTCAGAGACGTCTGATTCTGTGGCCAAGAGTTGCGTCGCACAGATAAGAACTTATCTGAATCAGCAGAGAGGAGCAGCAACTGTTGCTGAGATGGAAAGATTCTGGCTGGCTGTGTACAGGCCGCCACACTCTGGTTTTGAAGAATTCTTGAAAAACTTAAATAGTCTGTTGGATTATTTGTATAGTTTGCATAGATATCATAGTTATTACAATCCCGTATACTGTATTTTGCGTGAATGAGGATTTGTGTTGGACAGATATTGTTGTTTTGCGGTAGGTAGTATGCCATATGGAACCGTTGCCACTGAACCTGCATTAATGAAAACAGTGGGGCTTCGACAGCCTTAGTCAAACGGGATCGCGTATGGTCAAGTTGCGGTGAGATTGTGGTTAGGAGATTGTGGTTAGGTCACATCAAGGGTTTATGCCACTGAACTATGAGGAAAGAACCTCAGCAGCACGAGGGATCTCAAGCACAATAGAAAGAAAGAAACGCTGATGTACAGGTAAGAAAGCTGGGCTGAGTTGAGTGGGGGACGGAGGGGGGTGACTCTGGAAAGCCAGAATCACTGTCGAGCCCTCTTGAGGTGTCGTGGGCTAGTCGACGAATTACTGAGGATGGAAGGTGCCCACTTGAAGACCCCATAGATGTACCCTACTCAGCTCAATCCAGACGGTTGTCATGCTGATCCGCTGGGGAGACTGCACTTTAATTGATCCCCGCATAGACGCATAGGTTACTGTAAAGCTACACCTTAGTTTTGTGCTTATCTTGGCGAAAGTCGAGTGCAAATCAGCATGAAGTTTTAACATCTACTCTCGTGTAATGGAAATCACCCTTTCAAAGTCAACAGTGAGAATAATTATGCATACATTTCATTAAAAAAAACATAAATAACCCTACAGATTAGTGCTTAAAAACTGTCTCCACTGTCCAATGAATGAACGTAAATCTTAATTCAAGTTTCATGTTTAGAATTCTTTGCTTATGGAGCAAATAATAGGACTGGTCCAATTTTTTCTACTGTTTTCAGTACAAAGATCGAATTTCCCTTTAAAGGGCCCCTATCATGGATTTTTTAAAGTTTCCTAATGTTGTTTTGGAGTCTCCTACAACAGGTTTGCATGCATCAAACGTCAAAAAACTGTTTCATTTTCTCATAATATACATTTTCACATCACCAGATTTTCAATGATTCTCAAACGACTCGCCAAATGAATCAATCTCTCTAAATCCTTCCTTTCCGCGAGCTACTCTGCTCTGATTGGCCAGACAACTCAGTCTGTTGTGATTGGTTTATCGCGTAATTCCCACTCCCATAACACCGACAGCTCTGTGTGTCCTGAGGCTTCCTACACCGTAAACTAAACACAGTAACGAACAATGACGTCGATTTTACCAAATCACTCCAAGCGTGAGTCCGATGATGAAACACTAGAAGAAGAATCATTCATTCAACCCAAACCTCCATCGCAAGGACGACTCGAGCAGGACGTTTCAGTGATTCACTACTCAGTTTGAGGTAACTAATTGCCGAGCTCTAGCGTGAATGACTGATGTAACATAAACATTGGTAAAACAAATCTTGCTTCATGCTTAATCTTTCCTCAAAGTAGTGAGAACGACAGACAATCTGCATTAATAGACAGAGTTTTATGTAATAGTGGCCCACAGCTGATCAGCTGACTCCGATATTTGAGAAGCAGTTGTCAGTAAAATAAAGGTAGCAGGAAAAGTTTAGGATTATACTGCTGTAGTATCATGGTAAAGATTAATTTTACCACAGATTCTTCACATGCTCATCCTTGGGCAGTGGAAAAAAATGTCTTTACCGTTACATTGTAGAGCACAGCGTCTCCTCGACATGATCTATCCAGTATCCACAGGATCAGCAGCCGGTTTGAGGTTTAAGTTTCCCTGGTGTCTGCGTGTGCGCAATAAGTGGGCGGGCTAATGTTTCGTCTTGACATCACGATGAAACGGCTTATGACTGGTTTGAAAAACAATTCATTTCATTGACTCAGAGTCGACTCTTACTTTTGAAAGACAATAACTTTATATACGGTGCACTTTCAGATTTAAAACTTTGCAGGATGTTTTTATTCACTTAGAGCTATATTACACACTACATGAAAGGTCATTTTCAAAAATCCATGATAGGGGCCCTTTATAAACCAATTCAAATTTGGTCAACATCAAGGTTGGTTTGAAGTGCTGCAAAACAAAGACATGGAATTTGTATAGCCATGTATTGGAAAGACTCTAGCTTCTTTTGATTTTACATAACATTATTGCTTTATTGTTTTTCTACCTATAAAAGCATCATTAATATATACACTCACCGGCCACTTTATTAGGTACCCCATGCTAGTAACGGGTTGGACCCCCTTTTGCCTTCAGAACTGCCTCAATTCTTCGTGGCATAGATTCAACAAGGTGCTGGAAGCATTCCTCAGGGAGTTTGGTCCATATTGACATGATGGCATCACACAGTTGCCGCAGATTTGTCGGCTGCACATCCATGATGCGAATCTCCCGTTCCACCACATCCCAAAGATGCTCTATTGGATTGAGATCTGGTGACTGTGGAGGCCATTTGAGTACAGCGAACTCATTGTCATGTTCAAGAAACCAGTCTGAGATGATTCCAGCTTTATGACATGGCGCATTATCCTGCTGAAAATAGCCATCAGAAGTTGGGTACATTGTGGTCATAAAGGGATGGACACGGTCAGCAACAATACTCAGGTAGGCTGTGGCGTTGCAACGATGCTCAATTGGTACCAAGGGGCCCAAAGAGTGCCAAGAAAATATTCCCCACACCATGACACCACCACCACCAGCCTGAACCGTTGATACAAGGCAGGATGGATCCATGCTTTCATGTTGTAGACGCCAAATTCTGACCCTACCATCCGAATGTCGCAGCAGAAATCGAGACTCATCAGACCAGGCATCGTTTTTCCAATCTTCTATTGTCCAATTTCGATGAGCTTGTGCAAATTGTAGCCTCAGTTTCCTGTTCTTAGCTGAAAGGAGTGGCACCCGGTGTGGTCTTCTGCTGCTGTAGCCCATCTGCCTCAAAGTTCGACGTACTGTGCGTTCAGAGATGCTCTTCTGCCCACCTTGGTTGTAACGGGTGGTTATTTGAGTCACTGTTGCCCTTCTATCAGCTCGAACCAGTCTGGCCATTCTCCTCTGACCTCTGGCATCAACAAGGCATTTCCGCCCACAGAACTGCCGCTCACTGGATGTTTTTTCTTTTTCGGACCATTCTCTGTAAACCCTAGAGATGGTTGTGCGTGAAAATCCCAGTAGATTAGCAGTTTCTGAAATACTCAGACCAGCCCTTCTGGCACCAACAATCATGCCACGTTCAAAGTCACTCAAATCACCTTTCTTCCCCGTATTGATGCTCGGTTTGAACTGCAGGAGATTGTCTTGACCATGTCTACATGCCTAAATGCACTGAGTTGCCGCCATGTGATTGGCTGCTTAGAAATTAAGTGTTAACGAGCAGTTGGACAGGTGTACCTAATAAAGTGGCCGGTGAGTGTATATATATATATATATATATATATATATATATATATATATTGACGTTAGGTATTGGCTAATCTGTTAGCGAAACAAATTATCCTTAGACTTCAGCTTTTTCTCAAAAACAAGTAAATCACTTATCACAATCGTAACCTTCGATTTTAAACCTGCTAATGAATAAACTGCATAAATGTGGCTTTATTTTATTAACACAGTATTAGTATGGTGTTCCTAATAATCCTTTAGGCGAGTATGTGTCCATAGTTTTTTTTTTTTTTTTTTTTGATGTTCTAAATATTCAATTCTCCACTTTCATCATTAAAGCTATTAGAAACCTAGGTGCATTTCAGTGCTGCGGTAGCCATGGAGACTGCAGGATCCACTGACTGCAGGGGGGGGGGGGGGGGTCTAGGCTTGGGTTCGGGTCTTTTTTAATAATAGGAACACGGACACTCAATTTGTTCTGATATTAGACTATTATAGTCTCATATTGAACATTGTGTGCTAAATATTTTATGGATGTAATATCTGAAGAAAAAGTCTGAAAAGTATTACCGGTATTACCTGTCCCAAATTTATTTATGTGAACTCGACAATAGTTTTTTCTGTAGAAGTGTAACTTTATAACCCTTTTTTTTTATTTGTTAAAAGTCTATATTTCTGCATGGACTTGGGGATATATCAAATATCCATGATTTTTCTGGTGATATAAAATATAACATCATGAATTTTGCAATTATTTTAATATATTAAAATATATATTATTAAGAGTTCCTTGTGAGTATGAAAGCATTAAAGTCCTCCTGTAGTTTCCCTTAAAACTCATCTTTGATCACCAAAATGGCATATTTAACTTTTTTTTCTTGAAAAAAAGTTCTTTATGCCTTAAAATATCTTGCATGTAACTCTACACCCTTGCCTTATTTAGTAAACGCAGTTCTATGAATATGCAAATTAGTCCCGCCTCCACTCACTCACAGCAGCTCAGAGATCCACTCCTTGACGATCACACTTTGACGTGATTGGTTACAAGGTAGTTTGTGACATCAGAAACACTATTTCAAACTGCATTTTTGAGACTTTGTTTCACTGCAGTTTTATATTTGCTGAGAAAATACTCAGCAATGGTGTTGACTTATGAATTTACACATGGTTTGTCTTAAAGCATCTTCAAAACACCACATAGATTTATAAACAACATTAAAGCTTGATTTTCACCACAGGGGGACTTTAAAACACTTTGGCATTGGAGTTAATTTCCTCAATCAATCAATTCATAAAAATGATCAAACGATTTGCTTACATCACTCAAAATAATCATGGAAGTTCCTATCTGGAATTTACTTGTTTAACAAAAACATTTTAATATATGTAGCCTACGTAGTCATGATTACTAACTACTGTAATATTAAGGTAAAAAATTATTATTATTAAGGATAATACATTTGCAGATAAACACTGCACCATTCAGACGTTTTGGGTTGGAAAGTTTTTTAAATGTTTATTTATAATTTTTTATCAAAGCTGCATTTATTTGATTAAAAAAATACAGTAAAAATAGTAATATTGTGAAATATTATTAAAATTTAAAATAAATATGTTTTCTATGCTAATATATTAACATGTAGTTTGCTGAATTTTCAGCATCATTACTTTAGTCTTCAGTGTCACATGTTCCTTCAGAAATCATTCGAAAATGATGATTTGATGCTCAAGAAACTATTAGCCTATTATTAATGTTGAAAACAGTTGTGCTGCTCAATATTTTTGTGTCAACTGTGAAAAATGTTTTTCTGTATTAGTTGATAAATAGAAAGAACACTTTTTTTATAATATCATCTTTACCTCGTCTTTACTGTCACGTTTTGCTCTGGAAAAAAGTATTAATTTCTCTTTTAAAACAATCTTACTAACCCCAAGATTTTGAAATGTATTTTATCTTCATTATTTCTAGCTAAAAAATACTGTAGCAACACTACAGTTTAAGGTGAGTAAGATAATAAATAAATAAATACATAAATAAATAAATACATACATGCATACATACATAAATCCAGCGAGGAAACATAAATTTGAGCAAAAACTGTCACAAGAACTTTATCAAGACACACTTTAGCTATATTGCACAGTCCCACTCCTTACTTCGTATACCTCCTGAGCTTTGTTTGCTCAAGTGTGAAAACTGATTTTTTTTTTGGTGGTCGAGGATATCACAAAATGGACACACTGAGCACAACTCATACAGCACGACAAAATCAGTTTCTCACACACAACCACAGGGAGCCAGAGAGCTCAAAATCACATTAAACCTGCCACAGCGGGAAGGAGTCATCATTACTGAAGCCGAGACAGGTCCGGTAAGAATGACAGAGGTACAGGTGGCCTTATCCGATCCAGCTTTAATCAGAAGTGTGAACCACAGCATCAGATCAGTATTTGATGAGTGACGGCCTTAAATCAAACATTTACCCAGCAGCTTTGATCACAGAGGGCACAGGGGCCAGTTGAGAAAAACACTGCATATGTATGTATATCCTGGAGATGTACCATCTGCTAATGAAAGCCTTTTTGTTTTTATTTGGTCCTTCTAGGCTTGGGTTAGATACTGCGGCAGGATACCCTAATGATCTTTCCTTTTCAATTAAGCATCTCAGTTTTCGTAACCTGAGCTCAGCACGGTGTTCCAGAGTTAATTGGAAGTCCAATACGGGAGAGTGACCTAAATCAACAAACCTCGAGGTACTGAAGAAAACATGAAACGGAACAGCACCCACAGCCTCTCGTAGAAGCAAAGACCTGAGCATATGTTAGGGAACAGGCTCGATCATTAAAAACCCCTTTGTGTTCCTCTTCGATGGAAGCAGCAACCGATCAAATACATTTTTTTTTTCATGCTATATCTACGACGTGCTCAATTTAAAAAGAATCCATCAAGCTATGCATTTTTGTGGCTATTTTCTCTAAGGACCTCTTTAAAAACCCATTAGGTCTCAGAAGTGCCGTCTACAAAAGAAATCCTCCTACCAAAGCACTCAGAGTTCCTACAGCGCCTGGACTTACTGGATGTCCACAAAGACCCAGCTCCTATCGTATTACAAAAAGAAAAAAGGGTTGTTTTGTTTAAAGTCACCATGAAATCAAAATGGACAAATCTGTTTGTTTTTTTGTTTTGTTTTTTAAATATTGCAGTAGGCCTATTTATAATAAATGATTTATCCATGCACATAATTATTTTTTAAATTCACGTACCCTGGTAATCTTTAATCAAAACTTCCCCCTCCCTCTTGCAGTGTCTTCTTTTCGAGGGTGGGGCAACCTGTCACTCACATGACCAATAGCAAACCACAACCATCCAATAGGCCTATTTCAAAAAATGGCGACCGAGACCGGAAGTAGGGTAAACTCTTTTGCGGTGAAAGCGCTAACACAGTTGCAGTCGGAGGACAAATGCGGAGACTAAAAGCGGTCCGTCCTGTTGCGTACCTTTTTATGATGTTTATGTCAACCCAAAGAAGAAGCAACCCTATTTATCACTTCAAAGCTTTCCGTGTTTTCATGGAACAACTGGGGAGAAGTTAAATCACGTCAGACACAGACGGCAAAAATACTTCTGGTCGCGCCGCCGCCCGATACGATCGCCATTCATTCTCAAAATGGACTGTGAACTGCTTGTTTTCTCTCTCAGTCATTCATATATCTGACAAAAGTAAGATACTCCGCTCCTGATCCACTCCGGGTTTTCCAGTCCCACTCACGGGAAAAACTGCTCCGTGTTCACACAACTTTAAAAGTTATTCTAATATGTTTATATATTACAAACGTCAGAATTTATAAGACTATAGGCTATGTAACGGTTTGGAAAGTATTCTACAAGTTTAATAAATGTTCCAGCTCTTGCTTGCACACACAAGTAAACAGCAGGCCTGGCAAAGCGCACCAATGGTAAAAAGGAAAGAAAGTTACAGAAAACAATTTCAATTTAATAATAGTTAATAATAATAAATAAAAGTGCATGACGTGAAAATCGGATAACAATCAAGTGCAATATAAACATGTTTTGTCAGGACATCAGTCCCGAACCCGGCATCAACACTCCATTTCAACATCTGCTTCCTCCTTCACACGTGTCTGGCGTGATTTAACTTCTCCCCAGTTGTTCCATGAAAACCCTCAAAACACGAAAAGCTGTGAAGTGATAAATATGGTTGTTTCTTCTTTGATTTGAAACATAAAAAAGGTAAGCAACATGACTGGCCGCTTTTAGTCTCCGCATTGTCCTCCGACTGCAACTGCTAGCGCTTTCACCGGAAAAGAGTTTACCTTACTTCCGGTCTCAGCGGCTATTTTTGTGAAATAGGCCTATCAAGTCTCTCCCAACATATTTTCTTGTTCGAGAGACAGTTACAGACGTATACGTCACAATAGGGAAGAAAAGATTATCGAAACTTCTGTTTTTATGCTGAATTTAAAGTACACAAAAGTTATGGTAAAAACATTGCCATCCCAAGAAAACACATCTTTTTATAAATTGTCTTTAAATGTTTAAAAGGCATGAAATGTGGCATTAAACTCAGATCAATTTGAGGGGTGCTGGTCTGGTCTTGACTCTGTCCCACCCTGTCTTGGTCTCAGTTTAGGTGGTATTGACTACAAGAAGTTAGGTCAGAACAGATAGATGTTCTGGGTGTTTGCTAAAGTGTTGCTATAGGCGGTTGCTGGGATATTCTGGGTGGTTGCAAGGCTGTTGGTATGTAGTTGTTTTGGATTATCTGGGTGACCTTCCGTAACATCCACAGACAGACATTTTGGTTTCACCTTATTTTGAACTACATTAAAGTCTATTAAAGTATATTAAAAGCCATTGGGGGCTGAACAAGTAGTTAATGTAACTTGATATTTTAACCAAAATTTGTGAATTTAGCACACAAGGTTGTACCAGACAGTTTTCATTATAAAATCTCCTGGTACTTTGTACCCCTGGCTTCACAGACCAGGCATAGGCCCAGAGACTAAAATGCATATTTGATGTTTTAACAAAGCAACACTTAAAAGATGTTTTATATCTCAAGATACACACCAGTAATGTTTATTTTTCTAAGGCACGTTTATAAAAGCTACTTACTAAGGCCTAATCCTGGTTTAGTCTAAGCATTGTCTGTGAAACCGGGCCATAGTTACCTTTGATGGTAAAATTTGTAGACGCTCGTTTCACCTTCCAGATGCTCTTCTGTGTGACTGTCAGGAATTTCTCCTTTTAAAGGGCACCTATTGTGGCATTTAAAATGTTCCTAATATTGTTTTGGGAGTCCCCAACAACAGTTTTACAAGCATGCAATGACAAAAAAACACTTTTGTTGTTTTATAATATGCATTTATTTTTACCTGATTTGCTCAGTGACTCCCATATGAATCGTTCTACGACTCATTTTTCCAAACCCCGCCTCTGCGTGACGCTAATCTGCGGTGATTGGTCAGATGACCCAGTCAGTTGTGATTGACAATGTGTGTATAAGTAAAATGTGTTTACAGAGATAATACTTCTATTGGTTAACACGGAGTACAGCGTACAATGCTTTTATCAATTTGTGTTATAATAATTATATAGTGCACCGCTTTGTAGTAAAAAATTCAAAATAAGAAAAGGAATTTAAGTTGAGTTATGAAGCACATTCAGCACATTCGGTCTTTGTTAGCGTTAGCCCGACGCATACATTGATAATGCAGTACTACTAGGTATTGCTCTATTCTTTATGACAACTCCAATAACAATGACAAACACTTCACATATTTCAATACAATTGACATTGAAGACTATAGAAGCTGCGCTGTGCGTACACAACACACACAATAATTATTGAGCATGCTACATAAAACATAAAAGAAACAATTATTAATATTAATAATACTTACAGGTTGTGATTCGGAAGAGGAAGCTGATCCAAATAAACTGTAGGCTACTGAACCTTCCTTCAATATCAGCCGGCTCGCGAATCCACATTTTACAGCATTTATGTTTGTGAAGCAATCATCTTCAAAATGACGCGAACAAAGCACAAGGTCCGGGCTAATGTATATACATTAGCTCATTTGAAAGAGCATTTGAGCATTTCAAATGCTCCTCCATGGGCAGATGAAAAAAGTTCGCTTTTGCGTCGCACTTCAGAACACACCCAGATAGCACACGTATGTCTCCAAGATGTCTGTTAAAGATCACTTCATCTGGAAAGCATCTGCTGTTTACTAACATCTGATAGACATCTTTAAGATGTCAGTTTAACATACATTCTAAATCATTACATCTTAAAGACATCTTCAAAACGTCTATTTGACATCTAACAGGAAACGTCCTATAGACGTATTGCAGATGAGCAAACACACTAAATAATACGTCTTCCAGATGTAAACACGCACATCAAACAGACTTCTCCGTGATGTACGTGTGCTATCAGGGCAGCGTCTCGTCGACATGATGTTTTCAAGTTTTCCCTGGCGTCTACAAGGCACGAGCGCAATAAGTGGGCGTATCTTATTCAAATAACTTGTCAAGTTGACGTCATCTAGACAGAGAAAAAGCATCGGTCGTCTATCGATTCATATCAGCGACTCAAGAGTCGACTCTTACTTTTGAGAGACAATAACTTATACGGTGAACTTTCATATTTAAAACTTTGCAGGATGTTTTTGTTCACTTAGATCTATGTTACACACTACATGAATGATAATTTTCAAAAATCCATAATAGGTGCCCTTTAAGAGAAATTCTTGAATTTGTATATAAAACGTAAAGGAATCCATGTTTCTATCTGTCACTATCCACCACATCTCTAAATCGAGCACAAAATCGAATCGTGACAGTGACGTCGTTGCCGTAAAAACGTTGGCGATGACAGGAAAGTGGAAGCAAAACTTGCAGTTTTAGCAAAACTCTTTTTCAGAAGGACATCCTGGGATGTCGAAGATCTTACGGGTTTAGAAAGACATGAGGGTGAGTAATTGTAACCGGTGGCTCGCGACAACCGTTATAAAAGCACTTGTCTGCGTTGTGTAGCGTCGTTGAGAAAGACACTGGACCACAGGCGACGGTTTCACTGGGTTTACTCTGATACACAAAACATATAGGACAGTTTGAATGAGACGCCCCTACATCACTCTCTTCAGTGCATTAACAATGCTAAGAGCGACATAAAACAGAGAAAACATACCTGATACACAAAACATATAGGAGTCTGAGTGAGACGCCCCTACATCACTCTATAAAACAATAGGAGTCTATGGAGCTAGACGGCTAAATTTGTCTCTTTCACCCGATTGCCGTTGAGAAATCTCAGATTTGATTGTAGGTTTTGCAAGTTCAACATGGGTTATGGGAAGAGGTGGGTAGAGTCATAGATATCTATATAAAGGCTAGATGTCTTACGGCGGAGTCTCTATCATCATCACCGGCGGCCATCTTGTCACAGGCAGGGTTTAATGTAAGGTGAGTTATCTGCACAAACACAAATACTCTTATCTCGTTGAAATCTGGACGTATTTACAAACGGTTTGGTTTCTTACTAACGTTATTAACGTGGCTATAATACTAGCATATAATGGATGTTTACATAATTAATACATTAATTATCCATAAGTGTGCAGTGTCATAACTACATCTCTGACGTTTATAACAAACCAACCCGTTTGAAAATCGGTAGAAAATTGATCAAGGTATGGTTATTTAAAAATTACATGCACCATAAACACAATGTTACGAGTGGGCGAGCAGCCTGTGACAAGATGGCCGCTAGGGTGCTGACGTCGACTACCATTGGCCAGCAGCGCGGACGAGACATCTAGCCTTTATATAGATATCTATGGGTAGAGTATCCAAAAACTGTAGGGTTTTCACCAACGTCACGTTCTGGCCGGTAACCCGGATGCGCGGCCATTATGGAGGCACTCGGATGTAAAGAACAGCATGGATTGCACTGTTTATGTACTACTGAACACATTGTTACACTAATAAACCACGGAAAAAACACGTGGTAGGTGCGAAATCATATAGAGAATGACTTAGTAAGCAGGAGAGAGCGCAACATTTTGACAAACTAAAGTTAATACGTGGTAAAGATCCGAACGAGCTAAGTTAACTTATCTAGCCCTTACTGCAATTATTCCTTCTATTTCTTATCCCGACATAGGATACGCTCAGATTGGCAGTCCAAAAAAGCACATGAAATCCGTTTCAAGCTACATCCATGTGTGGTTTGAAATCCTATTCAAATCACATATCAGGACATCAGCTTCAGCCTGAACGATCGGATTTCACGGGGTAAGTTATGTGACTCTCACGCCGCGTAAAATGTAAACGTCAGACGTTGTTATAGGAAACATGCTGAAAGTAGCTGGCGAAACAATGCTGTGTTTTGCAAAGTGCCGGACGAGCAGAAATTATTATTTCTGAAACCGGCGCAGACAAGAGCGTCAGAAAAAGCTGTGCATAACAGTTCTGCCGCGGGCTCAAGACGCAGTAGTCCAACGCGGCGGATACACATTTCCATGTTGTAACATTTAAATAAGACAGCGTCTAACGTTAATATTGCAAATGCAACCCCCTCCATCAACGCACCACCATTATTGCCAAAGAGCTACATGGACACACACATCGGATATGAACAGTTGCGATACACAGTGTGGACATCATTTTAGATAAGATTCCAATTTGATACAAAGATAATCGGATTTGGACTGACAGTGTGAATGTAGCCATAGTCAACGCTTCATTTACACATGTTGCTGATGATGTAAGTTACCTCTCTCTCTCAACCACAAACGCCTCCTTTCATCAGTTTTTTTGCACTCTTCTCTTTAACTTTTGACAGTCTATAGAACTCGAAATGTTTTTCCAGATGAGACCGATTAGTACTGACCAAAACTCGACCATTTTTCAGCAGAAATAATCAGCCAAATTTGCGAGTCTGTTCAGTTCAGTGGCATTGTTTACGTTCTGTACCTCCAAAATGGCCGACTTCCGGATTGATGACGCGTCGTGAAAACCAAGGGGGTAATCCATCGACCGGAAGTTGAAGCCGGCCGCGTGCCGCCATCTTGTAGCAGAACTTCACCTGCGTTAGCATTCCCATTGACTCCCATTCATTTTGGCGTCACTTTGACAGCGAATAACTTTACATCTGAGGCGTTTAAAGACTCCATTTGTCCATTATTTATTTCTAAAGACACACGACAATGTATAAAGGGCTCCATTACCTTATATGTTACATTATGGCCCCGTAGAAACAGTTTTTGTAAAAATAGGCTAACGATTGCGTCATAACCACTCGACGCTCTGTCGCACAGTAGAGACATTACCGTACAGACAGGAGGAGAAGCTCGCAGGCAATCAATGCATTAACTTAATATGGCGTACTGGCGTTACATTTTAAAATAAATACTATACAAATTACTTACTCCTGCTCACTCACGCCAAAGAACTCTTTGCTCAAGCTCGCCGTCTCTGCAAGATTAACGTTGGCAGTTTTCACGCACAGCTACTAGAAGATTTACATCTGTCAGACAGGGTGCTCACGTCATCAAGCTCAGTTTGAGTCGGTTTGAGTCTGCGCGTCAGGAACGGAAGTGCTAAAAAATCACTAAAAATGGGCTTCAACCGTCTCAACTGAGTTCCAATGAGATGGCTCTGTCCACTTCTTATACTGTCTATGGTGAAAACCCTCTATAGAAATATTTACTCAAAGTAAAAGTAATAATCTTAATAGTTACTTGAGTAAGAGTAAAAAAGTATCCAATGAAAAAACTACTCCAGTAGTTACTACTTTGGATCACATAGGCCTATACATATCTATATAAAACATGATATTATTTAGATATTTTTCATTTAAATGACTATTATTATCATAAATAGATAAGCTATCTTTGCAACAAAAACAGAAGAGACAAGCATGTCTGCATATCTGATATATATAGGCTATATATGTAGAGTTCAGATGCAAAAGCCTCTAAGTGCCATTCTTCTAGAATGATAATTTTTATCAAGCTTGCATATTTAAGTTCAGTAATTTCACTTAAATGACAATTAATAGGTAATCTTCATTGCCATTTAAGTGAAATTACTGAACTTAAATATACAAGCTTGATAAAAATTTTCATTCTAGAAGAAAATTTCAAATGGCACTTAGAGGCTTTTGCATCTGAACTCTTCATATGTAGGCCTATAGCCTGAAAACCATTGGCTGTCCTTTGGTTTGTAAAATAGTATAGTAACTTATACAACTACATTTGGATTATTAGACAATGTCGGAATAAAGTGACTCTGTGGAGTTTTGCATTCATATGCATGCACGCGCGAGAGATCACTTCCGACGCTTGCGCAGGCCTCAGATCACTTGGACGTGGCTGTGGTTACAATAGGTAAACTGTTCGTTTTCTCACACAAACCGCTCGTTTCGTGTCTTAGGCCATTAATGTGTACTTACATACGAGTCATTAAATCATGTTTAATTTGGACTTCTCTGTGCATGCTCTTTGAGGTGGTGACCATAACCCTGCATTATAGGTCCTTCTCAAAAAATTGGCATATTGTGATAAAGTTAATTATTTTCCATAATGTAATGAATCTAAAATATATGAAAGTTTAATTTTTATCATTGCACACCAACTGAAATATTTCAGGTCTTTTATTGGTTTAATACTGATGATTTTGGCATACAGCTCATGAAAATCCCAAATTCCTATCTAAAAAAATTAGCATATCACGAAAAGGTTCTCTAAACGAGCTATTAACCTAATCATCTGAATCAACTAATTAACTCTAAACACCTGCAAAAGATTCATGAGGCTTTTAAAAACTCCCAGCCTGTTTCATTACTCAAAACCGCAATCATGGGTAAGACTGCCGACCTGACTGCTGTCCAGAAGGCCATCATTGACACCCTCAAGCAAGAGGGTAGGACACAGAAAGAAATTTCTGAACAAATAGGCTGTTCCCAGAGTGCTGTATCAAGGCACCTCAGTGGGAAGTCTGTGGGAAGGAAAAGTGTGGCAAAAAACGCTGCACAACGAGAAGAGGTGACCGGACCCTGAGGAAGATTGTGGAGAAGGACCGATTCCAGACCTTGGGGGACCTGCGGAAGCAGTGGACTGAGTCTGGAATAGAAACATCCAGAGCCACCGTGCACAGGCGTGTGCAGGAAATTTTTGAACCAGAAACAGCGGCAGAAGCGCCTGACCTGGGCTACAGAGAAGCAGCACTGGACTGTTGCTCAGTGGTCCTAAGTACTTTTTTCAGATGAAAGCAAATTTTGCATGTCATTCAGAAATCAAGGTGCCAGAGTCTGGAGGAAGACTGGGGAGAAGGAAATGCCAAAATGCCTGAAGTCCTGTGTCAAGTACCCACAGTCAGTGATGGTCTAGGGTGCCATGTCAGCTGCTGGTGTTGGTCCACTGTGTTTTATCAAGGGCAGGGTCAATGCAGATAGCTATCAGGAGATTTTGGAGCACTTCATGCTTCCATCTGCTGAAAAGCTTTATGGAGATGAAGATTTCATTTTTCAGCACGACCTGGCACCTGCTCACAGTGCCAAAACCACTGATAAATGGTTTACTGTGCTCAATTGGCCTGCCAACTCTCCTGACCTGAACCCAATAGAGAATCTGTGGGATATTGTGAAGAGACAGTTGAGAGACGCAAGATCCAACACTCTGGATGAGCTTAAGGCCGCTATCGAAGCATCCTGGGCCTCCATAACACCTCAGCAGTGCCACAGGCTGATTGCCTCCATGCAGGGGCGTGGTACCGGGGGAAAAAGGGGACAGAGTACCCAGGGCCCGAGGCAGCGGGGGGGGCCCTTTAGAAGTCGACGAGCTCAAGTTAAAAGTCCATCGGAGAAGTCCGTCCGAAATTCCGTCTCCTCGCGCATGAGGAGACGGAATTCCCCCGTTGGAGAAGTCGCGCAGTTCATAGTCCGCCGCCGCCAACCCCCCAATGGCTATCAATTTTCTATTTAGCTTGAAGCTCTTCGAACTGGGGTTGTTTGTTTTACTAACCATCATTAGATGGTTGCCTTTTTTGAACGATTAATTGTGTTAATAATGTTTCTCATTAGTTGTGGCTACAAGCTGTCAAAACTGACACACATCACATGACTTTTTCTTTTATGAAAATCTGACATTTCCCACGAAATCCTTCCTGACTGCTCAAATTATAAATCATTAAGCGTACCGTTATGGGTCGGTGTTAATTGACTACAACAATTGATGTTAATTTTTATCAACACAAAAAAATTTCGTATTGCAGATTCAAGATGTTTTTAATAGCTTCTTTTATATGATCTGTCATAATTCATTGTTTATGTATTATGCACCTGCATGAGATCTTGGCAAAGCTCATGAAACTGTTGCTAGGAAACAAGAGCGCCATCCTCTGTTTAGTCTGTTAAAAAAAATTAGGAAGTCTTAAAAAAAAAAAGTCAAAATAAGCATTGAAAAACAACCCAAATAACTACAAACACAAAAATATAATTTCTAAATAAATTCATACAAAAAGTAACAAGAGAACTACACGTTTCTTTTATTACATATCTTTATTGTCCAAAGTACCATAAAATGATAACTGTACAACTCGGCACACTTAAGCAGAACCAGGGCACTAAATATCCAAATTGGGTTGCTGGTTGTAGTTGAAGACGCATAAAAAAAAAAATTTAAAAAAATTGTACATATTTACATAGAAAGACTTTAAGTGTGTTGATGCTCTTCGCATAGGAATCTAACAAAAACAAAAAAATCTTAAGAAACTTAAAAATATAATGCAAGACCCTGGTACTGGACACATGGAGTGAGGAGAGCAGACAGTGGATAAGAGATGAGAATGGTGAGGAAGGCACTCTGTGATGTCTATGTACAGGTCATCCATCATTCAGTGAGAAGAGCTCACATCCAGGCTATTCACAGTAGTTAACTCTTTACATCCCAGTTGATAATTACACCGTAATTAAAATGAGTCAAAACAAACATGAGAAATGTTCCATATTTTGCATCAAGTACCCATATTGTTCAAGTTGATTGAGGACCAAAATAATTCCAATTGAATGAAGGTAAAAAAAAAAACTAAAAAAAAACAAGAAAAACCATCACTGAAAAAAAAAACATTGACGACAATGGCAACTTAAATCAAACTACACCGGGAATTTGAAATTTAAAAACTAGCATTAAGATGGGATGCCAGAACAACAACAAAATAAAACATTCTAACGTTACAGCACCACGTCTGGCTCGGTCTCGCCAGGCCCTCCCTAGCGGTTACTACACTTCTCAGTGTTTCATTACAACACGCAGCCTGAAAACTCTATGGAGGAGCTTCATTTTTGTTGCTGAAACAACGCAAACGGATTTTTACCGGCTCCTGTGATAGATTGTTCTCTTTGGTGTTTCATGATCTCAACAAAAGGCAGACCACGTTAGGCTAAAACTAAATTTTTTAAAAACCATTCTCGCCAGGCACCACATTTAGCCGTGTTTAACTGAAAAGGCTACAATTCTTTATTTGTTTCTTGTTCTGTAATACATTAAGGTAAGTGTAAACATGATTATTATATTGTCCAATGGCACTCGGTAGACGCTGGACCCCAGGACGACCAGAACGTTGTGTCCTCTTCCACAAGTCTCACATTCTCCTGCTCATTAACAGGCGTCAGTGCCGCTGTGGGTCTTACACACGCGAGCACCTGGAAAGCAACCTTACAGATTTTGGATATAAACTACAGACCTATAGTTGTTCCACTCAAAAATCTCAAGATATTTGTTTTGTAATGTCGGGACATTCATCCTTTGCCCTCGTATCATGGTGTGCGTGAAGAGAAGAGGGATTATGCACTATGCATGTCATGACATCACCGAAAAACACGGAGCAATGTGAAGGCATCGTCGTATAGGACTTTCGCTCGAAGCGATTCTCCTTTGACATCAATGCATAACGCAGTGAAAAGTGCATCCCGGCTGACTCCTCCCTCTCCGATGTGGACAGATTACAAACCGGTTTTATGCGTTAAAAGCACATGGTAATGTGTGGGTTATGGTTTCCTCTCCTCAAACAGCCTCTAAGCGCAGCTTCATGAAATCTACCACCGTTTCGGGGTCAGGTTGATGGCCGCACCTTTGATATGGGTTAAACCGATTTCTCTCTCCCTCTCTTTTTTTTTATTTTATTTTTTTAAATATTTAAATAGATATAAAACTTTCTTTTTCCTTTTAAACAGACAGTCTGTACATATCTGGTACCAGTACATATAAAATTACAAGAGTTGTTAAATTAGAAAGGATATGTTCCTTCTGATACATCATATCAAAAATATGCAGCTTTAGTAAACATATTCTCATAGTACTTTTTTTCTAGGCTAACTTTACATTGCTACATTACATTTTTCAGAGTTAGAAATATAGCAAAAGTGAGAGAACGCTGCCTCGCGCTTTCGTCTCTGTGAGTCCAAGGGCTCTCTGTGCACAATGCAGTGATCTTGAGCACTGAGCAGCTGTTTGACTTGACTTTAAAAGCCGTTTGTGCAGAGGTAGAAGCCTCGGAGTAAATAGTGTACTTTCCACAGCAACCTTCCCTGTTTCTGCACCTCTCGCTCTCCCGCACGTCCACGTTCGCGGTCCCAATCTCAGCACCTGCTCGCGGCTCCCTCTCGTTCTCCACATGCTGCTGCTGCTGCTCCTCTGCAGACCCATTCCCTCTCTTCCCGTCTCAGTCGATCTTCTCGACTTTCCCGATGATCTTCTCCTCGAAGATGGGCAGGATGGCGTCGTCTTCGCGTACCTCCTCGAACACCACTCCGCAGTCGAACTCGTCGCTCACTTTCTTGAAATAATACCTGAGGTGTGGTGAGGGAGAGGGATTGTGATGGTTTAATTTCATCTATGTCAGTCAAATAATTAATGTTTAATTGACAAAGTATTTATCAAAACATTGTATAATTAAATGGCATTATACAGCCAAAAGTGATATCCGGAGGAGATATTTGTTTATGACCCTACGAGTTCGATTAAACCATAAAAATTAGGAAAATTTTATATTTTTTTAAATATAAGGAGAACAACAAAACACTAAACTTGGTTAAGGTATTTATCTGACAAAATGATTTAGCAAAAAGGCTAACTACTGTTCCAGGTTTTATTTTACTATACAAAAAAAAACTGCATGGTATTTTATTGGTTCCCTCTTGTTTTTGCGCGTGTTCATAATTTCCTTGTATGACCAAAAATTATGTCTGCACAATTTATCACAAATTAAACAGTTAACTACAATATAAAGTACAACTACACAATATATTTTCAAAATGTTTCAACAAAGTTTTTATATTTGAATAAAGGGTGGAAAAGTCCATTTTCCTAGGCTGGACATCACTTTTGGCCACTACTGTATATAGCCATTTGATACTGGATATAAGTCATTAGTCATCTGTCATTATTTACACATCCTCATAACCGTTTTCTATTTGAATATATTCTAAAATTCAATTTATTTCTGTGATAACAAAGCTGAATTTTCAGCATCATTACTCCAGTCTTCAGTCATATGATCCTTCAGAAATCATTCTAACATGATGATTTGATGCTCAGGAAACATTTCCTCTGATTATTATTATTATCATCAATGTTGAAACAGTTGTGCTGGTTAACATTGTTGTAGAAACAGTGATACATTTTTTTTTATCTTTCAGGATTTGGTGGATAGACGGTTCAAAAGAACAGCATTTATTTGAAAGAAATCTTTTGTAATTTTAGAAATGTCTTTAAATGTCACTTTTTGTGCATCCTTGCTGAATAAACGTATTCATTTCTTTCTTTCTTTAAAAAGACTAATGTGAAAGAGGTATGAAACCATTCTATGACACTTTTATACTGATATTGCATTCTTTTTGAAAGCTAGAAAGCTTCAGTCCAGGAGATTTCAGCACAGTGTTAAGAATTTCTCTTTTCGTATTCCACAGATCTTCATTTTTGGGTGAACCATCCCTTGATCAACAAAACTAAACACTACAGACGGTCCTCAATAACCTACTGATGCTAAGAACAAAAAGTGTAGAAGGTTTACCTGTAGCTCCCTTTCTTGGTAAGCAGCTCCTTGAACTGTCCCAGAGTGACGATCCTCCCTTTGACGGACGTCCTGTACGGGATGGGCTCTCCGCAGAAGTAATAGGCCACGGTGATGTTCTCACAGGGCTGCTTCTTCGTATTCTTATGCCTGCAAATGAACCGAAAGGTACTTGAAAAACAAACCAAAGCATTTATTCCATAATAAGATGGTGCGTTTTGCTTTTCTAGCAACAAAATGAGAATGTCCTGAAATGCGTATTTGAAAGCACTTTTTGCTCTAATGGGTTTGAAGTGGACACGAGTGCTGGTGGTCAACAGAGACTCGGTTTACTGTTGCCAAGTAAAATGAATTCCAGATGTCTGACAAATGTTCCTCAGAAGAAAAAAAAAGAAAAAAAAATCTGCACTGTTGTGCTGCTTTCATCTCATTCACACCAAAGCTTTGATGTCACCAAACTGCATATCTGCATTAGCTCTCCTCCAGCCGATCAGTGGTTCATACACTGGAACCAACCAAATCTGCAAGGAACTACGCGCTAAGACTGCTCAGTCTATATTATACTCTTAAAAGCTACACAAGGCAAGTGTGGATAGCGCTACACACAGAAGCGTTAGTGACCTACATGAAGGCACAGCCTTGACAAACACATGCAAGTGCATGTATCGGTAGCATGGGATGGTGAAAGGAAGGGCTATGCTCTATGAAGAAGTATTGGGAACATACTCTGACTCGGAGAGCTCCGTGTCGGAGACGGCGGGCACCACACTGAGCGTGGGAAACAGAGCGGGCCTGACAGCGGTGCGACCCCTCTGGATCACCTCCATCACATACCTGAGGAACAACCCCGAGTTAGACACACCGGCTGCGTTTGCAGGCTCACATCGCCTCATTACACGCATGCACCTCAGCCAGCCACAGTGTGTGCGGGGAAGAGGAGGCAGCCTTGCATTGTGCATTATGGGTAATAGATGGGTAACTGACAAACGTCCAATATAAAGAACAATTTTACGTTTAAAATGCATATGCAAAATGCATATGATAAATAGAAAAACTTGAAATACCTTTCAACAAAAGAGTTAATGATCTTAAAAATAAACATTTTCATTACACCTCTAATACATTTGAAAGTATTTGAGGAGTCACACCATGTGACCGGACTGGGCGTACCTTGACTTGTCATAAAAAGGTTAAATTATTCGACTTATTGGCCTTGACACAGTCATGAGGGTCTAAAGGGGTCCTTTCAATGACATCATTTCCTGTATTGTTTTTCCCGGCTTGTCACAGAACATTGGTCTTACAAGTTTGATTTGGCAGTAGTTTTTCTTCAAATATTTATAAAATTGTAACAAATCCAAAACACTAAGATTTAAAACTGAATAAACTATATTATTATTATCAGTATTATTATTAATGATACAACCATCATTACTACTAATAATAACAACAAAGATTATACTCAACTACTTAAGACTTAAGATGTTTTTTCCTTACATTATGATATTAGGAAAGTCTGACATCTTTGATGTTATGCTCCCCCCAAACATGCATTTAAGTTTAGAAATTAAAAACTCAAAGTTGTATTAAGTGCTTTTGATTTTGAATAAATTATCCAGGTCAAAAACTGGGCGTCATTGACCCAAAGGCAAATAACGTGATTATTTTCAAGCAATAACAAATCCGGCCACTGTGTATCTTATACGAGTTATGACCTTCTGTGCTCTCACCTCTGCTTGGCCTGCAGCGTTCCAGACTTCCTCCTCTCTTCCTCAAGCCGCCTGCGTGCCTCTTCCAGCTGTGTGAGGGGGTTGGGGGCTGGGTTGGGGGGCATGGTTGGGTCCTGGATGAAGGGATGGGAGGGCTGCACACTGTTGCGGAGCTGAGCGGTCACCCAAGGGTGCACAGCCCCCGGCCGCTCCACCGAACTGGGCCTCGACACCTCGTGACTCGGAGCTTTCTTGGAGCCGGAGATGCTGCTAAGGAAAATGCAAGACCAAAAGAGCTTTTACATGATCCATTTTGAATTTTGCATAATTTCTAACAACTAATTGAAAAGCTGGTCAGACATCATTATTGAATAATGTCTCTTGATTACACACTAAGAAAGGCTTCTCACCCGTAAGGGCTCCTCTTATAGCGTCCAGCTTCCTTCTCACCCTCCATCATCCACTGCAGTATCTTCTGGTTCCTCTCCATATCATCCAGGGGCAAGGGTTCTCGCATCTCATAGTTTCGACCATCTTCCCCTTTTCTGACCGGCCGCTTTGACAGAGTGCTGCCTTTACTGCTACAGTGAGACACAAGAACATCAAAATCACTGAAGATAAACGGCTTCACTTAATGCTTCCAATATACACCATAGTTCAAAAGTTAGGGGGAGGGGGTATTGTTACAAAAATAAATGCTGTTCTTTTTGAACTTCGTGTTCATCAAAGAATCCTGAAAAAGTATCATGATATCCATCTTAGTTAATATTAATTTCATAATTTACTAATACTTTATTTAAATCAAAGGTTGTATTTGTTAACATTAGTTAATGCACTGTGAACTAACATGAACAGCTCTATTTTTATTAACTAACATTAACAAAGATGAATACATTCTGTAACAAATGTATTGCTCATTGTTAGTTTATGTTAGGTTATACATTAATGTTAACTAATGAACCTTATTGTAAAGTTACATTACAACTTCACCAAACCTTTGAATGGTAGTGTGTATATAAATAAACACACACATATATATATGTATACATATACATATATATATATATACATAACAAAATCCACTGAGACACATACCCATAACCCATGGGGTCCATGCCGTTGGGACCGACGCTCATTCCATCTGCATAGTTGCGTGACTTGGATCCATAGTGGTGTTGCTCTGTGTTCCAGGCTAAGCCCCCGTGTATCTTCGAGGCCTCCGCCTCCACCTGTTCTTTGGGCTTCCCCCCCGCGGCATAGTGTGTGTGGTAAACGTGTTTGTGATGGTGCAGGTGCGGTTCACCCTTCGGGCCCAGCCGAGCCTGGTGCTTGCCTTGGCCACCAGACAGTGGCATTATTAGCCCGGGAATTTTGCCCGCCGGCAGCCCGTCTGGGGAGCGGGACTTTGGAGAGTGGCGGCCCGTGCCTGGAGATTGACAGCCGGGGGTTTTCATGACACGCTGCACATGTTCATCCAGGATGCTCTCGGGGTTTTCCTCATGTGCATCCCGCAGCTGCAGACCGTTGTAGCTCGTTTCAGAGTAGCGACCGCCATAATGCTGCATGTGGACCGCGGGAGGAACCCTGTGATTGGCCAGGGAGGGAGCGGTGGACACGTCTGCATCGTCACCTTCTTCTTCCTACAGGACACAGATTATTCAATGATGACAAGATACTTTTTCAAAATCTCAGACATTTAGTATAATGTATGCGTTTAAAAAAAAAAATGTGTGTGTGTGTGTATATAAATCAGCCAGGTGAGCAAGTTGATTGCAGAAATAAATAGGCTGTAGAATCACTGTGCAGTAACTTGTTTGAACCAGCAGATGTCGCCCTTTCTAGCTTATATTAATTAGCATTTTGTCATGGTCACATTCAAAAACACACAATGACCTGAAACAGAGCAATAAGAGAATTCTTATTGCTGAAAACATGACTTTAATATTCATTTTAATCATGATAATATTTCTGGGCAAGCACAGACCTCTCTTCATCAAATTATAAATTATCTGATATTTCAGTTTTCTTAATTTAATAACACTAAATATTTTACTTGCTTATTTGTTCTGCCATTCTCTCTGATTTTGATTTTACTGGCAAACAACACTGAATCCTGTTATATGATAGTTTCAATCATAGTCTGGTGACTAAATTACATATTTTAGACACATTCTGTATTGTTACTTTTAGACAATAAAAATGTGTAGTGTTGTCGATGAAAACAGTCCTAAATCTAATTAAACTAATCGTGTTTCCACCATACAGACTCTGCAGTGTTACAGGCTAATTACTGTATATAATATCTTTAATCTGCATAGTATCCAGCATATTGTAGCTTAAGGTTATTTCTGACTGTTTTTCCCCATAATTTCATCTGTAACTGTTTTAATTGTTTTAATAATTGTATTACTTTTCCACAAAAAAAAAAACATTAAGGTGCATAAATGATTTTAACATTGATAATGTTGATAAATATTTCTAAATAGAAAAGTTTCTATTTACAGTTTTTACTGTATTTTTGTTTAAATAAATGCAGCAAAAATGGTGAGTTTTGAATGTATTATTTGAAACTGTTAACACCACAAGTACATTTTATTTCCAACAAATTGCCTTTTCATTTGGTTGTCACCTCATTTTCATAATGGAGAAAGTCAATAAAACCAAAGCCCCAGCAATGCTTTGATTCTCTCTCCAGAAGTCCAAGGAGAGAAGGAATTCTGAAGGAATTCTGAGGATTTGGCCTGAGCATCATTTTATTTTTACTGAACAGCTGTGCAGGTCAGCGCTCTGGATGATCATTGACAGATCATGCCAAAAAAAAAAAAAAAAAGACGAGGTGGGAGACTACACAAATCCAACCGCAATGCGCAAACCATCCCATTTCCATTGCGCCGATTCAACCTCTAAAAACTGAACCATCTGCAAATGACCTGAAAACCCTGAAATCATCATTCTGGGGTGTTCTGCAGACTTGTCAAGGCTCAGTAGCTGGCAAAAACAAGTTTAACTGTCAGAGTCCTTCCTGCTCAGTGGACCAAAGAGCGTAAGTGCTGTATATAGAAGACAGTCGCTCAGCTGATAGGTAAAGAAAACTTTTTTTAGCTGAAAGCTGAGGCACCGGTGAGAATATCAATTAAGAGACAAATGACATTCCTCCTTCGGCTCTTAACTCAAAGTCACTGTTCTGTGACGAAGTTCCTCTTTCAGGAGGCCAAACTACATAAATAATCTGCCTTGAGACTTAACACCTGGCTTTGAGTCGGGAAAAAGATTCCCATTTGCGGTGCGCGCAAGCATTTCTTCACGCCCCGACTGACTTCAAACAAAGTCATTACACGGAGGCAGACTAGCAAGTAGCTCAATCTCAGCAGGTGAATCACCTGACTATGAAAAAAAGACTAAAGAAATGAGCAGAGTCCCCTTTATAAGACAGGAAGTCTTTAGAACACATCCGACTGGTTCACTCGTGATGAGGAGGCACAGGCCTAAGTGTTTGATTATCCGCTAAAGCTGGAAATGCAGTAGGGACGTGACGATTCCCTGGCATGTTTGGATGCACTACTCACCAGTCGAACCCTCTTGAGCCGCTCCTCCAGTTTTTCTTGAGCCTCGCGTTCCCTCAGCACCCCCTCCAGCCTGCTGATCAGCTCCGCCGCAAACTTCTCCGGCTCAACGTGAATATCCTTTGGTATCCGGTTAGTGCGCTGATGGGAAGACAACGCGAGTCAGTACTCAAGGTCACCGTTCACATTTAATGCAATGCTCTTAAAAACTAAACTACTGCTGCCGATTAAACAATAACACAATAGTGTAAAATACAATATTGAAAGCAGGAGAACATTTATCCAGACTAGACAGCACATTATCCAAAAATGTGTTTAGTTGTCTATTGAGAATGAATGCAATGATTCTGTCCACACACACACACTACAATTTCAGTGTAAAAGCATCAGCTTAAAAGGACATAAACAAAAGATAGCAGATAATACAATACAATATCGTTGCTATTACTTTGACTGAAAACAGATCCACCAAATAGGTTAAATGGTTGCAAGCATGTGATCAGCTAAAGACAAAAAATAAGGAAGATGGGAAGATGATTGGCAAAATTTGTTCCCAAATGCAAATGTAAATTATAAGCGACTCAAACACAGCACTTGCAGAGTCGCATTTAATGTGAATCGAAATTGTGAATGAAAATGAACACAGTGCTGTGATTTGGCTTCAGCACGTGAGACTATAGCCTATATTCATAGAATTACATCATAACTGGTGTGATTTAACGATAGTCAAAATTAATTAAATAAAGTTAGCAGGCAACTGGTGAGTAAAAGGCTTGGAGCCTGAATTGAATGCATTCTTGCCTGAAGTATTAATATAAATACAATTAAATAAATAAAACAATGATTAATAATATTACTGATAGTTTGGCTTACTATTAAAGGTAATGTACATTTCTCAGTCTATACATGTCGTCGGATAGTTTTATTTTCAGTTTGAAAATTAAGTATTAAGTAAACTACACTCGAACACTCTGTCCTCCTCTAGTGTCGACTGTGACAGCACAATGATCCGAGCCCTTACAGAAGTATGCCCTATTTGAAACCTCGTGGAAAAGAACGGGCCAGAGCAAGCAGTCAGAACACATATAACTGGAAATGAGAAACTGTTAAATACACCCAAAATAAATCCACCTTCATATCTTGCACTTCCAACATGAACCCAAAACTTATAACAAAGAAGAGCTGCCTATCAGATAATCACTCTTCATCTGAGCAGATCATGTTGCACAGGGGAAAGCTGCATATAGATCTTTATTGTAACCTTTTCTCTTCTAAAACCAATGAAACTCCAAACAACAGACATCCAGGAAATGTATTATTCCAGAAGTCTGGAAGGAGAAAAAGAGAGACGGGGGAGGAGGACAGACACATGAAGAAATATAGTTGCAGGCAGTGCCTGGACAAGGTCCAATAAAACCCTTACAGGAGCCGTTCAAATTTTGATTACAGGGCCAAATCTGATCTAAAGTCTGTTCCAGGTTTCTTTGTTCTGGCCTTCTGTTTGCTTAAGATTCATCAGTCTCCTCCGCAGCCCACACGGTTACATGCCCAGTGGAACTGCAGAATCTGTCAAGTCTTGACAAGGCGTTTTGGTTACTAACACTGCCTCCCTGCCGCAGACCACGCTTACAGAATATAAGAGAGCCTTTTAAACTTAACAGAGACAGAATGGGCGAATACAACCAAAGGGGAAAAAAGAAATCCAAGCGAGATCGTGTTAAAGGTTTAGAACCATAAACAATGTGGATGCAATGTACAACAAAAGAAAACTTGAGCAAGATGTAGCAATAAGAATTAAGGTCAACAGTTCAGCTAAAAGTGAAAATTCTATCATCATTTACTTACATAATGTTGTTATAAATCTATATAAATGATAGATTTAGAAGATGTTAGCAAGTCACTTGCTCTGCTCTTTTTCATACAATGAATCTTAATTTAGGAAAAGGCCAAAGTTTGTCATTATTCACTCTTAAATCTCATTTATGTGATTTGAATAAACACTACTATTGTTGTACCATCATTGGATATATATAAGGGATGTGCCCGAAGCAGAAATCTGAATTCGGAAAGGCACAGGAAATGAGTAGTGCATTCTACGGAGCCCCTGAAGGGACATTGTTAGGGTTGCAGCGGTAGGTTACATAACCATACATCAGATTTCACTTGCGTGAAAACAGTAAGGAGATATGACTGACAGGACAAAGGTGGAAGACTTGGTGTGCAACTTGGTCATTGACAAATATCTTATCTAGTAAAATGTGAGGTCAGTACCGCCACTCCCTATACACCGAGAACACATGATCGCAAATTGGAAAGTTAAAGTAAAAAGCGAGCATGCATTCAAAAGCAATTCTAATACCCTGCTTATTAATAGCGGCTCACTAATGCCCGTAAATTATATACAATAAAATTACCCACCCAACTATGTAAATGTGAGAGAAAGCAAAAGCTATGTCTATTAGGGGTGCACGATTCAGAAAATGTCACGATTGGATATCGATTTTTAGGCTCAAGATTCGATTCAAAAACGATTCTCGATTCAAAAAAACGATTCACAGTATGTAAATGTAGTTTAATTTCATGTGATTGATTGCAGTAGACATACAATTTAAAAGAAAAGAAAAACAACAAATTAAATGTAGTTTGATATTACATTATATGTCTTCATACAAAAATAAAAACTTTTGCAAATAAAAAGTGCCAAGCTTTGGCCAGTTTCCAAATACATTTAATTCAAGTTTAAAATAAAACTTAAAAATCTTTTACAATCTTTTAAAGTGCTGTAGTCAGATCAAACAAACAATAATGCTAAATGTGGTTTAAGGAGTACTTTTGAAATGTGAACTCGACTGAGCACATTGAACTTCCTAAAAATCCTAAAAAATATACTAATGTCATAGAACCCTTGCAAAATAATTTTAAATAGATTAAAAAAGCTGGTAACATCTATGGTTATATATTGATTTGTTTAGATCCAGTGAAGTCGTGTCTTAGGCGTGATTTGCGGGTGGGATGGATGGGACATGTCCCTGCCCCTTTTTCTCAGGATCGATATTGTCCCGCACCACTTTTTGAAACATTGAGGCACGGAGGTCTAATACAAATACATAAAACATCTCCAGTTAACTAACAGAGCATACATTTAGTTCGCTATTAAATTTGAGATCTAGCGCTTAAATGTGTTGTTTTTGAAATCAAGCTGAGCGCTCGTCATACAGTTGTTCTCGCGCACAATCTTCACTCAGACGCGCTCTTCAATCTAATGCGGTTACAGAGACTCTATTCGTTCCGGTGAAATCACAAAATAAAATCCACACAAACGTGCCCCTGCTTGATTATAGACTGTAACCATGGATGAACATATTCGGTTTTGATGAGAGAGAGAAAAAAAAAAAAACTATACGAGTGCCAATTAGAACCCGGAACCTCTGACACCCTTGGCAAAAGATCTACCACTAATCCATTTAAGAACTCGAGCAAAGTTTGCGGATCGATGCATTTATTTACGGGTTGAGGCGGGAGGCTGCACAGTTTGACCAGCGGGCCGCGGCCGCGCACCAGGCCGCCGGATGGTGTTGCCAAGAACTTGCAATGTATCATCAGACCGGGCCTCGAAACACTAACGTTACCGGAGCACTGGGAAAAGTCCAGACTCTTCCGATTGCCCTCCGCCCCTGCACGCCATTACAAAATGAAAAAAAAATATTTATGAATCGATTTTTGGAATTCTATGAATCGATTTTGAATCGGTAAAGCTTGAATCGCGATTAAAATGTGAATCGATTTTTTTGCACACCCCTAATGTCTATATGACTATGTCCCTTTAAGGGCTCCGTAGAATGCATCATGTCATCACACGGAAACTTTTCACAATTTGTATCACTCCGCTTGTTGCCGGATCTACACTGGCATCATTTCTCACAGTGAGCGTCAATGGCAGCGAAGCAAACCAACTGTAATTTTACAAATACTACTGTTATTGAGTCACATTAATATCCTTCTAAACTTCATTTTTGTGTTCAATTAAATAAAAGCAAGACAGTCATACAGGTTTGGAACGACGTGAGGGTGAATAAACAGTGACAGAACTCACATTTCAGATGAACCATCTCTTTAAAAAAGTTTGTACATCTGCAAATTGATAATCAGATATTGGTGCGCATGCGGAAAATTTAGTCAAGAGCTTCCAGTACGTCATGCACGTACAAGCTGAAGTGTCTTCGCTGCCTCCACAGTTTTCAGTCTCTATAGGATGAGTGAAAGGCCCCAGTGAGGGGAAGTGTATGTTTGCTCTGTTAAATTGGGCTCTATCTCAGAGGCTCCAATTATGCTGGAGCCGGTACAGTGGGAAAGCCGAGCCATCAGAGGAGGAGGCTTCACATCTGCTGGGGCAGAGCAGGCAGAGCTGACGAGAGCATCAGGAACGCTTTAGACAGCACACTCGCGCTCTCTCACTCTCCATCAGCTATTCGCCGGCACATGATCAAAGCTCCCCAGCCACCGCTGTGCATCTTAAGAATGCACATTCATTTTAGGGGCGATGGGAGAGACAAGGCAGGGGGAAGAAAAGAGAGAGTAAGAATGACAGGGAAAGACCAGAAGATGATGGATGGAGACAAGGCACAGAAAATAAAATAAAAAGAAAGGAGTGGGGGTAAGAGAGAGAGAGAGAGAGAGAGAGAGAGAGAGAGAATAAAAAGGTACAGAGCACACACAAAAAGTGTTGTAAAGTCAACAAGGTGTTCTGGAAATCCAAAGCATACTTACGGGAATATGAGGTAGTGGCACTCGCCCATTAACTTTGGCACTTTCGTGTATCTCACGTCGATGCGGTTTACGATACCTATAAGGTGGGACCCCATCTCTGTAGGGAAAACACAAAACAGGATTTTAATACTAAATCTGTCTCAATATACAAAAACACCATATATGAAATCCTTGTCTTCTACATAACACATTTTGATGGTCCAATGGTCCAAAAAACAACACAAAAACAGATGTCAATTGCCGTGGAAATCAAAAGGACATATTTAGCAGAACGCATAAGCCAGTGTTGTTATAGTTAAGCCTAAAACTATTACAAAATTGTTTTCGGTAATTGAAATAAAGCTAAAAAAAAAATAGAGATATTAGATAAACTAACTTGTTTCAGTTAGCAGCCAAGGCAACATTTTTCATCAGGTTTAAGATGAAATAATAAAATGACTAAAACAAATATAAAAGTGGAAAAACAAAAGAGGTCAGCTCAGAGGAAAGAAAAAAAAAAATCTCAGTTCCATATAACACAGAAAGTCATACAGGTTTGGAATAACATGAGGGTGGGTAAGCAACGACAATTTGAATTTTTTAACCACCGTAGTATCGTTTGTCTAATCTCCATAATATGTCAGTTTGCAAAGCTGGCATTTGGTGAAAGCTTCATCATTGTGTATTTTGTGATGGGAAGTAAACTAGTGATGAAAAATGTGTGCTGCACATCAACTGCGCTTGCTAAATACAAAATGTTACCTCACAAGCATGTGTGACAAAGAAATGTCAGTTCTACAGGGAACAAAATGATGCTGTTGATTCGCAACAACAAATATGTGCACACACAGACAGTCCTTGTGTGAGAACAGACCACAGACTGCAAAGCTAAAGTGATTGCAGGTGTTTAAATTTTTTTGTTGTGGGACTGAAAATGCGAAAGCGTCCTCCTCCTTCCATCTAACTGAATCCCTGGGGCAGTGGCAGCAACCGCTTCAGAGCAGAGCATGTTTGGGGTCCTTCACACATGCACAGGGAGTCTTTAATCCCCCCGGGTCCTGCTGCGGACCCCCCTGCATCTCTGCCTGGCAAACAGCTGATAATGGCCTCTAATCTAACCCACTTCAGACACATGTTTTTGCCCTGATGTGCCTTTAATGTGTTTTTTTGTATAACATTTGTATAACAGCCATCTCTGAACTGGGCACACTCCCTGTTGCTGCCTATCCAGTCGAAACTCGGTTCAGGTCATGTGGATTCACTGACCTGGGGTGGGCTTCCCAAACAACGATGTAACTCGCTGCTTAACTAGCCAGTCACAAGTGTTTCCCAAAACCATAGTAACTTTGTCGCATATCCTCGTTGGAACCACGTTAGTTAGAACTGTTGGTGATGACGTCAGACACTTTACAAAACTTTAATTCTTTTGACAAAATAAAAGACAATTTTTGTCAAGACAAAGTAAAATGTAATTTATATATACGCTCCTGGGCAAAAAAAAAAAATGGGCCAAGCCCAATATGGCTAAACACTAAGCTTTAAAGACTTAACCACAGATTATTGGTCAGTTAAATTAGTAAACATTTTAATCTTAAATTTAATCTTAAAAGCCGTTGCCGTCTCAAAGACAGAACATCAAAGACAGAATTACGTTTTGGCAGAATATGGGAAGTCGGTGGAGTGATGAATTACAATGAAGCACACGTTGCATTGTGACGCTCCAGAGCAGTGTCTTTGAAAATCTGGAGAGAAATATAATAATAAATGAATCTCTAGCACAGTGAGGCATGGAGGAAGAGTGTCGTTGTGTAGGGAGCCTTTTCAGCTGCTGGCATAGGTGAGACACTTCACTGTCAAAAGTAGTTTAATGCTTTGGAGTACAGGAGAATACAGCAGAATGGCTTGTTCCCCAAAAATGAAAAGTTGTGAGAGATGATCAGATGTTATTTTCATCAAGAATAGGTATGGGACAGTATGAAAATTTCATATCACGATTATAGTGACCAAAATTATCGTGATTATCAATATTATCATGGTTTTGTTAAAACGAGATTAAAGTGTTCAAAAAGAGCTGATGCTCAAACTGAAAACATTAACGAGTTTTATATTTGAAAATCAACAAACAACAAATAAAACAAGCAGCTCTATGCACTTTTTAAAGCAAGATTCTGTTCTGTGGCATTTCCTTCCTTATAATGAGCATCGTCAATAGCAACGCATTATAACACAGCGCACATCCACGTATCACAACGGACGCGCTCTCGTTTCATTCAAATACAACTTGCGTCTCCGTTTTTTTATTGTATTGAAAATTAAATCCGAGTTCATGTATTGTTTACAGAGTTAGATAATATTGTTGTGATCATCTTGTCTGGACGATTGTTTTGTACTGTACAAAATGGCTTTATAAACAGGTAAGATTTAAAACATTAATGCAACCGTTTCCTCGCGGAAGCTTCACGTTTATTTCAAGTGAGATTAATTTTAACTCAAAACAACATTTTGTGCCCAATTATTTCCCAGACGTAGTTTTGGTATCGAGGTCAAAGTTAACTTGCCTAGCGCAAGGTTCGCTATACAACAATGGGTGATGGTCACACAAGACGATCGGCAGATTTGAAGTGTTTCTATTGCAGTGACTTTTTTTGTGCAATTTCTGCAGACAGGGAGACCATCCTTGATTAAGTTTCCCTCAGGACTTTTGTAAAAGCCAGAATATGACCACACCTCAGATTTGGTCCTCTTAAAAGGCTGAAAAATCTCCCGAGCACGGTCACTGCCCTCCGCCATTCTTTCTCGAAAAAACCCCCAAAAAAACAACAACAATGCATGCTGCGTCTGTGTCAGACTGTTGCTGGCTGGACAGGATTTACAGTGAGTTATTAAAATCCCGATAATCAAACACGGTTTTAATGATAATTATGTTTTAAACGATAATACTAACCGTCAGTACGTTTTATCGTAGTTTATAGTGAAACCGATAATCGTCCCATCCCTAATCAAGAAAAAGCTCTAGCCTAAATTGGAAAGACAACCAAGAAGTGGCTTGAAAACAAGTTCATCTGGCTAATGTTTTGGCCTGGTCAGAGTCCAGATTTGAACCCTGTAGTGGATATTTGGTCTCACAAGATACTTTATCTACAGTATTTGTACGACTTGTGCTAATTTCCTGACCAGTGAATTGTGATTAAAATCATTAAGACCATTACAAGACCGCTAAATATTTTTCCATTTTTGGCGTGGCCCATATTTTAATAGCCAGGAGTGTATAAATAGAAAGAAAGATACAGAATACACAGCATGTTAGCTTGCTTATTTAACTAACATGATCTGTTTAAGTTCACATGTCATACTAACCAGAAACTATGCTTCTAACCACAAGTGAGAGCTGTAGCTCCAACCAAAAAAATATCCTAATCATTCTTGTGTCTGACTCCGAGTAGGCTATTCAATTTATTATGTCTGTTGTGATGTTAAATAAAGCATTACAAACTGAAGAGTATCTCAACTTGTCAGCAGGAAATTTACAGACACATATTATCCTCTCATAACGTTACAGATGCAGTATTTTGACTGTACTTCTGCACAAGATGAGAACACATTTTTATAATTTCTTGGGTCAAGAAAGTGTTGGAATTTGCTATATAGGTTATGTCCTCCTACCAGTGCTCGCTGTCTGGATGCACGTAAATTCACAGTCAGGACGCTTTCCAGTCAAATATCACATAAGCGATTTTCGGGTTAATGTGTTTTACATGCCGGGATAAATCAGGTTATGGGGCAAACATCTAGCTGAGTCGATCGGTTTATACTTAAACTTAACTGGACTCCGATAAAGGAAAACGGGTTAATCCGTTTACACGGCCACATGCATTGTCAGTTTATTCAATATAATCGGGTTGAGAATGTGCATGTAAACATACGCACTTCCCTGAAAGTGAAAGCAGAAACGGATTGAGCTTTGGGCATCTGTCGCTCCATTAACGGCATATTCTCTCAGAGACGATGGATAAAACGGTATAGCAACTTTATTTACTGGCTTAATATTTCTCTTGTGGACCTACATTAATGACAGTGAATTAAAAAAAAAAAGAATATTTCTTGTTACTTTTGATTTGCAGATTTTCGTGAACTAAAGACTGTTATTAGGTCTATATAATTTTTTTGATATTAATAATGTTTTGTAATCGTTTTATTTTTAGTGTCACTAAAATGTTTTGTTAATGTGCTATGGAAACAAAATGCTGACGAACAACGATGCCATTCTCATCTTGGCTCAAATAACCGTAGCCTATAAGAATGATGCGTCTGTTATAACAAGCACTTTTGACAATTTCTGAATGGATCACCTTGCATTCAATTTTGATGTAAGCTAGTTTTCTAGTCTGTTTTAAAAACATTTTCTTTGAGTCCTCATACGCGCGTGTGAGTGATGTCGCAAGTGCTGTTATGTGGTGATGTCGTTATGAATTTAGGCAAGGCAAATTAATTGTAGGTCCTAATAGTAATTAATAACAATACTAGCCTTTGACAATAATAATAATTTAATGGGAAAACAAGCCAATTATCGTATTGATATCGTCAAAGGCATCAGCGAGATCTCTGAATATCGTCAATACACGATACTATCGACACAACCTAAATTTTGCTAAAATTTCACTAATGTGACTGCAGGGAATGAGAATTGGCTGCATTAGAGAGATTAAAGTAATTTTTTTTAAAAGCTTTACATTGATTACCACTTCCACGTAAATGGAGGGAGAATAATTTCATATCGCAATATTTTCTCCAGCAGACCATGTCCTCTTGCGTCAGGCATTTAATTGCATGAAGCCAAAAATATTTTGGTAGCCATGAAATGAGACAAATTTGATTACACCTAAGGCCAAAGCACTGTTTATTCTTTTATGAGCTCTTATTTTCAGGCCTTGTTTGTTTTCAATATTTCATTTCCTGGTCCCTTCTGTAACCTGCTTTGTGTAGGGTACAGTGTGAAGGCCATTTCCTTTGTTTTCAGGGAAAGTTAATTTGAAGGAAAACAAGTCAATGCCTTCAAATTACAGCCTGCAGCGCCTCATACCTCCCAATCTGAAGCTCTATAATTAGCATAAGTAATGACATTTAGAAGCTTTCATTGGTGTGGATAATGAGCAGATGGTCCTCCTCAGAGGAGAGCAGATTTGTTTCTGTTCCCAGAGCAGAGCTGGGGGAAAATGGCACCGATTCTGCATGCACGAGACACTGCTCTGAGACCAGCCTCCACTAACAGCTGCCAATGACGTTACATCGAGCTTTGTCTGCGCATCTTCCGTTCGATGGACGAAATATCTGGGTTTCTGCAGAACTGTCTGCAAGTTTCTTGGAGGAAAATCCTGCTAAATTGACTCGGGATGGCGTGGTGAAATTGAATCGCTCTAAGCTCTCGGGTGGAATGTTCCGCCAGCTTGCGGTGGTGAGAATGGATCTGTGTGTATTTGTGTGTCTATAGTTGTGTACGTACACACTGCTGTCGGTCAGGGAGAGAGTGTCTGCATCACTGGACATGCTCTGCTGCTCGCTGTCATTGGCACTGGTGGCAGGAGCCAGCGCATAGCCGGTGTTCACGTAGTACGGATTGACTGGCTCCCTCCATGACGCGTGTCTGTTGATGAGAAATGGGACAGAGGAGATTCCTGTTAAACACGTGATGAACAAAACAATACTGGTCATTTCAGTGAAACAACACATTCCATTCATTCATTTCTAAGTATCAGACATAACGGCATATGAGGGATGCTCGGCTGATTGTAATCGGTGGATAATCACTTTCTATGGCTTGATTGTTGGGTTTCTCAACTTGACAAGTAAGATACCATTTCAATAATGCAACAGACACCAGCCTGCTTTAAGAATTCAGCATCACCTTCCAGGGGCAACAAATAACAGAGGTAATAATATTACCATCAACATCAACCAAATGAAAAGGCAAGGAATGTGAATTCAATTTACATTCTTTAGACATTAATTAATACAATTGGGTAAATATAATTAAAGTAATGAATGAATTATTAAATGACGACAATGAAAAAGTTATCATGAACACAATGAATAAATAAATACAGAAAGCTCTCACATCAAGTGTTACACCAATAAAATATCAATTTCATTTTTTCTTCATAGGCTCATTTATGCTATATTTTGCGTGGGCTTGTTCCTTTTAGGCCTGTTTAAAAAAAAGAAAAGAAAAAAAAAAACTAATATCAGCCGATATTTGGCATATTTTGAATATCGGTATTAGTCGATAATCTTTTCTGTTTGGCCTACGTGTCGGAAGCAGGACTTTTATTTTGACGAGGCTGAGAACCCCAGCGCTCCCATTCTCAGTATGACTCTGTAAGTCATGACCCGTTTAACAGTTGTCTAATAGTTTAGACATGATAGATAGAACTGTTAAACCAAGTAAACTATATACGAAAAGGTGTTTTAGCATTTGCTTTTATATTATTAGTAACAGATAAGAAAACACTATGATACTTTCTCATTTACAGTCAGCATTCAACAAGTACGCATTTATTTAATTTAAACAAATCTTAAAATATCTAATTAACATTTAATTTCACAAACCTGTAGACTTAATCGAATAAGAGCTGTCAGATATTCTGAACAACTGAGCATTTGTAGCCTGCATGAATGTGCGGTCAGTCGGTCAGTGTGAATAGAATGCGGACAGGAGAGTCAGTTTTACTGGAGACGTACGCTCGACAAACTTTATGCCCTTGATTTCAAATTATGCTGCGCTATATTCAGTTGCCCACTATGACATATTCATGTCATTTTCATTGTGCTGTATGTATAGTGTTAGCTTTCCTTTATTTGAAAAAAATATGATTCACAGTCCACACAAACTTTGTTAGCCAGATTAGCCTACTGAGTGCCCTGTTGGTTACAGTGCGTGCTTGCTTGCTAATTTTTTTTAAACAATTTCTTTATTTGTGACAAATACTGTAACACGATTACAGAATCAAGAAGTTGCCATCTAAGCAAGTCAGTTTTATAAGTCAGAGATTTATTTGATTTATTTTCAAATTATTTATTTTCAATTGATTAAATATTAAGCAATTCATGCCTTTGTTAGCTCAAGGCTTGATTACTGTAATGCCCTCTATATGGGGCTTAACCAAGTCTTCAGATGGTTCAAAACGCAGTAGCGCGTCTCCTTATCAATACCCAAAAACGCTCACATCACCCCCGTTCTTTGCTCTCTTCACTGGCTCCCGGTACGGTCTAGGGTGGAGTATAAGGTTTTGATGTTTGTTTTTAAGGCCATCAATGGTCTGGCCCCGGCATACTTTTCCGAGTTGGTCACTGTATACCAACCTGCCAGAACCCTCCGCTCTTCTCTGAACACCTCTTTGATTATCCCCAAGTTTAGATGTAAAACGTTTGGAGGTCGATCTTTTGCTTTCCAGGGACCTACTTTGTGGAATGCTTTACCTACTACCCTTCGTAACATAACTGTGTTTAGTGTTTTTAAAACGCAGTTGAAAACGTTTCTTTTCAGGAAGGCTTTTGACATGTAATCTGTAGTTGTTGTGTTAGCTATTTTTGTTTTAACTGCTTAAATTAGTTTTATCTTGCAACTTATGTACTGTGTGTGTTTTATGGAAAGCGCTTTGTGCTCCTTTCTGGTTGTTGTAATGGCGCTATATAAATAAAATTTGAATTGAATTAATTCAAATAAATGTGTATACAGTATATACACACAGACAGTGTGTGTATGTATGCATGTATGTATGCATGTATAAATAAATTAACTAGTTTAATCTCACATTTTTTCTGTGATTAATCGCAAAACTGTGATTAATCGCGAAACATTTTTTCTGTGATTAATCTCCAAATCAGTGTAGTTTAAATACTTGTTTAAGCACTTGAATACTTAAATACTTGTCTTCTCACAGCCAAACTGACCCAGCTCTCCATTCCATCCTCTATCTGTCAGTGGATCTCCAGCTTCCTGACGAACCGGCAGCAGCTCGTGAGACTGGGGAAGCACACATCCAGGACTCTCAGCACCAGCACTGGCGCCCCTCAAGGGTGCGTTCTCTCCCCACTGCTCTTCTCCCTGTACACTAACGACTGCACTTCTAAAGACCCCACTGTCAAGCTCCTGAAATTTGCAGACGACACCACTGTCATCGGTCTTATCCGAAACGGTGACGAGTCTGCTTACAGACTGGAGGTTGAACAGCTGGCTGTCTGGTGCAGTTATAACAACCTTGAGCTGAACACACTCAAAACAGTGGAGATGATCGTGGACTTCAGGAGGAACAGCCCAGCACTCTCCCCACTCACCATCATGAACAGCACTGTGGAAGCAGTGGAGTCATTCAGGTTCCTGGGCACTATCATCTCTCAGGACCTGAAGTGGGACAATCACATTGACTCCATTGTGAAAAAGGCCCAGCAGAGACTGTACTTCCTTCGCCAGCTGAGGAAGTTCAACCTGCCACAGGAGCTGCTGATTCAGTTCTACTCAGCCGTCATTGAGTCTGTTCTATGCACTTCCATCACTGTCTGGTTTGGTTCAGCTACCAAATCAGGCATCAGGAGACTACAGCGGACGGTTCGGACTGCAGAGAGGATTATTGGTGCCCCCCTGCCAACCCTCCAGGACCTGTACTCTTCCAGAGTGAGGAAGAGAGCAGGTAAAATCATCACAGACTCCACTCACCCTGGACACCACCTGTTTGAACTGTTACCTTCAAGACGGAGACTCAGATCACGGGCCACAAGAACATCTCGGCACAGGAACAGTTTCTTCCCACAGGCCATTTCCCTCCTGAACAGTTAACACACCTCCCAAGGCATGTGCCTTTAAGTGCAATACCCCCACTGTTTTAATGCAACAACTTACAACTCAGGTGACACGTACATGTAGATTTATTTATTTATAATATTCAAAACACTGTAAATTTGTTCATAATCTGTACATCTGTAAATGTTTATTCTGGCTAAACCCAACTGTGATACTTTTATTCTCATATTTTTATATTTTATATTTTATTCTTAAAATTTGTATTATTATGTTTCTTGTTGTAAATTATGTTTCTTGTTGTATTTGTATATGTGCACTGGAAGCCTCAGTACCAAAACAAATTCCTTGTGTGTGCAAGCACACTTGGCAATAAAGCTCTTTCTGATTCTGATTCTGATTTCTGATTTAACCCGTTTAATCCCACCGGTCACAATTGTGACCGCAGCTTTTTTCTTATTTCTGGAAGCTCTAAAAATGTTTTTATTGACTTTGGGCAAGAAATTCAACTTTTATATGACAAAATAGATTGTCTTGATTAAAATCAATTAATGTCATGTGACTATTGTGAAAGGTCACATGACCAGATCAGTTCACTTCCTGCTTGCACATCTAGAAGAAGATGTCTTCCTCAGACTACTACAAAAAGTACTATATAAAACATCTTAATTTACATATAGAACTATCATATTTTGTACATATATTCTTTAAAGGGTCTACTACTGATATATTTTGAGAATTATACTCCTGCATATATATTTTGCTCGTAAGACTTGTAAATTTGTTTACGGTCACAATTGTGACCGGTAGTATAACACAGTACTTCAATTGAAAACAGAGGTCTTGGCTGGTATTGGCAGGTTTTGGCAATCCTACACTGAACATGCCACACCTGTGAGGTGGATGGATGATCTTGGCAAAAGAGAAGTGCTCACTAACACAGATTTAGACAGATTTGTGAAGAATATTTGAGAGAAATAGGCCTTTTGTGTACGTAGAAAAGGTCTTAGATCTTTGAGTTCAGCTCATGAAAAATGGGGGCAAAAACAAAAGTATTGCGTTTACAATTTTGTTCAGTGTAGTGATGAGTGTCCCAGAAACGGTCAATGTGCTGGACCTTCTTGACGTACGTGACCCCCTTCCCCCCACCCCACCCCCACCCCAGATAGGGCTCAGATAGGGCTCAGATAGGGCTCAGATAGGGCTCAGATAGGGAGTACCAGGGTGAAACAGCCCATTTGCCAAGTAGACTATTGAATGGAGATGCAGAGGTGAATTATCTGGAGGATTGGGCAGATGTTCATGAGAACCAATTGGTGTGCCCCACACATGACCACAAACAACCCTTTCTACAACGTACGGCCCATCTTCAGTGCACTGAATGAGTCCACACATCTCCCTGAAACTGGCCTAGGACAGGGGCCCATAGGGGGCCCATAGGGGGCCCATAGGGGTCTAGCCGAACAAGCAGAAGTTCCTCCAGGGTGTAACTTTGTACATGACAACCTTTTCACCTCACTAAGCCTTCTTCACGAAATGACAAAACGAGGTATTGGTTGTCTTGGAATATATTGTGTCAATAGGTCTAATTGAAGAATTTGAAAGAATTCTGACTATGTTGTTTCCCACCGGTCACTATTGTGACCGAGTATAAAACCTAATATTTCACTAACTTAACCAACATAAAATCAAAAAGGGCATAATGTTTGAATGTTAGGGAGGTCTAAGGAGTAAAATGCATGTACTCAAGTTGCAAGAAAAAATTTGGGATTAAACGGGTTAATGGCATCTTTTTATGAATGAAGGACAGTCTCACTATTTTGTCCCAATTTCCAACATTAACTACAGCCATTCAACATTACAGTGTAATTGAAAGCTGCAATACATTTTATTTTTAACATTTAAATAGGCTTCAAAAAATAAAACAACTTTTAAATGTGATAATGGTTTATGTGAGGATTGTTTTAAGTTCACTTAAATGTCATATTTACCGGTGTAGGAAATATAGAGAAATTGTTATCAAACATTCAGCAATGCATAAATTATAAATTAAATGTAGATTCATCCTTATTAAAGCTACAAAGGTGTGCTGACACGAGTCTTTCTGTGTGTCGTGTGCTTGTTTAGGCTATGTGATTTATGAGGACACAAATTTGTATAATGACATGCGTATTACCCTGGTATTACAACTTAAATGTGGTTTATGAGGACATTTCATGAGTCCTCAATTCAAATAGCTTAAAAAAACAAGTCGTGTGTGTCAGACAGGACATTCACTTAAAGTGCATTCTCTTTTTTCTGGTCGCGCTTGAATGGTTTAAAAGCATTTGCATTTATATCGTATATATGTATATTGCATAAGAGTGATCATATGTATCGCTAGCCAAAATATGATGGAAAAAACAGATACTGCATTAATTCCGTTAAATGTTTTGAAAGTGTTCAAGTGAAAAAAAAATTCTCGTGCGTTAACATCACACACACACACACAGTTTGTTCTTGGTTTTTTGTGTCTGTAAGCAGAGAGCTTACAAAACATGTTATGACGGCACTTCTGGAAATAAACAAAAACAAATAAGGATTGGCATCAGACTACACAAAACAAGTGCGTCAGCTGTAAAAACCTGAAGCATCCTTACGTCATACAATTAAGATTAAATACAAAAATGTCTTCGACAAAATGTTCATAAAGACAGCACGTGCCCTACCAGATCTGTCTTATTCTTGAAGACAAAATCCTTTAACAAAAGGACTTGCCTTCTATTAATGATAGCAAACAGCTAATCAAGAGTTTCGTCATCTAATTAACCTTAAACATTTTCTAAATTAAGCTTCAGCTGGGTGGAGGCAACACGCAGACAATCAAATTATCTTGTGTTGACAAAGAATAACAACATGCCACACAGTTGAGGACACCATCTTGTCACGCAAAAACTGCAACCTGAATAAGTGTAACACTGTTTAAATGCTCTTAAAATGCCCGTTCTCTATAGCTATATTGTTCTCTATGCTATGTTATCTGGTTAATGCCCGTTCTCTATAGCTATGTTATCTGGTTAATGCCCGTTCTCTATAGCTATGTTATCTGGTTAATGCCCGTTCTCTCTAGCTATATTATCTGGTTAATGCCCGTTCTCTATAGCTATGTTATCTGGTTAATGCCCGTTCTCTATAGCTATGTTATCTGGTTAATGCCCGTTCTTTCTAGCTATATTATCTGGTTAAAGCCCGTTCTCTATAGCTATGTTATCTGGTTAATGCCCGTTCTCTATAGCTATGTTATCTGGTTAATGCCCGTTCTCTATAGCTACAGTGTTCCACTTCCTGCACATTTTCCATTTCAAAATTCCATACTTTTCCAGACTCAAATTTTCCAAACCTCTGTAGATTTTTCAGACCACATTTCCTCACATAATTACCTTTTTAAAGAACAATTCATAAACAGTTACTTAAATTGCTCATTTTATGTTTTTGACTTATCACAGTTTGTGACAGACTCTGATCAGCTTTGTAGAAGTAGTAAATATGACTCTTGAGCCATAATCCTTCTCTTCTGAAATGGTCACATTTATGCATTTTGGCAGATCAGTGCTCCAAACTGCGACCATTTTTTCACATCTCAGCGAGATCTAGTGAGGAGCATTCAAATTCTCTGTTATACACCACAGATATCAGATCAATAGCCCAGCGCTGACGTGGAAACAGGAGAAACATTGTACCATGAATTAACAAGTTACAGAAGGCTTTTCAATCCACAAGTCACCAACATTCACCATGGATTTAATGTAGTAACGCTAACGGTGGTATTGTGGCAGAAAGTCCAATGTTTTTACATTATTCATCTCAGACTTCGAACATTTTTTTTTTTTTTTGAGAATGAAATTCAAGCACTTTTCAAGGTCTTTCAAGAGCTTCACACATTTTTCAACACTTCAGAGCTCTAAATTCAATTTAAGCTCTATTATTCAATTTAAAATGTATTTTTAATATGATGACCAAAATCATTATTCAACCTTTGAATCAAAGATTGTCCCCAAACTAAAAATTAAGATGTAGGAAAACTAACGCTTGGTGGCTATCGTGTTGTTAGGGGAAGAGCGCATCCACTGCAGGAGATACACATCCTGACTAGCACATAACTTCAAAAGTTCAATTGGTAATATGCGTCATTTTGTGCAGATATAATTTGCAATATTATGTTTATGTTAAATATCTAAATCTCATATAGGATGCATTTCGTTGAGCAAGTGGCAAATATGCCACTTGAAATTCAGTTCACTTGGTTCATTTGATCCTGAAAAAAAAAAAAAAAAACATTACAAAACTTTTGTCCTAGTCCGCTTCACGTTCACATTGGCATTTTTAACAAAGAACCTAAAAATACAGAACATTAAAGGCTAGGGATATTTGAGCAACCAGATTGCTCGGCTTTTATGATGTATATTTTGAGACAGAACTTAGAGCTGCAACTAACGATTATTTTGTTGATTATTTCTTCGATTAATGAGATTAAAAAGCCCAATTTTCTTTTTTCATTGACAAAACACTATTCCACATCCTGGCCAAAGCTGTCCTTCAAACTAATTTGCCATCTGAATGCTAGGAAAACAGTGAATATACCTATTTTTGTAATATGTACAAAAGAGCTATAACACAAAGGGACAGTTTAAATTCCTACATTAAATTAAGATAATAAAGATAATTTAAAAATTTAAAACTCCATGCTAACAGATGAGAGGAATTTTCTGCAGGAGCACACACATTCGCTCTGGACACAGTAACCTGTTCCTGTCATTTCTTTATCCTCTAAATGTTAGAAACGTCTCACATTTATACTCAAGTTACATGCAGTTTTCCCTTTACAGTCATCTCTCATAAAATACTTAAATTACAAATATTTTAATGTTGACTTTTAAACCTAAACTTAACGTCCATCAACAGATATTTGAGCAAAATGATTATTTTTGCGCGCCGGTGCTCATTCAGTAAAGTCAGAAGTTTAACGCAGACTGTCAGCACGAGCATTCATGCAAAATGGAAATGCTCACGTGAATTTGTAACACTTACAGATAAGGATAACCAAAAAAAATTACGTTTGCGCCGAGGAAACGTATCACACATTAAATTGCACACGCATCTGTCAAAGCACCTGACAGGCAAGCCATGTTAAACATTACGCTTATGCATTAGCTTGAAGCTTAAAATAAAGAATCCTCATGTTTTGGTCAGCTTGGATCACGCACCTATCCCGCAACAGCTCACTCCGTTTCCCCCACTATTTTTAGATTCATTTTGTCCATAGAAATGCGTTATTCAGAGCTGTAATTTGAGGCGACTGGCAGAAAAGTTCCGTCCACGGTGGGCAGACACACGTCACGACTAATCGATAAATGACATTTGTTGTCGATTTTTATAATCGATTCGTTGTTGCAGCCCTAGACATCATGTCCTGATTTAGGTTGGTTTACATGTCTTTCGTCAGTGTTGTGTTCATATTTCATTCGAACCGCAAAAGTTTTCGTTTGGAAGTGGACAGAGATCCATCTTTTCAACGGTCTTGGTCTGCTTGTTTGTTGCGCACCAGGGTTCGAATGGCAGCGTTCACACTTATTCAAATGAATCGCTCTAACAGAGCAATTGCACCAGGGTTTGTTTTAATCTAACCAAACATGCCAAGTGTGAACACAATCCGCAGGCAAAGCCTTTCAGTTTACCGGTTTAGTGCAGCGCAGGCAGCCCAAAGAGCAATGATTATTAACACTAGAACGGCCACGACGGTCATTTTGACCGTTTTGAATTTTATATCTGCAATAACTTTGTTGAAAAAATAAATAAAATCCTGCTGGTACCTGACTTTTCCTTAAAGTGTCTGTATTTTCATTTAAAATGTTTTTAATATTAATTACACATAAGGCAAAAAAACAAATGAACATATTTACCTATTTTGGCCATACACGGTCATACTGACCGCACTGAATTTCGCGGTATTCTTTTGTTACATTTCCTGCGGTTGACCTTTGTCTGTTAGGAAATAATCAGAAGATTCAATTGCAAAAATGACAGATGTTTATTGAGAGCTGGTCAGATGCTGGGAGAGTTAAGGTGTGCAAATCATGTCCGGTATGAAGCCCTTGGCAGCACAGGGACGCTGCGTGAAGAACCGAGTGCTGAACACGGATGGATGACTCACGGAAAACGGATACAGGCAGGGAACAAACACGCAGGAAAAATCCACACCGATCTGACAAAGACTAGGCGACAACAGTAACACTAAAAAGGGTCGAATCGCTGATCAGTTGCAGCTGGCACGTTGATCAGAAGCGGCGCGTGCTGATCAGCTGCAATGATCAGCGACCACGCACACACACACACAAGATGAGAAAGGAGACAGCGAATTCATAAACCGTGACATCGCTCTCTCACTGTCAAAATAATGTCTAAATAATATACTTTTAGTTGTCTTTATCTTGTTCTGAGTTATGTTGAATGGATATGGAAATATAGCTATCTGTTGTGAATATGCGATAATTACGGGCTATAGGCCTACTGATATTATTATTTATAATTCATGTATAATTAAACTTTTTAAAATATACAGTTTGGTGTTGTTTTGTTTTTAAAAGATATCATAATACAATAAATGAATTAATCTCTCAATTGGGTATTTATCATTAAATATATCGAATTTGCAATCTAACGGTCAAAATGACCGCTTGTGGCAGTTCTAGTAGTTATGGAATTCTGGCACTTCTAGTGTTAATAACTATGATTGGGAGTGTCATATAAATAACATTATAATGAGAATACTATTGTAATAAAACGCTGTGTATTCGTTGTGTTTAGTAACAGTGTTTCAGCAAGTTGTTACATGAGGAGCGCAGGGATTAGGATCAGGATTTTTGGGTGTGATCACAGATTACTTGAAGCAGTATTGGTCGATACCGATCACCGAAATAAATAATAGGCCACCTAGAGTTGTCCAAAAGTACCGACTTCGGTACCAAGCGATAAAAAAAAGTGACGATACTAACATTTCCTTCTAGCATTTTGTCTATGATTCCCACAACACATGTCTATGATTGGCTACAATGATCAGCGCTTCAAAACATGTTGTCTTTGATGCTCTTTATCACGTCTATCAGCCAGTGGACATGCACCATTATAAATGACCGTGTGCATTTTACTTTCGCTTTTGAATTAGCGCCAATTCAGGGGTGGCAGATGCTTGATTGGTAGGTTCATTATTATTCTTAATGAAAACACAACAAAACACAACAAAACATAATGACAAACTCGCTTAAATAGGCGCGTTTCCATTTCGCTTTGAAACCAAATCTTCCACCACCGTCTTGTCGGTCACTCTGAACACTGGCAACATAGACTATCGCAGCAAGCCTAACACCTGGTAGATATGCCAGTCCAGAGAATGTTGTGAATCATTTTTAGCTGTGCAGAAAAACTGTCTAGCGAGTTTTGCGTCATCTGATCGGCCTTCATAGAGACCACCAATCAAACCAGGCTTATATAAAGCTATTATTAGGGATGCACGATGATATCGGCACAACATCGGTATCGGCCGATAAAAGCTTAAAATGACCATCATCGGTATCCGCAGATATGATTATTTCTGCCGATGAGCCTCGCCGATAGGGTGGCGTGTTTCCTATCGTGACGACCGTGAACGTAGCATGAGCGCCAGCAACTCATTTCATTTCAGAGGCATTTTATGCATGGGCATCAGTTTGAAATGTGCTGGGACAGAGACGCATTTGGAAATGCATTGTCAGAAGTGCTGGGTAAGCTACAATGACGCATTATTTTTTTTCTCTTTCGTGCTGTTGCTCGATCGATCGATCGGTCATGTTTTTAAAGATGATGTGCTCTTCAAGCTAGTATGCTCTCCACAGAACATAAAATATTCATTTTATTTTTCGTGTTTGCATTTATGAGGAACAAACAATGTTACGGACGTGAGCACTCAGAAAGCAGCAGTAAAAGACTGCTTTAAAACTTTCACAGAGACCTCAAACAGGAAGCACAAAACCTTTCTTTAAAGTGAATTTCGTTTTGTATTATTTGTATCTTAATTTTAATCAATGTTTCATCATCTATTATCTGCTTTATTTAGTAAATCCAGGAAAATGGTTATCACGACACGGAGGCGCCGGCGAATGAACTGGAGCTCGCTCTCATAAATGAAACGAAACTCAGCATAGCCTACTTCCTCACAGACCTGAGAAATATATACATTATCTACAGAACGCTTGAAATCATATTTTTAAACAGGACAATTCAAAACGAAAGAAAACTATGTAATCCGTATGAAATGTGCATTTCTCTCTGGTGCATTCACTAGCCTACTGCTAAGATCAGCATCGTCAAACTTCATATTTGCAGCCGACACAGAAAACACTTGTTTATTAGTAAACAATTAAAATGTCTCCTTGCTATATTTCACATATTCATAATCATTACTTATGCCGGTTCTTTGTGACAGCTTTTAGATACTTTATTGGCAGCGCCAGCCTTACATGTTACATGAACGCGTCACCGCTGCATCAGCACCGAAAACGGGAGCATTTGGTAGACCTGTTCAAGTAGGAGAAGATGTACTGTACATTTTTCTATTTGAGAATTTATTTTTATTTATTTTACTCCTAAGGACTGAAGTTTGAAAACTTAAAAATAAAATGTGACACTGGCATATCATTTATTCTCCAGTTAAATAATTTACCTATTTTTCAGGGGTGAATGTCTGTCTACATTTGTAAAATTATACATATATGGTAGAATCAAATGTTGTTTTGTTTGTCTTGTGTATTGCCTTATCTACAACACATGAGTGTAATACAGTAAAGGAGAGAGACTTGGATTTCTCTTCAGTAAAATTAAAGTGTAAATATATCAGGGGAAAAATGTGTATATCGGTATCGGTCAAAATTAGTTTGAAAATATCGGCATTTCGAATATCGGCCAAAATCCAATATCGTGCATCCCTAGCTATTATCAGCCAATAACAATCAGAGCCCGACCTTAGTTGTATTAATTCAATAGATTGAATTAAACAACAGCTTAAAACTATGGAATGCAGAAAAACTAAATGATTTCATATGTCCCTTTTTTCAGTAAATATTGTTTTAATTAATATTATTTAATGGATCTTTTTATGACCGATTACTCAAACAATGTTTATTTAACTGAGAAAAACTTTTCGCTGACGTATTGAAAATATCATATACGTGATATTGATATTAAGCAATGTCAATACACAACTATTCCCTTACATAATTTTAATATTAATGACAGCATTCTCTGCTCAGACTGAATTTCCCCAGCTAACATACATAATGCCAACTGAAGAATGAATCCAGGATGGCCAATATGAGCATGACAGAGATGATGTAAATAACAGCAATGTAAAAATGTAGTCAGCCATGCAATACGGATTCCTTCTGGAAGAACAGGTATGACAGAAATTAAAATGCTTCTCTAATTATTCATTACTGCCCGTATTTGTTATTTTAAAGCAACCACAAAAAGGAACAGGATGTGCTCTATAATGTACCAGACGATATTATTTCAGAATACGGCATTCTCACTGTGTATATAAGAGCGATACAAGGCTTGTTTATTGTGTGGCACTTGGGAACAGCCAGGCACTGCTTGAACCTCTCACTAAACGAGACAGAAACATCTCTTTATGACCAGCCTAAGCAGAGGGGCAGAAAGAAACAGACAGAGGCAGATAGAACAGGAATAATGGAGTATGAGGAGGGAGGGGGAGAAGAGAGGGAGAGAGAAAAAGATAGAGAGAGAGACCCAGGCTCTCTGCAGTCTCCAGTGATTATCCCTCGCTCTCAACCCATCCACAGTCTTCTAATGATTCAAGCAGCAGCAATGTCAATATTCACCGTATAAGAAATACCCAGAAGTCTTCAGAGACGATCCCGAGCCTTCAGCAGCTCTCTCCACATGCCCAGCATTCCCCATTCCATTTGATTCTCCACAAAACAAAGGCTCTAAAACAGGCAGGGGGCATTTGGAACCTCTGTATTATTACTGCGATTCAAAACGAATCGATCTGCTTTCTCTTCCCCTCAATAACATACACATGCCAACATCCAACTGAGCGAACACATTAATTACTGTGACATCTCCTACAAAGAAAAAGCAAGCTCTCTCTTAAGGTAAAAAAATAAAAAGCACAGGCACATTAGGATTTGACTGGCTCCCCTCGCAGTCCATTACCACTTAAAAATCCTTGCATCCAAAGCCAACTTCACTGGGACAAAAGCACGATGCGCATTTGAAAGGAGCCATTACCTAGGTACAGGTTACATTGCTGTGCCTAAGATTTGTGCACCTCCCCACACTCAGAATAATTATGAGCTCTTTGTCATCCCATTTTACATGTGATCACACAGACTCCAGACTCCTACAGATTAAACCCTCAAAGGCAGATCTGCGCTCAAGAGCACAGGTAAAAGAGAGAGAGGCTGATATTCAGATTACACTTTCCCTCTTAAGAGAGCCACGTATTACACAAATGAAAATACAAACCACTGACCGGCTAATAAACAACTGTCTTTGAGACAGGGACTAACTTGGACATATAAAAATTTCAATCTCTTTAAAAAAAAAAATATTATTCATTGTAAAACAACTTGAAAACACTGGGTTAACACATGAAGACAGCTTGACATTCCACTTGACATTTCATCTTGATATTAGATGTAGACAGAGTGAAACCTGATTCATCAATTCACAAGAACTAACCTTACTTATCATATTAATCCTAAATGCAAGGTAATTACAATTAGATTTACTATTAGGGATTCACTGATACTAAATTCTGGCCAATCCGACACTTAACTGTAAACCCCAATGTTGTCATTACTAAAGTTATCATAACATTACTTAAAGGTGCAGTATGTAATATTAACAGCTAAAGGTTGAAATAAGAACTGCAGACTCCGCCCACTCCTTACACCAGGGTTCCTCAATCTCGGTCCTGGAGGGCCGGTGTCCTGCACAGTTTAGCTCCAACCCTGATCAAACACACCTGAGCAAGCTAATCAAGGTCTTCAGGATCACTAGAAACTCACAGGTAGGTGTGTTTGATCAGTGTTGGAGCTAAACTGTGCAGGACACCGGCCCTCCAGGACCGAGATTGAGGAACCCTGCCTTACACGGGTAGCCAGATTGAGGACACACTAAAGCAACGAGTGCAATGGAAAGTGATTACATTACACTAAGTTGATCAGCTAATGTATACATTTACATTGTTTATATTGCTGAGGCTTTTTAGGTCGGGTAGAATCTGCGATCTCTGAACCAGTTCATGTTCTGGCTTTCATGGCTGCATTACGCTGGATTATCCACCATCTGGCAACGCGGGGTGTCAAAATACTACTGGGTAAATTGGCAGTGGACGGGATCGCACAGATCATTAAAAAAAGCAGACATTCCAAAGAAGATTGGAATTTTAAAATAGAATAATTGGCTGTAACATTGTTTTTACAACCAGCATTGTTTTTACAACATTGTTTTAGTATTTGAACTTATTGAGATTTGGGAAACATATGGAATTTTTATGCTTTAGTACAGTCAAAAAACATAACATACAGCACATTTAAAATGTTTTGGCATCAAAAGTCAAACAGGTGTTTAATTTATTTGGCAGCAAAATCTTTTGAATTAAAAATGTAAGTGTTAAGAACTCAAAATATATTTAAATTGTTATTATTAAGTATTATTATTATTACTTCCAAGCTTTATAATGGGAGGTAATGGGGATTGAGATTTTGAAGCCCATAAATGCATTCATCCATCATAAAAGTAATCCATATGGCTCCAGGGTATATATCAATATATATCGCAATATAATTTCTGAATAACGGTGATATGGTTTTTAAACACATTTCCGATATTTCGTTTACGTGCAACCAAATAATCCATTAGTAATCGGATTGATGGCTCAATCGGACTGAAAAGCCTTCATTTAAACACCTTAATCGATTTGAATGAATTTCGATCGAATTGAGAGGGGTGGTTTGTTCCTTTTCTAATCCGACCGAAAGGACACGTAAACACTTGATCGGATTGAAAACCGAAACTGAAAGGACATGTGCAATGACGTTGAAATAGCGTTATGACGTATGACGTGCGAACAAGCTGTTTTATAAAAGGATTTATTGCTTGCTCAATACAAGTAAATAGTTTATTCCTACGTCAGTGCAAGACACCAGAAACCAAAGTAAAAAAAAAAAAAAAAAAAATCATATTGAGTCCTGCTGGCCCAAATTCCTCTTAAAATGTCTAGAATTAGATTTATAATTTGATCTTCGTATAGCTGAGGAATTATTTCTAGAGTTCCAAGATGCACATTACAGACAATCACTGTGGCCTTTTTACCAAACTTATTACCAAAGAAAACTTCTGAATTCCCTCAATTCCTAGTTTTTGCCAGCAAATGAAAGACATATGACTCCTGCAAAATTTACATGCATGAAACCCCTAAAGCATTTACCTAAAAGGCAATTTAAAAAATAAACGTGATGTCTTTCTGTAACTCAAGCCAAATACTTCATGTAGGCCTAATGAAAAAATCATTTGAACACAGCCTCACAAATGCATTGCTCCCGCTAATTAAAAACACATCAGGTCCAGAGGCAATGGAACATACGTTGAGCTGGGTGGAGTGTAGAGGGAGTTTCTGCAGTTTAAAACAATATCAATCTGTCAGAGTCTTTCGTTTTGTCATGTAAATTTTTTTTTTTTAAGGTACCCTTTAACATCCAAAAATTAAACTGCTGCACAAAGCCCTCCGAATGCTAAACATAAACTGTCTGGAGAAGATGCGAGTCAAAAGGAGGAAAGGAAGAAGATGCTGCAAAAACAATCTCAAAGAGAGGCGCATTTCCTTTCAGAACACTCCTGGGGATGTTTCTCATCTTTATACCTCACCTGAACATCTAAAGCTCTTAGGTTTTGGACAGAACAGGGTTACTGCACCATCAACAGATGTCAAGGTTTGTCTCAGATAGTTGAGAGAAAACTGGGTCAACTTCTAGGGGTAGATTTCCGCAATTTTCAATCTCTTTGCGGGAGGAGTGCCAGCAGTGAACAGTGCAGTTGAGCACATCAGAGCAGTAGAGCACAATGTATGCTTGAGCATTTTACAGAGGCTAAATCAAGCTGTGTAAATCCTCCTCCTGCTCCTCCATGCCTGCTTAGAATTTAAGCTTTAGCTCCGAGAGGGGAAAAAACATGGTGTACCAAATAAAAAAATACTTCAGGTTCAGTTCCTGATAAAACACCACTTTTGAAATTATTGTGGCAAGTTACTAAGTTGTATCACATCTGCAAACAGACAACAGTATAACTATTTATTCTGACTGTTATGATTAATATTATCTATCGATAAGTTGGGTGTCTTCTGTCTTGTATCATTTTGCTGTTTTGCTGTCTCTTACAGTCTCAGTTTTGTGACAACAACCAGGGCCGGTCCACTAAGGTCCTCAGCAAACTTTCAAGAGTACCTCAAGAGGCCTTAAAACTCATTTAAAATGAGACAAAAACAACCAAAAATCAAGACATTTCTTATTTAAATCACTTTCTCAAGTTTTTGTTACTTTCTTTCTTGAAAAACCTATATGAGGCAGGGCTCCAGACTAACCTTTCTACTGGTTGCACTGGTGCTACCAACTTTCTCAGTTGATCGCACTTTTTTTTCTTTTCTTTTTTTTTTTTACGCTAAAGCGTGATCTTTAGCACGTGCCGCTCAAACGGCAATGCACAACTAATAATGACTATTGGGACTGTCATATTACGTAACATTATAAAGAGAACAATATTGTAATAAAACATTGTGAATTATTTGGGTTTGTTCCAGGAAGAGCGCGTCCACAACATGAGTCATTCTGAATGGCACGTATTAGTTCAAGTTTTTGTGCGGATATGATTTGTAATATTAAGATTCGTAATATGTTTATTTTGTCTTATTAGTCTCATATAGGATGCGTTTCTTTGAGTGAAATAACACGCTAGCAAAGTGCTCAATGGTTATTCATTCAGCGTGCGCCGCTCAAGCAGCAATGCACGACTAATAATAACGATGATTAATTTGGGACTATTACATAACATGAGAACACTATTTTATTAAATCGTTGTGAATTCATTGGGTTTAGTTGCCGTTTTCAGTGCGTTGTTCCAGGAAGAGCACGACCACAACAGTCACACAATCTGACAAGCGCATCTGAGGCGACGTTGGTGACACTTTCTATTAGTCGTTATATTTGATTATTAAATAATTAATTTAAATTAATCACATCGAAACATTTTACAATCCTACTAGCTACTTCTCTCCGTCAATGTCTATGGCGAGTCACGCAGTCACTGGGCATCTCCGCAGCCGAGCCGACCCCGGGATAAAATAGTCCGAATATAAACACTTAATATAGGCATACCGTAGTGATTCAGGATAAGTCAAAAACACGGTTTGGAAAATGGATTCATGATGTACTTGTTCATTTTGAACATAAGTTACGGACTGCAGCATCTGCTGATACAACGGCGTTCTGTTGCGCATGCATGAATTTAACCGAGTAGTACATGACCATGCACTCGCAAAAATGCATCCACATAAAATTTTAACTCGCACATTCTCAAAAAATGGTCGCAGTCTGGAACCCTGTGAGGTAGCCTCATTTTTAAAAGTGTGATTTCTAGACTTGTATAAGTAACCCATGGGCATTTTTATAATTGGATACACATTTGTCTAGTTATGTAAAGCAGTAAAATATTTTTACCAGGTAGAAATTTAGAAAATTATGTAAAAATTCGTATTCTTAATCCTCATCCAGTAAAATCACGAACAACTGAAAAAAACAGGGCCTTTGATTATTGTTGTGGATAATGGGGGGCCTTGGAGTCAAAAAGGTTGAGAAAACAGTTGGAATAAAATTATAATTTGTCTTTTTAAAATGTCATGCAAGCACTGCAGTCTAGCAGAAATTGCACCAACCTAGTTTTTTAAAGGGATAGTTCGCCCAAAAATGAAAATTCTGAAAATTCTAATTTCGTGAAAAATCTGTATGAATTTCTTCTGTGGAACAAAAAATAAGATATTCTGAGGAATACTGGTAACCAAACGGTTTTGGTTGCCATTGGCTTCCATTGAAAGGACATTTCTCAAAATCTCTTCTTTTATGTTCCAGAGTAGAAAGTCATGCAGGTTTAGAATGACATGAGGGTGAGCAAATGACAGATTCTTTTTTATTTTTGAGTGAACTATCCCTTTAATTCGGAATATCAGAGCTGGATAATGCTACTTTAGCTCAGCTTTGTCCAGCATGCATTCAAATTGCACTACACTTGACAATTTGTGCATGCTCTAAAAGATAGAGGTCATATGGCAACATGCATATCATCCATCAAATATTTAACGATGTAATGCATCATATGTATAGCTAAACAGCTAAAGCCTGTTGACTGCACAAAAACCTGCTGTAACTTGATTATTACAGCGCATGTAAATGTAAAAAAAAATTAAAAAATTTGTTTTACCATGGTAGAAGCCTACAAACAACCTATACCTGGAGTGCCTTGTTGCTTTGATATCTCATTGTGAAAGCACCTGTCGATATTTGCTTTTAAATCTAGGGCGGAAAGCTTTGTAATCTTCAGCAGAGGCTGTTCAAAGGCCCACATGCACCGCTTTCTATTCCAGCAGGACAAGGATTAAAGTATTTAAGCAGTCACATCTCCAAATCCCATTTTGCTCGTATGGAGGGACTCGAGGCTCTGATGCATCAAGTGATTTGCTGTAAATTTCACAGCACGGCTTAAAAAAAAAAAAAAAAAGCATGTCCTCCAGATTAAATGATGTTGGTGCAATGCACGATATGAACGAAAAAGATAAAAGAGCACAATGGGCCGTCACAACTGGTGGTGAGGAATGCCTCGGGAATGTCTGAGCACAAAAAAAAAAAAAAAAAAAAAATGCATTGCAAAACACAATACCTGAAGCATACATTCCAATACGCTTGTTCGCCAAGCAAACTATGGGTGGTATGAGAGATAGAGATCTAAACATTCAGAAACACAACAAATCCATACACAGCTATGGACTTCAAAGGGCATTAGATCAGATGCATAAATCGTCCCTGAATGCATCTGTTAAATCTATACCTCAAAACTTTTTTAGAGAGAACACATTCTTTCTTTCAAAATATTCAATGCAGTTTCTTCCTTTGTGCACATTCTAAAGAGAATCCATGTTGTGGTTCTCCTGAAGAAACCTTTATTCTGCTCCAAAGCCTGCCATTCAAGAGACACCTGCATGGAGAACACAAAGAGCACCCACTTGCACCAACTCGCAGTAGGCAAAGACAACGCTGCGACCCAGTATCTGTCTTGCAACCTCAGTCGCAGCTACTTAGAGGTTTCTGCCTATACTGCATTCCTCTCATCTCCTGAGGAAGGCTGTGCTTAACTCAGATTCCCTTTTTATCTTTTTCTTCTGACTGCGATTGCACCGCGAGGGGGGGAAGGGGGATGGAAGAAGAGAGACAGGCTTTTCAAAGCTGCAGGGATTTACCTGTACTCACGGTTGTCCTGATATCTTTTACTGTTGGCCACCCGCTGAGGCACGGTTTCCATGAGCAGCTTCTGGGTCAGCCTGTTGCTGGGAGTGGGGTCGCTTTCAGAGTTCTGCTCCTGGTCGCACCTCCATTCCTCGTCTTCTTTCACAGTTGGCAAGTAGCCCGGCAGGATTTTGCCATTCCCTGACACCGAGCTCTGGTCACTGAACAGTTTGGGACTCTCTCCGCCCGTCCTAGTGTATTCCAAGTATATGTCGGACTTCAAAAACAAAGGGTAGGTGTTTTCCTCCATCATAGTCTGAATTTCGGTTTGAGCCTGGTCGAACATGGCGGGATCGATGTGAAGCTTCATCACGCAGTCTTTAATGAAGCTCTTGGTGGCTGGTTTGATCTGCCTCGACACGATCCCGTTGTTGTCCAGGATGTACTTTTTGTAAATGGCTTTCGCGAGTTTCAGCATCTTCTCGTTGCCTTCGTTGTTCTCCTGCTTGCGGAAGCCGCTGCAGGCGAACCAGAAGTCCAGCATGTCGGCGCACTCCTCATGTTTGAGGAAAGTCCTGAACAAGTGGATACCGTCTTGGTCGTCCAAGAGCGAGTGCAAGGACTCGGCCCACTTCAGGTAGGGCGGCGTCGGGGAAGCGCTACCCTCTGGCTCGTAGCCCAGATCCAGGTCAGGTCTTCTGGGTGTAGCTATGGGGGCCTCGTTCTTGAGGCTCTCGCTCTTGGAGGAGTAAAAACTGTGGCTGTACTGTGGCCGTCCATCGCTGGACACCAGATCGCCCTCCTCCCCAGGGACCGGGGGTCTGGGGGCATCCTCAGTGAAGCTGCTGCTTGGGTCTGCTAGATAACACAAGTTCTCGTTTACGCTCATGCTCACAGTGTCCCTGCACCCTGTCCCAGTACAGCCCACAAGGCAGAAAGTTTATATCCAGACTTCTATTAATGCCACTGTGAAAGAATTCCTCCTATAAGAGAAGTAGAGAGAGAGAGAGAGGCATGGAAAAACATTCAATGAGGCTCGACATGGTCAGTTCAGCAAAAAAAATACAGCTTGATGCAGAATACAGTGTAAAACCCTGTGTAAAATAGTGCTGCTAAATTCAAGAATCACATAATTGACATAACCTCAACCTGATCAACAATCAAATATCTATAATAAAAAGAGAATAACATTAAGGAGAGTGTCACACAGTGTCATCAGTAAATAAAATTGACTTGTATCATAGTGTGTTCTTGTGGATTTTATAGGAAAATATTAAGATGTATAACACTATGACCAACTGTTGCAGATGTATCAAGTAAAATTATAATTTTTCTATCATAATTGAGCTTATGAAATACTTGCCAATAAAAAGCTAATTCTGTGCATTACATATAGCATTAAGATGAGAAAAGTTAGTGTTAGTGTAAATAGTCAAATACTGGTAATATTAATTAACCTAGTGTACTTAGTATAGAGTTGGTTGCATGTCATAATGCACAGTTTACTGTTATTACAATAGTAGTGCATGTAAGGAGGACGCTAAAATAAAGCGTTTTACCGTTGAATAAACTAATATTTCCAAGGTTAGAGATACAAGTCAATTACACTTATGATGGCTCTAAGCAATTTAAAACCTGTACCATCTAAGTTTAAACACTTCAGTAGTCTACAACCCCTATCAAACTTGCAGTGGCCTTAGGCATCTATCTTAAAGCAAAGATAGTGCAAAAGGGCAGCCATCATGGCACAAACACTCCTGAACTCACCTGTGACACGATTTATGACACCAACCATAATTCCAACACTTTCAAGTTCCGACCTTAAAATCTCTGACTGCCTGCCAACTACATTTCTGGTTACACGTCTGATGTTCTTGATGAAGCCAGCTAAGGAGGAGAGAAACCTTGAGCTTTCCTAGTCAATAACTTTAACAACGCTAACTTCAATGGCGATGAGCTAGCAGGCTAATCCAGCACAAGACACGAATTGATAAACATTTTAAGCACACAAATGCTGTTATTTGAAAACAAAGCCCCGGTAAACACCACGGGTGTAAACTGAAAGAGGCTACTAACTAGCTAGCTACAAAACAAGCTGTGATCATTTAAAAACATAAATATACGGCGAACATCCACCGCATCAAAGACCGTAACGCGCGAGGATAGGAAGTACGTGCGGCGCGAGACCTTCCCGAACAAGTGAGCATAGACGGTGAAAAACACTTTCACCATCTTTGAGTGCACGAGCCGACATTTCTAGTGAGCTTGTTCTGCTGATCCACTCAACGTTTCGGACTCAACTAGTGTGAGAACACGTTGTCACTGCACGCTAGCCATCTTTAACCACTAAAAACGCCAATATATCCGATTATCCCACTTATGCACGGGGGGGAAACGGCCATCTAAAAAGGGATCGCGTTCGCTCGCGCTGCGTTTTTCCTTCGCTGACGACATTACAACACCCCTTTCGCTGCCCTCGCGATCTGCTTTGAAGTGAGCCCCACATTCATCGCATTCATGTCTCGGCCTCAGCAGCAGCAGGAGCGGATGGGGGAGGGGAAAGTAAGAAACAAACTCCATACACACACACACACACACACACACACACAGCCAGGCCCTTCCGCAGCCCAGGGACTAGTGTGCAACTTTGCAACACTGATTTTCGCACTCCAACACGCGCCGATAAACCGAGCGCGAGAGCTTAATAAGCGCGCTCGACCTCGCATAGGATTCGAACGCGATCAGCGAAAAAAGCGACGGTGCATTTCATCTCTCTCACTCTCTCTCTCTCTCTCTCTCCCTCCGCTAACGTTACCGCAAACCCCCATTACACCCAAGCCAGGAGGAGGAAAAAAGTGCTCCGTACTGTACCTGTGAGAATCTACTTTCCGTTTCCGAGCGCATCGGGAATAGCGTTGTATGCGGCGAGATATGAATCGTGTCATCGATGCGGATCTCAGAGTTTAAAAATAACAAAGAAAACAGTCGCTTCTCCACCTCTCCATGGCTGTCTCTCACACTCCTGTGCCCGTGTGCGAGTGAGAGAGCGAGTGAGTGAGTGAGAGAGGAGCAGGAGATGTGAGCGCCGCGCACGGCCAGAAATCACACTGCCGCCTGGAGAAGAAGAAGAAAAAAAGACCAAGCCGAGGAAACTCTGGAGTGTGAAGAGAGCGCATTCAATCCACGTACATTACACTTTAAAGGTGCTCTCATTAATGTTAGCTAATTAAACGGTTTCAAGTGAACAGCACTTTGTGAAATATAATCTAAACTATGTACACATGTTGAGATAAGATAGCAGTATTCTAGAAAAAGCTGTTTACTCTATAATGAGCAGGTCGCCCCCTCATGGACGCCGCCATGTTGACATCACATGACCAGCCGTGTCATTCGTTTGACCATTTACTAGTACTAATTTTGTTTACTTTCCACTTACGATAAGTGCTGATCTAAACCAAACAAGCATACCAAATATTATTTTAAAAAAAAAACTTTTTCTCAAAAAACGAGAAAGGTAGTTTTTTCCCCCAGGACAACAGGAAATTCATTAAACTCTAAAACACAATGCAATGCATAATTCAAAGTGCAAATAAAACACACGTGAACAATATGGAAAATTCCTTCACATGAACACAGTACATATACCTCCATGCTATTTATATAATTTTGATAGGACTGAAATTGATGCTGTGAGGGATTAAAGTTTGTTCAATGGATTGTAGGCTACTGTTGTTTAACAACATACCATAAAATAGTTTTGAAAGTTGTGAATTGTGAAAATTACTATACTTTTATAGAGCATTTGTCATTGTAAAGAATGTAAGTCAATCCCTCACAGCCTCGTTTTCATCCGCATAGAATTCAAAATGGCGTCTACCCTGGCTAAGTCTATTGGGTCCTACATTTTTACCGACCTTTTTTAGAATATGTATGTACATGACACAGTATTACACTAGAGCCTGAGTCAACAGCGTTCGCATATCCAAACAAGCAATCATTCCCTGCTATATAGTGATGAAACACGCAATGACCTGCAGCTTCCATACAGACTAAGGATAAACAGCAGGAGATCAAGCACCACGCACAAACACACAACGGCCACAGCTGCCACACCACAAAATGCTTCCGTCTAACACACAGTCGCTGTAGAGAGAGAGGGGTCGTGGCAGAACCACCGACAACAATGAAAAGATTCTTGAGACTGAATGTTGAATGCAGGTACACAACAAAAGATAATCAAACAACTTTAGTGTGAAGAGGCAGTAGTTAACAAACTTCAGCAGCCAAACTGACTGGTCAGTGTAAAGCATAAGACCACACTAAATGAGTGCACCTCTATTATCTATACATTTTGTAAACAAATTTTTGTCTGCTGATGTGCCAGTCTATATGCTTTATTAATAGGCTTAATCAGAAGATGTACATTGAGTTGTACCGTCATAGTGGACTATAACCTATGAATAAATTATGCAGTGTCATTGACACACATTTCACAGCTCTTCCGTGACATGCTATCTGTTTGTTTTTTTAAATTTAGCTGTGATCAAAGGTGTTTTTCAGATGTTTGCCAGGTACACGTATACTGCCCTTCCTTGTGAGTTTATAATGTAAAAAGTGATCAGTTGACTTTTAACGTAAAAAAAGTGAGGAAACCCGTTGCCTTAAAATTATTATGTCAATAAACTTTATGTGCAATTGAAATAATTAAATTAAGATACAGTATGTGGAATTGTCAAGTTCGTATAACTTAATATTTTTAATTACGCATGAGGTTTCCTCACTTTTTTTAAGTAAAGTCAACTGATCACTTTTTGCAGTGTTCCTATTGTGTGCAATATAAATTGTTGTGGAATAAAAGCTCAAGCTTCATCTTCATCGTCTTGCTAACATTTCAACTAAATGTACCAAAATATAACTCAAATCCCTGGACTGAGTTTAGCACTCAAAAACATGAGAAACTGGAGAAGAAAAAAGCCTCATACTCTTTCAATGTGAAAAGAGATTAGAATCAAGGTGCATTTCAGATTATATCTCTCCATCTGAAAAAAGATGAAAGCAATGTCGGGGAAAGAAAGAATGTAGGCGATTTAAACACTGCTCTTTTCTTTCAGTCATGAGTATGCAGCAAGATATGTATCGTTATAATCCTTATGCATGTTTTCAAAGTCTTATACAGATAAATTACTGTAAATACAAATATCCTCTACCCCTTTTTTAGTCAATTAAAGACTATAAGAACAAAAAATATTTCATCAGACTGGACACTCGACGAGAGAGTCGATAGCCTCTGAAAATGATATTGAAGGGATGTATGAGTTAGTTCAGTGAATGAATTCCTGTCTTATGACTTAGAAAAAAAAGAGCAGGCCTTAAAGACGAATATTACTTCATATGCTCTGAACCTCTGAAGTTATGACTCAACACCTGGATATAATCAGGCATGTAATCTCATGGATTCATTGCAAACAGATCAAAGGCTTTTGGAATGTGAAGTCCTGTTCCTCTTTTTTATGACTTTATTTGATTAGCTCATCTGAAAATGAAAGAGTAGTTTGTGTGGAACCATGAATTTAATGACATATTACAAATTGCTCATGGGAAATCAAGACCGGGCGTAGTTAGGCATTCATCTCGGAATTTGACGCACCTTAATGTTCACAAAAGAACATTAAAGGAACATTTATCAAGGTCTGCCAAGCCAAGTTCTCCTATAAGAAATTTTGCTGACCTCACCAAATGATCCCTTACATTTTCTTTTCGGTTTGTTTACAAAAGTAATGTTCAAAAGTTCAAAATTAATAATAAAATTAAATATTACAATTTAAAATAAAAGTTTTCTATTTGAATACAATTTAAAATGTAATATATTTCTGTGATAACAAAGCTGAATTTTCAGCATCATTAATTCAGTGTCAAATGATCCTTCAGAAATCATTGTAATATGATGAGTTGCTGCTCAAGAAACATTTCTGATTATTATCAGTGCTGAAAACATGCAGTTCATATTTTTGTGGAAACTGTGATGCACATTTTTCAGGATTCTTTGATGTATAGAGAAAGTTCAAAAGTCTTTCTGACTGTCTTTCTTCTACTACTGTCAATTTAATCTTGTTAAATAAAAGTGTTCATTTCTATTCAAAAATCTTAATGACCCAAAACATGAATGTGTGTATTTTAAAATATATATTAATTAGCATGGCTCTTATTGTTATGAAGCACTCTGTAAAGATCTAGCATGCATGTGTGCACTGCACTTCCATACTTCAGTTGGTTAATAATAAAAAGGTAAATGCATTACCTGAGGAAATCGTATATTTCTGTCTTGCGTTTTCTGGCATCCCCCAACTCTCCCTCCATTGAAAGAAGATTCCATTTCAATACCATTGATTATATCAAGTTCCAGTAAAAACTGCATCCTCTTCGTTTTCAGAGAATCCAAGGTGATTGTCCACAAAATATCGGTCCATTCCAGGTTATTGACTGTGTCCATTCGATTCTGAAACACAGGTATAAAAAAAAACTTTAATATCAAATCATTAGAAATGTTCAACTGTGTATTTTTATTTAAGCCTTTACATTTAGTGCGGTCAAAAGTTTGGAATAATTCAATTTAAAAAAAAAAATGTTTTTAAAAGAAGTAATGCTCACAAAGGCTGTTTATATAATGAAAAATACTATGTAATTTTGTGCAATATTTTTACAATTTAAAATAACTATTTTCTATTTGAATATATTTTAAAATGTTAAAAGTTATTCCTGCGATCAAAGTTGAATTTTCAGCATCATTACCTCAGTCTTCTTCAGTCACATGATCCTCCAGAAATCATTCTAATATGATTATTTGATGCTCAATAAACATTTAATATTATAATTAATGTTGAAAACAGTTGTGCTGCTTAATATTTTTGTGGAAACCGTGATACACTACCGTTTAAAAGTGTATGTAAGATCTTTTTTATATATTCTTTTTATATATAAATTACACATTTAGCTAATTGATTCAAGTGACAGTAAAACATTTATACAAAATATTTTTATACCAAATAAACACTGTTCTGCTGAACTTTATATTAATCAAAGAATCCTGAACAAATATATCACAGTTTCCACCAAAATATTAACCACCGAAAGATGTTTTCAACAAGAAACGTTTCTTGAGCATCAAATCAGCATTTTAGAATGATTTCTGAAGAATCATGTGACACTGAAGACTTTAGTGATGATGCTGAAAATCCACCTTTGACATCACAGGATTAAATTACATTTTAAAATTTATTCAAATAGAAAACAAATTTTAAATTATAATAATATTTCACAATTTTTAATAAATAAATGCAGCCTGGTGAGCATAAGAGACTTATTGTAGAGATATATTGTTTTGTTTTTGTAAATGTGTTGGATTTGTATTTTTTATTTTAAATCATGTTTTCCAGCCAAAAGACATATTTCCCTATGTATGGGCTACTGGGCCAGTGCTCAAATCAGATGGCATCAGCAGCTGCAAACTCAGATCTATCCTTGCCCTTCCTGAGGCCTGGCTTTGATTACTGGGCCCCCCACCACGAGCCAACACATGTCCATGAGCGCATACCAACTCTGTGCACAACCTCGGAGCAACCACTTGGAAACAATCAAGAGGTAAATAGCATGAAATAGAGGTGTTTGGAAACGGTTTGGAGAGATCGGACAGATTAGGAGAGTATTTAGTAATTGCTCAAAGCCAGATTATTCTTGCCTTTGGAACATTCACAAAGGGCGTTACAGTCGGAGGCGAGCAGGAATCCACATAAAGTCATTTGGGAAACTGTAACCAGAGGTCAGAGTCACATGGGTGAATGTCAGATTGTTCTATCGTCGTTCTTCTACAGTGAAAGTCACAGTCCCAGAGGAAACTATTGGAATCATTTGACAGCTGTGTTCGCGGAGCTTCCTGCGTGAGTTTTTGACGGAGGTTGTGACTGGCAGCTGTAGCTGTTATTCTGCTACCTGTTGAGTGGCCTTGGAACTCTTAGACAAATGACATGACAGGTGCACGCTCAGCTTAAGTACCTGCTCCTCTACAAAGTAGCTGCAGTGTGATTGCTGGTTGGTTGCACAAGACAAAGAAAACAACAACAATTACTCTACGTTTGCTCATGTTTTCCAGTTCTCCTCTCACCAGTGCAAAACACAGACTGTCAAAAGCTATTGAATAAACCCATTATCTTTAGAAGAAAAGTCAAATAAACACACACTCAACAGTTATTGCTGCAAGGGCAGAACGAAGAACACTTTGTGATTTTTTTTTTTGCAAGATGAATTTGATGCAGGGATGTCAAAAATAGAATATTCGGTATAAATAATGATAAATCAATTCAACACCTGCACTGTAAAAAAAAAAAAAATTAATATGATTATGACAACAACATATGTTTTTACATTGCTTTAACTCACCAAAATAAGTTAAGCAATTTTCACCTTTTTTATAAGTTATACAAGATTCAACTCCTTTTTTTTTAAAGTCAGTTTAATGAGTTGAAAGGACTTAAACATCCACGCTGATTGAACTTAAAAATGTAATGCAGACACTTTTTTTACAGTGTGTAATACAATGCACTCTCAATAACCCTATCAGGTATTTGCACAAACAATTCAATTCACTTCCTTCCATAATTTCAGGCAGACTTTTTTTTTTTTTTACTTGTTAACTTAAGTAAATAAAATGTCAAGTAAAGTAAAAATGTCTTCCTTTGTCTTATTCAAGTAAAGTTATCTCTTTTGCAATTGTTAGATGTGTTATTGGTGTTTTTGGACCTAATTTGTTAAAAAAAATTACTGTCTTACTGTCTTTACTTTCTTGTTACAGTGTAATTACACATTTAAAAATAAGTAATATTATTTAACAACATGTACTATAGGATTTGGGGTTAAATCTTATTTTAAAGTGTCCGTGTCAGTGTAATTATGCATTAAGTTTAAGTATGTGTAACAATAATTAACTTCATGTACTTAAAGGGTTAAGATTAGGTTTGGTTTAGGGTTAGTTGCATGTAATTATGCATAACTTTATTACTAATTATATACTAATATATTTATTATTATTAAAGTTATTTAATAATGATTAACATGATTTTGGTTTTATGTCATTATGCTTAATTCACTGTAAATTATATAGTAAGTAAATGTAACACATGTAACAAGGACACTGTGAAATACACATGGGATAACTTTTTGTACCGATTTGTTGATATAGGTGTTAAACCACAATTAAAATTCAATTGTTATAGCCTACATTTAAAAAGTGTCTCTGTGGTGTTTAAACTTTGTGTTAAAATGTGATAAAAATATGTATTTTCCATTGCTTTAAAATATGTATCATAAATGTATTATCAAAATATGTATTCCATATAATTTTTTCCCTGCCTCATAATTATGACTAGAATCTAACATCAGCTTTTTTATACTTCCAGTTTGGCTTATGTAAGATATACGTTTGATTTGCAGGTAGATTTAAAAGATATTTAAAGCAAAATTTCAAAGCTTTAGATTTGCAATCTCACCCATTGCAAATATTTTTGGACCAACTACATTACAGCATGATATTGGTTCTTCTTCTTTTTTTTTTCTTTTTTTTTGTAGTACATTCCTTTAGTTTCAAAAACCTGTTGGTACTGTCTATAGATTATGAGATGAGGATGATATAAGCAAAAAAGTAGTTTTGCTTTCAGCTGAACACTGGTAATCGTAAATTCCAAAGGTTTTCAGGTCTGACTAATGGGATTATTGTGTCACTCTGTCTTGTCTATATCAACGAGAGTAATTTTCAGCTTCAAGGACATCCCGCACCATAAATGCAACTCTGAAACTTTGTGGTACGTGACACACGGCATGATAGCAGGCCCATAAAAGTAATTACCTATGTTTTCTAGCATTGCCAATGACATCATAAACGTTCTTGTTCAAATGTTTGTTACATCAACATGTGACTTATTGTAATGTGGTGAATCCCAGTTCTAAATCCCAGTTCTCACTAAAACGAGAACATAAAACAGCTTTATGTTTACATCTTTCTTGTTTTACGGTATTTCTGAGATTAACCACGTTGATTTGTAACTTTGACCAAAAATATTGCAATAAACAGTATCACTGAAATATATTGGAACAATTATACCATTAAAAAAAAATCATGTGCACACTCACGGCTAATATATATAAATATATATAAGAGAGTGAATATTACGTTGCTAATTTTAACAACCAAGATATGACCAAAGAAATTTGTCCAATAACACTGGGGAAGTTTTTTTGTTCTTTTTTCAAATGGGCAGAGACACAAGTTAAATCCTCACCTTTGACTGTCTATAAATGCAGATTAGAACGCACAAGAGAACAGCACAGTCTATTTCATGCAATTGACATACATTTACAGTGTTAAAATCCTCATAAAGGGGGGCAGGTACCGAATATGTGAATAAAGCATGACAGTAAATGTGGCAGGAAAAGGATAAGTTCTTTCCCCGAGGTCATTCATTTTCATTTTTAAATCACTTCTGACTAAAACATGTGGTGGCTCCCATCCTTTTGCGGCATCTCACATCTGGCAGGCTAAGTAGGATAAGCTAAGTCAAGCCCACGGCGCTCTTCCATGAACCTATTGTTTGTGACCACCCCATCTGCTCAGAGGAGTGGGTATCTGCAGGGACCCCCGCTGTAGCATCACAGAAGTTTCACAGACGTTACTCTTGTCAAATTACTTTTTCTCTCATTCATCTTTTAAGCAACACATATATTTAAAGGGTTAGTTCACCCAAAAATGAAAATTCACCCTCAATTGTTCCAAACCCGTAAGTCGTTCGTTCATCTTCGAAACACAAATGAAGATATTTTTGATGAAATCTGAGAGTTTTCAGTCCCTCCATTGACAGTCTACGCAACTGCACATTCAAGCCCCAGAAAGGTAAAGACATCATTAAAGTAATCCATGTGACTCCAGTGATTTAACCTAAATTTTATGAGGCGACACAAGTGCTTTGTTTTGCGCAAAACAACATAATTTAAAATTGTATTAAAAAAATTATAATCTCCTATGCACGCTCACGAGAGCACCATGAGGCATGCGTGTTGTGTTGACACGAGAGCAAACGTTGTTGCGTGAACGCATGTTGGAGATGAATATTTTGTAAATAAAGTGGTAAATTATGTTTGTTTGTTCTTTTATGTACAAACAAAGCACTTGCATCGCTTCATAAAATTAAGGTTAAACCATTGGAGTCACATTGATTACTTTAATGATGTCTTTACCTTTCTGGGGCTTCAAAGTGATAGTTGCAATGTAAAAAAAATATAAAAATCAATAAGTTATGACAACATAAGTTTTTATGTTGATAACTCATCAAAATAAGTTAAGCAGTTATATAAGTAAGTTATATAAGATTCAACTCTTTTTTTAAAAGTCATTTTCATGTAATTTAAGTTGAAATGACTTAAACATCCAAGTTGATTGTACTTAAAAATTTAAGGCAGCAACTTTTTTTTACAAAAGCTCTCAGATTTCATAAAAAAAGATTCTCATTTGTGTTCTAAAGATGAACGAATGTCTTATGGATTTGGAATGACATGAGGATGAGTAATTAATGACAGAATTTTGGGGTGAACTAACCCTTTAAAGTAATCTTCACAGTCAGTTACTTGTTGCACGATATCTCCATACACATCTGCATAACTAATTGTTTAAAACTATAATAATTGTTTATAAATCTTTAAAACATTATCAAACTCATACTTGCTTAAATTAATGTTTAATAGATCTGTATTGCTTCCCCTTACAGCTTTAACCTTTAAAAACATGCAAATAAATATAGTACAGTATTCCTAATTAGAATTGATTTAATTTCTCCTGACATTGATGACTGTAATGCAACAAGCCCATAAACTACACAATAGACATTCCAGGCTCTCAGCTGCATGTCACCATGTCTATGTGCGCCGCCTCGGCGTAACCATTTCAGTGGTTGTCACAGACTAATGTGTGACTCAAGCCTTCAATAAAAAGGCGATGACAGCCATAGGTGAATGAGGATTTGAAGAAAAGGAGTGAGTTCAGCAGGTGCTCCTTTAGCTATGAACCAATTTTAATTCCAGCAAACTGTATATTCATTAATCATCAAACACAAAAGCACAAAACGTTGACCATGCCTATTTTGTTTACTACGTCGCAAAAAAAGATTTTTCGCAGTTGTAAATAAAACACAGATGGAGTAGGTTTTACAAGAAAATACTATTTCAGTCTTAAAGTTTACGTTTAATTCAATGTGTTACTTGCCGTTCCATATAGCCTAATTATTTGTGAAATTATCAAGCAATTTCTGAGTGAAAATTTTTCAAAGTAAATCCTACACCACTTTTTTCAGTCTAAAAGTTTCTAGTTGTGTGATGAAAGACTTGTGAAGGTAAAGTCTGTCACGGTAGAAACTTTGAATGATTTGGAATTTTGTTTATATTAAGAAACTCAAAAGCAATATGCTATAATTTGCCCTTTTCAGAAATCAGACAGATGATTGATTTGTGCAACTTGCCACTTTTAACTTCACAATTTGCATTGGAAACATGGTGAAACAAACAAGAAGCATCATGAGCAAAACAAAAATTAAATGATTATTCTGATGTCATGATATAAGTCCTCTTGACAGCAGAAAGAAACCCCATTTCTGGCCAGCATTCCTCTGTGTTGGTTTTTGTTACAGCTGCCAGTGCACATTTACCCCTCCTCGTAGGCTGTGCTTGAAATAGGCTTATCTTTTGAGGGGCCTGATCAGTTGACAATAGCCCATTTAGATGTTAAAGCTGAGTGCTGCTCTTCTCATTTCTACAAAAGATAATTATTCCTTCAAATAAGTTACTTCAAGGCTCCTTTTAGCACTTCTGTAAAAAGTGGAATAATAAGGCTTTGAATTATGAGGGAAAAACTGAGATTTTCGAGATACAACCGACAATAGACAAAGAAGCACATGCCTGAAATGGTTGGGCTTGGAGCACTGCGAAACAAAGACGACGAGGGTCTGGTTTGAGAAAAGCTGATTTATATTTGAATGATTGGGACATCAGAAAGGGAAAATGTCTTTGGTGTATTGATAAGCTGCTCTTTTTAGCGCTCGCAAGTCTTGGGAGAAAGGTGGTATCTAAAGACTGTCAGAATGCACTCTGGAGTCCTGCTGATATCTTTTGTCATAGCTGAATAAATCGTGGCTAACAAGGCCAAGAGTGGATTAGCCACAGAGGATTTAACAGGTTGTTGCTTGAGGTTTGTCTAACACCAAACTACTGATTAATGTGTCCATAAGAAAACATGCACGAAATGCTACATTCGGGAGCGCTTTAGCTTATTTCGTTGGCGAACAATGCAGCGCTAATGACACGGGGTTACAGCAACAAACGGGCGAAAGATTCAGATCGTGAATGCTAACAAATGCGCAGCAAGAGAAGCTTAAATGCTTGTTACGATCACCAACACTACGAGCTAGAAATGCACAGCAAGCGGTCGCAACAATTGAAGCGGCGTCTTTGAAAGCAAGAGGGCTGAGAGAGATGTAAATAATAAAGACAGTGGGAAAAGAGCGACAAACAATGCTACGTGGAGGAAGAAGAAACTGCCGCCATTATCAACGGTACACAATTGATGCACATGCCATCTTCACGGTTACCTCAGTGTGAGCGAGAACAACTTTTGAGCTGTTCTTCAATGTAGACTATCCTGATTTTCTCAACAGATGGAGTCTCGTGCTATACGCAGTCTGCGGCATCCCTGGCCGCCATCTTTAAGCACAACTGGCTTTAGTTGGCGATGGTCCTCCCCTCCATCTTTCTTTATCTTCTTGTTTTCCACCCAGCCCCCTCTCTCGGTTTGTTTTGAGGGGTCTTCTTTTGAAAATCATATGGTGGGATCGACAGGTTGACGGACGGGAATCAACGAGAACATGGAGCTCTTGCTGCTGTGCTTCACCCAGTGATGAATCCTCTGACCATGCTTGATTATCTCGAGACATATCCGCTGAGGACAAATATTCATCCCAGATCTGAGGCCTTTGATCTGATGAAGGCCCGATTTGAAAGCCCCCTCCAAAGAGCCCTTTAAAGACAGCGTTCCCTCAGATGTTCCAAGTAATGAGATTTAGAGTGCTATGATTAATCTAGGCCAAATTTCATACACACACACACACACAGATGAAAACACAAAAGACATGGACATATGCATTCTCGGACCGATCAAATTAAGTTTGCGCGACGATTCCTCCCATCCACAAATTAACGGAAAAAATATATACGAAAAGCGAACAACAGCCCAGCTGGAGTTCTTTGATCGCGCTTTGGGGAAAAAATTTATCTGAAGAGCTTCAACAATCATATTGAAAACTACGGCCGCGCTGTTTTTTCTCGCTTTCATTTGCAAAACGTTCACCGTCCAGACTATTATTATCCTTCGAGCTCTAGGACGACCAGCGTTTATTTGGACTGGGAATGCTAATCTCGTTGACCACCATCTCTGACACATTTCACAGAGTCGACTCCAAGAACAATAATGTGAGTTAAGTCTCAAAATGGTTGATGCTCTCACCTGCCTCTCCTGCTGGGTGTCTCCTCCGCTGTGATTTCTGCGGTCCGCCATGACTGGGCGCAGTCGCCTACTCGCCAACCCCAGAGTACTTTCTTATACTCATGGATCTCTTTCTGTTTCTTACTACTGTGTTGCTGAAAGATGTGCATCTTTACTTTATGTTGCAGCTTCAGCTCTGCAACCTGATTGGTGGACGCAAGGACCAGATGATAGACCTCGGAACCCTATTGTAACTATGGCAACAGACCCCACAGGCATGAGTGATTTGCTCCTAATTGCAAAGTAAACATTAGAAATGGAACTGGATATTATCACAAAGTGTGACGAACCTTGGGTTGGCGATTACAAAAATGAAATAAGCTTTGAAAGAAAAAAAACAAAGCCGAGTGCTGTCCGATATGCTGCCTATTCTAAGCAGGATGAAAAGGGAAGCACAAAGACCACAGAGTAGCGGTCCTTTTCAAACCTTAACGGCAATGCTGTTTGATGTTTGTGAGCATTTCATTCATCGCAAGAAAACAACAACAAACCAACAATGGGAAAAAGCCACAAATATACATAGCGAGACAAGACGAACAAAATCGGTGTAGGCAGATGAGCGTGCTGGAAAGGAAAACGTAGAGAAGGCGAAAAATGATATTGCCTTTGTTGGGCAATGTTATCAGCTGCTTACCTTTCATACGGATTTCACACTTGCTTGTCTAGTAGCAGCCAGGGTCAGACCCAGCAAACCCTTCCCACAATGACCGATTTTCCATTCAAACCATCCTGGCGAGGATCCTTGGTATTGCCTGCCACTTGCATTTGCATTGGCGCCACCACTCTCAAACAAATTTACCACACACACTTAGTCTTGTTTTCAGGACTTCACATCATGCTGTCTTTGGGCTTGCGTCGGCTAGCCGTGGACTCTTATTGAAAAGACACTTGATTCCGCACGCTCAAGAACAGCGATGTGACTAGTGAGAAAAGAAAGTCACTGCAAAATAGCAGCTGGCCATTAGTCTCAGTGGCCCCTCATCCGTTTGGGGGGGGGGGGGGGGGGGGGACTCAGGTGGGGGGTTTCTGGACTGAGGGAGGGAGACCGCAGATACATTATATTTAATGAGTCGTTCTCATTGTTTATCAATAAAAAACTACTGTACTGATCCTTTAAACACTATAGCACTATAAGTTAGACATATTTAAAGAGACATTTCTTTTACTAAAGGAACAAAAATGTAATTAGAATAATAAATGCAACTTTGAATAAATAAGTCCAGTAGTTACTTACTTACACTAATTTTATTTTTAAGATGCATTCAATTCATCAACTGGTTTTTAGCATTGATGATGATTAGAAATGCTTCTTGAGCAGCAAATCCTCATATTAGAATGATTTCTGGAGGATCATGTGACACTGAAGACTGAAAGCTGAAAATTCAGCTTTGATCACAGGAATAATAGGTTATGTTTTTACTGTATTTTTGAGCAAACAAATACAGCCTTAGCAAGAGACTTTTCAAAAACATTAAAAAAAAATCTTCCCAAGCCAAACTTTTGAATGGTACTGTAGCCTACCTTTAAATTGACGTCTCCACACATGTCTGAAAATACGTTTTAATCATGCTATACTCTAAAAATTGCCATTATTTTGATAATATCTCTTTTGCACACTGAATAAATCTCAAAGCCCAGAGGATAACATTTGTTTTTGTCAGGATTATCCAGGTCATCATAGTTATTTTAGTCAAATAATAAGAGTTAATAATAATTTTAGCCCAAAAGCAACAGTGTTGCTAGGATAGCTACATTTGTTTTTCATTTCATTCCCAAAATAAGTATCCCAATTATTATAGGTAAGGTACTGGATGGTAAATGGTAAATAACAAACCAAACAAGCTTCAAATGATTATTAATAGTGGGATTATTAAGTAAAAAGAGGATCTATTCTCAACAAAGTACTGCAGTTGATGCAGTGGGAAATATATTTTGCTGATGATGAAAGATAGACCGTTCTCTTTTTCCCTTCGGCACCGAAAGGGCACATAATACACTAGTGCAACACATCATTAAAATACTGCACAATACCCACACACAGAGCAAACAGCATAAAAAACCTAAGCACCAGGGGAGAGTCAAAATACGTTTGTTTGGCTCATAAACAAACAATACCTAGCCATACCGTTGCAGAGGCCAGATGTATAGGTCATTATAGAGCAGACTGATGTATTATTCAGAAGAGAATTCTCTTCTGAATAATACAAGAGATTCAACCATTTTTACTGCCACTCTTGTTGACACAAAATGATTGTGGAACAAGTGATTAACAAAATCTTTGACAGTAAAAATGTAGATGATTCATATAATTGTTGTCAGTGCACATCTTCGCCCATAGATTAAACAGATAAAGAACACAGAAAAGTGTCAAATAATAGTACGGTATCCATTTCAAGGACTGAAACGAGAAATGTCAGGAGGACTGGCTTAAAAGTGTCAGCAAAAACAAGAGTGAAATATCCTGAGGCTTTGAAGGTGTGTCAAAAGAGGATCCAGTTTCTTGCTGGCAAAATAATGGCAGCTAACAGTTCATATCACTTTAATGGTACACCTCTTAAATAGAGCGAACATTAGCATGCCGACTGATACTCCAACAACAAAAGGACACTAGATTCCTATAAAATTGACAACCGGCAATGCTAAATCAACAGAATCATGGGTTATCCTCCGTGAAGACTGCAAGTCACGTGCTGAAATCTATTTCCCTTTGTAAGACAGACAGTCTGTCATTTTATCCTCAGGATCATCTATCAGAATTGTCTAACAAGAGCTACAGAGAAAGGCTTTTCTCACCTCAAACAGTGAACTGCTTCACCTAACATAATTCACAGCTGGAAGACATTCTCAGAATTCCCTGTTCTCACAAAGAAGGTACGAACAGACTTTTTAGTCGACTATTGCATGAATAAAAATGCCTCATTAAGGGATGTTGAGACTCAGGGATGGTTATACGTTTGCAGTGCTGCATTGATTTGGAGATCAATGGAGAGCAAAGGTGTTCAGAAGACTGAATCAATTCTGCATAACAATCAAATCCAACACCTCAAAGATCGCTCCATCCCCCAGTGATTCAAACTCACTCCTGGCAGAAACTAAGACATAGTGTGCTTGACGAATCAAATCCCACCACATCTGACCACACAAATCCCAAATTTGACCACATGACAATCATTTCTGATCTGCAAATCTGCATGTTTTAATATATAAGCACACAAAATAAATGTGACTTTGACCAAACCAAATAACCAAAGTCAATTAAAATTACCAAAGCCGACAGCCATATTTATTATGGTTATCTCTAAAATTACTATCAAATTAGAAATTTGATGCCTCCCTGACTAAGAACTATTTTAATTGACAATAAATCCCTGTTAACAGTTACTCATTCAATTTACATTCATCATTTTACAAGAAAGAATTAAGACAAATGTTGTTTAGAAAAATGTTACTAGCTCTATGTATTTTTAGAAAGAAAAACATGCAAATAAAGCATAAAAATAAAAACAGAAAAAATTGCAGAAGTGTATTTTGACTAAATAAGTTGCTTACTATTAGACTAAATTTACATAGGCTAATATACAAATTGTGTATGTAAATTGTCTATATATGTGTGTGTGTGTGTGTGTGTGTGTGTGTGTGTGTGTGTGTGTTCGCGCGTGTGTGTGTGTGTGTGCGCGTGTGTGTAATAAAAAAAACATATAAGTTGGGATATATACATTTAATATATATATATACAAAATATACAATGCACAATGAAATGATAGGACATACATAATACAAATATATGAATATATATATATGCATTCATATATGATCATCACCATTGTCATTGTATTATGCATGTCCTATCATGACATTGTGCATATTAAATTATGAACTGTGTGAAATGTGAACTATGAATATCATTATAGATACTTTTTTCATCTTTGTCTACACTAACATACATCAAAAGCAGCACAAACATTATGGGCAGATATCACACAGTGCTTTGAACATATAACATTCACAGAGCATTATTCAGAATATGGCCCTTGCCTGTACAGTGCCTTTCCTATTCGCTCTGAAATCTCAGTCAAGAGCTCAGCATGCTCAGGTTTCAGCAACAAAAATGAGCTCTTCTTGCATTCCCACCCCCATCTTTGTACTGCTCTCCCCCTCCCACCTCTGGCTGTCTCTCCCAGAGACTCTTGTTTATTCCTCCCCTCAGGCTGTAAGATTGGAGCCCGGGCCTGCCATGAAAGAGCGCACACAAAACAAGAGAAGATTAAAGGACAGAGAGATATAAGGAGTGCATCTGACCAAACCATCTGTGCTACTCAAAAACATTTTTTTTTCACCCTACACCATGAAGAGGTGTAAGAACCACAGTGCAGACAACCACATAGGAAGCAGCAACATAAATACAAACTATGAGGGTTTATTTATGTATTCTGACATAGAGGTCGCAAAGTATAATGAGTTCAGCAGGAAGAAAATTCAATTTACCAGAACCTTTTGACAAATACCACAAATGTAGCTCTTCTCTCAGATTCTAAACACTGATACATTCCACTGAACTGGATGAATAACAAATAGATTTATGCACTTGTATTTAGGGAGGACATTTTTATATTTCTAATACACATTTATGAGCTTCACTGAGCTGAACGGAAAATGCAAATGACATACTTTCAAATTGATCTATTCTTCAAAATCTGAATTTTACCATATTTTTGCCTCATAGAAAAGAACATTGAATTCACTGCTGAGGTCATTTAGAAAAGAAAAAAAGGCATATTCTCATACTCATACATTAAATAAAAACTGAAACTGGTGTGAAACGGTCTGGACCTTAAGTGTGTGCCAAATAATGATCGTGCACATTACATTCAAGAACTGTGTGTCTGAAAGCAACGTTGTGGCCTGTGCTGAATGCTTTTGTACAAGGGGTCTGTAAGCTCATATTTAAAACATAGGATTTAAATAAAAAAATATATAAATTATATTAATTCATTAATAATGTTTAAATGTTATTAATGAAAGTTATTATTGTGAAGTCCACTACAAAAAAAAAAAACAAAAAAAAAAAATCCAGTGAATGTCTAATTCAATGTTGTTATATATATATATATATTTAGCTACACTACAGGTCAAAAAGTTTAGAATAATTAAGATGTTTTTGAAAGAAGTCTCTTCAGCTCATTTCCTGGATCAAAAATACAGTAAAAAAAATCTGTAACATTGTGGAACTGTTTTCTATTTTAATACATTTTAAAATAGAATTTATGTGAAGGCAATATTATTATATATAGGCTATACATACATACATACACACACACACACAATTTATATTACCAAAAATTTGGAATAACTCACAAACCTGTTAGGAGCAATCCAGTCCAAAGTCTAAGGTATAATCTGTGCAGATGTTTTTTTTTTTTTTTTTTTTTTTTTTTTAGGATCATGAAAAACAGGTCAACAAAAGCTCTCAATTTCTCAATTTTAAAATGTCTCAATTTTATATCATGGGCACGCAAGGCGAACGATCATGACAGTGCACCAACAAAGTCCCTGCTTGACATCATAACTAAAGCCTCAATTCAACAGCCTCCCCTGGTGGATGAAACGAATCCGATGTAACGAGGAGGATCTGGATGATTTTACAGCCTTTAGAATTTTCATTTCAGCGAATCGGTTCAACTGTTCAAAACAGCGATTCACTGATACATCCGACTCATCTATCAACAGTGCTCCCAAAAGTAAATAAGAAAGTGCTAAATTCTGCCTCTGTGTATTATTTGTATACTTAAACGTGTCAGAAGTTTTTTTTGTATATAATTTCAATGTCACAGAGACCTGACTTTGACAGGCTAAATAACGCTTTGCGAATTGGTTCGACCGATGATCGGAAATTAACTTTTTATACGGACCCATTTAATACGATAGGTAAGTTAAACACCAACAGCATTAAAATATAACTAATTCATACCATTTAAACACATTTTCATCTGGATGTTCATACTCCGATTTCCTGAGGAAACTGGAGGAACTGAGGAAATCAGATATAACGTTAACGTTATCCCTCTAAAATCAAAAAAGACCCATTGTTCTCATAAAATCTGAACAGCCATGGGTAGTTACGTGTTTTTTGACGAAAAATGTACACACAGACGCTAAATGCTGTTTACGATGCAGGTAATCATCGATGAAACGAAAGATGTAGTTGTGATGATTTGAAATACGGAAAACAAAGGCATCAGAGCGCAGGCGCGGTGGCCAAGTGGTAAGGCGTCGGTCTCGTAAACCGAAGATCGCGGGTTCGAACCCCGTCCGTGCCTTTTAAGTCCATCACAGTTCACCAACATAGACTCATAAATAATGTATGGGCTTGGTGTGAACAAAATATCTACAAATGTTGTAAATTCCTGTTGGTTTGCCTCAAGATCATGGGAACGAAACTCACTTAGATATGGGCATATTAAGTAGGTCTATAGCCTACTATATAGCCTACCATACTAAGAGTTCAGGTCTAGCCCATAACTCAAAGCCAGGTCTTCTATTCTTCTGACTGGATCACTTGACAATTTCGGGTAGATAGACGGATGGAGCAGGTTCTTTCAAGATTTTCTGCCATCCCTACAGATTAAAGTTTTTTTGTTATGTTTTTGCCAGCCACATTACAAGCAATGACCATAACAATAGTCATTTCCAACAGTCTAAAACGTTTTAGAGCTTCAAATGAAGAAATGAAATGTGACAGACTGAAGTCATCAATTTCCCAAACTTAAACTCACAAACACACACTAAGAAAACTATAGCCTAGCATTTGATGAATGCTATGTTCTTCTTCTGTAAGTCCCTTTGGATAAAAGCGTCTGGTAAAATGCATACATGTAGGCTCAATGTAGGCTAATGTCAATGATAACTGAAATGGTTGCTGAACCTGAAATAAAAAGCGCTGTTATAATATGACCAGTGCCTAGCCTTCTCTTATAATGCGGCAAATTGTATATTAAACAACGAAACTGCATCTTGTAGTTCTGTTGATAATGTTCATATATATATTTTTTTAATGTTATTTATTTTAAGACATGTTGTGTTATTCAACAACCTGTAACACATTAGAAAAAATTTAAATGGTGAATAAAATAAAAAATATTATTACAAATATAACAAACAGCATGTATCCATAATAATTCTCGTTAATATTAACAACAATGCTTATATTACAGCCTACATCATCATCAGGACCACTTGTCTGAGGAACCAGGAAGCGCGGTTGTACGTTGTGTGACGTCACTGAAATGTCATCACTGTCACGAGCTCGGCAAAAGAGGGCGGCAGAGAGCAACAAAGCAGTGCTCTAATCTACAGGTTTGATTGCAGATTAATAAATCACATATTTTCATGTATTTAAAGACGTTCGTTTGAACCACGTCTGACATATTTGTGATGTTCGGCACAGAGCAAGACGGCAATATATAGCCTAGCTTAATGGCATCGTAGGCCTACATATCTAGGCTAATCAAGTTATTCCGTTTAACTGATGTGTATCACGGTCAAAATGACACTAAATGGATGAATGCTATGACAAAATATACAAAATAGCTGACAAAACAGCGAAAAGATGTTAACTCGGTCAAGGCAACTAGGGGTTTCTAAGAACGTCCCTTTTTTCTATATTTGGAAATGACTTCTAGGAAAACAGAAACTGCCAGCTCCATATCCAGTTCCACGTGTTTGACTCCTCTCCCTTTTAATCGGGCTGCATGACACTCGCATGTGAGCGATTTTACATACTGCCACCCATTGATGATCATTAGACTCGAGAATGTCCGCGCGGAATTTAGCGCACAATTGGCGTGTGTTGCTGAAAATGGCATCTCCCCCTGCACGGCCCCTGCTTTATAGTAGCGTGACCATGAAGCAATGCACGAGCAAAAGAGATCTTAACATGCACAGAGTCAGTCTGCTCTGCTCCTCCAGACGCTTGCTCGATCGTCTCACCAGCAGGAGCACGTATAGCGCGCACTTAAAGAAACAAGATCTGATTCAAATCAGACAGATGTTTCTTTCAATCCCTCAGTGCTTTATTCGTCCGAGGTAAGTTTCAAGCGATATTGCATCGATATGCATTTGCCCGTCTTTTTTAATGGCAGGTGTGATCGGAATTGGGGCATCGGGCAGAATAGGCTACTTATTAATTCCATTGATGATGTCACAATAGACATTCTGCTACTAACCGTTACAATGGGAATTTGCGTTTGCATTTAAAAGGGGACAGATAGAGATGTGGTATGTGATGTATATTTTTAAGCAACAGCATGACATTATAGGTGCATATCGCTTATTTTCGCGGATGTTGCTTCCCGACAGTGGCAGACAGATTGTGTCTGAGAGAGTACCTGAACTCTCCAGGGAGTCGAACACACTGTCTGGGACTCAAATATGACGCCCAGTTGTCTCCTAACAAAATGCTCTTAATATGTCGGATAGGGGTTAAAAAAGCTTTTTAATGCCTTCCTTAAACCATATGCTTGAAATAACTGAAGTTCATGCGATAGCCTCGTAGCCACTGTAATTACTGCATGTGCATGTGTGTAACATTTTTCAATTGAAGCCATGACTCAAGAAGGTCACTTGCTTGTTATTTGTGATCAAATGTCTTAAAAACAAGCCTGAAAATGTCAAATTAATTACCATGTATGGCATTTGTCATATTCAATTTAATTCAATACAAGTTTAGTGCTTCTTACAATACATTTTGTTTCAAAGCATGCGTCACTGAAAAAGTATGTTTCACTGTTACAATCAGGAAGTACATTTATTGTTATCAGTCAGATATATGAGTAAGCAATAGCCTATACAGCTATAAGATAATACAAGTTATGTGGTTAGTATTTTTGTCACATCAACCAGATGATCAGAGGTTGTAAGTTATAGAGAAACTTAATGCTTTAGTCTTAGTTTAATAGTGGTGTATGTGTTAAAGTTATTAGCTGTTGATGTTTGAATATTAATGTATTGTGAATTCAGTGACGGGACGTTGAGGGCAAGATGAGTATTGATGTCAATCCAACTGGCCCGCAAAGTCCCGCTTCTGGGACACACTCTCACGGCGTGACAAGAGTAAATAGTTCAACTTAAAGTTATTTCTTCATCAACTGTATCAATTACAGGTTCTAAATGTAATTACATTATGCCATGTTGACATGTTTGTGCCTGATGATAGTGAGGCAAATGATTTTATTGCTTAAGAGTTCTGAAACATTAGTCACAAAATCAATGTGTGTTTGCAAATGCATATGATCTGAAATTGCACTGTACATTGCACTGAATTGCAATTTAATGCCGCAGGGAGAATGAGGGGCTTTTGGGGGCACTTGTGTTTCAGTTTCACCATCATAATGCCCCTAAAAATCCTTATTGCTCTTGCACTGATCACCATTTCGAAATTAGATGTTTACATGCATATGTTGTCAGAGAAAGAGTTGTGTATTCCAAACGACTGATGGCCACAGATGTCTGCCTACACTTATGTATGATACATAAATGGACATTGCTAAAGCCACCTCTTTCATTCATTTGGGAATATCCCATATTATGTTTGGTGCTCAATTATGTGGTGCTGCACCGAAGGCAGCTCACTAAATGCCTTAAGCATCTGCTGCATCTACTCAAGCGTTCTGTCATCCAGCTGATGGTGGCAACAATCTGGTTTCATTTTCTGTCTCCATTTTCTGTCATGCACAGTTTGATCTTCTTGCTAAAACATATAGAACGGGACCATTCCCTAAGGGTAGCTCAAACAGACAGAACAGTCAAGTACCAACGTTATTTCTAAAGTCCAAGTACATCTCTATGGAAATGATTTGTCTGTCGTTACGAAGAATGAATGGCTAGGAGTTTGACACTGCCGCATTCATTCATGTCAATCATGATTTAATTATGAGACACTGCCCAGAGCTGATGCTGACAAAAATGACAAATAGATAGTAGTAATGCTGGGATGCTTCGTGTAAATCATATGGGAATTTATATGACAAGAAGCAACAACTCAGATATTTTCATGTCAAATCAAAAACAAGTGGAAAAAGCAAAAGCAACTCCCTTTAGTGATCTTTTTGCACACTACAAAACGTATCATGCCATGTTATTATAAGAACAAGGGGTCTATTGCTAGTTGAGGGAACAGGATGTGATTCCAAGAATGTGAAGAGCCTATAATGCCACATGTGAGTAGGGGATAGTTTTGTTACGCTTTGCCAAACTGCAATACTTGGGAATATTAAGTAGTAAACTTTCACATACTCTGTGTCTATTTTTAGTATTCGGATTAAATGCTTTATGGTTCATAATCACTATATAGTAACATTACATTGCCAGGCATTTTGGCTTGTGCGTCTTTAAAATCTCTGGGCATTGGGCACAAGTCCTGCTGGAATTAGCTGTGGTGCTTTCTCTGTTCTGTGGCTCTTTTACGGCTCAACTCATGGTAATAGGAGAAAGGGAGAGTTTCAGATGGGAAAGTAATTATTGACACCCCACAGAGCCAACAGTTCATCCTTCCTCACTGAACTCACTTCACATGACAAAAGTTGTGGTGTCTGTAACTGTAATCGACTTCAGTGGCACACATTTCTGTATGTTAATATCGATTGATATAAATTAGAAAGCAAACAGTGAGAGCAACAAATGATGTCCTGCTACTTTTTAAGAGTATATTCTTAGAAATACAGATTCCAAAAGGGGATTTTCAGTGTGATAGGGAAATCGGTTTGAGTTCCCCAAAGAACTTTTTAATGCTAAAACCATTTTTTTTTTCTTTGTGGGACATTTTAAAAATCTAAAGAACCCCTTTTTTTCACTAAGAACATTTTGTCTAATGGTAAGGTTCCATAATTGATAAAAATGCTTCACGTCACCATAAATACAACAAAAAAAGAACCTTTATTTTTAAGAGTGTATTTAAACTAATAAAATCTTTCAAAGATCTTGAAATCTCTCTTAAACATAGTGTTAAATTTCTTGCAAAGTCACTTGCTCATTGTTCCTTTTGACGTCATTAAGGCCTCTGAATCAGTTTTAAAGAATGCACTGGAGAGCCATTTGTGCTGAGTTGGCAGTTCACATTAACAGTCTTACATGAAATGGTTTGGGTTGTCAAAAACCCCATGTAGAATCTTGCCCTGACAAAAAGAGCCTTCACACTTCTTAAAATGGAGAATCTGTCAAAATTCCTGCAAATATGTGTTTTCCCCTCGCCCTCCATGTTTGTGCTTGTTTTATTTATTGTTTACAAATAGAAGTTAAGCTTGTTAGCCGTAAAGTCATTGTTTCTGCATGGATCTGTCACCACTGTCAGTTTAAATTATTTGATAAAAGTAGAAAAGTCAATTTATATCTTATTATCAACTAAGCCATTATATTAGCTTAATTTTAAAAGGCTGTGAACTCATTAAAAGATCGTATCATTTGCTCAAACAAGTGAGCCTCTTGAGAAGAGTTGGTTTAGAGAGAATAATGTAAGAACTCACAGCTTGTGCATGTTATTTCGTGATTTTTATTATGATTTTTATTATGCTTGTTACTTTGGAAACAGGCAGCAAAAAGTGTTCCTCTCTTCTGTAATCTACATCTCTCACTCTTTTTCTTGGGGCAAAGCTTATACCAAAAAGATTTATGTTTTGTAAACAACACCTGTCTATAGTTTTAGCACTATAGGACATTTAATTAAATGGATTAAAAAATGTTAATTATTTCATGTGATAGATAGTGAATGTTATTTTTGAAATTTACACAATTGTAATTTTTTCAATATACACTCTAAAAAATGGTGTGTTGGTTTAACCCAATTGTGGGTCATGTATGGACAAACCCAAACTTTGGGTTAAAAATGTAATTAAAAATTTTGTCATATTTGACCCAAACTTGGGTTGAAACAACTCAGCATTGTTTAGAGTAGTTTGTCACATCTGTTAGTTAACAGCATATCAGACATTGAGCGGTATGAACAAAATTAACTGTATCCATTGGGAAATAAACTTGTCTCGAAAACGATGAGATGAGAATGCAATTATTAGATTTATTTAAAAACTAATGTGAACAACCAAATCATCAGTATGGCTCACAATAGTACTGTAAAACATTTATGTACAGTTCATACAATGCATTGGATAGGGCCTCAATCAGCCGACATAATGACAGAAGTAATTCATGCATGCAGATTTCTTCATAAAAACAAACAAACAGTAAGTAGGAAATATACACCACACCATTATTACATGTTTACATCTTAAACATCAAGATTCCCACATGCAATAATTCTGCTGGTGCACCAACTGGTTTTTAGAAATACCATCCCGAGCAATGTTTCTCACAGGTCTCAGCAGGGTAAGATATATAGAAAAGGCACCTGGACAAGTTGCCCTTGCGTAACCCAAGAGGAATATGTTTACTGTTTCTTGCCCTACAGTTATATTTAGAAATCAGCAGAAAGTTTGAACAGAAAACAGGGTGCATGTCATCAGAGAGCATGAGACATCCCCTAGAGGATATCTGAGACTGATCAATCTGCAGCTTTAGTCTTTCAATTTCACTTTGATGTAATTTAGCTGATTATTCAGAATATGTCGCGTTTCACCGGTACGTGTGTTCATTTTGTCTCATTTTGTTTCCCTCTTTGGCCTGGTTGGCCATCACCGTTGCTAGGGCAACTCATTGCTCTGATGAGCTAATCAGGTCAATCACACCGGTTTGTAATTCTTCATCACATATACTCCCAGTCATTCCTTGTCAGATCATGGTTTGCTCATGTGACATGTCCTAGCATTTCTTTGTTTGCCTAAAGTTTGTTTCAGTTGTTTTCTGTTTTGCTTTCCTCGTTTGTGTTTTGGATTGCCTGTTGCCTTCTCTGCTCCTGGATTTCTCTGTGGCTCTACCGGTCTGCAGTTTGCTTCTCCAGTCCATTACAGTTTGCATTGTGCTGCCAAAGCCTGTTACATCGTCATCGTTTCTCTAAAATATCTGACCATTCTGTGTTCTGTTCCCTGTGTTTGATAAGCACCTTATTGATTGCACTTTCAATTGAATCCTGCTCGTGATTTTCCCTGACATAACGATCTGACCAGGATGGATCCAGTGAGTGCTTCTGAATTGAGACATTTTGGCTAGCAATAATAGCTCATATGGAACCCCAAAACAAATCATGGTGCCGGGTCTAACTGTTCTGGCTTTGGTAGTGCAGGTTGCCGAGTTGACTGTGACTGTGAAACTGCCCACTTCCCCTAACCCACCATCAGTTTCCCCCATTGCAGACCTCCCAGCTCATCACAGCAAACCTTTACTACCGCCACCAGCACCCTATTCTGGTGAGACACATTTGTGTCGTCCATTTCTGGCTAAGTGTTCTCTGTTTTCTGCTCTCCAGCCATCTGCATTTCCCTCAGAGGAGTCTAAAGTGGCTCTAGTTATTACACTGTTGGCTGGTCGAGTGGGTCGAGAGAGCAACTGGAACGAGGAAGCACAGTGGAACATAGCCCTGAATGGGTTGTTCTAGGCAAGGATTTGCTCCAGAGACTGCGGACTACTTTCAGCCCATCCCCAATGCTATGGTCAGCCCGACTCAGATCTGGAAGAACTCAGCTCTTCCCGAAGGAGAAGGAATGACGAAAGGCTCATGGGCTTTTTACTATAGTACTGTACTATAGCTCATTGTACTAAAGTGCTTCTGGACATATTGGTGCTCACTGTCCAGTAAAAGCCAATACCTGTCTGTAGAAACAAGGTTACCGACAGGCGGTATTACCTTTGATAAATCCTCTCTGTCTGCTACTCTCCAGAGTAGCCAGATTGCAGTGGACTGAATCCTACCACTCTTTTTATGCTCTCTTGCACTCTGGTCCCAAAGGAGATTTTTAGGACTTAACAGTAATCCGCCAACCTCAAGATCCCCATTATTCCTTTAATTCAACCTATTTTAGTCAATCACTACCCTCCCTATTCCATTTTACTGCACCGTGAGTCTAACCATCTCTGGCAATTATACAGAACAGGTCCGGTTAATGCTTGACTCTCCTCTTTTCCTGGTGGTTCTTGGACATCCCTGGCTCATGCTCCATATTCCTCACATAAACTGGTTTCAGAATACTGTGTTATCATGGAGTGATTATGGTCATGCTTCTTATCTGTTGTCTGTGTGCTCCCTTGTGTCTTGATCTGTGTTGCAGGATGAACCTGTGGGCCTGTCGGACGTGCCCAAGGAGTACCTTGACCTGAAGGGGGTGTTCAGTAAGTCAAGAGCTGCTTCTCTTACTCCACACTGTCCTTATGACTGTGCTATAGACTTATTTCCAGGTATGTGTCCGCCGAAGGGCAGGTTATATTCGCTTTCCACTTCAGAGAGAGAAGACATGGAGAAATATATGTCGCATTCTCTGGTAGTCAAACTCATCTGCCCTTCCTCTTCGCCTGAAGATCTGGCGTTCTTCTTCGTGGAAAAGATTCCCTGGCTCCCTGCGACCTTAAATAGACTATCGGGGGCTGAATACTTATCCTTTGCCATTGATGTCTTTGGCTTTGAGCGTCTGCTGGGAGTCTTTTTATTCATGAGGTTGGACCTTCGCAGCGCCTATAATTTGGTCTGCATCCGGGAGGGGGATGAGTACAAGACACGGTTCGGCACGGTTAGCTAACCGTGCTGAGAATTCCGGGCCAAGAACGGTTTGTAACCGTGCCGTGCCGTGCCGTATCAGGCTCAAGTGGAAACACAACTGGAACTGTTCCTTACCATTCTAAGAACCGACGGTGGAAAAGCGGCTATGGTCAATCAGTTCATTTATGTCTACCTATGACTAATGATATTTTTTCCTTCATTTTGATACTTTCTCCTTTTGACTGCCATGACCTCCACCAAGACGACGTTCATTTGGTCAAGTGCAGCCAAAGCTGCCTTTTCTAACCTCAAAAGTTGATGCCCCTGACCCTTCTCATCAGTTTGTGGTGGAGGTTGACTCTTGGAGACATGACGCCATTGGTTGGAGGGCTCGGGAGTGTTTTTTATCATCTGGACCGATGACAAGAACCTTGAATGCATTAGATCTGTTAAACGCTTAAACTCTAAGCAGAAGTGGGCATTCTTTTTCAGTTGGTTTAAAAAAATAAGGTGGATACAGAGATTTAGAATTAGAAAAATGTTATGCCTAATAAAACTTTATAGTTAAGATTTGAAAGGGTCGTTCTCTGCTTTCTGACTTCACTAAACAGCCCAAAGCGAATACTGAACAGATGTCTTTATTGCTGAGGTGTTATCAAGAAAAATGTGGCGTCCTAGCCATATGCTACCGCCACTTAGCTTCGTTATGAAAAACTTGATTTTGAAATCTTGAAATCTCATCTCACTACTGAGAAATGTAGTTAAACTAATAGCTTTGCTGCTTTTAGTGACAATGCTGGACATATTAAAACATCTCTGTTTTTATTGTCTTGTTTGTTAATGGAAAGCCCAAAAGTTAGTTTGCCACCACAACAGAGATAACATGACCATTAACAGTATGAAGCATCAAAGACAAGGATTTCAAAAATGTGTATATTTTACTAAACAAGCTATTAAAGTTGCCTTGCCATCTGGTGAGCATTTAAATGAGATTACAGACCTGACAATGCTGGTTTTGTTGTTTTAATTTGCCAGTGGGCTCAGTAACGGATCATGCTCTTTGGCTGGCTACACTGCCTTTGTGGTTATCACGAGCCCATCACACACTGGCTACATGCTCCTGTGATACAGCAAATGGACTTCTGACTGCTGCTGCAAACATCTTATTTCACAACAGTCAATGGCGGGAGTTTTTATTCACAGTGGAGCATTATTGCAATATAAATATTACACTTCCACTTGTTCCTCCTTTTCTTAAAAGAAAAAAAAGGAAAAAAATCTGTTACAGTGTTATAGTGGAAGTGAATGGGGCCAAAAACATAAAAAAAAATGTTTTAATAGAAAAGCCAGAAGACATGAACAATTTGAGTGTTTACATAATATTAGTGAAAAAATAGCTTATTAATTTAATCTGTGTAAAAAAGTTTTATCCAATTGTACAGCTTCATTGCCATCTATTTAAAAAAAATGATATTTCAAACAGCTTTAAAGCTATACAAGTTTTAACAGAAGAATTAAAAGTATGCTTTTATAAAAAGTAGGCTATAACCATTACATTTACAAGGTCATTTACTGCTTTCAAATTCTCAAAAAAAAAAATTGTCTTCATTTAGACTTTCATTGTAAGTGCCTTCATTTTTGCCTCTTTTTTTTTTAAAGAAAAGGATGGACGAGATGAAATGATGGTTGTTGAATGCTGTTGATTGAGCTTAATTTGGACCGTTTCTTTAAAGACATTTCAAAATGCAGTGGTGAAAATGGCATCCCGATTAAGCTCCTCACCTCTCTATATTACATAAAGAAGTACATGTCAACTGCAGTACAAGTGAAGTTATCCACTGAGAGGTGTTTTGATTCCCTTGATCTATTAAAGAGATCAGGGGGGTGGTGAGGAAAATGCTGACTGGCTCTATTGTGTCGACGAATGCCTTAAAAAACTTAAATTTTATGATCCATGCATCCTCTTCCTGCAGGGGTATTACCGCGTGGCAAACCATTAGTCTGCATTCTTAGTATCTGTAATGCTCCTGTTGTGTTGGAGAGGAGCATGGCATGCTGTCATGAGTCATGGGGTCAGCAAGAAGCAAGAGAGACACACACACATTAGACAAAGCTGTAGCGAGCGGTCCAAGCAGTTCAGCTCTTAACTAAAACCACATGCCACCCCCTCACAGCCAAACCAAATGAATGAATGTCTATTCTAAATAAAAGCTGAGCCTAGCTTCATCCATTAAGGTGGCTGGCAGTCATCTGATATTCATTTGCTAGCATGTTTGTCTCATCTCTGCCATTTTTCTTGTCTGCGTTCGCTGTTGGAAGTCTTTGGGTTTCTGGGGAATCTCGCAGCGATTGATTCCCAAGTGGTAGTCCTTGATTTTCTTCCTGTGTGCTCTTGTGGCTGCTGTGTCTTGGGCCTTTTTCAAGGGGAAATGAGAAAGGAAGCCAGTGCACATGGCTTTTATTTCTGAGTCACATCCTCAGTGTTTCACCCCACCAAATGCATTTAAAGGTTCAAAGTGAAGAACAAGATGCGCATAAATTACATGACAGTCTGTGCAATATTTATAAAAACATATAGGGCAGTTATGGATCAGTTGTAGCGCTTCCCTGTCTTTCATTTACATGTTTATAGCCTATAAGCAGGGCCAGGAAGACTTTTTAGACTGAAACAGATGAGACAGGTCAAGACTTGAGTCAATGCTCCCAGAGAAACAGCCACTTGTTAAAAAAAAAAGATTCACTGCTACAAGTCCAGACATTACTCTCAACAGTCAAATCAAACAAAAGAATCAATCACAGATCCAAGTCATTTTTTTACATCTGTCTACATCTTACAATTTCTGTCTATCTTTCTATCTATATATCTGTCTGTCTGTCTACAATGCCAGATATAGGTAATAAATGAAAAGTTTCTTTACAAATTTCTTTGTGTCTTTATAAATATAGATTTTTTCTTATTTCATTTTTTTTTTTTACAATCACTTTGTATGTCTTTTTTCTTTAAATTTTTAACACAGACTGTCCAATTTTCAAAACATTGCATTGTGCATTTATATCTTTAGAGAAAATTGCACTTACATAATTATTTCATTTATGTTATTATAATTAGGCCTATATTATATATGCAATTATAATTATAATAACATAAAGCCTATATGTTATTATAATTATAATTGTATATATATATATATATATATATGTATATAAAATCAGTTATAACTATATAATTGAATTATATCTTCAAATAACTCATATATCATGAATTAATAGATCGCCCACACACAAGATAGGGGGAGAGTGGGGTAAGAGGATTGATATTTTTACCAGATGGTCCTCGAGATATGAGAAAAGTAGGCAGAAGTACAATGAAAGTATGTAAAGTATGGTCATTTCAGGAGGTTTCATATCATTTTAAATGATCAAAATGTATCTATGACAAAGGGTTCTAAAAATGACACAAAAGAAGTGTTCCTGTAGTTGATACAAATGGGTGTAAACTGACCATCTAAATGAATCTAAATCAAACCCATGAAATTTTTAAAATTTACCATATTTTAAAAACTACTTTAATAATCAAATGTCCTTTTACAAATAATATTTATTTTCTTAAAGCTAACTTAAAAAAAACCATAAAACCAAACAAATTAAGTTGAAATTTCAATACCTTTAATTGTTTGAGTGTTTCTAGAGTAAAATTAAATATAAACCGAATTAGAATTAACAAATAAATGTTTCTGAAACCAATAAACATTTTAGTCAAAAGGTTCTTGGCATTGCTAAATCACCAATATGGATCATATATATATTTTTAGACCTGGACAAATTTCCTTTGATGTAACAGCTAAAATTTTTACTTTGACAAGCCAAAAACAGGTTTAAAAAAATGGGTACCTTTCACTCCTCCCATACATGTTTCTCCTTTTAAATTATGGGTTGTTCCAAAATATATTTTTGAACGTTTGGTCGCATGACAAGAAAAGTGTACAGTTGCCAAGATAAAGGGTGTGGGTCAACTTACACACTGGCTCATCTTACCCCACTCTCCCCCCTGTGTAGTTGTTTGTACAATCATTAAATATTGTAGAAAATATGTCATACATATTACCTCAAGCTATCTCAATCTTTTTAGTGTTTTTGTGAAGAATTTGCTTCCGAATGCATTTATGTCAAAGACGCAACAATTAATTGAATAAAAGCTAATCTAGTAAATGAACTGGCTTCTCTGAACTAGCAGTAGACCAACATCACACCAAAACAAACGTTCATTCACACAAACCATCCTAACAGTCTTGCAATTTGAACAAAATGGATGGAAAATACAATTATAATTGAAATGTTGACTTTACTGGCTACTGGCAAATAATCACAGGGGAAAAAAAGGAACATGTTAACTGAAGTCATGAGACTACAGGTCAGCTGATACACACACCATACTCATAGGGTTGTTGCTTAGGGTCTGGGACCAAAAAAAGCTAGAGAATCTTTCCTTCCGCCGGTTGCCAGGTGGGAAACGGTTAGAGGAGCTCCATATGCTAGCTGGGTTCTCCAGAGACTTCAATTAGATCCATCTCTCAGGGTGTGAAAGCCACATCAATATGCTATCATGTTACACCAATTAAGCCCTGGTAACCTAATTGTGCGGTCATAATGCTATCTAGACAGCCAAAATTTTCTGGAAGGATACGAGACATGCAGAATTTTTAATGTAGTTTTTTTTTTTTTTAAGAGTATACTAATGCCAAGCTCCAAATAAACCCACTGATATGATTTGAGCTGTTTGAGTCTAGGTCTTTAAACCTTGAGAGTAATTATATAGCTTGCTATTATGAAGGTGATCATCTAGACTGGCTTACACATGGGAACTAAATTATACAGTGCTTTTCGAAGAGAAGCAATTACACCCCTGGTGAAACTGTGGTAATAGTACAACGTTTTATTACCATTTTAAAGAAGTTGGTCACCACTCATGTTCTGTATACTGGATGTTTCTAAATGTTTAATTTATTATCTGTTGGAAGACATTATATTACTAACAAAATCTTTGTGATCTCTTGATTCCAAGTGTTCAGAAGAAGCCACCAGAGACCTTCCTGTTCTCCTCTCCCATGCAGCAGCTACAGATTAAAGGTGCTTGAAGGGTCAGATTGGAATATTTATGCAAAAAGTGATCAGTTGACTTAACTTTTAAAAAAAAGTGATGAAACCCATTGTTATGAAACCCAATCAGTTATGTGGAATTGTCAAGTTCACATAACTTGATTTTTTTTTCAATTACGCATGGTTTATTTACTTAATTCCTCACTTTTTTAAGTTAAGTCAACTGATCACTTTTTTAGGTTAACCGGCAATTGAATCCAGGCGAATGGGACAATTGCACAATTATACTAATTTATGGTAATCTTTGCATGTGGGCTTTCCCGTGTGTTCTCCTGGGAACATAATGTATAGAGAAGCTTAAATTTTTAGGACACTGTATTTTGAGATGTTTGTGTAAAATCTATCACTTATATATGACTTATATTGTGTCAGACTACAAAAAGTTCTGCAAAGATGATTGATTTTACAAGTGGTAAAAGGTAGGTATCATGGTTCAAGCATGTTTAGATACCCCTTTCCGTCATTAGTATTATCTTTACCTGGCCTGTAAAAATACAGAAGTTGAAGTTACAGTTTTTTGTTTTTCAGGTTCCAGCAGCCACTTTATATAGTGATAGATAAAGAACACCCCATGCTCAAGGAGTTAAAAAAAAAAAAAACTCAAACAAGTAAGAGCATTGTCTACAATTTCAAGATGCTCTCAGAGGAAGTAAACAAGCTGCATGCAGACGTGAAATTAAAACCCCTCTTCTTTCCCTCCTTCCATGTGACTGCAGAAGCATATGACTTTCATAACTTCATCGCTCATTAACTGCTGATGGCAGGACACAATTGAGTGAGTGTATGTGGAACTTGCCCCAGATATTCAGGTCTCAGTCCCCGGCTCTGGCTGTTGGGCAGATCTTCTCCTGTTTCAGCTTCACCCTGCCTGACAACAGACCGTGAGGAACTTCACATGGAGTACTGTAAGGAGTGAACTATGGGATACAAATGTCAGTTATGTCCATTTAAATCCCTTAACAAGCACTGCAACAAACAAAAGACAGATTAGCATGATTTACCACGCTGGTATTATTAAATTACCTCATCTACACATGAGCCAACAATTGAGTATAGGCTACTTTTGTGCAGACAGTGGAATCACTATGAAGAAGCACTTAATATTAATCTTCATATGGTTTTGTACAGCCGGGTTTATGTCGGAGCAAGTATTGTTTAGACCAAAATACACCGCCTATGAGTCAGAGGTATATTTAAAACACAATATTCTCTATTAGCATTAGGCGCATGCATGAAAAACGACTTTAGGCTAGTCCGGGCTTGACTGGAATCTCATTTAAAAAGCAACGCCTATTGTATATAATAATTAAAATATCTATCATGGTATATATTTTGTAATGACGCTGATAACGATAAAACAATAAAGTGAAAAAGGACCAAAATCTTTTGGTTGTCTGTGGTTTGTGTGTAAATGAAAACTGATGTTATAGTGCCATCTAGAGGTAAGTTTCGTGCAACCAATAACCATCAGTCAAGGCCTGTGATTCCCTCCAACTGCTCTAGTTTCATTCAGCTCATACATTCACATAAAAGACAACAAGCTCTATTAATGAACTTGATGTCATTTCTGTGTAATGCTGGGAATGAAAGCACGGATAAGCAAAGGACGCACACCATTTATGAGGAGACTTTTAAGGACACAGGGTGGGGGAGCTAGATTTCCTCTTTGGCTTAGAAAAGACAACACAAGCTTTGCCAGCTTCAGAATTCTTATCATTCCCTGGATATTAACACATTCATTTTAGGTAAAAGAAACCGCACACCAGACCAGCTATGGTCATATTTGAAGCTCCAGCATGATCCATTAATCTTGTTCTGTAGGCATATGCTGGATCAGTGCCATAACTCTTTAACATTACATAGAAGTTCTCATAGACATAAACTGTGTATTAATGCTAAATATGTTCCTTTTTTCTATGACTGTAATGAGGGTTTGAACATATTCAGTTATAAGTTACATTTAAAAGTTAAGTCAGAGGTTCAGAACAATATTCTTTAAGGTCGAATGCCTTTTCCAGTTGTTCATGATTTATAACATTTAAATTATATATAGGCCTATATATATAGTCACAAGTTTTTTGGATGAAGTCAGCTAAAATGGTCTATCAGGAAAAATGGGCCAAATAAGGTTGTAGCTTACAATCAATCACAATAACTGATCTTGCATTGTTGCTTCAACACTTTTTTTAGGCATGTAGGGCAGAGTGTTACATGAAGCTTGCAAAGAAATTGTAAGGTGAGCCTGACATAGTACATTTCATTGATCACTAATAAGGGTACTAAAGTAATTATAAGTTTATGAACAGTGTTTTGACATGCTCTTTCAAATAAAAAAAGTTTAATTCAAAAAAGACACTTGCGAAAACTGTAATTTTAGGTAGAAATGGCATTTTAAGCTAAAACTGGCCACAAAATATGGTACAAAATATGGTTCTATGTCTAGATATCTTTGAAATATAATTGCAGACAGTATAGCAGAAGGACAAGCAAAGAAAGGAAACAGAGACAAGACGAGAGAAGAGAAAGGGAAATAAAGGAAGATTTCAGTACAACCAGTGGCGAAATGACAGAATGAGGGGTGCTACAGAAAATATTAGAGGGTTTTTTTTTAGTCAAAGATGTTCTAATCTTTAACAAAATGTTTGACAAGCATTCACATACATGCACACAAAAGAAGGCCTACCCGCTGACATTCTTACTCTCATAATTTTAAAACAATTATACTTTTTCACATTTAAAAAATATATACACATATATTTAAGAGACCCATGCTAATTTATAAAAATATTACATGCATAGCTTATTTGATGGTATTATATGCAATTTATACCAAAACGTGGCCCATTTTAGCTGACTTTACCATAGTTGGTTTGCTGTTGAATTTTTCTGAAAAGCCATTAAAGGTGCTATAGGCTGTAAGAATTCCCATGTAGGCTTCATTCGTCGCTTTTTTGTTGTCAATGTGTGAACAGCTTGTAACGAAACTTTAAAAAATGAGACCTTCCTCGACTTCCTATAGGTTGTGAACGCATGTAGACTAATTTTTATTTTAAGAACTTACTCAGGATGTCTTTGCAGAGAAAACCGCGTCAGAATGGTGCTCCCCTCTTAAAAAAATCCAGCAAGGTAGGCTATGTTTTGCCTGTTTGTTGGTCCCCAGAGTGAAAAAAAAAAAGCGGGAGAGCTGGTGGACCAGCAAGCCAGCCCAGATTTGCTTGAGAACAGCATGACTATTCTAGTCCACCAGCTTGACCAGGACTACCAGTCCAACATAAACCAGCCTGGACCAACATGGAATTCAAGCTGGTTTATGCTGGATTTTTCAGCAGGGCCGTCAGTCAACATTTTTGTTTTTCTATAGTAAACCTACATATTCACACTCCATGTAACTCCATATAGCCTAATAATGTTTAAGTGATTTACTTTGACTACAGAGAGCAGCAAGCGCGTGGAGTTGCACGCGTACTTAAAGGAGAACTCCTGTCAAATTTTTTTTGTACATTTGGAGTGCTGTCAGTACAGAGAACAACGACAAAAATCGGTGTTGCCTAGACCGTCTTATCCTCTTTTTAAAATTTGCACCCTGTTGACTTAAAGGATTAGTTCACTTTTAAAAAAACTTTTGCTGATAATTTACTCACCCCCATGTCATCCAAGATGTCCATGTCTTTCTTTCTTCAGTCGAAAAGAAATTAAGGTTTTTGATGAAAACACTCCAGGATTTTTCGTAAATTGCGTTTTACGTGAGTCACGAACGCGCATCACAACAGAGCAAGGCGAGCATTTGTGCTTATAAAACATAAACTTTTTTGTTTATTTTTTTTAAATGACCGATCGTTTCCCTATAGATAAGACCCTTATTCATTGTCTGGTATCGTTTAAAGCTGCACTGAAACTGTCATTTGGACCTTGAACCGTTTGGGATCCATTGCCATTATGTGGCGAAAAATCCTGTAATTTTTTCATCAAAAACCTTAATTTCTTTTCGACTGAAGAAAGAAAGACATGGACATCTTGGATGACATGAGGGTGAATAAATTATCAGCAAAAGTTATTTTAAAAGTGAACTAATCCTTTAAATGGGGGAAGTTTTAAACGTGCTTTTAGCCTCTTAACATCCTTGATGGTGTCATTACAAGTGCACAGACATGTTGTAACAAACTTGGCCTACAACAACTTAAGTAAACCAGTACTCATTTAAAAGTTCAGGGCACTCGTAAGGCATGAATGAATAGAGATCGCTAAGACATGTGACCAACTGGGCGGCAACGTCATCAGAACGCAAATAATTATGGGTATGTTTGGCCAGTTTACATGGGCTGGCATAGCAGGCTTGCTTTCTGGCATGAAAAAAATAAAACAGTAGTGTGAAAAACATATTATAATCCTACAAAATGCAGCGGGCTAAAGATAACATTGTTGGACCATACCGCCTAAAACTAAATCCTAATGCAAAGACGAGATATGAGGAGAAAATAAAGGAAATCAAGGGACTGGATCCTTATGAGCATATGACTGGTCAGGAGACATCAACCTGTTGCCCAACTTCCAGCATCCATATACAACTACATGATATTAAATGTTAGTGCATAGACACACGAAGTTTTCAGTAACTTCAAGTCGAAAGTTTAAGCACCACACTCCTCGCTCTCTCATCTATCTGCATGCAGTCAGAATTCATGTCAAGATTGCAATCCTGGAGTGTGTGTGTGTGCCCGCGAGAGAGAGAGGCGCGGGCGCGATCTTTTTTTACAGTCTATGGATCGAACTGTGTGTGTGTGTTTGAGAGAGAGAGAGAGAGAGAGAGAGGATCGAACAGTGGAAACATAAAAACATACTCCGTCATTTTGTTCATAACATGACATAATTCAAACAGAACTGCAAAGTGTTTACTTATGTTTGTGTACACTCGCAATAAAACACAACATTGTGCTTTTGTCACACTCTAAACTCTGCTGCTATCCATGCCATTCGTCGCCTTTTTGTCACCTCTGAAACATGGCTTGTACTATTATTTTTACACGCTGGAAAACGATAAAAGGATTTTACGTTCTTAAGCTTTATGCCACTTCTATCGTGAGAACGACTACTGCAGTTTACAACACAGCAGTAGACGGAATCTTGTACACTGCGTTCTTCCCTCCATGCAATCAAGTCTGGCGCCTTCTGTTTGTGCCGCGGATCCCCAAAATGCTTTGCGTTCACCACTGGTAATACGTCACTGGTGACGTCACATTAGCAATCTCTATAAAGGAAAAAACGTTATCAATACTTGAAATCAGACAAAGATAGACATAAGCAGATTAACCAACCATGTATATTGATAACACAGCGGTCAAATCAGGAAAAATAACACTTATCCCAGAGTCCTTGATCAAATAGTCCATGTGTGATAAGCATTGTCCTGATGTGTGAATCCTTAGTCCTTGCGCCCCAGAAAGGAATCACAAATGTCCAGAAAAACGATAATAATCCTCCAAATGTGAGGCGCTGGCCAAAATACCACAAAAAAAAAAAAAAAAACCCAAGTCTTCTCTTTAGCCTCGATGGGCAACTAATCCATAAATGACTCCCCAGGAGAAGGCTACAAAACATATTGGTTCAAAAACATGCATTTTTTCTCCCCCACTGGCTTGGCCTTTTCTACCAAAGAAGGCCTTCCTCTCACAAGGTGCTCTCATATCAAAATAAAAGTCCCACATACAAAAGACAGAACTTCAACTAGGGCCTGAAACCACTTAAATCATACCTTTACTTATTTTTACAATATTTCATTCACCTTCACATTTGTAAAATAAAGTATTACTAAAGTAAGTTAGTGTATTTTTCTTAGCCCTAATATAGAAGTGTCACAGAGTGAGTGATTGTATTCAGAGGAGGGTGGCCATACGTCCGGATTTTGGCCGGACAGTCCGGATTTTAAGCCCCTGTCCGGCGTCCGGCGCAGCATCAAGCCGGACACTCATTTGTCCTCCTTTTTGAAGTTGCGGTGAATTGTTAAAAAAAAAAACTATAAAAATCCCGCATACTGAATCTAGAGCTGCGCATGCGAGACATAATATGTTAATTCAGCCAGCTCACGTACCTGTATTTACTTCTTGTTTTCGGTCGAAGTCCACAGTAGTCGACTGTCGAGTTCGCGCGCGCGCGATCATTGGTAACTAAGCAACAGTGGAGTTACTATCCATTTGAGTTGATATTCTCAGAACACCACACAGCACCGTCATCGGCTGACAGCTGACAGTCTGAGTCTCCACTGTTGCTTAGTGGAGAATATTGTGGACTTCGACCGAAAACAGGAAGTAAATACAGGTATGTGAGCTGGCTGAATTAACATCACTTTTATCTTTCAAAGATAAACGTGATGTTAATTCAGCCATACTGTAGTCAGATTCACCGTGTTCACTCAGAATACAATCACTCACACGGCTGTGCACTTGTAATGACAAGGATGTTAAGAGGCTAAAAGCATGTTTTAAACTTGCCCCATTTAAGTCAACAGGGAGCACATTTTAAAAAGAGGATAATCATGCAATAACTTCTGAGATTGTGGAGACGTACGTTTGATTGGATTCAATCGTTTATTTACAAAATAACAATTCAAAATGTATACATTAAAAGGCATTTTTACTTTCAAGATGAAAATATCATTTATTTGTAAAACTATAGTAGCATCTTTCAGTCGCTATAGCCCCCGTAAGCCACACACACACACACACACACACACACACACAATCTTCTCCGCATTTCTACTCTTCTCTAGCTTTCTTCCTATTCCAGTCGTCAAATAAAGCTGCATTGAGTATATAAAATATAGTTGACTGCTCTCGGCGTTCTGTTCGTTAAAGTCGCTTTGGATAAAAAAAATGGTCTGCAAAATGCATAATGTAAAAGTGAAAATCAGATTTAATTACACTAACTCTGCCCCAGATGCAATCAACTGCTTCTGTCTGTAAAGGTGTGAACCAATAGGGTCCATACAATTGGAACATCAAAGGGACTTTGTTTCTCAGGAAATGCCAAACCTGCATACGTCTTGTGTATTGAAGCTGTTTTGTGTATTGTGGGGTCTGCTTGAGGAGGTCCTAACAGAGTGCGGTACTTATTGTTTGTGACACATTTGTCTAAACCAAACAAACCTATGCTGAGAAATACTATAGGCAACTAGTGACGCCCCCTACAGGCCAAAAAAGTGCCATTCAGAAAACACTCCGATGTCATGACTGTAATTTGGCTATATATAAAGCAGGGATGGGCAACTTCGGTCCTGGAGGGCCACTGTCCTACAGAGTTTAGCTTCAACCCTAATCAAACACACCTGAACAAGCTAATAAAGGTCTTCAGGATTACTAGAAAGTTACAGGCAGATGATTTTTTTTTTTTTCAGGGTTGGAGCTAAACTCTGTATGACAGTGGCCCTCAAGGACTGATGTTGCCCATCCCTGATATAAAGGATGAGCAAAATTGTGAATATTTTGCACATAATTTAATCCATTCACTTTTGAAAGTCAATTATGCAAATATAAAATACACATAGGCTACATGTAGAAAATGGAAATCCTTTTAACAAACTAATATTCATCAAACATACAATACAAACTCTACAAGATTTTTGGACCAAATTAGGTCCTGACATTAGTAAATGTTGCAGGTGGGATGAACACATCCACAGAGGAAATCCGGCCACAGAGCGTACTTTTGGTTGAACGGTGCCCTTCTGAGGCATCTGGCCGCTTCCCTGTCACATCGGCAGAGGATTTTCGCACATCTGTCATTAAGCGCGTCTGCGTTGAAGACACATAAATGTAAATTGTCAGCTGTGTAAAATGAGTAGTTTGCATATAGAGTGAAGGAAACCATTTTGACCATAAATTAAAACCATCACTTTTATGGCTCTTAAACAATGTACTGTAAATCTCATGAGTGTTGCCTATTGCACATTATGGTGTTTACTGCAAGAACAAGATCTTAAAATATCCTGTGGTTTGGTTGTCTTTTTAGCCTGAAGTGTCCCGTCTGCTATAATACACACCCTGTATTACTACTATTTCCTCAAGCTGAAGGAAAATACCAAACAAAACATTTTTTTTCCCACCCAGTTTCCTCCTTAATGACTTCTGTTTCTCATTTAGATCCCATCTTATAATGTAAAAAGTGATTCTACACTGTAAAAAAAAAGAAAAGTTGCTGCCAAGTACAATCAACTTGGATGTTTAAGTCATTTCAACTTAAATTTCAATAAACTGACTTTAAAAATGAGTTGAATCTTGTAAAAGTTGAAAATCGCTTAACTTATTTGGTGAGTTAAAGCAATGTAAAAACATACGTTGTCATAACTTATTGATCATATCATTTTTACAGTGTAAAAGAATATAAATATGGTGTTTAAGATCTAAATAGCACATACCACAATCAGCCTGCTTGTCATCGCACGTCCACTGATACCGGTCCGTTTTTGTTTGACAGCCCGCGAATTCTGCATCCCCATAACAGCAGTCATGCTTGTGACAACACCTAGAAGAACAGATGAGATGACCTTTAATGAAACAACACAGACGACCAAGCCTGTCTGGTTTTGAATTGTTTCTTCATTATGTAACGTATAATTCAAGTAGACTTGCAGAAATACAACGTGACCTCACACACAGAGAGCAGCTGAGTATGTCGGCCAGACAAACTGCTGACTCTGTAAAACTATATTAAACAATACCGCTGTGGAATGTGGTGCAATAATATTAGCAGGTTTGTTTATTCTTTTTTATCCCGCTGTCTACTTCCGAAGAGCTCTTTCTCTGGGAGCAGCGAAATTGGTCTCTGCATCCTAAACTGAGGTTAAGGGAAACAGTTATTTTGTGTGTGGGAGTGCTGGGAGTATTCCTTTTTCCAGATGGAAAATGCCACAGAAATGGACACGCTGTGACCAAGATGCATGGAGTAAACAAAGAAAAAAAATAAAAATACATCTGAGCAAATCAAACCATCGCAGAGAAGTGCTTGCAATCACAGCTTATTTGTTGCTGGCATTACACAGAACCGCACTGATATTTGTAGGTTTCTTACCAGTCTGCTCTGTCTCTGGGCCACCCTTGACCCCCAATACCACAGTAACATCCGTACATCACATAGGATAAAGCTGATCGTCCCGTGCTGCACTTGATGACCCCAGCTAGTTCCAGCAGACCCCTTTTACTCCTTGGAGACCTCTGCGGCTGCAGGGAAGCCATACTGACTGAAAAGAGCAAAAGGGGGAATTTAGCCCATCAGGTATTCATTATAATTTAATTTTCTAGATCCCCACATCTTTAAATGTATTCATTTAGTAGACACTTGTATCCAATTACTTTACAACACTTTTAACATATGCTGTATCCTTTTAAAAATATATTGCCATATTCTCACATGTAATGCTATTTGTTATGATACCATATCCAAAATATTTTACATTGATAGTAATTTATTATAACCAAACTAAGTGGTAAAAGTTTAAATTCATACTTTATTGTCTAGACTTTCCCAAGGAAAGAATAGGGCCATTTTTCACCAATGCAGTGTCAGATTCCACCGATTAAGTGTTAGATTCCAGTTGTGTGGGATTTCTTAAGTGTCTTAAGTTATATGATCTGAATTTTTACTTTGTTTTGTCTACTCTGCATAAATAAATACATTTTAAACTTATTCATACTTTGTATCTTTAAAGTCGTCTTTTTTAAAGTCATCAAAAAAACTTTTATGCTATTTGAAAATACTAAAGATACTTTCATATTTTGAAAAAAATAGCTATTAAATGCATTTGCTCAGTCATTTTGAGAAGTATGTAGGCTATTATAAATTAATATAATATATAATTTTTCACTGATTTTAATAATAGCCTATATTAATAAAAAAAAATGTGGACACATCAATGTTTTTAGATTTGTGGAGAAAAAGTTATAGCTTTAAAAAATATCAGATTAGACCCTTGGGGTAAGATGAGCCACCAGAATTGGCACAGAAGGTGCCAAGTGGCATGTTGTTACTAGTGTTATTATTTTTTAATAAAACAAATTATTGTAATTAATGGGGTTATTATTCAGTATTTCCGTAAATTAGATGTACATTTCAGACATCTTTGCTTTCATTAAAACTTAGGTTAGTTGAGTGAAATCATCAATTTGCATTCATAGTGTTGCTATTATGACATATATTGAATTAAAATATGGAAATATATAAATGTATGTAAAAGCTATAGCGTATGAATATTTACATATTTGCCCAAATTTTTATTCAAGAAAAGAGATTAAAGATTAGCAGCTGCTAAGCGATAATATTACCTTTCAGATTAATCTCTTTGATTCTGCTTTGTCTGTCATTGGTTTTTAGATTATTCAGCTAAATTGTCAAAATTAAATTTTAAATAGAATAGTTGATTTAGTATTTTACATTAACAACACTTTAAATAAAATTTAGATAAGAATTATATAAAAAGTCATACATTCTGTAAAAGTTTGGCCAGTGGAGGCCTTTTAAATGGGGTAAAATGGCCTTTTTGAATAATTTTACATTTTGTTCTATGACAACTAAATAAACACATGTTTCTAAATGCATCATCATCATGCACATGCTAAACTTATTTCTAAATATGTATAGATTAAAAGTAAATGCACATTGTTTTTAAGTGGGCATCTCTCTCTCTCTCACACACACACACACACACACACACACACACACACACACACTACAGGTGTCCAGTGCCACCATAATTTCACTTATTTAATAGCTAAATGACTAAATGTAGATTATATAAGAAGAAAGCAGCATGAGAAGGAATGGTTAAATGAGCTGTGAGCAGCCTCACCTGTAAAGAGCAGGAATGTGTGATACAGCGCAGTCATTGTGCTCACAGTAGGCAATAGTCCCGTCTCTGTTCTTCAGTCTCGGATAAACAGACTTCCTCAGTGCTGGGCTTATTTTAGATGCTGAGTAATCTCAGGACATCACTCCTACTGTAATCCTCGCTCTCTCTCTCTCTCTCTCTCTCTCTCTCTCTCTCTCTCACTGCTGGAGGCTGATGTTTCCTCAGGGTTAAAATTAAGTCGAAAGTTAAAGTCTGAGACTGTTGGATAATGTGCCCCCTCTGTCTGATGACTGGTTGGGTGTTCAGCACAGTCGGGACCGCCCTATGATGGCTGGTTGGCTTTTCCATACAAACAGCTTGAGCTGGATGAGCTGCCAACTGGAATCATGATCGAACACGCCAGCAGCAGCACAAGGCAATATTTACCTTCTCCATCTGTAAGCAAACTATTCATAAACTGATTCAGGCCACAAGTCTGGATAAATGAAACAATTTTAAAAAATCTGACCTCTTTAACTTCAACTCAATTTTAACTCTTTAACTCAGCTTAATTTTGCACATTGTGAACTTTAGTAGTACGGCTATAGGCAATTGAATAATCTGATTGGTCAGTGGTAACAATATATTAGGGTGAATGCAGGTAATGGGCCACTTTTTGTTAAACATGTAATTTAGATACCTGTTTTTTCTTTTCTTTAGTACTTTATTTTTACTTTAATATAAAAGTAGATCTATCAGCTATAATATTTCAATTTGAATACAGTTGATATAATGTGTTATTTGCAAAGGTATAAACATTTTGAGATCATGCACTCCAGACAAATTTATTTTCAGGTAAAGTGGGCCATCCCTGATTCATACAAAATTATCCTGTATCTTAATTAAAAACGCATGATTCATCAAAAAACATATTCCACAAAATATTTAACAAACCCAAAAGCATATAGCCTAGATGAGTGAAATTCAACAATTCACTCAATGCATGTGAAAAATTCAAAGCAACATGTCGTGTTGACATTAAATTGAATGAAATCTGAATATCAGAATATTCAGAAATCAGACTATGGATGAAAATTAACTCTCAACACAAATGGGACTACAACACATGTATCAACATAGGCTAACAAAATTTCAATTAGGGGAACGTTTAAAATGGTAACCATATTGTAAACATTTTTTTAAAAAATCTGTCAGTTTTCTCTAAACACTTTAAATTAACTTCAATTGTTTCCATATTTTAAAGTGTCATATTCTGCCTCAACATTTTGCTCCTCTCATCCTTTCTTCACTCCACAGATTGAACATAAGTCCTCGTTTTATTTTCTCGCTCTTTCTTTCCTTTCTTGAATTTCTTGAATGGGGAAAACTAACACATTTTTAAACATTTTATTATTTGCATTTGATTCTGTGTTAACTGTAGTAACAAACAAACCAGGAACTGTAACAAAAATAATTCACCCTGACTGCAGACTATGTCCAACATTATGTTCTGTCTTATCAGTCATCATGCCCTCTTTCATCTCACAAAATAATTTAAATCAGATTAAATAATTCAAATTTATATTCCATGTCCGTGACCGTGCATTTATTTATTTTTAAGTAGCCAAATAAATTAGCGCTTATTATAGGGCAGGCAATTGAATGGGCCTACCTTTATTTATTAGCTTGTTTACTTTCTTTCTTTTTAAACATTATCCCTATTTCCTACTTACATTTCCTTACGTAGCTAGTCTTTATTAGCCTACTTCGTGCATCACATTTTAAAATAATGAGAACGTTTTGTCTGTGTTATCGTCACGTGCAAAGAAGACAGACAACTTTGTTTTCAACAAGGAAGAAGCCTAAGTTATTTCCTGTAAATGTGGTCCAGTAAATAACATAGTTACTTAATAACAGATTCAATTAATGTTTAAAATAAAAATAAAAATTCTAGTTAGCATTTCATCTGAAGAACGATGTTTGAAAATGAACGCAGGTGGAGAATGGAGATCAAGCACACCGGCTGGTTTCGAGTGTGTCCGACAGAGGGTGCTGTAACCATCTTCAACTACTTACCGAAAAAGTGAACAAGACGTCACGAAGATCACGTTGCCCAAAGAAGAGGCAGGGTTGACGAACACATGAAAACATTAGCGATTGTATGGAACAGACTCTTTCCTGCTGGTCATTTGTCTACTTAAGGTGAGTGTTGTTAAAGTAGTAATAAATAGGTTTGTTCGCCTACATACATACGCTTGGGCGGCCGCTGTTCAGCCGAGTTAGTGGGCAGAGGTGCGCGGTGAAATGCTATCATGCTAGTTTACCTAGCGACTCTTCACACAAGAGTTTGAGCGACCAACCGTTTGGCTAGCACACAAGATCTACGTGTGCCTGACTTTACGGTAAAAACAGACCAGAGCTTCGGTGGCAGTTTTACAGCAAAAATACCCATTGGAATTTTCAGGTTGTGAAAAAATTCGGACATAAAATGAATGGCTGTGTTTCAGTACCGAGTGGGCTGCCTATCTAGACTTTAACGTTACATTTGGACGTTGAAGGCGCGTTCGGAGAAACCGTGGTGAAGTTAGGCGGCTCACTTGGCTTTGAGACACAGCCAGCGTTTCTTTATTGCGAGAGCTTCGTAATGAGACTTTTTATGACCTATGAGAAGTTTCAATGTGGTTAAATCAACCAATATCAGACGCCACTTTTCTGTGAATCCCCATTGTCTTCCGCCAAGTGGGTTAAGATTAAAGAAGTAGTCTGTTATGTTTTATACGGAATTCCTTGCTGGTTTTTCTTGAGTAACGTTAGGGTGTTTTGAATGAATTGGTTTGCAAAACCGGACGGAACCGAGTCAACAATCGCCACATTTGTGAATTTAATTATATTCGTGGGTCATTGGCCGAGAACATTTCAGTAATAGGCTAAGTTAACTCTGATGTGTTATTAATTTTAGCATTGTTAGTATTATAAATACATTATAATTAGTTCTAAACGATTTTTATGGGCTAAATTATTGCTGCTAGAAAGTTAATTGTCGAAGAAAAATGCATTAGAAAAATAGTTTACCCAGAAATGAATATTATACCCTAGTTTACCCACCCTCAAGCCATCCTAGGTGTTTGTGATTTTCTCGCTGAACCGTTAGGCTATATTACATAATATTCGGTCTCTTTCCAGCTTTGTAATGGTCTAAACAACTACTCCCAGCTTTGAGTAGTGTTTAAATACTGAGTATTTGAAGCTTCAAAAAGTGTATCCATCCATCATAAAAGGAATTCATACGGATCCAGTTGTTTAATAAATGCCTTCTAAAGCAAAGCGATGGGTTTTAATAAAAAAAAAAAGAAATCCATATTTAAAACTTTATATACTATAATCACTGGCTTCCGGCAACGGCTGTATGCACGTTCATGAGAGTTGAGTTCCAGCGATGGGGTGCCCGCCATAGACTGTAAAAAATATGGACAAAGCGACTGTGACGTCACCCATAGACTTTCTGAAGAATGGTTTTGAGGCCGTTTATGGGAGGTATGCATAGATATACGCTAGATGTCACCTTGGCTACGGCAGTTCATTGGAACGAATGAGTCAATAGAGCCGCCATCTTGGAACAGGGGAGCCCCTCCACTTTAATTCATCAGCGTCAATGTAGACAAAGGTCTAACAGAAATAAAATCACCATAAATCGTCATGAATGCGATTTTCTAGTTTTTTTTGGTTCGTTCCAACGGTCAGACGGTTATAACTGATTCCAGAGAAAATATATGGGGGGTCTGCCATCATCCATGAATTCGAAGTACAGGCAGAGATAGCAGCGTTACCTAGCTACTTCCTATAAGAAGACCCCTGTTCCAAGATGGCGGCGGTTTTGGCGCATTCTTAGAACCCCAAGGCGATATCTAGTGTATATATCTATGGGGGGTATGGGCGGTGCCATCTTGGGAAATCCATGTATGATGTGTTATGTCAGATCATGGCCAAGATGTCAAATTTCAGGAATTCCACTCGGCGCGGCCCGTTATCAGCTGTCAAAGTTAACCACGTCCTTATTTGTCATACATTTTATATCTAAATACGATCTAAACTAACGAGTTAGAAAAAAAATCACACCCCTCACAATTGTCAGGCACTCGGAACCTATCGAAAAATACAATAAAAGTCCATGGGACCAACCTGTAAAAACATGAATTTATGCTGTGAAAACTGACATTTTAACATGGGGGGTCAATGGATATTTGGTCACTTTTGGGACCTGGCCCTAGCGGATTTTAGATGTATTGCAGTTTTTGGCACTTCCGGGTAGGCTTCATCTTTCAGATTAGAATGTTGCCGCTTGGTGCCGGTAGACGTAGCGTAAGCTTAGGTGAAAATTGACAATCGCTAGAGCTAAACAAAATGCTGGCCACAAATTCAAAGTCAAATCAAGATGTTTTAAAGAAAAATGTTGGAGGATTTTGATATAAGAGGTGCTACGTCATATGTCGGGTCAGAGGCAGGTCACCCTTCCGCCGGGACTCGACTCGTGAATGCGTGTACGGCCATTCTCTGAAGCCAGTGATAAATTATGTGATGATTTTCATATTTGTACAATAATATAATGGGTGAGACTAGTGGCTCTTAACAGAGCAGAACGTAAATGCTTTTTCAGTACTGTACTGTTGCACTAGAATACACTCACCGGCCACTTTATTAGGTACCCCATGCTAGTAACGGGTTGGACCCCCTTTTGCCTTCAGAACTGCCTCAATTCTTCGTGGCATAGATTCAACAAGGTGCTGGAAGCATTCCTCAGGGAGTTTGGTCCATATTGACATGATGGCATCACACAGTTGCCGCAGATTTGTCGGCTGCACATCCATGATGCGAATCTCCCGTTCCACCACATCCCAAAGATGCTCTATTGGATTGAGATCTGGTGACTGTGGAGGCCATTTGAGTACAGCGAACTCATTGTCATGTTCAAGAAACCAGTCTGAGATGATTCCAGCTTTATGACATGGCGCATTATCCTGCTGAAAGTAGCCATCAGAAGTTGGGTACATTGTGGTCATAAAGGGATGGACATGGTCAGCAACAATACTCAGGTAGGCTGTGGCGTTGCAACGATGCTCAATTGGTACCAAGGGGCCCAAAGAGTGCCAAGAAAATATTCCCCACACCATGACACCACCACCACCAGCCTGAACCGTTGATACAAGGCAGGATGGATCCATGCTTTCATGTTGTAGACGCCAAATTCTGACCCTACCATCCGAATGTCGCAGCAGAAATCGAGACTCATCAGACCAGGCAACGTTTTTCCGAGCTTGTGCAAATTGTAGCCTCAGTTTCCTGTTCTTAGCTGAAAGGAGTGGCACCCGGTGTGGTCTTCTGCTGCTGTAGCCCATCTGCCTCAAAGTTCGACGTACTGTGCGTTCAGAGATGCTCTTCTGCCCACCTTGGTTGTAACGGGTGGTTATTTGAGTCACTGTTGCCCTTCTATCAGCTCGAACCAGTCTGGCCATTCTCCTCTGACCTCTGGCATCAACAAGGCATTTCCGCCCACAGAACTGCCGCTCACTGGATGTTTTTTCTTTTTCGGACCATTCTCTGTAAACCCTAGAGATGGTTGTGCGTGAAAATCCCAGTAGATTAGCAGTTTCTGAAATACTCAGACCAGCCCTTCTGGCACCAACAATCATGCCACGTTCAAAGTCACTCAAATCACCTTTCTTCCCCATACTGATGCTCGGTTTGAACTGCAGGAGATTGTCTTGACCATGTCTACATGCCTAAATGCACTGAGTTGCCGCCATGTGATTGGCTGCTTAGAAATTAAGTGTTAAGGAGCAGTTGGACAGGTGTACCTAATAAAGTGGCCGGTGAGTGTATATTTCAATGCATGATTCTAAGAAAAATCTGCCTTAAATCAATGTATCTGTGTAATCTCTGTATAAAACCGTAGGTGTTGACCATAGTCAAGTCCTACATGCGTACGGGAAGATGTCGGCCACATGCCAGGACCGAAGCAGCCGGTGGCAGGACATTCAGAAAGGCCTACAATTCATTCAGTAAGTGTTCTGTTTTTAACTATTAGTCCAAACCTGTGAATGTCAGAGAGCTTTGATCATGAATAAAAAGACAGTTTTTGTTATGGAGGAAAAGCGAGATAAATAGTTTGCGAAAGACTACATCCACTGAATGTTTATTTCTGTCTTATGAAAAGACTTTGGTTGCAGTTCAAACAATTTGTGGAATGCAAATTACCACACAGCTTTATGACACCTAACCCACACTGATTCATAATGACATGTTTTTATTTTCTCAGCAAATCTATCATTGCTCATGTTCCTTGCACCTGTGTTTTCATAGTCTGTTTTCTTTATCTTCTGCTTAATTGTAGATCTACCCTGCCTTTCCCTGGTTCTCAGGAGCAGTATGAGGTATGTGTGTCTCGTTCACAGCCAATCCTGCACTGATTGCAGTTGTGCATTAGATGTTTATTTTAAGCATCGATTCATTCCTTTAGGTATTCATTCAGAGTTTGGTGAGGAATCTGTTTGGCGAGGCAAATGATGTGTTCCTTGAAGGCGAATGGGCACGATCTGTTGAACTATACACTGAGGCCTTAAACATAGCAGAGTATGCAGATTCAGAGGACATCCTCATCCCTCAAGAGATAAAGGAGAAGCTTCATGCGAACCGTGCTGCGTCCTACTTGAACATTGTAAGATTATGCGTTCGCTTGCATGTATACCGATATACAACTTTAATTAGCAAGGATGCATTAAATTGTTTGATAGTGACCGCAGTCATTTATTAAGTTACTAAAGATTTGTGTCTCATATAAAATCTGCTCTATTGAACTTTCTAGTCATGAAAGGATCATGGAAAGAAGTATCACTGTTTCCACAAAAAAACGGATACGATTGCAGGGTGTTTGATTCGAGATCGCAATCTTTTAACGATGAATCATGCAGCTCTATTTCATTAGTGTATACTAGTAAAATATTTTGAATGGTAGAATACAAACCATGTATTATTTCCATTAGTGTTTGACAATTGCTTATACAAAGTTAATTGTCCCAGTTATTTTTATTTTTTACCGACTAATGTGTTTGTGGCTATTGATGCAGGGACTGCACGATCAAGCCCTAGAGGATTCTGAAAAAGCTCTTCAACTCAATGAAAGCAACTACAAAGCACTTTACCGGAAAGCTCGATGTCTGAAAGAAATGGGAAGACATAAAGAGGCTTACGAGGCGGTTGCTAAATGCTCCATGGCAGTGCCTCAGGTCAGAGCACTTTACATTGAGGTTTTAATCAAGTAGTTTTTGTATTACTTGGTTCCTCATGTTTCATTTGCTTTACAGGACACTCGTGTGATTGAAATGACCCAAGAGCTTGCCAAAATGTTGGGCTTGAAAATCCGTAAAGCTTATGTGAGACTCAAGGTAAAATATATATTTTTCCGAATTAGGGGGAAAATAATGTAATTGTTTAGAATTATGGTGAAAAAAATGAAAGCTCATAATCTGTAGATGTTTGTCCCTGACCAGTCTTTTTTTCTTTCTTTTGTTTTGAAATCAGCCTGCCTTAAATGTTTTGCCAGGTGCAAGTCTATCTGGTGCGGTTAATGATAAGGTAAGATGGTGTGTGTGTGTGTGTGTGTGTTTTTAAAATGATAAATTTCAGCAACCCTACTGAGCTGCTTTGTTTCCTAACAGCATTCTCAAAGCTCTTCCTCTGTGGAGGATATTGAAATGGGTAAGTCAGTGTATGTCATATACTGCCATACAAAGTTTGGGGTCAGTGAGATTTAAGAAGTTAATACTTTTATTCAGCAAGGATGCATTAAATTGATCAAAAGTGACTAGGGTTGTCAATCTTCCTCTATAATACTATTTGAATTCCATTCCTTATTTTATTTAATATTCGAATATTAAATGCTCAAATTCATCCTATTATTAATATTTACGACATTACACTGGCTTATGAATGGCCAATGCCACTATAGCATGTTCTTGTTGTTGCACGTTCTGTCCACTAGAGGGACATCTAATAAACATTTATTCGTGCTAAATATGGCTGAAGCGCTTCCGATAGTTTTTGGCTACCGGTAATACCTCTGTGAAAACACCACCAACAATTCTGAAACTTATATTGTTCTTTTCAGTTTGACTATACGGTTCAAACGAGCTCTGTGCTCGCCGAATTCGGTGAGATGTGCGTTTTTCGCTTTACGGGCGCTTTGGGGGGCGCTTTTACGTCGTTAAACATTACCATTTTTGACAGTATTGTTATGATGATACAGCGTGGGTAACGTGCACACTTGTGTTATGATTCAAAAACTTTATTGTTCATCAGACGAAACAAAAGCATTTCATTTTCACATGCGTGTAAGCTAAGGCGACGAGAAAGGCAAGATTGCATATAAAAAAGGTAAAAAAAATATACACAAAAAAAAGCAACATTTGAATAGTATTGATTTTATTTTTATTTTTTTTAATATTCAAATTATATTCGAATTCCGGAATTCGTTCCAACATGCCTAAAAGTGACAGACTTTATAGTGTAACAAAAACGGTTTCAAATAAATGCTGCTCTTTTGAACTTTCTATTCATCAAAGAATCCTGATTTTTGTGGAAACATACAAAAAAAGTGCCATCACAGGAATAAAATGCATTTTAAGGTATATTAAAAACATTTATTTTAATTTGTAGTGATATTCTTCAAAAAATATCACTGTTGCATATTTGATCAAATAAATGCAGCCTTGGTGAGCAAAAGAGACATCTTACAAAACATCTTACAAACACCAAACGGAAGTGTATATCTGTATTTCTGAATCAGTTGCAGTCAGCTCGTCACTGTCTACTTGTCTCCATAGAAGTGGGCCAGTCTATGCAGGGTATGGATGGCCCAGTACCCGTCAGCATGCCAGTGTGTTCTACTGTAAATGAGAAGGAAGAAGTCGAGTCTAAGCCTCTCGTCGGTGTCATCTCACCACCGCTGGTCCCAGTTGAGACCCATCACCCAGAGCCTGTTCCCATGCCATTACATATGCCTCTGGTTAATGGAACCAGGCCCAATGACTCTTATGTATTATCAGACACCCGCTTGGACTATGATACAGATATTATTGGGGATGATCTGGATGAGCTGTTGGACAGAGCAAGTCCTTCTAATTCTTTGGTAAGATAGAGTAATGCATTTTTGCTCAACACAAGTTTTGAGTGCATGTGAGAAGTCATGCTGATGTTTGCCCCTTTCTCCCCACCCAGGATATTCCTACAGTGGACGGACCTATTCCTTTACCGACCAGTATTTCCGTCAGTAGTTCATTACGGAGTCCTTTACTCATGCCTTCTCATCTGAGCCATCCGTTTTTGAGTATGACTCCACAGTGCACAATAAATTTGCCCGCACCGTACCACAAGCCAATTTCATCGTATTCTCTTGGTCTGGATACGTTTTCCTCAGCGCTGGATTCATTGGATAGTTTGTCGATTTCAGATTCTCAGACAGGTGTGTTGCTCTGCTTTCTCAATTTTAAAAAGGGGTCAAATATCACAGTTTTACCTAACCTGCAAATGCTGAGTGAATTAAGATAATTTCTTACCATCAAATAAACTGTAAACTGTCATTATAGAGTGCTGCAGGAATGAGTCCTAAAACCCACGAATGAGTTAGCATTTTTGCACTTCCAGTTCCATTGTCCTAAAGAAAAGGAGTTTTGGCTAAATGCATGAAATAAGGTCTTTTGAACGTACTGTAAGCTCAAAATATTGCCATGGCTTTTTCTACAACATAAAAGTACATTAGCAATACCTCACTCTAGATTTTACTAAGCTTTTGTGTCTTGAAAGAGGCGGTTGCTAACAAGTGTCTAAATGGGTCTACAGGGATTGTCGCCTTGTCGGACAGAAAACATCACACAGAGCAGGTCAACTCATCTAGTCACTAGTCCGCGTTTACAGCCTCGTTCGGATTATAATCATGCTCAAACAATTCTAACTTAAACTTCCAAATTAATTATTTGAGATTGAAAGAGTTGTTGGAAGCTCAATAGGCTTTATGCCCAGCTGCACTACTTCCTGAACTTCAGCCAGCTCCTTGTTTCCTGTCTGCCATTATTGGACAAATTGATTAATTCAGGTGTGTCTGATTATTGTTGCCATGACTACTGAGGTCAGGCACACCTGAATTAATCAATTTGTCCAATAATGGCAGACAGGAAACAAGGAGCTGGCTGAAGTTCAGGAAGTAGTGCAGCTGGGCATAAAGCCAATTGTGCTACCGTGGTGTAACCTAGTTAGTTTATAGTTTTTTACTTTAAAGGTACAATATGAAAGTCTCTAACCTCTTACAATAACAAAGGTGTAGGTTTATGACGCAGTGACGAGCTGAATGATGGTACTTGCTGTCAAGCTGATGGATCTAATAATGTTTATGGATGAGTGAAAACATTCATGTTTTTTAACATTACAGTGGTATGAAGCAGGTCGCGATTGTTAATAAGAGATTAATAACACGCGAGTCGCGCGGATATAAAGGAATGAGGACGTTTCATTTTACCTAATACACGCAAGTGCTGAATTACTACTCAAAGGTCAGTTTATTTGATGAATTAAACTTGTGAGGGAACGCAGCGCTGTTCCACTTGGTCTAACGTTAACTGTTACACTAAACTAAACAGCATTATGATGTTATTCTATGTGTTAGTTCTTTTCTAAATGAAACTAGCAGTAAAGTTAATCTAGATCAACATTAGAATAACATACTGATCATATTCTAACATTTCATCATGTTGAGCTATATAACATTGATTTGTTTTATGCAGATTTGCTCACCTGTCTAATAAATTATGTGCAAGAGTGGTGTCGCTGTCAAGTCGTGACTCGTGAAGCTCTGTCAAGTCCAAGTTAGTCGCGGACGTGGAGCTCTCGGCATTTCGAAAGATGTTGATCTTCGTTTTAGTCCTCTTTTTGTCTCAAAGTCTGCTTGCCATGGTCCATAATGTTTGACCAAAACAACAACAGCGTGAGCCTCCTGCTAGGCATAACACAGTTGTCCACGTCTGTCGCCGTGGTTACTATGGCAGTACGAGCGGAAACCATAGACGGAAACCGAGGGTAACGCAGATATGACGCCATTGACTGGCTACTCCCAGCTCACCCCTGCTCACACGCCCTGTTTCCTTGGTTAAAATTCTCAATTCTCGATTTAAAAAATTGTTGGAAACATTTGGAATATTGTAAGTTATCAACTTAACAAAATATATAACACTGGCCTTGTGATTTGGGGATATTTTAATGCAAAAATGTTGCATATTGTACCTTTAAATTATTGTATTTAGATTTCAAATTTGTAAAAGTGAGAAGAACAAGAACAAATGTGCAAGAATCAAGCTTTTGTTGGTCAGTTTATTATCTGTAATCCAAAAGCCAGTGGAAAAATCCAATTGACGGTCACTTGATGTTCACGTACGGATTGGCCTATAAAAATACCTCATCACTGCAGCACTCCATGACAGTAGCTTAGCACATTTTCTGGTTTATTTGTGATGAACTGCGGGTCATTGTCACTCACTGAAACTTTAATAACGCAATATTGCAGATTCTAGTAAAGTGCTTTATTTAATCATTAAAGCCCATAGTTAACTCCTATTTGGTGTCCTGACAAGTGTTAATTTTGGACCCTGCTGTCAGTGTCTGCTGAAACTATTATTTCTTTGTTTTTACTTATAATTTCTGATTTTCTTTTTTTAATCCTTATGGACCAGATAAAGTCTTTAGCCAGCATCATTTTATGTCGGTAAGAGTTAATTTACTTCAATATTTTCCTGAATATTCAGCTCTTTGATTCTCTTTGGTTAATCTTCATTATTTGCTCTTTCAGCTGGGCAATAGCGACATGATAGTGCCAACTATTCCACCCATTGGAATGGGTTTCAGTACACCCAATGGGACATTCGCGCAGGATTATCCACCGCAGTGTGACCTTGCCAAGAACCCACTTGCTGATACACATGATTTTAAACAGGCCTGTTCATCATGCTACATTAAAAACGGTAAGCGTCAGTCATGCAGGAAGTGTTGCTAGGCAGCATTTGCAGTGCTCGACCTTTTAAATATGCAAACAGTGACGTTTTGCATAAGGTTTTTTATGACTGTATTCACAGGACCTGGAGTGCTGGATTTTGCTTACCATCCAGAGGACCACAAATGCAAAAAAGATTTGCTTTTGGGTAGAACTAAACATGCAGAACTTCCAACGTGGAAGCTTATTCGCCCGAGACCCACTAAAAACCAGTACATGGGGCCTTATTATATTTGCAAAGGTGCTTGCATTGTTCTTCTTTGTTGCCTTATTTTGCCGTTTTGCAGATTATTATTTTTACTAACAATCCTCAAATTGTTCTTTATAGATGTGGCGATAGGTCAAGAATGCCGGTATCTTGGCCACTGTACCTTTGCTTATTGCCAAGAAGAAATTGATGTGTGGACGCTAGAACGCAAAGGCTTCATCTGCAGGGATAATCTATGTGATCCTTACGGATATAGACCTAAGATCATTGTGACAGTGCCAAAAATCCTACAGGAGCATCATGGGATATTTATGTTCCTCTGTGAGGTAAAGTGTGCCATAGTTTGAACGGCTTGCTCGTTGTAGATGTAATTACTGACTAATCCATGATACACCTGAAAGTAAGCTGACTAAAATTAAGTTTTTTTTTATTTTTATGTTTGAGTACGGCCGTTCTTGTTGGAGAGATTTTTTTTTTTTCAGCAGCTGACTGTCTGTCTTTTAACACACCCTCTCATTTCATCATTGAACTGGAATGACCGGTTTTCAAAAGAATGGATTTTCGGTTTCAGTGTTTGTTTTCCATCATTGCTGAAATTTGCATTTGGTTTAAACTTTGAAGGAGCTGTAAAAATAACATGTGTGACTTGTGGTCTGTAGGTGTGCTTTGATCACAAACCCAGAATAATCAGCAAAACCAATAAGGACAACCCCGGTCTATGCTCTCACCCAGTGACAAAGCATGCGTTTGAGGAAAAGAAGTAAGCATCTCTTCTTGTGAAGACATGTACAGACACTAAATGTGCAGATTCATGCTTTGCAGTGAATGCAGTTGGTCTGAAAATAATGAATGCATCTGATCAGGGATGGGTGATATATTCAGTGTTTATGTATTTAAAAAAAAATGTTTTGATGAAAATGAACCAACATTCTGTAACTTTTAATTGTCCATTAAGCTTCCTGAACTTTGTCCGTAGGTCAGCTTCACACCCACCCCATGACACAGATTTAATTGTCTATGATTTAAACATCAATAGACTTAGAAAGTTTAATTCATTTTTTTCAAACCTTCTCAGTGAATCAGCATGAACCACAGATTCATCAACTCTGAAAACCTAGTGTTTCGCATGCTTTAAAATGTTTTAGTAAAACAATTTTTATTATGGTTTTAATTGTATGTGTATATATGTATGTATATATATATATATATATATATATATATATATATATATAATATATATATATATAGAGATAATAGCAACTGTTAAAATCACTATTCTAGTATAAATAATAAATACTTGTATAATATACTACATATTAATATAATATTTCTTTTTAATTGTTTATTACACAATTTTAAACAATAGTTTTAGTGGTCATTATACAAAGACATTTTACCCAAGGATGCTCAGTTGACCAATCAAACCGAAATGTTCCAGAGAGCCAGGAAGTGATGCCTGTATTGTTGAAGTCTATATTGCCTGGCCCTTGGTGGGATCTTCTATAACTTGTATAGAATTTTGACACTAATAACACACTTTTTATTTTTTTAGGTGCCTTGTACACTATTTAAGGGACAAAACCATCAGGTACTCCAAAGTTCGTCCATACTTCCCTCATTACCAGATGGATCTGTGTAGGCATGAGGTGCGATACGGCTGCCAGCGTGAGGACTCCTGCTTTTACGCGCACAGCCTCATCGAGCTCAAAGTATGGATGATGCAGAGTGAACAAGGTGAGCAGCTACTTAAGTCACATGAATTATCAGACATTGAGGTTGATGGGGAAACGCTAACTGTTGTATTGTTTTGATCTGTTTCAGGTATCTCACCCGAAGGTATTGTTCAGGAGTCACAGAGATATTGGAATATGGATGCTGCTGTTCAAGCCCAGGTATTATTTAAACATGTGTACTAATAGAACGTATATACCCATGTTTCTGCTAGAGATTTCTTATATATTGTGCTTGTGGCAATTCCTTAGGAGCTCCCACCAGCCCTGCGCAGATTTGGGCCAGTTAACCTGAAGATGCAGTTTGTATGTGCTCAGTGTTGGAGGAACGGCCAAGTCAGTGAGCCGGACAAAAACAAGAAGTACTGCAGTGCCAAGGCCAGGCATCTGTGAGTCCTGCTCATACTTTCATCCAAAAATGGAAATTCTGTCGTCATTCACTTGAATTTTGTATCAAACCCACTCAACTTTCTTGTGAAACATAAAAGGAGAAATGTTTAATGTACTGCTCTTTTCCCTATAATGAAAGTGAACAAAAGAACGTGAATCACCATACACTTTCATTTCATGTGAAAAAATAGCTTGTACATTCTTTGACACATTTTCTGTTTCAAATCCCTTAATTTGCACAAAAAAATGTACTCTCGCTTGAGGTGGTTTTTGACTTGTGCGATAAAGAGTTAATGCTAATAATGGGAGATGTTTAACGTATTTACGCCTTGATTGTAGTGTTGAGTTTCAACCAATCACAACACACTGGTCCAGCTGACCAATCAGAGCACATTGTGTTTTTCGGAAGGAGGGGCTTAATAGAGACGGGAACTAAACGGGCCTGCGTTTCCCAAAAGCATTGTAAGCCTAAGTACATTGTAGAACCATTGCCACCAATGGTCTCTACGATCAACTTGGCTCACAAAGCTTTTGAGAAACGGAGTCCAAAACATTTGGCCATTCTAGTAAAGCCCAAAAACAAAATCAAGACTGAAAAATGGCAGAATATTAAAGGGGGCCTATTATGCCCATGTCTGATAACTCATGACTTGTCACTTTCTGTTAACTAGTTGGTCTAAAGAGAGACGAGTGGTTCTGGTTAGTTCTGTTGAACGGAAAAAGTGGACCACAGTTCGACCTCTCCCAACAAAAAAACCTGTTCCTGCTCAGTTTGAAGTAAGTGTTATATATTTTTTTCCCATGTGAACATGTCCATTTTTCTTCATTATGAACAGAAATGGATGGTTCATAAATTGTCACTGTCTCCTGAATAATTGTTATTCATGAATGTTTTTAGATTTGCTTGCATGTGGCAGCAGGCAAAAAGTGCCAGTACATTGGAAACTGCACATTTGCTCACAGCACTGAAGAAAGAGATCTATGGACCTTCATGAAAGAAAACAATAGTAAGTTCATTATGCGTTTGAGTGCTAAAGTTGCATGACTTGCATTTAGGAACACATTTATATAGGAATTAGTTTTGTTTCAGTTTAGCCTCATTGGTCATTATTTCCAGTTGATGAAAACCAATACATAGTGAGTGGTAGTGTTACCTGTACTAGAAAGATGATTGCGAAACCCTGCTATTAAAAATGGTACGATTCCACATTTTATTAGTAACAAGGCAATCGACAAAGCAAGATTTTGTTTTTTGATTAGTGTCTAAAAAATGTCTTGGGCTATATTTATATCATATGAAATAGTTACACATCATAGAAAGATAAAAGCATATATATTTTTTTTGGTCCATTGTACTTTGAATTCGCGGTCTGCATCATTGTCTTCTGTGTACCAGAATAATTAATCGTGTCATTGCGTTCGTGATCAGACGCACGGCTGTATCGGTGTCCTTATTTGCACATACACATTTCATCATGTCATCTTCAAATGAAATGTATGTACATACAGTGCTGGTTCATGTTTAGAGCACTAGAGTACCTTATGATCCGCGTTGCGAGCGTTGTTAAACTCATTTGCGGGGTATTGTCTTATATTATAATAAATAATATAAGTTTGTCTTGTACTAAATATTGTCTTAATTTCCACGTGTTGTAGTCAAACTCCAACTCTGACAGCATTGTGTTGGAAAATTAAACAACACTTTTGTGTTACTGTGCTGATGAAACATACACTTAAGGCACATGTGTACCGAAAGCAACACTGAACATGCAGAGGTGAAGGAACAACGTTGAAATGGTCTTTCGTGACGTTTGAATTCTCAACTGTGATGCGTTTTCATGCATACTATGACGCAGTGGTAGGCTTGAATGAGGTCTTTCCCATGAATAAGTGCATGAAAAAAAAAAAACGAATGTAGAACCCTTCTTTCCAGCCCCGGCAGCCAATCACAATAGATTTGCATCTCAGAGGCACGCTACAATAATTGCTATTGAAAAACACAAAAATAACCAATTTTCACGTGTTTTCAGTGATGTGCAGCCTGTACATATGTTCACGTCTCAAAAATGTGTTTGGGGGTTTCATGACCCTTTAAAGTGACAGCAGACTATCAAACTTGCTGACTGTTTGAATAATGTTAAACAAACAACAAAAGAAATCTGAAAATCACCCACTGCTTGACTGAATAACTTAAATATATTTAACTTTTAATATATTTATTAAGAATCAGTGTATTCATTTATAGTGTGAAGTGCTTTTCTTTTGTCACATTTAATTTAATTTCTTCCTTGATTTTATATAGACCGTAGCCTACCTGAAAAATTTCATTTGTATCTTTCTAATGTATTTGTTCTTATTGTTTGTTATTTGCATCTTTGCTTAATTTTAATAGCGAAGATAAAATAAAATTATACTATATTGTGATTTATAAAACTTGATTTAAAAAATATATAATATATTACTTGTGAAATGAAATAAATTACTTGTAAAATCATGAAAAAAGATTTGTCATATCACCCAACCCTATCCCAACCCAACCTGTTCAGAACTGTCAAAGGTTAGCAAATGTGATTGATGACATGAGAATGTGATAATTGCAAACATCTCTGTAAGGAGATGTGTTCACACTGTGGCATGTAATTCTTTTTAAATAAAGGAGAGGGAATGGTCAAAAAGCAGGGCAGGAACATGCTGTTCAAGTGAGTTATTAATGTTTTAAGAATTTTAAGTTCTGTTATTGTTACTTTTAGTGTTTTTTTTGCTGTTGTATTGATTCAGTATTGCTATCGAGATATTTTAGACAGGTATACTAAGTCATAATGTTGGCCACACAAGTGAGTGGTTTTATGTACTATTTGGGTAACTTTATTTTACTGTGTCCGTGATACAGAGTAATTACTTACTTAATTAATTACTTAGTAGTAGACGTTGTAATAACATATAACAATGTAATTAACATGTAACTAAGTTATGGAACAGCCTGTACTTACAGATTGTAATTATGCACATGTAATAGGCAGCTACTGTTACACATGTAACAAGCAGAGTTGGATAAGGTTTATAGATAAACATGAAATACACTTAAGTACATTTTTTTTATTAAGTACTTTATTTTACGTAGTTTATCCCTGTGTAATATTATGTAATTGCAATGTAATTAGGAAGCTACTGCATGTATTTAAGCTGTGAATTAGTGGGCTAATTAAGATGGATAAGTATGTAGATACACATGAAGTGCACTTAAGTACAATCTTGATACACTTTATTTTGTTACATACGTGTAATGCTACAGAACGTACAAAATTACTATGTGTAACTCCAGGCTTTTCCCGACCTTAGTACTACACAATATAACAAGTACTTGGCTACTAATACTTAGGCTAATAATATATTGGTACAGTGTAATTACAGCCTAACACGTATGTAAACTACTCTGCTTGTTACATGTGTAACAGTAGCTGCCTATTACATGTGCATAATTACAATCTGTATGTACAGGCTGTTCCATAACTTGGTTAGTAGTGGACATTGTAATAACATGTAACACCGTAAATTAGTGTTACCCTATTGGTATATTTAAAGTTGGTTTCTCAGCTCTGGCCCCTGAGATCCACTTTCCTGCTAAGCTTTCTTCAAACCCTAATCAAACAGACCTGAACAAGCTGATCAAGGTCTTCAGGATTACTAGACAGTTACAGGGAGGGGAGTTTGATCAAGCAGCAAAACTCTGCAGGAGAGTGGAGTTGAGAACCCTTAGTTTAAAGGTACACTATGTAAATGTTGGCCCTCTATCGGTTAAGAAATAAAACTGCACGCATTTTGCGGAATAACAGTTTTGCTAGTAACAAACAAATTCTTAAAAACGGAATTAGATGCAGCAAGTTTTCGGTTTGTTTAGCTAGCAAAACTTGTCAGTGTGTATTAATATTTCTTGCATGCCAGGGTTTCCGTGATGAGAGTGCTTGGCTCCGATGAAGATAGATAGATCGCAGATCCTTTGCCAGTGCCACTTATTGTCAATTCAGAAGGAAAGTTAGGTTGTTGCTGTTTGCCTGCCATTCTCGCTCTGTCTTCACAGCGTACATAAATGGACTGATGACTTATGTCTGCGTGAACAGCCTGCGCAGTGGTATGCAAACACACATTGACCGACAGGGAACACATGCTATAGGACCGTTCGGACCGAACGCAACATTCTAAGGTCCTTCACCTTCCAGGCGACATATTTATAAAAATTGCTATCAGGAAATGAGGAGACTTTCAACCAGCATAACAAAAAAAGATTCTGCAGAGAATCACCTACCTTTTAAGAGATATAACCAGTTTAGATGGAAAGGATCTCAAGATGTAGCTTTACCCATTAATATGCATGGTACCTTCTGGAAAATTATTTCATTATGGTTGTAGCGCGGAATTTATTTACAATAGATGATTCTTTACAATGCACTCTTTTGAAGAGATTCATATGATAATTTATCAGTTCAATTAAATACCTTATTCACCTGTTGAGTAATAAAAACGCCATCTCTGCATTGCTTTTACAACATTTCAAATCCCTCAGTTCACGCCATCTCAGAAAAGCCACGGTGATGTTGATTCTTGTTTTATTACAAGCTTTGTCGCATTCTCATTCTCCACTGGTTGGTTCTAATTTAAAATGGGTGATTCCCCAGAGGTTTTGAGATTTAGCTGATTCATGTCAACCTTTCTTGCTCATTATGACCACTAACCTGACGAGACACACACAGGTTGTGATGCATGTATGCAATTTCCTGTGAAAACCATTTAACAGATCTAAAATATAAACACCTATGATAGGCTTACCACAGTTAACGAGGGAAAGGCAAAAACAAGTTTTGGAAGGATTGATGTATTGATTCATTATTTAAGTTCTGTTCATTTCTAACAAAAACTTTTTAAATAAGTGTCTCTCGCCAAATAGCTGTAAGCTTATACATGCGCTTTCATACCTGCATATGTAAAATGGTAAGATTGTGAAATATTATTACAATTTAAAATAACCGTTTTCTTTTGTAATATATTTTAAAATGTAATTTAATCCTGTGATCAAAGATACATTTTTAGCATAATTTCTCCAGAAACATGATCCTTCAGAAATCATTCCAATAGGATGATCTGATGCTCATAAAACATTAACTATCATCGCTGAAAAAAGTTGTGCTGCTTAATATTGTATTTGTAACTTTAGTGTCACTTTTTGTCCTTTTAATGCATCCTTGCAGAATATAAGTATTTCTTTCTTTCAAAAAAACCAAAGACATTCTACTGACCCCTAACTTTTGAATTGTGGTCTTTATACTGTACTTTAGACATGCATCTCTTATAATGATTGTGTGTGTATGCAGTTGCAGACATGGAGCAGCTGTATGAAATGTGGCTGCAGTCTCAGAAGCCGGGCTGGAGCGAGGAGAGCACCAACATTGCAACCCGAGAGAACGGCAAACAGATTCACATGCCCACGGACTACGCTGAGGACGTGGTATGGAAACTTGAGCAACATTCCTATTTGCAAACATCATTATCACACCTCTGTCTGACACAACCTTGGTCTATCTCAGAGTGTCCTGTACACAAAAGCAAGGAAATTACAAAACGCTGATTGTCAAGGACAGCACACATACTCAGGGCTGTATTCTACTTTGCCTGCTCTTCTGTCTCTCTCTGTTTTCACCTTCTTGGACCACAGTTTGGCGTCTCAGGTCAAATCGTTTTTTCAAACTTTTACAAATGCATCTCGACCCCCTGCAATCTGTTCCAGTCCATTGTGCTCCTCTAGCTGTTTTTGAACACTAAACACGGCCTGGATGTACACCTCAAGTGAAATTTATTTGGTAAGGTATTGTGAATGAATATTAGTTTCGTCATATTGCTGGGTAGCCTTATGGGAGCGCTGTGTCTCGTAACTTAAAATGATTCATGAATAACACACACGCTGTTTTGCAGCCTACTGGCCAAATGTCACAATGCAATATTCGTGAGCAAATCCTTTTAGGGCTTAAATTACAGCATACAGACTTTAAAAAAAATCATTAAAGGTTAGTGGTTAAAATTAAAATTCTGTCTAATTACTCACCCTCATATGCCGTTCCAAATCCGTAAGACTTTTGTTCATCTTCAAAACACAAATGAAGGTCTTTTTAATGAATTGACAGTCTACATTACTAACTTTTTGGGGCTTGAAAGTGGTAGTTAAGACATCATTAAAGTAATCGATAATGTGACGCGCATGGTTTAAACTGAATTTTATGATGCAATGCTTTGTTTGTGAAAAAAAAAAACGTTACCACTTTATTTACAAAATATGAATCTCCAACACGTTCACGAGAGCACCATGACGTATGCGTGTTGATGCGACGCTGTTGCATGAACGTGTGTTGGAGATTATTATTATTATTATAATTTATTCAAACAAGGCACTCTCTTAGCTTCAGAAAATTTTGCCGTTTACATGACACCGTTTTCTACTAAAAATGGAAAATCTGTTGTGTTTTGGCTTGTTTTTGGTTTGTGGGCCTGAAAATACAAACTTTTTAAAACTATACCATTACTCTGAATAACTACAGAAGTCACAGTTTTCACAAATGAGCTTTTTGTAGTTTACACAGTGCACATTTCCTTTCATGAAAAATAACAACTCGTACAAACGTTTCTTCATGAGTGCAATCCTCGTAACCACTAAATGCTGTCTCATCAGGCTGGCAACCATTGTTGGCTGTGTGGGAAGAACTGCAATAGTGATAAGCAGTGGCAGCAGCACATCACCTCCGAGAAGCACAAAGAGCGAGTGTTCAACTCCGAGGACGATCAGAACTGCTGGCAGTATCGCTTCCCCACGGGCACCTTCAAAGTTTGCGAGCGGTGAGCCTAACGCTAATGTGTAACGCCACTCAGATCACGGTAACAGTTAACTGTTGTCCCTAATGGATTGGCTTCCGTCTCTCCAGGTTCCTCAAGGGCACCTGCACAGAGGAAGAGCTTTGTAAACTGGCACATGGAGATGAAGAGCTGAAGGAATGGATGGACAGAAGAGAATTCCTTTTGATGAAACTCGCTAAAGCCAGGAAAGATCACTTGATAGCACCAAATGATAATGACTTTGGCAAATATAGTTTTCTGCTTAAAGATATTAAGTAATGTTTTAATGAATCTGAATCTGTTGATGCCGGGTGTTCTGGAACTATGATGTCTTGAGTTCAGTATTGAATCAGGCGAGTCCGTGGAGAGGGAGGACATCCTCCTCCTGGGTTTTCACGGAAAGCACAGAGCTGGCCTTGTGTTCTGAGTAATCACGGCTTTGTTGCTTTTATCACCGGTTAAAAGTAAACACACCATCGCCTTTTTATGTTTCTCTTATTAAATAGCACACAGCGGATCACCTTTCAGGAACTGGATTTTGTTAATGAAACCCAAAGCAGAAGTGCAGTATAGGCATGGCATATAGTGAAAGAAGCCCTCTGAGAATCCCTTTGAATGTTTCTGTGACAAATTCCCGCCTTTTATGTTAATTTGTTTTGGAATGTTCGGTCCTATATCTCTGTTATTCTACATCCGCACCAAATTACTGTGTTGTCTGCTTGCTGTGTTAATGCCTGTTGGTATTATATGGACCGACATAAACACAATAAAGTCTTCATATTTTCGGCGTTCGTAGTTCCTGAAAGCAAAACGGTGAGGGAAGTCATACCACATCAGTGTATTATTAATAATCGAAAAGGGGAAGGACTGTACGTGACTTAGGGCAGTGTCAAGACATGTTTTAGCCACTAGGGGGGGGTCATGGATAGGTGATATCCTGCCAGCTACACCTGACGGGTTATGGGGTTGGATCTGCTGTGTATTTCTGTAATAATTATTTAATTTTACTTGCTTGCTTTTGTGCTAATGAAACTGCTATATGCTAGTGAACTTTTAAAAATGAATGAATACTTTTGATTCAGCAAGGACGCATTAATTTGTTCAAATGTGACATTACAATGTTACAAAAGATTTCTATTTCGAATAAATGCTGTTCTTTTGAAGAATCCTGAAACACTATTCGTGAGGTTTTTATATTACGCATTACAACTAGTTATAGAAATATTTCTTGAGCAGCAAATCAGCATATTAGAATGATTTCTGAAGGATCATGTGACACTGAAGACTGGAGTAATGATTAAAAAAATTCAGCTTTGCATCACAGGAATATGTGAATAGAATAAAAGATAAATCAATCCCAAATACATTACGTTTTAACACTATATTCAAATGGAACAGTTATTTTAAATTCACTGTAAACCCTAACGCTCAAAATAATTTATTGGTTTGAGTAGTTAACTCATACAAACGTGTTCAATCAAATTAACTTTCTTTTTCTTTTGAGGTTACAAAACTGACACATGTTAAGTTAAGTTTTATCAACTTATTTTAAATTGAACTGAAACTGGGTTGGGATTTCTGTTTCCCAGCATGCTCTGCCATGACACTCAAAAGGGAGAGTAAATGCTCAAATTAAGTGTTATATGCTGTATTTTGTGCCAGGTTAATGGTGAGTTTGAGATTTCGTAGTGTTTAATGTTTTGTTATGCTAGTTTAGAAGACTCTGTTATGTTGGATTTTTTTAGGGGCTTACCATCATGGTGATGAGTGGAGCATGAGCTTAGTTTGAGAACAGTGTAATAAATGTTTTGTAGTGTACTCATTCAGCATGTGCTGTGTTATGAGATTGCATGATAGTCTTAAATTGTGTATGAATTAACTTATTTATTTGATTTACTCTTAAATTGAAATAATTTAGTACAAAATAAAATTATGCAAGCTCTGTTATACTTAAGAAATTTAACTGATTACCTCAAATTATTTATTTAAGTTTTACTTTGAGTTTGCAGTGTTGTAATAATTTGACGTTACTGTTTTACTGTATTTTAGATTAAATAAATGCAGCCGTGGTGAGCAGAAGAGACCTCTTTAAAAATTGTTTTAAAAAAAGAATGGGAACAGATATTGTAATTGTTTGTCTTTTCAGATAAAACACTGAGCTGAGAGTAAAAATGATTTGTCAACTAAATTTCACACAATAATGAATAGAGTATACTAATGCACACTGTTATAGAGATGTGGTATTTCTTTCCAGTTCTGGCCTGAAATGCGGTTTGCCTTCAGCTGGTGCATGTGAGCTTTCATATTGTTATACTAGTAGCAAGTGATTTCAGTAAATTACTGGTCATCTTAATCTTTGAACATGCATATTATATCATACATCTTTAGCCACTGATTTTTGTGGTAAATCTGATCATTTGTTTGGTGTATCCAGTTTAACAAACTTTGCATTGGGTCTAAATGGATGTATGAAGCAGGTCATCATTTATTTTTTGGTCTTGCACCAAAAACAGGAAGTGTTTCAAACACAGACCAGTGTGACTAATATATAAAATGACAACAAGGAAAATTAACTTTTGATGTTAAAAGAAAACCACCCACAAATGCTCATCACTCATGCAAAATATCTCAAGAGAAAAGATTTACGTTCACATTTAAAACAAAACTCACGAGCAGACATTTCCCCAGTAACAGGTGGTTTATTGTTCAGTACAGGCAAACGCTGGATAGACACACAGGCTGGAGTGACATAAGCAATATATTAAGCACTTTACTGATAAAAAGTAGCTTCTTTTTCCAAATTAAATTAACATGCATGTACTGTCCTTTTTTTCTGTATATCGGACAGCACATCATTTTAAAAAAAAAAATCTGTCGACTTCAAATGTGTGACAACCCTAATGATTTGATATTAGTAACATCAATTAAATCATAGCTGCTTTTTCAGGCTTCATCTTTCTTTCTAAATGTCTGACTGACATTTGCATGAATATTGTATAAAAATAAATCATTTGTCTCGCTTTCATCTTACATGTACAAAGAGCAAACATGACATTATCACAAACATATTTGGAATTAAATAATACTGTGAAGAAACAGGTTAAAAACTCAAGACAATGACTTTTCAGTATCCAGCTGCGCATCCAGCCATCTATAAAAATTATATTTACACTTTCAAATGATTCTTTTGCTATGTAGAAATGTGCTCAACCACAAAAAAAAAACGAACGCCTCTGGGGCCACGACAGTATTCATCGAGAATAAAAAGACCTCAGTCATTGGCTTTTCGTTCTTTTAGTGGTTTCCTAGCAGTTTTAGACCGGAACCAGCTGATATAAAATCACATGGAAGATAAAAAGAGCTAATGAAATCATGATCCTAAACATGACAGAATATAATGTAAGAGCTTTCAAATGTCAATTTACATAATTTGGCAAGTCATGGTATCCTGAAGTGCTTATTTGCAATGAAAAATGACATTCCTTTTTTTTTTTTTATTGCAATTTAATTAAGTATTTCTAATGGAATTCAAAAAAAAAAAATCCTGAAAAAAAAACATTAAAAAAAAACATTTAAAGCTTAGACATAAGTCCATTGAAATGTGTTGAATTTCCTAATACCAGAGCCAGCTCTGGATGAAATGGTACAGTAAAAATACAACTAAAGAAAAAGAATGAATCTTGATTTAGCTTCAGAACTCGGCTACAGCTTTACAAATAAACAGCATTGCACAAAACGCTTACAGTCGTTGATTTCACATTATAACAGGGCTCTACCACCACAAAATGGGCGAACAAATCAACAGTCAAAGCAACTAGACAACTGCATGCACTAGGTTTGCCTTTGTTTATCAGCTTGTTTAAAACACGGAGTGGTTTTATTTCAGTGTTGAGTGATATTGTAAGGGTTGAAATTCTTCGAGACTGACGGAGTCTAAAAACTGGACCCACTACATAGTATGCATTGCGAAGGCAGATGAGGGGAACTAGGTGTGGCTCTCAGTGCCATTAGGAGTGAGCTTGGTCTTGTGCTCCACCCGCGGGCCTCTGGCCGAATACTGGACCATTAGGAAGGGCTCCTTGGTTTCGCCTTCTCCGACGATGCTTTCCTCATCTTCAGACTGACCGATGCGCTGCAGCCGCAAGTAGCACCAACAGCCAAGAATTAAAGCCCCGAGTGCGGCGACGGCGATGAGTATTACAATAATTGTGACGACCCCAGTGGTGGGGCTATGATCCATGATAGACATCCTGTCAGTCGAGTGAAATTCAGCTGCTGGCCTTCACAAGTCCACCAGAGGCAGTTCAGCAGGGTTCGTGTAGGTTTGGCTGATCGCTCCTCCTACATCTGAAAGACAAAAGATGACTGACAAACTCAGGATGATTCTACGCTGTAAGAATTAAAAAACATTGAAATTTTAGCTGTAAAAGACTAAAATTGCTACAGTAAAAACCTGGTTGACAGTAAGTTCCCTTGCTATATTTGGGGCAAAACTATTAGATCTAACATTACTGTTCATTTCATTTCACAGTACAATACTGTTAAATGTGCCATTGTTGAGAAGGGTAGCTGCTACACCCTGGAGATCTCCAAATCTCCAGAAGTGGCTTCCTATTTCTTCTTCAGATCTTCTCATTTTGGAGATTTCGGGTCTCGGATAAAAAAGAACAAATCATCGTATTATTTGCCGTGAAAAGCTGTAAACTGACATTTCCAGAATTCCCTGTGTGACACTTTACATTTGGTAGTTTAAAAAAAAAAAGTTTTATAATGTTTCATCTTATTTATTTTTTTATCATTTATGTATATTATGTCTTTGTTAAATGGATGTTTATTGCATTATTTTAGAGTCATTCGAGTTACAATTATGGTGTTTTGTATGTAACATAAGGCTACACATGACAAGACACTGCAACTTCCGTAATTAAGTGTTTACAAAACTTGTGTACGCAACTGCGAGTATAAAACAGATTTTACAAGTTACCTTAATTCAGCAAAAATAAAGAGCTGTAAGATTTTCCAGTCAAAACATGTAATCTTTTGTTTTAAATTGTAAAATGTACAGGCTGTTCTGTAAATGTGTTTGCATTTTTACAGAAACATTCCGGAAACCACAGCTGCCAGTTTTTTTTGTGTACAATAAATCACATATTACACGAAAAATTTTCCGCTTCTCGAGAAATGCAGCAAACATTACATGTTTCAGCTTTACCTGCGTCACAGGTCATTAAACGCTATGGTCCCCTAAAGCCACAGGTAATGCAACGCATTTGCTACGAGCATCTTGACGAAGACTTTCCATTTTGCCCACGCGCCAGTGTTAAAAGCGCTCGTGCTTTAATAAGAGTGGCACGAGGCCTTTTCGGCGTCACTAACTGAAGCACCATACAACATTCATGCAGCACACAGATCTATAGTACCAACAAAAACGACAGCAGCAAGTATCAATGCCGCCGTTGTTATATTTTTTTCCCCAAACAATGCTTTTGAACGGGGGGGAAATGACATTTGCCACAAACCATGCGATTTTATGCGATCTAAACAAGCCTTGAACGTAATGCACAGCTTTTTTCGAGTTCAATTAGCGATATAAAAAGAAGAACAGAAGGTAATTTAAAGTCAATCTTACCTAAACTAGGCCGATTTTTTTTTATCAAAGAATAACACTTATGTGCGTTTTGCGAACCATTTCGTGCAGTCACGATAGTTCACGCTCGTGCGCGCTGACAGCTGCATAAACACACAGTCCGCGTCCAGTGATCCAGATGTTATGTTATGTTATACAGCAACATCTAAAACCAGTCGCTTAAATCTCCAGTCCGAGCAGATAAATAAATAAATAAATAAATAAAGGCACACAGCTTGTCACTGTGCAGGAAATGAGATCACGGCTGCAAAAAGGCAAATATCCAATCAAATCAAAGGAATTGTGCTCAGTATTATGCAGTACAGAAGGACATCCTATGGGGATATTCGTTTTGCATTCACAGATAAATGGAAAGCGATTAACTAAACTATTTGTGATCATGAAACACTGCATCTTTCTATACCACCTACAGACATGCACATAAATGTTTTGCACGTTTCTCTTCTGCAGGAGGGTCATTTTCACAGAATAGCACTATATCTGTAAGTCATTTGGGTGAGAAAGATTAAAATAGAAAAAGCAAAACACAACATATATACACCACAATGTAAAAAATTAAATAAAATAGTGCTGTCTAACATAAGTTTTTTTGTGTGTGTACATATTCACATACATATTTATTTATATACTATGGGTGTTTACACACACATATAAATCAAAGTTTTAGTTTATATATATATATTATATATAAACTAAAACTTTTATGTTAGATTTAACTGTACTAATATTTAAATTAAATAAATTGTATAGGCTTACTTACAATTAAATGCACAATGTTTTACTTTTTTAATTCCGTGTCTTTCAAAGAAAGGATGTAAATGGCCTTTTTGATCAATATGTGGCTATACTGACACTTCATACATTTATATATTCATATGCAAATGCGAATAAATATGTAAATAGATAAATAGTCAAATAGAAATAATGCTAGCCAAGCCTAAAGCTATATAATTCTATCATGGCATTTAACCAAGAGTAGCTCAAGTAGTTAGTAAAGACAATACTAGTTTCAATTCAATTCAGTAGCTGTATTGAACCGAGTTAACATAACAAACAGTCTCACGAGGGACGCGTTGCCTGTAACTCATGTGACCAAATACGGAACTTGAGGGAACGTCGAAACATCTCGTTTTTGTAAAAATCCTCAATTGCTAATTGTCTTTACCTACTATATTATGTATAGATATTGACTTCGCATAAAACATCGACACTTTCAAGTGTTATCCTGATCTTGAACAGAGCTCCAGCCCTCCCATCTGTATTGCGGAAATACAGCAAGTAGGCTACGTAACAGAACTTACAAACAGGAAACGTTTTCCTTTATCGCTCGCGAGTCTAGCTGTTCACAAGAAAACGAAACAAACAGTAAGTGTGTATTCCTTTCAAGTAAGTGTTTCTATCTTCTGAACGATCGTCACTTTATCGTTTCGATGTTACAACTCTCACAACTTTATTGCTATAATAGCTTAGTTTTTTAGAATACATGTATTCTCAGAAAAGAAGCTTGCGCTGATCCGTCAGGAATAATGCAATGCTCTGAATAACGTGACAATACAATAACCACTCTTCTTATATTTACTAAAAAAAGGCGATGGCTACCGCACCCCCACTGGAGACAGGGACACTTGTGGGATACCCCCCTCCTCCATCATATGATGAGGCATTGGGATCAAACCCAATGTACCCAGCAGGGCCCTATGCTCCAACTGACATGAAGGCACCTGTGCCCCCATATCCACCACAAGCCTACGGCCAGATGTATCCAACACCACCCCAACAAGGTCAACCTGTCACCGCCCCTGTTGGTAATGGCCTTCACTCTTTTATTCCCCCACCATGACTTTATCTGACCACACATTTTTAAACTCAGAAAAAGTATTTACATGGTTGTATACATCACTCAGAAGGTAAGAATCTGAATTGAATCTAACATGAAAAGATTTATCTTTAACTCTGTTATGGAAACTAGTGAATATAAACCTTATTTAAACAATTTAATAATCAATTCAATAGGAATTTATAACGGTTTGGAAAATGGATTCATCTGCATGCACCATCTTCCTGCCAGACGTGGAATTCATTCGGCATGAACCTCAGTGCATTATGAGTATTATATCGGTTGGAAACTCGTTATTGCGGTGCATTATGGGATTAAAGGAGTGAACTCAATAATGTCCACTAGTTTCGGACACCACAACAAATGGCTTTTCCTTTGAATAGTGCCCTATTTAAAGGAACACGCCGACTTTTTGGTACTTATTGGTATAGCTTATTAACTGTATTCCCCAGAGTTAGATAAGTCCATACATAACCTTTTCATCTCCGTGCATGCTTTAACTCTGTCTGACGCACCCACCGCTAGCCTAGCTTAGCACAAAGACTGGAAGTAAATGGCTCCAGCTAGCATACTGCTCCCAATAAGTGACAAATTAACGCCATCATTTTCCTATTTATATGTTGTGATTTGTATAGTCACAGTGTGTACAAATAAGATCATATGAGACACAGGCATCTTTTAACCGTATACATACTGGGAACTATATTCTCAGAAGGCGAAGCACTGCTACTTGGGTGGAGTGATAAGCGCAACACTCTGAGCGAACTCTCTGCTCCTCACCACAGGGCTTCTCAGGTGCTGTGAGCAAATCACTCCACCCAAGTAGCAGTGCTTCACCTTGCAGTGGTCCTTTAGAGGGTGATTTTGGTCATGGTGACTCCTGGATATGGCACTCGGTTGAGAATGTCATTGAGTGGTCACCATTAGTTCAGTCAACCCGGAGTATGAAACTCAAGACACTGGTTTTTGAACCTGCTTACCAAGGTTTGGGTTAATCAAGGTTAAACAAGGAGTTTACGGTGTGTTAACCTTGCTTTCTGGAATACCAACTGAGATTTGTGCCTGTCCTGCTGACCCCACCCACAATAAAAAAGAAAGTGTTGATAATTTTTTTTATATATTTATTTTTATTTATAATTTAAATAAAAATAGCTTGCATATAAGAAATTATATTTAATGTGAAATCTTTTAATAAAAACTTAGCTATTTTTAAATATTTGATTATAATCTCTTTACATTTATTTATATATATATATATATATATATATATATATAGACCTACATGTATACAAATATATATATATTTACACATTTCATATATATACACACACACACACATTTCATTTTCTTTCACATTATATTTAAAATATCTATTTTTTCAATAGGAAAAATATATCTTTCATTAAACATTTTCCTAATAAACAGAGTTAAAACCAATAAAAGCACACATACATCGGCTGCGTCCAAAAGCTTAGGCAGTGATTTGTTGCCTCGATCGCTGCCCTATCAGGAAATGACTTTGCAGGCAGTGTTTGCGCACGAAAGCACCTCAGGAAACTGATTTCGGACAGACTTCTGAGGCAGTGTAACAGTTTAATGATCTACAGCTAAACAGACAGAGCTTTGGTGAAAACTAAGAATATTTAATTACTACGGTAGTAATTTCTATCTAGAAATAACATCAAGTGTGCATAAAGTTTACACAAACTGACCACCAACCAACTTTCAGATCTTTCTTTTTAGCTTAACTGTCACAGAATGTAAAGCAGTATTGTAGGATATCATAGGGAGGAAAGGATACATCTATGCTGCCTTCAAAAAGATCAGATGAAGGTATCTCAGCAGACAGGAAGTGAAGCTTACATTGGTTTCGGACCTTGGAACACATCCTCCAAGGACAGCATTTTTCCGCTTTCGGACGCAGCCACGATCAATACCTGAGGCATTTTCACTACCCTTTCCGCTACTGACCATGTTAATGTGTTTTTTTATTTTCACACTGTTCCCAGTACATCTATTTTTTAGTAAGCCCCTGATATTTGTACTGTTAATTTATAAGAAATCTTTGATTAATAATAAACATACACCGCACACTATTTCTAAGTATTCTTGTTGTCCTTTAGTATCGGTTCAGACCGTGTACGTTCAGCCTGGTCTGATTTTCGGGGATGTTCCAGTGCAGGCAAACTGTCCAGTATGCCAACAGAACGTGATAACCCGCCTGGAGCATACATCAGGAGCACTAGTCTGGCTCTCTTGTGCGGGCCTGGCCATTTTTGGGTAAAATAAAGCATTGCATGATATTCAGTTTTGGTCTTTAGCACAAGGACATTCCCCTGATTGTTCTGCTCGTGTCTCTTATGTTGTAGATGTATCTACGGCTGCTGCCTGATTCCCTTCTGTGTGGACAACCTGAAGGACGTGACACACTTCTGCCCGAACTGCAGCAGCGTTTTAGGATCCCACAGGAGAATCTGAAGCGATCGTGAAACACACCTACTTTCTGTATTTATGAAGGAAAAAAGGTTACATTGAATCAATTCTTTACCAAGAGGCGTTTCAGTATCTGGGCCGCCGACACAAGACATGTATTCAAATATAAACGCACACCTTAACATACTCGTCTTTTCTTTGTAAACTGATTTAATTGAAAAATAAATGTAATCTTTTTTTACAATTGTATTAATTAAGGTCACAATTGTAAAGAAATCTCTGTAACAATCTGTATGTGATTTTGTGCATAATTACAGTGCAATTAAACTGTCATAGAAAAATATCATATAGGCCTACATGTATACAAATAAATAAATGTATATGCTTTCTCACTTAAAACGCCTGTTGTGTACATGTTTTGTAACTTCTATTTGCTCCCTTAGTTTGCTTAGCAAATATTGTGAGAGCACAGAGCTGCACAAAGAAAACACATCAGTAAAACAAAAGATTTAGGGCAATATCTGCTGGAGATCTTCTACTTCATAGATCCAGTTTTTCCGGTGAATCGACGCATTTTCAGAAAGATCTGCCATCTTCACAGCACGCAACACTGGCTCTGGATTATGAGACTGGATGACACCCATAACCATGACGTATTTACCTGTGGACAAAAACAATTATTTGTTTTCATAGGAAAAATAGTGTATAAGAACGCAAACTGGCTTCGCACCTTATATTTTTAATGAAAGTACAGGTCAAAAGTTTGGAAACTTTTTTTAATGTTTTTGAAAAAAGTCTTATACCCATCAAAGCCTGCATTTAATTAATCAAAAATACAGAAAAAAACAATGTTGTGAAATGTTACAATTTAATAATGGTTTTCTTCTATTTTAATATACTTATAATATAATTTATAAAATATAATTTATTTCTGTGATGCAATGCTGAATTTTCAGCATCATTACTCTGGTCTTCAGTGTCACATCCTTCATCCTTCAGAAACATTCTAATATAATGATTTATTATCAATGTTGGAAACAGCAGGCTTTTTTATAACCTGTGATACTTTTTTCAGGATTTAAAAAAATATATATATAAATGGAAATTGTTTGTAACAAGCACTAATCATTCAAAAGTTTTGGGACAGTATTTTTTTTCTTTTCTTTTTTGAAAGAAATTAATACTTTTATGTAGCAACTAGCAAGGATGGGTTAAAATGATTATTTATTAAAGTGACAGTAAATATTTATATTGTTAGAAAATATTTCTAGAATAGGCCTACATGCTGTTCTTTTTAACTTTTTATTCATCAATTAATACTGAAAAAAAGTATCATAGGTTCCAAAAAAATATTAAGCAACAAATAAGAGTAGGAGTAGGCTGCAGACCTGGAGCCGGTAGATATACGCCCCAGGTAGTTTCGCCCCAGGCAGTTTACGCCCCTGTTGTTTATGATGCGTCCAGTAGGGGAGGCTGTACAGCGACAAGTTATTGTTGTTACTAGCAATGATGAAACATTTATTATTTATAAACGATTAGCTTGATAAAGCTATGGTAGGTAGACACCAATTCATTTCTATATATCAATGGATGGGTCTATAATTTATTTCGAGAGACAAAACGTTCTTGACGGTCAGGTTGATGTTCTGTCTGGCTCAAACTTAGCTAACCACGTGTAGGTTTAGCTGTCCCTAGTCTTCTCTACTCACTTTCAAAATTAATTTTCTTTTGTTGCCTGTCTTTATCTTGGACTCTTCTGGTAATACCCTGTTTACTCCTTGCATTAAAACATACACCATGTGTTTTCTGGGGCAACATTTCAGTAGATATTGGAAATATGTGAACTTTTTTATTTTACAGTCTATGTTGTAGACTGTAAAAAAGATGGACTACGCCACCTCGCTCTCTTCCATTGGTGAGAAGTGAAGCCACCAATGTCCCGATCATAGACAGTAAAAGAAATGGACACAGCGACCCCATTGATTTCAACGGAGAGAATTGAAGCCCGATAGAAGCACTCACTTCCTGATAGCCAAGCGTACTGCGCAGACTCACACTGAGCTGGACGACGTACATGTGACGTGAGCAACCTGACTGACAGTTGTACGTCTTTTAGTAGCTGTGCCAAGACGGCGAAGCGTGACCTAGAGCAATTTAACCACCTATAACACAATACTTGTCTTGAATGATGATCAGAAGTTTACAAGGTCGAAGTATGTGCTGACTTTAGACAGTAAAAGATTGCTGCGAGCTTCTCCTTCTGTCTATACGGTAACTTCTCGACTGTGCGACAGAGAGTCCCGTGGTTATGACACAATCGTTAGCCTATTTTTACAAAAACGGCTTCTACGGGGCTATAAAGTAAGATACAATGTAATGGAGCCTTTTATACATTGTCGTGTTTCTTTAGAAATAAATAAATGGACAAAATGAGTCTTTGGACGCCTCAGATTTAAAGTTATTCGCTGTCAAAGTGACACCAAAATGAATGGGAGTCAATGGGATGCTAACAGCAGGTGATAGCGCCCGGAGAAAGCTTCAGTTTCCGGCGGATGGATTACCCCCTTGGTCCCGATACGGCGCTGACATATTGGGACTTGAGTCTGCGCAGTAGCGATTTCGGGACCAGACCTGCGCAGTAGTGAGTAGGAATTAAAGCCGCGAGATCAACGCCCCGCCCTCACTCTCCCAGCACTTTTTTTAAGTGGCCGATATCTGCTTCGTTTCTCCGTTCTGCTTCAGTTTTGATGTCTGTTGATTGCAGTACGACAAGAGGCTTGTTAAAACAAAGTAAATACAATCTCCTCAGTCCTCCGAAGATCCCGAAAAAAAGTCCGTTGGTGCTTCAGTGACTATACTTCGCTCAGAGAACCTGTCAATCACAGCTGTCAATCATGACGTTACACCACTGTTTTTATAGTATCACGTAACTAACTACAAACAAACTTATTTTAGAAACAGACACCTGAACTTGCATCAGCATGATAAAAACGACAGCAAATGACAGAAACCACCTTTGGAAAAAAGATATTTGAAGTGTAATTTAATTGTTTAGTTGGTCTCAACGTCACGGGGGTTATGACCTATACTAGGACCAGTCACTGGGGGGCGATAGATACGTTTTGGCTTCACTTTTCAGGGCTTGTGGGGCACGCTTGTTGTGAACACACAAAAGACACATTTATAATAGGCATATATGTATATATGTATGTAAATCTCTCTCTAAGTAAAGAGTTGAGCTGAACACTTTATATTTGAACTGAATATTTTGATTATTTCCAACGTCATGATAAAACCCACATTAAAAACTTTTCCCATATGGTTTGAATGTAGATTCTGGTTTGAGTTGTTTCTTATAAATTAGATAATCTCATTTATATCTTAATATAATTTTTTCTTAAAATAGCTTAATGGTCTGGACTAAAATGTAGGATGTACACTTAATGTGGGTTTTATCATACGGTCTTTACCAAGTTCTCTTTAACTTCTCATAAAGGTGTGTGTTTGCTTTAGCTATTTAAGAAAATGAAAATCTCTCTCTCTAGACTTGTATGAACTATAAACACCCATCTCTTTTTTGAATTGCATTCCAAACCAATAGCTTTTCTAATAAATAAACGACTTACAGAGACATACAAACATGGAAATGTTTTTAATGTCCTTTTCAATTTCTCTGCACAGTCCGTCATCAGTAGCCAAAAGTGGCTTGACACATTTCCAAGTGTTCCAACAAGTTCCTGTGCCGTTGTACTTTGAGGATCAGGCGCAAATTGATGCAATCCACATTCACCTGACATCAATTCTGGGCAGCACACCCACACTGACAAAATCAAATTCACCATGGACGTCCTTTTTATTTTTTTTTATGTTTAATTTTTTGGCAGTGAGCAGGAGCACTTTGACAGGATAGAAAAACAGTTAAAGAAGAGTTGAAAGCCATAGGGGAGTTATCATAATTCATAAATGGTGTTAATAAATAATTTGTTCTGTGAACAAAAATATTGTCTCTTTCTTCTAAATGGCCCTTGTAATTTTAGAAAAGGGATACAGTGTTTGTCTTCCTAAAATGCTATGTGGGACACTGTTTTGTGGCTATATGACGACCAATAGAGGATAGTACAGCAGATATTTCATCAAGGATCCATATGATTACACAGTAACGTTACTGCATCTCTAAATGGGCTAAATATGGTTAATATCTAAATAACTTAAGTTATTTATAAAATATAACTAGGCTATTCTACAGTAGGTCATATATCATTACTTGTCATCTGATCCAACTATGTGCATTATTAATGTTCTAATTCACAAAAACAAATAGTAGTCTTCTGTAGGCTGAGTGAAGAAAGTGAAGCCCAACTGAATTTCTACAGATATTGTAATCCGTAGAGCAGATCTACACTGTAACGTTTATATTTAAAGTACCAAAAACCCACCAAATTGGTCTATGGACGGGACGGTTATTAATGTGTAAGTTTCGAGCGTCGATTTAATGATGTTATTTCGCTGCGCAGCGTCAGGAGCAAGAGGGGCGTAAAACTGCCTGGGCCATATCTAACGTTACGTTACCGAATCCAGGTCTGCAGCCTCCCCATAGGCAAATAACACATATTTAGCAACACATAAATACAAATATTAGACTGAGAGTTAAGTAGAGTTAGACTGGCTCAGTGAAAAGATTAATATCAGAAAAAATTAAGTCTATATAATTAATAATATTATAGAAACTGTCTTAAAAACATTTGAAAAGCGACTAACCAGAACTCAGGCAGGGTTTTCCTCTCGGCACGTTGTTGATGCCTCTGACGAGGAAGTTTCCGGTCTCGTCCAAAATGAGCACCGTGTTGTGATCGGGCTGCACCTCCAGCACAGTCCCCTGCATCCAGACCATTGACACTTGTAACGAGCTCTGCTCACCCGCTCCCAGTCGTCTAATAACATACTCTGACCTCCCGCTGGATGTTTGGCACTCTTTCCCTTCACGCAGCTGGCTGGATAACACTTTCACTGGAGGACTTCGAGTTTTTTCTGCACAGAGAACGCTTGTTCCCATCATCTTCTACCCTGATCATAGGTAAATAGCGCGCTATTTATTATTTTTCCCCCCCAAATGAACCGGAAGTTACGACTTTTTCAAAATAAAGGCTCATGGTATTAAGTAGAATAATTAAGTTATCTCAAAATGTAACAAAACCATTGATATTACTATGTTGATGTTACTATGTATGTACGATGTACTATATTGCTGGGTAGATTACTTCGAAATTGTTGTCTATTTGTTGCTCAATCTAAGACCTGTCTGTGAAACTAAACAAACTCCATTCTTTATCAACAACTTCATGTTGTTGCGCATTTCATTGTTCATGAGCATTACATTTTTGGGAACTGCAGGGGGTTCGTGCAGTTTAATGAAAAGCTAATGAAATCGTAACAAAAAAATATATTAAACTATATAATTTGAAATATGTTTACTTTCATGTCATGTGACCATAACTGATATAGAGAACTGTGAACTTAATTTTATTATTAACTTTATTTATTAATTTATTATTATTATTGACCTACCGGTAACCTATTAGCCTAACTTAAAAACTTAGGGGGTACTTCAAGTACAAATATTAGATCAAACAAAAGTTGAGGAATCCCTGCATTTCATGTAAATATGAAATGGCGTGAATTTGTATATTTTAATGTGTTTTAAAGACAAAAGCCATCCAAAGACAGTAATACATGGTTAAATGACACACTGAGTGATGATTCATATAATAATTAATGAGTTCCAGTGATCACATACTGTGTGGATCTCAGTTTTCATTGATCAGCACGACTTGTGGCTGGGTCTGTGTGTGCGATTCCACAAAGCTGGAAACCCTCTTAATGTATATAAGCAGTAGGCTTTATATGAATAATTGTGAGGATAGCATAACATTTACAATCTTCTGTTAAAACTTGCGAAGAAAGAATCAACTGAATAGCTGTAATTTTGTTCATCATAGAGTGCTATTTATTCATTTCAGTATGACAACATTTTACATTATCTGGTTTGATCATTATTATAAATAAATAGGTACCAGTCATCGAACATTTTTTTTGTGATGTTAAAATAAAGAAAAGTTTTCATATGACAATTCTAAATATTTGAAGCAGCTTCATTGTGAGACAGTTGTATAAGTATTTCAATCAAAAGGCTGCATATCCTATTAGTAAAACATTGATTTCCATATCAATTACAAAATATATAGGACAATTATGAATAGGATGAATTATAGAATAAGACAAATGACAAACCAAAAAAAGTGTGATTTTAAACAGATTAAGTAGACTGGATTGTAATAATTCTATATATTTATATATTTAGTCCTCTGGAGAGGCTCATAGTTGCATTATTTGGTAAAATTACTTTGTGGCTGATTTGGGGTCAGTATATAATCTCCACTTTGATGATGGTAAAAATGAGTACAAGTATACTGAGTGAAACTGACCATCCACTGCGTCCAATTCCTTGAAAAACAACAACAACAACAAGTTATGATTTCTAATAGGCTTTAGCATAGGGCCCCTATTATGGATTTTTGAAAATGTAAAAGTGAATGAAAACATCCTGCAAAGTTTTAAATCTGAAAGTGCACCGTATATAAAGTTATTGTCTTTCAAAAGTCAGAGTCGACTCTGAGTCAATTAAATGAATTGTTTTTCAAACGAGTCATAAGCCGTTTCTTCGTGACGTCAAGACAAAACATTATCCCGCCCACTTATTGCGCACGCAGACACCAGGGAAACTTAAACCTCAAACCGGCAGCTGATCCTGTGGATACTGGATAGATCATGTCGAGGAGACGCTGTGTGACACAATGTGACGGTAAACACATTTTTTTCCACTGCCCAAGGACGAGCATGTGAAGAATCTGTGGTAAAATTAATCTTTACCATGATACTACAGCAGTATACTACAATCCTAAACTTTTCCTGTTACCTTTATTTTACTGACAACTGCTTCTCAAATATCGGAGTCAGCTGATCAGCTGTGGGCCACTATTACGTAAAACTCTGTCTATTAATGCAGATTTTCTGTTGTTCTCACTACTTTGAGGAAAGATTAAGCATGAAGCGAGATTTGTTTTACCAATGTTTATGTTACATCAGTCATTCACGCTAGAGCTCAGCTAATGTATACATTGCATAGCCTACATGCACTGTTATTGATACAGTTTCCACGTGTTCAACGCAATATATTAAAAACATATTCGGTAAATAAATTAGTACAAGTAAAATAATCGGTTGATGGACATGTACTTGTTAAAGGAACACGCCGACTTTTTGGGACTTAAGCTTATTCACCGTATCCCCAGAGTTAGATAAGTCCATACATAACCTTTTCATCTCCGTGGGTGCCGTAACTCTGTCTGACGCACCCACCGCTAGCCTAGCTTAGCACAAAGACTGGAAGTAAATGGCTCCAGCTAGCATACTGCTCCCAATAAGTGACAAAATAACGCCAACATTTTCCTATTTATATGTTGTGATTTGTATAGTCACAGGCATCTTTTAACCGTATACATACTGGGAACTATATTCTCAGAAGGCGAAGCACTGCTACTTGGGTGGAGTGATTAGCGCAACACTCTGAGTGAACTCACAGCTCCTCACCACAGGGCTTTTCAGGTGCTGCGAGCAAATCACTCCACCCAAGTAGCAGTGCTTCACCTTCTGAGAATATAGTTCCCAGTATGTATATGGACTTATCTAACTCTGGGGGATACGGTGAATAAGCTAAAGTCCTTCCTTTAATGCTGATGGTGAGGAATAGCAACATCTCATAATGTACCTCAAACTGAGTAGTGAATCACTGAAACGTCCTGCTCGAGTCGTCCTTGCGATGGAGGTTCTGGTTGAATGAATGGTTCTTTTTCTAGTGTTTCTTCATCGGACTCGCGCTCGGATTGATATGGTAAAATCGACGTCATTGTTCGTTACTGTGTTTAGTTTACGGTGAAGGAAAGCCTCAGGACACGCAGAGCTGTCGGTGTTATGGCAATGAGAGTTTTTGTTTTCGACACGCGCGCTGTATGCGGTAAACCAATCACAACAGACTGAGCTGTCTGGCCAATCAGAGCAGAGTAGCTCACGGAAAGGAGGGATTTAGAAAGATTGATTCATTTGGCGAGTCATTTGAGAATCATTGAAAATTTGGTGATGTCCAAATGTATATTATGAGAAAATGAAACAGTTTTTTGACGTTTGATGCATGCAAACCTGTTACAGGAGACTCCAAAACAACATTAGGAAACTTTAAAATATCAAAATAGGGGCCCTTTAAAACTTGTCGGGTTAGTTAAGTCAAAAAGGAAAAGTCTGTCATTAATTACTCACCCTCATGTGATTCCAAAATAATAAGACTTATGTTCATCTTCGGAACACAAATGAAGATCTTTTAATGAAATCTGAGAGATTTCTGTCCCTCCACTTAAAGTCTCTAATCACCCTAAACTCTGATGCTTCAAAACGTTCATAAAGACATCTTTATATCTCTCACTTTATATGATGAACAAACTTAATTTAGGCTTTTTTTCACATATAAACATTTCTGTCTGGAGCAACAGAAATCTCTCAGATTTCATTAAAAATATCTTAGTGTTTGGAACGAAATGAGGGTGAGTAAATGATGGCAGGATTTAAGATTATTTTTTGACACCTCACCTGGAGCGTCTGAAGTGGTAGCATTGATAGTCGGGGCAACCGTAGCTTTGACAGTCGGGGCAGCAGTTGTATCTGCCTTTCCTCCAGTCAGACCGAGACCCAGTTTGTCCAGCTCCGACTGGGACTGCAGTGAGATCCAGGTCCGCACGACCGGTTCATTTTCAAATGTTTTCAGATCCTGCTTATTGTTACCAAGAAGACCCATGACATCTGACACACTGAGGTTCTGTAACATAAAATAAGTGGACGTTGTGATGTGTATACATGATGAAAACATAGAGGAAGAAATGACAAATATAAAATGATTTTCTTTGCTCACCGAGATCACGTTTACATCCAGATTTTTGAAAGTGGACAGGCTCATGTTGACGTTATATGTTGTCAGATTCTTAATGTAACCTAGATCTGCACCACCTACAAGAAAACAATAAAAGCTTAAAGTGAATTGATTATTTGTCAATCTGTGTGCACACCTGAGCTGTTATTTTAAAAGTGGCATGACAATACGTCAAGGTGCATTCGGCGGGATTAAATTGACAATTGAAGGGCTCACTTACCAAGAAAGGATTCAATTAACTGGAAAACTGACAGAATTTCACTCTGGTTTACAGGTATGGGAAATGCTTTGTTAGCAATGGAGAAGAGGACCTTCTTGTTGTCAGATAAACATTTAGACACATCCAAAGCATCGGCCAGGCTGTTATTGAGGATAATAAAGAGTAATCTTGTGATTAAGCATTTGGGAAATATGCATGTCAGGAAATATAGATATTCACACAATACCATTCAAAGGTTTGGGGTTCTGCAAGGATGCATTAAATTCATCAAAAGGGACAGTAAAGACATCTTTAATGTTATAATAGATTTCTATTGTAAAGAAATTCCATTTTCTTTCAATCTGTATTCACCAAACAATCCTGAAAAATCCAACATGGTTTCCACAAAAATATAAATCAGCTGTTATCAGCAGTTTTCAACATTGATGATAATAATAAATGTTTCTTGAGCAGCAAATCAATATATAAGAATTATTTCTAAAGGATCATGTGACACTGAAGACAGGAGTAATGATTCTGAAAATTCAACTTTGCATCACAGGAAAAACATACATTTTAAAATATTAAAACAGTTATTTTAAATTGTAATTATATTTCAGAATATTGCTTTATATTTATATATTAATATTGTTATTATCAAATAATTGCTGCCATGGTGAGCATAAAAGACTTCTTTCAAAAACATGAGAAAATCTAACAGATGGTACAGACCCCAAACTTTTGAAAAACAGTTTGTGTGTGTATATAAAGCACAAAAAATAAACATTTAAGAGTACTACATCTGGCTTAAGTCTTTTACCGTATGCTTTCAGGCAATATTGTTGACAATGTGCTGGCATTCAGAGAGCAGAGATTTGGTCCTTTCACTACATTCAGCTCAATGTCAGTCAGATTATTGTTAGCGCTTAGGTATTTGGTAATGATTTGTTTGCTCTAAAAAAAAAGAAGAACATTTTAACACAAAACCAAATAGTTGGCATCTGTAAAAGAAGTAAGATTCATCAGAATATTCATGTCAAAATCTGCACCTGTGCAGAGGACCATTCGCCATCATTGGCATTCATCAATGCAGCCAGTGTGTCAATTTTAATGATGTTCCATTTGCTTATTTCATCTACTGTTGCGCTCCTGGACACTGACTTCAGCACCTGGACCTGATCCTCTGAAAGGCCACTTGGTGATGTCTGATGGACAAGAGCAATGCATACATTAAAACTGTCCTGGATATCCTGGATGATTTGATCAGATGTTAATACATGACATATTACCTCATTGAGTTTGTCCAGAATGATTCTCTGGAAGTCGCTGTCCTCAATCTTTTCACACAGGCTAGCGAGGTTGTCCTTCACAACAGTAGCATTCAGACAGTTTCTGAACTGCGTCGCATCATATCCAAAGGGGAAGGCGTCACTGCTGATGATAGTACTAGTGATGCTGTCCTTGGTACAGTCACCCGCTTGAAACAGTAGTGAACAAATGATTTAGGAAATTTTGTGGTTAAAAGTTATTCTATTACGGAAGCTTGTTTACACCACGGAATAAAATTAAAATAAAAAAAGGTAATTGTGACATTTTATCTCACAATATTCTCTGCGCTTGCGAGTTTATAGAATCAGATTTGTGAGATATAAATTTGCAATTATAAGAAACAAAGTCATAATTGTGAGATAAATAGTCTTTTTTTGGGGAAACAAGAAACAAGCTTCCATACTCTTATCTACCTTATTTTTAACATACGAACTTGAACTAGAATCTGATCCAAAACAGTTCGTTGTGATGATGCAATCGTGATTTGTGCATACGTGATGCATACGTGATTTGTGATTGAAACCAGTTCATGATTTCAACAATAAACTGGTTTCAATCACAAATCACGTAACCAATTAATATTATAAACAGTTTTACTGTTTACTGCACTTTGTTATTCTTCTAGTGATTTACCTATGGCAGTTAATAAATCTGAAAGCTTGCACATTTACAGGCACATTGAAAAAACTATATGGATATGGACTTGTGTTTATCGAGCAATATCACACTCGCAATCGTCCTGTAGTGCTGAATCTCATGCCAATCACAGCCATCTGATTCAGTATTCAGGACAACATTGTTTAATTGTAAAAATATGAGAATGTATTTTTTTTTTTAAATCGGAGATAAGGCATACCTCCTCTCTTGGCTTTTCCGGTTATAACGATTGCTTTAAACAGGCTTTTCAGTTGTGGTTTTGGTGTGTTTCGTACACGCACAAATTTTAAGAAGGTTTGGAAGAACTTGCTCAAATCACTCTGTTTAAAACAAGAGGGACATTAAAAATATTACAGGTTTAGTCAGTGTTTACTGAAATCTGGTGTAGGTTTTACTTTGAAACAGCTTTCAAATTGCAAGTAAAATTCACCAATTATTACAAAGAACTCACAGTCACAGGTAACATGGAGTTAAATGTACAATTTTAAAACTGTATTTTCTTGTAAAACGTAATCCAGGTTTTACTTAACACATTTAGTTTTACAGTGAAGCTCAACTGTGTATGATTTTCATATGTAATGTAGGCCTACCTGTTTGAATGATTGCCAAAACTTTGATGAAAAGTACAAGGGCAGAATTCCCAGATCACTAAGCGTTTTCTGATTCCAACTGGATGATTGTCTAAATAATACAATCATAATCTTTCATTACCAGACAATCATAACCAGTGCACTTTTTTACTAATGAATACAATCAGGACTGAAAAATATATTCTCTGCATAATGATGATAAGTTAACTCCAATTCCTTTAATATCAAGATAACTTGCCCATATTTTGAATTTCCATTCATAAGAACAGTTTCCATTGCTGATATTTGGTCATTTGAGAGATTATTGCAGTTCTTCAAGTTCTCAAGGATTTGTGGGTCTGAGTTTGTAATGAAGGTTTGGTTCGCAGCACATGCCAAGTTGCCCAGCACTGCCAAATCCTGTTTCTGGATGCTTGTTCCATTAATGCCCTGAATTGAATAATATATATTATTATATATGAAATAATATGTACAATAAAAATATTAAATCATAATATCTACAGGCCGTGACACACCAAGCCGACAGCCAGCCATTGTCTGGCCGTCGTTGAGCTAATTTTTGGAGTGCGTTTTACACAGTATTCGGGAACAGCGTTGGTGGCTTTTCGGCTGATTGAGCATGTTGAATCTGCGGCTGAGCCCTTCGGTGATAGAGATCACTCTTATTGGCTGTGAACCAGTGCACAAACAGAAGTGACAGTTTCACTTTTTGGAATGACTACTGCCATCTGCTGGTATAGAGAGTTATTTCCTCTCAACATGCTAGTTTGCAGTGTGTTCAAGCACAACATTTTGGGCTAAATGCAGGCGACACCACAGTCGGGTTTCGTCATTGCTAGTTCTCTGATGTCAGTTTGGTGTGTCTGGGCCTTAAATAATCAATATCATTGGATGATACTTACTAAGCAATTTAAAGCATTATTCCACAAAATGTCCCTTCTTCCACTCAGTGTGCTTGAAAAGATTGAGATATCTGCTGCTCCGACCTCAGCAAAATATGCCTTGCAGAAGGTTTTGTTAATTATTTCATAACTGAGGAGGACAACAGACAACTTTAACAAAATAGTTCATTGAAAAATTTCTGAGCATTAATAAAATTAGATTGAACTTACTTGTAGTACAGCAACATATCAGGATTATAGCTGGTAAAATCCACAACTGATTCACTTCTAATGATGTTGTACATGCAAGTCAGCTAGGAAAACAAGTTGCAACAAATCATGTTCATTTGTTCACGTACTGACTTTAAGCTCACCTGAGCACATTTTTGAACACCGTTTTTTGTCAGCTCTCACCTGAGTCTCGCTCAGTACCACCTTAGGTCTGCCTTCTCTCCGTCGGCAGGCTTTGATCAGGCCTCTGGTTTTATCTGCGGGTAATTTCTGTGCACGGGAGCATGTAAATCCTTGCAAAACGTCCACTGACAGCCTGTAGAAAAACGTCAAGCATTTACCATTGTTACTTTCAAATCATACTCATAATGTATTTTTGCATAAACCAGTTAAAAAAAAGTTTTTTTTTTGAAAAGATCCTTACTCATCAGGTTCTCCAAAAGCATTCGCAACAGTATCAAAGAACAGAACTGCCTATAAATAAAAATATGCCATTAGCAGAAAAATAATCTACATGTGAAAACTACATAATGGATGTTTTAATTTTTGTAAGTTATAGTACCTGTTCAGGTTTCCATTTTTTATTGTTAAACTTTTTCACGACTACTGAATCTAAATTGGAGGGAATATTCACAAAGTTTCTTGGAATCTGAACAGCCATATCATCGGGAACGTTTGTCACTAGGTCAGCTGGTGTAGAACCCACTTTGATTATCTAGAGATAGAAAAGATGTAAAAGACCCAACTTTATATGGTTTGCACTCGAAATGTCTCTAAACACGCATGACTGTTGTTCGCATACCTGGGTCACAAAGGTCTTCTGTACAATACCTGGGGCACTCAGTATGTTTTTTAAAAATGCTATGTTTTTAGATGTAAGCAGAATTTCTGACGGCTGAATTTGTGTCAGTACTGTTGAAGGGATCCCTCCAACCAGGGATCCAATTTTCAGCAAGCTGGTGGAATCGGTGAACTGCAGAAAGTACAAAAAGTTATTTCTTTTGGAGGATTTTGAGGTTCTGCTGAAGAGGTCATTTCAACAACTTTTAAGGGAAGTTTCTTCCATTGGAGACTTAAATATTACCTGAAATGATCCATTGAGAAGCACTTTTATGATTGCCTGGGCTTGTCCAAAGCTCCACCCAGACACATTGCTCAGTGTTGAGAGCCCACTGATAAGAACCGATGGAGGTGCCGAGTTTAATTGTACAGTTGTTAAGCCAACGACTTCATTTCCCAAGTTGCTAATAGCATTAGCATCTATGGTTTTGATGTTTCCTGCAAGGGCTGTAGATATCTGAAGATGTGTATAAGGAATATCAGTCAGTTACAACACAGTTACATGAAGAAATGACTTGACTTTGGGTTTTAATGGAATACTTACTGCAGGATTCACATTGGAGCAAGATGACTGAAAGTTTGATAGAATACTATTAGTTTGAGTCTCGTTTAGTGCTGTAAAGGTTGATACTGGGGCATCGCACTGCAAAACTGGAGGCAAGCTAGAGCACAGAGAACATAGTTAATGCTTTACATCTGTACTCGGAGAACACTCTGAGATTTTGATCTGGTCTCAGTTCAAACTTACTCAAACAAACTAAAGCTGGGGTTTTGCAGAAAGACGAGTTCAGTGTAGCGGCTGAGCACATTCTTTGGAAGTGTCTTATTAAACAGTTTTATGTTTTCAGGGTTCACAGTGAAGGTTTTTATCTGCAAACAACAAAATGGGACAGGAATAAGCAATATGTATTCATTCGCTCTCACCAGTATAATGTCACACAAAACATGGTCTGATGATAAATCAAGTATTGATGGTCTATCTATGTGAACAAGTGGATATAGTTCATACCGTGCTCTCAGAACCGAAAGAGTAGAGATCGTCCAGAGTCAGAAAAGTTATAAATACACCAATGTGGTTTACAAACCATGCCGTTGAGTTAAGTGTTGCATCAGATTGGTTGTAGCATTTTGGAGCAGTGTCTGAAATGTAAGAAATGTAAGAAAAATTTTAAAAAATATATTTTTTTTATTATATACATATATTTCAGTAAAAAAACTTTATATTGTTAAATATTATTACAACTAAAAAATTACAACTCATTTTAAAATAACTGTTTACTATTTTAATAGATTTTTTTAAAGGAATTTTTTTCAGCATAATTTATTTTCAGCATCATTACTCCTGTCTTCTGTGTAACATTATCCTTCAGAAATCAGTCTAATCATATATTTGCTCAAGATTCTTTAATGAATAGAGTTATTCATTTAGCCTATTTGAAATAAAAATCTTTTGTAATGTTATAAATGTCTTTATTGTCTTTTGATCTTTGGTGAATAAAAGTATTAATTTCTTTCATATATATATATATATATATATATATATATATATATATATATATATATATAAGTTAATTAACATATTAATTTTTGAAGAGAAAAAATACTAATTTACCTGCTTTCAGATAGGTCTTAATGGTGGTGTACACATCTCCACTGTTAATCTGAGAACCATTAAAGGTGAAATTGTTGCCTAAAACATTGACCCTAGAAGAACAGAGAAAGCACTTTTAAAAGTTACAAAATACTTTCCATTCAAACTTCTGAGCAAACAAATTTGCTTGTAGCCATTTGCACGCACATTTTCCTATATGACAGGCAAGATGCATTCAGTGTGCCATTTGACCCTAGAATATCTTTGTTCAGGAACTTCAAGTAGAGCCCCAATCTACGGCTAAACCACAAATCAATCTCCGTCTGATTGACACTTGTCAGTGCCAGAGGCCAGACACAGGGAAGGATGGCGCTTTTAAGACTATCTGGAACATCTTCCTGCAAAAACAAAGAATGCAATTACAATGATGAACTGAAATATTATTATATGTAAGCGTCCCTACATAAAATGTGTTTTGTACATTGTATTATGTGCAAATAAAGCAAAACTCACGGTGTCCAAGAACTCAGGGGTTCTGACAAAGTTGTTGAAGATGACACAGATTTGTGAATCATTGTTCACTTGTAGCTGTCTGAGGTAGGTTCCCAGCTCAGAAGGAGATAGAGAGTTTACGACCTGAAATACATGAATAATACACCAGTTACAGTTACATCATCTACATTGAGCACCAGAACTGTAGAGTTGATATGGAGCGTACCTCAGATTTCCGAGGTTGTGGTATCAGAGAGAGGAAGGTGGTCAGATTTGGATACGGCCCAAAACCGAACAGGCTTTCGTTTAGGAACGTGATAAAGCTTATGTTGTTTTTGTAGCACCTCAGAGGCGATGGCTCTGCAAGGGAAACAAAAAACATAAAATGTTGTATCTTAGCCAATGTTAAGTGAATAAAACAAGATACTGATCAAATAAATCAAATAATTTCTAAATATTATTTATATTTTATAAGTATAAAAATATATATAATATTTTTTATATTATTTTATAAAATGACTACGTTTATTTTTTTGAGTTGTATCATACGTACGAAGGAATTTATTTCAATGACTTTTATGTGATGTTTAGTGAAGAAATACCTCTGAAGGATTGAATGATGCCGTTGTAGATCGCGTTTTTGGTATTTGTGGGTATTGAAGGTTCTGAGTTTAACAGCCTCAGTCTGTAAATTGAAAATAAACAGTGTATAATGTCTTCTCTCAGCATGCTCCAATGTATACTCGCATAAATGCAATGTACAGATCCAAGAATGTCTTTTAAGTCCTTTGTTCTTACGCAGATTGAGTGATATTGCAGTTCCTTGTGCTGAGGATGGTAAAAAACTGAGACACAATGCTTTCTGAAAGGTTGGCTAACAGAGGTTTTAGTCTATCCTGGAACCAGACTAGAACTTCCTCATCAGTGACATTTATATTAGACAGGTTGGCTCTGTCAAATATCTGTTTTATCAGTGCTGCATTTACATCTTGTGTGAGTCGGACGTCCTGGACAGGAGACAATAATATAATTGCACCATTAGCATAGTTACTCTGTATTTAAAAAAATATATATATATATATATATTTATTAGCATGAACATTGTTTTTCCACCTTCACTTTCGGGGAAAGGAGGTCAAAGAAAGCAGAGAGCTGGCAATCCTTAACAAGCTTCATGACATTGATGACAATTGGAGGATCCTTAAGCGCACCAGGAGTGACTGAAAACTCAACTAGTTGTTTTAGACCCAAAAGAGGTAGAACATCCACCTAAATTGACAAACATATTGACTGTCACAATGGTTGTTGTTTTTTTACCATGAGAAATGTTTCCTAAATTGCAACATTTAACACTCACCGGTGTGAAGTTACTGTTGAGTTTCGCAAGGTCCGTTAGGAGAGCTGACTGAACGAACGGCCCAAAGTTTCTGTTGATCCACTGCGTACTGTTGGCTGAATTTGCAAGGCATCTGAGATCTGAAAGAGCCACAAGGACGTTTTCATTGTGATTCATTATATTAGTTTAATGTGAACTCAAAATTTGTAAGTTGTCTCGCTCACGGAGTGAGTGGTATTTGGCATTGGCATTTGATCTTTAAAATGGGGCATGACACAATATTTGTGAAAATGATTTCATATTGTGAACGTTTGCATACTTTTATGTTGAATTCAAAGAGGGTTAAAATATTCCAAACCAACCATTAGTGTCATTGCGAGAGAGGAAAGCTTTCATGAACTCTTTGTAGACCAGATCCTGTCTTTGAGTGGCATTAGATTGCAGTGGAAGGCAAACGTCTTGTCCATCTCGTAGAGGAGCATTCACAAAAGCCTCAGTGCTGAAAGATAACAAACACAGTATTTCATTTTTTATCTTAGTGTCTGAAAATTACATTGTCACTTTATACAATGTAACTAAGACCAACTTACATCGTGCTGTAACTTTCACAGGTGAGGTTTTTGTTGCTGAGACAGGACAGGACTCTTTGAGATACTGATGGTAAAAAGGGCTTTAGTCGCCTCTGAAACCATGAGCGAATGAAGACAGAATCACTCAGTCTCTGAGGACTAAAGCGATCGACCCGGACGTCAACAAGCACATCCAGAACATCAGACCAAGACACATTGCTGGGACTCGGAGTCTGGAAAATAAACACATTTTAGTTATCACATTAAATATGATATAACATAGAATAATCTAATATAATATGGGGTTAGGAATTGTTTTTTTAATTCATTTGTTGTTGTTTTTTTTTGGTAACTTTCTTTTAATATTGTATATATACACTGCATTTCAAAAAGCTAGGGTAGGTAAGATTTTGCAAAAATTTACTTTTTATTCAACAAAGACTCATTAAATTGATCAAAAGTGACAGTAAATACATTTATAATGTTATAAAACATTTCTATGTCAAACTAACGCTAATTAATGACAGTTTCGACTAAAAATATTAAGCACATCTGTTTTCAACATTAATAATGATATAAAAAAAATCTATATGATTTCTGAAGGATCATGTGACACTGAAGACGAGTAATAATGATAGTATAATGTATAATGGTGAGCATAAGAGACTTCTTGGCAAAAACGTTATAAAATCTTCCTGGCCCCAAGAATTTGACCATAGAGTGAGTGTAAAAAATAGGCTTGTTACCATGTTGGAAAATTTTAGCAGTGCATCATCAAGGTTTGTGCTGGTTTTGGTGAAGAAAAGCTTCCAGGTCTGTTTTCCCACATCGCTGGGCTGTTTGCAAGCCAACACGTCTGCCACTCGTTGAGAGTTTAACTGTGACAACTGATGACACAAATGAGCTTTTATTAAAACTAAATCAATGACTAAAAAAGCTAAGTGTTATTCTTTTGTGTAATATTACCGTTGGTAGACAGGCAAACTGCAACACGGTGAAGCTGCAAAGATTCAGTAGGCCTGTTGCATTTGGAGCCGCTTCTTTCAATAACTGATCCAAAGCAGAGCTGCAAACCAGAAGAACATGCAACATGTATTACAGAGCATTGTGTCCTCAGCGCTTTAACTCATTTGACTGCAGACAGAAAAGCTCACCTGTTGACATTTGCACAGAGGGAAGACTCTGGAAAAGGACAAGACAACAAAGACTTTGAATCTTAGAAACATCACTGACATCTCAAATCACGACGGATATAATCAGTCACTTACCATTTACAGGAGTTGTTGTGCACTGCAAGAGTGAGAACAAATGTTGCATTACAATTATTGTTTTATTTTTTTATAAAAAACAGACACAATCTACTAAACATGAAATGTATCTTTTTGTTCATCGTTACTTACTTGACTCGCTCTCTCAATGCACTCTGGAGGGAAATGAAACACAATTCACACTTTAATTCGGGCAGAATTTTGCATTCAGTTATTTCTATGTGATCAATGTATTTAGGAGCAAGTGTCGTTGCTGGATTCTGCCTCACCGTCGGGAGGAATCATCATCACTGAGTCTCTGATCGTCAGCAGGGCTTCAGACTGGTTAAGGACTGATAATGTCTGATCCATCTTGTCAAAGCTGATTCACAGAGAAAAGACAACACACACGTGATCTTATTCAATACTAAGACATCCAGATCACTATTTGTTTTGGTTTTTAAAAGCCACTTACATGATTTTGTAGTTTTCACAACTGAAGTTTGCCTGCAAAAGAGACAAACGAGAAAACATTACATTGTTGGACAGGAACAAAATGGATAATAAAGTTGATACATAAACAAACAAACAACAACAACAATAATAGTAATGATCATTTTGTTTGAAATATTTTAAACAACATTATTAAAAACATTAACAATGACTATTGTTGTTTTAAAACAACATTTATTATTATTATTACAATGTTTTAAAAAGTAATACATGATAATAATTCATATAATATTATTGAATGAAGTATTTATACACAGGTTACATCTAAAATGTGGCATTATGCACCTTTCTGGCCTGAGTCTGAAGAGAGGGGAGGAAGTTGTTTAGTTTGTCCCTGTTAGTGGCTTGAAGAAGGAAGTTAAAGACACTTTTGAGTATGTTCGTACGGTCCGCTGGTGAAGCAAGAGGATTGAACACCAGTTCATCAAGTTGCATCGGTGTGAGAACAGAAAGCACATCCAGCTGCAAATGACATGAGACACAAACTTCACTGACACACATTTACAAAGCTTTTATATATGTGTTGAGTCAGTCTTTACTCGAATCATCACCAACAGCAAAAACGTTTGACTTACAGCTGAAAAATTGCTGTTCAATTTTGAAATAACTTGAAGCTGTGCAAAGTTAAAGAAACTGCCAAAGTTTTGCAGGATGAAGTCCGAACTGTTTATAAATGGCAACGTGCAATCGACACCTGAAACGACAACATGAAAAACTCTGTTCATTACTGGTCATTTATATGGAGTCCTGTAAAGTCCAACGCATTCTCATCCCAAGGCGTCATATTCTGACACTTTGACAAAGCGTCTAAATCCAACGCCCATGGAACCCTTTAGCGTCAATATAACACGCAGAGAGATGGGTAGGTTTAGGTATGGTGTAGGGTTAGGGTTAGACCGCTAGGAGGCGCCTTCTGACCCATATATTTCGGCGTCTCATATTGACGCTAAAGGGTACCATGCGCGTTCGATATAGACGCTTTGGCAAAAGCGTCATTATATTACGCCTTGGGATGAGAACGGGCTGGTAAAGTCTTATGTGTCAAAAAAATGATGAATAGTCTAACATTACTCTTAATGTGTCTGTTAAATTGAATGATTAATAACATTTACTTGTGTTTTGATGTTGTGACAGGAAAGGAACAATGAAGTTGCTGAGGACCAATGTCTGTGTTGCATTGTTCATCAGTCCAGAATTATTATTTAGCTCCACAAAACTGCAGAAATAAATCAGTTAGAGATGTTAGAGGATATCGATTACAAAAGTATTTTTGACAAGCACATTACTCAAGGGCATCACTAGGTCCTTTTTACAAGTCCCAGTGAAATACTGCGTCACAGTAAAATATTATGTCAATGGAGATTACCGTTCACTGACCTGAGAATCATTTTCATTGATACAATTATGGGTCCCACTTTAGATTAAGTGGCTTTAAGTACTATGTACTTACATTGAAATTAATAATTTGATACAATGGACTTATTGTGTACATACATGTTTTTACATTGTACTTATATTTTAAAAATACCAGCATGTAATTACAGCTGTAATTAATTTATGTAATTACATTTGTAATTACACAGTTGGCCCTTCCCTTACACCTTAATCCACCCTTATACCAACCCATACCACCACACCTGTCCCTAACCTTACCCATATCACATCTCAATAGCAGCAAAAGTGTTTGACAATACAACATGAACACAATAAGTACATTGTATTTTTTTTTTTATGTATGTACATAGTACTTAAAGACATTTAATATAAAGTGGGACCCAATTAGCTCATGTGTGTGTGTGTGTGTGTGTGTGTGTGTTTTCCATCAGCTGTTTATAATGAGTACTAGTGTTGCCAGATTTGCAAATTAATGAAATCGTGATAAAATTTTATTCGCTCAGACAGTTCACTCACAAACTGAATCAGTTTTAACTACACTGAAATAGTAACAAGATATTTTAGAAGGTAGAAAACAAACAATAATTTGTTTGTAATAGGTTCATTCAATAATAATTTTTATTTGTCACTATCTTTTTTTATTTATTTTTATTTATAATTTTTCATTATTTAGAATTTTGGTTTCTGGATCCGCATACAACCAGAAAGTAAATTTTATATCAGGCAGGATGTAAATGTAAACTTATCTTCTGCAAATATCATCTGGTTTGTGATAAGATAATGAACAGTTTTCAGATATCAGCTGAACAGAATGTGAGGAACATACAGCGCGTTGTAGGCTTGACAGCTGAAGTTACGAGTGGCGAGGCAAGACAGGAATTCTCTTGAAATTGTGGGCAGCAGAGGCTTCATCTTGATTTGGAACCAGAATCTCATGAACTCCACATCAACAAGATTTCCAGATGTGAAGCTTTCAGCTGGAAGTTCTGCAAACAAGGCTGTGAGGTTGCTCTGAGATGAGTTTGCAACCTGAATAAAAAATAAACGTCTCGTTAAAAAAAGGCAGTCCTTTGAATATACCCCCCCACCCCACATTTTTATTTGTAGCCTTACGGATTGCTCCGTCTGGTTCTGCAGTGGTCTGGAGAGATCAGTGATCAGAAGTCGCAGGTTTTCCTCAGTGAAGCTCAGATTTGATTGAGCAACACAATTAATCGCTTTCGCCAGACTCTCTCCAGTCTTCGATATCTGCAAATGAACAGAAAGTAACTTTATACCAAAACTGCAGACATCTGATATCTGGGCTGTAAATCTTATATTTGCATCTTGTACTGGGTGTTCCAGTCTTGTAGATGCGAACAAAACAACATTGTGCGGTAGTTTTAGTTTTCACATTCTTTAGATGTGTGACATTGTTAGACCTGATCAGGGTGTGGTTAACTATGCATAAGAGGGAAAACTTGTGGTTTATGAAAGACTCACTAGACAGGAACTATTATTGCTGGTGACTTTACAAATGTCGACAGGATCTGCAGTTTGAGGTTCTGGAGCACTGAAAAATGTATAAAGAGCACAGCATTTGTTAAAACAAATCAGATATGCTGATTTGCGGTTTGTTGGCATCATGTAGCCTTTTAAAGAGGTCATAATGTTCTGCAATCATTTAAAAATTTTTACCTCCTGTTTCTTCTGAGTGCTCTAATTTTATAATGCAGACAGAAGTGCTACTCACATAACAAAGTTTAATATTGATATGACATTGCTAGGTAAAATCTGGGCAGGTAGCAGATATTTCTTCATCACAGGAACAACCACAATGTTGAACCAATCACTGACGTTGATGATGTTAAAAGTATTTATTGAGGTTTGGTTGGTGTCAAAGCTCAGGGTCCAGTTCAACAGAAGATTTCTCGTTGCGTTAATGATACTTGTATCTGTCTGAAAGAGAACAAACCCAGAAAATCTGTCAAGCCTGTTTGCATATTAGGGCAATTCAATTAAAGGCATCTTAAAAATGTGATGCTCCTGGCACAAGAAAAACTAAGAGAGACAATTAATATGATTAGGCTATGTATAATGGTATGGAAATTATATAAACATCGTATTGACTCTAAAGCCACCTTTTTAACGTCTATTCCTTGTTTTCATCTGCCACAATAATGTAATGTCTTTGAATCATTAATTTGGGAATATGTAATAGCAAATCTATATATATATATACAGATTATTTGATTAATTATTCAGCATTTCAATGTTAGGACTGACATACTGGCATAAATATGCCTATTACACTATTTTATATCTCACACACACACACACACACACACACACACACTTACTGTCTGAGCAATGGCCAAACATGATCTGATGAATCTTCCCAGTGGTCTCAAATATACCTGGAAGTCTGTGAGGTTCTGCACAGAAATGTGACAAGAATTGGCATCATCTTTTTCATTCATGTTTCATCACTGGATTTCATCATCATCATAAACAAAACTCTTATCTGACCTTCATCATTCCAACTGAAGTGGTACTGGTAATGTTAAGTGTTATGTTTGTGAGCGGCTGCAGGAAACTCTGGACGGTCTTATTGATGGAATCAATATTTAGACTACCAGTTGCATTCAACTGAAAGATCAGCTCAGCTTTCTGCTCTGGACTGAGTTTATCTAGGACATCCAGCTGCAAAGAAACACAAAGATTCAAATGAATTACCTCAACAGTAAAGACCAGTTCACACTGAGAACAATAACTATAAAGACGTTAATACTAGCTTCCACACCAAAGGACGATAACATTGAATTTTTTTCTAAACGTCTAAATGTCGTCTGCCTCTTAAAAATCCCCTGTGGTGAAAATCAAGTTGTCTATGTGGTGTTTTTAATATGCTTTAAGACAAACCATGTTCAAATTCATAAGTCAACACCGTTGCTGAGTATTTTCTCCTTAAAACGAATCGGTTACCTAACGTAACCTCGGTTCTCTCTAGATGAGGGAACGAGTATTGCGTAAGCTAGCTTACGCTACGGGAAAGATTAATCTTTTCTGAGAAATTGAAGCCAAAAAATTATCCTATAATTTTGTATCCATTGTCAACGCAGTTCAACTGCAGCAGAGCATGAGCGGGCTAACTAGCAGCTCATTGGCTCGCTCACAGGGAACTGCTTAAGCCTATGAGGAGACGCGATTGAACTCTCGTCCAATGAGAGTCGACATGCTCTCATTGCGTCATAGCCCGCCGAAGCGGGCGTGGTCAGAGAGTATAATAATGGCGTCGTAGGCTGAAACTCTGGTTTTCATAGAATGAAGCGAGAAACGCTAGTAGCACAAGCACGGCCAGGAACGCAATACTCGTTCCCTCATCTAGAGAGAACCGAGGTTACGTTAGGTAACCGATTCGTTCTCTTACGAGAGGTTCTCTCGTATTGCGTAAGCTAGCTTACGCTACGGGAACACCTGGTCAACGCCGTGCGTGCTAAGCATCCACTTACGAGTCCCAGGGGAGACCCGGGGGAACCCTTGATAGTGGGAATGAACATATGTACATGAGACAGGGCCAGCAGAGCGGGCCGGTGATTGTGTAGTACTAAGCACTTGATAAGAGAGACAGAGCGGGAACCGGTCTGTGTGAATAACTCTTTTTAGTGCAGCTCACCAGAGAATCTGTAACATACTAGATAGCTAGTAGTTTAGCCTGCAAGGCGGGAACTTCGAGATTGTAAAATCTGACAAAGGTGGAAGGGGAAGACCATCCTGCTGCCACACAAATGTCGTGAATGGAAATTCCGCTGGACCATGCCCACGATGAGGCCATGCCTCTAGTGGAATGAGCCCTAATGCCCAGAGGGCATGGCAGGTCTTTCGACGCGTATGCGGCTGCAATGGCATCAACTATCCATCTGGATAGTGTCTGTTTCGAGGCGGCCAACCCTTTGGTGCGCCCACCGAACGAAACAAACAGCTGCTCAGATCGTCTGACCGGAGCAGTGCGGGAAACGTATAATCTCAGGGCCCTGACCGGACACAGGAGATTAGAGTCAGATTCGTTATCGGATGCAGGCAGAGCCGATAAGGAAATAACTTGTGCCCTGAATGGGGTACCAATCGCTTTTGGGACATAACCATGTCTAGGTTTGAGAACGACTAAGGAGTCATTGGGCCCAAACTCAAGACAGGAAGCGCTAGTTGACAGCGCGTGAAGGTCTCCCACACGTTTTACTGATGCGAGCGCAAGCAGAAAAACGGCTTTGAACGAGAGGTATTTGAGGTCCACGGTGTTTAGTGGTTCGAATGGGGGGGCTTTCATAGCTTCGAGAACTATGGAAAGATCCCAAATCGGCACCGAAGGGGGGCGTGAGGGGTTCATCCTTCTAGCTCCCCTGAGGAAGCGGATGACCAACCGTCTTTGCCCAATGACTGGCCGCGCCGGGGTTCAACGAACGCTGCGACGGCTGCCACATACACCTTGAGAGTGGACGGGGACCTGCCCTTGTCCAGCATCTCTTGGAGAAAACTTAGCAAGGAAGGAACCTCGCATGACCGTGGGTCCAAATTTCTGTCGGTGCACCATTTTGAGAACACAGACCATTTAGACGCATAGAGCCTTCTCGTAGAGGCCGCTCTAGCCTGCATGATCGTGTTTAACACTCCCTCTGGCAAAGCAACGGGTAGTTGTTGATCACCCACGCGTGTAGCGCCCAGCGCTCTGGGTGGGGGTGCCAGATCGTGCCGCGAGCTTGAGAGAGGAGATCTGCTCTGACTGGAATGGGCCACGGGGCTGTCTGTGACAGCTGAGTGAGCTCCGGAAACCAAGTCTGACCCTCCCAACGCGGGGCTATGAGAAGCACCGAGTGGCGTGTTTCCCTGATTCTCTGAAGCACCTGTGGTAGCAGAGAAACCGGAGGGAATGCATAAAGCGGGCGGCTGGGCCAGGTCTGGGCTAGCGCGTCGTCGCTCTTCGAGAAAAATATTGGGCACTGGGTGTTCTCTTCTGAGGCGAAGAGGTCCACCTCTGCTCTGCCGAATATTCGCCACAGCTTTTGGACTGTAAGAGTGTGCAGGGACCATTCCCCGGGGGGAATGGGGTTCCTGGACAGACTGTCTGGACCGTCGTTCAGATGGCCCGGCACGTGCGTCGCTCTGAGCGATAGCAGGTGACACTGCGACCAAACTAATATGCGTTCTGTCAGTCTGAAAAGATTTCTGGATCTGACTCCGCCCTGACGGTTTAGGTAGGAGACCACGGCTATATTGTCCGAACGGATCAGCACGTGGTGACCGTGAACGCGCGGGAGAAAACGCGTGAGCGCGTTCTCGACCGCTAACATCTCCAAACAGTTTATGTGAAGGAGGCTCTCCTGAGCTGACCAGGGGCCGAAGGCCGGTGAGCCCTCGCAGACCGCACCCCAACCCGTGTTGGATGCGTCTGTCGAGATGACTTTTCGGCGAGAACAAGTCCCCATGGAAACGCCCCGCTGAAACCATTCTGTCACGGTCCATGGTTGCAGAGCTATAATACAGGTCTGCGTTACCTTTATCAGCTGGCAGCCCGTGGTCCACGCACGGTGAGACACACGGCTCTTCAACCAGAGCTGAAGCGGGCGCATGCGCAGTAACCCCAGTTGGAGCACCGCGGAGGCTGAGGCCATATAGCCCAACGCCTTCTGAAAAGTTTTCAGAGGTGTGAGTCTGTTCATCTGAAAAGATGCGGCGAGACGCTGAACACGGCGCGCGCGCTGTGTTGACAGACGAGCCGTCATCGTGACCGAGTCTAGCTCTATGCCCAAGAAGGAAATAGTCTGACTGGGTTGAAGTGCGCTCTTTGTCCAGTTGACAGAGAGGCCCAAAGCTTTCAGATGGTCGAGGAGAACTGTACGATGAGACAGTATCTCCCTCTGTGATTGTGCCAAAATCAGCCAGTCGTCCAAATAGTTCAGTATTCGCAGCCCCTGACTCCGCAGGGGGGCGAGCGCCGCATCCATGCACTTCGTGAACGTACGAGGTGCTAAGGATAGGCCGAACGGAAGGACTGTGTATTGATAAACCTGGCCTTCGAAGGCGAAACGTAAGAATGGCCTGTGAAGGGGATTTATCTGAATCTGAAAATAAGCATCTTTCAGATCTAGTGAAATGAACCAGTCCCCCTGGCGCACGTGCGCGAGGAGTTTTCTGATAGTGAGCATTTTGAACGGTCTCTTCATGAGAGCTTTGTTCAGCACTCTGAGGTCTAATATTGGTCTGAGGCCGCCGTCTTTCTTGGGAACAAGAAAATAGCGGCTGTAAAACCCCGACTCGCTCATAGACAGAGGCACTCTCTCTATAGCCCTTTTGCACAATAGTTTTGCTATCTCTGAACGGAGCAGCGTCGCCGCTTCTAGGTTCACAGTAGTTTCTAGCCGCGCTCGAAAACTTGGAGGGCGGCGGCGAAACTGTAAGCGATAGCCCAGCCTTATTGTGTTTAGCACCCACTGGGAAATTCCCGTAATAGCTTCCCACGCTTTGCAGCGCAATGCTAGGGGGTGAATGGCTACCCGGTCCTCGTCGCTGCACATGGCGGGCTGTGTGCGCGCGCTCATATTGCTTATAACAACGGGACTTACACTCAGAGAGGAGTTTATGGGCCGTGTAACAGAGTGAACAGAGGGGGGAAGCGCGCACGGGTTCGTGGGCGCTTTTATGTACTCTGAAACTCGAGCGGATTGGGGCCGCTTTATGAGAGTGTGCTCCGTGTGGGACACGGGAACAGACGTGCTTTTGTGTATGAGTGAACACAGTGTTGTGGGCACATTTATTACACAAGGTGTCTTTTTGCTCTTTTTGAGATTTATTTGGGTCGCCGTGAAAACGGCGTTTGTGCTCATGCAAGCGGGAAGTGAAACCGGCTTGGTAATGGCGGGATACACTACTGCAGTAGCCGCGTGCGCGGGGACTAGCAGAGGGCGGTATTTTGACGGCGGTCCGGCCGCAGCGGGAGAGCGCCGTCTTTTTCTCAGCTGTGCTAGGCAGACTTCGAGTGATCAGGTTTCGGCGTGATCCTAGGCCGCGGCCCCCGAGGCGGCGGCGGTCTGTGGCGGCTGTCAGAGCGAGAGCGAGGGCGGCCGCCCTGGCGTCGCTGCGAAGTCTGGCTGTGCTGAGCTGGGCGCTGAGGTGGGGCTCGTGCAGGAGGCTGGTCACGTGAGCGGCCTGCAGAGGAGCTAGCGCGACGAGGCAGGAAGAGGTTCATGGCCTGGGAAGCTTTCTGAACTTCGGAGAAACGGTCAACAATACCTGTGACGGCAGATCCGAAGAGGCCGGATGGAGAGAGCGGGGCATTTAGAAAAGCGGCGCGCTCAGAATCTCCCATGTCGGCGAGTGTGAGCCACAAATGTCTTTCAGACACACAAATGGCGGCCATACATTTCCCCAGGGCTTGAGCGGCAGATTTTGTAGCGCGAAGGGCGAGGTCCGTGGCGCTCCTCAAATCCGCGACTTTAGGGGGATCTCTTCCGTTCTCATCCCATTCGCGGAGTATGTCACCCTGTAGAATCTGTAAAACAGACATGGAGTGCAATGCAGAGGCTGCTTGACCGGCGGCTGAATAAGCGCGGGTATGAAAACTCGAAGTCGCTCTGCAGGCTTTAGAGGGAAGCACAGGTGATGAACGCCATCTCGCGGAGGGCGGGCACAAGTGTGCAGCGACCAGGTCCTCTACAGGGGGAATGGAGAGATAGCCCTTCTCAGCGGCTCCGTCCACAACGCGAAGCGGGGTGGAAGAATCAGAGCGAGTTCTGGCAGAGAGCGGGGCATTCCAGGACTTAGAGAGCTCCGCGTGTAGTTCAGGGAGGAAGGGCGCGGCCCGCTTGGTGGCGGGAGTCGAACGCTGGCGGAAGTAACTGCCGTCCATGCGGTTGGTGGTCTGCTCGGGGGGAGGGGACCACTCGAGCCCGAGGCGTTCGACGGCCTGAGACAGGAGGCGCATTAATTCGTCCTCGATGCCCGCGCGGGTCGCGGTGGATTCACGGGCCGAAGAAGCGCGAGAACCGGACCATTCCTCACTGTCTGAAGCGAGAAGCGAACATGTCTCCTTAATGTCCGCGGCGTCCTCGGAGGCAACAGAGCGGCCACTCGGCGGCAGCTGTATGTCCGGTAGCGGCGGAGATGGAGAGCGGGAGGCGACGGGCTCCGGCGGAATGAACGCTTCAAGCTGGGGTTCCGGCGGCCTCTGTGAGCGGCGTTTCTTCTTCCGCGGCGAAGTCAGAGGCGGCGCGGAAGCTTCTTTTACGGCCTGAAGTCGAGCCCGCAGGGTCGACAGCGGCATACTCTCGCAGAGCTCGCAGCCGCCATCAGCGAGGGCGAGCTCGGCGTGCTCCAATCCGAGACAGAGAGCGCAGATGACATGGCGGTCTCCAGTCTCGAGGGGAGCGCGGCAAGAACCGCAGGAAATGGTACGAGACATCTTGAAAAAGACGCTCGGCTCTTTTAGTAATAAGGATACAGTAATATGCAAGAGAGAAAAAAGGATATATTCCGTCGGATGGCGGTAGCTTGCAGGACGGCTGAAGGTGGCGAAGACGGCCGGCTTCTTCAGTCTCCTAGATGCTCGCTAAGTTGCCTTGTCGACGACGGCGGCTTCTCTCAAGATCAGCAGATGCGTGTAGCCTCGCTGAAGAGATGAAAATCAGAGTTTCAGCCTACGACGCCATTATTATACTCTCTGACCACGCCCGCTTCGGCGGGCTATGACGCAATGAGAGCATGTCGACTCTCATTGGACGAGAGTTCAATCGCGTCTCCTCATAGGCTTAAGCAGTTCCCTGTGAGCGAGCCAATGAGCTGCTAGTTAGCCCGCTCATGCTCTGCTGCAGTTGAACTGCGTTGACAATGGATACAAAATTATAGGATAATTTTTTGGCTTCAATTTCTCAGAAAAGATTAATCTTTCCCGTAGCGTAAGCTAGCTTACGCAATACGAGAGAACCTCTCGTAAGAGAACTGCAGTGAACCAAAGAGTCTCAAAGTCGCCAGTGTTCTATACGTCACAAAATCTGTTGTAACAGGTCTGACGTTGAAGAGAGCGATACATAAAAACGTATTACCATTCTGATACATCGACTTGTGTTGACGACCCTGTATAATTCTCTCTCCCTCCTCTTCTTCTATTTCTGACTTAACTTCTTCAAGTGATAGACTACAGGGGGGGGACTTTAAAATGCTCGAGCTCGTTAATCCAGGAAGGATTCTAATTCTAATGATCAGCTGAAAAAAAGAAAACACTGTGCCGTTATATTTATAGTTGTGGTGTGAACTGCACAATTCTTTTGAATTTAGAACTATTTTTAAAACTATATATTTACTGTTGTAATGATCGTCCTTGGAGTGAACAGGCTTTAATGCTATGATTCAACGGCTCGGTTTTATCTACTTACCCCATTAAAGTTCGGTTTCAAAGCTGTGAAATCTCTCAGACTTGCGCTAGTAGAGAATGTCTGGAAGTTCTGGATCAACCATTCACTGGTGGTGTTTGAACTTTGCACACATCCAGCTTTAAAACAAACTCAAAGTCAGCAAACTCATAGCCAGAACCTCGTCTTTTAACTGTAGCCTGGCCCTAGCTGACATCTAAAAAAAAAAATATTGCACAAAATGCAATAGGCCTACCGTCAGATGTATTTCTTGCCAGAAAAGGGTTTATGAAGTTCTGATACACCATCTTTTGTCTTTCTGGGCCGATTTGCAAGCTTAGATCCTGTACCCTGTAAAATGTAAATTAAGTTGATTTTCTTTGTCACCAAACAGCTAAAATATCTGAGAATATTAGCATGATTTATGTAGCCTAGGATATACACACAGTGCCTGGAAGCTCTGGCAGGTGAGGTTGCTTTGACTCAGGCAGGAGAGTGTCTCTCTGGACAGAGATGACAGGTATGGACTGAGCTTCACTTGGAACCAGAGCCTTGCAAAACCCACATCACTCAGTGCTCCCACTATTGACCCATTGGATCTGGCGTAATTGATGGAGCTCACCACAAGACTAACGTTAAGTCTAGATCTCTGTTTGAATGATTAAAAAGGCACTGTATAGGTGACTTCTTTTTAACAAGCAGTTGTAATATGTTTGAAATATGTTAATATATTTAGATTTACTGTACCAGCAATGTGTACAAATCAAAGGCAGAGTCAGCAAATGCTTTGAGATTATTGAGATTCCCCTGCGATACGCCTGAAAGTTGTATCCCTGAACAGGTGAGGATGTTGTTGAGCGTTGAATTTAGCTGAAAGAGGAATGGGGAAACAAGTGAGGAATGATTCACATAATATGGAAACCTAATATTGCCCACATCATATCAAAAGATAAAAACTCACTGAAGAGCATGTTGAACCATTATTAGAAACGGTGCCTGTAAAAATAAATAAATAAATAAATAAATAAAAATAAATATGAAGAGATGTATGAAAGAAAATAGTTGACTGTAATATTCAGTTTTGTGGCAAAAATTATTAAAAACGCACCATTTTGAAAGTTCACCACACACTGAAGAAACAGAAAAAAAAAATTACATCCATAAAACTATTTATTGTTAATGGTAAACGATTCATCATCAAAATCGAGCAAGTTTTCTTTCTATCGAAATTAGTATTCAAGAACACTAATTTATAACTAAATGATTGAATACATATTTACCAAGGATACAATTTTAATTGATTCTAACATTTAACAAGCAGCATCCACAAAAAAATGTTGTGCAGAAAGTGCTAAATACCTCTCCGTTTATCAGTGTGATGAATCCTATAAAAGAGAAATTGTGACTCATACAGTAAACATGTCTCTTTAAAGATATATATGATTTTCACTGGATGATTAAGATCAGTAAAAATTGCAGAAAAAAGCCTCTTACCTAAAGCAAACAGCACAGAAAGCTGAAAGTTTGCCATTTTCCCACCGACACCCCTGATCTTAAACAAATACAATGTAACAATGGTATTATTTCAAACAAACTGAACTTGCATGGGAAAAAAATGCATTATGATCAATGTGATGAATAATTATCTTCTTTATTCTAAATATATATATGAAGAGTTCAGATGCAAAAGTCTCTAAGTGCCATTTGAAATTTTCTTCTAGAATGATCATTTTTTATCAAGCTTGTATATTTAAGTTCAGTAATTTCACTTAAATGGCAATGAAGATGACCTATTAATTGTCATTTAAGTGAAATTACTGAACTTAAATATACAAGCTTGATAAAAATTATCATTCTAGAAGAAAATTTCAAATGGCACTTAGAGACTTTTGCATCTGAACTCTTCATATTTTTTTCTTCCTTTTTTTAAAGGACACAAGCACTTACCTGTAACAGGAGTATCTCTGTGTGTGACAGTCAGCAGTCTAGCAGGTCCACTATTAAGTGAGGTATCAAAAGGGTGTGGGACAATTTATCCACGTCAGCAGATCCAAAACAAGACCAACAACTATAGGCTATTCTCAAAATGGGCAAAACAAGATGCATGAGTACACTCCTTTGCTATCAAAACTTTGCTAAGTCGAGATTCATCAATTATATACAACATATATTTTAGCAATAGCAATGTTTTCTTTATCTTTGGAAATTAATCAGACCCCCTTTAATCGGCGTCTTTAACAACATATACTAACGTTCAAATGGATAAAATGCGCTTATTTTTTACTGTACTTATTGCTTAATTACAGCTGTAATTTGTGTTATTAGGTCTACTACGCTGTCAACACTTCTGTTATTTACTTGATGGATACAGTGCTCATGTCAAATGTGCAGTGTCCTTTTATGAAATTGCAACACTTTACAATAAGAATTTTTTTGATGCATTAAGATGCTGGGTTGATTTAACCCATTTTTGTGTTCAAATATGGACAAACGGAACCGTTGGTTTAAATTAGATATTTGACGCAAACATGGGTTGAAACAACCCAGCCTTTTTTACAGTGTAACATTAACTAACAATGAGAATACATTTTTTGTTAATGTTAATTAATAATAAAATGTTAATTGTTAGTTCAAAATACACCAGGACCATAACATAATATAACAGACTGTTGATTATATTAATGCATGAGAAAATTTTGAAATTAGCATTGACTGAGATTAAGCATTTTTCCTTGTTAGTTCATGTTAACTAATGGAACCTTGTTATAAACTTTTACCAATAAAATGAACATAAACTTACGATTCTGGTTTGGAAATTGCCGACAGAATTGTGAATGTTTCGCTGGCAGACCCTTCTGTTCTGTTTAGATAACATTAATAATATTTAAAACATTAACACGCAGTGTAATGCCCTTCGAGGTCATCTACGTCAACACGAATATTCTAAACAGGTCAATCCCACACATTTACTAATACAACTGTGCGTCAGTAGTGTATAAACTGGGCATAATTATATGAAGTGCTCTATTGAATGTGTTTTTGTAAGCAGTTTAATTTGACTTCACACTTGAAGACACAAGTCTGGATGTAGGCAGGCACCAGTACAACCACCATCAATTAAACAGACTAAACCAGTTTAGATTGTCTAACCTGCTTTCAGCTGCAACCCACTTAAACTTATACAATAGACTCATAGAATAGTAGAACAGTTGCCTTTTAAACCCAGTGGAGGAGAAGTTGATGTGTTCGCTGAAATGGCATAGTTGTTTTTACAACATCCTCTTTATTATAACTCTTTATTATAACCTCTTAAGATTATAACTGAGAACATTTCTTTGGTTGTTTGAAATGTTGTCCCAGGATTAACAGTTGTAATTATGTATGTAATAATTATGTAATTATTTAATTGAAATTATGTTAATCAAGCATGGACTACATAAATTACAGCATTGTAACAAACTAGTCTAAAAATATCAGTGAAACTATTAAAAAAAGCTTGAAGCAATTTTGATTAATTTTTGGTTAAGGACCAAAATGAATAATATTGCATAAACATATAGCCATTGTGTTAAGACTGTGTAAGCAGTCTTACTTTTTGGTATCAAATTAGACCAATCTATGTTTTTATGTAACTGATTTCAAAAAGTTATAAAAAAAAACAAAAAAAAAAAAAAACATTTGCTCACTGTAAAAATAATCCTGTAAAAAAAAACGGTAAAATACTGGCAGCAGTGGTTGCCAGCATCATACCGTAAAAATATGGTGTGTTACTGTTTTTGAAATTAACAGCTAAGTACCGGTTTGTCCGCTACAGCTTTATGACGTTAAATTACAGTTTTATACTGTAGCGGACAAAACGGTACTTAGCTGTTAATTTCAAAAACAGTAACACACCATATTTTTACAGTATGATCCTGGCAACCACAGCTGCCAGTAGTTTACCATTTTTTTTACAGGATTATTTTTTACAGTGTACTTTTAAGACTATTCTTACCAGTTTATCCAACCAGCCCCTGGTTTTACAGACTGGGCTTATAAGCCAGGAATATTAGGCCTTAGTTCAATTAGGACATTTAGCTTTAATAAATTGGTTAGTGTTTCGCGGCAGCGGTCGCGGCAGCCCTTGTGTGAAGCCCTCATCGTGTGAAGACCGAAGAATGTAAAGACCAGCGACCTGCGCGACTCCACCGAGCAAGGACACCGACAAGGCACTTGAGTATTATCTTTTCTTTATTTTTTTTTCCTTTCTCTTCTACACAACTTCTAATCTTTCTGTTTGTGAGCTCTCTTACACTATGTGTTTTCAAATTCTGACTTCAAACTGACTTTATTACATCTATTTCTAGTCATTCAGGTCTACGCTTATTGGCCCTGACTGAGACCTGGATCAGACCTGAGGACACTGTCACACCTGCTGCCCTCTCCACTAACTTTGCTTTTTCACACACCCCTCGACTGACCGGAAGGGTTGGTGGTACTGGTCTACTCATCTCAAATGATTGGAAATTTGATCCTTTACCACCTCGGTGTGACCACAGCTCATTTGAATCGCATTCAATCACCATCACTAGTCCTATAAAAATCCATTTTGTAGTTATCTATCGTCCCCCAGGTCAGCTTGGCAGTTTCTTGGAGGAGCTTGATGTGCTACTCTCATCCTTCCCTGAGGATGGTACTCCTCTCATAGTTCTTGGAGACTTCAACATCCACATAGAAAAACGTCAGGCTGCTGATTTCCACACTCTGCTCGCCTCATTCGACCTCAAACGAGTATCTACTGCAGCTACTCACAAATCAGGTAACCAATTAGACCTTATTTACACACGCCACTGCTCCACTGACCATACACTGGTCACTCCACTGCACACCTCAGACCACTTCCTCCTCACTCTCAGCCTCAACCTACCTCAGAACACAACACGCACTCCTCCGCAGGTCACTTTTCGGCGAAACCTACGCCTTCTCTCTAAAAAATTCTTCATAAATAAAACAACCACCATCAGCGGCCAATTTAACAATCCACAAACTGACACACACATTTTACCAGCTAACACACACATTCTACCCTCATTCTCTCTGCTTTCAGAGGCAGAAGTCTCCAAACTACTCCTTTCCAATCGCCCTACTACCTGTCCGCTTGATCCTATTCCTACTAACCTACTTCAAGCCATTTCTTCCTCAGTTTTACCCGCACTCACGCACATCATCAACATCTCTCTTCACACTGGTACCTTTCCCACAGCATTTAAGCAGGCTCGGGTAACCCCACTGCTTAAGAAACCTAGTCTTAATCCAGCACACCTGGATAATTACAGACCGGTATCCCTTCTTCCATTCGTCGCGAAGACACTTGAACAAGTTGTTTTCAACCAGATCTCTTCCTTTCTCACACAGAACAACCTCCTGGACAACAATCAGTCTGGTTTCAAAAGTGGACACTCAACTGAGACTGCGCTGCTCTCAGTAATCGAAGCTCTGAAACTGGCAAGAGCAGCTTCCAAATCCTCAGTTCTCATCCTGCTAGATCTGTCTGCTGCCTTTGACACAGTTAACCACCAGATCCTCCTGTCAATCCTAAAGACGAAGGGAATCTCAGGAACCGCACTCCAATGGTTCAAGTCTTACCTCTCAGGTAGGTCCTTCAGGGTGTCGTGGAGGAGTGAGGTGTCGAAGTCACAACATCTACCTACTGGAGTGACAGAGCTAAGACAGAGCTACTTGTGATCCCGGCCAATCCAACACTTTGTCACAACTTCACTATTCAGCTAGGCCCGTCATCCATAACTCCATCACGGTCAGCCAGGAACCTTGGAGTTGTTATTGATGATCAATTGAACTTCACAGACCACATTACTAGAACTGCCCGGTTCTGCAGATTTGCTTTGTATAACATTAGGAAGATCAGGCGCTTCCTATCAGAGCATGCTACACAACTCCTTGTTCAGGCGCTTGTTCTATCCAGACTGGACTATTGCAATGCTCTCCTGGCTGGTCTTCCAGCTTGCACGATCAAACCTTTGCAGCTAATCCAAAATGCTGCAGCTAGAGTGGTCTTTAACGAGCCGAAGAGAGCACACGTCACTCCTCTCGTCACAAAATTGCACTGGCTGCCTGTTGCAGCACGCGTCAAATTCAAGTCACTGACGCTTGCTTACAGAACAATCACTGGCTCTGCTCCCTTTTACCTAAACTCATCACTTCAGACTTATGTCCCATCCAGAAATTTGCGCTCTGCAAGCGAACATCGTCTTGTGGTGCCACGTCAAAGAGGCAAAAGATCTCTTTCTCAGACCTTTACCATGACTGTTCCCTGCTGGTGGAATGACCTACCCAACTCAACCAGAGCTGCTGAGTCCATAGTCATTTTCAAGAAACGGTTGAAGACGCATCTCTTTCGGCAGCACTTGTTCCAGTAATACTAACACTTTCTCTTCCTTTCTATTTAAAAAAATAATAATTTTTACGGGTTCTACGTTGGTTTAAACTGTGAAAGGTTATAGCACTTACATTTTGTTGTCCTGCTGTTAGTTTAACTGCTTCTATGGTTCTCATTTGTAAGTCGCTTTGAATAAAAGCGTCTGCTAAATCAATAAATGTAAATGTAAATAAAGGTGCCTAAAAAAAAAAAAAAACATTGGTGTGCATCTTGAGACAAAACAATGGCACTGACATATTTTAAGATTTGCCAGTGCAGATTGCTTTAAGTTTAAAGAAGTCTGGGAATATGCAGAAACCTTGTTTGTGAAACCAGGGGTAAAGTCATAAATAAAAAAACAAAAAAATCTGTCAATAGATTTTCCAGATTCTTTCAACACAATACATGTCCACTTGTGCAGAAAGAATCCTTTAGTGACAAACAAAAGCAGTAATTATAGGTAACAGCAAACCACCAAATCATCTTAGAAATGTCAGGAATCGACCCAGTTAAAAGGAAACGACACGAAGACCTTGAGGAAAAGAAACTATAACTTTTAGAAACTACTACTTTTAATTTACAGACCTGCTCATCAGTTGACGGAAACTCACGTGTCTAAGGGGGAGCGGGGGCACAAACTAACACAGGGCTAGTGGTAACATATCTGTTTTAAAACTTTCCACACATGCTAGCATGACGAAACTTAGTATTTTCTAGTTGCCATATCAACACTGTAGAGAAAAAGTTATAACCAAAATAAAACATAAAAAACTCTTTGGAAGATATCACTGAACATTTATTTAACCATAAAAGTACATTTCTTACTGAGGATAATTTTTCATCTCTTTTTTCTGTGTATTTAAAATTAGACAAACCTAAAATTATTTGACTCTTACTGTATCTGTTATTTAACAGTTGAGATCTTTAATGCTTTTCTAACCAGCAGAAGACACTTTAAATCACAGTTGCCCAGGTGAACTAGAACTATGCTATCCTTGCTAACCTTGAGAAAAATGTGAAAATGGACAGAATCAATATTCAGAATTGATTAATTATTAGGTTTTGAACTATGCTGTATAGCTGTGTTTTGTGGTGTGTTTGTAGTCAAACTCAAAAATGTGCTTATTTTTCATTATTAAAAATGCCATTAATATTAAAAGGTTAATAATTGTATTTTATTGACGACATATTTTAGTTTGTCTTGTATACATTTTTTTAGATCAGATAAAATTTTAATCTGTCATATGATCTTACAACGTGCCATACACTAACACAAAACCACATAATTGTATGGGAAATTAATGTGAGAAAAATCAATTCTCTGAACCCCAAGTGGATTTACACAAACTGAGAAAGTCAAAAAGTGTTCGGTTGTGACCCGCTCTCCCCTATATAATAATCATTCTGTGGAGAATTATTTTTTTTCCAAATGTTTATTTATCTCCTTGTACTGTAGCTGTTCATGGTATTTAATGTAGTGAATCACACAAACATCAAAGTAAAAAGTAAAGTGAATTGATCTGGGTCTGTGGCTACATTCAGTTTTACTTGAGAAGTGCAAATTTGGATAGAAAAAAAATTTACTTTAGGCAATCATAACCTGTTCAACTTGATGGTTGACATCGTTCAAGATTCCTGTTTGAGTAGACTGCCATCTGAATTTTGTTTTTTTTTAAATGCCAGTATTTCTTAATGTGCTCTTGTATCTGCTTCAAATCTTATAAATATTTATTTTTTAAAGCTGTATTTGCAGATGATGTAATATTAATGAAATAAAAGGTCACTTACGCTTTCATGAAGGTTTAATTTTTCTTTCAATTTTTAAAAAGTGAACTTTGTAATGATAAATTAAATGTTTTACGTTAGAGTATAATAAACCATTATGTTTTAAGTCTTTTGTTGTGCTTTAAAGAAGTGCAGTTATTTTGATGTGCTGACTAACACACTAAAGTACATGTAAAGTAGGCCAACTTGATTATAATTTTAGTGTTATTCCATCAGAGGTGGAAAGAGTAATACAATATTCTACTCAAGAAAAACTACTATTACTTCAATAAAATGTTACTTAAGTACAAGTAAAAGTACCAAAAATCTACCCAATTAAAAGTAGAAAGTAGCTCATTTAAAATGTACTCTAAATTGTAATGGTATGAGAGTATCACAGTATGATAACCGTCTCAGAAAATATCACGGTTTATGATATTTAACAATTATTAAATATATAAACTGTATTATTAAATTATCGTTATTATTATCATCAGTTAAAATGACACATTTGAAAGAATTTTTCAATAAAACATATCTAATCAACTCATTTCAATAATTGGTTATGAATTAGATTAACAACTTATTTTTTATCATTAATAACTTATTCAAATGTTTTAAAATAATTGTTTTTTATTCAGAATTGTTTTTCTTTTTATGTTTTAATACAAATATATTATCAAAAACGGTGGTAATCAGATAAAAATTTAGCAAACGTTTTATCCTTTTATTTTTTGGCAAAGTCCTGCAAAACAGATTTACTCAATTAAACCACGGACAAACAATAGCTACATATTCCTTAAATAATGTTAAAATAAATTGTATTATTTTTGTTGTTGTTAATATTATTATGAGAAGTAGGCTACATTCTAGGCTATTGTAGGCCCAATAGTCATATATTTGTCATGATTTCTTCTAGTTAAACCGAACTTTTATTTTGACGGGTTGTAGTGAAGTCCTGTTTTGACAAAGGTTTTTGTACTTTTATAGGCCTATATCCAAAGTATTCCCATACTGGCCAGGGCTTCACGTGTGTGTGCGTGTGTGAAGAAATCGACAGTCTTTCGCTTTCAGCTGGGTCTGCATCACTGGCGTCTGTCTTGTCCGTCACCTTCTCCATATTTTTTTAGTGATTTTAGCGCGTCTGTTCTCCCACCCTTCTATCAATTAATGCTGTAGTTTCCGGAGCACGATATGTTTTCACCAAGGGGGTAATCCATCGACCGGAAGTTGAAGTGCTAAAAATGGGCTTCAATTGTCTCAACTGAGTTCCAATGAGATGGCTCTGTCCACTTCTTATACAGTCTATGGTTTTCACCCAAAGTATTTCATTATTCTTTTTTTATATATATATATTTTTTTTTATTCAGTAACGTATATGATTTAAAATGTAGCGAATTACAATACTTTAAACAAAACATAGGCTACTTAAAGGGGTCATGACATGAGAAACCAAATTTGCCTTGATCTTTTGGTATAAGAGATCTATGTACTATTAAAACTTCCTGCAAGTTTCATAGGTTAAGACGTCCTCCCCATTATAAACGAAGCATTTATTTAATCAAGCTCTAAATACAGCTCGTTGTGGATCCATGGTTAGAAGTGACGTCACGGTAAGAAGTGACGTACCAGTCGTTTGCATATGACCGCCTCCAGCGCAGGACAACTACGCCTCATTTCGCATCGTTGTCGTGCGGCTCGCGCCCACATGTGTTCAGTCGACGACTCGACGTGCAGCGAGTGGGTCTGTTTACAAGAAGATTGCTATGCCACGCAGATGTGCTGTTCCTGTTTGAGTGTTTGAATACGCTGCCGAACGATCCAGACGTCAGGGAAAGCAGTTGGATGCAGTTTATTTGCAGCATATGCAGCGCGCCAAAGCCTTATTTGAACGGTGAGTGAGATGAGTGTGACAGGGAATGTTACTGAAAGAACGAGCAGAGAGAGAGAGAGCCCCGGCCGCGCGCGCGCCTTCAAACTGTCTTGCTCGCGCTCTCTCTCTCTCTCTCTCTCTCTCTCTCTCTCTCTCTCTCTCTCTCTCCCTCCCTCGCGCATATGAATCAAAATCAATTGAGAATTGACACGATGGTAAAAGATTGGAAGACCGAAGTTTCACGTGGTGGAGCATTGTGTAGTCTACATGTGATACAAAATGATTAACGTTAATAATTTATGCATAAGCAGCACTGACGTTAGCCAATCATAACAGTGGGTGTTAACACTGAACTCTTAAAGGGGAAACGCCCCCAAAACAGACTGTTTGAATCAGAGGGGGAGAAACAGGGTGGGAAAAGGTCATAAATCACTACATTGTTAAAGTTTTTTGTAAAAAAAAACTATAGTAATACTATAATTGCACCTAAGGGAACATAATAAAACAAAACAAAAAACCATGTCATGACCCCTTTAAGTAAAAGTAAAATTACAGATTTTAAAAACTAGCCTACTTAAAAAAGTAGAAGTAGGCCTAAAAAACTACTCAATTACGCGAGTAGGCTAAATGTAATTCGTTACTTTCCACCTCTGTATTCCATATTACATTTAAAGTTAATATATTCTAAATTTTAAACTTTATTATTGCAATTGTGTAACTAGCCTAAATATTGAAATACATTCGGCAGTAGGCCTACACGTTAGCCTAACCATATTTCAACAGAATTATGAAATTACATTTAAAAGATGCACTTCAGCTCTGAAGCAGGCTATAGGCTAAGCTTTATTGTAACCATGTAGTCTGCAATGCATCAGGAAACACAATAAGAGACTAACTTTATTTACAGCAAAATAAATGTTGGTGCTAATATTTGGATGTGTGTGAGATATCTTGTTGTGTAATTGTTTGCATTGTTTTCATTGCATTTTTTCTTTCGAACAAATGGCTAGTGAAAAATATTACTAATCCATAAGATATTTCTCTTCATGCTCCCCTGTAAACACATTGTGTGTTCCTTTTCTTTAAGCTGGTTAAATATGTGAACAATGTAAAAGTCTAACAATGTAAAAGTCGTTTCTGTCACTTTTGATCAACTGAATGCATTTACATTTACATTTATTCATTTAGCTGACGCTTTTATCCAAAGTGACTTACAATTGCTATACATGTCAGAGGTCACACGCCTCTGGAGCAACTAGGGGTTAAGTGTCTTGCTCAGGGACACATTGGTGTCTCACAGTGGATTCGAACCTGGGTCTCTCACACCACAGGCATGTGCCGAAATAAAGTAGCCTATAAAAATCTTACTGACCCCAAACTTTTGAATGGTATCACAGTATACAAAAAACTTGTTTATGGCTTCTCAATGGCTCATTTAAAAGGACATTTAATTAATCTGTTAATTATTACCAGAAATATATAAACACAGCAATCTTTGGGTATGTTTATATGACAATGTTCTAAAGCAAAAATAAAAATAAAAATGTATAATAATAATAATAATAATAAATCATTTGTGTTTTAGCCTACAGACGGAAACATTGTCAACACAATCCCCGTTCACAAGTTCACATTAAAAAAGGCGAAGTCACTTGGTAAAGAAACACTACATGCACGCTAGAGTTTCCCCTCCCATTGTTTTGTCATGTGAAAGAATGAAAAAAAAAAAAAAAAAAAATGAAAAAAAACAGACGCGCGAGCTCCAGTAGGCTACCTTTAGCAGTTACATGGGTTAAAGCAAAATAAATATATATATTGACTGAAATTCTTTCCTCTGCCAAACCACATTCCAAAGCATGTCACACACACCCAAGTTTAAGAGCAGTTTGTTCTTCTTCTTGTAATTAGGAGTATAGTGAGTAACCTATAGCCTACATGCTTTAACTTAATGAAATGCCATTTTGAACTATATGTGCGTTTCTATTATTTACACCCTTTAAAAAATGTCAATCTAATGTTTTTACAAGACTTGACTCTTTGTGATGTAGTCATACAAATATTTAACCATTTGCATAACTTTAACACAAGTTTTTATTTCTCAAATAATAAAAGCCAAGAGCTAATAATTAGCGTGAGCTAATATCACAAACTATAGGCTAATATATAGCCTGGGCCATCAGGTAAAATGGGCCATTTAAAGGGGTCATGACATGAGAAACCAAATTTGCCTTGATCTTTTGGTATATAAGAGATCTATGTACTATTAAAACTTCCTGCAAGTTTCATAGCTTAAGACGTCCTCCCCATTATAAACGAAGCATTTATTTAATCAAGCTCTAAATACAGCTCGTTCTAGATCCTTTGAACTTAGTGACGTCACGGTACGAAGTGACGTACCAGTCGTTTGCATATGACCGCCTCCACCGAAAGTCAACTACGGCCCAGTCCCAAATGGCGCACTCCGGACTTGTGGACTTCCTCAGAGTCCACACTTCGATGAGGTCATGTAGTGCAGACCTATAGGGCCCTTAGTGCGAGTCGGCGAGGGCGCATTGAGAGTTATTTTTGGGACACACTCGATCGTCACGCCGGAAACAGGAATAAGGTCTGGTTGTTGTTGTTGGACAGGAACTGCGGGTCGATATGCTGCCGATTGTTGTTGTTGTTGTTTTTACTATTGTTTTTGCAAGATGGCTTTCCATGTGGAGAAATCATATTTTTGCGCTCAGACGTCGAAGACGACAAAATTTGTTTTTCATGCATACAAATGATTCTGTTACACACGGAGGAAAGGGTAAGGAAATAACATTTATTTACTGTGTAGCTAAATGTTATAACTTGTCAAAAGTCTGTAGTGCATTAAGTCATTTTATTATTTGATTTACAGGTCAGCCCGTTGGATCGATATATGGTATTAAACAGAGCTATGCCGGTGCTTCGCATTTATTTTGATGTCGAAAGAGACACGCGTCCTGACTACCGTCTCAACAGACAATCCATCAATGGTCTAATCCAGATACTCTTTGAAATGACACCGCAGGACCATGGATGGGGACAGCAATTGGAAGTACTTGTTTTTTTGTACTGGCTTGCACACGCTTTGTCACAGAGTTACATCACGAACATTTTCTATTCCCAAATCAACTGTGTGCAGAGTTGTGCATAAAATTGCCCATCAAATAAAGAATGTAGTGGCAGCAGGCAGGGTCATTTGTTATCCTTGTCCAGGCCAATTGTATGAAGTTGGCCATGGATTTGCACAACTGGCAAGGCATCCTGCATTCATAAAGGCTGTTGGAGCAATTGATGGCTGCCACATCAGAATCAAGCCACCAGGACGCAATAAAGAGGATTACTTTAATTGCAAACAGTTTTATAGCAATCAAATGCAGGCTGTTTCTGAATATTTTTGTTGGCTACCCAGGATCTGTACATGATACACTGGTTTTTAAAAACAGTCCACTTTACTACAATGCTGAGTATCCTCCACCTGGTTATTTTCTTCTAGGTGATGCTGGGTATCCATGTATTGATACACCCATTCGTGTTGTCACACCATTTAAGATGCACTTACAAGGACCAGTACAGGAGAGGTTCAACCGGTGCCATTCACGAGGCCGCACTATTATTGAGCGAGCTTTCGGAATGATGAAAGCCAGATGGAGGAGAACATTGTTCTCAGCTTTGGAGGTGAAAGTGGGCTTCTGCACTTAAGTTGTGATTGTATGTGCATTCCTGCACAATGTCTGTTTAACGCATGGTGGTGTGCTTGAGCCTGAGGATGCAGAGGATGCTGACGCCCCATCCCCATATTCAAGAATATTAAACACTCTCCCAGCACTTTTTTTAAGTGGTCGATAACTGCTTCGTTTCTCCGTTCTTCTTCAGATTTGATGTCTGTTGATTGCAGTACGACATTAGGCCTGTTAAAATAAAGTAAATACAATCTCCGAAGATCCCGAAAAAAAGTCTGTTGGTGCTTCGGTAACTACTTCGCTCAGAGGACTTGTCAATCACAGCTGTCAATCATGATGTTACACCACCGTTTTTATAGTATCACATAACTAACTAAAAACAAACTTATTTTAAAAACAGACACCTGAACTTGCATCACTCTAAAAACGATGGGTTATTTGTTTAACCCAACCGATGGGTTACACATATTGGGTCAATATGTTGCGTTATTTTCCAAAATATTGGGTCATTTATAAAATCGTTGGGTAATTTTTTAGAAATAACCCGACGGTTGGGTCAGATAGTCTTCGGTTTCCGCAGCGACGATTCAAATTTTAACGGTCTAGTGACAGATAGTCAACAACAGAAGCTGCTGCTGCCTGCTGCATCCTGATTATGAAAGGTAAGTCATATATGTTTTATATAACATCAAGTATTGTGTACTGAGACATTGAATATAATTATTATAAAACTGAATTTTATATTTTTTAAAAACAAAGTTCCCTTAGTCCGTTTTCCGGGAGTGAGGTCGATTGGAAATTAATCCTAGCTATCCCCGTGAGCTCGCTAGCAGTAACGTTAATAAAGTAATTAATTATAACATTATATTGGCTGTGAAACCGTTTAGAGATATACTAACGTTACCAGTAAATTAAGTTACCTAACGTTAACCTACTACAGTAGCTAACGTTAGGCCTAGTCTGAAATCACTATCTTTACGCCTGTTTTGCGGTAACTTTATTCGTTATAGCAAATGTATTAAAGGGACTTTACTGATGCTCTGTCCCAGCTGAAGCAGTGCTCTAGACTACTATTTGTACAGGTGCGACTACAATTGTCACTAAATGCGGGACGAAAGAGCTCTACTCAGTTGAACCGTAGTGCACGGACCATTTATCAGCTCGGCCCAGTGGCGTGAGCTCAGACATCGGCCACACGACACCACAGCAGCGGTATGAGATGCAGTGAGAACCGTTTGAATTCGCTCAAATCTCCGAGATGAAAGAAAGATGAAAAAGTGCAGATATTCCCAACAACATTGAAGCGTAAAACATGAAACACAATGCGTAAAACACAATGTTGCACATTGTGAAACAAATAAACGATTAGTTCATGATTAGTTAAAGAGAGATTATTTTCCAAAACACAGTTTACCTTGATTTACTGTAGTAACACAAACTTTAACTATGGTATTTTGGCAGAAATGTGGTATATTCATAATGAATGTTGTTGTATTAATAGTCATGTATGTGCATGCAACTGTATTAATACAGGAGTAGCTGAAGCATCCAATTAAAGTAATTGTTTTCTTATGAAATTTTTGCCTTTTATTTGTTGCACTAAATGTGTTATACTTTTGTTTTAGACAAATGACTTAATTTGTGAAGCAGACTACAACAGGTGATCTTCTGCCTTTTAATTGAAACCTTTCACGGTGAGTAATCTATTGAAATAAGTGATATATAAAAGGGTTTTTACAAACTTATTTTTAACGACTAGCTTACTTTTCTGAAAATATTTCTTATTTTCTGCTTCATTCTAACATAGGAAGGAGTAAATGAAAGTTTTACACTGCTGGATGACAATGGTTCTCAACTCTGGTCCTGGACAGTACGCCTTCCTTATCTGGCACCAGTCTTGGACTCCTCTAACAAGCTAGTAAGTTGAATAATGATTAGAGAGACCAAATGTGCAGTGCTGGGGCTACTACAGATCCAGTTAATTGCTTATGTTTGTTTGTTTTTTCAGCTGTCTTCCCTCATTTTAATACAGTATGTTTTCATTTCAGTAGAGTCTAAGCTGTCTGATGACTGACAAAAATATGGCAAAAAGAAAGCAAGAAGTCCTCACAGCCAAGTCCAGGAGTTCATGAATTCACACACCAACTCAACAAACTGCAATGCGTGGAATTGATCCTCTGGAACAAAAACTATTGAAGAAATCATTAGAGAACATCCCAGACTTCACAGTTTTCTTGGAATGGTGAGTTTAATTATGTTCAGAATAGAGAGTATGCGCGTGACGTCACCGTCGAGTGACTGCGGTTACGCCCACTGAGTGGCAGAATGACTGCCGCGAAAAAAGAAGAAAAAAAACACCACAAAAATGGGAAAGAGCTTTAAGATTTATTTGTACAACTAGATTTGACAAGAAATTTGCGGTATATTTTTTACAGACTGCCGAAAGCTACAGTCCAGTTGTAGTGGGAAGTTCGGAAAATTTTACTGACTCGGATCTTTGAATCTCTTTTTTTTTGTAATCTCTTTGAATTTCATTAATTTCAGCAGAATGTATTTAAAATGTTACATGTCAATTGCCAAATTCATCAAACACATCAAATGCTGATCACATTTAGAATAAGAAAAAAATTGCAATGCTAGGAAGAGGCCAAATTTTGAGAAACGGAAACGATTAATTAATTTATCTGGGTTTTTCAGGCTATGCAGTCTGTTAGTTTACCTCACCTCCCGATCTAAGCCGTTCATTCATCCCGTGACATCCTCATAAACTGAGCTATGCAGTCTGTACCGGATACAGAATTGATTCGTTCACATTTCGAGTCTATCGACTTCGGGTTCGAGTCATTTCTTTTAACACGTAACAGCCCCATAGACAGTCATGCAGTCGGTACCGGATACAGTATTGATTAGTTCATCTCTCGGGTTTGAGTCGTTCAGTTTTATGTCACGTAACTGTGTGTTGTTATTGGACTATATGTAAAATATATATCTTTAGCAAAGTGATTTTCTCCATCATAGATAAAGTTTAAAGCATTACCAACTCTACCACATTCATATGGAATATGGAAAAGAACCATCATAACAGAAATTCTTAAATTATAAATTGAAAGAAATTAAAAAGCTTTAATTTGAGACCAAAAACACAGCATATTACTGTTAAAAAACTGACTAAGTGCTTGTTTATAAGAAAGTTTGGGAATTATTATCTTATGTGTCCAGCGCTGTCACATCATTTCACGTGACAAAAGAACGAAAGACTAGAATCGAAGAATCAGACCCGAAGACTTGAGAGGTGAACTAATCATGTATCTTTCCGGTACTGACAGCATAGCCTCTGAGACTGACGGGAAGAATGAAAGATTTGGACCCGAAGCCTCAAGAGATCTACTAATCAATTCTGTTTCCAGAACAGAACTTATAGGATGTTCATGCGCAGTCAACTCAAAATGAAAGAATCGTTTTATGAACCGACGCGAGTGCTTTGTGCAAAAAATCATAATTGTTGTGTTCACGCTCTTGTCTTCTGCTCTCGCATTTAACACAACACGCATGTGTCGAGGTGCTCTCGTGTTTGAGTTTAATATTTTGCAAATAAAGTGGTAAATTATGGTTAAGGGATAGAATATACTCATCTTGCTTCATAAAATTGAGGTTGAACCACTGGAGTCGCATGGATTACTTTAATGACGTCTTTGCTACCTTTCTGGGGCTTAAAGTGATAGTTGCGTAGCTGTCCATGAAGGGACAAAAATATCTCAGACTCATCAAAAAGGCCTTTATTTATGTTACGAAGATGAACGAAAGTCTTACAGGTTTGGAATGATATGAGGGCGAGTAATTAATGACAGAGTTTACATTTTTGGGTGAACTAACTCTTTAACAGCAGGTGTAATGAGTAATTAGAGTGACCATACTTTAATTCAATACAGCACTGCTGTGATGTAACTTTTTCATAATTTAAACTGTTGATGTTGTCACAGTGCATGCCCAACTGAACTTTATTTATTCTTTTAAGGTTGGAAGTGGATCTGACATGGTGCCGATCTGAACAGTGAGACGAGCCCGGATCCACGTGACGATGCTTGGGGACAAAGAGAACTCGCAAGTTTTTATCATATTCAGTGTGAAAGCAGTTGAACAGAAGACTTTATTTCAAGCAATGGATCTGTTTCAAAAATGTTTAACATCTATGACATAAACTATTTCAAGACCTCTGCATTTATTTGGGAGTTTTTGTAGCATGCAAACTTTAATATATCCGGAGGAGTTCCTTCAAAACATTGCTGCCTCATTAAGAACTTTCATCATCATCATCATCAGGTCCAATAGTCAACATATGTATTTTTAGTTGTATTACTTAAAGTATGTTTACAACAACACATCAATGCCTTCAGTGTACAGTTGAATACCTTTTAATAAAGTTGTAATTAGAATTTAATGTTATTAATTTGTGTATTTTGTCCATATTTGTATAGGTTTTGAATTTAGTGAATTTTGAATTTTTGTGTGCTGTATGTATATGTTTTATGTATTTGTACATGTTTTGAATGTGTACTGTTTGTACATATTTGCATAGGTTTTGAATTTATTATGTGTGTTATGTACACTTGTGTATTTTTAATTTATGTACACTATTTACATTAAATGCTAGACTCCCCAATATATAGTTTGTAATTTAAAAATATATTTGTTGAAACATATGTATTGTTTTATACAAATAAACTATCTGTATTTGAAAACAGTGCATTTTATTTATTAAAATAAGGTCATAAATAAAAATAAATATTTAAAGGTGCATTGCGCAACTTTTCATGTTAAAAATACCTGTTTTTCTTCCTATACATGCTTAAAGAACTGCCTGATGGGCTGAATGAGCCCTTCTCTGCTCACTGAGATTGCCTCTATAATCCTGTACAGTAAAATATATAAGAGGGATTCGGGCTCGAATCTGAGCCTGGGCGTGACGTCATGCGCGTTCACGCTCATCAGGCTGTCTCGCAAGTTTGTGTATAAGCCGCCATTCTCCGCATCAGCGAAGACAACTCGTGCGTCAAAAGTAGATGGATTCAAAGAGACCGGCTTGTAGTCCATTCCAAACCCCAACGCAAACTCCACGTAAAGTCAAGAAAAGAAAAATTTTGTCTAGTGCCACCAAAAGGGCCAAATTGGAGTCAGACAAGCGTCGGAGTAAGACGAGAGTGAACCTCGGCAAGGCATTCAACAAATGGAGAGATCTCCGGTCTGCTCTTGGTCTCAAACGGGATCCTGCTGTCACTGCTATCCTCAGTGCTTCTCTCCACAGTAACATCAAATTGGTCAGAGCTCGTATTCTATCAAAACGAGGAAAACGTAAAATATCTTGGTATTGTGATAAAATACATGTTTTATTCTGAACATTGCAGGAAGGGAAATACAATGGTAAAGGGGTAAATATTTTTACTTTACTCATACTGTTTAGTAGACTAACTATTTACTAAATAAAGTATTGACACATTTCACATTTATGTTTGTCAGTGTGTATTGTTCCTGTCAAAATATCTACTAAATACATCAGCACTACATGTAGTTTAGTGATTACCAAAACAGTTCAAGATTCTTGTGTGATATAACATGCTGAAAAATATGACCGATAATTAGACACAAATTTTGAATAAATTCTAACAGAAAAAGGATGTATTGTTATTGGAATATTCTACTTAGCAGATCAATAAAACAGGCTGAACCCCGCAAGTCTTCGGCGGCTTAGCCTGTTGGGCTTTTATGAAAACGTCATGGTGACATTTGATTGTTTATTACCTTGAGACATTTGAGTGAACGTTGTTGACCAACCGTGTACGGTATGATTATTATTTTGAGCTATTGCGAAGTAATCAATTATATTGTTCATGAACGTGTTTTCATAACAATACAATCATAGGTGGATACAGTAAACACATAAACAAAGTTTTCTACTACCCCTGTTTTCCCCTCACACATAAGAGTAATTTACTCAAATGTCTTTCCTTCCATATATTTGAAATGACTTGCAGATTTATAACTTTATTACCTCTGAAGACATTTTGGCTGTACTACAAAGATCTGTGCGGCAGATGCTCCTTTAGTTATGAACAGCTCGTGCTCGTGCATGCGTGCGTGTGCGTGTGGTCTATGAGCGTGCACAACTCTGGTTGCAGTTGCGCTTGTCGCCAGAGGGGGCGTAGTTCTGCAAAAACTCTGAAACCTGCGTTTTGCACCTTTAACTAAACAGTTGGGTTATTTGAACCCAACTGGCATTTAACCCAATGCAATGGGTTAAAATAACCCACAGTTGGGACGGTGCTATACTAACCCATAGTTGGGTTACTTGTTGGGTTATTTTTAACCAAATATTTTTAAGTGAGCATGATAAAAACTACAGCAAATGACAGAAACCACCTTTGGAAAAAAGATATTTGAAGTGTAATTTAATTGTTTAGTTGGTCTCACGTCCCATTGAATAACACAGGGAGGCGGGGTTTATTACCTATACTAGGACCAGCCACTGGGGGGCGATCAAGACGTTTTGGCTTCACTTTTCAGAGCTTGTGCGGCACGCTTGGTTGAAACTGAGTAAGGGTCTGGCAAAGCTCCATAGACAAATCATTTCCAAAGGGGTGTCACCAACGGACGTCCCTCAAATGCCTCTTGGCGCAATTGGATAGATGTTAACTGCGTTCACACCGCCGCCGGCGAGAGCGGCAAAATTCGCTCTCGCCGCCCTGCCAACGACGCCGTGGAAAGATTCGTGGACACTCTGACGTAGATTGAATTTTTATTTATTTTTTCACTTTATTTAAAGGAGCAGTATGTAAGATTGTGGCCAAAACTGGTACTGCAATCACTTTCAAATTACTGACTAAAGGTTGCCAGATATGCTGCAGGATCCGATTACAACACGTTATTAGCTGCAGCTGTGGGAACTAGAGCAGAGCTGGCAACCCGAATGCTGCAACACTACAGACTTCATGATTGGTGGATAGGTGGAGGGTGGAGCTCAGACCAAAACACAACATGACAACATCAACATCAGTTGAGGGCTGCAACTTCACTTTTTAAATGACAATATCCTGGCCGGACTACTGTTGTCAGTGATATAAGTATTTGAAATGAACATGATTTCTTAATGTCTAGTGACATATCAGGGAAAATTTATTATTAATTGAAATAAATTTCTTACATACAGCTCCTTTAAAGTGGCCGCAAAAGCACGTAGGGTATAAGTTAACCTAATGAAATCTTTTAAATGTGAAAGTAAGAAAATGACTGATGGAAAGAACTTAACAATTATAGTTACTTTGCTAACGAAATAAACAAATTTAATTTGTGTGGTGTGACTTTTGTGTTCATTGTCAACTGCGAGTCTAATTTCAACATGCAGTTTATAGGACGTTTAACGTTACTAGACTTGGTCTTTAATTAACGTTAACATTGATTTGTTTGTGTGCAGTCTACATTAAAATAACTATCCTGGTTGTAGCCTTAATGCAATTAGTCAAATCGGTGTTAAGCAAATTAATTGCATTCCCGTTGAAAAACCAGTGTTCTAGCGCGAAAATGTTGCGCTGCTTTTTCTTATCAAACTGACAACACTATGGATGAGCAATATATAACGCTAAATGCACATCAGCAACTCACGAGAAACACCAACAATATCAGACACCTTCATCCACGCATCGTTTTTTTTGTTTGTTGTTGTTTATGTCCCTACGTAAACAGGGACAGGTCATACAGCATTGGGAATCCTGAAACAGAAATGATCAACTTCTCCATTTTGCTTAGGAACTAATGTGGTCGGAACCAAAGTTTACTTGACTACGTTCTCTCGAATCCTCTCAAGGGGAGCACTTCTACATTCCGATTGGTTGCCGCCGGTTGCCGCCGAACCGTGTCACAGCTAATTACCATAAAGTTGAGCTGATTTCAACTTCTTCTCGCCGCTCCTCGCCGCTCTCACTGTCCAAGACGCGCCGCCCTCGCCACGTCACTGTGACGTATGCCATCAAAGTAACGCGAGAGCGATTCGAGAGTAGCCGGAGAACTCAGCCAGCGCAGCTTCTTAAAGGTCCCCTGACATGGGGTTATTTTATTATTTTATAATGTTTCCTGGGTTGCCCTTATAATGTTAGTATGTTTTTTAGATCAAAAATAGTCATAATTTAGAAATAAAAGGCATTTTTCCTAGCCTGATTTTAACCTCTGATGTGAACGCTCTGTTTGAAGGGGCGTGTCTGTGTGTAACCGGCCTCTGCTGTGATTGGCTGACATGCGTGCATATGAAATAGCTACGTATTACATGTGAAACTCTCTCAAATACGTTTACTACAGCTGTTATACGTTTTTACTAATACAGCTATCGAGATTAACGAATCGTGAGAAGTTTTTTAAGTATTTAAATCTATTCCCATCACATAAAATGTTGCTGTGATGAGCATTGAGCAAACAGACGATAGTCTGTTGATCGCGAGACAACGCAGTTTCTGCACTCTCTCTAATGCTTTCACCAATGCAAACACGATGATGTAACGTTACATACAGTAAGAGCTTCGTTGTGCAGTCACGTGCGTCATTGATTTCATAACGAGTTGTCCAGATAAACTCGATTGAATGATTTTGAGAGAAAGATTACCTGTCTGAACTTGAACTTGAATTGTTGCTTGGTAGCTCGATCGATATATTTTCAGACGTTCATCGAGGCCAGCTCTGTATTGGCCCAAGTTGAGGAAACAGTCGTCTGTGAAATGTTTGGACCATCCAAAACTTTGGGAAGTTGTGTCGGCGCATTTCCAGAGAAAATAAAATTAACCCATTGTTTCTTCAGAGGCTCGGATGAAGGAACTAAAAAATACTTTTGTGTTCATTTGTACATCCAAACACTGATCAACTGTCATGCTTCGCTCGTTTGCAAGCCATTATATCTCTCTATTCAACTTTTGTGCTTCGATCGGTCACACGCCATAATATCTTTTGAGGATAAACTAAAATTGCGCGCGCGCGTTCGTACTTCCTGTTCCTAGCAGTGGCGGCTGGTGATAATTATTTTTGGGGGTCGCATTTTTTATTGGAGGGGGGAGGGGGAGGGCAAAATACAAAGCAGAAACAAAAATGCTATTTTGATCTCTTTTTATTTACATTTCAGACCAACAAAGTAGAAACAAAAAGCATGTTTCCTACTTGAACATAATGTTGCTCACAGTCCCTTTCCAAAAATTTGAATATCATGGAAAAGTTAAATTATTTTAGGAATTTAACTTAAAAATGTGAAACTAATTTTATAAAAAAGGCTCATTGCTTGCAAAGTGAGATATTTTAAGCCTTGATTTGTTATAATTTTGATGATTATGGCTTACAGCTTATGGAACCCACACATTTTTTTGGGGAAAATTAGAATATTACATGAAATCACACTGTAGTTGTTACACAGTAATCCCATGGTCATTGAACCAGGTTTTGGTTATTTTGGCAGTGTGGGCAGGTGAAAATCCTGCTGAAAATCATCTTCTTAAAGCATCTTCATAAAGCTTTTCTGCTGAAGGAAGCATGAAGTGCTCTAAATGTCCTGGTAGACGGCTGCATTGACTCTGGACTTCCAGGACATTAGAGCACTTCATGCTTCCTTCAGCAGAAAAGCTTTATGACATTTACATTTTGTGGGTTTCATAAGCTGTAAGCCAAAATCATCAAAATTATAACAAATAAAGGCTTGAAATCTCTCACTTTGCAAGCAATGAGCCTATATAATATATTAGTTTCACATTTTAAGTTGAATTCCTGAAATAATGAACTTTTCCATGATATTCAAATTTTTTGGAAAGGGTCTGTAGGTCTCTTAAGTGAATTCTCGTTATCTCCGACGAAAGGGTCTGTACATTTCAGACCAACAAAGCAGCAACAAAAAGCATGTTACCTACTTGAACATAAAACAATGCTCTTCTTTATATACATTTCAGATCAACAAATCAGTACCAAAAAGCATCTTTCCTACTTGAACATAAATTTAGCTCTTCTCTCTTTCTGGCCAGCAAATTTCTCAATTACTCTCTGATTAAAGTCAGTCATCTCTGTGACAAGTCTCTTTTCCATGGACAGCAATGCCAGTGCATTCAGCCTCTCCTGGGTCATGGTGTTTCTGAGAAAGGTTTTAATTCTTTTCAAGGTTGAAAAGCACCTCTCAGCTTCAGTCGTGGTCATGGGTGTGGTTATGATAACTTTTAGGAGAGTCACAGTTTCGGAAAAGACTTCTTCGAGATTATTCTCCATAAACAGCTGGAATAGGTCCACAGCACCACGGCAGGCACAGAACTCTTGCTTGCTGTAGATAAGACTGAGCTCTGTCTTGAGCTTGCTTCCATTGAGCATCGGGTACGCTCTGATGGTGCTGCTCAATGCATCGTCAGGAAAGGTATCCTTGTGTCAAACCTGTCCCCCTGCAACAAGGTGGCACAGACAAGGTGGTCTGTGAAGGAGAAACGCTCCCTAGTGTGTCCCAGGATTGTGTCACAGACCTATAGAGATAATTAAACAATATATAAATAAATGTAAGGTAGTAGCCTGTCATCATATACTCACCCTCATGTTTTTTTCAAACCTGTATAAATTAATTTCTTCTGCGTAACAGAAAGGATGATATTTAGAAGATTGATACCGTGAGAAATTTACATTCTCAGGAAAATAGCCACTTATCAGTTAATCGTTAATCGATCGATAAGGTCCAATCAACTAAAGATTAATGAATTAATCGATAACTTGCATCCCTAATTTGATCATTTATATTTATGTTGCCAATGTATTATTTTTGGGATGCTGTTGTATAATATTAAAATTATGATTTTTGTAAGGATTTATACCAGGGTTTTTCCTGCATAGACAATTATGAGGCGGCCGCCTCCATCAAATTTCGTGCCGCCTCCGCCTCTCTACAAAACTCGGACAATCACATGCTCATATACACTTTTTCCACCGTGACGGTCCATTCTCTAACCGTGTAGTTTGCCGATAGTGCTGCACGGATCATAATCCGCAGGTCGAGCGGGCCGAGTAATAACAACATTCCATTCAATCGAGGGTGGATGACAGATAAATCATTATAATGTGTTGAGTGTAACAAAGACACGGAACTCCCATCATGGTACCTAATGTACGGACGGTTACAAAGTTGCGCTGTTGAGGCTCGCGCAGTTATTTATAACATTATAGTTAAGAAACAATAAAGGCTACACATGACCAGAGTGCTGTTTTCCAGAATGACATCACGATTGAAACCGAGATATTGATTTCATAACAGTTCAATAAACAAAAAGTTTAAATTAAGTTACTTACATTTTTAGATGCAATGACTGTTTTTGTTCTGTTTCAGCAGCGAAAATAGTTCCAAACAACAGAACCACAGCGCATCTCACAGCAACACTCATCCATGTTTCATTACTGAATGCTTCAGCGTTTTGACCGAATCGCTTGAGTCAAAGATTCAATTACCCATTATTAAACCGCCTCATTCTGAATCAATCAGCCGTTTAAACGAATTGTTTAAATAAATGACTCAATGACTCGCTCATTAAGACGGCCGCCTGCCGCCTCCTACTGGCGGTTTAGTTTCAAAGTATCAATTTTAAATCAGCCTACTTCAGTGTGATATATGTTACTTACCATATTATCATGCTTAATTGAATAATTGTAATGTGATGATCAGATGCAGATATCCAAATCAAAGAATATGGGTGGTTGGCAGGTGGATGATTATTTACTTTTAACAACAGATGTATAACAAACCCTGTATACCAAACTAAAAGAGTTTTCTTGTAGTCTGTAGAATATGATATGCAGGCAGGACATTTCTGCAGCACAACAATATTGTAAAATAGTATTTTGACTGATTTCTATAACAAACTCACCTCTGCTCCAATCCTTTCACGTTCTTCCGGACTGAGCACCCGGCGTCTCTTTGTTGGCTGAGAACCACTGTTTTGTTCACCAATGGAGTGGAGAGAGTTTCTGCAAAGGACAAAGCTAATTTATTATAATATTGGCAAAAGAGAGAGAGTTAATAATGAAAGAGAAACCAAATAATGATCATATTACAGGAATACAGTTACCTGATCTTTTGTATTTCCTGTTGGAACTGTTGGATGCTCCCTTTGATATGGACCGAATCAATGTTCTTCTTCTGGAGCTTGGCATAGAGGAAGTCTACATGTGGCATGATGTGGTGATAAAGTTCCAGAAAGAACTTAAAATCATCATCCTCCAGTAGCATGGCCAGGGCACCTGCTTCTCTGACAGTATTGGGGTCAAAGTCACCGGAGTCTTGTATGCTCTCAAAACAGTGAATGAGATCCTCTCTGTGCTCAAAAACTGTATTAATGGCACGGCTATGAAAGTTCCATCTGACATTGCTGGATCTTGGCAGTCTATGGGCAACCACTTTATCCAGAAAACATGTCCGCTTGGGTGACTTAGAAAAAAAGCTGGCAAATCCACCAATATTAGAAAAAAAAATTCTCGTCTTGGATATGTGAGACGTGGCCTGCTGCATAATCAGGTTGAGCTGATGAGCGTAGCAGTGGATATAGTGGGCATTTGGATACACATCTTGTATTTTTCTCTGAACACCTGCAGTGGCACCCCTCATCACGCTGGCTCCATCATATGCCTGGCAGATGAGCTTACTTTTCTGATCCTCGGGGAGGATAAAAGCAAGACGCTCTTTTAGTGCAGTAGCAATGGACTCAGCTGTAGCTGACTGCAGAGGGATGAACTCAAAAAATCTTTCCTGCACGTTATTTTTGTCGTCGATGTAGCGCAAAACAAGCACAAGCTGGGCCAGTGTGGCAATATCTGTGGTTTCATCTGCCTGGATTGATAAAAAACTACTTGTCTGGACTTCTTTGATTATTTCTTCTCTTGTAACAGATAACATACAGTCCAGAAGCTCGTTCTGTATAGTTTTCGACGTTCCCTTAAATACAGTAGCACTGTCAAGATGCTCTTTCAATGCTCCATCAAGAGAGGCCACAAAATCCACCAATCCGCGAAATATACCGGGGTTATCGGAGCTCTCACTCTCATCATGGCCACGTAACGCCAACTCAAATGCTCCACAAAATTTCACACAGTCTATTATCCTATGGCAAGCCGTTTTAGCTTAAATTGTTCCCAGCCTTACTCGTCGTAATTTCATTTTTACTAGTAAGAATTCAATTAGAAAGCTCTACAAGTTCATTCTTACTAGTAGCAATTATAATTAGAGAGCTCTCTAATTCAATTCTTACTAGTAACAATTATTATTAGAGAGCTCTCTAATTCAATTATTACTAGTAAGAATTACAATTAGAGAGCTCTACAATTGAATTGTTACTAGTAAGAATTACAATTAGAGAGCTCTCTAATTCAATTCTTACTAGTAACAATTATTATTAGAGAGCTCTCTAATTCAATTATTACTAGTAAGAATTACAATTACAGAGCTCTCTAATTCAATTCTTACTAGTAACAATTGCAATTAGAGAGCTCTACAAATGAATTTTTACTAGTCATATGTCTCCATTGACTTCCATTCATTTTTAATTAGAGAGCTCTACAATTGAATTGTTACTAGTAAGAATTACAATTAGAGAGCTCTCTAATTGAATTATTACTAGTAAGAATTACAATTAGAGAGCTCTCTAATCCAATTCTTACTAGTAACAATTACAATTAGAGAGCTCTCTAATTCAGTTGTTACTAGTAAGAATGCAATTGCAGAGCTCTCTAATTCAATTACAGAGCTCTCCAATTATACATATCTTTAATTTGTTTTTTTACTAGTAAAAATTCAATTAGAGAGCTCTGTAATTGCATTCTTACTAGTAAGAATTGAATTAGAGAGCTCTCTAATTGTAATTGTTACTAGTAATAATTGGATTAGAGAGCTCTCTAATTGGAATTCTTACTAGTAATAATTCAATTAGAGAGCTCTGCAATTGCATTCTTACTAGTAAGAATTGAATTAGAGAGCTCTCTAATTGTAATTGTTACTAGTATGAATTGGATTAGAGAGCTCTCTAATTGTAATTCTTACTAGTAATAATTCAATTAGAGAGCTCTCTAATTGTAATTCTTACTAGTAACAATTCAATTAGAGAGCTCTCTAATTGTAATTCTTACTAGTAACAATTCAATTGTAGAGCTCTCTAATTAAAAATGAATGGAAGTCAATGGAGACATATGACTTGTAAAAATTCATTTGTAGAGCTCTCTAATTGCAATTGTTACTAATAAGAATTGAATTAGAGAGCTCTGTAATTGTAATTCTTACTAGTAATAATTGAATTAGAGAGCTCTCTAATAATAATTGTTACTAGTAAGAATTGAATTAGAGAGCTCTCTAATTGGAATTCTTACTAGTAATAATTCAATTAGAGAGCTCTGCAATTGCATTCTTACTAGTAACAATTCAATTAGAGAGCTCTCTAATTGTAATTCTTACTAGCAATAATTGGATTAGAGAGCTCTCTAATTGTAATTGTTACTAGTAAGAATGAACTTGTAGAGCTTTCTAATTGAATTCTTACTAGTAAAAATGAAATTACGACGAGTAAGGCTGGGAACAATTTAAGCTAAAACGGCTTGCCATATTATCCTGGACAGTATGTGTCGATTTTTTGTCACCTCTTCGTTGTGCCTCCTAATGCCAATCCTGTAGCCTTCGTCTAGTTGTTCCGCAATGCTTACTCTGCCCAAAAACTTTAGTTTCACGCTATTCTCAAGATGGCTGCGGCTACTTTCATGACGTTTGCATTTGTCAGATGTTTGAGGTCGCTTACCCCCGTAGTTGTCCACAAAACTTCAGTGCCGACACTTTGAAAAAGAAGACAGGGAAAACAAAACAGGGCATTGCTAACATCACATCCAGTCAGCCAGCTCCGTTTCTCGTAACAAGCGCGGGTAAAGCTCAGTTTGTAGCTTCGTCCTCTGTCACTTGCCTGCTGCTGGATGTGTAAAAAATTTGTGTACTCGCATAGACACCCATGTGTCCGGCGTCCCTCGCCCATGAAACGTATTGAAAACCATATAATAGTAAATAGTTAATCAATTAAAGACAGTTTTTATTAAATTCTGAGGCTCTTACTACCAGCCGGCACATGAGTAAACTATTTTTTATTTGATTATTATTTCATTTTAATATAATGTTTTTACACATGTTAATTTTTGAAATGTTGATGGGGGCGGCGCCCCAGCGCCCCCTATGGACAAGCCGCCACTGGTTCCTAGCTTGTTTTCTCATGGGCGGGCCAAATTCTACGGCGGGCAAAGCAGAGAAGGGGAGGTAACCTTTCCTCGTTATGACGTAATAACGAGGAGATTCAAGATCAGCGCGTCTGAGCTGCAGAGAAGAGAAAGATAGCCAAAGCTCGGTTTACACCGATTGAAAATTCTGGACACGAGGGGACCAAATACAGGCTAGGGGAACTAATATTAATGTTAAAAAACCTCAGAAAGTAAAAATTTCATGTCAGGGGACCTTTAAGAGCGGCTGCTCGGGGCTGCACGAGCTCTGATGACGACACGGCAGTTCCATGATTGGCCGGATTCACCGCATGACAACGATCACGTGTGTTTTGTGTTTATTCGACCACCTACAGCTACAACGTTTATTCGTTCCTCTACAGCTCACCAATCATTTTTTATAACAGTAAGCACTCTTTTCACGTAGTCGCAATGTTATATTGTGTCATGTTTATCCAAATAAAACTGATTAAAAAACGTCGATTCCACTTCATTGATAGTAGGCTAGCTGTAGGCTTATGGTGAACTTTATTCTTGTTCAAACAGACGCTGTATGAAGCAGTGCATAAAGTATTGAATGAAAATGTCTCTGAAACATCTGTGTATTTTGCAAATATTGCATTTATTTCACTTCAGCTGTGATAAAGTATGCAAACACCACGTGAGCGGTCACTACGGGAACCAGAAGTGTCCGACTTCACGTCTCCGTTTGCAGCTCCTCCCCGCCTGCACGCGGCTACTCTCGCCGATCGCTTACATCCAGCCGCAGCCAATCTCGAACACACCTTATGGCTAAGACCCACCCATTCCTTTAGTATTGACCAACGGGGCTCGTTGTTATGGGAAGGAGGAGGCGGAAACCGGCGAACATTCAAACATTTTAATGACAAAATAAAACAAATACAAAGTCCCTCACGGTCAACTGCTGCCACACATAATAAAACAAAACATCAAATAAAATTCAGGTCTCTCCTCCTTTTATGCTTCCGCTCCTCCGTGAGAGATGCGAGACCGGCCTCACTCACGTCCCTCGGCCTCGATCGACCTGCTCGCCACACTGGTATATCAGACTTTTGCCGAATCCAGTCGGTAAGACAGCGATAACATATTTTTTAGACATGAAGGCTTTGTGTTGTTCTTTGCTCGGGTTATAACGAAAAGGAAATTTTTAAATCGCTTAAAACAGACGCGATAGCTGATTCGAACGAGTGATGTTCGACGGTGGCATCCATCTTTGTTATGTAGGCTTCAAAATCCCAGCGCTGTCGTCATCGTGTAAAGCCCGCCCCAACGTTTCTGATTGGTGGCGCTATTTCGGCGGATTGGAAATGGGCTTGAATGAGCTCTGTCGGTACACGATCCGTTCCACCTGCACGATCCGTTCTATGCATGCGTAGCCTAGAAGACGCAGTGCGCGCAAATGATCATTCTGTTTTGCAACGCTGATTTTGATTTACGAGACTGCACGATCTGTTCCCCGTCTGTTCCACGCGGCAGCACACTCTCTCTCTGTGTGTGTGTGTGTGTGTGAGAGAGAGAACATTTTTACTCTTAAATAAGGATACTCAAAAACGTGTACTTCACTAACTGTCCACCGCTGGTCTCATGTCACTTCTGTGTGTGCACATGCTTATCCAAGTCATTTCCATTGTCAGTTTAAAATACTCCATAACGTTTCCCCAGACTTGTTTGTAGTTCTTTCTTCATGTAAGTGCAGATAGTCTAGGCAGAAATGCATAGGCTATCATGTTCCTTATTCTCTTCTGTAAACAACATTGGAGGGATTCTTTTCCTCATTTAGATTATATAGATAGGCTATATATTAGCCTATAGGCAGTGGTAGTGCAGGGTATACGCAGGTATACGGCGTATACCCACTTCTTTTTCAGTCGGCATTGCGTACACCCAGGGCCGTTTGAAGGAATTTGGGGGCCCCAAGCAAAATAGCCCCTGAAATGCAAGAATACTTAGTAATTCTATATGTTCTATTCTATTAATTCTATTCTATATTATATAGTCTTGCATATTCAATACTAATATGCAAGATAGTCTTACATGTCACTGTTTATAACACAGAGCGTTCATCCTTTGCTGGGACGCTTAAAAAAAATATCGGGGGCATCAATTAAGAGTATACCTACTTCTCCAGGCACCACTACATCACTGCCTATAGGCTACCTATAGACCCATACTAATACAAAATTACTCAATTTAAAAGTTAACTAATATTAGCAGCTTTTAATGTAAAAAAAACACACACACAAACCGTCTTTGACAATACTACTGACCTCAGACCAAAACACGGCAAGTTAAGTAGGCTAAATTAAGCCTAATACCATAGGCTACAGCAGGGGTCGGCAACAGGCAACAGGCAACAGGCATCGGGCCAAAAAAAAAAAAAAGTTCCCAGTAGATGGCGGGCCAGAACATGGTCAAAGGATAATTTAAGAAATGAATTAATGAAAAATGCGAATTGCCTGTGACAGACAGTTACAGTGTATTTTGTTACCGGTAGCGAGCTGTTGTGTTAAATCCTGTAGGACAGTCATTAACAAAAAGCCACATAGGCCAATGTGTGGCGGTGTCCGGGTTTTACACTGTCGAATATTCGATTAGTTTATTTAATTATAGATTTTCGAATAGTTTGTGTGATTATTGTCTAAAAGATCCCCATGTTTGCAGTGCTGATTCGGTGGTGACGCGTTCATGTAACCAGAGGGTGACGCTGCCAATAACGCAAAAGCTGTCACACGGAACCGGCAAATGTAGCCTACTGTTTATGAATGCTATGTAGCAAGGAGACATTTGTATTGTTTATTAATAAATTCGATTTCAAGCTTTCTATTTATTTCTCGTGTGTCAGGTTTGTGTGCAGGTAGCTGAAGACGAGGACGAATGGAGCTTCAATATAGTTGATTTATTTACAAAGTAGATTTCTTTAAACATACAGGAACCAAAACAACAAATGCCAGGACTTCAGGGAACTCAAATTACACAACCATAAAATGACGACGACCAACAAACACTGAGGGAAAACACAGGGCTTAAATGAACTGAACCAAACGAGATAATTAACTGAAAACAGGTGAAGAGAATGGGTAATCAGACAGAGAGGGAAAACTAACAGGACTGAACCAAAATCACAATAGACAGGGGGAACACAAGATCACAAAACTGAACAGAAAACATCAAAACGTGACAGTACCTCCCCCCTCCCCGAAGGCGCGTCCTCGCGCCATATAACATCCAAAGGGGTGGGAGGGTGGGCATCCTGGACTCCAGGACGGTCCAGGCGGAGCAGGCTGGTCAGGGGACCAGGGCGGAGCAGGACGATGGCGTGACCAGGGCGGAGCAGGACGTGGGCGTGACCAGGGTGGAACAGGACGTGGGCGTGACCAGGGCGGAACAGGACGTGGGCGTGACCAGGGCGGAACAGGACGTGGGCGTGACCAGGGCGGAACAGGACGAGGGCGTGGCCACGGCGGAGCTGTCGGACCCTCGGGCGTCCAGGGCGGTGGTGACCCTTCGTGCGGCCATGGCGGTGAGGACCCTTCGGGCGGCCATGGCGGTGAGGACCCTTCGGGCGGCCATGGCGGTGAGGACCCTTCGGGCGGCCATGGCGGTGAGGACCCTTCGGGCGGCCATGGCGAAGGCGTATAGCCCCCCCCCAAAATTTTCTTGGGGAGAAGGACAGGCTCAGGAACAGGATCAGCGGGCTCTGGCGCAGGATCAGCGGGCTCTGGCGCAGGATCAGCGGGCTCTGGCGCAGGATCAGCGGGCTCTGGCGCAGGATCAGCGGGCTCTGGCGCAGGATCAGCGGGCTCTGGCGCAGGATCAGCGGGCTCTGGCGCAGGATCAGCGGGCTCTGGCGCAGGATCAGCGGGCTCTGGCGCAGGATCTGTGCTGGACGGAACCAGCGGTGAAGGCTCAGGATCCGTGCTGGACGAGACCAGCGGTGAAGGAAACTCTGGGCTGGACGGGACCAGCAGCGAAGGAAGCTTTGGGCTGGACGGGACCAGTGGTGAAGGAAGCTTTGGGCTGGACGGGACCAGTGGCGAAGGAAGCTCTAGGCTGGACGGGACCAGCGTCGAAAGAAGCTCTGCCTGGACGTGGCTGACGTGAAGCTCTGGCTGGACGTGGCTGACGTGAAGCTCTGGCTGGACGTGGCTGACGTGAAGCTCCGGCTGGATGTGGCTGACGTGAAGCTCTGGCTGGACGTGGCTGACGTGAAGCTCTGGCTGGACGTGGCTGACGTGAAGCTCTGGCTGGACGTGGCTGACGTGAAGCTCTGGCTGGACATGGCTGGGTTCATGGGCTGGAACTGATGCGTGTGTAGCCCACACACACAGAATCGCTGCAGACATCACCATCAGCGCAGTGTCTTCTTTGATGTACTCACGTGCTGCGTGTTCAGTCACTGGCGGACAGGTGACGGACTCAGCTTCGGATGGGCAGACTATGGGTTCTGGTTCTGGCAGATTGACAACGGGCTCAGGATAGACCGGACTTGAAATAGGCTGAAGGGGAAGATCCTCTACCACGTAGTTCGATCCACACACCCATAGCGTGTGATCAACGAACTCCAGAAATGACAGATTGAGATCTTTCACCAGAATCAGCTGGGCAAGCGGGTCCTTTAATCCACCCCAGAAACTTTGCGTCAACTCTTCTTCTTCCAACGTCACGTCACCGTAGAGATCCATATACAGCCCCGCATAATCTTCAAGTGAGCGTTCACCTTGAAAGAGGAGAGGTGTGTTGATTGGTTTCACTTTTTTCCTCCGGTGACATCTCCTCTGGCTCATCTTCGTCTTTATAAAGGTGTTGGTTGGTCGTTCTGTCAGGTTTGTGTGCAGGTAGCTGAAGACGAGGACGAATGGAGCTTCAATATAGTTGATTTATTTACAAAGTAGATTTCTTTAAACATACAGGAACCAAAACAACAAATGCCAGGACTTCAGGGAACTCAAATTACACAACCATAAAATGACGACGACCAACAAACACTGAGGGAAAACACAGGGCTTAAATGAACTGAACCAAACGAGATAATTAACTGAAAACAGGTGAAGAGAATGGGTAATCAGACAGAGAGGGAAAACTAACAGGACTGAACCAAAATCACAATAGACAGGGGGAAAACAAGATCACAAAACTGAACAGAAAACATCAAAACGTGACATCGTGTCTGTGAGGCAGCTTAAACGCTGAGTTTCGGTTCCTTTATGAGACGAGCTCCAGTTCACGAGCAATCGCGCCGGCGCCTCCATGTCCTGTTATTTTGTCTGCTATAGCCTATATTTGCTTCTTATTTATTAAATCCAGGCAATTGGTTGATGAAACATTTATTAAAATTAAGATACAATTGATACAAAACGAAATTCACATTTTAGAAAGGCTACTACAAAACAAAACTTAATGAAGAGGTCAAAATCCACTCTGACCCACAAGTCTCCCGATATATTGCGGCATCTTGCAAGTTGCAACACATCCCGCCTTGCTAAAACACACATGTGGGCTATCCAATCTTTTGTCAAGCAACATTGTCTTTAACGAAAGACGACATTAAAAATTGCTACAAAAATGGTTGTTCTGGTGTTTCTTTGTCTGTTTGCGCCCGCAGTATAGGCATATCGTGAATATGTTTTTCCATTATTTATTTCCTGAACTAAAATAAAAAATAAAAAAAACAAACAATAATGACGGGGTTTCTGATTTTCTGATTGTGTGCTCAGATCAAAAATAGAAAAATGAATTAGGCTACTGGATTAGATTTTTAGTTTAACACCTTAGTAGGCATATATCAATTAAATCATTTTAAACAGATCAAGTAGCCTATTGTGGTAACAGATTACAGCCATTTTAATAAAGGTGATAATAGCAATATGCCTCATTCGCTTACAGTCCGACTTTTGAACTTTATTCCTTTTTATTAATAGCCTATTTATTCGGGACACACACATACACACCTAAGGTTTAAGGAGGTCTGCCGGGACTGTTTTTTTTCTTCTTCTTCTTTCAATCAGAAAATCGGAAAACGAGTCATTAGGCCTATTAGTTTTTTTCATTTTAGTTTAGGAAATAAATAGCATTTTTTTATTTATTTTTTTATTTGAGAAAACGATAGAACGAATGATACACGGGGCCTATTTGTAAACCGTTATTGTAAAATAAAAATTGAAAATAATTGGCTAGATGATAAAAAAATTAAAAAACAGACTTCCAAAATAATTCGGCGGGCCAGAAAATATTGCTGCCTAGCTGCTACCGCCTGTTGCCGACCCCTACTGTATGGTATTATGGTATATTAAAAGCTGCTAATATTAGTTAACTTTTAAATTGAGTAATTTTGTATTAGTAGCCTATGGGTCTATATAGGCTAATATATATCTATATAATCTGAAAATATCCCTCCAATGTTGTTTACAGAAGACAATAAGGAACATAATATGCATTTCTGCATAGACTATCTTGAAGAAAGAACTAAGTCTGGGGAAACGTTATGGAGTATTTTTAAACTGACAATGGAAATGACTTGGAAATATGCGTGCACACACAGAAGTAACACACGCACACACACACACACACACACACAGGCAGAGTGTGCTGCGTGGAACAGACGGGGAACAGATTGCGCAGTGTACCGACAAGCTCTTTGCCAGACTAACTTTCAGAGCAAATCTAAATTTGCCTTTTCCCAGGCTAGAAACTCCCCTCTCTCCACCTCATTGCAGTACATGAGATCCAGGGGGCGGAGTCGGATCCAGATTAAGGGGTGGGGTTGGGTAGGTTTAGGGATCAGGGGGTGGAGCTGGGTAGGTTTAGGGGTGGGTTTAGGGATCAGGGGGTGGAGCTGGGTAGGTTTAGGGGTGGGTTTAGGGATAAGGGGGTGGAGCTGGGTAGGTTTAGGTAGGCCATATGTAAGGTGGGAGGAGTTGGATCTGGATCCGACTCCTCCCCGTGGATTTCATGTTCTGCAGTGAGGACCATCTCCCTCTTTCGGCTCAAGTCTAGCTCACGATCTTTTTGAAAAATGCAACTTAAATGGGCGTGGATGGCTGTGAGAAGAAGGGAGGGAGTGAGTGTGTCTGGCCATCACTGTCATAGAGGCCCATGCATATAACCATGCATATCGAATGTCACTAAAAAGCAGTGGTAAAACGTGACGAAATGCTAGATTTTTTTAATAGCTGGTAAAGTTAAAGTCTACTGAAATACACTGACACTTTATTATTGTCCTTTCAAAAGTAACTTGCCCTGCTAGGCCTATTAGCCTGCTACAGTAATCGTAATTCTATTTAAATCATATTAATGTTGGCTACATGTATAATTATAATGTCATTATAAAATATATAGTTGTTTATATAGATACTATAAATGCATATATTTGAAAATAATTAATTTTCCGCTTTAAAATATCGTTCCGTGCATAGCCTAGATCTACGCGCCCCCTGAACCCCCCAAAAAACGGCTCTGTGGAGGTGGAGGACTTCTCATTTTAGACACACACAGACACACATAGCCGAAGGGATAGAAATGTCGGACTTGGTACCGCATCACTCGCAAGACGCAAACTGCATTGGTTGTCAACAAGACGAAGTCCACCATTCTCCAGTTATCGAAGCTCTCAAAAAAAAAAGCATCAAAAATGTTTGCGGCACACACTATAGTTTAGATGTGTGCGTGGTTGATGGCCAACCAACCGCCCAGAGCCAGTGTCTAGCCCTGGCAGCATTGCGGGGAATCATTCAACCCACTTGGACTTTTGCACCTGGAAAACAAACACTTGTTGCGTCCCATGATTGTCTCTCTCTCATCTACTTCGCGATATCACAGTTTGACATATGTCTGTCAATGGAAAGATCCACGTGGTGTCATGAATAATTTAGAGACAGTGTCTTCTCATAGGATATGAACTCAGTCTCATTAATAATTATGAGACACATGAGTCATCAACGCACTCACAGTGCACTGCCACGTCACTACCTGAGATGAAGATTTTAAACCCGGAAGACGAAAAAAGCGGAAAAAAAACTAAAATGTAACCATTTTAACCATACTATTAAATCTAACAGATGCTAACATTGTCTTCAGTGGTGTTCAACACACATACCTCTGTTCAAATCTTAGAAAATTTGGTTTGGGGTTTCATGACCCTTTAATAATCTCCCTAACAGATATAAAATAAATGTGTAAACAGTGTTTAACGCCATACGATTCCAAAAGTGCTGAACACACTTTACACTTACTCAAAGCCTTGAGCAGATGCGTTCCTCACGCCTGTGACAGCCTTATCCCTCTCCATACAGAGCTGAATAAACTTAAAGGTCATCTTATCAGTCCCTTTATTAGAAAAATATCACAAATATCATAAAAAAAAAATTACAGTCTTTAGCATCGAAAACTTCATTTACCCAAATCTTTTGTCCATGTGAACTACACAGCCTGCTTTTACAGTACTATAATTGCATATGCCACCTGGGCATTATAATAGATGTCATGGTTATGTAAATGATAAATACAGTTGAACATAATAATACATAATGTTCGATTTTAACACAAAATGAAAATGAGTTTAAGAAAAATGTATAGGTTTCAATATTCATACTACGTTTATATGAGTAAAGCCATGACATTCGGTTCTATTTATGAATCATAATGCGATCGTATTATTTAACATGCTATTATTATGTTTGAGATATCAACCACTGGTCGATAATGTTTGTATAAACTGTAAGTAACAACTGGTAAAATGGACGCCTATGTCATAAAAACCATAATGATACTTACACTTAAATATTCTCTTCTCAGCCATGTTTGTCCGTGAGCGAAATCTCCTCCCATCCGTTTTCTGATTGGTATTTCGCAAGGATTCCTGGGTAGTTAAAGTGCGTGGAGCCCAAGGGGGTAATCTACCAGTCAGAAACTGGAGTCTCCCCGGGGTCCGCCATTGGCTAACAAGCCTTCACCTGCTGTTAGCATCCCATTGACTCCCATTCAGTTTGGCGTCACTTTGACAGCGAATAACTTTACATCTGAGGCGTTTAAAGACTCCATTTGTTCATTATTTATTTCTAAAGAAACACGACACTGTATAAAAGGCTCCATTACCTTGTATCTTATGTTATGGCCCTGTAGAAGAAGTTTTTGTAAAAATAGGCTAACGATTGCGTCATAACACGCGACTCCGTGTCACACAGTAGAGAAATTACCGTATAGACAGAAGTAGAAGCTCGCGCGCAATCGGCGGGACGTGGAGGCATAAAGTCAAGGGAGAAGCCCATAGAGAGTTGTAAAGTTGCTCCTGCTGCTAGCTCATGGACAGCTAATACTCACGATCTCCGGCTCTGCAAGATTCGGAAGGGAATGATTCAGATTCCTCTTGGCACAGCTACTAGAAGACGTACAACTGTCAGTCAGGTTGCTCACATGACATCTACGTCATCAAGCTCAGTTTGAGCCTGCGCAGTACGCTTGGCAATCAGGAAGTGAGTGCTTCTATTTGACTTCACTTTGCTCCGTTGAAGTCTATGGGGTCGCTGTGTCCATTTCTTTTACTGTCTATGGTGGAGCCTGCATCTATGCGGGCTTCGCGGAAGACCGCTTCAAGGGTACAAAGGGGGCGCTGCTGAGCACACTTCAGAGCGTTAAAATGCTAAATGGGACGGCCTACGGACTCGTAGACTCGCCGAGCACGCACAATTTAAGTCCACGAGACCGAAAGTCCGCATGAAGTGCGCCATTTGGGTGATGCAACTCATGATGCAACTCATTTCGCATCATTGCATGCGTTGTAGTGCGGCTCGCGCCCACATGTGTTCAGTCGACGTGCAGCAAGTGGGTCTGTTTACAAGATGACTGCGATACCATGCAGATGTGCTGTTCCTGTTTGAGTGTTTGAATACGCTGCCGAACGATCCAGACGTCAGGGAAAGCAGTTGGATGCAGTTTATTTGCAGCATGCAGCCCGCCAAAGCTTTATTTGAACGGTGAGTGACCAGATGAGTGTGACAGGGCATGTTACTGGAAGAACGATCAGAGAGAGAGAGAGCCCCGGCCATGCGCGCGCCTTCAAACTGTCTTGCTCTCTCTCTCCCTCCCTCGCGCATATGAATCAAAATCAATTGAGAATTGACACGATGGTAAAAGATCGGAAGACCGAAGTTTCACGTGGTGGAGCATTGTGTAGTCTGTAGTCTACATGTGACACAAAATGATTAAGGTTAATAATTTATGCATAAGCAGCAGTGACGTTAGCCAATCATAACAGTGGCCGTTAACACTGAACTCTTAAGTTGAGTTACAAAGATACAAACATACAAAGATGTAACAGACATAAACATTTGTTTTTCAAGCTACTGGTTGGGGAACAGTAAAGAAGTGCAAAAATGTACATAAATATAATTGCTGAGTCTATTTTTATACACGCAGCAGTGTGTGTAAAGTGTCTAGTGCGTAGTTTGTAAAGTGTCTTAGTATGTTTCAGGAGGTAGGGGTTTGCATGGGGTTTCAGAGGGTGTAGTTTGAGTTCAGGGCCCTCACGGCCTGGGGGAAAAAGCTGTTGAGCAATCTGGCGGAGCGGGCTCTGATGCTCCGATACCGTCTTCCTGATGGTAGGAGCTGGAAGAGACTGTGGGAGGGATGGGTGGAGTCCTTAACGATACTGTTGGTTTTGCTGGAGCATCGTGTAAGGAAAATGCATGGCTGACACTGCCGTCGGTGTATGAATGGGTGAATGTGAGGCAAATGTAAAGCGCTTTGGTGGCCATTGGGTCTGTGAAAGCGCTATATAAATGCAGTCCATTTACCAAAATGTCCAGGATGGAAGGGAGAGGGGCACACATGATCTTTGCAGCTGTGTTCACTGTCCGCTGGAGGGTCTTGCGGTCAGCAGCACTGCAGTTACCGTACCAAACAGTGATGCAGTTAGTCAGCACACTCTCAATGGTGCCCCTGTAGAATGTGGTGAGAATAGGTGGAGGGAGGCTTGCTCTTTTCAGCTGGCGGAGAAAGTGTAGGCGCTGTTGTGCCTTTTTGGATAGTGACATGGTGTTGGTGTTCCAGGTGAGGTCCTCTGTGATATGCACCCCCAGAAATTTAGTGCTGCTGACTCTCTCCACAGTCAAGCTGTCGATGGTCAATGGGGGGTGGTCAACCGAGTTTCTCCTGAAGTCTATCACCACCTCCTTTGTCTTTCCCATATTGAGGGACAGATTGTTAGCGCCACACCATTCAGCCAGCTGTGCCACTTCCTCTCTCTAGGGCGTTTCATCATTGTTGCTGATGAGACCTACCACTGTTGTATCATCAGCAAACTTGATGATGTGGTTGGAGCTGAACTTGGCAGTACAGTCGTGGGTCAGCAGTGTGAAGAGCAGCGGGCTAAGCACACAGCCTTGTGGGGCACCTGTGCTAAGTGTGGTAGTGCTCGAGGTGTTGTGGCCGACACGGACTGACTGAGGTCTTCCGGTAAGAAAGTCCAGGATCCAATTACAAAGGGAATTGTTGAGGCCCAGCAGGTTTAGTTTATTTATGAGCTGTTGTGGAATAATTGTGTTGAATGCCGAGCTGAAGTCACTGAACAGCATTCTAACATAGGAGTCTTTATTTTCTAGGTGGGTTAGAGCCAGGTGGAGGGTGGAGGAAATTGCATTGTCCGTAGACCGGTTTGGACGGTATGCAAACTGAAGCGGGTCGAGTGTGTTGGGGAGGCAGGCTTTGATATTGTGCATGACTAACCTCTCAAAGCACCTACTGGGACAGTAGTCATTTAGACAGGACACAGGTGATTTCTTTGGTACCGGAATGATTGTTGTGGATTTGAGACATGTGGGGACGACTGCCTGGTGCAGCGAGGTGTTAAAGATATCTGTAAGCACATCTGTCAGCTGTGCAGCACAGTCTCTCAGAGCACGGCCAGGTATGTTGTCGGGACTAAAGAAGGAGACAGACAGAGCGCCCGGTCGTTGGGCGGTATGGGCAGTCTTTGTGCAGGTATGTCATTCTGCATTTCAAACCGTGAATAAAAGTGGTTGAGTGCATCGGGGAGGGATGTATCATCATCACAGGCCTGTGGCGGAGGCTTGTAGTCAGTGATGGTCTTAATGGCATGCCACAGGCTCCATGTGTCTCTGCTGTCAGAGAAGTGTTTGTTGATTTTTTGAGCATATGACTCTTTTGCATTTTTAATGCCACAGGACAGGTTGGCTCTTGCTCTTCTGAGGGCTGCTTTATCTCCTGATCTGAATGCTTCATCTCTGGTCTTTAGCAGCCCACAAACCTTTGTTGTCATCCATGGCTTCTGGTTTGCACGTGCGGTGATGGTCTTGGTGACTGTCACATCATCAATGCAATTTTTGATGTAGGCAGTCACAGTTTCAGTGTACTCATGCAGGTCTGTGTGATTGTTGTAGGTAGCTGCCTCTTTAAACATGTTCCAGTCTGTGCATTGAAAGCAGTCTTGTAGCATTGAGGTAGCATCATTTGGCCAAATTGTCAAGAGTTTTTGAACCGGTTTGGCAAGTTTGAGAAGTGGTCTGTATGCTTGGATTAGCATAACAGAAATATGATCCGAGTACCCAAGGTGGGGGCGGGGTACAGCCTTGTAAGCATTCTTTTCTGTTTAGTAAACTAAGTCCAGTGTGTTGTTTCCCCTAGTTGCAAAGTTCACATCTTGGTAGAACTTTGGCAAAACTGTCTTTAAGTTTGCGTGGTTGAAGTCACCGGCTATGATAAAGAAGCCGTCGGGGTTATTTGTTTGTTGTTCACTGATGGCGCTATACAGTTCACGAAGCGTGTCTTTAGCGTTAACACATGGGGGAATGTAACCCGCAACAATAACAATGGCCGTGAACTCCCGCGGCAGATAGAACGGTCGACACTTCACAACCATAAACTCCACCAGCGATGAACAGTGATTTGATAATACTGCAGCATTGTTACACCAGTCTTTGTTGATATACACACACAAGTCAACACCGCGGGTCTTACCAGATAGTGATGAATCTCTATCTGCTCAGTAGCTAGTTAGCCCATGCTGCTGAATGGTGGAGTCCGGGATGTTGACGTTTAGCCATGTTTCAGTGAACACGTCCCGACAACTTAAAGGGGAAACACCTAAAAAACAGACTGTTTGAATCACAGGTGAGAAACAGGTCATAAATCACTACATTTTTAAAGTTTTTTGTACAAAAAAATATAGTAATACTATAATTGCACCCAAGGGAACATAATAAAACAAAACAAAAAACCATGTCATGACCCCTTTAAAGTTTGAGGGTCCCAGCCCCTCTGGAATTTAAAGCCAATGACTGCAAAGGTTTTCAAACTGTTGTCATAACTGTGCTTGACAAGTAACAGGTGATTTGATTGGTTTATGGTTGCTATGGTGGGCGGGGGAATAATTCAAATCAAGACTACACCAGAAAGCTGCATGGTAAGTAGCCTGCCTGGCATACCAAATCTGACTAAACTATTATAAGGGCGATAAATCTATAAAAAAATAACCATGCACATAAAAAAACTATCCATAATATCGGTCTTGATGGCATCAATCAGAAATAATGTTGTTAGTTTGGTATATGAACATATTTTTTGAAAACCTTTTGGTACTTTTTTGGTACCTTAACCCACTGAGGTAAAATGGGCCACATGGTTTCAGCTAAAATGGGCCATCATCTGTGTCACTCACAAACACACATACACGTGTGTGTGTGTAATATCTGAAATCCTTGTCCTTGGGGGGACATTTTTTGGTCCCCATGAGGAAAACAGCATATAAATCATACTAAGTGATCAGTTCACTGATTGGATTACATACACTCACCTAGGGATTATAAGGAACACCTGTTCAATTTCTCATTAATGCAATTATCTAATCAACCAATCACAGTTGCTTCAATGCATTTAGGGTGTGGTCCTGGTCAAGACAATCTCCTGAACTCCAAACTGAATGTCAGAATGGGAAAGAAAGGTGATTTAAGCAATTTTGAGTGTGGCATGGTTGTTGGTGCCAGACGGGCCGGTCTGAGTATCTCACAATCTGCTCAGTAACTGGGATTTTCACGCACAACAATTTCTAGGGTTTACAAAGAATGGTGTGTAAAGGGAAAAACATCCAGTATGCGGCAGTCCTGTGGGCGAAAATGCCTTGTTGATGCTAGAGGTCAGAGGAGAATGGGCCGACTGATTCAAGCTGATAGAAGAGCAACTTTGACTGAAATAACGACTCGTTACAACCGAGCTATGCAGCAACCTTGAGGCGGATGGGCTACAACAGCAGAAGACCCCACCCGGTACCACTCATCTCAACTACAAATAGGAAAAAGAGGCTACAATTTGCAAGAGCTCACCAAAATTGGACAGTTGAAGACTGGAAAAATGTTGCCTGGTCTGATGAGTCTCGATTTCTGTTGAGACATTCAGATGGTAGAGTCAGAATTTGGCGTAAACAGAATGAGAACATGGATCCATCATGCCTTGTTACCACTGTGCATGCTGGTGGTGGTGGTGTAATGGTGTGGGGGATGTTTTCTTGGCACAGTTTAGGCCCCTTAGTGCCAATTGGGCATCGTTTAAATGCCACGGCCTACCTGAGCATTGTTTCTGACCATGTCCATCCCTTTATGGCCACCATGTACCCATCCTCTGATGGCTACTTCCAGCAGGATAATGCACCATGTCACAAAGCTCGAATCATTTCAAATTGGTTTCTTGATCATGACAATGAGTTCACTGTACTAAAATGGCCCCCACAGTCACCAGATCTCAACCCAATAGAGCATATTTGGGATGTGGTGGAACGGGAGCATCGTGCCCTGGATGTGCATCCCACAAATCTCCATCAACTGCAAGATGCTATCCTATCAATATGGGCCAACATTTCTAAAGAATGCTTTCAGCACCTTGTTGAATCAATGCCACGTAGAATTAAGGCAGTTCTGAAGGCGAAAGGGGGTCAAACACAGTATTAGTATGGTATTCCTAATAATCCTTTAGGTGAGTGCATGTATGCTATTCCAAAATGGACTTTTTAAATTGCACATATGTAGGTTTTCACCCAAAATATATATATTTTAATGGCACATGTGAAAATGTTTGTTTAACACAGTTTAAATGTTATGTGGCTGTATAAGCAATTGTGTTTTAAAATTAAAATTGATGATAAATTACTATTTCCCTTTGCAGTTTGACTGGCCCATTGTACCTGAACAGATGGCCCATTTTACCTGAAACTGCTCATGCAAAAAAAAGTTGGTACAGCTAATGTTTCAAGACCTGTAGGGCCTAAATAATTATATTTTATTACATAATTTCAACACAGAATTATCAAAAACAGTCATTATTAATCATAAAAACACTTGGAAAAGGCATTTATGGTATTGTATTATTGTCCCAAACGATTTACCAAAAAGTGGCCCAATTTAGCTGATATCACCCTAATAATCTTATATTAGCCTACACTAATAACTATACACAAAAATCTATCTGTTTTTAACCTAGCCATTAAAAATAAATAATATAATGCTATTTTTATTTTGTTTTATCTATGTTGATTATATGAAAAGTGAACAGCATGCGGGTCCGTACGCAGGATTTGATAAATACCGAGGTCCTAGTGGGCATTTAATGCTATAAGTTTAATAATTGTGTAAGTTTCATGATTTCAATTAATTAGACATGCTTTTTGATTACTAACATTTTTACACCACGTATCCGTAACACGTCCGCTCTAGTCGTTTCATTGATTTTAAAAAGCATTGATTTTTTTATCTCGCTTTTTTGATTTTTGATTCGAAGAAAATGTAATGCGTTTTACCCATTCATTTAGCCTAGCTACATGACGACTGCATTTTGGGGGCCTAAAAGCAAACTTTTGAAAACAGTTTCATAGTTTTTGAAAACGATATTATCGTGGAATTTGTGAAAACGGAGATGTCATGTGCATGTTTAGTCTATTGGTGAATTTCTTTACAAAGTGACATCGGCAATTACAGGCCTGGCATGAATAATACAGCCTTTTTAGTCGTTTTTATAGTTTGAACGCGATCTTTTGACAATGTTGTCGTCTGCGCGGAGAAAAGGAAAAACTCTTTTTCCAAAAATACAGTGTTGTTGTGTAAAGGTATGAACCCATGACAGAAACCTCCTGTAATTATGCCTGCACACAGTTACTGTCAAACAAGATTTTTTTTCAGAAAGTAAGCCTATCATTTTTTTCCCCAGGCACATCAGGCTGATGGATAAAAAACAAGATGGTATGTAAAAGAAACAGGTGTATCTTGATGCATGTTTATGGTATTTTAAGGGCGGGTGAGACATGTTTACGGTTCATTTGGATCGTTCTATGAAGATAAGCTGCTACTAACACTCACAGATAAAACATTCCTTACCATTACGCACCAACAATGTTTCATAAAACTGCACAATTTACATCTAGATACTGTCATTTAAAAATAGGTTGCTAGCGTTGCCAGAAAAGCGTCTCTGGGTGACGTAAGAAAAACTGGGTGTGCAACATTTATTGTCAGATTAATGTGCAAAAAAAAAAAAAAAAAAAAACAGACCTGGCATATCACTAACTTTACAGAATAGACGGGCTCAGTGGGCTGATGTGTAAAACTATACTCAGACTCGCTACATAACCATAATACTAAGTAAGTAAATATACTAGTGTAGTAAATATAATTTATTCTGAAGCAATATTCTCATCGGTGTTCAGTCAGCTTTTACATATTTAAATCGGCATATTTATGATATTTTAACCTTTATAAAGAGCATTTTTCCCAACAAAAAAAAAGAAGTTTCAAATATATATATGCTTCTTTCATTTTAAATTCTTACATTTGATCAATAAATTCAATTGAAATAATAAGACACTATATGGCTGTTACCAATCAAATTAAGTAATTTACACTGAAAAATTACAACTGCATTAAATGATGTTATGAGATTGTTTTAAATATGTTTTGAATATGACATATTGGAAAGAATGATAGCTTTTAAACACGAAACTAAACCATGGCAGGTGACCTTCTTAATGAGTGAGTTATTGAGTTATTTGTTCGAACTGCTGAATCGTTCAGGAATGAGGCAGTTAGTTAATTGGTCTCAACCGATTTGTTCAAAGCGCTGAATCATTCAGTAATGTGGTTAGGTGTTCCGGTGAGATGCGCTGTGGTTCTTCTGTGATCTTTGTTTGGAACTATATTCGCTGCTCAAGAACAAAAACAGTCAATATTGTTACGGCCGACTCGTGACCGCATCAATATAGGCAAATCAAAACAAAAGATTGAAATAATGAATAAGGTTTATTACAAAATTCTAGGGGTTTCACAAAGCGCAATAATAAGTTTCATGCCATGAGATGTCCCAAAAATGCAGACAGACGCTAGATCCCGTTTTAGCGAGGAAACAAGAGGCCAGCCGTAGATGACGTCACCTCTCCTTAAGCAGCCCTCCACACACGGAACGGGAAAACATATCTTCACCTCCTAATTTGAACCATAGACAGTAAAAGAAATGGACACAGCGACCCTATGATTTCAACGGAGAAAATTGAAGCCCGTTAAAAGCTGATAGGCTAGCAGGCATACTGCGCAGGCTCAAACTGAGCATGACAACGTAATGTCATGTGAGCAACCTGTATGTCTTCTAGTAGCTGTGCCGAGATAAATCTGAATAATTCCCTTCAGAATCTCGCAGAGACGGAGAGCGTGAGTATAGCTGTCCATGAACTAGCAGCAGGATAAACTTGATGACTATCTATGGTCTTCTCCCTTTACTTTATCAGACTTTATGCCTCCACGTCCCCCCTGATTGCCCGCGAGCTTCTCCGCCTGTCTATACGTTAATTTCTCGACTGTGAGACGGAGAGTCGATTGGTTATGATGCAATCGTTATCCTATTTTTACAAAAACTGCTTCTACGGGGCCATAACGTAAGATACAAGGTAATGGAGCCTTTTATACATTGTTGTGTTTCTTTAGAAATAAATAATGGACCAATGGAGTCTTTAAACGCCTCAGATGTAAAGTTATTCGCTGTCAAAGTGACGCCAAAATGAATGGGAGTCAATGGGATGCTAACAGCAGGTGATAGCCAGCTACAATGGCGGCGCCCGGGAGGCTTCATGAAGTTTCCGGCGGATGGATTACCCCCTTGATTTGAACCAGTGTTCCTCATCTCCGCTGCCACCTACAAAACCAAGAAACACAAAGAAAACAAAACACACCACCTCCCCTCTTAAGAGAGAGAATCATTGCAAAGGACCTCTGAAACAAATTAATTCTTAATTAAGGAAAAACTAAAATATTACCACTTCACCCAAAATCATTATAACAGAACCCAGTATGGTGCCTTCTTTATCTGATTCCCCCTTGCAACTTGAAAACAGCAACTACCGGCACCAAGGAAAAGTCATAGTCACAATGAGAGAAAACAGAAGAAAAGAAAAAACTCAGTCGCAAAAACTCTCACATAGGGCCTGAGATAAGGCCCTATGTGACATTAGGAGATAAGGCCAGTACATTTTTCTCACCCCTTAGGGTTAGGGTTAGGGTTAACCCCATGTGTCGAATCTCCAATGGATAGGGTTGCAAAAAGAGAGACCACCTAGCGGGTATTGAGAAGAGAATATTATGGTTATGATTGGTTATTTAATTGGTTCATGTAGTTTGCTATGGTGCAGTATCGAAAGACTCCAGCAGGGGGTGGGGCGAGCATGGAGAGTTATCAGACATACGGTTCCCTTCCCCCTACTCATAAAACAGAGATTTGAGGGAAACGCAACAAGTGTCTGTCTGTAATATTTCTATGTTCCCCTCTTCAGGTAAGCCCCTTAAATATCTGAATATTTGATGTTAGTATGAGTTTGTGAATAGGATGTTCGATAATTGTTATATACCCGTATTGTGAAAAAAGAGATGAGATTGTCGCGCATGGCGAACGTGAATGTTTTCCGATGCTACCATCAGCATGTCTCAATGCACTGTATGAACATGAAGTTTTATGGGTTTCTAACAATTTATATAATTTAAATACAGTGTTAACTGTGCTGTTAAGATGAGTTTGGCTGTAATATTATTATCGTATAACACTTTTATGTTTATTTGAGTTTGTATCCTACATGAGTGTTAATGGGTCACGTGCTGAACCGTCCATGTTCGAGTGTGAAGGCCTGCAGTTATCACATAAAATGGATGACGTGTAAAGTGGTATTATATTGTGACAACTAAAATGTTTTGAGATGAATATGCACTACATATAGAGTACAGCGTATAATATACATTATTACATTAAAGGGGCTATATGTAGTTTTAGCGGCCTCTAGCGGTGAAGTTTCAGATTGCAACCAATTTTTACAAGAGCGCTCGTGCTCGAACTCATAGACAATACAGTCTATTACGCAAATATCTCGGCGAATACTCAACAGATTCGGCGAGCACCGAGCTCGTTGGAACCATCTAGTCGAACTGAAAAGAACCATATAAGTTTCATAATTTTTGCTGGTTTTCGCAGAGATATTAGCTTAAAACCATCGGGCGCGCTGCAAAATTGCGGATGCTGGTGACGTCACAATCTCAAAAGAAAATCGCTCGTATCTCTGGAACGCGAAGATCCAGAGAGCTCAAATTCGGGGGAGGAGGTCCCAGGGGGACCCTTGCCCGAACGCTAGAGTGGCGGGCCTCGGGGACGCTCCCTACCTGATCGCTGTTCGCTGGGACCCTCGATTTCGAACGGCTATAACTCGGGGACCCGGGCGAGTTGGACCTCAAGGATGGGCTCGTTCGAAAGGCCCCGTCCAGCACAACGAACGATTTGAGTCTTGAGAATATTGATCAAAGATTGACCGAGATATAAGCCGAAAAACGTGTGCCTTTGACCGGACGTAACTCCTTGACCGTCTACAATCTACAATAGACTGTATATAAAAGGAGAGAGGCTCGGGAGCACGCATGCACGTCACATCCGATGGATTTTGCGGTAAATCCGACCCGGAGACTTCACATAGAAATAGGAATACTGGCCTTCAGAGGTAATAGCAAAACCTGACAAGTGGATCATTGTAATGTGTGATTAGAGATTAGGTAAATAGCGTTAGGTAAAGGTAAATTAGGTAAATAGCGAGGTAAATAGCGTTCGTCAGCTCCAGTTTGTATCCAGCCTCTCACGGAGACTTCAGATGCCCCAACACCTGTGATGAGACGACTAAACACCTGTGATGAGACGACTAAACGCCTGTGAAGAGACGACTCAACGCTGGCGATATGTTATGCCCTAAATTAATACATGATTAACTACCTGTATTTTTCTATGTACATTTCTAATGCACTATCTGTAAAGCTGCTTTGAAACAATGTGTATTGTGAAAAGCGCTATACAAATAAATTTGAATTGAATTGAATTGATTAGAACCCCTTCACACACAGGCAATAAAAAAAGGATTAATTTTAGTAGAAAAGTTACATATAGCACCTTTAATTCTGATATAAGTTATATCAATTGCAATTTCTTTATTTTATTTTATATTCTATTCATTTTCTTTATTTAATATTTTATCTGTCACATACAGATGCAAGCTATTTTGTTTATTGTGTGTAACAGTATGGATATAGTTTTTTTTTGCCAATTAATGGTCATATCTTTATATGTTTTGACAGTAAATACAATATGGGTCACTTGTGAATGCAATATTGTTACATGCAAGTTGTTATGCATTTTATGGTAATTTTGTGCTACTCATAATACAGAGATTTGAGGGAAACGCATCAAGTGTCTGTCTGCAATATTTATGTTCCCCTCTTCAGGGAGACTATTTGCAAATACATGTCTCCATGCACCTGGAGTATTGCACCATGCAATACAAACAAAACAAAACACCCACACCCATAACAATATTGTGTCTAAAATGTAAGTGACTTGATATTAATTACTTGTTTATTTTATTGAACTGTCATATGAAATCAGTGTCACATTTTCAAGCGTGATGGTAGTCAGCACTCGTGGTCATGTTTTTTATGCTTAACTGTATAATTCAAATCATATGTTATAAATGAAGAGTTCAGATGCAAAAGCCTCTAAGTGCCATCTGAAATTTTCTTCTAGAATGATAATTTTTATCAAGCTTGTTTATTTAAGTTCAATAATTTCACTTAAATTACAATTAATAGGTTATTTTCATAGCCATTTAAGGGAAATTACTGAACTTAAATATACGAGCTTGATAAAAATGTTCATTCTAGAAGAAAATTTCAGATGGCACTTAGAGGCTTTTGCATCTGAACTCTTCAAATATAAAAACTTTTTTAACCGCTATGTTCATTACGTTTTTTTATTGTGAACTGCGCTCATTTGTTTCCATTTCCCCTCATCAGGCTGCGTGAGCCTCAACAGCACAACCTTGTTACTGTGCTGTTCTATATGAACATTCTGGATTTATTCAATATGAAAGTTGTAGTAAAGGGAGCCCTTCTGTTCAAAGATGGGTATTGCATATAATATTGTTAAAGTCTTTATATAATGACATCACAAATGTGAGCCCAGCAGCAAAGAAGAGCATGTGGTCATGGCTACTATTGCTCCTTTATTTAAAACTGAAGACGGCAGGATTTTTAAAAATCATATTCACTGAAACCTACACTATGCTGCGACAGAACAACATAAATCAGCCGGTGTTAGAAAAAACCTAATTTAGTGATCAAGTTTAACACCCTTATGGAAAAATTATAAGAATTTCTACTCATCTTTTAAATTTGACTAATTTTTGATATTTTTCCAAATTATTCTTATGCTCTAACAATGTAATGGCATGACAAAATACTACATTTACTACTAATACTAAATACTAAGTTTTTCTCCCTGGTAGTCAGGAGGATGTATGTGTATGTATAATGTGTATATATATATATATATATATATATACGGTCACTGATGTGCCAGCATACTGGGTTACAAAATTAAACCGTGTGACTTCATAATTAACAGAAGCTTCCCTGAAATCGGAGCATCACCTGATGGCCTGACAATGAGTGAATGCTGTGGGAAGGGCTGCCTGGAGGTGAAATGTCCTTTCAAGTATCGGTCCTGCAGCATCCAGCATGCATTGGACATGAAGGACAAAGACTTTTGTTTCTAGTTGTCCTCAAACAACCTTAAGTTAAAAAGAGACTACCGCTTCAACACACAGATTTTTGTCACTCAATCAAATCACTGTGATCGTGTTAATTGGACTGAAAATTATTTCACTGTGGTGCGTGTCTTTCCACACCAGGAGTTCTGGGAACCTCGTCTACAGAAAGCACAAGAATTCTTCAAAAAAAGTGTGCCTCCTACTTGTGGCTAAATACTACTCAAAGGACATGCAGCTCATGTTCCAAGTGAAAAGGAGCAGTAGTAAAGAACTGGCTGTTGTTTATGAAAGAATTGCACTACTCAGGTTAAGAGGTTTTTTTTTTCTGTTAAAGTGTTTTTCTTGACTCAAAGAGTATTAGCCTGTTACTTGAAATGTGTTACTTGAAATTCAGTGTTTTGAAGTAGTTCAATACAAGAAGCACAAGAAACTTAAATTTTTTTAATTAAAAAAAGTTTTTAATGATCAAATTGTCATCTATTTTAATCTGAAGTATTTCAATACAAATAGCATACCATGTTCATTCTAAGGAAGGCACACACACACACAAATAAACAATACAAACATGTTCAATCTCAGGAGGGTATACCACACATTCATACACACCAAATAGAAACCAAAAAATTATCCTGGCAACAAAATTGCAAAACATGGAAGTCCTGTATAATATCAAACCTTCTCTATATAATCTTTGAAAAACTCTAAATCCATCTTTAACTTGTTTAACTCAGACCTAAGCTCCATATTTTTCTGCAAAAGACGGGTTAGTTCTGCACTGCTTTGCTCACAGAACTGGCATTCTGCTCATAGTCTCGTAGCAGCTGGTTTGTCTGTTTATGTCTGTTCTCTATTCCTCCTCTTCCGCAGCTCCTGCCTCTGCTTGATCCCCATGCTCTTCTTCTGCTTGATCCATATATCCCTATTCTTCTGCCTCTTCTTGGACTCCATCTCTCTCATTTTCGTTCATGTTGTTTTGTTAATTTTGGCCTCCTCTCACAGATTCTCTTAAATGGTGTCTATGTTGTGTGCGGCCATGCCGATCTGACACAGTGGCTGTGACTTCAGAGTGACCCATGTGCTGGGTTGGAGCCCAGTCTGGATGAGACTCGTCCATCTCATGCTGGTTCCTTTTGGGAGACAAAAGTATCCATATTGAAACAAATTATTGCAATCAACAGTGGGAATACTATACACACACACACACACACACACATACACATACACATATATATATATATAGAATGCGTTGCATATACATATACACATATATATTTATATATAACGCTTCAGTTCCAACTGAACTCATGTGGCAAACATACAAGTGTTACAAAGAGAATTTCTCCGTGCTTCAGTCACAGTGATCAAAAATAGCTCTCAAGTTCTGGCTGGGTTACACCTCGGAATATCTTAGTGGCTCAGCTGAGTGCTTTGTTTTGATCACATTCGTTCAGCGCACTTTATTTGAACTAGCCTAACTTAGCTTGCTCACTTTTCCGCAAAGTCGACAGAATAGTGCTAAGTTAGAAAATGCAGAGGAACCTATGACTACTACTCTCGGGAATCATTTGCTAAGTGAAGTTTATACACTTACCTGAATTAAAATCCCTGGAACACACTTTCAATGATCTTGGTATGTCTGCGAAGTGGATGTTCATGTGTCTTATGGCGAATATCCAAGCCATCCGTCTCCACTTGGTTACATCGGACACATGACTCCCTTCATTCTGTTTCCAAGCCGGAAAACAATAAAAAGAAAGTCTGCTGTCTATTTTTTTGCCCCGTTGATCGTGTGAACGGACATTACATCCAACAACACAACATTTTCTTCCTATGACAAAAACTTCCTCGGCACGTCAAAAAGTGGCATCACAAAATGGCGATTTTTTGATCATGCAGAAATAGCTCCTTCAGTTGGTACCAATGAACAGAGTTGGTATCCACCTTCTTTTGCCAAGTCCCATCCAAAAAAGCCATCCCAGATCCAAGTGGTCTTTGACTCGAGCGCTCAATGTAAAGGTGCATCACTGAACAAGGTTCTCTTGACGGGTCCTGACCTCAAAAACACTCTCCTCGGTGTCCTTATGCGGTTTCACAAAGAGCCTGTCGCCGTCATGGTAGATATACAACAAATGTTCCACTGCTTTAAAGTTCGATCTGCAGACAGGAACTCACACAGATTCCTCTGGTTTCATGAAAATAACCCAGAGAACGAGGTCACAGAATCCCATATGAAGGTACATGTATATGGGAACAGTCCCTCTCCGGCAGTGGCCATTTACTGTCTTCGTCGTGCAGCTCAAGAAGGACAAGAGGAATTCGGTCAAGACGCCCTACAGTTCGTGGAGACTTCCGATGCAACTCAGTCTTGGCTTGCTTTGGAATCTGGACACAGATGTCATGCGGCAAGTTCAAGGAGCTCTGTGTTTTTTCAGACGCTTCTGAGAGAGTAATCGCAGCAGTTGCTTACCTCAAAATAGTTGATTCAGATGGTAGCTGTCATATGGGGTTCATCACAGGCAAAGCAAGGCTAGCGCCACAACCAGAGCACACTACACCTCGTCTGGAACTCTGTGCCGCTGTCTAGTCTGTGAACATGACAAAAACCATCATTGCAGAGATTGCTGTCAAATTCGATGAGATCACCTTTTTTATTTTTTATTAAGACTTTAAAAAAATAATTCTGCATCTATTTTTAGGTGTGCCAGCTGCCACTGTGGGTGGCACTGGCACACCCGTGGCTACGCCTTTGGGTTGCGGACAACTTGAGCTGACTGTTTGTAGATGACAGTGATGAATTTGCATCTGGCAAGTATCAATGGTTACTTTTCAAAGTAAAAAAAAAAAAAACCTAAGTAAAATAAATGACAAATTACTAATGATGAACCTCCTTTGCAAGTCACTCTGGATAAAATAAATTGCATATCAAATTACATAATATATAAAATGAATACACTCACCTAAAGGATTATTAGGAACACCTGTTCAATTTCTCATTAATGCAATTAATCAACCAATCACATGGTAGTTGCTTCAGTGCATTTAGGGGTGTGGTCCTGGTCAAGACAATCTCCTGAACTCCAAACTGAATGTCAGAATGGGAAAGAAAGGTGATTTAAGCAATTTTGAGCGTGGCATGGTTGTTGGTGCCAGACGGGCCGGTCTGAGCATTTCACAATCTGCTCAGTTACTGGGATTTTCACGCACAACCATTTCTAGGGTTTACAAAGAATGGTGTGAAAAGGGAAAAACAGCCAGTATGCAGCAGTCCTGTGGGCGAAAATGCCTTGTTGATGCTAGAAGTCAGAGGAGAATGGGCCGACTGATTCAAGCTGATAGAAGAGCAACTTTGACTGAAATAACCACTCGTTACAACCGAGGTATGCAGCAAAACATTTGTGAAGCCACAACACGCACAACCTTGAGGCGGATGGGCTACAACAGCAGAAGATCCCACCGGGTACCACTCATCTCCACTACAAATAGGAAAAAGAGGCTACAATTTGCTCACCAAAATTGGAAAGTTGAAGACTGGAAAAATGTTGCCTGGTCTGATGAGTCTCGATTTCTGTTGAGACATTCAGATGGTAGAGTCAGAATTTGGCGTAAACAGAATGAGAACATGGATCCATCATGCCTTGTTACCACTGTGCATGCTGGTGGTGGTGGTGGTGTAATGGTGTGGGGGATGTTTTCTTGGCACACTTTAGGCCCCTTAGTGTCAATTGGGCATCGTTTAAATGCCATGGCCTACCTGAGCATTGTTTCTGACCATGTCCATCCCTTTATGGCCACCATGTACCCATCCTCTGATGGCTACTTTCAACAGGATAATGCACCATGTCACAAAGCTCGAATCATTTCAAATTGGTTTCTTGAACATGACAATGAGTTCACTGTACTAAAATGGCCCCCACAGTCACCAGATCTCAACCCAATAGGTTGAGAATGGAACGGGAGCTTCGTGCCCTGGATTTGCATCCTACAAATCTCCATCAAATAGACTGCATTTATATAGCACTTTCACAGACCCAATGGCCACCAAAGCGCTTTATATTTGCCTCACAGTCACCCATTCACACACCGACGTGTAAAGTCAGAAGATGAAATCAGAAGATGTTCAAGTCTAAAGACATATCCCTAAAAAAAACAGCCGGATTTTTTCTGCGGTTATTTATGGATGTGAAAGCTGGACAGTAAAGAAAGGAGACAGAAGGCGTGCTGGAGAAGAATCCTGACAATTCCATGGACAACGAGAATGACAAATTTGTGCTAAACAAACCGAAGGCTCATAATCATCATTTAACATTTCCTACTTCCCACTTCTGAAGTGATTATGAGCTCGTCGCATTCAAATTTTGACTTGAGAGGATTCATATCCAATTTTTTAACTAGGAAACTAGTATTTACAATAATTTTGATAGCACGTGAAGGCAGCAATACTCAAAACTTTTCTCAATATGGGGGCAGGAGAGGTGTCAGTCAATAAATGGGAAAACAAAGTAACTTGCATTACTTATTTAAAGAAGCAAATCAAATAATTTTGTTATTATATTGTAAGACAAGAAAAACTGGAAAATGCCGGGCCATCTGGTTGAGGAACGACTACTCCCCGAGAAGACAAAAGATGTTTCTGGAAATTAACATTTGAACTCTCTCTTGCAAAATTAGCATGCAAGTGTCATCTTAATCTATATCTCTTTCCATTGACCCCCTCTTCCCTCCACATGCTGAGATAACACCCAAAAATCTATATGATTTAATGTGAACAGTTATCATACAACACTATACATGATTATTATCATTTGAAATGTCTCAGTGCAACTGGTGCAAAGGTCTCATTCCCACAGAAGTAAACCAAAAGGTAATGAGGGTTTAGAGATATTTTGCTTTCTTTGGAGGGCGGATAATCTGGCAATTGTTCTTTTATGCAAATTACCTTCTGTCCCCAAAAGGTGTAAACTACCCAGATCTGGCCTTTATCAATGCAAATCCCCATTGTTAAAAATAAAAATGAACGCCGGTGCGAGGACCCTGTGCAACTTTGGCACCCGATGACCCGAATGAATGAGAACAATAAGAAACCGTTGTTGGGCCGTTTGGGCGGGCCTTACAGTATGTTGGAATTTTAAAAGTAACATGCTATTTTACTCATTACTTGAAAAAAGTAATCTGATAACGTAACTCGTGCTACTTGTAATGCGTAAGCCCCAACTCTCCTCCTTATGCTTGTTTGAAGCTCAGGTTTTAGGTTAATAGATTAAGTAAGGTTAAACAATCAATAATTCAGTTATTATACAACTGCTACATAACAAAAGCATATTTAAAGTTTGTTTCTTTTTCTTAAACGAAGATCTACACCTGTGATGCATGCCGACAGCAGATTTTTGAAAAGCAATAGGACTTCTAAAACCAAGTAGCAAAATGCATATTCAATTTATTTAATAGCAATTGAAATAATACATCTGAGACTAATGATGAACCTCCTTTGCAAATCACTCTGGATAAAATAAATTGCATATCAAATGACATAATATATAAAATGAATACACTCACCTAAAGGATTATTAGGAACACCTGCTCAATTTCTCATTAATGCAATTAATCAACCAATCACATGGTAGTTGCTTCAGTGCATTTAGGGGTGTGGTCCTGGTCAAGACAATCTCCTGAACTCCAAACTGAATGTCAGAATGGGAAAGAAAGGTGATTTAAGCAATTTTGAGCGTGGCATGGTTGTTGGTGCCAGACGGGCCGGTCGGAGTATTTCACAATCTGCTCAGTTACTGGGATTTTCACGCACAACCATTTCTAGGGTTTACAAAGAATGGTGTGAAAAGGGAAAAACAGCCAGTATGCAGCAGTCCTGTGGGCGAAAATGCCTTGTTGATGCTAGAGGTCAGAGGAGAATGGGCCGACTGATTCAAGCTGATAGAAGAGCAACTTTGACTGAAATAACCACTCGTTACAACCGAGGTATGCAGCAAAGCATTTGTGAAGCCACAACACGCACAACCTTGAGGCGGATGGGCTACAACAGCAGAAGATCCCACCGGGTACCACTTATCTCCACTACAAATAGGAAAAAGAGGCTACAATTTGCTCACCAAAATTGGACAGTTGAAGACTGGAAAAATGTTGCCTGGTCTGATGAGTCTCGATTTCTGTTGAGACATTCAGATGGTAGAGTCAGAATTTGGCGTAAACAGAATGAGAACATGGATCCATCATGCCTTGTTACCACTGTGCATGCTGGTGGTGGTGGTGGTGTAATGGTGTGGGGGATGTTTTCTTGGCACACTTTAGGCCCCTTAGTGTCAATTGGGCATCGTTTAAATGCCATGGCCTACCTGAGCATTGTTTCTGACCATGTCCATCCCTTTATGGCCACCATGTACCCATCCTCTGATGGCTACTTCCAGCAGGATAATGCACCATGTCACAAAGCTCGAATCATTTCAAATTGGTTTCTTGAACATGACAATGAGTTCACTGTACTAAAATGGCCCCCACAGTCACCAGATCTCAACCCAATAGGTTGAGAATGGAACGGGAGCTTCGTGCCCTGGATTTGCATCCTACAAATCTCCATCAAATAGACTGCATTTATATAGCACTTTCACAGACCCAATGGCCACCAAAGCGCTTTATATTTGCCTCACAGTCACCCATTCACACACCGACGTGTGAAGTCAGAAGATGAAATCAGAAGATGTTCAAGTCTAAAGACATATCCCTAAAAAAAACAGCCGGATTTTTTCTGCGGTTATTTATGGATGTGAAAGCTGGACAGTAAAGAAAGGAGACAGAAGGCGTGCTGGAGAAGAATCCTGACAATTCCATGGACAGCGAGAATGACAAATTTGTGCTAAACAAACCGAAGGCTCATAATCATCATTTAACATTTCCTACTTCCCACTTCTGAAGTGATTATGAGCTCGTCGCATTCAAATTTTGACTTGAGAGGATTCATATCCAATTTTTTAACTAGGAAACTAGTATTTACAATAATTTTGATAGCACGTGAAGGCAGCAATACTCAAAACTTTTCTCAATATGGGGGCAGGAGAGGTGTCAGTCAATAAATGGGAAAACAAAGTAACTTGCATTACTTATTTAAAGAAGCAAATCAAATAATTTTGTTACTATATTGTAAGACAAGAAAAACTGGAAAATGCCGGGCCATCTGGTTGAGGAACGACTACTCCCCGAGAAGACAAAAGATGTTTCTGGAAATTAACATTTGAACTCTCTCTTGCAAAATTAGCATGCAAGTGTCATCTTAATCTATATCTCTTTCCATTGACCCCCTCTTCCCTCCACATGCTGAGATAACACCCAAAAATCTATATGATTTAATGTGAACAGTTATCATACAACACTATACATGATTGGTATCATTTGAAATGTCTCAGTGCAACTGGTGCAAAGGTCTCATTCCCACAGAAGTAAACCAAAAGGTAATGAGGGTTTAGAGATATTTTGCTTTCTTTGGAGGGCGGATCATCTGGCAATTGTTCTTTTATGCAAATTACCTTCTGTCCCCAAAAGGTGTAAACTACCCAGATCTGGCCTTTATCAATGCAAATCCCCATTGTTAAAAATAAAAATGAACGCCGGTGCGAGGACCCTGTGCAACTTTGGCACCCGATGACCCGAATGAATGAGAACAATAAGAAACCGTTGTTGGGCCGTTTGGGCGGGCCTTACAGTATGTTGGAATTTTAAAAGTAACATGCTATTTTACTCATTACTTGAAAAAAGTAATCTGATAACGTAACTCGTGCTACTTGTAATGCGTAAGCCCCAACTCTCCTCCTTATGCTTGTTTGAAGCTCAGGTTTTAGGTTAATAGATTAAGTAAGGTTAAACAATCAATAATTCAGTTATTATACAACTGCTACATAACAAAAGCATATTTAAAGTTTGTTTCTTTTTCTTAAACGAAGATCTACACCTGTGATGCATGCCGACAGCAGATTTTTGAAAAGCAATAGGACTTCTAAAACCAAGTAGCAAAATGCATATTCAATTTATTTAATAGCAATTGAAATAATACATCTGAGAAATACGTTTAAAGTTGCCGTCGGCAACTCTGGCAGATTGAGTGGATTTAGGAAAAATGTGGAATGTTTACAACTCTCATGCCCCTCCCCACTATCAACGAATACCCTCCCACCGAGTTCGTGCTCGTCAGTGCGCCGTCACTCTTCGCTACTGCGCGAACTTCAGGCACACGCATGTGATTGACGTGTGCGTGCACGACTTGTGATTGACAGTCATATCTCCCACCCCCCTGCGCTGATTGGACACAATGAACTGGGAGTGGTGGATTTTTGCAAAACAAATTACACGCTCCAGGTGGAGTTAGAAGCTCGAGTTTTTCTCTAAAACCACTTTATGTTGTTCTGTCGGAATACAGTGTCGAATTCGCTGAATATGATAAAAAAAAAAGTTGCCAACGGCAGCTTTAATTAGGACCTCTCAATAAAATGAGAGCTTTTAAGATTTGAGGTAAAACAAAAATTGCCACAACAAAGTGAACTGTGAAGTAGAAATAACGTATTGAAGTAAAACTAATATGCCTAATTATATTTCTAGATGTCTGTTATCAACTGAATTTTGAAGGCTTTTCTATAATACGGGGTTATAGAATAATGACACCATTTTTGCATTTCAAATAAATATATAAACATGAAAGAGATTAAAGTACATTAAAACAGAATCCCATTCCAAAGTCTTCTTTTCCTTCATATATTTTCTAACCAGCAACGTAATGGTTTAATATATATAAAAAAAAATAATAATTGAATGCAGTGAAAATATTTTTCACATTTTGCAACAGTACTCAGTACTCATTCATCACTATTAGTTGAGACTGGCACACTTTACCCCTCAGTTACCATTCACATACCAAAATGCTCCACTACAGGCAGCTGTATTCTAAATATGAAAACTAATTGGTTACTTTAAATTATGTAGCTTACTAGCTTGAAATAAATATGTATATGCTAATATGCTGTGATTTAGGAGGAATGTTAACTGTGAGCTGATACATTGAGTTTAGATTTGTTTGAATAAAAATGTCAGTATTCAGAGTTCACTGAAATTATTCCTTCCTTTGGGCTTTATTGAAATAAAAATGTTTCTATTTGGTTAGCACCGTTTGAAAAAACAACAACAACATGCATGATCAAGTCACTCATTAGCAACTTGGTTATACGATTGTGTATTAAGGGCATATCAACACTGTTCTCCCTAATGTTACATCTGATTTGAAATATTAAAAAGATATTGCCTTCTTCAAAGGATCGAAAGCACAGAGGCAGAGCATATGTACTCTTGGCTTTAGGGTTGTAATTCTGCAACAAGCCTCCTGCTTTTCAATATAAAATGATGAGATGAGCTCTCTGTGTGTTAATACAAGTCTTGAGGAAAATGAAGGATTTTTTTAACCACATGAAATGCAACAATGTTCTTTTAACCTGGATGAATAACATATTTGAGCATTACACCATTGCTGTTTTACATGTAAACCATAATCTGTGCAATGATAAAAGATGATTGTAAAATCAACAACTTTGTGAAATGTCGACTTTGGCAAGTTTGCTTGAGTTGTACGGTAAACCGAGGAATACACTAGATAAAATCTTTCTACTGCATTGATCATTTTCCTTAAATAATTTTATTTCTTTCAGAATAACTACGAGAAATGTATATGCAAGTTCTGTACAATTTTCTGTTTATGCTTGAGATTGCTCTAAAAAAAAAAAAAAAAAAAAAAAGTGATGAAACAGTTTGAAAAACGGGATGCTGACACTTAGTGCACTTAAAACCCCCAAAATATTTTATCCAACAGCAATCCTTCGGTTTGCTCTGGATATACTTCAGAAAAATCAGTTCTTCAGATTATTGTGTTGGCTCCAGTTAATCTTGTTTTCAATCTTTTGCTCTGAATCCCAATTCTTCAGTGTCTATAGAGGCACGTTAAAAATACTGCCATTTTCCGAGAACTGTGTCTTTGATTGCATCCACGAACTGTGCAGGCACCCAGTAGACCCAATATTGTGAGGCTTCTGTTGGACCCAGCTGAAATGCCTATGGTGAAAAACAATTTTTTTTTTTATATATACACACACACACATATACATATATCTATATATATCTTGCGAAAGTGTTCACGCCCCTTAATTTTTCTGACATTTTGTTGTTGCTGCCTTGGTAAACTGCCTTAAAATATATATATAATTTATTTTTTTATATACATAAATCTACACTATATACACCATAATGAAAAGCATTTTTTTTATTCATAACTTTGCACATTTATTCAAAATGAAAAACTGCAATAAATACATCGCATAAGTATTTGTACCCATAACTAAGTACTTCGTTGAAGCACCTTTACTGCCTCGAGTCTTTTTAGTATGATGCGACAAGCTTTGCACATCTGCATTTGGCGCACTGTCAGGTTGGACAGTCATTTTTTAGGTTTCTCCAGAGATGTTCGATTGGGTTCAAGCTCAGGCTCTTGCTAGGCTACTCAAGGACATTCACAGAGTTGTCCATAAGCCACTCTTGCATTGTCTTAGCTGTGTGCTTAAGGTCATTGTCCTGTTGGAAGGTGAACCTTCTGCCCTGTCTGAGGTTCTGAATGCTCAGGACTAGGTTTTAGGCTCTCTCTATATTTTGCTGCGTTGAGCTTTCCTTCTACCCTGATGAGTCCCCTAGTCCCTGCCGCTGAAAAGCACCCCCACAGCATGATGCTGCGTTTAGCACACTTTATTGGTGGGATGGTATTGTGAAAGTGATGAGCAGTGCCTGGTTTCCTCCACACATGATGCTTGGAACTGAGGTTCATCAGACCAGAAAATCTTGTCTCTCAAGTCTAAGAGAGTCCATTAGGTGCTTTTTTAGCTAATTCCAAGAGGGTTTCCAAGTGTCTTCAGTGAGAAGAGGTGTGAGTCTGGCCACTCTGCCATAAGTGGAGTGATAAGTGAAGTGATGTTCGTCCTTCTGTAAATTTCTCCCATCTCCATACATGATCATGAAGCTTAACCAGAGTGACCATCAGCTTCTTGGTCACCACTCTTTATATACATTTTCAGCTGTTAGACCTTCTATTGAGAGGTGTGTGGCTTTCCACATCATACCCATTCATCTACAAGCAAAAGTGGAATACTCCTGAGCTACATTTCAAATGTCCCAGATAAGGGTATAAATGTTTACGCAATGTAATTATTCTTTACACTCTTTATTTTTATTAAATTTGCAAAGTTGTCACAAATCTAGTTTTTGCTTTGTCATTATGGTGTATGGAGTGTAGACTGATGTGAAAAAAATTAACTTAATGTAGTTTAACAATACAGAAACGTAACAAAATGTGAAAAATTAAGAGGTGTGAATACTTTGCAAGGCAAAACTTGAAAACTTTAGAAAACGCACTTTCGTTATGTACAACAGATACAATTATCACTAGTATTATAAAGTTACAAAATCATTGATATAATGCATAGTTTGTTGGAAATGTTGTGATAAACACATACCATCATGTGATAGTCCTCGTGACCCTCTATTGGCTCAGTCACAACATTTTTGATGGAACCCATCGGGATTTTTTCTGTTCTTTCTGCAGGCAAGAAAACATCAAGATCAGCATAAAGCAAGCATAACGAATACATTTTTATTCAAAAGATGAAATCACCTTTTGTTCCGATCCACAACTGATCCTGTTCCAGTTTGAAAGTGAGTCGTAGTTTTCCGCCAGATTTGTTGTACATTCCCGATAAAGGCACTGTTGGCAGACGCTCCTGTTTGACAAATAAGAGATAACTCGGATGTCATTAGCACGAACAAGGAACTTATTCTGTCCGCTGAAAAAGAGCTTTACAGTTACGGACATGATCACTAAACTGACATACTTTACATTAAAACACACACAGGGGTTGAACAATGAAACAGATATTGGCCAATATATGGAGGTTTCACGCCTATATGCTTGGCCTGGCGGCCAATCTTCACTGATTTTACATTCCGTCATTAAAGTTGAATTAGTAGGGATATTGCACAACTGTACATAAAATATTGCAATCCACACAACAGAATGGGACACATATCAGAGTTCAAAACTGGACAAATTGTTGGTTTGCGTCTCGATGGCTCATCTGTGACTAAGAGATATATATATATATATATATATATATTTATATATAGCAGGTCTATGTACCATGAGCTATAGTATCCAGGGTAATGTCGGTATACCATCATGCAGGATGAACCAAGTCCAACAGGAGTAACCGTCGACGCAAGAGGAAGCTGTCTGAAAGGGATGTCCGGTAGAGATGTGACGGTGAAAAAATTCTCCCACCGGTTAATCGACTTGTGACAACACCGGTTTCATCGGGGGTGGGGGTGTATACAATGTAAAAAAAAAAAAAAAAACATTGCCGGGAGTTTGATTGACAGGCGATCTGATCAATCATAATATTATTTTAGTTAAAAAAAGTAGTCAGGAGAGAGAAGATTAACGTCGGTGGATTTTAAATTGAATAATGGATTGTAGGCTACTGACGTCTTTCCGCGGTTAAAACAACAGTCCTTCCTTCTGCTACATTGTTTTGCCTATTTGATGCTTAATTAACCAAGAAAAAGATGCTCGGTTAACGAGCAGCTTTATCTGAGGCAATATATTACGACACATTAAAGAGCCACAAAATAGTAGGCCTATTTATGGTTTCATTTTCTTATACTGACCAAGTTTGAATTATTAAATGTTACCTGCTTTTTGCTGACCTATGTCAGCACATACTTGCAGCAGTCTCGCACGCGCTTAGAGCTCGTGTGAATTGCACGTATAAAATGAAGTTAACGAAAAAACTCGATCCATCAGGAAACGCCACATAGGTCGCTGCACTTTTGCGCGAAGAAGCCGTTCGCTGGAAATGTGTTAAAAGATAGCGGAGTGCATTCATGATTATTAGGCTGCTGTTATAATAATCCTGGCGCCGGGTCTGAGTGAGTAATTTACTCTCTTATCAGGGCTCGACATAAGCAATGGCCCGATGGCCCGGGGCCAGTAAAAGAGTATGTCGGGCTAGTTGATTGGCCAGTTACTGGCCCGTGCGGGCCAGTGAATGGCCATCAGCAAAACAAACTGCAAACGTCATACACAGTGGCACGAAGAGTGTCAATGTTACTTCAGGTTATTTTATAACATGTTAAAATGTCAAAGTGCGCGAGAGAGACCAAGTGTGTCTGCGCGCGAGCAACAAATTCTAAATCCCCTCTGATGCGCATCATTTAGTAGCTAATCTAATCTCATGTGAATAAAAAACACTCAGCCAGGGTCGTTTTTTTGAGGGTAGCCTAATGAAAGTTGTGAAATAATTCCCTAATATTAATTCTAATTTGGTGTTGGAGTGCTGCAATGATTCGCCTATCGCGACGATAACTGACCTCCTCATATGAGCTGCTTCAGCACTCAAACACCCGCTCGTCAATGTCAAAATGTTTTAGACCAATCAAAGCAAGCAGGATTTTTGTTCACAGATGCGCGAGCCGAATGCGAATCCCAACGAGACGCTTCACTTCAGATCATACAGTGCGGGATAAGATGCACGTAGCAAAAATGAACAGCTGTTTTTGTCGATAGAAGTTTTAAATGACCGACAAAAATAATCAGTTTGATCAAAGGCAGTGGAAATTATAAGATCAATTTAACAACACAAGCACCATATTAAATATATTGCCATTATTATAGTAGGCTATAAATTATATTTGTATAACGTTACCTCAAATGTGTTGTTTGTATCACTCCGCTTGTCTGTGTTTGCGCAATTGCATCATTAAGCCAGAAGGTGGCGACAAGTGACTATCTTTATGAGTGAGCAATTGAACCATTGATTAAATTAACAGATTAGTCCAAAATATTGATTAATTTAGGAAAGAAAATGTAGCTGGAACTGATCTTTGATGCTCATACTAATTGCCTCTGGACACATCTATGTTTGAAATGTAACATCTATGCAATATAATCCTTGAATCATTTCTTATTCAAGACTATTCCTGTTTTGAATATGTGATTGTGCATTGTCAACAATAAGCATAAACATTCTGCATTTCCATTTTGTAGAGTGGATCATTCATTGCGACATTTAAACTGATTCTCATGTTTAAGAATCTGATCAAATCATACTACTGCCAACCGACATGCTTTTAAAGCTACTGTTGTCCATTTTATTGGCCTTCAAAACACCTTAAAATGCTCATGTCGAGATCAGGAAAATCAAAATTTTCTCATTTATGGGAACTCTGTATTTATAAAACCCTGTGTACTGCCCTGATATGCAAGAATACTAGTAATTCAATGCAAGACTCGTCTTAGATGTCACTGTTTATAACACTGTTCATCCTTTGCTGGGACGCTTAAAAAAAATATTGGGGGCATAAATTAAGAGTATACCCACTTCTCCAGGCACCACTACATCACTGAGTATTATCCGACTGCGCAAGACTTGAAAGGAGGAAAAGTGGAATCTCTTAGTAAAATGGATCCCTGTGAAAACCACATTCTCTCTGTGTTGGCGAGCCTATTTCCATTGCAGGAAAAATAATATATACTGCAATAACCATTCATAGTTGCAATGACAATTTGGTTATTTTTGCATGTCTCCAGGGGCTCTCTCTTAATTCCTGTACTCCCTTTGCTGTAATGATTAATCCTAATGTATACAAAAAATACAGTTTAATGGAAAAGTGTTTTTCATTATATTTCTTTCAGGGCCAGTAAAAATATAGAAGGGCCAGCAAAACTCTTATCTACTGGCCCCCGGGGCCAGTGGGGATTTTTTTTTATGTTGAGCCCTGCTCTTATATTGTAACACTTTAAGACCAGCCGCTTCTGCAAATGACGCAGATCTCACACGCATCCCATTTTCTCACAAATCTTTACATTTAAGACTTTATTTTACTCATTTAATACTGATGAGGACGCTCGACAAAACGGAAAGTTTGGCATAGCCTACTTAGTGCGTTGCGGTTCGTTCAAGCCCGAAAGAGAACTCGATACTGACATAAATTTTTGCATTAATAAGAGCATGGTCATACAACGCTAGTAAACGGGTGACAGAAAAAAAACGGATACTTCGTTAATTGCGTTAAATATTTATAACGCTTTAAACTTTTTTTTTTGGTGGTGCCGCGGTGGGCAAGTGATGAAACCAGTGTTGTGACTGAACACCGTGTAACACCGGTAACACAGACTACCGTAGCAAGCCTAATGTCCGGGTACTAACCCGGATTGTATTAAAAAAAAAATTTAAAACCACAGCTGCCCAACTCACTGCAGAATTAAGGGCGCAACCCGACTCGTCAATTTTCATGGTCGGGTTGTTATATAGGCTAGCCAAATCTTTGGTCACTCGGGCCAAAGACAAATGTTGGTTTCATTGGTGCCAACAATGCAAATCTTGGGCTGTAGACAATGTGAACTGATGAGTCCACCTTTACTGTCTCCCACATCCATGGGCGTAGGTGCATACTGTGTAGAGAATCCCCAACACTCGGACTGTTGCGTGCCCAGGGTCAAGCACAGGGGTGGACCAGTGGTCTAAAACCACTGTCAAGCACTACCAAACCATTCTGGAGGCCCATGTGCACCGAATGGTTCAAACATTGTACCCTGAAGGAGGTGGTGTGTATCAGCATGATAATGCCCCAATTCACACAGCATGACTTGTGACAGAATGGTTTGATGAAAAAAGAGAAGTTGAACATCTCCCATGGCCTGCACAGTCACCAGATCGAAATATTTTTTCACCACTTCTGGAAATTTTGGAGGACCAAGTCCAAGAAAACATTTTCATCCACCAGTATCAAATTCTGGAAGAGGAATGGCTCAAAATCCCTCAGGCCGCTGTGAAGTACTTGTCTCTGTCATTACCCAGATGAACTGATGCTGTATTGGAGGGCAGAAGGAGGCCCCACTACACCATACTAATACACTTTTGTGCTCTGAAAATCAGGTGTTTCAGTGTAATTGTCCAACCCCATACAAATGCCATATGAAATATACCATATAGTGGGGTCTAAGACCACAACGGAAATTCAGTTTAAAATGTATTGCATTAAATGTTTCTGAGGTTTAGATATATAATTCATTTTGTATGGCATGTGTGCAGTAATCTGGTACAATCTAATTATATTTTGTGTTCTGCTTACCTTAGTTCCTTTTATTGATGGCATGACATCGTCTGGTTTTCCTTTGTCCAAAACTTTTCTATGTTGCTGAGAAAAAAAAGGACATGTATAAATTATAAGTACATCAGTATAATTATAAGCATTCTAAGTATATACCTTTGTAATTTATCTGCTAAAGTTCACACTATGCAAATAAGTTTCCCACCTTTTGCCTGCACAATGGCTCCTTTTTGTTCTCCTCAGCTTTAACCTCTTGCTGAATAACTTCTTTCGGTGTATTTACAGCTAGTACATCATTTATTGTAGATCCAACCACCATAATCTTTGCACCATTTGTAACTTTGATTTCTCTAAGCGTCTTGTCCTCTGGTAGCAGTCCTTTGTACATCACTTTCTGCATAGCAGGTGGAAGACCTGATGATACAACATTTTTTATTAGGTATTTAATTTCAAAATCTGATCCTGATATACTATGTTGGTTCCATATCATATAACATTATAAAGTCAGTTTCTACCATGAAGCATTTTAATGATATGTTATCTATTTTCCACATTTAAAAACAAAACAGTGTTTTAGATCATTCTGTGCATGTATGCTGGAAACTTGTTGGCTGCTCTTCAATATGAGGAGAATTTCATGGAGATGGGAGTCACATTGTATAATTGTCCTTTGAAACTGATTTCAAGCTGTTGATCATAGTCTTTACATCAAATTATACATTGAAATTCAATTTGAAATTCACATTGAAATGATAAATTCAGTCAACTCTGTCCAAATGTTTCATTAGTAGGTGATCATATTTAAGTACTATTATAAAATATTTATCCTTGGAATTCTTTTTTTTCTTTTTTCTATGTACCCTCAAAATCTTTAATTCAGCATCATCTCTTCTCTTCTCTGATGATGTGTTTACTAGCGTGAGCAACCTGTCACTCACATGAGATCAACCAACAGCAAACCACAACCATCCAATCAATTCTCCATGAACAAAGTCCCAGCCAAATTTTTTTCCCATTCGAGAACCCGTTTCACTAGGATATACCTCATAATGGTGAGGAAAAGACTGTGACAACTTCTGTTTCATGATGACTTTAAAATATGTATGCCATTAACCCACAACTTTCATGAAAAGAGAGTTACATTACCAGTGAGAGTGTGAATCTTCTCTTTCAGCTTAGCACCGGTGCCGTCTAAAGGAATTTTAAGATCATATTTGTTTTTGTTCCAAATGATTTTCACTTCCACCATCTCTTTCCCCTCATCACTTTCCTCTCCATTGCTCACAGCAGCGGTCTGAGTTGATGTGCTTTCACCATCGGAAAGAGATGCTTGTTCAGTCCCTGCTGCATCTCCATGTCCCGCAGCTTCACACAACACTTCTGGTACCTCGAGCGTGACCTCAGCCTCCATTCCTTCTACCTCACTTCCTGTGGGAACAATTGCAGAAGAGATGTTATCAATCAAAAATGTTTTTTTATTCACATTGATCAGGAAATTACTGTTTAACAGTAGAGTACTGATATGACCATGACAAGCTAATGACAATTCAAACAGTATAAAAATAAAACAAACAAATCCTCCTGGGACATACATAAAACAGCTAATATTTATAACGCTGCTGTGAAACCTAGGAAACTATCCAAATCTCACAATAATTAGCTGGATTAATTTATGCTAGATTCCTACCCTCTGCCACAGATGGCTGTTTAGATGTATTACTTATTAAATATCCTATAATATAAGTAATATACAAATCTAGAAAAATATATACAAATAATATAAGTATTATCTCTAGTATAGATAGTTTTTAAAGCTAACTGACTATCCAGACTCCAGTCTAAAGTCGCAGAAACATCTAGTAAAGTCCCCCCTCGTTATTTGAACCCCCAACTGTTGAACTAAGACCAATAACCGTTACCATGAAGGACCCAATGGGGTGTTGTAATCGTACACAACTGACTCATCGTAACTTAGCCAGCCCGCTGTGCTAATATTCGCAAGCTCACATCAAGACGGTGTCTCAAAAGTCAGTGAGCTGCCTATATAGACATCATCTTTGGTGCCCAATTGAAATGGGCTCGATTGAAACCTTTGTTTTGCAAACGCTCCCGTGATTCCCATGATCGAACGTTCTAGAAACGTTTCAAGCGCACTCAATTCTCTTCCCCAGAATGCCATCTAGGTAGATAGTTCACTAGATTTTGTGACACAGCCGAAGTTTTCGAGATGGCTGTTTGGGCTAATCACAGAATATCTAGCTATTATTTAACCCTGACAAGTTAAAGCAACATCCATTCAGTGTAATAAAAGTTCCAAATGACTGTAATTGATGTTATACGTTTATAAACAACACCGCAAAGACAGGGGAAATGGCATTTAAGTACATTTTCATGCTACCTACCATCCTGCGCCGCCATGATGATTGTGTACAATATGAGGAAAGGCTTCTGGGAAAGAGCGTGCTGTCAGTGAATGAGCTCTGCAGCTTCCCGTAGTGACTTTGCGATTTTAAAATCTGTGGCCGCCCGGTTGCATAAACTGCTTAGACTAGTCTTATACAAATTGTATATATATATATATATATATATATATATATATATATATATATATATATATATATTAAAAAGGTATAAGTCATATAACTACTAGTTGATCAAACTATTACAAAGACACACTTAACACAGTGGCTAAGTTTATGCAACTGGCCCCTGGTGTTTGGAGCGAGTTTTTTGTAATCATAAATTCAGTGACAGTCCTGACATCTTCGATAAACTTCGTCTCTTCTGACCAAACAAAGTTGTAGATTTTGTCGTTGTTGTTGTTGTTGTTATAAATTATTTATAATATTCATAACTGTTATCCAGTAAATTTTAAACTTTCAAATGTTAATGACAGTATTTCACCCAACTTTTCCTTTTGTCATCACTCTGAAGAAACAATTAGGCTATTTAAAAAAAAAAAAAAATGTTTACAATTATTATTGTTGTCGAATATGTTTTCATTTTTTTACATTAAACCCTTAACCGTCACTCTCCTTTTTGAGAATAGATGTATAAGTGAAAGCACTTGTTATGGAAGTATGTAGGCTAGGCTACTGTACATCAAATGTACTGTACTAAATATTTGTTTAATTTTATACAGGCTAAAATATATATTTTACCAACAAAAAATTCTCTTTTTTTTAACTCTCAAATTTGAAGATGATAACACAAAAATGTAAGTTCCTAGATTTTGTTTAGGCGCTGCATGTACGTTTTTTTTTTTAAATGAATTCTCCTGTTGCAAATTAATACATTTCTGTCAAAATGTGGAACGATATGCGTTTTGTCAAGATTAACGATTTGTCAATGATTATTAAAGTAGTTAAAATAAATTTTGTAATATGAAACCTGACACCGCGCCCACTAGGGGAGGAGCCCGCTAAAATAATTTAGAATAGGCCTCCAATTTCCATGGTAACGCAACGTCCAATTTAAAAACGGGTTTCAGAGGAGTTCGTACACTTTCGAATGTATGTGATATGATCAAAGGCGATAAAAAAAGAGAGCAAAGCGTCAGCGGGATGGTTGTTTCTTAATTATTTAATTACCATTCCTTGCAAACTTTTACACACACACACACACACACACACACATATATATGTATATATATATATATATATATGTATATGTATATATGTATATAGCCTATATATATATATATATATATATATATATATATATATATATACATATATATATATATTTTTTTTTTTTCTTTGAAAGAAAGATTGATGCAGAATAAGCTTAATGTAAGACTCTATGGTGTCATTCTGTAATCTTACATTTTCATATAACCCTCTTTGAATATTTTTTTTATTGTCTTTTTGTCTGTTAAGGTTGAAGTGAAAAAAAAAAATATATATATAACGACTATTCCAGATGTGACGTAGCTGCTAGCCTGTTAACGTTCGATGATTTCCAAATAATAGTGATTGACATGCGCTGTGTGGATATAGTGCTTATAGATCTACTGATGATCTACGCGTAGACTTAACTTACCTTGAGGGGTTGGCGATCTCTCAGCGCGTACACAATCAACAAACTTTGAAAGAAATATGTAAACAAGTCAACAGAACTAATAATTTCATTATTAGTGAATATTCTATTCACAAGATTCTATTCTATTTCGCTGCTGGTTTTAAAGATCGCGCGTGACGTATGCAGCAGCAACTACGTGTTTACAGTAAAGTTTACAGTCTGTGAATTCGGGTAAGTTATTGCAATGATACAGTGTTAGTACAGACTGTGTAACTAGCACAATGCTGTAGCTAACCTAGAATAACTGGTCGCCCTTAATGATAGGCTACATTAAACTGAAAATGTATCAAGTTAGCTCAATGCAACGAAAATGTATTAGGTCATCTTGAAGCACCAGTCGGTATTCACTTTATGTAGGCTAATATATTATAGCAAATCATTGTGAAGTAGTTGACACGGAAACTATCACACAGATTTTGCATTCCAGCAACTTTCATCTCATTCTTGAGGGTCACGAGGCGCGTGCACTTCTGTGACCACGAACTTGTAGTCGCAGCCGTTTAACTATTATAGAGATAATGCAATAATATTGTAACATGCAGTAGATTACCAAGTAGGCTACTCAACTTCTCAACTTCTCAACTTGTTTTCCTGGATGTTGTTTTTATTCACATGGACCAAGAATCACTGACTGAAACTCTGGCATCTTGAGGATTTAAATGAGGCGAGGATGGCGGACATTAGGACATATAATGTTGTTGTTTTGGGAATAGGATTTTTATTCATTTTTACAGCCTTCACCACTTGTGGTAATATCGAAGTAAGTTATCTTGCTTTCATACTGCATGCTATTAACTATAGTTTAATATGTATGATCCATAGACATGCTGTGTTTATACAACTTTAAAACTTTTGCTTTACAGAATTTTTTGCAGTAAAATGTATTTAAGCAACAGTGTCTACTAAAATACAGCACATACTAGTTATTTTACGACTGTAAAATGTCCTTAAGACAAACTTTCTACCATTTTATTCACACAGTTGTAGGCCTAATGCAATAGCCGAATAATTTTTGTAAGGCAAGTTTTCAGCTTTATTTCAGTATTTTATATTGTGAAAAAACGACATTCGATAAAACTGAGAACTATAAGTCCATTGTTGAAGTAAATCCGGGTCAGGCGCATCTCGTGTTTTTGATTTCCCCCATCAGTGAATGCATTATCCTGCATGACTAATGGGAGGAACAAATTCAAATGTCAAGGTGGACTTAAGTTAACCACAGTCACTCCACACAGAAAAACCCACAAACTCTTATGTAACTTGAAAAAGTATGCTTTACATATTTGTGATTCAACAAATATTCCAAATGTGTTGAAAGTTCTAGAGCAAAATTAACCATCTTTAAAATATTCAAAATGATGCTTCATTTAGCCTACAACTATTTTAAAGTGTTATTATTTTAATACATGCTGTTTTTATTACTTTGTCGGTGTCCTGGTTGCAGCAGTCTTTATTAAAGGTTGTATCAGTGATTTCAGGCCCAAAAATAAATGATCACATTCATCTAATCTTTCCTAACGATCCGCTAGCTGCCCGCCCCATAAACAGGCTGTCAAAAAAAATGCGTCTCTGTATTCAGCCTAGGCTCTGAGATCTGCACACAAAAACAAATGGGTACAACCACCACTCAAAACCAAAATAAACAGTGTTCCAACCAATCACCGACAGGGACGGGTGTTGTGAGGTTTTGAGCTCGTCCATGACTGGACGCGAAGTCGGAGCAAAACCCGCCCCTGTCGGTGATTGGTTGGAACCCATTTATTTTTGTGTGCAGATCTCAGAGCCTAGGCTGCCTACAGAGACGGTAACAAACAAGAAAGGGTAAATCAACTATACACACCTGAACAGAACTAACTCAATCAGTAACCATGGAAACAAACAGAAAGAACAGAGAAGAAATTAAACAATTAAAAGTCTAGAAGATTAACAAGGACATTCAAACATGAACAGAACAGAGAATCAGATAAAAAACTAACTCTAAACATCAACAAATAAACTCAAAACGTGACAGACTACATTAAAAATAAAAGAAATACAATGTTTAAAAATTAATTTGTATACTATTTAGACTATTTAGGTGACCAGCAAGACATTTATTTGTTTATTTATTTCCTTTTAGCAAACAGTGGTGAAAAGCTTAAATAGCACTAACTTCACTGGAAGTGGGTATCACAGGTAAGATTTATTCCCCCAGTCCTTCACCTTTTTTATTTATTTATGATGGACATATAGCCTAAATATAATACAATTCACTGTAAAGCATCTTTGTTTCAGTCTAATTTACCAGTTGAACTTGTCACTGTACCAAAATTTCAGTAATCTGTATCAATACCAGTCAAATTCCATAGTTCTCGCTATCAGTTTCACAAAAACTGGTGAATTAAGTACTACTTAAACAATTTGTGTCCCTTTTTGTCTCATACATTGGTTATCACTGTCAATCAGTTTCTGATTAAATTGTGCATTTAAATACGGTTGTCAATCCAGAAACTTTGCAGTGTATAAACAATAAAAAACTGAAATTAACAGTTAGCCTAATAAACAGAAATTAAGAGAAGAATCTCTGAAGCACAAGCTCACTGAATTCTAACAAACGCATGATAGATCATATGGAGCACTTAAGATTTAGTTATGATTTTTTTATAAGAGTATAGGCTAAAATGTCACATTTTCCAATGTCAGAAACAGAAGCTGCTGGCTGCACAAAACATTAAGAACTTAATTTAAGAGCAAAAATAAACTCTGATGAAACTCTGATATATAAAATCTTCCCCATTTTTCTTTTCTCAGCCTTGGAATAATATATGGAGTTTTTTCCTTCTGTAATGTGTTAGCTCCGACTATCGTTGCAATAATTGGACCACAGTTTACAATGTTCTTCAGTGGAATTCTTTATAGGCAAGTATCACAGATATTTTTGTGACTGTACATTATGAAGTCATTGTGCAACAGTTGTCTGCATTATTTACTTCTGTGTGTTTTTCAGTGGTTATATAGCTGTGTTCATCATTCCATCCACATGGTCCTTTTATTTTACATCAGTGGTAATTGGCATTGGAGCAGCCAGTAAGTAGATTTTTAAAACACACAATCACATACATTGTGTATTTCATATATATTATATGTTTATAAAGAAATAAATGGGTTTTGGCAAAAAAAAAAACTGATAATTGACTGGAACTAGGGCTGTAGCTATCGATTATTTTAGTAATCGAGTATTCTACTGATTATTCCACCGATTAATCGAGTAATCGGATAAAATATTGTGATAATAAAAATAGATCCAAGTGAACAACAGCCTTTAAAATGACTTGGTATACAAATAAATACAAATACTGTAACACTTTACAATATGGTTCATTAGTTAACTACCTTAGTTAACATACTAAGAATGAATAATACTTCTACAGCATTTACTAATCTTAATTTAATATTAATTTCAACATTTACTAATACATTATTAAAATCAAAGGTTGTATTTGTTAGCATTAATGTACTGTGAACTAACATGCAAAAAAATGAAACTAACTTTAACAAAGATTAATAAATACAGTTACAAATGTATTGTTCATTGTTAGTTCATGTTGGTTAACATTAAAAACATTTAAATATGTATTAAAGTGTTACCTAAATATATAACAAGCAATAATTATTTGTTCAAAAAAAGTATCAAAGTAATCATATGGGTTTTATTGAACAACGCTGTTAAAATACACCATGTAAAATAAATGATAAACTATAAACATAACTTATGTTCATTACGTAAAAACAAATGTCCGCAGAGAGCACCAAAGGCTTGGCTACATTAAGGCACGATCAAATCCTTATTTAATATTGGCCAAACAAAATTTAATTCAAATATCAAATTAATCTTTAATATTTGGTCACTTCTGTACGAAAGAAATGCAACAGCTGCTGTAATTTTTTGTACAAGAACATGTGCAGTGCACGTCAAAACATGCAAACTCAGTGCAAGGGTTAAACTTTTATTTTAAAATCGCGATGAACAACAATTCGCATATATTTCAGAAAGATATTTATATATTCTCCTGTGTTGGTCTAAAAATCTATACACTATCTGGGAAAATGATTAAAAATCACCCAGTAGATCAAAATATTTTGTATTTAATTGTTCTCCAGCTGTAGTGAATCCAAAACATCAAAAATGTTAAGGATGACTCATTTTCACCCCTGGCAACTAAAAAGAGGCAACCATTAAAATTGTAATTAGGTGTAAACATCATTACTAATCTTAAAAATCTGTTAATCTTAACTAATCAGTTCTGTTTAGTTTGTGCTTAACTGACAAATTTGCTACATTAGAATCCATGCCATAATAATTTAGACTGCTCTACTAGCAAACAGCAAATGCTACAGTGCCAAGTAAATGTGCTCTTCAAAACTCTGAATCGAATATCAGGCCAACAGAAGAACATTTACTAAAATTATATTATATTTCTTTGGGAAATAGCACAATAAACCAGAACAAGAATGACAGATTAAATTCTCAGGAAACCTTTATACACTGTACTCTAAAAACAAAACACGTGTGTTTTGAGTTGATTAACGTTAGCTGAGTTGTACAGTACGGAGCCCTTGTCAGGCCATAGAAAAAATGATTTGTTCTAAAATTTGAATACATTTTGAGATAGGCATAGGCCCTACTGGAGTTTTGATTTCCATGAGCTGTAAGCCCATCATCAAGATAAAAAAAAAGGCTTGAAATATTTAACTTTTGACAAAACATTCGGGGCTTAAGCCCAATTAGCCACCCCCCCGCTCCACCCCTGGGCCTATATTTATTTTAACTGATTCACAGCCATTGTGATTTCATGATAGCACTATGCTTTATCATGATTGTAAATGGTTTTAAATAGATCGCGTAGGCTTAGAAAACGGTGTAATAATGCGGTTTATGGATTCTCGTATTTTGCCGGTTACTCGACACGGGTAAGTCGAGGATTTTTTCAAATCGATTACTCGACATGAATCGAGGAATCGTTACAGCCCTAACTGGAACACTCAGCCTGTCTGGTTAGTCCAGTACATACTTCCACAGCAGAAGAGATTCTACTAATGCTAATGCCCAAGCAAAGGTAGAGGCCATTTCTGTCATAAAAGGAAGTATACTTGCATTTTTTTGTAACACTGGTCAATCATTCTCTGTCAAAATGAATCAAAGGTGATGGTTTAAATGATAGTTAAAGCTTTTAATCATTAATTTGTTAAGAGGATATTTACAATTAAGTTGTGCAAAACGGCTAGCTTTCAATTCATTTACTGCCCTTTTTCTATCCACAGTGCTTTGGACAGCCCAAGGGCACTTTCTAGTTGAGAACTCGGATGCTTCCACCATCAACAGGAACACAGGATTGTTTTGGGCTTTACTGCAGTGCAGGTACTGTAGCTACCCCACTTGAATTGATGGTCAAGTACTCCTTAAACTGATGTTTCCATTAGCGTTTTATTCGTGACACTCATGTAGACACCGTAAGAGCTACAGCAAAAACACAAACAATAAAAACAAACAAACACCGTCACTCCAACACATTAACCAACATCACAATAATACAATACAATTATAAAACATTAGACTTAGTTTACCTTATAACCCTCAAGTGAGATGTACAAACTTCATGGGGGGAAGAAAACCGTCATTTATCACAAGCTGCGTCCTTCGCGAAAGTGTGCGCACATACACATAGTGGAAACAGAGCGTGCTTTATACACATGTTGGTGCACGTTAAGGCCACATCATAATAAAAGTCCTTCAAAATAACTATGCACATAAATCGGTACAGACATTATAAATTCAAGCAAATAAGCAATCATTTACAGGTACCAGAAGAGATAGCAGCAGACATGTACAGAGAGCTCAGCCCACAGTTGTCCAAAAATAATCATTTTCACACTAACATATTAGCCGTAATCAGCTGTGATTATCAACAGTAAACTAATATGGTATATTAAAAGCCAGATTCACTAAACGGCAAATTATCAAAACAGGTTCTGTACTTGTTTTGGTTTTTGATTTGACGGTTATCGTAGGAGAAGACACACTACAGGACTGTGCATCAAATCTTCTGATAGTGCCAGAATTTCATCTGAGGTCAAATTTGATCGCAACGGTCATTAACCAGACATGTTAAACTAGCGATCAAAGACTGGCCTAGGATCAGAGGAATCTTTTAGGATCCCCAATTTTGCCCCTGCCCCTCGGAGGTCTGTGCACGCCACTGCCTTGTGTGTCAACTAAAGAAAGAAAGACATATTTGAGGAGTTATGCAAACATACTAACCAAATCAGTAATATCAATTGTATTACGAATATGAAATTGGATTACCTATATAAAAATGTGTGTTTTCTTTCCAGTATGTTGTTTGGCAATCTATACGTTTATTTTGATTGGAAAGGAAAAACTGAAATTTCAGGTAACATCATATTTGATTGTGTTCATTCTTTTGTTTATGCTAATCAGCACTAATTTAATCACTACTAAACAACACAATATACTATATCCTGTCCGTTGACTTACTCTCAAATGACAATATTTCAAAATTAGACCTTTTTTTTACCAAGTTTATGCATTTTTGTTTTTGTTTCTATCACTTTATTGCAGATAAAGACAGAAAGGTCATGTTTACGGCTCTGCTGGTTATCTCAGCACTCGGGACACTAAGTTTTCTTGCCTTGAGGAAGGTCTGTCAGCTGGAAGAGGCTCTGTCTGAAGAGGAGAGTCAGTCTCTGTTATCGACAAGATTAATGTAAGTTCACTCTTTCATTAAGTGATCTCTTTCACAGATCCAACAATAAGAATTCTGGCCAGATATTAAGATTAAAACTTGCCCTGCTGATATTTTTAATGTACCCACCACAATAATTGTTACGGGTTGTGTAGGCAGGAAGCACGAGGAGACGAGGAATATCAGAAACAGGGATTTAATATACAAAAACTCAGGAACTACAACCTTACATAAACGCAATAACTGACAAGAGCCCTATTCGCACGGGATTAGTACTATATGGGGACCTCTAGTCATTTGTAATAATTCCGGAGGTTGTCTGTGATCTTAATCCCGTGCGAATCGGTCATGTCTGTAAAAAGTAATAATTCCCCCACAAATGACCTATCATATTTCGCCGAACACCGAGGTCCTGTGATAATATCCAACGCATTCTCATCCTTTGGCGTCATATCTGACACTTTTGACATTTCGTCTAAATCTAACGCGCATGGTCCCCTTTAGCGTCAATATAACACGCACAGAAATGGGTAGGTTTAGGTATGGTGTAGGGTTAGAGTTAGACCGCTAGGAGGCGCCTTCTGACCCATATATATCTGCGTCTTATATTGACGCTAAAGGGTACCATGCGCGTTGAATGTAGACGAAATGTCACGAGCGTCAGTATATGACGCCTTGGGATGAGAACGGGCTGTAATATCAGTCCCGTGCGAATCGGCATCTCTGTGATTTGGCGGATCGTATATAATTTTTTCAAGGTTTTTGTTTCATGCGCGCCTTTTTATCCATCTTTCGCGAAGAATGGAGGCTGCGCTGGAGTGTTTTGATAGTATTTTGGGTGCTGGTCATATCGCTATACACCATACAACTATACAATTTGCAGAAAGAGAAAGCTGAAAATCATCAGAAGAGCAAAAACAAAAATAATGATTATATGGAGATGAATGGTATAGCAGCATGCGGTAGGGAACATTCTTCTGTTTATGATATATCATACAGATAGACCTATAATAACGGCAAGACATTTCCAAGCAATAGCCTCGACGTCATCCGGGAGAAAAGTCAGTAAATTTGAGTATAATCACAGGCTTCGGTTATCCCGTGCGAATGCGCCACACGAAATTCAGATGTGGGGGGGTAATTTCTAAATCACACAAGGTCCCCAGATGGTACTAATCCCGTGTGAATAGGGCTAAGGAGTGAGGGAGAACACAGGGTCTAAATACAGAGGGAACAGAATAGGGGAACAAGACACAGCTGGGGCAAATGACCTAGACACAGGTGAAGGAACTGAACACTAACGAGGAGCAGGAAAACTGAGACACAGGACTGAACCAAAACACAATGCAGGGAGAAACACTGGACACACATGTAACAATAATATGGTACATATTATGATATTCCTCATTTTAACAAAAAATACAATAAATAATTTAATTTTTTTTTTCATTTGCAGTAATAACTGGAAATGATGTGTCTCCATGATAACCCCTGCTATAAACACCAACAATAGACAAAAACAAACAAAAAACGATGGTGATACTGATTGTTTTGATTTTTCATTGGAAGCTTATATATTTTGTTGTGTAATGTTATTTTAGATATACACAAAGAGCAACATCTGCTGTGACGGAAGCTAAAACAGAGTTTAGTAAGTTCATATGGCTTAAATTCCCTAATTATTTCATTAAAGAATTATTCAAAGAATATTTTTCAAATTGGGCTATTTTTGTAGTGGTTCATCAGTTATTATTTCTTTTTTCTTTTGTCTGTTTTCTTTTAGAGACGATTGTGGAACTCTTCAAAACAAAAACCATAATGTTATTAAGTTTCTGCATGGCATACAGTGGTAAAGACATCACTAAAGGACATATCCATTCATTTGAGAATTTGAGAATGATGAAAATGTTTTGATTCCTGTTGTCTCATTGAAGGTTTGGAGCTGTCATTTTACAGTGGCGTTTATGGAACCTGCATTGGAGCTACGACACACTTTGGCGATGCAGCAAAAGGCTTAATCGGCATTTCAGGCATTGTGGTGGGAATCGGAGAAATAATAGGTAAGTTACTTTCAGTAGAAGAGATATCTACTTTGACTACCATTGCATTTTGGTTTTATGGTCATCCAATGGCAAGCAATTTAAGACTGAAGCTTGATTAGATGTTGTCTTTTGTCTGCAGGGGGAGGATTGTTTGGACTTGTATTGAAAAATAACCGTTTCAGACGCACCTCAGTTGTCTTCTTAGGGATGGTTGTGCACTTTGTGGCCTTCTACCTGATATTCCTCAACATACCAGATGATGCACCTGTGGTTTTTCAAACAAGCTCACAGCGTAAACCATATCTGGCACCAAGGTATAACAATATGTGATATAAGTGGCGTGATTTCCCCCCCAAACTAGTTCTGTGCAGCCAATTTAATTGGTTAAGGTTAGGGTGAAAGATAAGGTTTTGGAAGTCAAAACAGCTGTGGAAATAGTGTTTGAGGGTCTGAATGGCGGTTGGCTCTCTGCCTTTTATAGCAGCATAGGATGCCAATTCCTCTAAAACTTCCTTCTTCAGAGCATTTACTCTCAGTAAGATTTTGCTTGGGCACAGTATCAAAAGTTTCCACTGCATGAAATTCGCTTCCCATTTGTTTCCAATGTGCAAATGGGGAGCATGCATATAAGTGAAATCTCCAAAACAAAGCAGTGCCAAGATGATGGGTTTGATTCCCACAGAATTATTGAACTGATAAAAGTGGATACCTTGAGTGCGATTTAAGCTACTTTAGATTGTCTGCTGAGCTACATTTTGTTTCCTAAATTGTGCAGTGTTGCATTGTTGATGGTGAACTTTATTCACTCTTGTAGCGTGTCCATAGCCCTTCTGTGTAGCTTCTTGCTGGGTCTTGGGGACAGCTGTTTCAACACTCAACTCTACAGCATTCTGGGACGGGTGTATGCCGAGCAGAGTGCACCAGCCTTTGCTATATTTAAATTCATACAGGTAAAGACATTTTGCATTTATTCAACACTGTTTACACAGTATTAAGATGAATTTTGGTCGATCGGATCAGAAGTGGACGAGGCTAAATACAGGTGTAAAAGGTTTTGAGCTTGTCCACTTCCGACCACTTCCAGATGTAGTCGAAAACACATTCGGATTGCAAACGCTCATGTGGTCGAATGTGTTCGAACAGCCACAAAAGACCGCCTACTCTCCGCCGACTGACCTAATGTGTAAACATTATGGAAACGCGCTAGCCAGACAGGATTTAAACGTTGTCGGTTGTATACCCAAGTTTAGTTGGAAGACGACAAAGCTTACCAAGCACAATGTTCTCTCACCATTCCTGATTTCTAACACACACTCACAGCGGTTCTGCACGGTTTCGCGGCTGTCAGAGCAGAAACAAAAGGTAATGCTCTCTGTATGTTTTTCCGTTGTGTCCGGGTGCGTTCACATGTAAATTGGGCAAGCTTATTTTGTCCATTAGATTAAAAGATCTGAAAAAGCCCATCGATTTACTGCTCATAGACCCTTCCCTCCAAGAAATCAGGACAGAAGTGGTTGAAAGTGGACAAAAGAGATGGATTAAAACTCCCTCGTCTACATGTGATCCGATCAACCAAAACGCATCTTAATACCAGGTGTAAATAGGGCCTAAGATTCATGTATGTATCAGAGCTGGTTTTAACATTGATAATACAAAATGTTTCATCAAATCAAATCATCATATTAGAATGATTTCTGAAGGATCATGTGACACTGATCTGGAGTAATGATGCTGACAATTCAGCTTTGATATCACAGGAACGAATTACAGAAAATCAAGGGATCTTCATTGAAAACAGTTTTTATAATGTTGTTGTAATAATTAAGAATATTACTGTTTTTACTCTATTTTTGATCAATTCAACCTTTGCATTTATATAAATAAATAAAATGCATAAATAAAAAACATTTATTTTTTTCAAACAAATTTACACACACATATGTTTGTGCATCTACCGTAAATAGTTTTGTGCATCTAATCATTGGACTAATGCATAGCCGTCATTCTACTTGCATGGAAGATGGTACTTGATATGATTGTACGGCAGTCTGAAAGAATATCTGATTAGTATTTAGACATTAAAATGGGGGATTGCACTTCATTTAAAATCTATTTATCACATAATTTAGGTGGATATATGCCTTATATTTCTTAATGAAGAATAAAATTCATTAAATTAAGTGAATTCGATGTTTCTCTCTCAGTCTATTTTTGCAGCTGTTGCGTTCTTCTACAGTGGTTATATACTGCTGACGTGGCAGCTCCTCGTTATGGTCATCATGGGCTTCATAGGAACGCTGTGTTTTTTCATGGTGGAGAGGATGCAGAATATGTCAGCTGATACACTGGAGTATTAGATTGGAGCCTCAGCCAGGACACATTTCAGTAAGCATTTGTACTACTTGCACTATTTGTTTGTTGCAATTAAGATTGAATTATTAGTATAGCACTACTCTGGATTTATGAGAAGAGTGCCTTTTGTGTTTTGTTCTCTCTTTTTTTTAAGTTTTGGGACCTTAAAATACATATGGAATTAATATTATTACTTTTAATTTGCCTATGTACGTGCTTTGATAAAATATTGTTTGTTGGAATTGCATTGGGATATCCCACATCTGTAATGGAATTGTGTTATGGTAAAATTGTACTTCAAATGAAATGACATTAAATGTTTTGTGTTTCTAGATAAAACTATTCAACTGGTCATGCGATTTCAGATTTGCCACCCTCATTAGGTGATGTGTATTATGTGTAAAACAAAAACATAATGAGCGCACCTTTTAAGATATATATATATATATATTGAAATGCCACACAAAGAGGAGCTGTGTCATTTCAGTGTAGTTAAGAAAGCATTTCTCTCAGGGTCCTGCTGTATGACATGAGCTAATGACATTTCAATCCAATTTATTCTCTAAAATTATTTTACACTGTATATACACTCTGTTCTTCTTTATTGCGAAACTTTTTAACTTTAACTGTGCAGTCGTTCCCAGGAAACCATACCAGATAAGCTGGTTCAGATAATGAAAGTATTACCCATAGTTATGTGACCATTGACCTGAGGACTTTGTCACAAGACAGACAGAATCGGTTTAAACAAGAATATTTACACATAGGTCTTAAAGACACAAGTCTTCTTGACACACACACACACTGTGCAAAAGTTTTAGATCTGTAAGATTTTTTATGTTTTTAAAAGAAGTCTCTTCTGCTCACCAAGGCTGCAATTATTTGATAAAAAAAACAACAAAAAAAAACAGTAATATTGTGAAATATTATTACAATTTAAAACAGCGGTTTTCTATGTGAATATATAGTGAAGTGTAATTTATTGCTGTGATCAAAGCTGAATTTATCATCATCATTACTCCAGTCTTCAGTGTCATATGATCCTTCAGAAATCATTCTAATATGATGATTTGATGCTCAAGAAACATTTATGATTATTATCAGTGTTGAAAACAGTTTTTTACATTTTTATTTCCTGATGCTATGATGAATAGAAACTAAAAAAGAACAGCATTTATCTGAAATCTAAAGCTTTTGTAACATTAAACTCTACCCTTCAAAAGTTTGGGGTCAGTAAGAATTTAAATTTTATTTTTGGGGGAAAGAAATATAATAAATCAATACTTTTATTCATCAAGGATGAGTTAAACTGATCAAAAGTTACAGTAAAGACATTTATAATGTTAGAAAATATTCTATTTTAAATAAACACTGTTCTTTTGAACTTTCTATTCATCAAAGAATTTTGAAACAAAAAATTGTACACAACTGTTTTCAACATTGAAAATAATAATGAATGTTTTTTGAGCATCAAATCATCATATTAGAATGATTTCTGAAGGATCATGTGACACTGAAGACTGGAGTAATGATGATGATAAATTCAGCTTTGATCACAGGAATAAATTACACTTCACTATATATTCACATAGAAAACCGCTGTTTTAAATTGTAATAATATATACACACATACATACATACATACATGTCTTCTTACGACACAGATTTTAATATGTAAACCAATATTGTAAACCAATATTGTGTTGTTTATAAAGTAATGTATGTTATCTTTACAGGTGTATTGTAGTTCGGTCTGAATTTGATATGTTCTAATGTTTGTTCCACAAAATGTGCATCTTTGAATGACATTACTTCCTGTCTTTACTACACAGTAGCCTACATCAGCTTACATTTCATTAGTTTGTAGATATGCAATAATTTATGTGTCATATTGAAAGGATTTGTTTTAGATTCAGTCTCAATCAGACAAAAGTCTGATTTTTGAATTTGTCAATTGACAATCAACATGAAATATTCTAACCTTTTTGGCTTATTTTATGTTTTTAACATTTCAATAAAGAAAAACTAAATGTGTTTATTTTTTTCTGTTTGCATGGTCATATTCACTGACCATTAGGTTGTAATATATTTATATTACCTATAAGTCTTATTATTTGTGTCAACATTTTAGTTTCAGTGCTCATAATTTAGTAATTATTACTACATCACTGAATCTCACATCATTATTATGAATTGAGCCTTATGCTTATTAACTCTGCCTGAGAAAAAATATTGTGAAGAAGCCTTTTACTTTGTGAAAAAAAAGTAGGTACAATTTGTTATTTTGGTTAAAGTTTTTATGCATCTGGGTTGCTGGTTAAAAGTAATCAATGGCAGATGCTAATAAAAATTAAATATTCTATCATCGCTGACAAGTGAGGCTAGGGGCATTCATGACAAAAATGCTATATATAAAGTATATATTATATTTAGAGTGTAATCCACACCTAAATGTAATACGTACTTTATATGTTTGTTTTTGTAGCAAAAATAAAACAATGGAAAAATACAATTCCCTTGTATAGACAAATGGCAATAATAATTTATTGTGTTTAAAATGTACTTTGATTAACATTTGCTAATGTCAAAGACATTGGGCATCATACAATAAAATCATTCAAAATCATGTCAGAATGGTAATACATGACCTATTTAAGCACTTAAGACACTGTGAAACCTCTTATTGTTGAAAGTTTAACTTGAATTCAACATTTTGGAGTCTAAACAAAGAATTGGAAATTAAAGATAGTTATTAATGGTCATAGTTTCATGTGTGATTCATGTTACATGAATGTAACATTGTAACATGAATTACAATGTGTGATTCATGTATACAAATTACATAAAATATATAAATGTTTCAGTTATGTAGGCCTACAGCGCAGCTAAAAAGACTGATATGAAGTGTCTATTTCAATAACGGGTGGAAAATGCAAAGAAGAGGGCCACAAACTTTGCTGCTCTGATGATGTGGGATCTTGGCCGGTGCTGTGGGGGAATTTCAGCGCTCCACATTCATTAAGTGCTTGTTCAGTTCTGATGCTCGTGCTCCACTGTCCTTCTGTGCTCTTTGTTAAGCCTTCAAAAGCCTGATACCCACCGTCACTTGGTGTGACGCTGCCATCATGGACAAACAGAGAAGGATATAGTGGATTTTTACTAGTGATGAGATTTTTCACAATGAACTTTTCATCAGAATCAACATCATTTGAAAGGTTCACACAAACATCTGCATTTCCCTGGTTCACAACACTGTTGAAGGACTGATATCCGTCTTCCAAAGCATCACTAGTGGGAACGTTAAACTGGCTCTTGCTGAGATTAGCACTCATAGAGGAGTTTTCAAAGCTAAAAATGTCCCTCTTGTCAGATTGCGGATCCAGGAAGGAAGAATCATCATTGTCCGATCCCAAATACGACATGTTGCTGAAAACCGATGAGCCAGAGCAGTTGCCCGAATCTCGGTTTGCACGGTTGTGTTCTCTTGAGGAACTGATATCAACACTCTTGACTTGCTGATTGCTGGGTTTGTTGTTGGTAAAGGGAAAGGATTTGAAATCCTCCTCCAGGGCACGATCGAGAGGTGATGAGACGTTGATCAGACTGCAAACGTCCTTCTCATTACCAGAATCAAAACCAGCCTGGCCATAATCGTCTGCCGCTGACTCAACACTGTGGGAACTTTTCTCATTGTTTGTATCAACTGATGATGCGGAGATACTGTAGAGAGACAAACATGTTGAGGAATTATTAATCAGAATTAGAGCGATGCTAGTTTGTCATGTGTTTCTGAAGTTTTGGGGAAAACTTACAATTCCTTTTCCTCCTTAAAGTCCAGCTTTGGAATCTCTACATGGATTGGGGAGAAGTTCATAATGGAAGGAGGCAAAATATGACCCTATTAAACAAAAATAATAAAATTAGGGTAAGAAAAAAGTTTGATCTGCATATATGATGTAATATTATGATTATTGATGGCTATTGCATGACTTTTTATCTTTCACCAACCTTCTCTTCTGCAAGATTGGCGTCTATTTTTGGCTTGGAGATCTTATCCCACCAATTCATCTTCGTCCTGTAACGAGGAAGTAAAGTGTGTCGAACTCAATTTGTCAAGGATGCACAAAGAAATACTGTAGCAAAAATACAAAATGTAGAATGATGGCGAGACACAAAACGGAGATCTCACCACAAAACACAGATGAAGATAGTACAAATGATGATGATTAAAACAAGACATAGAGGCGGAACCATCGTTCTGAGTAATTCATGTGGAGATGAGGCTGTGGAGCACATATAGATTGATCAGGATTATTAAAGAGCATTATAACACACGCAGTAATAACTCTGAGAACAAAACACATTGACTTACAGCTGGTGAACTCAACTGGTGCGCTCTGGTCACTCAATATCTCGTGTTTGTTATAGTTTGTGCTCATTCTTGCTGTCAGAATGTATTTGGTGTTTGGCTGGAGATTTCTGCCCACAATCTCAAAGAATCCCAGGGAGTTTGACACATTATTGGACATCTGTATGGACAGCGTTTATTTTATTTCTTTATGATACATCTATATGTGAATATGCATTCATTAATTTAATATCATCATCTATATATCATCTTCCTTACGGTTTGATCTCCTCCTTCAATCCTATAGATCAGATGTATTTCCAAACTTTCTGCAAAATATCTTTCCTCATACTTGTCATCCCAAGTTACTTTAAAATTTCCATTTTCAGTCTTCTGTACTGATAAGACTGGAGTTTTTGGTTTAACTGCAGAAAATGAAAATCACATATTTGTAAATGTGTCAGATAAGGCCAGATAACACCTTTTTTTTTTATTTCAGAACATTTAAAAGTAATGGAAAAAGCCTAACAAGAACATACAAATATACTCACTGAAGTCCATTGTCACGAATGTTTTGCTTAATAAAACATTTGTTCCGTTTAGAAGTGTAGTAGAGAATATCTCTAATATAACAAACTCTTGGACTTTAATTTTACATTCACAGTTGGCACTGTGATGACTTCTCTCAAAGATGCATGTATATTTTTCAAACCTGCAATATAAGAGTTAATCGTGTCAGTTGATTGCTAAATGAGCAGTAAATAATTGTAGTTATATTCATAGAGCAACTGAACAAACACATACGTGTCTACTACAGTCTGTGTGATGTTGAGTTTGTATTCAGAGCAACTTATGAGGCCGTCAAACCAGAAACTGCACTTCATTTCTGTCTCATAGTCATTGAAACACTTCAAGTCCTTCTCTGTGGGTTCTACAGAGATTTGAGAGATGGAAAATAAAAAGGATTAATGTGCCAAAAGATTTTGCGATAGCTAGGCCTAGCTATAGATTTGACACAATTGTGAGTGACAAACAAACACAAACGTTTTATGGCTATTTTTGTGAGGACAATTCAAGTAAGCTAACCCATTCCCAAGCCCCTTAACACTAACCATCACAACTAAAAAAATTGAAGACTTGTAAAACTACTCTTTGCAGTTTATGCAACAGTCCTAGTGTTAAGGTTAATGGGTAGTTTTACAAGTCTTCAATTTTTTTCTTTAAGACCATTCATAACTTTTTGAAGCCAGTTACATAAAAAAACTAAAAAAAACTAGATTAGTCTAATTTGATACCGAAAACTGATTAGGCTACCCTAACTGCTAGTTGGTCATACTAGTTCTTAAGACACAGTCTTAACATAATGGCTTTATGCAACTGGCCCAAGTCTTATCCCTCAGCCCTTTAAATGCCTGTCAGAATGTGAGGAGTCTGACAAACTACTCACTTTGTCATAACCTCGATGGCTTAAAAATCAAACTGGTTCACACAAAGATAACTGTACAAGAACATACGTTGTAGAATTAGACTGCTTTATAAACTAGTTCTATACAAAAATGAAAAGCTCACCATAACAAAGTGTCTGGCAGAGCAGTGTGAGGACGATCTGACTCAGAAGAACTGAAGTAAACATTGTGTCCGTCCAGCTCATAACAAAATGATCTTCTCATACATGTCCAGTCGTGCGAGATAAAATAAAAAAAATTTTTTAGCAAAAAACGATCTCTTACGATGTAATACCTATATCTCACAGTCTGTTTCCCCGTTGCAAAGTAAAATACTTAATGGACTAATATATGGTTGCACTTGCACTCACGAAAACATAGAATTGCCATGATAATCTTCAATATACTTTCTTAATCGCAACTGCATCATGGATTTGTCTAGATGGTGGCCTGCGAACAGCAACACCCAATACTTTCGCTCTTCCTCAGGTGACTCACTGGACAAGACTGTCGCCTCCTGGGGCTCCGACCGCGTTTCGTTTAGTTTAGGGGGGGATATTTCGCTCCTAGTATCCACATACAGTTAGTTAATTAGTAAGTAAGCAGGTGAATAAATAAAAGTGTACTAAATATAGTAGAAATGTAATGGTTTATTGGCGGATTGATACAATTTGTGTACGTAACTACATAGACATAATAAATACATAGACGCCCTATACACGTCCTAGACAGCATGCTGCGATACGTCAACGCGTCCGCCATTTTGCTGAGGGCAAGACTGCACCATGACTGCACTGTAAACTCAAATGCAAGTAAACGGGTGAGCTGCGGTTTTTCTGGATAAAAACAAAAAAAATGTTTTTAGATTTATCAACCGATTTCAGGGGTTTGTATGTGCTGTACGGAAAAGTTCCATCTCTAGTTATATAAAATCTCCATAGTTAGACTTAAAATATATTTTTAATGAGGATTGTCAAAGCTCAGGCTTGTCATCTGACTTTTTATTCTTGGATAATAATTGTAAAGACCCCCATACTGAGATATAATTTAATTTTCACATTAAATGAAATAGAGTTTTCTTATTGTGGAAAAAGCATTTTCTGTGACTGACCCAATTTTAGCAATAAGAGAGATAACTGATGGATCCTTTATAGCTATGGTAGCTACAACTACAGTGCAATCCAAGTAGTAAATATAAGATATGTGAGAAGTAATAGTAAAAAGGTTAGTCAATAAAATAAAGAAACAGTATAGCCAACAGCAAATAAAATAGTAATGAATAGTATAATTATATAATATCATAAGTACAATAATTTAATCATAAAAATATTGATAATAGCATATAGTTTCTGTATAATACTATAATAATAGCAATAGAATAAGAAATATAAATTACAGAATATAGACAATAAAAATAATAAATTCAATAGTGACATATTTAATATTGAACTATTTTTGTTAAATTTCGGTTTTATTGATCAGTAATAGCCATTATAACAATATAAGTAGCCTAAAAAATTAAACGAGTGAAAATCCGTCTATGCTGTGCAGCTCTCAGAAATCAGAGCTTGGCAAGAGTAATATCAACTCAAATAGGCTACTACATCATAATGTTCTATGGTAATATATTGTATATTATTTAAAATAGTAAAAATAGTGAATAAGCTACATGATAGATTTTGTGATGACATGATTGTCTCTCTCTTGAAGCTGATCCTCGCTGTCCCTGTGCGTATTTGGTGCTCGAACTGTAATTCTTTTTCCCACTGCACTTCTCTGGCTGCGCATCGTCTCATTCTATTACGACTCTCAACTGTGTGGTTACAAAGTACACTCACCTAAAGGATTATTAGGAACACCATACTAATACTGTGTTTGACCCCCTTTCGCCTTCAGAACCGCCTTAATTCTACGTGGCATTGATTCAACAAGGTGCTGAAAGCATTCTTTAGAAATGTTGGCCCACATTTATAGGATAGCATCTTGCAGTTGATGGAGATTTGTGGGATGCACATCCAGGGCACGAAGCTCCCGTTCCACCACATCCCAAATATGCTCCATTGGGTTGAGATCTGGTGACTGTGGGGGCCATTTTAGTACAGTGAACTCATTGTCATGTTTAAGAAACCAATTTGAAATGATTCGAGCTTTGTGACATGGTGCATTATCCTACTGGAAGTAGCCATCAAAGGATAGGTACATGGTGGCCATAAAGGGATGGACATGGTCAGAAACAATGCTCAGGTAGGCCGTGGCATTTAAACGATGCCCAATTGGCACTAAGGGGCCTAAAGTGTGCCAATAAAACATCCCCCACACCATTACACCACCACCACCAGCATGCACAGTGGTAACAAGGCATGATGGATCCATGTTCTCATTCTGTTTACGCCAAATTCTGACTCTACCATCTGAATGTCTCAACAGAAATCGAGACTCATCAGACCAGGCAACATTTTTCCAGTCTTCAACTGTCCAATTTTGGTGAGCTCTTGCAAATTGTAGCCTCTTTTTCCTATGAGTGGTACCCGGTGGGGTCTTCTGCTGTTGTAGCCCATCCGCCTCAAGGTTGTAACGAGTGGTTATTTCAGTCAAAGTTGCTCTTCTATCAGCTTGAATCAGTCGGCCCATTCTCCTCTGACCACTAGCATCAACAACTGGATGTTTTTCCTTTTTCACACCATTCTTTGTAAACCCTAGAAATGGTTGTGCGTGAAAATCCCAGTAACTGAGCAGATTGTGAAATACTCAGACCGGCCCGTCTGGCACCAACACGCCACGCTCAAAATTGCTTAAATCACCTTTCTTTCCCATTCTGACATTCAGTTTGTAGTTCAGGAGATTGTCTTGACCAGGACCACACCCCTAAATGCATTGAAGCAACTGCCATGTGATTGGTTGATTAGATAATTGCATTAATGAGAAATTGAACAGGTGTTCCTAATAATCCTTTAGGTGAGTGTATATTACAATGGCATTGAGCACAGCTCAGCCAATAATAAAGAAGGAACTGGAAGTGTCCGTTTTTATTATGTTTTGACACTTTTGTCTGGCTATAGCATGAGAAAAAAAAATAGCATAATGCTGCCATCAAGGCAACGTCTTTTTTAAGAGACATCCCTTCTTATTTCAGCAAGACATGTTACATGTTCATGTTACAACAGTGTGGCTTCATAGTAAAAGAGTTCAGGTACTAGACTGGCCTGCCTGGAGTCCAGACCTGTCTCCTATTGAAAATGTGTGGTGCATTATGAAGCAAAAAATACAACAACAGAGACCACAGGCTGTTGAGTACTTAAAGGGGTGGTATAATGCCCTTTTCACAAGATGTAAAATAAGTCTTTGATGTCCCCAGAGTGTGTATGTGAAGTTTTAGCTTAAAATACCCTACAGATATTTTTTATAGCATGTTAAAATTGTCACTTTTTGAGGGTGAGCAAAAACACACAGTCACCTTTAAATGCAAATGATCAGCTGCTCCTCGCACAGGGGGCGAAGCTTCAACAACTTGTGTCCTTTTACCTCACACAGACACACACCTTGTCATGGCGATAGAAACGACAGGAAGCAAGCGCGAGTTAATCCTTTATTTAGAAGGAAAATGAAAGACACACAGTGCAGCCGGTGGAACAGTGACACAGGGACTTCGATGGTCAGGATCCGTGCACAGCAGAGGTGAAGACAACCGGTAACTCAATCCACATAAACACAGCGACGCCCCAGTAATCCACACGAACACGGTGATAGTCCAACAATCCACACGAACACAGTGATAGTCCAATAATCCACACGAACACGACGACGATGATGAAAGGCAGGTACACCAGGCGGAACAGGACGCGGGACACAGGAACACTAACACCGAGGACATAGAGACAACGATCTGACAAAGATGAGGAAACAAGGATGAGTATATATAGGGTAAAGAGATTGCGTGCAGCTGGTGGTGTGATGATGATCAGCTGGAGCGGATCCGGAGTGCCAATCATTCACGCCCACACGCACGTGCAGTCACACAACAACATAAACACGAGACTAGAAGAGACCAGAGAATCTCTCTACCGTGACAGTACCCCTCCCTCTAAGAACGCCTCCTGGCGTTCCCAGACCCCCTTACCTGTCGATTGTAATCATCGATAAGGGAGTGATCCAGGATGTCTCTAGCCGGCACCCAACTTCTCTCCTCCGGACCGTAACCTTCCCAGTCCACCAAGTACTGAAATCCGCGTCCCCTCCGCCTTGAGTCCAGAATCCGATTAACCGAATAAGTGGTCTCCCCATCTACGAGTCGCGGTGGGGGAGGAACCGGGACCGGCGGATTAAGGTGTGAATGAAACACGGGTTTAATTTTGGATACATGGAACGCGGAATGAACCCTCCTGTACGCGGGAGGTAATTTGAGGCGAACTGCCACTGGACTAATGATCTTGGTGACAGCAAACGGGCCGATAAATTTGGGAGCGAGTTTATTAGAAACGGTGCGGAGAGGAATGTTCTTAGTTGAAAGCCACACTCTTTGACCAACGACGTATACGGGAGGCTTAGACCTGTGGCGATCGGCCTTGGCCTTGGTGCGCGCCCCCACTTGGAGTAAAGTCTCCCGGGCTCTAGTCCAAGTGCGGTGGCACCTCTGGACAAAGGCGTGAGCGGAGGGGACCGCAACCTCGGATTCCAGACTGGGAAAAATAGGTGGCTGGTAACCTACACTACACTCAAACGGAGATAGGCCCGTAGCCGACACTGGTAACGTGTTGTGTGCGTACTCAACCATAGATAGTTGCTGGCTCCAAGAGGAAGGATTCTTGGAGACCAAACATCGCAACACTCTCTCCAAATCTTGGTTGGCTCTCTCGGTTTGGCCATTGCTCTGGGGATGAAACCCAGAGGACAAACTCACCGTCGCCCCCAGTAATCTGCAAAACTCTTGCCAAAATTTGGACACGAACTGGGGTCCCCTGTCGGAAACCACGTCTGTCGGGAGGCCATGTAACCGAAAGACGTGGTCTACGACTGCCACCGCTGTCTCCTTAGCTGAGGGTAATTTGGGTAAGGGAACAAAGTGGGCCGCCTTCGAGAACCGGTCCACCACAGTTAAAACCACTGTGTTACCCTGAGAGGGTGGGAGGGCGGTAATAAAATCTAGAGCGATATGGGACCAGGGTCTCGAAGGCACCAGCAGTGGCTGAAGTAACCCATCTGGAGGTCGATTGGAAGTTTTACCCGTGGCGCAAACCGAGCAAGCCAAAACAAAACTGTGAATGTCACGAGCCATAAGAGGCCACCAGAATCGTTGCTTAACTAAAAATCTAGTCCGATTTACTCCTGGATGGCAAGCTACGTTGGAACCATGACCCCACTGAATAACGTCTGAACGTAATCCCTCCGGCACAAACAATCGGTTCGGTGGGCACCCGGGCGGAGGCGTTACCCCTTCCAAGGCCTTGACGACCCTCGATTCGACCTCCCATGTGAGTGTTGAAACGAATAGAGTTTCAGGTAAAATACACTCGGGAGTAGACGGGCGCTCGGAAAAATCAAATATACGAGATAAGGCGTCGGGTTTGATGTTCTTGGAACCCGGACGGTAGGACAAGGAGAAATCAAAGCGACCGAAAAACAGAGCCCACCGAGCCTGCCTGGAGTTCAATCTTTTAGCGGTTCTGATGTATTCGAGATTCTTATGATCGGTCCAGACTATAAAAGGTACCCCCGCCCCTTCTAACCAGTGGCGCCATTCTTCCAACGCTAACTTAACTGCCAACAACTCTCTGTTACCAATGTCGTAATTGCGTTCGGCGGACGACAATCGATGAGAAAAAAAACGCGCAAGGATGCATCTTGTCGTCTACGGGGGAACGTTGGGACAACACTGCACCTACTCCCACCTCCGATGCGTCGACCTCCACCACGAACTGACGTGAAGAATCAGGGGCGACAAGGATGGGGGCTGAAACAAAGCGGCCTTTCAGTTTGGCGAACACAGCTTCGGCTGCGTCCGACCACCTGAACGTAGTTCTGGGGGAGGTCAAGGCAGTCAGAGGTGCGACTAGTTGGCTAAAGTTGCGAATGAACCGCCGGTAGAAGTTGGCGAACCCCAGAAACCTCTGCAGGGCCTTGCGGGAATCTGGGCTTGGCCACTCCACCACAGCCTTAATTTTCTCAGGGTCCATACGAACTCCCTCAGACGACACTATGTAACCTAAGAAAGGGACAGACTGTGCATGAAAATCGCATTTCTCCGCCTTGACAAAAAGCCCATTCTCTAGCAACCTCTGAAGCACTCGTCGGACGTGTTGCACATGTTCCTGGAGAGAAGAGGAAAAAATCAATATGTCATCCAGGTAGACATATATGAACTGATCTATCATGTCTCGCAACACGTCATTGACCAGTGCCTGGAAAACAGCCGGGGAGTTAGACAGCCCGAAAGGCATGACCAAGTATTCAAAGTGTCCCCTGGGGGTGTTAAAGGCTGTTTTCCATTCATCCCCCTCCCTAATGCGAACCAAATGATAAGCGTTACGCAAATCCAATTTTGTGAAGATGGACGCTCCCTGCAACCTCTCGAAAGCTGAAGACATCAACGGCAAAGGATACGTATTCTTTACCGTGATGTTATTCAACCCTCGGTAATCAATACAAGGTCGCAGAGAACCGTCCTTCTTCCCCACAAAAAAGAACCCCGCCCCCGCTGGAGAAGAGGAAGGGCGAATGAACTTGGTTGCTAGGGAATCAGAAATATATTTCTCCATAGCCTCCCTCTCAGGAATAGAGAGTGAATACAACTTGCCTTTGGGCGGAGACTTACCTGGCAGTAAATCTATAGCACAGTCATAGGGACGATGCGGAGGAAGAGAAGCAGCCCGAGACTTACTGAACACCTCCTTCAGGTCTAGATACTCCGCGGGCACGTTAGACAAATCCCCTGCTTCCTCCTGAAACACAGAAACAGGCACAGACGAACAAGCAGACACAAGACAAGACTTATGACACTCCTTGCTCCACTCCAGCACAGATCGGTGATGCCAGTCCACTCGGGGGTTGTGTTGGATAAGCCAGGGGTGTCCCAGGACGACGGGTGCAAGGGGTGAATCCAGAATATAAAATGAAATTGTCTCAGAATGATTGCCAGAAGTGATGAGGGTGATATCTTCGGTGCAAAGTGAAATGGTGGGAAGCTCTTGTCCATTGAGTGCGTGAACTGAAATCCTGTGAGTGAGGTGTTTGAGGGGAATCTGAAATCTTTGAGCAAACTTGTGGTCCATAAAATTACCTTCCGCCCCAGAATCCAATAGTGCCAGACAGTTGTGTTGGTGGACTGACCATCTTAGTCTTACCGGGAGGAGCGTGGAGGTCGATGTAACAGCTGATGAGGTCTTCCTGGCGGAGATCCCACCCGATAGTAGCCTCAAGTTTACTACCGGGCTGGGCCTTTTACTGGGCAGTTGTAAGCAAAGTGTCCCGATCCTCCACAATAAAGACAAAGGCCCTGGGACCTCCGCCTCTCCTTCTCCTCCCGGGAAAGCCGAGCTCGGCCCACCTGCATGGGTTCGGGATCGTAGTTAGGGCTGACCACGTCCCTGCCACTGGACCGAGAGCCGTCGGTGCCTCCGAAGGTGCGGGTGGACTGAGTACGACGTTCTACTCGGGACACTCGAGCGTCCACCCGCAGGGCCAGGTCAATGAGACCGTTCAAGGTGGTGGGTAGGTCCAGGGCGTAGATCTCCCTCTGGACGTGGTCAGCCAACCCATGCAGGAACATGTCCCACTGCGCCTCCTCGTTCCAGCCACACTCCGCCGCCAACGTTCGGAACTCAATCGAATAATCCGAGACTGATCTTCCCTCCTGTCGCAGCTCTGCCAGGGTTCTGGCTGCCTCTCGCCCAGAGACAGCCCGATCAAACACTTTCTTCATTTCGGCGGAGAGGGTCTGGAACGAGGCACAGCATGGGTTTTGGTTCTCCCACACCGCCGTCCCCCATAGCGCTGCTTTACCCGTCAGCAGTGTAAGGGTAAACGCCACTTTCGCCTCCTCCGTGTTAAAGGTGCGCGGCTGAAGTGAAAAGTGCATCGAGCACCGGGTGAGGAATGCTCTGCAGTGGGAGGGTTCACCACCATATGCCTCAGGTACAGGTAATCGCGGCTCCGGCTGAGATGGATCTCTCGGTGGTGTGGGGGGAACGGCTGGTGTGGGCGGCGCAGTGGGAGCACGAAGGCGTTGGATCTGCTGGGTGAGCTCGGACACCTGTGTCACTAAGGCTTGCACTGCGCGACCCGTACCACCAATCTCTCTCTCTTGGGCGTCCATTCTACGAATACTGTGCTGAATGAAATCCTGCAGGGTCGGCTGTGACGCACTCGCTGCTCCCATTTCCAGGTCAGATCGTTCTGTCATGGCGATAGAAACGACAGGAAGCAAGCGCGAGTTAATCCTTTATTTAGAAGGAAAATGAAAGACACACAGTGCAGCCGGTGGAACAGTGACACAGGGACTTCGATGGTCAGGATCCGTGCACAGCAGAGGTGAAGACAACCGGTAACTCAATCCACATAAACACAGCGACGCCCCAGTAATCCACACGAACACGGTGATAGTCCAACAATCCACACGAACACAGTGATAGTCCAATAATCCACACGAACACGACGACGATGATGAAAGGCAGGTACACCAGGCGGAACAGGACGCGGGACACAGGAACACTAACACCGAGGACATAGAGACAACGATCTGACAAAGATGAGGAAACAAGGATGAGTATATATAGGGTAAAGAGATTGCGTGCAGCTGGTGGTGTGATGATGATCAGCTGGAGCGGATCCGGAGTGCCAATCATTCACGCCCACACGCACGTGCAGTCACACAACAACATAAACACGAGACTAGAAGAGACCAGAGAATCTCTCTACCGTGACACACCTAAAATTCCAAAAATTGAAACCGGAGTCAGACAATGATGGAGAGACTCAAGAAGATGTGACAACATGTAGAATACAACAGGACATTTCTGAATGGTTAGGACAGTGAATTTATGTAGCTTATGTGTAGTTATCTTTTAGTCGTTGATTAGCTATTTCTGTCATGATAATCTATAAATCGTATTCCCATGGGCGGAGGTTTATGTAAATTGTATGGTTTGTGATGTCACTAACCCGGGAGGAATGTTGTGTAGTCCCTACCAGTCGTTTGTTGTAGTCCTTAAAAAGCTATTTCTTTAAAATAAAATATCTCCCATTCCTGGGACTTTGAGCATTGTAACTTTGCAGATGTTGTTTATGCTCAAACAGCAACATTATACACTAACTAAAGTTAGAAATATGAAATCATAATCAACCACCCCTTTAAGGTATTTTATCAATAAGAAAGAAACTTTTACTTCAGTTCCAAAACACTTACTGAGTGTTGTAGAAGAAAAGGTCATGTATCACACTGAACATGTTTTTATTTTATTTTATTTTTTTACAAAAAACAATCAAGTTTATCACATTGAACATTGAAAAAAAAATCCCCTGGTAGAAACGTACTCGGTTACTAGCGTAACCTCGGTTCTCTCTAGAGAGGGAACGAGTATTGCGTAAGTTTAGCTTACGCTACGGGAAAGATTCATCTTCTCGAGATATTGAAGCCAAAAAATTATCCTTAATTTGTATTCATTGTCAACGCAGTGCAGCAGCTAGCAGACCTAGAGCAGGCAGTCTTGCGTGCTCATTGGCTGCCCTGCGAGCATCTGCTGCAGCCTATCAGTGAGCCCCGCGTGACGTACGTCCAATGAAGGGCGCCCGCGCCTTCATCGCGTCATAGCCCGCCAGAATGGGCGTGGCTTAGCGTATAAAAGAAGGGGCTTTAGGCTGCATTCCCTGGTTTCTGTCGACTGAAGCGAAGTCGCTCGTGGCGCGAGCACGGCCGGTTACGCAATACTCGTTCCCTCTCTAGAGAGAACCGAGGTTACGCTAGTAACCGAGTACGTTCTCTTACGAGAGGTTCTCTCGTATTGCGTAAGTTTAGCTTACGCTACGGGAACTTTTTGTCAACGCCGTGCGCGCCAAGCAACCACCCATGAGTCGCCGAGGTTTCCCGGGGAACCCAAATAAGTGGAAAAAATAAGGTGGCCAGCCACGCGGGCCATCACCTGTACATAAGCACCCATAGGGAATACAGAGCAGCGCGCTGGTCTGTATAAGCATATAGCACATACCCTACTAGTGCAGCTCAACCAGGAGAGCTGAGTCACGTGAGAGTGGCCTGAGCATGATATATCTGGGCAGAACGCACAACTCTCTTAAACTGACAGAAGTTTAGCCTGCAGGGCAGGAACTTCTAGGTTATAGAACCTGACAAAGGTAGACGGGGAGCTCCAGCCCGCCGCTACACATATGTCGTGGATAGAAATCCCGCTGGACCACGCCCACGATGAGGCCATGCCTCTGGTGGAATGAGCCCTGATGCCCAGAGGGCATTGCAGACCTTTTGACGCATAAGCTGCCGCTATAGCGTCCACTATCCATCTGGACAGAGTCTGTTTCGAGGCAGCGAGACCTTTGGTGCGCCCACCGAACGAAACAAACAGCTGTTCCGTGCGCCTAAAAACGGCGGAGCGCGCAGTGTAAATTCTCAGCGCTCTGACTGGGCAGAGGAGATTCACATCTGTCTCACTGTCTGACGCTGGCAGAGCCGACAGTGAAATGACTTGCGCTCTGAAAGGAGTGCCCATCACTTTTGGAACATAGCCATGTCTAGGTTTGAGGATGACTTTAGAGTCATTCGGCCCGAACTCAAGACACGTCGCGCTGACTGACAGCGCATGCAGGTCCCCCACACGTTTGACTGATGACAGCGCGGTCAGAAAAACGGTTTTTAGTGATAGGTATTTTAGCTCCACGGAGTCTAATGGCTCGAATGGGAAGGCTTTCAGGGCCTCGAGGACCAAGGAAAGATCCCATATAGGAACCGACGGGGGGCGCGGCGGATTCATCCTTCTAGCTCCCCTTAGGAAGCGGATGACCAGCTCATGTCTTCCCAGTGACTGGGCGCGCGTTGACTCTGCGAACGCCGCCACGGCCGCCACATAAACTTTGAGCGTGGATGGGGACCTCCCTTTATCCATCAGCTCTTGTAGGAAAATGAGCAAATGCGCAACCTCACACGTCCGTGGGTCCAGATCTCTGTCGGTGCACCACTTGGAGAACACCGACCATTTAGACGCGTAGAGCCTTCTCGTGGAAGGAGCTCTAGATTGCGTGATCGTGTTCATCACTCTTTCTGGCAGGGTAGCGAATACCCGTTGATCAACCATGCGTGCAGAGACCAGTGCTCTGGATGGGGATGCCAGATCGAGCCGCGAGCCTGAGAGAGGAGATCTGCCCTCACCGGAATAGGCCACGGAGCTGCATGTGACAGTCGTGCTAGTTCCGGGAACCAATTCTGATTCTCCCAGTGCGGAGCTATGAGGAGCACCGAGTGGCGCGATTCCCTGATTCTCTTGATCACTTGTGGTAACAGAGAGACCAGAGGGAAAGCATACAGCGGGAGGCTGGGCCAAACCTGGGCCAGCGCGTCCTCGTTCTTCGAAAAGAACATCGGGCAATGAGCGTTGTCTTTTGACGCAAATAGGTCGACTTCCGCTCTGCCGAATAGGCGCCACAGTTTCTGGACTGTTTGGGGGTGCAGGGACCATTCCCCTGGGGGAACGTTGTCCCTGGACAGTTTGTCTGGACCGTCGTTCAGATGGCCAGGCACATGCGCCGCCCTCAGCGAGCGCAGGTGCATCTGGGACCAAATGAGGATGCGCTCCGTCAGATTGCAGAGGTTTCTGGATCTGACACCGCCCTGACGGTTTATATAGGAAACCACAGACATGTTGTCCGAGCGGACGAGAACATGTTGGTCCTGTATGAACGGGAGGAAGCGCTTCAGCGCGTTCTCGACCGCTATCATCTCCAGACAGTTTATGTGGAAACACCTCTCCTGGTCTGACCACTGGCCAAAGGCCGGTCTGCCCTCGAACAGCGCGCCCCAACCCGAGTTGGACGCGTCTGTCGAAATGACTTTCCGATAAGAGATGGTTCCCATCGTCACTACCTGCTGGTACCAGTCGGCTACTAACCAGGGCTGCAGAGCCGCTATGCAGGTCTGAGTCACTCTGATTTTCTGGCCGCCAGAAACCCAGGCTCGGCGAGACACGCGAGCATTCAACCAGCGTTGGAGCGGGCGCATGCGCAGTAGGCCCAGCTGGAGCACCGCTGCAGCTGATGCCATACAGCCCAGCATCCTTTGAAACGTTTTCAAAGGGAGAAAGCTGCCCTTCTGGAAAGATGCGGCTAGGTGGCGAACACGGCGCGCGCGCTGTGTCGACAAACAAGCCGTCATGGCCACAGAATTCAGTTCTATTCTTAAAAAGGAAATTGACTGACTGGGCATTAATGAGCTCTTGGTCCAGTTGACCGTGAGGCCCAAATTTTCCAGGTGACTGAGAAGCACTGTTCTGTGAGATAACAGTTCCGTCTCTGACTGTGCCAATATCAGCCAATCGTCCAGATAGTTCATTATTCGCAGCCCTTGGGTTCTCAGGGGGGCGAGCGCCGCGTCCATGCACTTCGTAAATGTACGGGGTGCTAGAGACAGGCCGAACGGCAGGACGGTGTATTGATATACCTGACCGTCGAAGGCGAATCTCAAAAATTGCCTGTGACGGGGTAATATCTGAATCTGAAAATAGGCATCCTTCAGATCTAGAGAAATGAACCAGTCCCTCGGGCGAACGTGCGCGAGGATTTTCCTGGTCGTAAGCATTTTGAACGGTCTTTTTGCAAGTGCCTTGTTCAAATGTCTCAGATCTAGGATGGGCCTGAAAGCTCCGTCCTTCTTGGGTACGAGAAAATATCGGCTGTAAAAGCCTGACTCGCTCAGAGAAGGCGGTACTTTTTCTATAGCCCCTTTGCACAGCAGTACTGCTATTTCTGCGTGAAGTAGGTGTGCTACTTCCGCATTCACTATCGTTGCGGTCCGGGCTCGAAAGCACGGGGGACGGCGAATTAATTGAAGTGTATAGCCCTGCTTTATTGTGCTCAGAACCCATTCTGAAATCCCTGGGATAGTTTCCCATACAGCTATGTGAGCCGCTAGGGGGCGAATGGCCTCCGGGTTCAGACCGCCGCCATTTGCGGGCTTGTGAAACTGAATGGTTGCTCGCTGAAAACCGAGACCGGCTGATTTATGTGAGGTGTCCCAATCATGAGGGATGGGGAGCGTTTTATTCTCACTTTTTGACGCGCGAGCAGCGCTTTGGGCAGAAAAGCTTTCTGTAAGCGTGAGTGCGTGTGCGCGGGCACGAGACTTACAAGTGTATTCGACGCCCCGATCATAACAGATGGGGAGCGCTTTATTAAAGCCCTGTGTTTTGTGATAACATTCAAACGCGCGGGCAGCGCCCGGGGGGAGGTGTGTTTTAGTAAGCGTGAGCGCTCTCTGGCGGGCACGAGACTTACATTCGTTACCTGTTGTATTGATCGTGTAGCAGAGCGGGCAGATAGTGGGCACAGACGCAAGACTGCCTGCTCTAGGTCTGCTAGCTGCTGCACTGCGTTGACAATGAATACAAATTAAGGATAATTTTTTGGCTTCAATATCTCGAGAAGATGAATCTTTCCCGTAGCGTAAGCTAAACTTACGGAATACGAGAGAACCTCTCGTAAGAGAACTGTCCCACATTCTAAGTAAAAGAGCCAATCGCTAATTGGTAAAGTCATTGCGTCTCTACACCGATCTGGGGCGTTTTCACACCTGAAAGTCCACTCCAAGGTCTGAACCAAAGTATATATATAATATTCTGAATGGATAATATTCTGAATGTTCTGTTCCAATCTGACTTCTGACCTGTAATGCTGCCTGAATCATAATCATACACTGTTCGTTCGTTGGCCAGAGGAGAACTGGCCCCCGACTGAGCCTGGTTTCTCCCAAGGTTTTTTTCTTCATTATGTCACCTGATGGAGTTTTGGTTCTATGCCACTGTTGCCTTTGTCGGCTCTGGCTTTAGGCTTGCTTAGTTGGGGACATTTAGCTTTTAATATTCATCAATATTAATGATCTACCTGCATTGACACCATTATATGAGAACTGAACTGAGCTGGATGATGACATCACTGTTTTCTCCAAAGCGGCTATCTATCTATCCATCTATAAAAATGAACTAAATTAATAACTTTTTTACAAAAAAAATGAACCATCACTGAACTTACTTAAAAGTGGGGTATGTGATTTCCAAAACGGCCAGCAGATTTTGAAAATACATAACTCAAACGGTCCTACCTTCTTTCCTCCAACGCTTGCCCTGACTCCACCCATTCGAAGAACATGGATGCGCAATCATGCACGAGCGACAACTCAGATGCGCAAGACTCAGCCCTGGCGTCTGTACAGTGGCCTTCTATTCAAAGCAGGATTCATAGCAATGTCCTTTGAGTATGCGCACAAAGGGGTCACGGCACTCGCACGAGGGGGATGGGGGGAGGGTGGTATGGTACGACCGTTTGATTGACAGACTTACTGTCCAATGATTCTAGGTGGTCTTGGAAATGATTGGCTGGAGTTTTTCGAGTCCTGCCCGTTCCACAGATGATTAAATTGCTTAATTTTCATTTCAGTGCTTCTAACTCAGTGGCTGTAAGTGGGTTATGAATAGGATTTCAAGTGATTTTGAAAAAAATGGACATAAAAGAGAATCACATATCCCACCTTTAAGCTGGACTATGACGCAATTTTCTTGTACAGCAGAAACAAACTTTGTTGGATTATTTTCCTGTTATCACTGTAAAGCTGCTTTGAAACAATCTGTATTGTAAAAAGTGCTATATAAATAAAGGTGACTTGACATTAATGATAGCAGCAACCTCTCACTGGAAATTTGATTAACAACATGGCCTAAACTCAATGGTTAGATGTAGTTGAACAGCAGTAAAGCGATTAAGGGCTTTGGAAAGTGAAGGTCAAGTATGGTAACCCATACTCAGAATTTGTCCTCACCCATACAAGTTAGTGCACACACATTAGAAGTAGTGAAAAGTGAACACACTGCAAACTATGAACACACACCAGAGCAGTGGGCACCCAGGGAGCGATTGGGGTTTTGGTGCCTTGCCCATGGACACCTTGTTCATTTCCTGTTGAGAATTAAAACCCGCAACCTCCGGTTACTCTCTAACTATTAGGCCACAACTGGCAACATGGATCTCTGACTGCTGGTTGGTAGAGACAGAGAGAAATCCAGGGACAGCAGTAAAACCCTTAATCCAGGTAATCACAAACGAAAGACAAACACACAGGAACAAAAATTAGAACACTGGACAATAAAGGAACAGACACAAGCCATAACGATCTGACAAAGAATGATACAAACACAAGGTATAGGGAGAACTAAATGAGTCCCATGTGTGGTTGGCCTGATTAGCTTGACAGCTCAATGAGTTGCCAGCAAGATGGAGAAGAAGGAAGAAAAAACACTACTAGTGTTGGAAGAAGCAGATAAAAGAGAACAGATAAAGAAGGAGCTGGAATGTGGGGAAAAGAAAATAGAATTCATGGAACTATTCATGAACGCCTGTTAAGTTGAATTAAGTTGAAATGGTAAAGTATTATCAAGTAGAATGGAGAAGAATGAGCTTTCTTTAGTGATAAAATGATTGGAATGATGATGTGAATGTGCTTTGTTGTATTAATGTTATGAAAACTAGGGTATTGAAGAATAGATTGCCATATTTTTATAACAAGAGTTGAAAGTGCAAGTGACTATGATAGTTGTCTGTGTAATTTAGAGATTGAGATATGAGCAATATAATCTGAGGGAGAATAATGATAATATTAAGTTGAATCTGCAGACTTACTATTTGTAAAAGAACAAGCCTTGAAATCCAGTGTTAATGAAATTGATGACATGCTAAATTTCCTTAAACTGTATGAAAAGTAACTGAACAGTCATGATACAAAGTATGAGACAGAAGAGAGCAAATGCTGTAAGCAGCTCTGCCCTGAAGCTCTCACTTTAAAGAGATTTGCAGATGATGTTTTTGTAAAAGTTTGATTCTGATTGGAAAGATGAACAATATTGAATGGCTCTAAACAAAGAAAGTGCCAAAATAATACAAATTTGAAGACAATTATATGTTAATATGGGTTAGAAAGCAGATTGATGTTAATATGATGAAATTAAGGTTTCATTTAAGAAAGAACCGGAGGTATGTTAGGTCGTAAATGAAGACCTTTTGTTTCTCAGAAACAAATAACCATTTGCCTTGCCTGATGGGGCTAGAAACTAAACGTAAAAGTTACAGAAACTGGGAAGGAGGGGAAGACAGTGAAGCCCAGGGGGGGTCAGAAGACCACTATATTATGTATTGTTTTGACCTCACAAAGGTGAGAACAAGAAGGGGGGTCAGAGGGACCATTCTATTTCTAAAAACCTGCAAGATCTGGTTTCACTGAGGTTGATGTAAAATCACAGATAAGAAATGAGTTGCAAAATACTTTTAAAAGTATTGCTAATTGGAGATTGGGAAACTCCTAAGAGAAAGCATAGAAGTCAGATACTAAACTATGGCAATTGAGAAACCGGACAACTAAAATTTTGATGAAATTTGAAACATTACTATTTTTATAAAGATAAAATAGGCTAAGCAGAAACAGTGTTACAGGATTAACAGTTGATAAATGTAACATGTGTAAAAAGCTTGTTAGTGTTGACCAAGAAAGGACTAGAAGCTGAATGTGTTGATTTTAGAAGATAAGCTTGTGGTTTGGCTGAAACAATTTGCATATCTGAATCTGAGTGTGTTGGGGCTGAAGCTGCCAGCACGACAGACTCAATCTGAGTGAAATTTGTCAATGTCTATATGTCCCTGTATGGGCAAAAGAAAACTAAAATTTTTTTTTGCTTGTATTAAAAATACATGCAATTTATGGAAAAGATGCCTAAAACAGCTAAAAGCTGTTATCTGAGCCTGCGTCATAAGTGATAATAAGCTATTTGTAGTAAAGCACAGTGTTTCAGTTGAAAATCATAGACACAGAGATGTTAAAAGAAATCATTGCCATTCAGAGGGCAATTTGTATTTAAATGTTGTAAATGTAAAACTGAATCATTTTAAAGAAGTCTTTAAAAATAATGCAGACCTTAAACGAAAGAAGTGACATTTTTGACTAGGTTAGGACCAGTAACTTCTTTGTCTGATCTAGCCTCCACCATGACCCCGTCTACAGATGAAGTACACTGAATGAACAGTCGTGATCTAAGTTCACTGAGTATAATCTAAGCAGCTAGGTTGCTGCTTTTAAGATGGTTAATGAATTTAAGTGATTAAATACGGTTGTTGTTAACCTGTCTCCCTTTGCGAACACTATCAGACAATCCGAATGGCTCTGGTGACTCTTGAATGCACCTTTCTTAAAGGGTACCCCGACTAGTGTGGCATGTTGGCCTTATAAGATTAACGTGGGCGTCAGCTATAAAAAGGTGATACAAAAACACTCCAAATGTTTTTAGTTTTATAAAAAAAAGCCGAAAATCCGTTCACTCGTAGGCCGCCATAGTTATTTACGTCTCAATGCATTCTGGGTAGTGACGTGTAAAGGTTGTAGTCGGTTGAGCCTAGCCGCTGTAGCCGCTTCGTTTATTGTTTTTCCAACGTACCGGCTAGCTAGCTAAGTTTTGACAGTAGTGAGATGAACACGTCTGCCGTTCAGCCTTTTCAGTTTGAACCCGAGCGCACCGTATAGGCTTAAATCAGGAGAATAACGTAAAGAGCTCAGTATAGTCTGAGATTTAAGATTTTAAATATGTAGTGCGCGGCAATTTAGTGCAATGGTAATTATTAATATTGTAATTGTAAGATTGAAAATGTACATGAGGTAGATGAGCAGAATAGTGTTGACTTTGTTCAGTGTAAAAAGGGCACACCGGTCCGGACGAAAAGTGGTATCGCACACCGGACGCGCACTTTGTCAGTTTATGGCCAGCAATATTGTTATGTTTAAGGACATTATGGAATTAAGATCATGTCTGTACTATGTTATGATTGTACTGTACAATTAAATACAATCGTTGCTTATTAGTCTGCAGTCTGAATTCACTTTACCTCAGAGCGTCCGTTAACTTGCTCAAAATCCGGTAACATCAGCAATTTTCATTCAACCTTATTTCTGTAAATGAATGTAAAACTAAATGTATATTGCTGCGGAGGGTGAAGTCAGTATATACATTAACAACGATTTGAGACAAATAAATGTAAATTTAATATAAAACTATGTAAATGGTGCTCTGTGGCGCGGCAGGATTTTGAACAAGGTCCGAGAGGGTATTTCTAGGCGTATAACATAGTGACTGCTTAGGGAAAATAAAGCAAACGACGGCGGTAGATGACTTATTAAATTATTTATACCGATAGTACGATCGTCTGATCTATACTTCGCCTACCCAGGACAGCTGCTGACAAAAAGTGGAGCTCTTTACAGCAAACACTCTCGTTCTCGCTTGGCATTGGCAAACTGCCGCAGACACCATCTATTTTGCCCCACTCTCGTACGACTCTCTTTGGCCAGACAGAGGGCAACCTAAGACAGGAGATCAACCGCAGACGCTGGACATCTCCTGAATGGAGATGTGTTATGTGAGAAAGGTATGAGAGTTGAGCAGGACGCTGTTAGGCCACCAGCGTCCTTATCGTTAGGGGGGATGAGCGGTAAGGAATTATGGCAGTCTGCCCCGTAAATGCAAAGTTCCTCTATACCACTCACCAGAAAACCGCATCCAATGCATGGCTTGTTTTTTCATTGTGACAAATGCCTACAACTATGGCAGCGGACAAAACCATGAAGAAACTAAGATTATAAATAAAGAGCTGATGACATTGGGCTTTCAAGAGCCAGCTGAGACCACAAGGTGAATGCAAATTAATCTGTTGTGGAGACAGTGACAACATTTTTATGATGCTAGTTGCCTTAGGGGCAAGGAAAATGCAGTATCGGGCATGACAATGGACAGAGGCATGGTGCTGGCTTAAAGATGAGGACAACTCAAAAGTCTGAATAACAATGGTCAAAGGTTAGTGTAAGGAATTTACATTCTGTCTAAATTACAGTCTAAAGAAGAGGCTGTTGAAAAGAGTATTCAGTTGTTCAAGAGAGAGAGAGAGAGATTGATTGAGTGGAAGAAGAGGGGATGGTACTCTGTGTTTTTCTGTTATAATTCAGCCAAAGCTGAAGAAATGTATGATACAATGAACCAAAACAACACAGCTGACTCTTTCTAAAATCAAATGAATAATGAACCTTTAAAAGCTTTGAAACTGGTTAAGAGGCCATACAATAATTAGACAAAAGCTACAGGAAAAGGTAAGATTCAGAATATAATTTAAAATACAAAATCTTTTTAGAGAAAATATATTAATAAATAAATATGAGTGGTTCATATTCAGATGTGTTTGATGGTGACTGCAATTTATGTCTTGGTAAATGTGAGTTTAGAGGAACCTCTGGAAAGAGTGTTTTATCATTACAGATGGGTTAAGGCGAATGACAAATTAGAGAGAGGTTGATAATTCTGAGTTAATCTGATCATAAAGCTTTATCTGTTAGTCATTCATTTTGGTCATTTGTGACGTACAGTAGATTTGAATTACTTTCTGGATCAATTTAAGTATTGATGGAAACAATACAGAGAATTTTGTGATAAAAGTTGAAAAGTTATAGATGGCTGATAGATCAATAAACAAATTCGTAGATTTGATTATTAAATCGTAGATTTGATATTGTTTTGAAACAATACAGTGACACAGTGGCTAAATAAATATTAATTTATCAAGAGAACCCTTTACATTTATGTGAACATGTATATGTGAACAAACAAGGAGAATGACTTATGACTGACTTTGACAAAATCTGAACTGACGAACACCTCGACCCGACGGCAAGAATTGATAACTTATGATTGACTTAAGAAACCAACAACAGGTCTGAAAAACAGGATACGCTCTGAGACTGGGGACCTATTAACCTTAAAATACTTTACACAATCATTTTTCCAGAGACAAAGAAAGATGTCTGGAGGAAAGATGACTGAAGGAGAATGCTTGGTCTAGGGGTGATGACAAACCATTATGATAAAATTGATGCACAAGTAGAATTGTGCATCAAAAGAGGGGAGGGGTTTGCTGAAAGCCATCGCACTAAATGCTGCGAGTCGTACAAAATGTCTGTCTGTAAGTGTGCTAATGACAAAGATTGTTTCAGCAGGGAAAAGCCAGAGCAGATGCAGCTGCAAAGGCTTAGGGTACAGCACAAACAGTGCCTAACATTGTGCAGCGACTAACAATTTTATTTATTTTTTCTACAGGATGTCATGAATTGCATCAAACAGAACTGATTCTGTTCCAAATGCATACATATTGTCTTGATAACATAAGCAAAATGGGTTAATTGTTTTCCAGGGGAAAAGGACCATGAGTGCTATTTAAGTGAGCAATAAATTATCCAGTGATAATATTTCAGGTTGAAAATTCCACAGGTCACACCAAGAGGGACGATTGGACAGACAGGCAGCCACTAACAAAATCACTTAAGGTCTCCATTCACAGGTTCCAGGTGACAGCAGACAGTAGATGGTTCACTCCAGTGGGGGTGTGGTCACGATTTAAGGGAAACCTTGTAAGGATCAGGAAATGTTTGGAGAATACGACACCTGGGTCCAAGCTTCTCACCTTAGACTACTACACCTACAAGCTTCAAACCATCCAATAGAACAGGAAGTGAGGGGTCAAAGGCTGTGCTAGTAACAGACCTCCCTCGCAGACGTGGGAAAAGACCATTGCTACGTCACGCAAAGTGTCACCCTGGCGAACACGGAACATCTGTGGGCCAAACAAGATGATCATGACACCTGGAGAAAGATGCGGATCAACTGATGTTTACAGTTAACAGAAGTTTTTGTGATGATTTTATGATTTTATTTGATTGAATCAAACTAGGAATTGATACAGATACAATGATTTGATTGGTGCAAATGCTTTCAGGAAAAGTAGAAGAAAGTACGGTAATAAGTTCAAAAGACGATCTGTAATGGAAATACTAGGGTTAATTTTGAATAAGTAAATTGGTTAGCAACTTTTCTGGAAAGATTTTAATTAAATAGGTTATTGAACAGAGCTCACTAAGTAAAACCATTGCCTGATTGAATTAAAAGTTAATTAGAAAAATCAAGGTGATATACGGAGATGGCCGTGAATTAATGATTAATGTGTTGTTATGATAATGTTGTTATTTATGGGTGAATAGGAGTCTGTTCAATTGGAAAATGACAGGGTATCCCAAGGATGAACAATTTTATACAAACAATACAAATAGCGGAAATTACAGTGTAAAGCTTTAATTGAGTTCATTTTTATTTATATATATTTTTATTTATTTAATTTAATTTCTTTTTATACTTATTATTATTATTTTTATTTCCTACTATGTTTTAAACTTTGTCTGAAATGACTGAGGATCTGGTTTTCAACCAGGGAATGCGATAACATGTTTATTAATTCTTAGCCCGAAATTGTGTTTTTTCGACATAATGTTTTACAAACTTTTTACTTTTAAAATTTTCACTTCTAAAATCTTCTTTCCAAAGTCCAAGTACAGTGATCAGGCACACGAAAATCAGACATGAAGAGATGTAAAGACTTGAAGTGATTGTAACCATTAATGGGTTGATGTAGTATTATGATCATGTTAAGTTGTTAATTATTATTTATATATATATATATATATATATATATATATATATATATATATATATATATATATATATATATATATATACAGTATATATTAATGATAAAAGGGTGGATTGTTATGGAAAAAAATATATTTTACTCTGTTCTTATTTTGTTCTTCGTTCATATGCCTATCTTCTTATCTAAATCATGTGTTTAATGTCTTGAAATGTGCGTGACGGGAAACAGACACACACACAGTCAAACAGATGGTCAGAAAGAGCCTTTGATATGAATAATTTGCATTCAGGAAAGGGGGGGGGGGGTATTTATGGTTATTTAACCATAAATAAAGACCTTTTGACCTCACGGGTGTAAATACAGTTAAAACCAAAGGGGGTTAGGACTGGTTTACGGGGGGGTGAGTGGAATTTTACAGAAAGGTTGAGGATCATATAAAAAGGCTGTCTGTTGATGTGTGGGCAGGTTCTGTTCCGATCACGAGGTAGCTGTCGTGGTTTTTTTTTTCTGTGAACAACCTCTTCCAAAAGAATAAACATCTTTTGGAATATAATTCGAATCATTTTGTCTTTTGCCCTGTGATGATTTATTTATTTGTTTGTAAATTGTTTTTGCCACAACACAGCCAATAGGCAAAAGAGAGAAATAATACCACTGATCTATATAAATGACTGAATTGCTCACTGGTGTTCAAGTGGCCATCTTACGATTCCATGTAGAGGGCATTTATTACAAAATGTTGAGGCCAATAAGCAAAAAACATTATGTCTTATATGTTTGACTGTTCAACGTTGGCCTATAAGCTTTAGGATATTCTGAATCATTGTACAGAAATGCTATCGTGACACTGATCATATGAAAAAGACATTTATTTGCTCCAGTTTAAGGACACGTTTTGGGAATGTATTCCTTATAACAGGAAGGATATATTTATTGTAGTCTGTGAGAGGGGGAAAACATAGTCTTTGCTATCCCCTACTAGCCTACTATTAAACAAGGCTAAAATGTCTGCTGTCATTTCAGTTGATCATGATGTCAAGGAAAATGAGCCTGTTTTTGAACTTCTCGTAAACGCCCAGCTGATGGCGCTGCAATTAAAAAATGCGATGCGCGGTTTGGAACACAATCTCAGTCTCGCATGCACGCTCGCTCTAGATTCCAGAATATTTTAAACTAATTTGCGGTACAACTAGTCGATCACGGGTGGCTAAACAGGTAGATATATAGATAAACTCATCTTTCAGGCATTTGACCGACCGGTTTGACACTTCAGTGTGAGAAATCGGGGGTGTGGCGCTGAATGCGTGAGAGTTGGCAGCCCTGCTGCTTTAAGAGAAAGGTGTCCCATGTTTAGACATACTTCAGTGACAGTGAAGTACCCTTTATTAGAATGTGTAAATGTCTCGACATACACAGGTATGCCAAGCCGTTTGAACTTTTATTCATTTTCAGTGTATGAATTCTTGATATCAACAATTAGCCTACATTTTTTATATCAGCAATTACATGTTTGCTATCAACAATTGAATTCTTGATATCAACAATTGAATTCTTGATATCAACAATTGAATTCTTGATATCAACAATTGAATTCTTGATATCAAAAATGTAATTGTTGACATCAACAATTTAATTGCTGATATCTGTAACTGTATTTTCACTAGTGATATGTCACCATAGGCTGCCATTCAAAATCAATTGTTGATATCAAGAGTTGATTTCTTACAAGTAGAAATATCATTTTTGATATGTAGCCTATGTGTATGTATTATATGTATTTCTGATATGTGAAATTGGAATTTCAACTAGTAATTTTTTTTATTCTTGATATCAACAATTGGTTTTGAATGGCAGCTGTGACATTTCACTAGTGAAAATACAATTACAGATATCAATAATTATAGTTTTTACTTGTTGAAATGTAATTGTGGATATCAAGAATTAGCATACAGTGGAAATCTAATTTCTGATATCAAAATTTGCCATTGTTACTAGTAGAAATCTAATTCCTGATATCAATAACTATTATTTTAAAAAGTGAAAATTTAATTGTTGATATCAAGAATTCATATCCTGGAAATGTAAGGTGTATGACGTGTTTTCCATGGATTTTTTTTTTTTTTGGCTTCCTGGTTAACACAGTTATAAACTGCCCTGACAAAACCTGTTCAAATTCCTCACTGACAGACTCAAGTATTATTACCCAGACTCTGTTTCACCATTCTGAGGTTTCACTTTAGAGAATAAGTAAACATAGCAGTGTATTTTATTGAGAATGTTTAGAATGCTTAGTTTGTATATATACAAACTTGTTATAGTTTGTTTTACTGCTGCTGTTAACGTAATAATGTTAACGTTACATCGCGATGCTGAGCTACAGTGAAATGATAGAAAAGATAGATGTATTATCTGTTTAGTCAATTCACCTCATTTGCGCGAATGAGGCTACTTCGCGTCTACCGCGCCGCGCTAAAAGCCTCATTCGCGCCGCAGACCTGTAAACGCGTCTTTACATTGATTTAACATTGAAATCACTCGCGCCAGACGCTCAAGAGTGATGGTGTGTTTACACCGAACGCGAATAGAGCATCAAATACGCGTCTATCGCGTCTAGTTAGACGCTTGAACATTTTGAACCCATTCGCGTTTTGTATATTTCAGGGCCTACCCACAGACGGCAACATTTAGCATCTCCTCCTTTTTCGACAACAGTGATGACCGGACGTATCAATTAGCTCTTCGTGGATTGGCTGGCGCAACAAAGCGTCATGCGAATCTTCCGCTCGAGTTCAAATTTTTAAACTTTTCAACAATTTTTCAAGCGTCGCCCAATTCGCGTCATTCGCGATGCCCGGGGCGAATGATGCGTCTATTCGCGTCTTTGCATTGACTTTGTATGTAACTTAATCTATTCGCGCAAATAATTAAATTCACGTTCGGTGTGGACACACCTTCAGTGAGTAATCAAAAAAACTTTGCTTTAGCCTCAATTGAGTGAAACACCGTATGTATAAATTAGGCCATTCTCAGTGGTGTGACTGGGACACTAACTTTGCTTGTCATCATAGAACATTTTTGGATTCATCATAGAACAAGCAGAGGTAGGGATACATTGACCAGAAAGGGAGAAATCCCACGCACCCCCCCGGCAAATCTCTGATCATATATGTGCAAAAAGGACTGATTTATTTGCTCCAGTTTTAGGAATGTATTCCTTATAACAGGATATTTATTGTAGTGAGATGTGAGAGTGGGAAAACATAGTCTTGGCTATCCCATACTATTAAATTAGGCTAAAATGTCTGCTGTCATTTCAGTTGATTATGATGTCAAGGAAAATGAGCCTGTTTTTGAACTTCACGTAAACGCCCAGCTGATGGCGCTGCAATTAAACGACTAATCTATACTTGCTGCTTATGATATTATTTTGTTGTTGAAGATATCGAAATGCTAAAACAGAACTAAAAGTCTCATTCACACCTAAATTAATTATACTCATTCTGTAGAAATGTCTAATGTCATTTTACGTTGTGTGTTATAAAAGATGAAGCACGTTAACGACCAACAGATGGCGCTGCAATTGTCCAAATGACTAATTACAATTTTTGCTTTTGGTTGACAAGAAAAAAACTATATATTCATTTTACGTGCCAAACGTGCACAACTGTATTTCATCTCAAGACAACTTTCAGTAGTTACATAATTCTGGACCTTTAGCTTTCATTTTGTTATACATAGCCTAATTCTATTCATACTTTATGCCTACTGCTTCAAGAGAACAAAGTTTTAGACATACTTAAGTTAATTGCTTTATAAAAACAAAAGTGTGCCATGTTTAGACATACTTCAGTGAAGCAGCCTTTATTAGAATGTGTAAATGTCTCGACATACACTTAAGGGTGTGATGTGTTTTCCATGGAAAAAATAATGTAGCTTCCTGGTTAACACAGCATACAACAAAAGCCCCGACAAAACCTGTTCAAATTCACAACTGACAGACTCAAGTATTTCCCAGACTCTGTTTCACCATTCTGGGGTTTTACTTTAGAGAAGTATAAACATAGCAGTGTATTTGCATTGCTCTTATTGAGTGATTTTAGTTTGAATGGTAAAACACCATGGTGTAGGCAGATTTATAGACTATACAAAAAATAATGAAAAGTTTTAGGCACATTTCTATCATTTGTTTGCCAGCTTAGTTAAACAGGCTAATAAGTGTCTATGAAATGTCCAAGCTAAATAAAGCATTTTCCTGTTGAAGATTAAGAAACAAAAACATAACTGTGTAATCTAAATATATCACATATACAGACTGTATCTTGTTGTTTGTAGAAAAAAAACAATGCACAAAAAATAAAAATACAAGTTATTTCACAGACTCAGATATCAAATATAGGCTTAGAAATGTCTTTAAAATTTGAAATGAGAAAATGTCACATAATAAAAAGCAAACATGTGAATGACAAGAAAAGTAATACGTCATGTATTCCTAGAGTATTTAAGGCACAGTGCTTCTTATTGTTTCTATGTCCAAAATTCTATGCAAACATTTAGTTATTAAACCTAAAGTTTTCTATTACTGGTGATACTTTCAAATGAATGATTCATGCAACTGTAGACATGAATGAGCAAATATATAATTTGTTTTAACAGCACAGAATGATAAAAAACATCTTGTCTTGTTATCATGCCTTTAAAATTTGCATTTGCAAATGTGACTCATTTAGCATTTCAGTGTCGCATTTAACATTGCGTTCGTAATTGTGACCAATGATAAAGAAAAATGAACATCAAGAATAGTAATGCATAACCTCTTCGAGCATTTAAGGCACTGTTCAAAGTCTTCATGTAGAAACAGTGAAACCTAAATGCTCAAGGTCTTGGCTTTGAGTCATAAACAATGAACATTTGCATAGATCTTATACTGGTCATATTTCTTTGTAACTGTTGCTTTGTAACTTTGTAGGTTACATATACAAATAATTCAGTGCTTCAGTTATGTAGAACGCAGCTAAAAAGACTGATATGAAGTGTCTATTTCAATAACGGGTGGAAAATGCAAAGAAGAGGGCCACAAACTTTGCTGCTCTGATGATGTGGGATCTTGGCCGGTGCTGTGGGGGAATTTCAGCGCTCCACATTCATTAAGTGCTTGTTCAGTTCTGATGCTCGTGCTCCACTGTCCTTCTGTGCTCTTTGTTAAGCCTTCAAAAGCCTGATACCCACCGTCACTTGGTGTGACGCTGCCATCATGGACAAACAGAGAAGGATATAGTGGATTTTTACTAGTGATGAGATTTTTCACAATGAACTTTTCATCAGAATCAACATCATTTGAAAGGTTCACACAAACATCTGCATTTCCCTGGTTCACAACACTGTTGAAGGTCTGATATCCGTCTTCCAAAGCATCACTAGTGGGAACGTTAAACTGGCTGTTGCTGATATTAGCACTCATAGAGGAGTTTTCAAAGCTAAAAATGTCCCTCTTGTCAGATTGCGGATCCAGGAAGGAAGAATCATCATTGTCCGATCCCAAATACGACATGTTGCTGAAAACCGATGAGCCAGAGCAGTTGCCCGAATCTCGGTTTGCACGGTTGTGTTCTCTTGAGGAACTGATATCAACACTCTTGACTTGCTGATTGCTGGGTTTGTTGTTGGTAAAGGGAAAGGATTTGAAATCCTCCTCCAGGGCACGATCGAGAGGTGATGAGACGTTGATCAGACTGCAAACGTCCTTCTCATTACCAGAATCAAAACCAGCCTGGCCATAATCGTCTGCCGCTGACTCAACACTGTGGGAACTTTTCTCATTGTTTGTATCAACTGATGATGCGGAGATACTGTAGAGAGACAAACATGTTGAGGAATTATTAATCAGAATTAGAGCGATGCTAGTCTGTCATGTGTTTCTGAAGTTTTGGGGAAAACTTACAATTTCTTTTCCTCCTTAAAGTCCAGCTTTGGAATCTCTATATGGATTGGGGAGAAGTTCATAATGGAAGGAGGCAAAATATGACCCTATTAAACAAAAATAATAAAATTAGGGTAAGAAAAAAGTTTGATCTGCATATATGATGTAATATTATGATTATTGATGGCTATTGCATGACTTTTTATCTTTCACCAACCTTCTCTTCTGCAAGATTGGCGTCTATTTTTGGCTTGGAGATCTTATCCCACCAATTCATCTTCGTCCTGTAACGAGGAAGTAAAGTGTGTCGAACTCAATTTGTCAAGGATGCACAAAGAAATACTGTAGCAAAAATACAAAATGTAGAATGATGGCGAGACACAAAACGGAGATCTCACCACAAAACACAGATGAAGATAGTACAAATGATGATGATTAAAACAAGACATAGAGGCGGAACCATCGTTCTGAGTAATTCATGTGGAGATGAGGCTGTGGAGCACATATAGATTGATCAGGATTATTAAAGAGCATTATAACACACGCAGTAATAACTCTGAGAACAAAACACATTGACTTACAGCTGGTGAACTCAACTGGTGCGCTCTGGTCACTCAATATCTCGTGTTTGTTATAGTTTGTGCTCATTCTTGCTGTCAGAATGTATTTGGTGTTTGGCTGGAGATTTCTGCCCACAATCTCAAAGAATCCCAGGGAGTTTGACACATTATTGGACATCTGTATGGACAGTGTTTATTTTATTTCTTTATGATACATCTATATGTGAATATGCATTCATTAATTTAATATCATCATCTATATATCATCTTCCTTACGGTTTGATCTCCTCCTTCAATCCTATAGATAAGATGTATTTCCAAAGTTTCTGCAAAATATCTTGTCTCATACTTGTCATCCCAAGTTACTTTAAAATTTCCATTTTCAGTCTTCTGTACTGATAAGACTGGAGTTTTTGGTTTAACTGCAGAAAATGAAAATCACATATTTGTCAGATAACACCTTTTTTATTTCAGAATATTTAAAAGTAATGGAAAAAGCCTAACAAGAACATACAAATATACTCACTGAAGTCCTCTGTCACGAATGTTTTGTTTAATAAAACATTTGTTCTGTTTAGAAGTGTAGTAGAGAATATCTCTGTTACAACAAACCCTTGGACTTTAATTTTACATTCACAGTTGGCACTGTGATGACTTCTCTCAAAGATGCATGAATGTTTTTCAAACCTGCAAGATAAGAGTTAATCATGTCAGTTGATTGCTAAATGAGCAGTAAATAATTGTAGTTATATTCATAGAGCAACTGAACAAACACATACGTGTCTACAGTCTGTGTGATGTTGAGTTTGTATCCAGAGCAACTTATGAGGCCGTCAAACCAGAAACTGCACTTCATTTCTGTCTCATAGTCATTGAAACACTTCAAGTCCTTCTTTGAGGGTTCTACAGAGATTTGAGAGATGGAAAATAAAATAATATCACAAATGACCAAGGTTGAAGTTGTTTTGTTAAAGTAAAAGTTGTTTTGACAGTAACAAAGTCGCATATAGAGAAAAAGCACATTCTTAGCGAAATAAACATTTACCGTAACAAAGTGTTTGGCAGATGAGTGTGAGGATGATCTGACAAAGAAGAAATGTGGAAAACATCCTGATTCCTGTACGCCCTGTAAGCATAAATATAATATCATACATCTTTAAACAATTAGATAGCCTAAGTTATGTAACAAGATAAAATGTTAAAATATGATATCCACACAAAATATAGTCTTCACATACCTTTTGACTGTAACTACAGTCTACCTACCGTTCGTTGCTGCGACCGCAGATTGAAAATAAAAAAAAACCGAATTCACTGACCACTCTTTAGCCAAAGTATGATGTCAGTCACAGACGGATAAAAACACACGACGAGCAGTTTAAACCGTGTAAATTATGGTCTACTGTAAGTTTCCCTCTTCGTCTTCGCCCACGCAACATGGAAGTGGAACTTGCCAATAGGCGTTTCGACCTTTCCTGGAACACACGCTGCCGTTCTGCTGTTCCACTCATAAGTTCCACTGACTCCCGCCCTGCGCGCGATCGAGCTGTTCCCCAATCCTGACTGAGAGACGCGCGCTCACACTGATCTTGTCTCTGCTCAAGCACGCGGATAGGAAAAGCAGCACACCAGAATTACACGGAAAACAAACACGCCCGTCAGATATAAACAAGATTAGTCTTCGTTGTAACGTGTTATTGATTGAGTAACGTTAGCCAATAACAAAGGAAGTTATTATGCAAGGCTCACAAAAAAGGAAGCGCAAAATGAGACTGCATTTCAGAGAAACTGTCAGTTCCTGACTGGTCTCAGTCTTATTTCAGCTTCAACATGTCAAACAATTCAAACCTTTCAAATAATAATCAGTCCGAAAATAAAATTATATTAAAATGTAGGCATATGCTTTCTTGTTTTTTTTTTATTACAAAAAAAGTTTTACATCTCTGCAACACAAAATGTATGCTTTCTTATTTTATTATTATTATTTATTTGTATCTCTATCTCTGCAACACAGGTTCAGGAAGGCAGACATGGGTTTATATTTTAAATGTTTAAAAACAGAAACATTATTGGTAGTTTATGGTTGTATTGTGTGTGATGTAGCCAAATAATGTACCTTCGAACACTGTCAGACCTCTCAATCCGCGCGCTCACTCGCAATAGTGACGCCATGTGGTTGCAAACGGTATGGAATTATTTTGTAATCAGATACAAAGGCCATATTATGTGAATAGTCATTGGAACAAGTTTAACAATACAACATGGCCTGAAGGCAATATCCCAGCAAACACAAAGCGTAGTTGTGTTTGCTTTAAATGCCTTACATATGGTTTTGATATTATAATATAAATAAATAAAAAACCGGCCTACCAACCAGGTTGCCTCACAGACATAGTGTCAGCCCAGATCCGGCCCACATCGGGTACGCACGGAATCCACGTGTACCAGATTTGGCCCGGATCTGGGCCGACACTGTTACTGTCTGGGCTACTTTATAATGTGAACCTTATGATGACAAAACACATTTGCGATTTGCCTTTTATCTGTTTCTATTTTAGATCATACCGTGGCTCTTACTCCATTTGTTCAAGGAGTTTATGCCACCTTCTGATTAGTAGGCTAAACATTGTGTTTGTAGATTTGTTTGGATGGTGATTGTAAATGTATATTTGTTTGCATGGTGTTGTTTGCAACTTTGCATGGTGTATGTGCCATCTTTTGTTCAAAATGAATAAAATGCATTGCATATTGAAATGGTCAATTTTGATGCAATTTTGATCCTATTTTAGTTTCCTTTCTGGGAAATAGAGCACCGACTGACAAAAAAACTTGCCTATGCCTGGCCGATACCTCTGCGATATTATAGGGAGGGAGGCCGACTTTTGCTGTTGGGCCGATGTCGGCCAGACATAAACAAGATACATAAAATAATGTCTGTCATGTCCCTGAGGCACTTGACTTTACTGGATTTGAACTTAGAAAATATTTAACAAAATGTGCACACGGTCAACATTTTTTGGCAATTTTGTAAGTATTTATTTGTGTTACTTTTTTGTGAAAAATATTTTTCTAAAAAAATGCAAGATCCATCCATCCATCTTCTTCCACTTATCCGGGGCCGGGTCATGGGGGCAGCAGTCCAAGCAGAGATGCCCAGACTTCCCCCTCTCTAGACACTTCCTCCAGCTCTTCCGGGGGGACACAGATGCGTTCCCAGGCCAGCCGGGAGACATAGTCCCTCCAGCGTGTCCTAGGTCTTCCCCGGGGTCTCCTCCCAGTGGCGGAACAGATGCCTGAGCCACCTCAGCTGACCCCTATCTATGTGGAGGAGTAGCAGCTCTACTCTGAGCTCCTCCCGAGTGACCGAGCTCCTCACCCTATCTCTAAGAGATCGCACCGCCACCCTGCGGATAAAGCTCATTTCGGCTGCCTGTATCCGGGATCTTGTCCTTTCGGTCATGACCCAAAGCTCATGACCATAGGTGAGAGTAGGAACGTATTGACCGGTAAATCGAGCACGACAGACCGGTACATCGACCGCATTACTGCAGAAGCTACACCGATCCATCTATAAATCTCCCGTTCTATCCTTCCCTCACTCGTGAACAAGACCCCAAGATACTTGAACTCCTCCACTTGAGGCAGGAACTCTCCACCAACCTGAAGTGGGCAAGCCACCCTTTTCCGACTGAGGACCATGTCCTCGGATTTGGAGGCGCTGATTCTCATACCAGCCGCTTCACACTCGGCTGCAAACCGTCCCAGTGGATGCTGAAAAAAAATGCAAGATATTTGATAAAAAACAGACTCAGTCTGAACTCAACGCCGTCACGCCAACTATTCTCCGCCTATAATAATTTAGACCCATATGTGGCATTATTTACCAGAAATAACATCATTCAGGTCTTTTTAACAGTGTTGCAAAAGATGGTAAGTAGTATCATACTTTTTATGAATATTTTTGAAGCCTACAATCAAGGGAGGGTACTGTCAAGCTTAACAACTATTGAGAATGGTTAGAGTGCTTTAGTTTGTATGGTGTAGGCAGATCGACTGGGGTGAATTCAGGTTTATTCGTACACTATTTCCAAGTCATCTCAATGGCAAAAAGTGTCCCAATCACCCTGAATTTACAGACTACATACAAAAATAATGACAAGTTTTAGGCACATTTCTATCATTTGTTTGACAGCATTAAACAGGCTGATAAGTGTTTATGAAATGTCCAAGCTAAGTAACGTTTTTTCCTATTTAAGATGTGGAAACAAAAACATAACTGTCATCTAAATATATCATATATACAGACTGTATCTTGTTTTTTGTAGAAAAAACAATGCACAAACAGACTTAGAAATGTGTTTAAAATTTGAAATGAGAAAACATCAAATTATAGAATACAAAAATGTGAATGACAAGAAAAGTAATTCATGACTTTAAGGCACAGTGCTTCTTATTGTTGAAATGATGAAACCCAAAATTCTATGCAAACATTTAGTTATTAAACCTAAAGTTTCCTATTACTGGTGATACTTTCAAATGAATGATTCATGCAACTGTAGACATGAATGAGCAAATATATAATTTGTTTTAACAGCACAGAATGATAAAAAACATCTTGTCTTGTTATCATGCCTTTCAAATTTGCATTTGCAAATGTGACTCATTTAGCATTTCAGTGTCGCATTTAACATTGCGTTCGTAATTGTGACCATAAAGAAAAATGAACATCAAGAATAGTAATGCATAACCTCTTCGAGCATTTAAGGCACTCACTGTAAAAAATGATCGTGATTTTAATGGTAAAAGACTGTAAAAATGCTACAGTGAAAAACTGTTAATTGGTTAACAGAAAGTTTCCTTACTATATACGGTAAATAACTGTGATATATATAATGGTACATTTAATGTAATTTTACTGTAAAATACCGTTAAATATACAGTTTTTGGAAGTGAAAAAGAACAAGTCATTGTATAATTTACAGTGAAAAAATGTAAATTGACATTCCCACAATTCCCTGCGTGACACTTCACATTTGATGTATTTTGTTTTTAAATAACTGTTTCTTCATAATTTTCTTATTTTTTTTCTAATCAGTTATGTACATTAGGGTTTTATGTTACTGTCACGTTTTGATGTTTTCTGTTCAGTTCTGTGATCTTGTTTTCCCCCTGTCTTTTGTGATTTTGGTTCAGTCCTGTTAGTTTTCCCTCTGTCTGATTACCCATTCTCTTCACCTGTTTTCAGTTAATTATCTCGTTTGGTTCAGTTCATTTAAGCCCTGTGTTTTCCCTCAGTGTTTGTTGGTCGTCGTCATTTTATGGTTGTGTAATTTGAGTTCCCTGAAGTCCTGGCATTTGTTGTTTTGGTTCCTGTATGTTTAAAGAAATCTACTTTGTAAATAAATCAACTATATTGAAGCTCCATTCGTCCTCGTCTTCAGCTACCTGCACACAAACCTGACAGAACGACCAACCTTAAAATCAACATAATGAACTACGAACTCTGTGTTCCACAAGACGGCCGGTCTCTAGAAGACTACGCAGAGATTTATCTCCATCTTTTCCAGGACTCGAATTGGAATGAGGAATCTCTCACACATGAGTTCTGGAGTGGGATGGACGATACTCTCGCCCAGATACTGCTTTTGGAAGATCTCCACCTCCCTTTTGTCAAATTCATTGACCGTTCGCTGTGGGTGTGTGGTTCCTCGCTCACCGTGGGAGACATCCAGCCCGATCTCCACGTCCAGCCCGATCTCCTGTCCTGCCCTGTCGAACAAGAGCCCGTCGCCTGCCCGCCAGAGCCTGAGCCCGTCGCCTGCCCGCCAGAGCCTGAGCCCGTCGCCTGCCCGCCAGAGACTGTTCATGCCACACGTGAGTCCACACAAGAAGACACAGCGCTGATTGTGATGTCTGCAGCGATTCTGTGTGTGTGGGCTGCACGCACATCAGCTCAGCCCCAAGAGTTTCCTTCGCCGCTGGTCCCGTCCAGCCCAAAGCTTCCTTCGCTGCTGGTCCCGTCCAGCCCAGAGTTTCCTTCGCCGCTGGTCCCGTCCAGCCCAGAGTTTCCTTCACCGCTGGTTCCGTCCAGCACAGATCCTGAGCCTTCACCGCTGGTCCCGTCCAGCACGGATCCTGAGCCTTCACCGCTGGTTCCGTCCAGCACAGATCCTGAGCCTTCACCGCTGGTTCCGTCCAGCACAGATCCTGAGCCTTCGCCCTCACCGCTGGTTCCGTCCAGCACAGACCCTGAGCCTTCACCGCTGGTCCCGTCCAGCGCTGATCCTGCGCCAGAGCCCGCTGATCCTGCGCCAGAGCCCGCTGATCCTGCGCCAGAGCCCGCTGATCCTGCGCCAGAGCCCGCTGATCCTGCGCCAGAGCCCGCTGATCCTGCGCCAGAGCCCGCTGATCCTGCGCCAGAGCCCGCTGATCCTGCGCCAGAGCCCGCTGATCCTGCGCCAGAGCCCGCTGATCCTGCGCCAGAGCCCACTGATCCTGCGCCAGAGCCCGCTGACGTCAAGTCTGTTCCCGTTCCTGAGCCTGTCCTTCTCCCCAAGAAAATTTTGGGGGGGGGGCTATACGCCTTCGCCATGGCCGGCCAAAGACCCACGGAGGCCTGAAAAAACACCGCCATGGCCGCCCGAAGGGTCCTCACCGCCATGGCCGCCCGAAGGGTCCTCACCGCCATGGCCGCCCGAAGGGTCCTCACCGCCATGGCCGCCCGAAGGGTCCTCACCGCCATGGCCGCCCGAAGGGTCACCACCGCCCTGGACGCCCGAGGGTCCGACAGCTCCGCCGTGCCCACGTCCTGCTCCGCCCTGGTCACGCCCACGTCCTGGTCACGCCCACGTCCTGCTCCGCCCTGGTCACGCCATCGTCCTGCTCCGCCCTGGTCCCCTGACCAGCCTGCTCCGCCTGGACCGTCCTGGAGTCCAGGATGCCCACCCTCCCACCCCTTTGGATGTTATACGGCGCGAGGACGCGCCTTCGGGGAGGGGGGAGGTACTGTCACGTTTTGATGTTTTCTGTTCAGTTCTGTGATCTTGTTTTCCCCCTGTCTTTTGTGATTTTGGTTCAGTCCTGTTAGTTTTCCCTCTGTCTGATTACCCATTCTCTTCACCTGTTTTCAGTTAATTATCTCGTTTGGTTCAGTTCATTTAAGCCCTGTGTTTTCCCTCAGTGTTTGTTGGTCGTCGTCATTTTATGGTTGTGTAATTTGAGTTCCCTGAAGTCCTGGCATTTGTTGTTTTGGTTCCTGTATGTTTAAAGAAATCTACTTTGTAAATAAATCAACTATATTGAAGCTCCATTCGTCCTCGTCTTCAGCTACCTGCACACAAACCTGACAGTTACATTTAATGTTGTTAAATTAATGCTTATTGCATTTTTTAAATTTCAACATGTTACCATGATGGTGTTTAATGTTTGTGTGAATGACACTGTGCAGCTTCTATATATTAGTATTAACTCTCTTGTGGAAGAGCTACTGATGAGCTTTGATTGACTATTTGACTCTCATCACTGCTGCTGTGATTGTTGGCTCTCAGTGTATTACAATAGAAAAAAAACAGATATTAATACTTCAAAAGGTCAGTAAATTAACATTATATCAGATAATGAAATACGGTTTACTGCTGTAAAATGATACGGTTAAAAGTCTGTAAAACCTAAAACGTTGCTACCGTATTTTTAACAGGAAAACTCTGGTAACCACAGCTGCCAGGGTTTTCCTGTAAATTTAACTTTTTTTTCTTCAAAGTCTTCATGTAGAAACAGTGAAACCTAAATGCTCAAGGTCTTGGCTTTGAGTCATAAACAATGACACATTTGCATCTTATACTGGTCATATTTCTTTGTAACTGTTGCTTTGTAACTTTGTAGGTTACATATACAAATAATTCAGTGCTTCAGTTATGTAGAACGCAGCTAAAAAGACTGATATGAAGTGTCTATTTCAATAACGGGTGGAAAATGCAAAGAAGAGGGCCACAAACTTTGCTGCTCTGATGATGTGGGATCTTGGCCGGTGCTGTGGGGGAATTTCAGCGCTCCACATTCATTAAGTGCTTGTTCAGTTCTGATGCTCGTGCTCCACTGTCCTTCTGTGCTCTTTGTTAAGCCTTCAAAAGCCTGATACCCACCGTCACTTGGTGTGACGCTGCCATCATGGACAAACAGAGAAGGATATAGTGGATTTTTACTAGTGATGAGATTTTTCACAATGAACTTTTCATCAGAATCAACATCATTTGAAAGGTTCACACAAACATCTGCATTTCCCTGGTTCACAACACTGTTGAAGGACTGATATCCGTCTTCCAAAGCATCACTAGTGGGAACGTTAAACTGGCTGTTGCTGAGATTAGCACTCATAGAGGAGTTTTCAAAGCTAAAAATGTCCCTCTTGTCGGATTGCGGATCCAGGAAGGAAGAATCATCATTGTCCGATCCCAAATACGACATGTTGCTGAAAACCGATGAGCCAGAGCAGTTGCCCGAATCTCGGTTTGCACGGTTGTGTTCTCTTGAGGAACTGATATCAACACTCTTGACTTGCTGATTGCTGGGTTTGTTGTTGGTAAAGGGAAAGGATTTGAAATCCTCCTCCAGGGCACGATCGAGAGGTGATGAGACGTTGATCAGACTGCAAACGTCCTTCTCATTACCAGAATCAAAACCAGCCTGGCCATAATCGTCTGCCGCTGACTCAACACTGTGGGAACTTTTCTCATTGTTTGTATCAACTGATGATGCGGAGATACTGTAGAGAGACAAACATGTTGAGGAATTATTAATCAGAATTAGAGCGATGCTAGTCTGTCATGTGTTTCTGAAGTTTTGGGGAAAACTTACAATTTCTTTTCCTCCTTAAAGTCCAGCTTTGGAATCTCTATATGGATTGGGGAGAAGTTCATAATGGAAGGAGGCAAAATATGACCCTATTAAACAAAAATAATAAAATTAGGGTAAGAAAAAAGTTTGATCTGCATATATGATGTAATATTATGATTATTGATGGCTATTGCATGACTTTTTATCTTTCACCAACCTTCTCTTCTGCAAGATTGGCGTCTATTTTTGGCTTGGAGATCTTATCCCACCAATTCATCTTCGTCCTGTAACGAGGAAGTAAAGTGTGTCGAACTAAATTTGTCAAGGATGCACAAAGGAATACTGTAGCAAAAATACAAAATGTAGAATGATGGCGAGACACAAAACGGAGATCTCACCACAAAACACAGATGAAGATAGTACAAATGATGATGATTAAAACAAGACATAGAGGCGGAACCATCGTTCTGAGTAATTCATGTGGAGATGAGGCTGTGGAGCACATATAGATTGATCAGGATTATTAAAGAGCATTATAACACACGCAGTAATAACTCTGAGAACAAAACACATTGACTTACAGCTGGTGAACTCAACTGGTGCGCTCTGGTCACTCAATATCTCGTGTTCGTTATAGTTTGTGCTCATTCTTGCTGTCAGAATGTATTTGGTGTTTGGCTGGAGATTTCTGCCCACAATCTCAAAGAATCCCAGGGAGTTTGACACATTATTGGACATCTGTATGGACAGTGTTTATTTTATTTCTTTATGATACATCTATATGTGAATATGCATTCATTAATTTAATATCATCATCTATATATCATCTTCCTTACGGTTTGATCTCCTCCTTCAATCCTATAGATCAGATGTATTTCCAAAGTTTCTGCAAAATATCTTTCCTCATACTTGTCATCCCAATTTACTTTAAAATTTCCATTTTCAGTCTTCTGTACTGATAAGACTGGAGTTTTTGGTTTAACTGCAGAAAATGAAAATCACATATTTGTAAATTTGTCAGATAAGGCTGAATAACACCTTTTTTTATTTCAGAATATTTAAAAGTAATGGAAAAAGCCTAACAAGAACATACAAATATACTCACTGAAGTCCTTTGTCACGAATGTTTTGCTTAATAAAACATTTGTTCCGTTTAGAAGTGTAGTAGAGAATATCTCTAATATAACAAACTCTTGGACTTTAATTTTACATTCACAGTTGGCACTGTGATGACTTCTCTCAAAGATGCATGTATATTTTTCAAACCTGCAATATAAGAGTTAATCATGTCAGTTGATTGCTAAATGAGCAGTAAATAATTGTAGTTATATTCATAGAGGAACTGAACAAACACATACGTGTCTACTACAGGCTGTGTGATGTTGAGTTTGTATCCAGAGCAACTTATGAGGCCGTCAAACCAGAAACTGCACTTCATTTCTGTCTCATAGTCATTGAAACACTTCAAGTCCTTCTCTGTGGGTTCTACAGAGATTTGAGAGATGGAAATAAAACAAGTCACTATCACAAATGACCATGGTAGAAGTTGTTTTGTTAAAGTAAAAGTTGTTTTGACAGTAACAAAGTCGCATATAGAGAAAAAGCACATTCTTAGCGAAATAAACATTTACCGTAACAAAGTGTTTGGCAGATGAGTGTGAGGATGATCTGACAAAGAAGAAATGTGGAAAACATCCTGTACGCCCTGTAAGCATAAATATAATATCATACATCTTTAAACAATTAGATAGCCTAAGTTATGTAACAAGATAAAATGTTAAAATATGATATCCACACAAAATATAGTCTTCACATACCTTTTGACTGTAACTACAGTCTACCGTTCGTTGCTGCGACCGCAGATTGAAAAAAAAAAAAAAACGAATTCACTGACCACTCTTTAGCCAAAGTATGATGTCAGTCACAGACGGATAAAAACACACGACGAGCACGAGCAGTTTAAACCGTGTAAATTATGGTCTACTGTAAGTTTCCCTCTTCGTCTTCGCCCACGCAACATGGAAGTGGAACTTGCCAATAGGCGTTTCGACCTTTCCTGGAACACACGCTGCCGTTCTGCTGTTCCACTCATAGGTTCCACTGACTCCCGCCCTGCGCGCAATCGAGCTGTTCCCCAATCCTGACTGAGAGACGCGCGCTCACACTGATCTTGTCTCTGCTCAAGCACGCGGATAGGAAAAGCAGCACACCAGAATTACACGGAAACATAATTTATTTGTTTACCTCTCTGCAACACAATTCCAGGAGGGCAGACAACGGTTTATTTTTAAATGTTTAAAACCGTTTGGTTTGAATGATGTTTTATTAACAAAGTTCGGGAGGAGCACGTTCAGATAATTAACACGAGTTGAGTGCACTCAGCAGTCAATGATAAGAGGTAGCCTATATATCTTCATATATTTATATAGATATAGAGTCCTCCTAACCACTTACATACGGGGGGTGTTCAATGGGTTATTATTATTATTTTTTTTTTTTACAGTCTGAATTTTTCCCTGAGAAGTGACTTGCAGGATGCAGAGCGTACACTGCGCAGGAACCCAAGTCACGTGATCGGATTCGGAAGTATTGTTTCTAGTGGGACCGCGCGAATGTTGCACGAAGAAATTGACAGCTCGGCGGCACAACTTTGAAACAGGTATGTGAGGAGCAGATCAACACTACAAAAATAAATGTTTAATGTAAATATGTCTCGGTCAGACTACGCTGGCGGTGTTTGAATGCCCGGACAAACGCACGCTTGATTTGACGTAGCATGTCGCGCATCTTATTCGTAGCTTGCAGTATTTTTGTACATTCGTGCTGGAGTGGAAAGACATGTATATTACAACAAATCCTTGCTCACACTAACAACAAAGAAATGGTCGAAAGACTTGTTATGGACATCTATAAACGTTAACATACGGTTAGCTACAAGCTATTTAGAACAGAATAACGATGAGACCTAAAGATGAAGTTAGTTACCATTTGAGTCAAATGGATCTTAAAATGACTGCCCGTGTCCTATTACCGTGGGAACATCATCATATTTTAACTATTGTTTAGTTAACTTGTTATTGTCTTGGTACATAAGGGTTCTCCAACAGTCCTTTTTAATCATATTACCTAACTTAACTCATGTTTGCTTGGTCAGTATTTGCAGGTTTGAGAAATTGTGTTTATCAAGATATGTGTTTTCCAGCTCAAGAGGACATAAGGACATTAAGCAGAATGTCCCGACCAATGGCAGATAGTCACAGGCGCTTCTTGCAGACTATGATGAGCAATGGCATCATCAGTGCATCTCAGGCTGAAGCACTACACAAACACTGCTGTGAGACCCATGGAGGTATGAAGAAAACACTGCAAGCAATGTACACAAATTCTGTTGGATCATTTGTTTATTACTTCATTTTTATTCTGCACTAAAGGCAAAAGGATTCTTTGGTGGATGTTTATTGTCACACCTGGACATTTAATGTCAGTTTTATATAAGTGTCCTCTTTGAATTATGCATCTTTCTTGCATTTCTAGCGCACTATGTGGCAGACAGATTAGATGATTTCATTAATGTCATCAATGCTCAGCTTCAGCCCTTGTTCATGTACATCAGGAAAGGCATGTCTGAAGAAAATGGACTGGAGTATTATGCCTTGGTTGGTTGAAACTAATCGATATACACATCATATTAATTTTTGTGTTTGATAATATATTTGATTTATGCATAATTTATATAATGATATTAGTGTTATAATAAACTTGTGTTTTGACAATATAGTATATTATTTTTTATAGTATAAGTCAAAACAGAAATGACAAATACTTTTCATCTGTTATTCAGGTAAATATGACAGAGACAGACATAACAAGAATGGCGTCTGATTATGCAGATAATGAACTGGAATTATTCAGAAAAACGGTATGTTTATTCAAAAATTTTTTCTATATATATATATATATATATATATATATATATATATATATATATATATTTAATTATTAGTTTTTGGATCCCTCTGACCTGCAAGACATTCGTTATGAATATGAAAACACGTTATGAATATGAAAATTTGTAGAGAATCTTTTACTATTCTATTTTTAGAATCTTTTTATACTTAGATTGGGAAGTATAATTGGGATCAATGTCCTGTTGGAAAGTAAAATGATTCAGTGAAGCTTCAGTTTATGTACTGAAGGCACCATAATCTATGCCAAAATGGCCTGATACTTCAAAGAATCCATGACACGGGTCACATGGTCAAGATTTTCACTTCCTGCAGCAGCAAAGCACTACAGTGACAAAAGTGACCCACCTCCACGTTGGGTCGTTTTTGAACAAAAAGTTCAAGTTTGGTCTCATCATTCCATAAAACATTATTCCAGAACTCTGCAGGTCCATCCAAATTACTTTTAACATATTCCAGTTACCCTGTTATGTTTTCTTGGCTTTTCCTTTGTGTTTTTTTGCGTACAGAAGCTAACATTGTCAAAACAATCACCGTTCACACGGATCTGCAAAAAAGAGTAAAATTGCTGCATTTTGCTGCCAGGCCAGTAGTTGGCAATGTGACTTGTTAAAGAAACACTACATGCCTATAGACTGAACACTTAAAGCTGCCGTCGGCAACTCTGGCAGATTGAGTGGACTTAGGAAAATGTTTGAATGTTTTGTAAGAAAAAATGATGTGGACGTCGAAGATCTCAAAAATGAAGTTTATTACAGCATAGCAGTGGCAAGGTAGAGACGAAGCACCTTGGGTTCACCGGCGTCAGAATGAACCCAGAACATCCAAATCTCAAACATTTTATACTGTATTACATTCGTCTTCCCCCTCAGCATGTAAATGAAGTACAGGAGTCAGTCCATCTCCCCAGTCCTGATCTCATCAATATAACAGTCTCATTCACATCTTGATGATAATCCAATCAGCCCACCTGATTCATTTAACTTATAATAGAGAAACCAGGACTGGCAAAACTCTCATGTTTAACAGGTGACTTCATCATCATCACAACTCCAAAGTGCAAAACACAAGGTACATCACTTCAATGTAGAACGGTCAAATGTTAAGGTGATAACATTTATTTGAAGTCCCTGTAATCACGATGGTTCTTGATTGCCTACTGTCGCTCCCAGGCTATAGGGGATAACCGGGACTCTGTGCATATTACTTGCATATTACTGAGATTGGAAAGAATTGTCTCTATGATAAATAAGCTCTTTTTAGTGAAGGAACATTGACAATATATATTGGAGTGGAAGTTGGATCGGAGTAGACTATAATTTCTTACAGACCCCCCTTTGATGCTCTTGGCCCAAAAGAAGCATCACATCCACTCCCTTTTCATAGATAACACCTCCCTTCCCTAATGGGCAGGTGCCCAGTGGCGGTGAAGCCCTGGCTTAGGTTGTCCCCCTATGGCCATCGGAGAATCATCGGTTTGAAAGGGGTAATCAAGAACCATCACATCCAACGGGAACGTCCAATATTGATCATGGAATTATCTTCAATCTGACGTTTCAATATGGAACACATACAGCATAACATAATGCACTGACCGATAATCAGGATGATACATACACAAACAGCCATTTTAAAGGTAACTTCCCAAGGAAAACCAGAATAGGCAATAGTCAAGTCTCCATCATGCATTTGTTTCGTCAACACTTCGTCTTTTTCCTTTAAGGCCTTGTTGGGCTCTCACATTGTGTCTCTTTCCTTTGCCTCAGTGATATTAGCATATTGTTAAGTTTTGATAACTCAAACAATCAACAATCAATAGACAATATAATGTGCGTGTGTGTGTGTGTGGTTTTTCATTTTGTCATGTGTTTTGTGTCCATTTTCTCAGTATGGACATCATTTCTCTACTTGTTTTCCCCTTATGTGGAAAAACTGCTGGCCGTAGTCTTGAAATGGTTTGTGTCTGAAAACTCCTCTTGTTTCTCTTCTCATTGTCCATTCCTTTTCACTTGGACCGTAAGTCCTTCTAGAAGAAGCAGTCACTGCTGATGTTTGAGTCTGTGCCTCTTTATCAGTTCCATCCATCCCATGGTGGGTCCCAGGGTTTCTAGATCTTTTAGGCCTGGAGTTCTGGATCTTGCCGGTCTGGAAACCTCTGTATTCTGTTCTTTTCCCTGGCTCCACTGGTTCTACTTCCTTCTCGTCCTGCAAACGACCAGATCATCTTTCTCCAGGAGGTTACACATTTCAGACAAACATCTTGATGCTTATATCTGAAACAATAATCAAAAAGAAGAGGTTGCCCCCCTTTTCCCCACAAGAATATTTTCACATTCAAAACATTAAAGTCACAGATTTAATCAAATGGAACATCAGTAATGTCTTAAAAATTCATTTTAAAATGAATGTCATTTAAACATTTATTATAAATTACAACTACATCAAAGCTAATAAAACATGTTAAATCATAAAGAATCAAAGAATCACCCCCCTTTTGATAGTAAACCGTTTTTCTAAAATGTGTTACTATCATAAAACTAATTCTAATTTGCATCAGCATGTGTCAGCATGTCAGCATGTGACTGAGCTACAGTCATGTTGCTTGTGCAGACTTCTTCTTTATTTCCTTTCAACAGTGCTAACTGGGTTTCTAAACTGCCTATTTTCTTAAGCAAACAACGATAGCCCATTTGTCCTTTTTGTCCTCTTTTGTGTGAAAAGTGACACTGTCTTGCCTTGTGCCCCATCTTTCCACAAGCAAAACAAACAACTTCCTGATCTTCCTTTCTTTTCTCCAAACAGTGCTTTGCAATGTGACCATCCTTTCCACATGCATGACAGACAAAGCTTTGAATAGGTCTCTCATTTTCTTGACAATGTCTTGCAATGTGACCAGCTTTTCCACATGCATAGCAAAGAATAATACCTTCTGAGTTTATTCTTGCAAGTCTCCTTGGTCTGTGATGGAAACCATTAGATAGTGTAGAACATTCTCTCCCACCAAAGGCAGCAACTGCATGTCTAGATTTGTCAGCTTTCATTTGACTATTTGCATTAGCATTATTGTTGTAAAACTGTGTCATTTTAGCAATAATGTCATAATATTCAGAGAGTGGTGTCACAAGCATTGTCACAGCAGACCGGGTGAGTCGGTCACATTTGTTAATCAAGGCAGACTTGAAACTGACATCATTCTTAGTAATATCAGGATTGCCACTGAAAGTTTTAAACATCTCCAATAATCGTTCTGAAAATGCTGCTGGATGCTCCCCTTTCCTCATTTGCATCTCGCATATTTTATCCCAATTAACTGACATCACACCTAAGACTTCAAGCAGTGCCTTTTTCCTCTCGGACTTATTAGCATTTCTGTCCTTTACTTTCTGATTTAAGGCTCCAGACAAAGTGTCAGGCAAGCACATTCTTAACAAAACACATGCATCACCATCAGTTAAATTGTAAACTTCAGCATATTCCTCCAAGTTTTTCAGAAAATCTAATGGATCTTGTTTGGCAGGATCAAATTTACCAATATTCTTGATCACAGTTTCTAGTTCAGTTGGATTAAATCCTCGGACTATGGTAGAAGGCATTGGTTCCTCCCCTTCTTCACTATCACGCATAGTCGAAGTAGTATGCACTGGTGCAATGGGAAATCTGACTTTAAAGTCAGCATTTTGGCTACTGAATGACTGATAATCTTTTTTCCAACCCTCAGCGCTGTCTTCCTGCAAATCTGTAATTTCTGGAACTGGGTTACACAATGTGACACCTAACAATGTCTTACTAGGGTTTTTCTCAGTTGTGCCATTCTTCATCATAAACTGACAAGCCGCCTTCGCTTCCTCCAAATTGTTGGACAATGTTTCCACAGATGATTTAAGCATACTATTGTTAGTTCTAAGAAGTGCGATCTCATTCTGCATCTTGACTTTTTCTTCTTTCCATATCGTTTCACTAGCCAGGTAATTTTTTGTAGAAATTACCCCAACACTGAGTCGCTCATTTTCAGCCTCTAACTGATCTACTCTCCTCCTAGTTACTTTGTATGAAGCAAAAAGTGCTTGAAGCGCATTTGCAATTTTCCCATTTTTGTTCTTAGGCATTTTCGGATCATTTTCAAACTTAGAGATAGCCCACTTGTACGGTTTATCAACAATATTCTCTATTCCGTCAAACATTCCCCGAGAACCGTGTTTAGCGATGTATTTAACAATAATTTCTTCCATTTTTAAAAGCCTTGTCACGCTTTAAAAGTATCTTGTGAAATAGTTATTCACAACGTCTGATTTAAATGACTACACATTTACTAGTTGCCTTAAGATATCCATTAGTCTAATTATTTACAGTTCCAGTAGCCTACTTGGGACGCAAATTAACAAAATTAGTCACTACCGAGGCTTCGAAACTTAACCACGACCACAGTCCTTTCGACTTAGAATTTCACTACGTAGAACAAGTAAGAAATGAAAAAAATGAACACTGTCACAGTACGTCGGATAAAACCACATTACGTCGGGTTTTATGTTATTTTCTTAAAACAGCTTACTTATCCACAGTACAGCTTAAACAATATTTTTCAAATTTAAAACACTGCCACAGTACGTCGGGCAAAACCACACTGCTTCGGGTTTTTATTTTAAATTCCACAGAGCCACGGTGTCAGACTCACTAATCTACACTATAAAACACAATCGTTGTGAAATAATTCTGTGACCACACTGCGTCGGGTCTTATTCAATTACTTTAGAATTTCCTCAGAATTATTACAACTTCACAATCAGTTTCAAGTACACTTTTGTTTCGGTTAGCCTACTTTAGAAACAACTGATCTAATATAATTGTGCCACCACACTACTTCGGGTTGATTCAATTACTTTAGAATCTTAACAGAATTATAAGAGACCAACACAAAGTTTCAGTTACTTTAGAAACTTTACACTTAAGCACTTTGTTTCAATTACTTTAGAAACAACAATTCCTGTTCATGTGATTGGCTTATAAGTAAACAATCCCCCACGTGGGGTGTGTTCTTGTGATTGGTTAAAACAAGGGAGATATCTGATTGGTTGCAGATCATTCCCTGTTTAAAAAAAGGCATTTGTGTGTCAAGCCAAGTCAGGGGAGTCTCAAAATTTACACACAAATGCAGTGAGGTTCACAGACCGCAAGCAGTTTGTAAATCAAGATATATTTGTGTGTGCATCAGAAATACATTTCTGAATCTTGTCCTGTGCATTTCTTAATCTTGTGTGTATTTCTGAATTTTGTGTGCATTTAAGATTTTTTTTATGCATTTGTGAATCTTCTGTGCTTTTTAAATTTTGTGCGTGCATTTGTGAATCCTGTGTGTGTATTTATGAATCATGTGTGTGCATATGTGAATGTAGTGTGTGCATTTATCTTTGAGACTCTTCTAGCTCCATACTTCTGAACTTAAGAATTTAAAATGGCTGACAGTCGAAAACAGGGTAAGACAGTTGAAATTGAGATTAACACGAAAGATTTTGCATAGGAATGAGCCACGGTATTTAAAAGATTTATTAAGCTTATTAGGAACTCTCATAGCTATTTAACTAGAGGCAGTGCCACAGACATAGTACCTTGTAGATTTAAGAGCTGTTCTGGGCAAAATACCTTTTTGTACATGGCTGCAATGGAATGGTACAAACTCCCAGTTGAGATTAAGTTAAGCCAGTCATATCACTGTTTTAATCAAGCATGTGGTGAATGGTTGCTAAATGCTAATTAGATTTAGTTTTTATGTAGTCTTAAGGAATATTTATTATTGTGGTGTATGTATTTTTGTTTATTTATTTTATTTTATTTTTATAGTATAGATGCGGTTGAGTGTACAAGGTACTCTTTAGTTATCTGTAGCTTGCTTGCCATCTTTATCAGACTACAAGGACCACAATGGAAATAAGTTTGTAACTTTCTTGTGTTATCCTCGACAGTTCTGATAAATGTAAAATGTCACTGTGATAGGATCTTATGCATTTATTTTTGTTACTGTCTAATAAATCAAATAAAATAAAAAATAAAACGTTCTCCTCATCATCGCCTGCACACAAATTCATCAGCTTTCAATTGAATTCGTTACTATACTAGTATGTGATTTAGCGTTTGGGGGTTGAATAATTATGACTATGAAATTATTATAATTATGAAAACAATCCTATAACTGATCCTATTACTAAAACATGTTGGTTGCGATATTTCTTCTGTCAGATGGATCTGATTGTGGACTCTGAGAGCGGCTCTGCTTCCTCCACTGATATTTTAAACTGTGCCGACAGCCTCCGGACAAAGAAACTGAAGAAAAAAGAAACCGAGCATGTCTTAAACAAATTTGTCCAGGACAAATGGTTAAATGAGGTATACATTTTCAGATATATTTAAGTATTATAAATAACTCACTACCCTTAAAAGCAGTTAATTACTGTTTTTGTTCTTTTGTTATGCTACTTTAGAAAGACGGTGAATACACTCTTAGTGTCCGCTGCGTTGTGGAGATGGAACAGTATATGCGCACAATCTACCAGGATCTCATCAAAGTGTGTCATGTGTGCCACAACATTGCCCTGCAGGTACAGACATACACATATGAGTAAAGGTCATGAACTTTTATTTATTGAGGAAATCCAGGCTTTAGAACTCTTGATTTCAACTGCAAACAGTCATTTTTAAGGGAATCACTCATGTTTATCTTACTTAACTAACAGTAAATTCAACTACTCAGTTATGTATTGAAATTGTATGTCCATAGAATTGAATTGAGTGACTGGGGTTGACTGACTTGGCATTTTCAGACATGGGAAACTGCAAACAAAATGTTTTCTTTTATGTTTCAGTGCCAAATGTGCGAAAACCCAACATGTGGAATCAAGGTGCACCTCCCGTGTGCTGCTAGATATTTCAGAGCACGCAGTGACCCTCATTGCCCATCATGCAATGAATTCTGGCCTCACGAGATTCCAGGTGAGCTGTCGTTATTAAAGAGATAGTTCACCCAAAAAAAATCTAAATTCTGTCCTCATTTACTCATTCCTCAAGCTGTTCCAAACCTGTAGGAATTTCTTTCTTCTGTTGAACACAAAAGAAGATATTTTGAAGAATGTTGATGACAAGTTGATGGACCCCATTGACTTCCATACTATGGGAAAAAAAATACAATGTAAGCCAATGGCTACCGTCAACTGTCTGGTTACCGGCATTCTTCAAAATATCATCTTTTGTGTTCAACAGAAGAAACAACTTGAGGGGGAGTAAATGACAGAATTTAAATTTTTGGGTAAACCAACCCCGATTGCTCCATCAATCTTATATTATAACTGCAGAGTTGTTTACTTCAGAAGGTTTTAGATATCAAAGTTTTCTATTTTGCAGAAATGCAGCGTTTCCAGTCACAGAGTTCACAAAATCTACCTTCATCATCCAGAGAAAACACTGCACCCACAACGTCCCGGCGGTCGAGAAGGTCATAATCTCAAATCCTGCTGATCCATCGCTGCAGCTGTTATGCGGTTATTTCAAGTGCTTTCTCTTAAGATTGTTTTTGTGTATTTTGTAGTATTAAAGTATTGTTATTGATAAGTTTGTTTCTCAATTCCACTTTGTTTGTTGTTGTTAGAATTTGAATTCAAGATCAAAATGTTCATGTAAATAAACTTGTATGTTTCTTTCTTTGCTCTTATATGGAAATGTTTGCTGTAGCTGTAAAATTTTAGCACATTTTGTATGGTTGCAAAGATAAAAAAAAGTTTTTTTTGAGAATAATATTCTTTCAATTTAGTACCCCTTTTAGAAGGAAAGTTGTTGAAACATTAAATTGCTTAATACATGAAATCTTAAAAAAACAAGTTATTTCCAGTTCTAAATGTGGTTAACCATTCAAGTTAGTAATACTTCCTGTGGCCACTGAACCAAACGAAACTCAAGACCAGTAGTTCAAATCACACAGAATTGCATGTACTGATAAAATATATTGCTTGACCTATTTTAACACCTGTACTGTATTAGAGGCGAGAGGGCAATGTCTATGGTTACATTAAACTGTAAAATAACAGTACAGTACAATTTAAACAACTTTATAGTTAAAATATATAGGTTTTGACAAAGACAACATTTTATGAAATGCTAAACACATTTCAGCTGTTTAACCATTTTTAAGAAAAGGGATGTGTTAAAAATTGAGATAATTATAATCAAAGTGAACATAAATTTGAATATATTTTTACATAATAATCTTAGGTCTTAAATTAATAGTAATTTCATTAAATGTTGCATAAATTGCAAAAAATATCTTTCTCAGTGTTTTTGTCTTTCCAATACAAATATCCAAACATCTTGAAATCAATATACATGTACTTCAAATGCAAACGTAAAAATGAATCTGGAAAAATCAAATTTGAGTTTATTAAAACAAGAACAAATATCTGCCTGAGTTCTGAAAACTTTCATTTGAATGAAGTAGATTTTTAGGAATGTTTCGAAATTTGTACTTCTAAAAAATAAAAAATACTAGAGGAAGAACATCACTTTTTTTTGCAATACATTCAGAAGGTACAGTACGTTATTTCCATATTCTAGTAGTTGAGAGCAGAGCGATTCAAGCTACTTTTTTTGTCAAACGAATTAAAAAAGTAGCCTAATGGACAGCTTTAGCAAATTGTATTAAGTGCTGCTAATAAAATTTATTGCGTTTCTCCCTTACATTTAGAGAACAAAAACCTGCAGAAACCCTGTATAATTAAGACTTTTCTTATACCATTTAGGACATTTAAGACACACTCCTAAAAGTGATTCTATATTTTGCATTGTATAAAGACAATACCTAGACTAGACAACAAACACTGAGCATGTCAATTTATTCTGTACAAATCAGGACCACCAAAAACTGACAGAAAAGCTGAGCTCAAGAGAGCGCACATAATGCCAGTGCTGCAGAGGGATGAAGAGCACATCTCCAGGCCTGAGAACACACTCCAGATATGAGGCTCTAGAGAAGTCTGGGAACTTCACCAGGTCTGGATTCTCCACCTCCACCTGGTGGTGGTAAAGCAAAATCATGTTTAATGTCTTCTTTATATATATATATATATATATATATATATATACACCTATATACAGTATATAAATATATAGTTCAGTCATGAAACTCTAGAGGGTTCAAGCTGATAGGTCCTTCAAATGCAATCTGCCAGCAATTACAACATTGCTGATTGGTCACTGCTGATCCTGCAGGCAATGAGATTACTTGCTCTATTTAAATAGTCTGGTTCATTGTCACACAAACAGATTTACAATGAAACCCCCCATCTCCCCCAGCCTATATCTGCTACAGTATTTATGTATTTGTCTATTCATGCAGCAGCATATCTACATGCTGCTCACAGCATTGTGTCTTTGTATCTATTAGCAGTGGCAAGTCCATACTTGCTCTGCAGCAGCAATAATCAACAGCAGTGTAGCAGACCTGGTCTGCAAAGACCAAATACATTAACATTGCCATATTCAATAACATGCTAAAACTACTCCAAGAGTTGTCGTTATTGAAATGACCAGTAATATACAACAACTAGGGCTATGTACAAGAAACTTAAGCGGTCATAAAGTAGATCTACCTGGCTGGTGTTGTGCAGTAACTGCGACTGGTGTGGATAGAGATTTTTTGTTTCATCTGGGCTGTAGAGCCGGATGTATTTCCTTCCAACCACCTGACATTCAAAAACAAAAGCAGAATGCAATGAAACTGAGGGAATCAAAAGCCTTGCCTTTCAAAATGCCACATGAACCATTTGTCTCGCGTTTACCTGTGCCAAAAAATTCTGTTGAGGATCCTGATGGAGAGGAGACACGGTCCCTCCAGGCCCAAACCAGGCATTAATTGTTATGTCATCCTCATCTCCTTCTCCAAGACAACAATAGTCTGGGATACGGATATCTTCTTTTAGCTCTGGAACCTATAAGAATGAATAACAGCCAAAGTTACTGCTATTGCTTTTGCATGATGCTACATCCTTTAGTAAATGTCCAAGTCCGAGAAAACTGCCATATAACAACCTAAAATAGAGTTCCCTTTCGATTCGGTTCATTTCGACATTGAGTTTAACTCTTACGAGAAAAAACCCTTCTTTCAAATACTACTGAAACGCAATGTCTCGTTCCCTCATCTCAGGGAACCGAGGTTACGCGAGTAACCGGAGACGTTCACTTTTAATATTACAGTGCCCCTATTGTGCTTTCTTTGGATTTTACCTTTCATGTTGTGTGTAATATAACGGTTTCTGAAAGTAAAAGGTCTGCAAAGTCAAAAAGACCAAAGTGCACGATAAATGGAGTTGATGTCTCCTAAAAGAAATAACTGATTCAGAATTGCCTGAAACAAGTAGTCTGTAATTCCGTTCTTGCTGAGTGAAACCTACGTAAAATTGTAACAAATTTACATAATGCCAGCCTATGGTCTTCATTTGCTGCTCACCAACAACATCTACTTTGCCCCACCCTCAAACACTGTAGTTGTAGCTGAGCCCTGGAATAGTTTGTTTTGTGTTGTCGACATGAATTAAAGCAGTAAAACCAACGCCATCATTACTGATTGTATCAAGGGGTGCTTCTCAATACTCAAATTGATGCTCCCTCATTTATTCGCTCCTACGTTCTTCAGCCTGTGACCCGGAAACTGATCAATAAAAGCCACCTTAAAGCCACACTGCAACTTTACGCCGCTAGAGGTCGCTTATTCCATTGTTGTCTTCACCTCTACAGCCGGTGGAGAATACGATGGACTCATATCCAGGCAGAAATCATATTCATGGATGACTGGTATTATATTAAAGATTTATTAATGTTACGAAAACCGTTGGAGAGGAACGAGGCCGCTGGAGCGATTGCTAATGAGAGACAAGCGTGACACAACTCGAGAGCAGTGGAGCTTTCATTATGCCGCAGACCGCTTCCTCATGGGGTAACGCAGCGCTGTTTTATCATACATTTGAGTGTGTTGAAAGTTGTTATAATGCTACTCTAGAGCTACTATATGAGACACTTGTTGCAGTGAGCTAGATCGATATTAGTCATTGTAAAAATGGTACTCGTGGTAAATCAAGAAAACGAGATTTAAACAAAAAGACTAACTGTGTTGAGCTGTATAACAATGATTAGTTTTCTGTCGATGAATGTATCCAAACAGTCGCTCACCTGTCTAATAAAACACATAATATATTAAAGCGTCTTTGGTGTTAACGCAGGTATGATTTCATTGATAGGCGACGCACGGACATGGTCCGTGTCCTGGTTAAAACTGTTATTTCGCTTGATTTAAACATTCTTAGAAACATTTGGGATAGTGTAAGTATACAAATCAACAAAATATATAACATTGTTCTAGTGATTTTTGGATAGTTAGGACATCAATTCTCTAATTCCACCGCGAGGAATGAAGAATGAAGAAGCTTCCTGAGGAGTCATGAGAGAGGATGTATACTTCCCTTGCATCCTAAGGCGGTGGGGCTACGACATGAAGAAAAGAAGCGAGGATGCACAAATTAGAAATGAGAAGCACTCACTGTGCATCAAGCACTCAGGAAGCTTCCGGAAATGAGATTCAGATATGGTAATGACCGTTTTGTAGACCAATCACAACAGACCATCTAACAAATCAGAGCAGCCTCTTGGAAGGAACCGAATCCTTTATCGAACCTTTTAAGACACTGTGAGAAAAGAGGTGATGCTGTAATTTATATTACAGCAAAATGAAAGTGTTTTTGACCTCATATGCATGTAAACCTAATATTGGAGACGTCCAAAACAAAATAAACCTTTGAAATAGCACAATAGTGGCACTTTATTGTGAGAAAGTTAAAGGTGAAGTATCTATAGAATTGCAACTGACCTGATCAAACAACTGATGCTGAGCCAGATATCCCACTCCATTCTCCGCCTATGAGAAAATAATAACGACAGACAACTTTACAGCTTCTCAAGGCAAAAATATTTTTAAAATGTCTCTTAAAATGAAATTTGCCTTACGGTTCCTATAATGTAGCGGTCAATGAAGTCATTCACTGTAATGAGCTTTTGTGACCACTCTTCATCAGTGTACTTGGATCCCACTTCAATAGGTACCGTCCGGCAGCCAGCGACAGTTCTTAAGTAGCCTATGCTTAGAAAAAGAGAGAACAGTATGGTAGTGAACAGATGTTTTAAAGGATAAAATCTAAAAACGCATATTTTATCAGTACCTCCATGGATGCTCTGTGAAGGCCGGCCAGTGGTCAGTAATTCCCTCTATAATCACAGGCCGTTGAGGATCCAGGAAATCTGATCTGAAGCGCTCCAGGGATGGGCACTGAATCCTTGGCACTTCTTGAGCAGGGTTTATCACAGGCTCGGACACACAGTCCTGTTTCATTTTCTGTTTTAAAGAAGCTTTATAAGTGAATGCCTGAAAAAGGTAACACTGATACAAGTCAAGGAATTACAAAGCATTAGAAGGTTCATTTTCAAAGTAGCATGACATGATTTAGCCAAATAGAACACATCCTGGATCAACATCTTATGTTAGTTGTGGAATAGGCTATATATATTATTATTAAACAATTACAGACCAAACCCTATCGAAAACATCAGAGGAAAAAAAATACCCCACCCCCACCTTCTTCTGCTTGCCCGGTTGGGCCAGTATTTCAGTTTTAGAAGTTAAATAATATATTGTGAATATATCACTTTAAAATATAGCATGTAAAAAAAAAAAAAAAAATGCACACATTTTATTATATTGATTGAATCTAAATTTTCAATAATAGCTGACATTTTATATAAGTTGTTAAATTATACAAGGAACTCCAAGACTGCCATAACTTCATAAATGCTTTTGCAGGAAAATAAAAACATTCATGGCAAAACATTACTGATTGGCTTGCATTTTTAAAAAAGTTGATCCAGGAACAGTGTTGATAAATCTAAAACTATATATATTTTTTATTCTTGTTCATTGAAATTAAAGTTTTTATAAAAATGTACATAAATTAAAATGATCAATATTGCCTTGGCAACTAACTGAAATAAAACAAGTTTTAGTTGAACATACCATTACTAAAACTGAAAATGAAAACTCAAATCTAAACAAATAAATAATAATAAAAAAGATAAAAGCACATAGGCTTAAATTACAAAAAAATAAGATGGAAATAAAAAGCTAATTCAAAGCATTAATAAATAATAAAACAACCCTGTCCAGAATCATATAATACTTGAGTAAATCACCCTAAACATTTTAAGAAACAGTTCACTGTACTATCTGTAAACAAGCTGTCACGAATTATTTCCCTTCAGGAACTATGACTTCACCTTTGAACAGGGTTCTTCACTCCTCTCTTTGTTTGGACTCTTCATTTTCGTTCTCAAGATACCAACAAGTCTTTGCAGAATGTTGTCCATGATAGCAGCTCCCATTAACAAACTCATGTCACATGTCTTAATGGCCTCCTGGATGTTGTATTGTGATGGATTAGTATGACACAAACTCAAGACTTTGAATAAGCAGCCGTAAGAGTAAACTCTCCTCCACTCCTTGTCCACATCTCTCCATGTTCCAGTGTTAAGCTTCTCCCAGGAATAATCTAGAATGACCTGGGCTCTTTCAGATAAATCTGGGCAATCTGGTGCACGGTACAGCTGATCTCTGGCCAGCTCGAGAACATTCAACACACTGGATTCAATCTTTTCACTAAATTCAAGGGGGAATTCAGACACTGTCGAAGGCAAAACAGCACGAACACCAGGACAGATTGAAGCCATGACCAGAAGACACTTTTGCCGATCACCCGTAATTGATTTCTAAAGGATGATAGGTTGAAAAGCGACCATAATAGTTCACATGCTTGTGAGAGAAACAACTAACTTAGGCTACTGCTCATGGTATATATTACACGTCATATTTGTTACAACAAACAATTAATAGCGTTTAAAAATGTTCACAGCTCGCGTCAATTACGTGATAAATGTGTAATTTATGTAAAAACAAGAGGTATTAATGCGAAGGGCAATACCGTTACCGTGCAAGCAGTGTGCTCGGTTTAATTGTCCGGCCAGTAACACAGAAGTTAAACAACGTTCCGCTCAGTGTAACATCTTGTACCAAAATTACCGCACAACACGAGTCAAACGTACAGAATACAGCTATTTATCTAGACCAACAACTTTTGGACACGACCTGCAAATTACTTTTTTGCTAAATTATCGAATTGGTGTACTGCTGTGTTTAATGTAGAAATGAGTTATTCTAAAACTGTACATAATTATTTCATACTTTAGACTATACGGTGAAATTCATTTATAATTATATATAATTCAGAAAGTAAAAAAGGAAGCAGGAACGAACTATACATATAGGCCTACTATATTGGATATTAACCAGTCCTTCCAGAAAAATTATTTTGATTGTTGCAGGCAAAAATCCTTGATTATGCGGCACGTTTTCTTAAAAAATGCGATGGAATATGCGGGATATTTATGCAATTTTATGCTACGAAATTGCAGGAACTTGCAAAAGTTGCTGGAACGTGCAAAAACTGCAGTTTGATGAAAAAGAAAAAAAAGTGATTCCCCAACATCCTGTTCTCACTAGGCTACTACCTTAATGTAAAGATTCATTTCTTATTACTTCCTATGATAAGTAAGCATACTACTTCTCAGAGAGTGCTGTAAATTTTGTTTTATTCAATAAACGCATGGCTCAAACTTACAAAACATTTATGAGTCAAACAAGTTCTGTATAGCTTTACAAAAGGAATATGCTTCAACTTCTGTAACAATGAATAAATAAAAAAATAAAAATAAAATGTGTGCTTCATGTTTTACAGTTCTGTTAAAATAAGTGCAATCTCTTACTGTAACGTAGGCTAAATGTAGGGTGAATACTGGTAAAGTGGGACAGTTAAGCCTAATAATTTCTATCTTTACATGGATATGTTTTATTTCTATAAATCAACACTGAGCTCATCATTAGCAAGTGTGATCATAAAAAAATAATAATTATGTGGCTATGACATCACTTCCGGGGTGTGGCACATCCATAGACTGTAAAAAAGTGGCACATCATATTTAACAACCTTGCAGAGCTAGGGTTGGAAATTGGTCGGCGTATGCTCTGTCCTCACTGCTGAATTAATGGAAATTTTATGGGCTCTATGGTTGATCGAGGAAGTCAAACCTAGAGAAGTTGTTATCTGTTCTGATTCTGCAGGTGCTCTAGAAAATTTAAAAGTAGGAAAATATAAAGCTCGTCCTGACATTATCAATGATATCTTGAATGTGGTTTTTAGAACTAGGTTTACTTGCAACATCAGTTTTTGCTGGGTTCCCGGGCACGCTGGGGTGAGAGGGAATGAACGGGTGGATAGCATTGCAAAGGAGAGCTTAGAAAGAGAAGTAGATGTCCATGTATTATTAGGGAGAGTGGAATTGAGAGAAAGAATTAAAGGGGGCTTAATAAAAGAATGGCAGAGAGGGTGGGAAAAGGAAATTAGGGGTAGACACTACTTTTCTATACAACCTGAAGTTGAGAAAAGTTGTTCATGTAACATTCTGTCCCGCAGGGACTCAGTTAAAATGTGCAGATTGAGGTTGGGGCACTGTGGGTTAAATTATTTTTTGTGCATTGTAGGGAAGCATGTTTCTGGCTTGTGTGAATGTGGGAGTCTTGAGACAGTAGGGCATGTCTTCCTGGAATGCAGAAAGTATAGGGCAGAAAGAAATGTACTCTTTATTAAACTGTCAGGACTTGGAGTTAAGGCTTTTTCTGTTTTATCTTTGTTTGGACACAGTGACGAGCATAAACTGATCTCCACGGCAGTTCTTCAATTTTTGCATGACACAGGATTGTAAGAATTTAGTTAAAACTTTGACCTGTGGAGGGCAGTAATACGCAGCGTCTACACTTCCGGAATCTTATAAGAAGAAGAAGAAGAAGAACAACCTTGCAGTGAACCCTGATGGTAAGTTAAATGACTGTAAAGAGGTAAATTTCTGAGGTAAATTATGTAAAAAAAAAAAAAAACTCATGGATCATTTCCTAATTGATATTTTGTTATAGGATGTAATGGTGAATCAGAATTGAAAAAAATCACATTCATTTTAATGATATTGTTAAACTGGGACAGCCATTCAAGTCATTCTAATGGAGGAATTGAGTTCCCTTTTTATATGTCCCTCATAAATTTAGTTAGTTAGCTAGATATTTCAACAAAGACTGACTTAAACTACTTATATTGAGCTTGCTTGGTGGCTGTTGGGGAGGATGCCACTAACGAGAGGCAAGCCAACCCTCTTACCACCAACCAGTGATGAACATTTTTCATACATCGCCTCAAAAAACAAACAAAGCCTGAAATCAAGAAAAAAACAAGAAAGACGGAGAGTATGACATTTGCAATATTTGTAAAGCCAAATTTGGTGATGAAAATGATCCAAAGAAGACAGAGGACTGGATCATGTGCATTGTTTGCGAGGACTGGTTCCATGAGACGTGTGGCGAGGATAATGGCCTCAAGACGGGGAGGCGTTCACTTGGACTGCAGCTGTATTGACCTACCGTACAGAAATGGAAATTTAGCAATTAATTTGCAATTAATTAGCCTATGATGTTCATGAAGGTTACTTCATAATGTTCATGAAGTTACTTCAACTTCATAATTTATATGAAATAAATTAAACCCAATATAAAATTTTGTGGGCAGGCGAGGAGGGGGTGGGTTGAATCTGCTTTACCTGCACCCCTTCTTAAAAAAAGTGATGTTTATATTATTGTTTATATTGTTATTGTGTATTTAATAAGGCCTACACTTGAATAACAATTTAATGTGTTTTAAGTGTCCCAGTTTGCCAATAAAGGTGTTCCAGTTTGACAGTAGCGCCTTGAAAAATGTGGTTTGGGGTCAATGTGTGTTTGAGGAAGAGTCATCCATCCTGTGTTTAATGTTTCTTTCTTTTTTATTGTGTATAGTATAGTAGAGCTCTTAAGCTATTTAGAATAGTATCATATGAGCGGCTAAGACATTTGTATCATAATGAAAAAGTATGCAGAATATAAATTATGAGAAAGTGTCCCACTTTACCAGTATTCACCCTACATCATGTAACACACCGGGAAATTGCATTTTCTGAATGTCCCCACTCTCTATCTCTAAACATTACCATGAAATATAATGATTAAAATTATTCAGAAATCTTGTTTTTTTTGCATTGTTGTGTGACTTTATATCCAATATGCTGTAAAAAAAATCATTAAAAAAAAATATATATTTTATCTAATATTTTAGATAAAATACACATTTTAGTAGTGTCCCCGGGTTTTCACTAAGTCCTGTTACCCTAACACAACACCCCCTCTGAAAAACTTTATTTACTTATAAAATTCCACAAGACACATTTTCAACAGGAAGTTGCATCTTCTGAAGGCAATGGGAAGACCATAAGTAAGTCCTCCCATTTTAATTTCTGTATTGTAACTATGACTGAGAAGGTCAATCTCAACATACTATCCTGTTACCTAAATTATTTATTAGATTTTATTTGTTCATTAAAAAAATTATTAACTTTTGGTAGAATTTGCTCTGTGTCCTTATGCTATGTGGCCATATGCCATGTATTTGATAACTTTTTGCTTAAAAACGCAATCCTGTTACTTTCAGTCCTGTATTAAAAATAACAGGAGTGAGTAGAGTCCTCTGTAAATATTAGTTGATATAATACTATTCACCTGAATTATGTTTTAAGGTTGCAATTACTTATATTGTAGACATTAACATTAGTTTTAAAATGTGAACACCATACTTCCAGGAAGCCAGTCCACCACTAAGTGGCTTAAACGTTTTGTCTTTGTCTTTCTAATATTTTGAAGAAGATGGAGAAACCCAATACTATACAGGTGCCAGAAACACCCACTTATGGCATGCACGGGATGGAGCAAGACACAACCGCAAACCTCTCTTTTCTCTCCATTTGTCATAACTTCCCTTTTTCTCCCTTCCTCTCTCTTCTCTCTCTCTCTCTCTCCTTCTTTCTCTCCCCACCTCCTTCACTGTGAGGTACTAGACCATAGTAGGACATCACTTCATCTTCAACACAGAAATCGTATACACACAGTCACTCTCTCTCATACTCTCTCTCATGCACACACATATAGAGACACTCATTCCTCAATGTTCATTCCTGTTACCAAGACTACCATAACAGTCCTGTTACTATTATTTTTTCTTTTAAAAATAAATAAATAATTTTAAACCCGTTTTTATCAGTTTTGCTTGGTCCATCATTTATACAACTGTTTAATAAAATAAATTATTTAAAACAATTATAAACTTGAGGCTTTGGTCTTCCTTAAAATAAAAAAAATAAAAATGGCTTTGTGTTTTTTTTATTAAAATACACTTTGCCTTAATGTATAGTGAAATTTTTTTTGTTGTCACAAATATCAATTATTTGACCGTATAATCAACAATTTCTTTAAAATAAACACTTTCCTGTGGTGAAAACAAAGGAATTAATTAACATGCTTTTTAAATGGCACATGAGTTTCGGTAACAGGACTGAGAAAACATGCGTCCATCTTCTGCTTAGAAACCTTGTAAAAAAATAAATAAAGTTGCCTGAGATTGACTAATACACCTTTTGAATAGTTAAATATGTGTAGTATTAGTGGTGATCATTTTAAAGAGTTACAACAAGCAAATGTCACCCATTCGGTGGAATGGCCCAATTATCGTGTGTCTGGCAACACTGGTTTCACTCAGGTAACACATTGCGGTGTTGTCAGATAAGGGTTTAATAAAAATATAGAACTAATAAAATAATGTTGATCCAGGGTTTGTCCTATTTGGCTAAATAATATGTCATGATGCTACTTATTGTTTGTATATGGATGGCTCAGCTAAACAGGCCAATAACTATTATTCCTTTCAATCAAACATCTCATTAATGTCTAAAAATTTATAAAACTGATCAGAGATCACTTAAAACCCGCATGATTAATGGTTCACAGAGATCATCAACCCTGTGGAAGATAATGTTTTCATTTTTCATGTTTTTATTTTGGTTCCCAGAATGTTCTCCTAAAAGCTAACACTGTTAGAACATTATTCCCTAATTCCCTATATTTCCAGCAGGTAGTTTTCTTTTTGTTTCCAGAATGATCTAATAACATTCTTTATAAGCATTCTAAATATGTTTAATGCTAACATTGTTAGAACATGATTCCCTGATGTTCTTATAACATTTTCAGCGGGTAGTTTTATTTTTGTTCCCAGAATGTTCTCTTAAAAGATGGCATAACATTCTCGAAGAACACTCTAAAAATGTTTTATGATGACCTTCTATAAAGGTTTAATTTTTAGAACATTATATCCCCTGTTACTAAGTGCCTTGTATTTAGCACTTCAGGTAATAGATTCATATTAGTACGTTTTTTTCTTATTGAGAGTTGACGTATTCAATGACTATGGACTGTTAATGCCCCCTTGTGGTATAACGGAGTAATTGGAATATGCTCGAAAGTGCGTTAGTTGTCGTTCCCCTTCAGGGACTACCGCTGCGTGTAATCGCAGTGGGAACGCCCCCCAGCGTAGCGCATCTGAATATATGAATGAAATCAGTCAATGGAGAGAATGAGCGTACGGCGAGTGACGTCATCGACCAGGAAGCTATAAATATCCCCTGAATAGACAAGCCGCCAGCTTCTGTTACTTCAGCAGCGCTCTGTGTGTGTCTGGAATCTTTCAATTGTGTTTGTCTGTCTTAGTCAGGAGTTTATCACTATATATATATATATTTATATATAAAAAAACCAATATGAGCGAGCAGTATAGAAAGTGTGCTCCCCCCTGTACTAACGATACATCACGGGTGGGGATTCACACGAGTTATGTGTTGCTTGTTTAGGAATGCAGCATGCCCAGTCGGCTCTCGAGGGGGTCGATTGTGTGCATTGCGAGCGTTTTCCTATTAGAACTCTGCGCTCGCGGCGATCGCTCTTCGAGGAGAGCGGTATGCTGCGAGCTCCCCAAGGCTCGGGTCCCGCTTCTGTTGAGGCAGGGCGGCGGCACTTGTCTTGGGGTTCGCAGATGGATCTCACCGGCGACGCTGAGACGGGCCCCGCCCTATCTCAGCCATCTCCGGCGGGATCCAGTGCCTCTCACTCGGCTCTGGAAGCACGCGCTGCGGCGGTTACTTCTGCCCGGGTGGAGGCACATGATGATGTTGAATTGAGATTATCCAGTTCCGAGGAGCTGGATGTCGATAGTGTTGCATCAGAAGAAACGAGTTTTTCACATTATACTGCTAATGAGGAAGGGCTGATGGATGTGTTATCTCGGGCTGTTGAAAAGCTCAGCATCGAGTGGCCAGCTGATAGGCAGGAGTCTAAAAGTAAAAGCAAACTAGACGATAGATTTCTGTCTGCACGACCTCAGCCCGCTCGTCGGTGCCTACCATTTTTCCCAGATCTCCACGCTGAGGTTTCAAAAACCTGGGTTAGACCTGTTTCTAGCAGAATTTACACTAACCAGTCTAATGCTTATGGTAACATTGTTAGTGCTAAATCTGCAGGGTATGTGACGATGCCGAAGGCGGAGGAGACGCTCGCTAGCTATCTCTCTCCTGCTTCGTCATCCTCACTTAAAGCACCGACTCTTCCATCCAGACCTTTAAAAAATACATCTGTGCTCGTAGGGAAGGCTTACTCGGCTGCTGGTCAGGCGGCTGCATGTATGCATACTGTGGCCATTTTGCAGGCTTATCAAGCCGACCTGCTTAAAGACGCTTGTGAGGGGGGGGACATTTCTGCTGATATGATCAATGAGCTGAGGCAGACCGCTGATCTCACTCTTCGGGCCACCAGGGAGACAGATAAATCTATTGGTCGGTCTATGGCAGCCATGGTGGCCACAGAAAGACATTTATGGTTGAGTCAAACTTCTATGAAAGAAAAAGATAAATCTCTTCTTTTAAATGCTCCAGTTTCACCTGCGGGTCTCTTTGGTGACGCTCTTCTTTCTGTCACTGAGAGGTTCCAGGAAGAGAAAAAACAGGCGGCTGCTTTTCATAAATTTATTCCCCTCAAAGTACGTGTCGCTGGGGCTGCTGAACGAAAAGGGCAGTCCCAGCCGCCGAGTTCCTTCTCTAGTAGAGCGCAGCAGAAGCAGAGTGTCGCGTCTCGTGCCCCCCCGCAGAGAAACTGGAGGGACGAGGCGGGGCGCTCTCTGGCGCGGCCTTCTCGGGGCAGGGCTGATCTGAGGACAGTCATTGAGGCCAAGAAGGCCGCGTCGAAAAAATCCTGACGTGCTGAACGTCAGGACTCTGAGGGTGGTCCCCATCGGGAAAGACTTGAGTTCACCACACAAGAACATGGTGCCCTGTCTTTCTCAATGCCCTCAGGGGGCTGTTCTACTAACCCTGCCTATACAGGGCGTAGAGAGACTCGGCGAGTGCTTTCCCGAGGGACGCTCGCCCCCTCCGAGGAGGGTTGTGGAGTGCTCAGACCAGTTGTTTCCTGCCAGTATGTTACAGGGCGCTGTGTCTGTCACTCGGGATGTTCAGCCAGAGGCCAGCCTCGAGAGGCTGGTTCCCTTAGTAGAGTTCCTGGCGGAATGGGAAATGCTTCCCAATGTTTCTCAGTGGGTCCTGAATATTATAAAGAACGGGTACGCTATTCAGTTCAGAACGCGTCCACCTCGTTTCAGAGGGGTTCTGCCTACACTGGTGGGCCCCGAGCAGGCTCTGGTTTTAGAACAGGAGGTAAAAACTCTGCTACTAAAGGGAGCTATAGAACGAGTTCCTCCACCCAGCAGGGAGTTAGGATACTACAGCCGGTACTTCATCGTTCCGAAAAAAGATGGAGGGTTGCGTCCCATTTTAGATCTGCGTCTTTTAAATCGCACTGTAGGGAAGCTCAAGTTCAAGATGCTCACTCTCAAACAGATCGTGTCACAAATCAGATCCGAGGACTGGTTTGTCACGATAGATCTAAAGGACGCTTACTTCCATGTATCTATCCTCCCTCAACACAGGAAGTTCCTGAGGTTCGCTTTCGGGGGCGAAGCATACCAATATCGGGTTCTTCCGTTCGGCCTAGCATTATCACCCCGCACGTTCACGAAGTGTATGGATGCAGCCATAGCCCCGCTGAGGCTGCAGTGCATCCGTATTCTGAACTATATAGACGATTGGTTAATTCTAGCTCAATCGGAACATCAGGCGGTTCGGCATCGAGATGTCGTTCTTGCTCACATCAAGAGTTTGGGGTTGAGGCTCAACGCCAAGAAGAGTGTCCTTTCTCCATTACAGAGAACCACTTTTCTCGGTGTAGTGTGGGATTCGACGACGATGCAGGCACAATTGTCAACTGCTCGTATTGCTTCGATTCTCGCCGCAGTAGGGCAGGTCAAGCTAGGCCAGTCACTCACTGTAAAACAGTTCCAGAGGCTGTTAGGTCTAATGGCAGCTGCGTCCAACGTGATACCTTTTGGCCTCTTGCACATGAGACCGTTACAGTGGTGGCTCAGAACCAAGGGATTCTCCCCGAGGGGAAATCCGCTTCACAGGATCGTGAGTTCGCGACGGTGTCATCGCGCCCTGATCATGTGGAAAGATCCTTGGTTTCTGTCCCAAGGTCCTGTGTTGGGGGCTCCTTGTCGTCGCGTGATGCTAACGACAGATGCCTCTCTCACGGGTTGGGGGGCGATCATGAGTGGTCGCCCAGCTCAGGGTCTGTGGGGGGACCATCACCGTCTATGGCACATAAATTGTCTAGAGATGTTGGCAGTGTTTCAGGCCCTGAAACATTTCCTCCCAGACCTAAGGGACCACCATGTTCTTGTCTGGACAGACAACACATCGGTGGTCTCTTATATCAACCATCAGGGGGGTCTGCGTTCTCGCCCGCTTTACAAACTGGCACGTCAGATCCTTCTATGGTCCCAGGGGAAAATTCTCTCTCTCAGAGCTATTTATCTCCCAGGGTATTTGAATCAGGGGGCAGACATCCTGTCGAGGCAGGGGCCGAGGCCCGGGGAGTGGAGTCTTCACCCCGAGGTAGTGCCGAGGTAGACCTATTTGCGTCCCGAGAGACATCACACTGTCCAATGTGGTTCTCTCTCAGCCAGCCAGCCCCACTGGGGTTGGACGCGATGGTACATCCATGGCCGAGGTCACGTCTGTACGCTTTTCCCCCGATTGCTCTGCTCCCGGGAGTTCTGGAGAGGGTTCGCCGGGATGGGCTCAGTCTCCTGCTAATAGCCCCGTTCTGGCCGGCCCGAGTATGGTTTGCGGACCTAGTGTCTTTCCTCGACGGCTCTCCCCTGGAGATACCGATCAGGAGAGATCTACTTTCTCAGGCGAATGGATCGATCCTTCACCCCCGCCCAGAACTATGGAGGCTGTGGGCTTGGCCTCTGAGGGGGCCCAGCTCATAGATTCTGGTCTCTCGACTGAGGTCGTTGAGACCATCCTCCAATCCAGAGCTCCTTCCACGAGGAAGTTATATGCCGCGAGGTGGAAACTTTTCACCTCTTGGTGTGGAGAGCGCCAGCAGGACCCAGTTAACTGCCCGGTTGGTACAGTGCTGGATTTCCTGCAGGACCGTCTCTCCACAGGGTTATCCCACTCCACACTGAAGGTGTATGTGGCGGCCTTAGGTGCTTACCACGCCCCTTCAAGTGGAGGTTCCCTCGGGAGACACTCACTTATATCTCGCTTCCTTCGTGGCACCTTGAGGCTGAGGCCTGCAGTTCGCACGAGGGTACCAGCTTGGGACCTGGCCATCGTCTTAGAGGGTCTCTCCCTAGCTCCTTTCGAGCCCATTGAGGAAGTTTCGGAAAAGTTTCTTACTCTAAAGACTATCCTTCTTCTCGCTATCTCATCTCTAAAAAGAATTGGAGATATTCAAGCTCTTTCGGTGGCTCCCTCGTGCCTGGAATTTGCGCCTGGTATGGTTAAGGCCTTTCTCTGTCCGAGACCAGGTTATGTTCCTAAGGTACCAACTACTTTTGATAGACCTATAGTTCTGCAGGCTTTCTGTCCTCCGCCTTTTATGACGTCAGACCAGGAGAAACTTAATTTGCTGTGCCCCGTTAGGGCTTTAGATGTGTATCTCCACAGAGCTGCCCTGTGGAGGAAATCGGAACAACTGTTCGTTTGTTTTGGGTCACCCAGGAAAGGGTGTCCTGCATCTAAGCAAAGGATGAGCAAGTGGGTGGTCGAGGCCATCTCGCTCGCTTATGGTTCGGCCCATCAGCCTTCACCTTTGGCTGTAAGGGCTCATTCCACTAGGAGTATGGCTGCCTCTACAGCTCTTCTTTCAGGAGCTTCTCTTCAGGACGTTTGTGATGCGGCAGGCTGGTCCTCACCGCACACTTTCGTCAGGTTTTAGTCCCTTGAACTTAGCTCCACTCCCGGGGCTCAGGTTCTCTCGTCGGTTTGTGTCTCCGAATGACACACGACGGGGATTTGGTCGTATGGGGATGTGGGTATTGCGTTCCCACTGCGATTACACGCAGCGGTAGTCCCTGAAGGGGAACGTCCCGGGTTACGTATGTAACCCTAGTTCCCCGAAGGGACGGATGCTGCGTGTCCTGCCATACTCCCGGCATCCCCTTGGGTCGCTTGCTTCAGTAACTTTAGAAGCTGGCGGCTTGTGTATTCAGGGGATATTTATAGCTTCCTGGTCGATGACGTCACTCGCCGTACGCTCATTCTCTCCATTGACTGATTTCATTCATATATTCAGACGCGCTACGCTGGGGGGCGTTCCCACTGCGATTACACGCAGCGTCCGTCCCTTCGGGGAACTAGGGTTACATACGTAACCCGGGACGTTATGACTCCGTAGAGTGGACTGTGGAGCGCTCGAGAGTTTGCCTCATTTCATAAAGTGGTGTTATATAATCGTGTGCGTGCATCTAAAAGTAAGTTTCTATGTTTATCGATCTTTTTTCATTATTGTTTATGGGTTATCAACATAGTTCTGTGTGTTAGGTTAAATAGGCCTAATTAAAGTCGCCTGTACGGCTGATCGACCTGCATATTATCTCATTGCATGTTCATAATTGTTTACACAGTATGCTCTTGTTGTTTATATCAAACATTATTGTAATAGCCTTTCATTGAGTTCATATTATTTGTTGATATTGTGGAGTATGCTATGTAAAGTGCTTTGTCATTCTGTTTTCCACACGCTGTCGATGTGACGTCATTGACTCAACGGCAAAAGTGAATAATATGACTTCTGGATATGCTCTAATGCCTTTCTAACTATTGATATGTCTTTGTTATTGCAATTATTTATGAATGTTAAGTACTGAACTGATATATTTCTATTTGTTTTATAGAACCACACACCCACAAGTACACCTAATAAATCCTCAATGATATGTGCATCCTCAATGCTATGTGCATCTTCATTGCATCCTGACCAGACGTACCACAGGGATTAATTTAATCCGGAGTCGGTAATTGCTGTGAATGTCTTGAAGATGTTTTCAGACAAGACAAGCAGAGAAGGACGGCCTGCTGACGTGCGTCCTAAGCGGCGAACACAGCCTCCAACCTGGTTGGAGGATTATGAGGTTTCTCTCCAGCATTATGACCAACAGACTCCAGCTGCTCATACATTCATTCATCCCAGAGAGTTACAGGCAAGTCACACTGAAAGGGTAGTCGAGAAGACCCCTCTCACGTATCAGTCCTCAAGCGACGAGGCCATGTCGGCAGACTGGAGAGCCATAAGTCGTTCACCCACTGGAACAAGATATGAAAGCAAACATGTATCACAACCAGTTACAACGGAGGACGTATCTGAGATTCTGGAAATGATACAGCAGCTTAAACGAGAAAATCAACAACTTCAATCTACAGTGCTAGATATGCAATAGCAAACGGCCATTAACAGAGCCTCTTCGCCACACCAAAGAGCAGTGCCTTTGCCACATGACAGAGCCCGTTTACCAACAAGGCGAGCCCCTTTAACGGAATATGAAGACTGGCCACTGCTACCTCCTCCTATAGTGGATGATGACATCCTTCCCTCCACAGTGGATATACCACCACCACCTCCTAGACACAACATATCCGATATGGTGGAGGAAATATCCACTAGCATGCGGAAATTAGGGAATGGTGGAAAATTTCCTTCCTGCGCATCAACACCTGAGTACTATGAACCCGAGAGGTACCCTATGGGAATGACTCCACCACATAGGGCGCATAACTATCCACAGTCAATACCACATCTATAGAAGAATTCAGTTTGAATGTGGCTAAAACTCAGGAAAAACCAAAAATGTTCTGCCTCTACTGCACAAATACTCAGCATTATTTGAATCAGTGTCATAATTTCAGCCAGCTCACCAAAGAACAGAAAACAAACTGGGTGAAAACTAATAAGAGATGCTGGCATTGTGGTCGAGCTCATCAGGCAGCGCAGTGCCATTTGAAAATCATCTGTAAGGTATGTAAGGGCAAACATCTTGAGGCACTTCTTGAGTTGAATAAGAGACCAGTTAATGAAAAGACTTGTCTTGTCAACAACACCAATGAGGTCATGTACCTAGACAGAACATTAGGCTGCAGTCAGTTCCTGTTAAAGGTCACAAAGGTAATCCTTCGGAATGGAGAACATGCCCTTGAGAATTTGCCATTTTGGATGATGGCTCAGAACGCACCATCCTTTTGCAAGCAGCTGCTCAGAAACTGAAGTTACATGGCAAACCAGAAGACCTTGCTCTGAGAACTGTTAGACAGGACATGAGAGTCATACATGGTACTTTAGTGTCCTTCACCATCTCTCCAGCCTGTCAGCCTCAACGAGTGTTTAAGATACACAGGGCGTTTACTGCAGACCAATTGGGGCTAGCCGAACACACGTGTCCAGCTGCAACCTTACAGAATAAATACAGACACCTCAGAGGATTGCCAATCCCTTCCTATGACAGGGTTCGGCCCCTCCTATTAAACGGCTCTGACCATCCCCATTTAGTTACCCCGATTGCGCCTGTACGCTTGGGTCCTCCCGGTGGACAAGCAGCAGTGAAGACAAGACTAGGCTGTACTGTCCAAGGGTCTGCTAAGCTTTTGCAACATCCACTTCTCACCCAACAATGTCTCAACATATAAATTTGCTCCCCTTCCAATGAGCTTTTCAGACATGTTGAGAAACTGTGGCAACTCTGTGTACTGCCCTACAGGAGTGAGAAAATTGCCACCAGATCCAAACAAGATCAAGCCGCCATCGACCTGCTAGAGGCAAAGACAACCTGAATTGATATAAATGGGATCCAACGCTATGCTACGCCCCTCTTAAGAGTTAAGAATATGCCAAAATTACATGCCACCAAGCAATCTGTAATGCCTAATCTTCGCAGCACAGAGAATCGCCTGGCTAGGGATCCTGTGAAGTCAGAGGCTTACAGAGCCAAAATTCAGAGACTGGTACAGGCAGGCTATGTGGTTGCAAAACCAGAGCAGAAACTGACTGGGGAAGAAGAATCATGGTTCATTCCCCAACACATGATGAGGCATAATGAAAAAAACAGAGTTGTTTTCAATTGTTCTTTCTCATACAGAGGCGGAAACCTGAATGATTTGCTTCTGCCTGGACCAACTCTGGGGTCCTCCTTGCTTGGGGTACTGCTACGATTTCGGGAGCATGTAGTAGCCTTTAGTAGCGATGTAAAGGGCATGTTCCATCAAGTAAGACTACTACCAGAGGACAAGCCCCTCCTCCGATTCCTATGGCGTGATCAGAACAGAGAGGAACTCCCGAGCATCTGCGAGTAGCAAGTGCTTCCATTTGGAACGATGTGTAGTCCGTGCTGTGCCACATATGCACTACAGAAGCACGTAATGGACCACAGTGAGCCATGAGACAAAGTCCGACATTCCATCGAAAGATGTTTCTATGTAGATAACTGTCTACAGAGTGTTGCTACATCTGAGGATGCCAAAGGGCTAGTGAATACACCGAGGAATCTGTTAGCAGAAGGAGGATTTTAACTATGACAATGGGCTTGCAATTCACCTAATGTCATTAATCATCTGCCAAAGGAAGCCAGATCTGAAAGCAGTGAGCTTTGGCTTAACCAAACCGAATCAGATCCTCAAGAACTTGCCTTAGGACTACGTTGGATGTGTCAATCTGATACTCTTGGATACCAAAGCCGCCTTGCTGACTGTTCCAACACCACAATGAGAAACATATACAAGGTAGTAGCGAGCCAGTATGACTCCCTTGGGTTCCTTGTTCCGTATATCACTCAGGCCAAGATAGAGTCTGTGGGCGAAACAGAGAGAGTGGGATGACCCACTACTGCCAAACGACATTCTTGAAACATGGCACGATTGGCAAAGAGAACTGCCACATCTAACTCAAATCAAATTACCCCGCTGCTATGTTAGTTCCCAGATGGACTCCCTTAATTGTAATCGACAAGTACATATCTTCAGCGAAGTGATGCCTCTGAACAGGCCTATGGGTCCGTAGCATACTTGCGCACAGAGGAGGCCAGGGGAAGTGTTGAAGTAGCTTTTCTCACAGCCAGGTCAAGAGTAGCCCCTAAACGCCAGTTATCTGTGCCTAGATTGGAACTGTGTGCAGCTCTTACTGGTGCACAGTTAGCATCATTATTAGCTAAAGAGCTCACCCTGAACATTGAATCCTTTGTACTCTGGACTGACTCAACTACAGTCCTGACATGGCTTCAGTCAGAATCCTGTCGCTATAAATTATTTGTGGGAACCAGAATTGCCGAAATACAAGAACTCACAAGTGCTCACACATGGCGGTATGTGGAATCCACCAATAATCCAGCTGACTACATCACTCATGGGAAGACTTTAAAAGAGCTATCCACAGACAAATTATGGAGACAAGGACCAGAATATCTCCTGCACTCACCCTGCTGCTGGCCGATTATCCCCAACATAAGTACATCTGACAATCCTGCCAAACTCAAGAAGCTGTAGTCACGTAACAGTTGCTGATGTTCAGTCCTTGCCTGACCCACAATAGTTCAGCAGTTTTAAAGCTTTAGTTGAAGCTGCAGCACTTCTACACTATGGGGCGGCAGGTAAAGAAGGGGATCCCTCAGCTGAGGATCATCAATTAGCAGAAAGAGACATTCTAAGGAAAGTTCAATATAGCTTCCATTGAAGATTTCCACTGTCTAGTGGCAGGTAAACCAGTACCGTATTCTAGCCGCCTAATAACTTTGGCACCTGAGTATGACCACACAGTGGGCCTCATTCGAGTCGGTGGGTGATTTCGCCGCAGTCAACAACTGGATGTAGATGTTATCCACCCAGTTGTTCTAGATCCATCCCACAAAATAACCCAACTACTCATCCATGACATGGATAAAGAGCTTCATCACCCTGGTTCTGAAAGAGTCTTTGCAGAGATCCGCCATAAATAATGGATTTTACGCGGTAAAGAAGCCGTTAAACGGCAGTAATACTCCTGCCCTGACTGTCAAATGTAGGGAGCTAAACCGACAGTGCCAAACAGCAAATACAATTCAAATTTAATCCTCCCAGTAGTCACCATTTTGGAGGAGTTTTGGAACGTGAGATCAGATCCATCAAGTCTGCACTGTATGCCACTTTACGAGGGCAGAGTACGACTGAGGAGGTCCTGAACACGGTTCTCATTGAAATTGAAAGCATTCTGAATTCTAAACCCCTGGATTACGTTTCCACAGATATTGCTGACCCCAATTCTCAATTCAAATTGCATATTCATAATTGTTTACACAGTATGCTCTTGTTGTTTATATCAAGCATTATTGTAATAGCCTTTCATTGGGTTTATATTGTTTATATTGTTTATATTGATATTGTCGAGTAGCTATGCTAAGAAAAGTGCTTCGTCATTCTGTTTTGCATGCACTGTCGATGTGACGTCATTGACGCAACGTCCACGGGTTCGATCCCCAGTCTGACTAAAGTTAGATAAGACAAAAAAAAAGTGAATAATATGACTTCTGGATATGTTCTAATGCCTTTATAACTATTGAAATATCTTTGTTATTGATCAACAATTATTTATGAATGTTAAGTACTGAACTGATATATTATAGAACCGTACACCCACAAGTAGCCTACACCCAATAAATCCTCAACGAAATCTATGTGCATCTTCATTGCGTCCTGACCAGACGTACCACAGTGATTAATTTAACCCGAGCCACATCGGTTAATTCATAACAGGTATCTAGTAGCCTATATATTTTGTTTGTAAGAATAACTATTGTTTATTTATCTGAGGTCTGTTCTCCATATGTAAAATGGGAATTTAGGTATCTCAGTCATGACCTTTTGTTAAGCCGGTGTTGTATTATGTAAAATACAAAAATCTATTAAATAATTCAATCGCAGTTACAGCTTTCATGAGGTGCACTGTGAAGAGCTTGACAATTATCTGAAACCATAAGCCTCAATAAATATTGAAATTTCCCAGAAAAAAAAAAAAGTTGCAGCACAATATAACAAAAACAATGACTATTATCTCTGTGTTCACGTAACCTTCTGCTGTTGAGTCAACAGGCATGTTTACAAACTAGGCCAGTGGATGTTGGACATGTAATACAGCTGTCTCTTTTAGATCAGCATTGCAGCAGAAGTGTAATATGGAGCAAATATTGACCGCTAGAATTGGGAAGGACACTCTTTGATGCGATAATCCATTTTGTGTGCTACTTAAATGACAGCATTTTTTTTGGTTTTAATTTACCCTTGATTTCTCCCATGGCCATTGAGCAGACTGTTCTGTGGAAAAGAGCCAGCTGTTGAAGAATCAGATGTTTGCGCAGCTAGATGATCTGTGAAGGAGTGTGTTTAGAGGGGCACAGTGAGGTTTTACATGAGATTTTAATAGTGGTGAACACTGCAGTTGTTACCTTCTGTGTGTATATGTGTGTGTGTCTGTATGTTATATATGCATCGAAAACGTAAGGCATAGAAACTCAACAATTCACATTACAGTAATTTAAAAATGCACCATGTCCCCTCTAAAAATACTTTTTTTATATGGTAGAGTTACATTTAGAATGAGACATTTTCATGTTTTTCCCCCATACCCATTTTTCACTATTCACGAGGTAGCATTTAATTGAGCAAAAGTCAAAATAGTAATAATAAATTATGAATCATTGTAAATGAGTAATACTGTTTCAAATAATTTTTTTTATATAGGCCTATACTGTAATTTAAAATTCGATCTTCATGTAATTCAAATTTGAAAAGTGACGGCATAGTCTGTTTTACAGCATCCTTTACTCCAGGTCAGAAAACATTTTCAGTCTAATCATTCTAATGTGCTAATTTCATTCTTTATTATTAGCACATATGAAAATGTGGTTTAATGAAGCATGGAAATTACAATAGAATGACTTGTTTCAGCTGGTGATGTCGTTTTTTTAGCAAGTCAAATTTTGTTTTTAAAAATGACCACACTGTAAAATCTCATTTGTTATCCTTACTTAAAAAACAACAACTTGCAAACCGATCTCCTAAAAATTTTCATGTAAATGATCTCGTCATTAAACTTACAACCACTTAGAAAACTTGAGTCCTATTGTTTACTCATTTTGAAAGACCACTGATCTCAAACATAACAGTTTATTTAACAAGCTTGTTCACATTACTAGACAAATATGTGGAAACTGATTGCCTTAAATTTCTCAAGCATGTTTTACTCAAAGTTGTAAGTTGTTAATACAAAGGCGTACAAAAGAGTAAGACAACACCGGACCATTTTATTTCAATTTATTAAACTGCAAAACTGTTCAAATACTTTGCATATTTGAAATTTAATTTCTTTAGAAACTCATCAGTCTCATCACTCAAAATAACAAAGCAATCTTGATCTAACCAGCAGTGAAAGAAATGTGGTTGGCCTATATGCACAACAAGATAGAATGAGTAAACAAGAATCTCTAGCTTGCTAAACAGACCACTCACTGTTGCTCTGGAAGCATCATTGAACAGCACACACACTAAACACCAGCTTCAACTTTATCAGAGGACATTCTGAGATATGGCTCTTTAGATACAGTTTCAAAGAAAAAGCCATATCACATCTAAGAAAAGGCCGGGTAGATGGAAAAATAACTTAATGGATGGCAAACAATTAGAAAAGCATGCTAAAATGGATTGATGAATGCAAGTTTTAGTATGGACGATTCATTGATAGAAAGAAAGGTGAACAACATTTATTTGAAAAATTAAAAGTCAGTAAAAAAAAATATTTTTATTTTATATAGCCTATATATTTTTCATTTTAAGGAATGAATAAAAATATAAAAAACAAATAATGCAGATAGTGATTCCAAACTTTAGAACAGCATACGCTATCGGTCTTTGTCAGGTGACGTCACACTAGTGATACACGAAGTGCATTATGGGGCGTAGCCGCCATTTGTAAGGTATCGATGCAGGGGGATTCTGTTGTTGGAGAATTGTGTTTTTCATAATTTTTTCAAACTAAACCATCCTTAACATGACATTATCATCATCATCATCAATACAGCAAACGTATCTTTGCTGTTACTGTGTCCTTCGGTGGGAATGTAAATAAATCCTGTACACAGCCGTTGGTGAAATGTCTGTGGGTATTAAGAGATTTATAGTTTTTAAATTGTTCACTGGTATATGTGCTTATACCATAAACAAGATAGTTGACAATGTATAAGTATGAGGATGAGAAAGCAATGCGGGATCAGCACTCCAACTTACTGCAGTCAGCTCATATACTGTATGGATCTATGTTCTGAATGATGACAATTTCTCCAAATAACGGTACCTGCCATATTTATCGACTTTATTGTGGTACGGCATTTTCTCAGTTTTCTTGTGCTTCTCCAGTTTTGCGAGTTATCGCTACTCTTGTAATCTGTTCAATGCTCACAGTCAGTAGCGATACCTCAAAAATGGCGCCCGCGGTGACGTCACACACAACAAACCCATGTGTCTGACAAAGACCCATACCATTCAAAAGTTTTGGATTGGTACTTGCTTTAAAAAAAAAAAAACTTTATTCAGCATGGACAAAGTTAAATTAAATTGACTTTTTCAATTAAATTAAATTAAATTAAATTGATCAAAACAGTAAAGGCATTTGCAGTTTTTCTATTTCAAAAGAAAGAATCCTGAAAAAAAATTATCACAGTTTCTATAAAAATGTTTTGCAGCACAAATGTTTTTTAACATTGATAAAAACAAGAAATGCTTCTCGAGCATTAAATCAGCATTTTAGAATGATTTCTGAAATATCATGTGGCACTGAGGACTGGAGTAATGATGCTGAAAATGCAGTTTTGATCACTGGAATAAATAAAATTTTTTAAATATAATAACATAGAAAACAGAAAAACTCTTACTACTGCCATTTAAAATAAATATATTTCACAATATAACAGATTTTATTCTATTTTTGATAAAAATAAATGCAGCCTTGGTGAATATAAAAAACACTTTATAAAAACTTGTTTTTGCCTGAGCTTTTGTTTTAAACACTTTAGACATTCTTAGCGTTTGTCAACCTCTTGTGCAAGTTTAAATTTCAAATGTAGATATTTCTGCCAGACTACGAAAATAATGTGTCGACATTCATATTTATGAGGAAGTGTGCAGCATGTGGCAATGGTGAGTGATGAAATGGTCGTGGGAAGCATTTCTAAGACACAATGCATTGCATAACAATTCAATTGCCGACCCATGCGACCTCATTTGTGCATGGTGTTGGGGTCTGTAGTAAACATGAGTCGAACTGTGGAGCAGACACTTGTTTAGCCCTGGTTAGGAGGAGGCTGGATTGTCTCTGCTGGAGAGGAGAATGTATTATTCAAATGTGTCTCACACTGTGGGGAGGAAGGGGGCGAGGAGGGTATGTGTTGAAGGTCGAGGGCCTGATGATGATGATGATGATGATGCCCGTCCGTAGGCTGTCAGCACTCACATCACCTGCTGGCTGTTTTCCCAAGCACACTTCAGCACTTCACCTTCCTCATCTGGCAGGCCAGGCCAGAGTTCAGCCTCCTGGAGTGGTGTGGTGGGCTCTAAATCTTTACTGAAGATGAGAATATTTCATAAAAAGAGGTTTTTGCAATAGGCTTGAAGAGGTCATTAATGGAATAGATATTGGAGACATTATTATCGCTTTATTCAGCATGTATGCCACGGAAAAATACAAGTGTGCTGTTGTAAATTCAAGAATTATGTAGCAAGTCTGTTTTAATTGATCATTTTTATATATGTATGAAATATTGCTGCACTGGATTTTGTAAATCATATATGTGTGAGGTACACAAGCAATCGAGAGAATATGGGGAATGCGTCTTATATTTGTATGTATTGTTCTTAACCTTAACCTTAATCATAAAAGCATAAGAATTCACGGTTGTTACCATTGTGGATAGTTGCAGAGAACAAAGGAGGAACTCAAAGAGTATGCATAAAACATATTGAGTTTTCTGTGTAAGGCATGGTGATGTATCATACTGTTTTTGTGATATATTAAATTCATATAAAATAAAGGAGCATTGTAGACGTTGCCATGATATTAATGCAGGTTTTATTTGGATGTTGAGTCTTCTGAAAACTGCATCTTTATTTTATTTATTATTTATTTATTTGAGAGGGGACAGTGTACATTAATCAACATTAAAACAATGTAAATGTACCCGAGTTAGCTAAAAAGCGCTCATTTTCATCGGTAGTCCCCCAGCCAGGTGTAAGACAGGCAACCTTAAAGATAATCATAGGTATAAACTCCGATAAATTTACATACAAAACATTATGGTTAGAAATACAATTCATGTAAAATAATTATATAATATTTAAATAAACACAGAAAGCATTAGTGCCCACAAGTTTGTCTCTCTACAAGCCATTTTTTTTGCATTCGTTTTGAATGAAAAGAATGACAAAGACTCTCTAATTGTTTCTGGCACTGTGATCCATTGCTGAGCTTCTCTTACAGAGAAGACCGCCTGACTAAAAGCTGTTTTTCTCCGGGGGATGATGCAGTCTTCCCTCACTGGCCCTCGGGTTACCCTGACTTCACTGGATCTAAAATGTTTAAAGTCACATTGTGGAGGAGGTGCTAAACCATATCTAATTTGATAAATTAAACAGAAGTTTTTGAATTTAATGAGATTGCACCAGGTAAGTAACTGATATTTCCTCAGAATACTACAGTGGTGGTAATGATATGTTTTTTTTTTTTCTAATGATTTTTTTTGTTGTAGAGTGAGTATTGGACCAACTTATTAAATAATATGTTATGTGGGATAAAATCATGGAAAATAAATATGATTTAGCAGCTTCAATTGTAAGGAAATCTCTGATGAATTTGAAGTTTACTAGGCTGACCTTAATCCTATTACTAACTTTTTTAATATGAGTTTTGAAATTAAGGTTTGAGTCTATATGTAATCCTAAATATTTGTGACGACCTGTAATCTTTCTCCAGATACCAAATTTCTGGTTTTACATTTATATTGTTTTTTGAAAAGAACATGATAACTGTTTTGGATATGTTCACAGGATTGCTCAAGCCAAGTTGAGATCAGTGACATTTGGCTTGAGCAATCTGAAGTTGTATGATCCCTGACATGTGACTTATTGTTTTAGTATTTATTCAAATGTTTTAATCAAATATAGGTATATGTAACTATGGCAGTTTATTATTTTTTTAACTTGTTAACTTATAACTTATAGTGCATTTAAATTAGAATTATTAATTATACTTGGGTTTATTTAGTGAAAAAAACATGCTTTGCTTTTGCCTGACGTTTATAAGGTATTCCTGGGATGGGTTGTGAAATGAACTGTGTCCTAAACATGTCAGTCAGCCAGGAGATGATCTTTGTGGTCGTAATCAATTTAAGGTTAATCCCGGCATGACACCTATTTGGCCTCCGCTGTGCCAATGCAGCAGCCGACAGCATTAGCAGCATTAGCACCGCTGCCAGGCTCTTTTCCAGGGCATCAGGGCAATGTGAAGTGTGACTGTAAACAGCACCTTCCCAGGGGCTCACAATACCAAGTCACCAAGCCACCCGAGTGGGGAAGTAATCGCCTCCATTATGCTCTAGGTGCTTCGGAAAAAAAGTGAAAAAGGAAAAAAGGCAAACAGCCCTGCAGTTGTGTTGCCGCAGATCAGAATCCAATTAAACACTGTTTAGTTCTACATAAGCCGCCAGTCATAGCCTGTTGACTCATGAAATTAATGCATTATTGTGGCACAAAAGAAACCAGTGCACTAGAATGCACAGCATTTCCTCAGGCTGCATTCCAGACAAATTGACATAGCGTACATACCTGGCAGATGTTAACACCAAAGTGCACACTCAATGACAAAAAACAACACCAGGATATCGATAATCCCATTCACGTGCCAGAATTGACTTTTTCATTTTCATTTTTTTGTCTAGTCCTCTACAAAAGAAGGTTGATATGCTTACTGGTTCTTTTTTTTTTAGATGTTTGATGGAATCCATCCCACTATGTTGGGATGCATCCCGGTGCTCCTTCCACATCGCAGCCTGTCAATGTAAATAATGACCACTGCAGTGCCCTTGTGCATCTTGAAGGCAATTTATGAATGCGTAAAAACTATTAAAGGTTAAGGGTTGCAAACTTCTACTGTTGTTCCTATAATGGACATGGGAGATGCCCTGCGGAGGTGACAAATGAAGGTCCTTAAGTTAAACGCACTGTGAAATCACAAAAAGGAAAGCTTTAAATAAGTAAACAGCATCCATGAACCTCGTCTTCTTATTAACAGTGAATAAACTTGGCCAATGCAAGGCCTATTTACTTAATTTTTCAATGCGGAAATTAGCCATTTCCTGAAAACGTGTACAATTTATAACAAAGAATAGAAGAATATAGCAAAGTGCAGTAAATGATAAAACTATTTGTCAAGTCAAGTCAAGTCACCTTTATTTATATAGCGCTTTGTACAATACAGATTGTTTCAAAGCAGCTTTAGTGATAACAGGAAAATGATGCAATGATGCGAACAGTGGCAGTTCTCCTCTGGCCAACGAACAAACAACATTGTGATTATGATTCAGGCTGCATCACAAGTCAGAAATTAGATTGCGGATCAGTAGCATTCAAATATTCATCCATTATCTTTTGCTTGAAGAACGGAATCATCACGCCGCTATGGAGCCGAAGCTGGTCATGGGTCTGTGCGGAGGACTTGTCTGGTTCTTGTGGTCTTTACTGAGGATCAGTCCTGATGGCTATCATGTCAACGAGGCCTTCACAGGGGATTGTCTAGTTGACAAGATCTTTGCTGACATTCAGGGCTGCGTTGTAGTCATGTGTAGATGCAGGTTCACCATATACGGGCCGGATCTGGCTGACTACAATAACCTCGGGATAAGGATGAGACAGACAGACTAATATTAGTAGATGCCATTCTTACTATGTACCAAGTACATTGTGTGTTATGGAAAGTGTTCTCGGTTCCGGTTGACCCAATTTATGAAGCCATTTGTGCTACAAACCATTATTATGAGCAAAAATTTGTATATGATAAGAAATACCAGTTTACAACATCAAGCAGCATAACAGATAAGCAGATGATGCCCGCGCTTGCGGTAAAAATAAGGTGGATAAACCAAGATTTGTTGGGTAGCATAAGCAGTTAGCCAATGCTTGTAGATGTTGTATAATTATGGGGCAAAAAGTAGTTTTTTCATGGAAAATGCAGGAGACCGGAAATGCAAGCTCATGCAAAAAAGTTTTGCCAGATGGTCTTATTTCTGCAAGATACGAGTGTCCATGGCTCTACCATTGGATAAAAGCATAACGGCTAACTTGGATCATGTGTGCCTTGATATCCAATTGCAGCCTTGACGTCACTGAATTTCATTCAGAGTTGTGCCGACAGCCAATCACTGTTTGCGGATACCATAGAAATGAATGAAAAGTGTCGTAAACACCTGTCGCACAACTTTCCATGACTTCTCTTATAAAACTGAATTATTTTTGTGTGTAAAACTCTAAATATAGATCAATCCATAACAAAAAAAAAAAAAAGCAAACATGTAGAAGATTAGCCAATGGGATGTCGGTTTATTAAACGTTAAGCTTCCTCTCAAAAACGGTTTATTCAGCATAGTGAAGCCTCTCCTCCATTGACATCCATTAAAAAAACTGACTTCTGTCTCATTCCCTGTGTCCTGCAACGTTAGCAGGCGTTACGCTTTTTTCGGCTAAAGTTGCAGGCTTGCCTTCAAGTGGCTTTGGTTTTGAATTTCGGCGCATTCCAATGTTTAAGTTTGGTGAAATCTGACCTGTGTATTCGTATTTTATGTTTAGGAGTGGACCTTCATGCTTACTTTTTTCCCCCCAAAATGTAATGTTTTTACAATTCACATTGTAACGTTACGTTACGTAAAGTTACGTTTTCTCTTGTATGCTGAAATGTGAATTTCTATGATTACTGTTGGTTACATCACATGACATTTATTTGAAACTTTTCAAAGTACTTTAAAATTTCGGAACCAAAATGAACACAAAGATTATAATTGGTTTTACACTAGATTTTTTAAATGTATCCTTTTTTTCATCTTTTCTTCACTGAACCGAATATAAGATGTAAACGAAATGAATGGCCATTAACAAATACCACACGGGTATCCTTTTGCTAATGCAACTACCATTGAGATAAATAGAAATGCTAACAGATAGCTCTCTCCAGACCTCCTTGGTATAAACAGGCTTCTCCTCCCCCGTACCTCGCTAAACCGTGTCCCAAGGGTCAGTGTGTTAGGATAGAGGCCTCTTTTTGGTGTTGCATGGGGCACTTTTGCAAATCCAGCTAAGCAGGTGCTCAGTTTCAGTAGCCTAATGTGTGTTGAGTGTCTGAATGCCACACCGGAGAGCAGGCAGTCCTGTCTGAATCACTTTGGATCAAATTAATTCAACCAGGTGTGCCCCCACACTGCTGGGGTGCAGGTGACACCTGCTACATTCCTTTAATTAGAGGTAAAACAGCTGTTTCTGGATAGACCTATGGAATAAACCCCATCCACCCGCACTCCCATCGGAACGTCTCCTTTGAATCAAGATGCATGGAGTATAAGCGACATTTGACTCACCATCGTGAGAGGGACAGGACATAGAGGAGACTCATGCATAATAAGGGAAGATCTGGGACATTTCCAAGTGGTAAATGTTTTCACCGTTCAGAAGATTTGGGTTCTCAGTTCTATTGAAGTCTCAGTGTCATATCAGATGTTTCAGGTTTTAAAATAGGCCACTTCAGAGAAGGACAATGATTCAGATGATTCGGCTCTGAATAAACGGGGAGGTGAGATTGAGAGTGATAGTTTGACAGGTTGTAGCCTATCTGTAGCAGTTGCTGACTGCATAGAGAAAGTCATGAATAGCCCCTGACTCAGAGTGACTGGACTGTGGCCAGTCCTAATGGCAGAGCAACGGGGGGATTTCATTCACACTCAGAGTAACAGCAGGGGAAATCCCATGAGACACTGGGGGGAAGGAATGGTTTAAGAGAGCTTGGATGGTGCTTCGCATTGACAGAGTGCTCTCTGTATGGGGTCCAGGTCTCTTGTGAGGGTCAGTAAGACGAATGTTTGGTGTGAAAATTCGGGGCGATAAACATTTTCATTGCACTGCAAATAAAGCTGGCCAACTTTACATTTCACGATTTAGGTCACATGGACAGACCACTGTTACTACGACTTGGTGGCGTTCAAGAACAGTATTTTGCTAAGCGACTGAATATCAGAGGGAAGGGCTCTGTTTGGTCTCTCCTCTTGTATTTGGTGTTGTTTGATAAACATATTGAAACTATAATTAAATAATTGAAACTATAATTCACTCTCTGACAGTAGATGGTGGTATTTGAACACACACCTTTTCTATGGCAAGCCGTTTTAGCTTAAATTGTTCCCAGCGATATTCGTCGTAATTGCATTTTTACTAGTAAGAATTCAATTAGAGAGCTCTACAATTCAATTCTTACTAGTAACAATTAGAGAGCTCTCTAATTCAATTCTTACTAGTAAAAATTGCAATTAGAGAGCTCTACAAATGAATTTTTACTAGTCATATGTCTCCATTGACTTCCATTCAGTTTTAATTACGGAGCTCTAAAATTGAATTGTTAGTAAGAATTACATTTAGAGAGCTCTCTAATTCAGTTGTTACTAGTAAGAATTGCAATTAGAGAGCTCTACAATTGAATTGTTACTAGTAAGAATGCAATTGCAGAGCTCTTTAATTCAGTTAAAGAGCTCTGCAGAAATGGGAAATTGAGCAGCGATTTGTGTAGCCTACCGGAGGAAACAAGGTATTTTTGCTGTTTTTGTAAGCTCCACCTGCTGTCATAGAGTGAAAATGCATTTGAAATTGTGACAAATTGCATGTGAAAATCGGACCGAACTTTTGTGTTAGTGTGAACGGGCCTTTAGACAGTAGAACTGAGTAGCCTATAGGGCATCACCGAGCCATTACTTGCCCTTATTGTGGTTAGAATGAGTTTCAAGCTTTGAATTCTACTTCTATCATTATGTACCAGCCAGTTATGGGACCTAATATGCTATCTCTAGAAATTAATTGTCTTCAGCAGCACAGCTGCACAGTCATTTCCTAGCAGTGAGAACAATGAGTTATTACAATAGGCTATAGCTTGTTTCTAATAAGTCAGTTCTTTTTCCTGGTTTCAATTTTGGTGAAAATGTAATGATCTGCTTTCATTTTCATTGTGGTAAATGAACTGATTATTTGCTGTGGAATGCAATATTATATTAGTAATGAGAAACAAAAACAAAGCTGTTGTGTTTGTTTCTCTTTTTTTCAAAAGGTGGATTTAGGACAAAACTGTTAATGGAGTTTGGTGCAACTCTCAACACGACACACACACGTGACCAGCAGAGGGCAGTAGTGTGGCAGCTATGCCATCAGACCCTGTGGCTCAGCACTGCATTAGTAAATGTGAGCAGAATGGAAAATGATCTCCCATTTTACCCACATGCTCATGGCTTGTGGATCCTTATCATCTTTACATGTATGAAGTCTATTTTCAACTATTTAATTTCCTGTCTCCAGTGACGGTGAACATCACCCACTGATTTATAATAGCTTTGCTCAGTAAAAATGCAAAATGGTATTTGAGGTTCAATAAGCCTCTTTCAGTAGAATACCTTAGAGAAATTCAGACAGAACATGGCAAAATAAAATTGTATAGGATATGTGTAGTGACCTGAAAATGAACATCTTCTCTCTTAGAAAATCACTACAACTAATGTCATTCCATTTCCAATTCATCAAAATGGTTGTATATGATGCATTGCACATTATATCACAAAACACTCACAGCATTATTTCTTCTTTGCTATTGTGTCCATCTATCTGTCGTGAACGCAAACTTATGGTTAAGCACGATTAACATGCAACTCAATCTATGACGTTTTTTCCTTCTACTTGATCAGAACATATACTGTATATGAAATCAACTACAAAATCTGACAGCAGACTGATCACATGACCTCCCCTCACTGTCTTTATTTCGATAGCTTCTGCATCAAGCCGTTCCACATTTGCTTAACGTTTTTAAATTTGCATAAACCTTTCTAAACTTTAGTTGCCAGCTCTCGTTAAAATGAGCATGTTTAGGGCGTTCTGTCCCTGCCTGACCGAGTCTTTATACTGTAGTTTTCTCTGCACATTAAGCTGCGGTAGATGTAACATAATACAACATAGTAAAAACGACATTTGACTGTTAAAGTCGGCATCGGAAGCTGCTATTGACTTTTTTCCCTTTTGTAGCGTACATCTGAGTGAAATGGCTTTTTGAACAAGAAAAACTGTAGGGGGGGACTTGATTTTGTCCATGGGGAATTGATTGGATGGTTGTGGTTTGCTATTGCTGTGATGTCATGTGAGTGACAGGTTGTCCCGCCCTTAAGCCAGTAAACACGTCATCAGAGAAGAGAAGCAATGTCGCAACAAGAGGGAGAGAAAAGTTATTCTGGAAAGTTTACATGAAGTAATAAAAACGGTAATATTACATAGAAAATAAGACTTGTCAATTTTGATCTTTACATTATTAACAGAGGGTATTACCGTAGTGCGTCACACCGTTGCTCCACTTCAGTTCAACAGAATTCGCAAATAATGGCAACATTCATTATACGTGCATATGTCCCACGAGGATTTATGTAACTCCGACTGAGCCAGCATTGCCTACATTCCCTCACAGAGAACTCCCTTTCTAGTGAACACCTGGCATAAGGACTGCAAAAGATGGCTTGTGGCAGTTTGCGAACAAACAAAACATTTTGGGTGTGTGGGCGTATGACCTTGGGACACATGCCCATTTTCCAACTGGGTCAGCAGTTACCTTCACTCTTCTCCAGCACAAGAATCACATGCCCTGGGTGGATGCCTTTCCCGTCTTTAGGCTGCACGTGGGAGGGGAAGCGTTTGTGCTTGTTTGCCGTGGGAGTGAGAGATTGATAATTCTTCTGGCACCTGTGACCTGCCTCGCTTTCTGCCGCTGCCAGCTGCCTGGTCACATCACGGCCACACGAGGAAGATGCCCTGTGACAGAACAGTCAAGTTTTACAGCTAACACTGTTCTAGGCCACTTATTCTACTCAGTGTTTCTGAAAACCTCTTCAGTCGTGCGACGTTATTGTGTACGCAGGTGCAATTCCGGCTGTCATGAGTTCTGCCGGATGAAGCCGAGTCTCGTTTGGACCCCAAGCACAGTTGAATCTTATTAGTTGTGCTTGACTCATGTGTCAGTAGACTGTGGAAAATAATGGCGCTGAATCCCACTAGATCATGCTCATAGTGTCTTATGCCCAAGTTCGCCTCTCTATGTATCATGTTCTTAGATGCTCACTGAAGTGTGAGCATCCACATTGAGTATACGTATACTTATACTTGAGCCTACTCATACTACGCCCTAAAAGTATGTACTCTTTTTGTGAAGAAAAAGTACATACTTTTGAGTGTGTAGCAAAAGAGTAGGCAAGCTTTGGGACATAGGCCTACTACTCGTCGCATGCATCCTGTCACCGTAAACTGCCCTGTCAATCATCTTGTCACAGTTAAAATCCTCCATTCAATCTAATTTAATTACCTACAGTTTCGGAGAGAAGTGGGTCTCTCCTCGTGTGTTTGCAATTTGAATGTAGCCTAATGATGGATTTAAAAGTTAATGGCTAAACGTATCTTTACAAAAGTTCACAATGCTGCTGCAGATGCAATATAATGTAGACGACATTGAATAAATACATTTTCGTCAGGTTAGAGACTGGTAATTAATCACTCAAACCCCTTTATCTAAACCTCTCTACATAACCGCCGGACTCGCGCGTCCTCCATGTCTGTAGTTTTTTAACACTTTTCACTCGTGTTTGTAGTTCTAATCGAATCCTCGTCCAACGCGCGATGGGTTGTGGGCAATATCAACCGTTAAGAGTGCGCATCGATCTACACTTCGGATTCTGACCGGATATAGACCATCCGGGTATCTTTGGAACACTCATTTCAACATACTACGATTTGGGACGTACTAATTCTATTTTCGAATACTATTTAGGACGGATAGAATGCAAATTGGGACGCAGCATATATCTAGAACAAGGATTAGCATGGTTGGTTGATTGATTGATATGATCATATTGCAGGCTTTGTGTTGTGCGGAAATGTTCAATGTGTAACTTTCACACAAACATGTTTTAAAATCTTATGATGTCAAAAAAAGTAGTTGATATTGATGAGTATTGTAGTACTTATTCACTGATTCTCTTTCTAGAATGGGGAAGCTGTAAACCACAACAAGTGAAGGTAGGCTAAGATGAGGAGTGTTTTTGAGGAAACTGATTGACTTAAGTAGAATCATTTCACAGATCTCATAACTATTGGTTTTTGAATTTAAATGGTTTGTACGGAGCCCCTAAGGGGACAGGAAAAAAAGAAAAAAGGAAATCATTAATGCAAACAGTTGAATTTTGAAATGTTAGCCTATACTAGCAAAACACTGGAACAATATTTTTTAAAGTATAATTTCAAACTGCTATAAGCAAAATGCTGAGGATATATGGTTTTTAACATATCAAAATGACCACTAATTATAATGCAAACATTAGCTATTAAAGACTTTATTAATAAATAATTGGTACAGATTATGAGCATGGGCATTGAAAAATCTAATGCATGACTTATAAGAAATTATAAAATGTAATATAAATGTAACTATAACTGTTCTTATAATGCAGAATAGGTCTCAATGAGTCTTTATAAATATATTTATAGAATAGTAATACTTACTTATAAATAAGTATAATGGAGCTAACATTTATTATAAGCATGGTCTTAGAAAGTGTTACCAAAAAGCGTTCTGAAAGTGATTCCAATGATTTCATTCTTCTGTGTCGTTGTCATTATAGCTTTAGTGTAGACTTCACTGTTCTCATAAAATGTAGTTATAATTATCATTGTAGTTGTGATCCTTGTTGTGTATGGGCCTTTAAATTTAAAATAGACTGGGGAAAACTGCTACTGTTTACTGTAGTAAACAGCTTATTGGTATTCATGAACTGACAAACAGTTGCAGTTTTGATTGCTTAAAAAAAAAAATAGATGTTTCTGAGTTTTGAATTGGATCACTTGCATTCTATAGTATAGAATCACAATAAAACTAAAACTAAATTTATTGTGGGATTAGATTACATGAACAACAAGTGATTAATTTATAATGATTTTAACCATACATATAATTATAATGACTAGTTTTATAACTATGCTAATTTAGTTGTAATTATATGCTAATGTAGCTATACAAATGTGAATACCTTTGGGTATTATAGGGACAGACATAACACATAACTGTTTGTAGTGTTTTGAATCACAGAAGCATTGTGCCGATAGATCATTTCTTCTGAACTAACATTCCCAGGCATTGGGAAAGAAACAGAATCCACTGCAAGCAGTCAAACTTTTCTACTTCTATATATCCACAAGGCTTACAAATACCATTGTGTTTCGGGCTATGGGAATAAGGAAAAGTCAGAAATGAAGCTGAAGAACTATAAGTGAACTGGCTGAAGGATCACATTTCCCCATAAGCTTCTTATACCTTCAACCTCACAGCTCTGGCATTTAATTGTTTTCTATTATCTGCCGAGGAAAGTTCCCACGGGCACTGTGTGCTGTCAGTCAATGGAATAGTTTAGCTGATTGATTCTTTGACATCACTGGTGTGACAGATTTATACTTTCTTTCATGCTAATAGTGTGTTTTAAGATCTAAAATGGTGGAATTGCTTAAGTTTAAACTGAACAATTTTTCTCATGGAAAGACGGGAATGGTCTTAAATGTTAGCTAGCTCATGGATCAGACTAGTTTAGAGTGTGTTGGTGATCCTATTAGGTAGCTATTCGTATGTAGAGTGTGGTTTTAGCAGACATACAGTTTTCCTACGTTTGCATATACTCTGAAACACACTATATTGACATCTAAAAAGTTGTTTTCAAATCCTTTTAGATTCATTACATTCATGGGATTAATATGTAGATATGATTGGGCTAAATTAATAAGATGATTTAAATGTGTTATTTAACATATTTACAGTTATTTAGTGTATTTACCTAATTTTAAGCTCGTATTCAACTCGTTTCAAGTTTTGAAGATTGAACTTGCTGTTACTTTAGTATTGTTGTTAGTAACTTTATACAAATATACGAGATCGGGTTGCCACAGCATGTCTTGAGATCTATATTGTATAAGAATTTGCTGGTAAAAATGGATGTGAGAGTTAATAACACAATCATCTGGATGTATAAACCAGTGTTGTTTCCGTTCACTAAAATGAAAACCATGAAAACATTTCCATAAGTTGAAATAACTTAAACATTGACTGAAATAAAATATTTTTTTTATTTCATTTAGTTGCCATGACAAAAATGTCAACGTTTTGTTTAGTCTAAATTGTAATACTAAAATAACAAACAAAACAAAATTCAAAACACGAACAAAAACTATATTAGTAGTCTATATCAATGATACTAAAATAACACCGGTATAAACAACATTCACTGCACCTACTCCATAAAAGTAATGCCTCACCAGCACACGTCATCTCAAGTGAACTGGTTTTTGATGATGCATGAACCTTGTCATTTCTCCCATTGTCGATATACTGTTAAACTGGAACATGGGCCTGAAAACTGTCACGATCAAACCCCTCCAGCTATTCTGAATGCAGACAATGTCTTTTACTTTCGACAGCTACTGAAAACAAAACACCAGTGCTTTACAATGCTCTGGACAGTTACTATCATCTGAATCTACAGCCGCCGTCTCAGTACGTGCCAAAGACTATTGTCTTTAAACCTTGACGACAGCACATCTCAAAAAGAAACATGACTCCATTCTGTCTTTGCAAGCACATCAAAGACACTTATCAAAGGAACTGTTGCGCACCTTCTCAAAGAAACAATGGAAATTAGGCAACAGGCACCAGGAGAATTACTGCGAATACTTAAGATTCTGTGTTCTTAAGTAGAACTCCCCCCCCCCCACACGATAAATAGGAGAGGAAGCAGTTAAATCGCAAATGACTGTCTTCTTTTATTACAATCCAATTCCGGCAAAGGCGCAAATAATAGTATTATACTGATTAATAATTCTTGTTCGTGGTGAAGTGAATTTGGCTTGTCAAATGTCTTTCTGTACAGTAATGCCGCATTAAAACCGATTCAATTCCGCAGTGGATAAACTCCATGTTCCTATTTCACACCCTTTTTGACGGTGTTAATGGCAGAGTAGGTTTCCTGAACTTTGTGTACCATCCCAGCTTGTCCTGAGGCATCAGAATGCCGTCACACACTCAGGGACACGATAACTGCCCTACCTGTGCAATAGAGATGCTTCCTTAGTGGCTGACTCTCCCTTCTTGCCTTCATTAAAGCACAGTCATACATCTTCCACACACATCTGTGGTGTACAGGGAGCTCTGCCTTCATCTAGAGAAGCTCTCTGACATATACACTGTATCATCTATGGCAAGCTATCAGCACTGGGCTAACCTTTCTAATGCTGATTTAGAGGGAGATCTAAGGGGCTGAGGAAAGGTGTGGATGATGCGTCCCCCAGCTGAACAAAAGAGCCCGTTGAGATCTCTTGTTCTCTGTGAGATGCACAACGAACCATCAATGGCAAGACTCCTCCACCTTCCCTGCACTGTTGCTATAAGAAATCCAGCCTCTAAGGGCCTTGATCAATTAGTCAGTTTCTCAACTGTGTCCTGCAATTAGTGCCGTGATTCTCTATGCTGCTGCTTACTAACAGGATAAGCTTATGTAATGGTTCAAAGTAGAGGAAACAAGGGTGTAGGGTTGGTTTTAACATTACATATATTTAACATAAAACCCAGCTTTAACTACAAAGATAATGCGTTCATTTACTTGTATTGTATTTACAAATACATACACTACCGTTAAAATGTTTGGGGTCAGCAAAAGAAGTCACCAAGGCTGCATTTATTTCAGTAATATTGCAAAATATATATTTTTTTGATCAATAGAAAGCATTTATTTGGAATAGAAATGTTAATGCATTCTTACTGAATAAAAGTAAAATAATAAAAGTATCATTAAAAAAGGACTGACATCAAGCTTTTGAATGGTATACCCACAATTTGAACAAAATGCACATTTAATTTAAATATCCAAGCAGTACACAGGGAATTTGATGACTTCATTACAAATGTCCAGATAAAACTAAAGCTCCTGCTTATTTTATTTGACACAAAAGAAATACATTTCAGTGTGTACGTGTTTAAATCCAATTGAAGGTTACAAAAAATGTCAATATCTTGAAGCTTTAAAGGGGCTATATGCAGCTTTTTCCCCAAAATAAACGTAACAATAGCCTTTTTATTTGACCATTTATGACTCAAACATCTCCTGGTGAGCATACTGACACCTTGTCCGCTCAAAGTGGGTGCACCTAGAAGCCTATATCCTATTTTTCCAATTTTCTGTCGGGTTGGATTTTTCCCGCGCTGTCTGCGGATGTGACGTCGAGCGCGTTCATGTTAAACGTGTTTCAGATCACTCTGCCACCACCGCTAGTCAGCAAGTAGCCTACACTCGCAAGCAGTGCAATGGAATATATGTATTTGACTGTTCTTACCTCTGTAAACATAATGTTGACCTCCTTGCAGCAGATGACTTGTGAAGTGTGCACGTACGAGCGCGCTGCGAGAGCGAGCGGAAAGGAAGAGCAGTTCTGTTTTTTGGCCACAGGTGTCAGTCGCGAGTTTAAATTTCAGAAAAACGCATATAGCCTCTTTAAGATATCCATACTTATCTTCTAGCAGTCCATTCCATGCCTATGAAGTTGAAAATAAGAGCAAATCTATTTAGCAAATTCCGATTTATGTGCAGCTCCATGACTTACAAAAAAGGTGGACTCTTCAACTGACGATTCATAATAAACTTTATTTAAGCGTCCGTCACCATGGCTTTACTGTGAGACATCATGAATCATCGTATTAAAGAAGAACAAAACACCACGTAAATAAACCTCGAACCAAACATACATCAAATCAATTACAAATTAATAAAGATGCATCAACGATTTAACACACCTAACGTCATACAAAATAGCAACATACAAATAACCATATCTTATTACATGAAGAAACACATCCAAACAATATACAGATAACAAAGTCAATACTGTTCTCCATTTAAACCAGGAGTTAAATCCATGAAGTTCTCTTTGACCGTAAAACCTTGAATGAACTGACCATGTGATGTAGGTGAAGAAGGTGATGTACATATATAGGTGAATTCATTTCAATATACATTTGAGAGGATGTGCCAACCACGCAAATCGGTGCTTTTTAAGTTTTTTTTGGACAGGGTTGGGGGATGCTAGATTGGAGATATCTAGTTTCAAACAGAATAGTGTAGGAAAGGGTTGGCCCCCAGTGTTCTGGTGTCACATGTTGCTTCCCAAATCCCTTTCTAGTGCCTGGATGCACACGGGTGTCAGGGGGGATTTCAGTACGTGAGGATCGCGGTAATTGAAGCAATCTGTTCCCACGGCCTACGATGGACAGGGGTTCCTGGGCTGGCAGTGTGTTTGAGGTCAGAGCTCAGGCAAGATGTCTTCTGTTTCTTTGAGCCCTATTATAGAACTGCAGGCCTCTGTCTGATAAGCTGAAGTCCTGGTGTGGTTGACTCTCTGTCTACTTGTCTGAGTGGATCCTTAGGCGATTCCACTACTATCATGAGAAAACCTCTATCAAATTGACAGTGCTCTTTCAACATTCTTTCATCTTAGAAATTAAGTCATGTAGGCTCAATATTCTCTGTCAGTGGTTGGACTGGGAATCAATGGAGTATTTTTGATGAATTTTCTAGCAATGACATGTCATAGAGTCAAAACCACAATGATTCTTGATACAGTACTGCATCACAGTTTTCACTAAGGATGTCATTTGGTAATCTTTGGGATCCAGGTAACTTCCTAGTTTGCTAGTTACCTCTACAGTTTAAAGGGTTAGTTCACCCCAAAATTAAAATTCTGTCGTTAATTACTCACCCTTGTGTCGTTCCACATCTGTAAGACCTTCGTTCATCTTCGGAACACAGATATTTTAATGAAATCCAAGAGCTTTCTGTCCCTCCATAGAGATCCAGCGCAACTACTGCTTTCAAGGCCCAGGAAAATAGGAAATACATTGTCAAAGTACTCCATGATTCCAGTGGTTTAACCTCAATTTTATGAAGCAACACGAGTGCTTTGTTTATACAAAACAACATAATTTACCACTTTATTAATGAAAATATTGATCTAGCGCTCACGAAAGCATCACGACACATGCATGTTGTGTTCAGACTGGCGCGATAACACAACTCATATGAGTGTTCACGAGAGCACCACAACGCATATGTTCACGGGATAGCTGACTTTATTGCGTTGGATAATATTGTTTTGTAAATAAAGTGATAAATTATTATAATTTTTTGTGCAAACAGAGCACTTTCGTCACTTCATAAATTGAAGTTAAACCACTGGAGTCACATGGATTACTTTAATGATGACTTTCCTACCGTTCTGGACCTTGAATGTGCAATGTTGGATCTCTATGGAGAGACAGAAACCTCTCGAATTTCATTAAAAAATATCTTCATTTGTGTTAACCTCTGCACATCATTTACACATTACATTTATTAATTTGTCTTGCTTAGATTTAAAATAAACAAAAGTCTATGTTAAGTTTCACTGCTGTGGAAAAAGAAAAAGAAACAAATGTCTTCATTTTCATTCAGCATTGCTTTTAGCATTGCAAGTAAAAAAAAAAAAAAACTTTCTAAGTAGGCCTACTTGTTCTGTTATTTTCTGTGTTGCCAAAAATACCTAAAAATCAATCAGATAGGGTCCAACGGGGCTAAAGGCACATCTTAAGAAAAATTTGCTTTTCACAACTCCCATAGTGTATGATTGCAGAAAAAAAAAAAAAAATACAGTATGGTTTTATTGACCATTGATGGAGCAACAGATTTTGTGTGAAAATAAATCATAAAAATGGTTAAAAAGTCTTATAAATGAGGTGGCAGGGTGGGCCTTTTACCCCACACATGGGGTAAAATGCACACTTTATTAATATAAATACTTTACCTGAAATAATGTTCTGCATAATGTCTAAGTTAATACTTGTTCATAAGCAAAGTAGTAGTTCAATAATACATTTAGCAAAGTTTGTAGTATTTTCTGTTTATTTTGATACATTAAAGGGGTCCTATTATGCCCTTTTACGAAGTCTTTATTTTGTTTTTATGGCGTACTAGAATATATGTTCATGCGTGATTGTTAAAAAAAAAACATGAAGAAACCCCTCCTTCTGAAATATGAAATGTGCTGTGATTGGTTAGCTGGCCCAGTGTGTTGTGATTGGCAGCGCTTAGTGTGTTCGGGAAATATGTACTAAAAATGAAAGATATAGTGTGTATGATGTATTACCAACCTCGGTTGACATAGCTCCACGCAATAAAGTTGTCCGGCTCCGATAATAACAAATGCACGTGAGCAACGGTAGAAATGGGGAGGAGGGGGCCGCAAGTGACCGTTTTTACGACAGTGTTGTGAAATATTCGCCCCACAGCTGTAGGGGGAGCTTGTCATGCGACAACAAAAGTGAAAATCAGCGCAGAAATGGGTAGAGTTGCCAAGCTCCCCTTTAAAAAGCGATTTCTGTAAAAGAAAATATCTCCCTTTGCTAACTTTGAGCGTCGTAACTTTGCAGATGTTGTTTATGCTCAAACAGCAAGATTAAACACTAACTAAAGTAAAAAAAGTGAAATCATAATCAAGGACCCCTTTAAAATATATTCATATAAAATATATTTTAAAAATACAGAAACAATTATTTAAAAAAGAAAATATTCTGAAAGCATTAAAGGAAAAGCAAAAGTTGTGTCTGTTAACATTTGTTAATGCACTGTGAACTAACATTTTAATTTTAATTTTAACAATAAAATTTTTACCTATTATTAACAAAATGCTAAGAAATGCTGTAAAATGCTCATTGTTAGTTCATGATAGTTAATGCATTAATTAATGTTAACAAATGAGACCTTAAAGTTAATAAATTAAACCTTAAACCAAACATCTGAATCTGACACACAGGAGAATATCTGTTCTAAATTCTGATAATTTAATTTAGCTGGAATGGCTGGTTTATTTTAGGTGAAACAGTCGCGTTCCAATAGTAAAATGTATAGTGTAATAGTATCCCGTTAATTTTCTCAATATGGAATTCGATTTTTTAAGATAATTTATAAACTGTCAATGACAGACATAGGGTGTGCTATGTCAAGCCTTAAGAAGTGTAGGCTTCTGTCAAGCCTTAAGTCCACATTATTTCAACTTATTTTTTTACATAATCATGTTTAACAGCAGAATTCTAGGTTAAAATATACATTACCCATGATTTTGTAGAGAAGGAAATCGAAACAAGCACCTGCCCACTCCATTGCAACACTGCAAATGATGCAAATGCGAGTCAGTCTCCCTATTCTCTTAAACATATATTTTTGCAATAAGCATGAAATATATTGTTTCTGTACCTGTATACAGTGTGATTTAAAAAAATTTTTTTTTGTTTTTTTTTGCTTCAAATCAAAGTGTGTAATGTTAGCCTACACCATGTAGCTGATTGGATCGATTCATTATAAATCTTTAACAAAGACTTTTAAAAATCCCTGTCTGAAAATGAATGGGAAAAATTCTGGAACCCAGGCTGCTGAAAAAGTGGACTTGTAGCACACTGCACATCAGTGATTGCGTTATGTATGAGTGTTGCATAATTTAAAATCTATACCTGTTGTGACCAGCAGGAGCTGAAACTAGACTGTCAGTGCAGTATTTTCGTAGTAAACCTTGACTTTGAAGCCTAGTTAAACCTTCCACTCTTTAGCACGCGGCGAATCTCAACTTGCTCAGTCTGTCACTCTGATCATCCTTGTCCCTAAGGTGCTTCTTCTCTTTAATATATGATTCTGTATCCCAGCATTTTCAGTTAGTAGCTGAACGAAACTACCTCGTTAAACTTCTTTCAAACGTTTTTCACCTAAAACATATTACTTGTTTAAAAGTACCTCTCTGTCTTTTTATCACCCATATTAGAATATGGTGTTAGCATAAGGCCTTCCTCCACTGCATTGTCTGATAAACCTTAACCTGCCAGTGTCTATCTAATTTAAATTGGCATGGATAATGTGATGATCTTGTCAGGGAGAAATCAGGCATTCAGCACTCCAGAGCGGAGGAGTAGGAGTGAGCGCGGGGGAAGGGAAACGTCAGGCAGGTCTCAGGTGATCTCCGCAGAAGTGTTAACTCATGTAATAGAACAGGGCCATGCTCCTTCAGCCGTAACACAGCATACATAAATGGCCACATAAATCCTACATTCATCGGAGTCAATGGACTCCCGTCAAAGAGGCTTGGGCAGATGCATTGCATTTTCTGGCTCATTTAAACATTTTAATCTCTTTTTTTCCCCTTTCCGAATTAGACATGCTTTGTTGCCGGAGACGCGTCCACATAGGAGGACTAAGTGTGATGGGTCTAATTTGAGCTGCTTAGATAGGTGTGATCATGTTGTGAAACAGTCCATCTGTCTCCCTCTGTATATACTCATTGATTGTTTTGGGGAGGAAGTGCTTCATTATAGTGTTGCGGCTAATGCTGTCCATGAGTTTGGTGGGGAAAAGTTAATAAATATAAATGCTTGTACCCCCCTCCCCCCCCCAAAAAAAAGTTCAGTTTAAGAGACCGTTAAATATGATTTGCCCCTGCTTGTCATAAATGAATAGCTGAGCCATAAACAGAAATCCAAACCATTATCTTCCCTCAATGACAGTTGAAGGAGGCTTCCTCATCAAAGCTTTTTAATTGGATCAAATTACGGGCAGCGAGAGCCTGAGCCCTTCTTGAGTTCATGAAGCCTAACTTTCAAATCACTTCTAATAAGACCTCCGTACTGTCTGACAAAGGCAAAATACAGTGACTTTGCCAACACTGGATCTGAGAAAATGCCTTCAAAGATTTTATGTCAATATTCGTTCCAGGTTTTTCCCAAATCTGAACATAGTTGATCACAAGACAGATCATAGTCTACAGCTCTATTCAGAGGGGACTGGTTTTAAATGAGGAGGTGGAGTATGTAATAATTACCAGAGTTTCTCTGTGTGTTCTTCAAGACCCTGCGTTCCTTTGCTCGTAAAGATCGCAGTGTCTTTCTTCACCTGTAAAACACAATATTGCTCCTGTGTGAATTTACTTTGCCATTAATAAATGCAAAGTACTCAAAATATATAGTTTTTTTTTTCTATCAAGGCACTCAAGGTTTTGGTTTTCTTTCCCTGCACCCAAATCCATTGTGTGTTACCATAAAGTTGCAATGAAACTGAAGTAGTGACAGATCTTTTATTCTGTAATGTGATTTACTGTACATCCGAGTGTAATGAATTATTGAAAAAGAAAAAAAACTTTTTTAAGTAATATTTTTCATAACATTCAGAATGCGTGAGAGAACACATTCCATTTGTAAGAATATCCTAATAAACACCATTGGACCACTTTGGGCCCCATCATGCAGGCGCAATGCAGCGCCAGGCACGACGCAAGTGTTTTTTGCTAGTTTCAGTCTGACGCAGTTATCATTTCACGTCCTGCACCATGTTGTTTAAATAGCAAATGCATTTGCGCCCATTTGTGCGCCCATGGGTGTGCTGGTCTGAAAACGAGGTGTATTAGTAATATTAGTTACGCGTTAGTAATGTGCGCCTATTAGGCGGGTCCACAACGCACATACATTTTGTCCCGTAGATGGTCTGCTCGCACACTTTAACCTCGCGCACACAAGCAGATCTGTTTCCTCTCTAGAGAAGCGTTCAGTTTTTACGCTTCCAAATTCCGCCATTTAAATAGCGACGCCGCCATGGCGCGAGCACAACTGGCTTTTAAAGGGAATAGGAGATGAGACTCTTATTTGGTTTATTGCACGTTACACCCCAAACACACCCATTACTCTTTTTTTTTATTTATTTTTATTGATTTATTATTATTTATTATTATGCAAACAAATACTTACAGGTGACAGATACAGCAAAAAACACCAAGGCCAACAAAACATACATAACAACAGCCAACATGGTGTGTGTTTATGTGCGCGTGTGTACAAGTGTAACTGGGTGTGGAAGTATCTTAACAGAGGAACATCTTACAGATGTACAACAGACATAATAAAAACAAACAAATAAAAATAAATAATAATAAATAAAAAAACATATTGATGACAAGAATAATAATGATGATGAGGATAACAATAATAGTAATAATAAAAATAATAAGGCTATTACTAATGTGGTATTAAAAGGCTGCCTCTGATCTAAACTTCCACATATGGGTAATGGCAGGAGTATTGCTGCAGATGATGGAGTGCTTTGTCGTTCAGAATAAAAAACTGCACGTGTGGCGACATGCTGTCATTGGATCTGTGCTGCTTTTGTGGTGAGCAATGGTACGGGGAGTTGAAAAGGAAGCCAGCATCCAAATGAGGCCAGTGCTCTGGTATCTCAGAGCTCAGCGGAGGGGACAGAGCCAGGGGTGAAGGAGATGTTCCTAAGCCGAGCACTGCTGTGGTCATCATTCACACTTACCCTGCTGACAGTACACCACGGCAGGGCTACTTATCTCGTCCTTGCCACAGAGAGAAAGCGAGCTCTGCTAATGTCCTGCACAATTATCACATGCCGAAGTATTAAGGATGCGCTTTTCTTGCCAGTCCTTTGGGTGTAATTGCTGTTTAAATCCGGCAGTCACGTATCTGTTTATGCTGAAGTGCCTTAAATGTGCCGTCTTTTTTCTTCATTTAAGGGTTTGGTTTAGAGATGATGATAAGGAAGTAATCTGCCTATGCAAAATGCAAGGAAGACCCATGCTGATGTTGCTTCAAAAGCCTTGCCAATGGATCTGTGGAAGGGATGGAGTCCTCCATCTGTACTGGGAAGATATATCTGGAGTGACATTAGGCCTCTCCCAGAAAACCCTGGGATGCCTTCTTAACTGAATTGCCTGGTGCTACTCTACTCACTCGACGCAGCATGTATTATAATGAAAGCCAAGACACTGCACTTCCCATCTCGGGTAATGAAATTCAAAGATTTCCGTGGTTCCGTCTGATGCCTTTCAATACTCTCCTACGATTTTTTCCCGCATCAGTCAGAGAGCATTTACCTAAGTCTCTGAAATATTAATTTCTGATATAACTTTAATGATAATGATTGGATAAAGAATGGGAAGAAGAATTTTTGGACTCACTTGCAGAAGTGTTAAAGACAGGGCAGTGCAGTCTGCTGCTATACAGTACATCCGGCCTCTGTGGGATCTGAAGACAATCAAGGAGAGCTGGAAGACTGGCTTCATTGTGATATTAATGAAAACCCATAGACAGTGGGCTGTCATCAATTATAAATCATCGGGCTCATTCAACTTGGTAGTTTGGAGAGGCGGAGTTAGTAGAAATGAAAGAGAATGCACTTAATCATTTCTTCCCCAGCCCATTACATAGCATGAGCGCATTGCCGAAAGTTATTAGTGCACTGACACAAAGATATGCTCTGTTTATGGAAGACGAGTCACTGCATTTTATATCATAAAGTCCATTCTCCCAGCTGTGCTGTGGATCTGAATGTTTCAAAACGCTCATCTAGCGTGAAGGGTCATTCCAGCGATATTAGAAGAAAGCTTATTACATTCCCACTGTTTCTGAGCCATACAAATATAATTGTTAGATCAATCAAGAAGGGGGAAAGTTGTAGTCCATGCATACAATTTTACAGCCTATATAGCCAGCGTGACTTGAATTAATTATTTAATTGAATTGATTTTCTTCTTCTTCTGGAAACACTATATTCCTCTTCCAATACAATCTCTGCTGAACACATCAGGAGCAATTTCACCATGTATATTTACTTTTTGTGAGGAAAAACCAACGGAGTGAAATTGGATATTTGACCTCCCCTTCTTACAGCTGCTCCAAGGAAACAAGCCACTTCCTGTCATTTTCTCTCGGTCACTCAGTCATTTGGTAATAGTTGATCAAACAGCAGGTTTGAAATTCAGAGACTAAAGTGTACTTACAGTATTTGGAGAGAACAGATGATGTGTGCGGCTACTGTGACCTTTGAAATCGGTTTCATTAGTGCTAACAAGACATTGGAGCAGTCTAGGGTAAGCAGGGTAATCCGCTTGGCCCTTTTCTGCCACCTCTGCTCCGAATCTCAGAGTTTGTTCCAATGAACTCTTGATTCCCCGCAGTCAGAATGTGTCTGTGAAAATAGATTTACATTCACACCAGCTGACCGTAAGCAGAGTTTGTCAGCTTTGTTCAAGGAAAGCTGTTATTTCGCCGGCAAAGAGCTCTGAAACAAAAGGGGAACAGCAGGCTGGTGAGAGCTACTGGTTTTCAACCATGAAATGAGCAGGTCACGTTGTGTTCTGCTGCTGAAATTCAACTTGTCAGTGTGATCCTTGATCCTTCGGTGCCATAAACATGTTGGAGTGCCGCTGTTTGTCTTTCATATGCAGTAACTGTTATCCCATTGACGCAATAAGCAATTAGCCGCAGGAACAAAATCCTGTAATGCTCAAAAGAACGGTCTGTAATTTCTGTAAAATAGAAGAGAGAACAACACACATGATGCAAATAATTATATAAAGTAAATGAACCCATGCTGAACATGCTCTTTTTAAAATTATGCATCAATTAAGAAAAAATAAAATGGAAAATTCAGCATTTTTTTTTAAATAATAATAAAAAATATATAATAATTAGGGTTTGCAACAATTGTTCTTTTTTCCCCCCGGAATAAAACCTAAGCAATACAAATATAGAGCTCTGGTAAGCTTGTTGTTGTGTTGCAGTTAAAAGAGAAGCAGGCAAAATTCAAATGAACTCTTTAGGGGATGGGGGGGCGCGCACTGAGACTTTCAGCGGCTTTGAAGTTGCAAAGCAAACGCTCACATGTTTATTGTTGACACTCACCGCAAAGCAGTTCTGTGCAGTAGCTACAGGTCATGCGTCTACCCAAACAACAAGCATGAATAATAACACAGAGCACCATCTGGGGCACTTCAAAGCATGCTTTTCAGATAGACGTTAACAATGGAGGTGTTTTGGGGTCACCTGTTGAAGTTTTGTCTCAGTGAATTAACTGCCATCTATCCAGGTGTGGAATTGTGCTTTTGATTGAAGGAAACTTGCGTCCCTGTGTTGGTACAAGTGTGTGGAGCCACCGATGAGTCATCTTAGTGTGATTTGCACCAGAGGAGTTATTCTGTTTTCCTGCAATGCTCGTTTGTATGCTGCAGACGAGCATTGCTTTGTGCCCTCGGTGGAATGAGAAGACATAAGGTGGCTTGCATTAGTATGATCTAGGCACTGACACATTCTGTTCCCACCGACTCTTCCTTGGGGCTGACGCTCACCTAGAGAAGAGCAAGTGACTGGTAAGCTCTCCAGTTGAAGTTGCCCTGTCTTGTGATTGTGAAAGTACAAAGTATCCCTGAGAAACCACCTTGCTCGCTGCTGCTTCAGGGAAAAGCAGACTTTGGAGGTGTCATTTTTTATTGTAGCAAAATTTTATTGTAGCAAAATGTATTGTGTAAGAACAGTGTTGGGGGTTGTTACTTTTTAAAGGGGTCATGACATGAGAAACCAAATTTGCCTTGATCTTTTGGTATATAAGAGATCTATGTACTATTAAAACTTCCTGCAAGTTTCATAGCTTAAGACGTCCTCCCCATTATAAACGAAGCATTTATTTAATCAAGCTCTAAATACAGCTCGTTCTAGATCCTTTGAACTTAGTGATGTCACGGTACGAAGTGACGCACCAGTCGTTTGCATATGACCGCCTCCAGCGCAAGACAACTACGCCTCATTTCGCATTCGCATCGTTGTCGTGCAGCCGAGTGGGTCTGTTTACAAGATGACTGCGATGCCACGCAGATGTGCTGTTCCTGTTTGAGTGTTTGAATACGCTGCCGAACGATCCAGACGTCAGGGAAAGCAGTCGGATGCAGTTTATTTGCAGCATATGCAGCCCGCCAAAGCTTTATTTGATCGGTGAGTGATCAGATGAGTGTGACAGGGCATGTTACTGATTTAATTTAGGCTTTTATTCACATATAAACATTGATCAGCGAACATAAACAGAATAATTTCCTCTTGCGGAAACACAAACGAGCTGTGTAACCAGAAAATGAACCTCATTGGTTCTTGTAGAAGCTCAAACATGCTGAGAATGAACCTCATTGGTTCTTGTAGAAGCTCAAACATGCTGAGTTTGAACCTCATTGGTTCTTGTAGAAGCTCAAACATGCTGAGAATGAACCTCATTGGATGTCAGACGCCAAGCAAACATGCTTTTACCACAACTGATGAGTGAGTTGATGAATGTTTATACGTGAATAAAAGCCTAAATTAAATCTGTTCATCATATAAAGCGATCAGAAAATCTATTCAGAAAAGTTTTAATTAAACCACTCAATAATGCTATTTAAATTTTTGGGTGAACTATCCTTTAAGACTTGTTTCCAGAGAATACATCTCTGTTTATTTTTCCTCACTCACTGGCATTTTTTTTTCCGTTTTAAGCACAAACTTAAGTAGATTTTGATTAAAACAAGAAGCACTCTAATTTATTTTCATCTCCAGCAGTATTTCGTTTTTTATGCTTGTGTGTTTTAAAAAAAATCTAGTACTCATTTTGCCTCATTTGCCTCCGTTCAATTTGTTACACAGAGATGCATTTTCAAATGCTCCGTCCCCAAGATTGGTCTGAAGCTTTCGACCTGAGAGACATGTACTTCAGATCTCTATCCATCCGTACCACAGGCCGTCCTGTGTTTGTCCATCCGAAAGGTGTGCAGTATCAGTACAAAGTCCTACCCTTCAAGTGCTCATAGCCAGTTGGGTCCTCAGGTCAACTGGGAAAGAGTAAACTCGTCCACGGACTGAGGATCTCTTTTCTAGTTTGGAGATGGATTCGGCCACCGCATCTCTAAACAAGAGTGTGTGGATGGTTAGTGCTGTATAGAAACTCTTCAGAGGCTCCTGGGGCATGTGGTAGTTGCAGCCGCTCGCATCGTTCATATGAATACCGCTTCAGCATTGACAGAGTCCCGAGGTGACCATGGCAGAGCGGCATGCTCTGTGTGAAAGCACCCTGGGCCTGCCGCCAAACTCTCAGTCCGTAACAGACCTGTTGTTTCTCCGGGCCAACGGTCTTTAGAACGAGTGTCCATTAATACCGGCTGAAGGGCCACGTACAAAGGACGTGGAGTAACGGAGGTCTGGGCGGCCCTCTGACTGCATTGGCATCCATTGCCTACATTGTTGACATGTTGCCTACATTCCGGCTATGGGATTCATTGTCGCTTGGCGCCCTCTCAAGTTCAGTGATTTTTATCACACTCAGGAGTTGAGCAGGGATGCTCCTGGAGCTCATCCTTTGGCGTCATACATGTGACGCTTGTGACATTTCGTTGAAATCTTACGCGCATGGCATCCTTTAGCGTCAATATGAGACGCAGAACCCAAGGCGTCATACATGTGACGCTCGTCTAAATACGACGCACATAGCATCCTTTAGCGTCAATATGAGACGCAGATCCCAAGGCGTCATAACCGTAACCCTACCCCAGACCTAAACCTACCCATAGCAGTGCGTGTTATATTGACGCTAAAGGCTACCATGTGCGTAGTATTTCGACGTTTTGTCATATGGCGTCACCTATATGACGCAAAAGGATGAGAATGCGTTGGATTGATCGAAATTATGTATGAGGCATACCTTTCGGTAAGTTGTAGGCTACTTTATCTTTATATAAAAAGTATCAGATGATCGGTTTACTTGAACTGAGGCGCTACAGCGATCTGTCACGTCACATTCACAAGCACCAAAACAGCATTTATTATCTGAATTTCGTAATAAAATGGACAGAACCTGAGTGAGAGCTGATTTTTTTTTTCATATCAAAACTAAACTGCTCTTTCTAGTCTGTCGGTATCAGTGTCCTCTTTGCTCCGCGATTTTTCTCTGCGTGAGAAAATGGTCGATTGAGTCGATTGAAATGGTGAAAAGTGTCGATTGCGTGAGTCTCAAGCTGAATGCGTGAGTTTTAGAAGGGGGATTAAATCGTCGGCATAATGCGCATTCTAAAAATCTAAATTCGGATCTATTATTTTTCACGATATTTTGAAGTGCCCGTGATAACAATATCGTGCATATTCATTACCGCGATTTATCGGATTACCGAATACCGGCACATGTCTACTTGCATAGAACGTAAGCCTTAGGACCTCAGACCAGATCTTGTCTGTTAAGGAAATCAGCGGAAAAGGGAAGGCTGTTTTCCTTCATCTTGGTGAAAATTCCGAGATGCACGTGTCCACTTAGATGGTGAGCTCCTCTGAAGTGAGTGTGTGCTCCCGCCTAGGCGTTGACACAGCGTGCTTCGCTGTCAGATATTCTAGAGTTGGGGGCTGGGCGACGTCATAGTTAAACTGCTGCTTCCCGTGGGCTCCCCTCTTATGAAGCCAGTTTCACTCTTATGAAGCCCAGTTCGAAGTGTCGGCTCGCTGCGCCATTCCCCTCCTTGGACTGGATACGTGCGCAATTTTTGCTCCAGTAGAGTTCTCCTTATTAGCTGAACCCTGTCGAGTTTCTCCATACCCTTCGGCTATGGACGTGGCAGAATGTCCGAAGCTAGGCCTATCACTTGTATGCTGGTGGAACCTGTGTTAGGCTGGGTCAATATGTTGTGATCCCTACGGCGATTCCATATGTGTATTCTTCCACATAGAGCCCGTGTCTTCCCTCACTGTCTGGTTGAGTCTCCTCCCTGAAGGAGGGAACGGAGGACGTAGTCCCCTCGCCACTACTGCTGGACCACCGGTGACTCCGGGGGCCGATCGTCTCCTCAGCAAGAAAGCAACTAATGAGTGCATCCACTTCCGTATATATGCCACGGGGGCGGAGTGTGTGTGATGTGAGTCACGCACACCAATTCCATTGGCTCGTTCAATAGTAATCGAAGACGATTGGCTCCCTGGCGTGACTATGTCCTCCGTTCCTTCCTTCAGGGAACGGTGGGTTACATATGCAACCAGGACGTTCACCCAAAAATGTAAATACTGTCATCATCACACATGCTCAACAGAAAAGCGGACAGACACTACAACATATTTACTATATTTTCCATTATGCACACTGGGGAACAGCAAGTGCAGTATACTGGAACAGACATGACATAAAACATTTTCTGTTTCAGGTCATGCCATAGTGGACATGATTGGACCTTTTCCATCTAGCTTTCTTCACATCAACTGTTTATTGGAGAATTTATTCAAAGTTCCCATTTTTCCAGGATGAAAAGGGTCAAAATGATAATTTTGTGCCAATATGTAGAGGCGATTTGGTACATGCATTGGCCGTGCTTGCAGAGGACAGACTACTGTTGAAGCAAAACTGCTGTCGGGAGAGAATAATGCAAACTTAATTACCGCCAGCTAATAACTTCAGGCAATCAAAACCTACTCAGCTCTGAGACTCCATCTAATTGTCATGACAACTAAAACCTTTTGTCTTCCATTTAGTCTGAGGCTAAGCAGGACCTCCAGCCCTGTAAATTTCTTCTAACTGGTGTGACTTGTGTGATAAGAGTGGCTGTGATGACTGTGGCTCAGTGGCTTTATTCTGCTGCCTGTCTGTTCAGAATGACTAATTGCGGTGGAATGTGAACACGCTGGAGATGAAATGTGTATGGCTAATCCAATCATTTCCAGTAAAGCTGCAGGAAAATGAGGACTGAAGAGACACTCAGCGGAGGAAAAAAGAAGACACACATGTGCCTTGGATCATTTCTTGTAGAAAAACCCATTTTTTATCATTAGACTTACCTACTCATTTGCAAGGCATTAGTCTGCTCTTTAAATGCTCAGCAGGTATGACTCATCGGATGCTGCAGATGTTTAATGATGCCGTTGTTGAACTTCAGACTTTACATCACTGGGCATTTATGGCACACTGATCAACTTCCTAGTATTATTGAGTCAAATGTTGGCGAAAGAGATGCGTCTTTAGTTCATTCTTGAAAATGGAGCTTGGGTTGAGATATGTCGGGACCCAATCAATGAAAGGAAAAACATTTCACAACTGTTTTCATCATCCTCTGTCAGAAGCATCTGTTGAAGTTGCGGATTTCTACATGGACATTTTGTTTTGTCATTGCAGACATGTCAGACTCTACCTAGAAAAAAGTTCAAAGCATTTGGCAGTTTCTGAAAGCTTTGAGACATGAGGCTCTAAAGACAAAAGGGGATCATAAACCACTTTAAAAAATGATGTCAGGAAAAAAAATCAATACTTAGTGCAAAGAAGCACAAACATTGCTACATAGCAAAGCGAATGACCGCACAACCCTTTATATACTTGAACTTCATGAAGCAACATGAAGCAGTGACCCAACATCATCATTAACTGTGACCAAATGTTTCGAATGACATTCCCAATTTGAAGCATAAGGCAAAATATATTGCTCATATCAAATATATATTTAATTTGTCCTCAAAAAAAAAAAAAAAAAGATTGTCTGTGTTCATTTTAATAAAGCTTAATCACGGCAGATTAGATGTGGTGTAGTAGGAAAATTTAATTTGTTCTCATCAACATTCATATCTATGATAATATAATCATCTGAATGAAATATTACTGTGAATACTTATTAATGCTTTATAATAAGGTGGGCTGGTTTGATGTTTATTTTACACTACTATTAGAAATGCCTTCAGACATTCATGTATCAATATCTCTGTTTCTTTGATTTTATGTTATCAAACAGAAAACTTAGATTTGGCTCCAGGACATTGCAAATTGTGAATAGAAAAACATGTAGAGCTAATGATGTGATCATAGAGTTAAAATCGGTGTGTGTCATAGGTGTGTTTGAGTAATTTACTGTCGTAGGCTAATGGGAATATATATAAATATATTTTAATGTTTAAAAAAAATAATAATATCACTAAAAAATTAATATCAGCTGATGCTCATCAAAAATGCATTCAGAAGTTGCAATGCCAGTCAGATTCATGAACTAAATCTTTTGATTAGCCTTTTTTTTTCTTTTTTTATATGAATTTGCTGATCCAGTTCATACAACTGAATGATTCATTCACAAAGCAACTGACTCTATGGCTGCATCCGAAATCACATACTTCCCTACTATATAGTAGGCGCAAAACAGTAGGTGACACAATAAGTATGTCCGAATTCACAGTAAAAGAGTAAGCAAAAAGATGACCTACTTCTTCCGGTGAAATTCTGAAGTGCATATATGGACACTTTACTATCCCATGAGGTCACGGGAAAGGATTTGTGAATTGCTGTGAAGTGACGCAACTGATGCTGTAGGTCACATGATAATGACAACATGGCGAATATGGTATGTCCGGATTACATTCATACTACACACATTTATATATAGAACATACTTTCTTAGCGGTTGTGAAGTCATTTCAGAAAAAGACTATGACTCCACTGTAGGGATTGATTTCTTTGATGACTTTTTAATCATTTTACTTTTTACGTATGATTTCAGGTTGATTCCTCATACAAGGTTGTTGTGTGTTTTCAGAGAAAAAAAAGAATAAATTTGCACAAATCACTAATTTTATTATGCTTTCAGTGTTTTTGCATCCTTTTTTAAAGGTTCATTCTGGCTGCATGGAAAAGAGAAAACAGCACATTATTAAAAAATTCTCCTTTTGCGTTCCTCAGAATACAGAAAGTAATGCAGGTTGGGAAACTATTTGATGACTGAAATATCATTTTCATGTGAATTATTCCCCTAACCTCACAACCTGACCTCATTTAAAGACATTATATCCTCAGCCGAGTTTGTTGATGCACTGAGGACTAGACGCACATCCCATTATCACCAATACCATCACCCTACAGGACGATCCCTTTATTGATAAAGAAAGCTACATTCAGTATTTCATCAGCACAGCCTCCATCAGTGAACTCCATTTAGGTGCGGTGTGAGATGATTGGGTCGCCCTGATGGGAGGTCACTGCTCTCTGTATAACTGCACTACGGAGAACTTACACAGTGGGGGGAAAAATATATAGTGGCGCCATTTATTTGCCATCCCCAGAAAGGGCACCAGCGATCTGTGAAATCACTTTGTTCGTTTGAGATGGTTGCACATTCTGTCCATTTAGGTCTGATAATGACTTAGATTATATGCCTCCCTCTCTGGCTGCCTCTTTTTGGCATCTGCAGTTATTCAGACTGGAGCATCTCCACACCCTCCCATCTACATTTAATTCAGCTCCTGCCAAAAACCCTAACAGCCTCTGCCCCATACTAATCAAGAGAATGCATTAAAGATGGAAGTCAAGTCATTCCTTTGGTTGTGAAAGCGGACGTTTGTTTCCCGTGACTCATGCGATAATCTACCTGTCGAGATGTTGTTCCTCTGATTTGCATTTGACTTCCGTTTTAACGTGCGTTGTTTTCTACCGCTGTGATTTTTAGTGTGATTTCTTAGGTTTTGCATTATGCTTTACATTCGTGGTTCGTCTATCTAACGAGGGATTCCTAAGGCTTGAATAATCATCACTCTGCTATCACATCACCAAAATAACTACCATCGCCCAGAGTTGTCTTCCGATCGTAAACACCATATGCATTATAGTGCCAGTGTCATTTCACACGGCACCTCAAGGTAAATCAACACTTGACGAGATGTTTTTAGGTTTCCGCTAAAAGCATGTCATTTAGAATGTTATCTCTTTTTGAGTGTCTTTTGCAAGCAGCTCTAGTAAAGGGATACCTGTAGTTCCCCCCAAAAATGTAATTCTGTCATCGGCCACGCACACACTGCAGTTAAATTCAATTTTTAGTGCTCACTCCAGTGAAATTACAGTAGTGACAACTGCATTAACTCAGGCAGTTACAGCCGCATTTACAACAATTCTACCTAGTGTGTATGGAACCGAACTGAACAAGTTGTTAATTACATATTTAAACGCACACCAGAAATGTATCTCTCTTCTGTATAAGTGTGTTGCAAGAAAATCACAGGGTAGAGGCAAAGTCTTCTCTTTAAGAGGAACGAGCATTGACTCATTTGTGTTGCCAGATCTTCCTAGAAAAATAAATAAAAAACAGTGAACAAGAGCAAGCCCATAGAGAAATCCAAATGCTTTATATTGCAAACAAGACAAAAATATCATGACCTCCACCTGCCAAGGATAACTTTATAAGCCAAGGTCAAACAACAAGCTCAAAAAAGTTTGTAATAAATAGACATGACAACTCTTGAAGTGCAAACCCTGTGAAGCAGCCTTGTAAATGACTGACATGACGTGGTTTAGTTAAAATTGCAGAAAATAATGAGTCTGTGTTCGCTGTATTCATTTGGACAAAACTAGCAGATACCAAACAAATGAGACACCAGAATGTGGCAATGGTTAACACGCTGTCTATCATCGCAATTTCAGGAATGATTGTTATTTAAATGCATTTGTCACTCCTGAACCTTTACAGTTTATAATTGACCATCATTTAATCAACGACGTCATGTCATTATGAACCTGCATGACTTTGTCTTTTGTGAAACACAAAGGAAGATACTCAGCAGAATGTCAAAGTGGCACTTTTCATTTTTATTGTATGGAGTAGTAGCGTGGGCATTCTGCTAGATAACTCGTTTTGTCTTCCAAACATATAATACACATTATAATATTTGGTTAGAATTTGCAGCAGGTGCAAATTCCTGTTTGGTTACCGGGTTGTTGAGGTGTAAAATATGAATGAAGAAGTGTCTGTGTGCCATGAATAGGTGTGCAGAGGACTATAGGTGCAACTAGCTGTAATATGAGTCATCAATGCAAAGTGACAAATCTGGATTTCCATTGCTCACAGACTTGATTTATTTCAGACTACACTTTGAAATTTTGGAGAGTGCCTGCCTGTTGAATGCTGTATGCAGATTCTATGATTTGAGCACACCCAATTTCAGTTTTCATGACACAATATTACATATGAAAGGTCTCTCTTTATTTCTGCCCATCCATCTGTTTTTGCTTTGGATTGTTTGTGGCAGGAAATAACTTCAAATTGGTGGTCGACGTACTCTAGTTGTTTTTACATCAAACGATGGTAATTTGCAAGGCCGTATCACATGGATTACTATGCTTAAGCAAGTTCCTAGAATACATAAAATGCTTCTGGATAGACTCCCTGAGACCTGTAAAATGCTGCGACAAAATAAGATCGGAAAGGGGCCGACACTTAAAAAACGAATAATGTCGTTGTCTTTAAAGTTTTTGCAAGAAGATTTCAAAGTGCCATTCCTTAAGGGTCTCTGCCCATGCTAAGCCCCTGCTTCTGTGTACTTGCACAGAGAAATAATGAAGTCCAAAAATGGTCGAAATGGCCTTCAACAAGCAGCTCTACTTTCAGGGTTGAGTATCTGACACTGCTTTGAAGAACCTACATGGAATATTAAGGCATGCATCTGGAACTGACAAATACACATTTGAATTCCACACTTGGATAACAACTTCAGCTCACAATAAGGGGATTTTTCCTGCTCCCTCTCTGTTCTTTTTGGCAAAAGCTGAGACGAACCCAATTAACCCGTGTTAGAGAGAGAGCAATACTAGCAGCGGTACCCTTATACAACACTCAGGAGATCAGTCTTTACTATTAGACTGAATACACTAGGATGCCTCACGCTTTCCTAATTGAAACCTTTGGGACTGGCTTTTTAAGTTTTGAGAAAACCATGAATAACTGTAAGCACTGAGCATGTACAACCAAAGGTTTCATTCTACTTGAAATGTACACACAAAAAAATGTCTTTTTTCTCTTGTTATGTAATGGCAAGTTACGTCAAGAGCCAAACAACATGTTTAGCACCTCTTTATTAACTTGTAAAGAATCTACAACCATTAGGTTAACCTGTATTTATTGTGGACTGTTTGTGTTTTCTTTGTAGTTTTCTTCATGGTTTTAGAGGATGAGGATGTCACACAAGCTGGCAATACACACACTACCATTCAAAAGTAAGGGTTACTTGGAAAGAAATTAACTTTTTACTTAGCAAGGATGCATTAAATTGATCAAAATGTATAAAGACATTTATAATGTTTCAAAAGATGTCTTTCAAATAAGTGCTTCTATTCAAAGAATCCTTAAAGTCACTGTTTCCAGCACATCCTTTTTAAACATTGATTTAATAACATTATTATTCAATAACATAACATTGAATAATAAGAAATGTACTAGAGTAATGACTACTGAAATTCAGCTTTTCTATCACAGGAATAAATTGCACTTTGAAATAGATTAAAAGAGAAAACAGTTATTTTAAATTGTAACAACATTTCACAATATTACTGTTTTTACATATTTATCAAACAATTGCAGCCATGGTGAGCATAAGAGACTTCTTTCAGAAACCTAAAAAAATTAATCTTACCAACCCCAAACTTTTTAACTTTATAGTTATTAATTAATATAGAATAATTTAGTTTTTTTTAAATATAAGGAAAAAATATATAATAATTGGACAACATTTAAAAAAAAAAAAAAAAAAAAAAAAAACCTCTTGACTTTCAAGGCACCACATCCCACTCATTTGATCTGTTCACCCACGGCCAAAAAACTGTACGTGAAACAGGTGCATTTAAGGCGAAGGGCCCTCTTTGTTAAGATGGTGCCTAAGGGTGTAGGTTTGACTTGAAAGTCGATAAGAGACATATTGCAAAGAGGCAGAAGACAATCCTGAGATAATAATTTTTAGTGCATAAAGCAGTGAGTCACAGGACCTTGATGATCATATTCAAATTGCTGGTGTTAGGAAAATGCCATTGCGTGGATGTCTGCAGTCAAAATAACAATATTTCCTCATATCACAATTCTCATTTTATATTGCTTTGTCTGCACCACAATATTAAATATGATTCATATCACCAATATCTCCTTTAAATTTTGTCTTTAAAAAAAACGTTTATTACATGGCTCTTTTGGCACGTTTTCTGAAATTCGTGTCCCTACCATCCCTATGATTATGCTCATAGCAGTAAATTGAGGGTCTGTGCAAATTTTTGGAAGATTGGCTAGATCAATGACCCAACTCATTAAGAACGCAGCACACTTTAAGAAAGACCCCCAAAAAATCCATTAAGGCACTGTGGGATTAAGAGAAAGAACATTTGTCAAATTAAGTGCAACCTGTGCTATTGATTCCTGCTAACCAAGGTAAATGAAAGGGAATTAATTAAAGCGGATTAAGGGATAAACGAGGGCACGGCAGAGGCATTTCCTTATGCGCTTTTAATGACCCACAGGGCAGATGAAAGGACTTTTGGTTCACTTTATTTGTGTCTGCTGGATAATACTCCACAGAAAGCGTTTCATTGTTGTTATGTATGACGGGCCGTTGGAAAGTTGGCATGAAAAGAATAGTGAGTGGAGAGCAATGACTGCATTTTTAAATTCAGGTCAAGTGTTTTGGGTGAGAAGAGTAGTGACCGGCGCAGCTGTAATCGCACTTCTCTGGGACTGGGGTCATTTGTCCGCTGACAATGGATTACTGGTCCTTACTGTTTGTGATTAAGCCTACAAAAAGCCGTGCAATTCCGCATGGGGCTCCTGGCTCCAGCCTCCTGAGAGGAAACAGCTGTTCAGGCCTTCTGTCTTCAGGAGGAATATGAATCATTGTATCCCTTAACAAGTTCCCTTTGTCACTTAAGCTACCACAAATGATTTTTTAAACACCGCTACTCCAGAGTCCATGTGTTCATGTGTCAATGTCAATCACAGCATATACGCATAACTTCTCATTACAGGTAGGGGAGAGTGAGGTAGTATTTGTCTGTGTACTTTACAAATCGATTGAGATTATATGCTTTCGATCCAAATCCAGGAAATACATTGACATTGATCACATCAAGCTTTTTGAAATTGACGGGGCACCAAAAATAAAACTTTAACACAGTTGTCATGTATTTTCCTAAAAAGTTGTGTAGATAGATAGATAGATAGATAGTTATCTATCTATCTATCTATGATAAAATGTTCTGAATATTAAACTTTTTTCGGACTGGTTTAATATTTTTAAGAAGAAGATGTGAACAATATGAAGTAAACTAATCCTTTTGAATAGGACAATGCGTAATCAATTATTTAATTACATTTGAGTGTTAATATTTGTCTTGTATTAAACAACATGTGTATGTTCATATATAAAAAAAAAAAAAAGAATGATTATATTTAGCAAGAAGGACAAGATTGCATAAATTCAACAAAAGTCACAGTAAAGACTTTAACTTGTATTTTTCAAAATGTATTTCAAATAAATGCTGTTCTTTTGAATATTCAAGCATCCTGATCAAAATGTCATGGTTTACACAATGCTTAATACACACATATTAAGCAGCACTACTGGTTTCAATGTTGATAATAATCAGAAATGTTTCTTAAGTATAAAATCAGCATATTAGAATGATTTCTGAAGGATCGCGTGACACTGAAGACTGGAGTAATGATGATGAAAATTCAGCTTTTCACTCACAAGGAATAAATTACATTTTAAAATATATAAACATAGAAAACAAAAATCTTACCAGCCAAAACTTTTCAAGGGTAGTATCCAGTATATATCTATGTATTAGTTTCTGTTTCTCATTTCTTCTTGACTGCATGATAAATTAAGTAAAAAATGAGGCACAGCTTACCCCACTCTCCACTGCTGTCAAGACTGTGAGTAACTGTTCAGCTTGAAGTCTTCAAGAGAGTGTAACTTCACCGGTGATAGTCCGAAATGGGAGTACCAGCGATGTTTTATTACCGTACAGGTTCACTCCCTTAAATGCGCACTAGAGAGACAGCACTATGACCCAATAAAGCTCTCAGCACTAGTGCGACTCCTTGAAACAATATCTGATCTCCTTTTTTAAAGTGCCCACAAACAATTTCCCAATGTGTGGAGAAAAAAAAAAAATCAATGATGATTTCTGCTAATTGAGTTTGCAGCCTGCTTGACAAACTTTATGCTCAGCATCCATTGGAGCAAAACATCTAAATCGAGTTGTCAACAGGCATTCTATCATGGTGGAATGAGGGTTTGAGAGCGTTTGACAAATTCTCTGTAATCGCTCCTAATGCACACCAGATATGAAGAAGAGGGTATGGACGTGAACTTAAAATCTTCACTTCACAGGAAATAGTCCATATTCCACTTTATGGTCACATCAAGACATCCCAGTGAGACAGAGAGAGTATTCTCCTTCATACATACCCTTTTTATTGCACGCTGACTGAAAGCTATCGGCCTGCAGAGAGAAAACACAGCCTGTTGTATTGGCTGTCGTCTGAGATCTCGAAATTAAACTCAGAGGAGTGTGAGTGCAAAAAAATATGTTTTTATAGGTTTTATAGGGAATTAAGCAGCCTGAGAGAGTCTGTGCAGATTAACTGTCTTATTTGGCAGCAAGAAACATGGTTCCTGGGCATTCCCCCCTTTTCAATTTGTCAACTCGAATGCAGGATGTTCCTCCAGAGCTTGTTGTATCTCCATAAATTTGCAACTCATTTGCACTTGCCGATTTTGACAGAGACCCCTGGACAGCGACACTTAAACCGGTCATTATTTATTTGATCTCATTTGGTGTGATTTAAGGCCGGACCTGGCCAGTAATTAAGCTGTGTCAGCGTGGAGACGTGTAGTCGGTATGGGTGCTCATTGATTTACAGTAGATTACCATCTTTAGAGGAGGATCGGCTGAGAGCCATGATTCACTCGCATTTTCTCTTTTGCCTCAGGCAGTATACGTCAGTCGGCCTTCCACGACTGACCCTTCTCTTTGTCAGACGCTCTTTATTGCTACACGCGTCGGATGTCGTGCTCGCGGTGCCGTCCACGTATCAGTGTGTTGCAGCGTTCTATTTGCATAACTCATTTCCAGGAATGCGGTTGTCCATTGCTGTGCTTGACAAAAAGGCAATATGAAAGAAGGCCGGCGACAAAATATTAATAAAGTAGACGAGGCAAACTACATTGTGGCAGAAGTCAAGTGTCATTTAACGATGAACAATGACATATTCTCTCGCTCACTGCTCCGAAGGGAATAACAAAACATTACTGAATGTACTCCTGAGCAGGAGGATGGGGAGGGAGGAGAACTCGTGCAGTGAGAGTCAAACATTACATGAAGCACTTGTCTGTCAGTGAGCAGCTTTTTTCCCCCTTGTAAGTTATTGAGAACATATACATATTTCGCCTTTAAACCAGGGCTTACAAAATATTATTTTTTTTATAAAATGAATATACTGTGTATATATATATATATATATATATATATATTGTTGCACAATATAGAGGGGTTGCACCTGAGACCCGTAGTGATGGATTCATTGACAGCTGCTGTCAGATTCGCTAAAATGGAAAGCGACTGGAGTAACGTTAGTCATATTTTGGCTTTTAAAAAAGTCCTGAGGGAAACTTATCGAGGATGGTCACCCTGTCTGCAGAACATGCACAAAAAAGTCGCTGCAATACACTTCAAAATGTTGTTTTGAGTTGAAATATTTTATCTCACTCACTTGAAATAAAGTTTGCATTAATGTTTTAAAACTTAAAGGGATACTTCAGCTCTGGAAAGATGAATGTGTATTTAAAATGGGACATTTATGTAGAAGAAATGTGAAATTATTTTTGAATTTGGAGCTTTCTAGACTGAGAAAAGCCAGAAAATGTATTTTTGGCTCATATGGATGAAAGACAACAACTCCCAGAATGCACTTGCTTCGCTGCCCTAAGAGGTCACGCCTACCGGTAACAGAGCGCAGCTAGACAACTAGGGAGTCTCCGTGATGAGTCTGCCCGTGATTACGAGATCGCTCAAAATGTCTGGGATTCGGATTTTGCGTTATACAGTCGCCATTCATCATGTTTACAGTGGCGAGCAGGACGAGTGAGGGCCGCGGGAGAAAAGCGAGAGGCCGGTGGCGTGATTACTGATGAGACGCACCAGTCTCGTATCTCTCACAGAGGAGCGGGAATTTTCATAGCAATGTTAAAATGCACATCAACCGATCACTTGTTTAGCGTTCATGTAAACACTACATTCAGATTCACCAATCGGAATGAAGTCAGTTAGATTGAAACAAAATTAGACAATGAATGACGACTGCAGAAATCAAAAACTGAATCCCTTACATTTTGGACGATCTCGAGGCCGGATATGTCCGGGGAAAAGAGGATGTAAACCCCTACTACTCCGCTTTCTCCACAGAACAAGAGCCTGCTAGGTTAGCTTCCAAATAAAAGATAGCTGACAGCCTGACTATTTGATAATTCTGTGAGTGAGATCCCACCCTCTATGGGCGGGTTGAAAACTTGCTGAACAGCGGCTTCTACTGGCTGTAGTCTTTAGCCTCTAGACAAAAAATCCTCCGATGACGCAAAATGACGATTTTTGCGTCATCGGAGGATTTTTTCCAGATTAAAAATACATAAATCTCTCATCTCAGGGGGATATGAAGGGGGGGAAGCACGGTAATTCGAAAATACTACTGGTTTTCTACTGATACAAAGCTTAATGCTAAATCCTGAAGTAACCCTTTAACGTTACCTGTTTATAAATCCATTTTGTACAGCGTACAAAAACAATTGTCCAGACAAGTTGATAAAAAAAATATTATCAAACTCTGTAAACAATAAATTAACTCTGATTTCATTTTCAATACAATCAAACACGGAGACGCAAGACAGCAAGTTGTATTTGAATGAAACGAGAGAGCACGTCCATTATGATAATAACTTACATGGGCTGCGTCCGAAATCGCATACTTCCCTACTATATAGTATGCGAAAAACAGTACGCGAGCAGAGTAGTATGTCCGAAATCATAGAATTCGAAAAACAGTAGGCGAATAGTCCCCGGATGACCTACTACTTCCGGCGAGATTCTGAAGTGCGCATACGATGGACACTTTACTATCCCATGATGCCACGGGAGAGGAGTTGTTGTCGTTATATTTGAAAATGGCGGAAACCGGAGACGCGGCTGTAACGTTAGCTATGGGCTGTAGAGGTAAACACACGTGACACGCGTATCTCTATTGATTCATTCATGTTTATTTATCCATGGTAATATCACAAGCAAATAAATGGCTTTTTCCTTGTCAAAAATCAACATCTGTCATTGTTCATAGGGGTTGTGTGTGTGTTTTATGAGGTAAAATGTATTAGGTAAATAAATGTTATTTGAGAAACTCCACAAAAGCCGTGATCTGTGAGCAGCTGACCGACGCCTCCTCTTGATTGTCGGCTCGGACGACGTAAAAACGCAGATGAAAACAGAAAGCAGAACTAAAAACAGCGCGAAGTTGGTGCAGTCAGTGGAATGGGCTCTTTAAATGTTCGCACTGTTATGACAGCGCGTATGTCACGCGACAACAACATGGCGCATGTAGTACGTCCGGATTCATTCATACTACCTGTATTCATACTATATAGAACGTACTTTTTTAACGGTCGCGAAGTACGTTCTTATTTAAATGTAGTACCTACTCACATAGTACGCGATTTCGGACGCAGCCATGGATTTGCGCTGTGTTATGATGCGTTGCTATTGACGACGGTCAGAAGGAAATGCCACAGAAAAGAATCTTGCCTTAAAAAGTGCATAGAGCTGCTTGTTTTTTTTTGTTGTTTGTTGATTTTCAAATATAAAACGATCCTGATCATTTTCAATACTTGTAATTCCAACTCCTGACTCGCTACAGTAGTTTTGACAGAACCAGATGCTTTTATACCAGCGGCTGCCAAGGGCGTGACCGAGTGACGTCAGAGAGTACCCTACGTCACAAAGTACCCCACTTCACGAGCTTTCCGTTTAACCTGAAGAGGGCAGCACTCAGACGTTTTAACACCATATATTTTAAAATTAAAGCACTTTATATCCAAATGTCAAAAAATATACTCGAATCAATGAACAGCATTTATGAAGCTCCATTCTTACAGATCATTAACAAAAAAAAAGTTGTTTTAGTGTTTAGTAACCCTTTAAAGGGATTTTATAATGCCCTTTTCACAAGATAAAATAAGTCTCTAATGTCCGTAGAGTGTGTTTGTGAAGACTGAGCTCAAAATACCCCACAGATATTTTTTATAGCATGTTAAAATTGTCACTTTTCAAGGGTGAGGAAAAACGAGCCGTTTTTGTGTGTGTCCCTTTAAATGCAAATGAGCTGACGCTCCCAGCACAGAGGGCGGAGTTTCAAGAGCTTGTGTGTTAGCATCTCTGATTACACAGACACATGAATATTTCAAAAACTTTTAGCCTTTTATGATCAAACCAGAGTAAGACAAAGATGGAGAGACTCAAGAAGAAGTGACAACATAGACTGCAAGAGGACATTTCTGATTGGTTAGTTGATAAATTTGTGGAAATTTGGCTGATCCTTGACGCGATCGCAGACCAATGCAAAGTTGATTCTGTGCTAATTTGATCGAATATTTAATGTTCTGTAAAATGTGTCGATACAATCAATAAAATTAATGTCTATATTTTGAGACAAAGGCCTTGTTAATGATTTTTAGTTTTGTTCAAGGTAATTAAAGCAACAGTTTTTCAATAACGGAAGAATATGTAAAAGTATGGTATTTGTGGTAAAGATTGCCCTGTTGGGGACAAAGGCACAATGATTGACATATTATTTGTTGACATGACATGGTTAGATTCAGATGGTAAATTAATTCTTTTATTTATCAAAATAAACAAAAAAAATAGTACAACTTTGCTAAAGTGATTGTTTTGAACAAGTATTAACTTAGACATTAAGTCTTTTTTATCAATTTTACCACAGCCTATGTCTTGTTTGTATATATACTATAAAAATGTTATTAGTAATACATTTGACCTATGGCTAAGCCACGCCCCAAAACGTGATGAGCCAATCACAGTGCGCTTAGCTAACCCAATACACTCGGACATTCTCTGCTTCCACGTCCATTGAAATGCATTGCAGTTAGTCAGTTTTCACTCGTTTTTATATGTTTTTTCTTTTCATTTTAAGTTTAAAATGGTCAAACAGTGTGCATGGGGTACATGCAACTCCAACATTTGGTATCTCGAGAGGCTGGGTGACGGTGTGTATTTTTTACCCTTTACCAAGCCACATCTTAACCGCGATAATTGTCTGCTCTGGATAAAGTTAACGTTATGCGGTAACTTAGACCACAACACCAACTAAACGTGGATAAATTAAACAAGGATGTCTACATCTGTTCTAATGTAAGTCAACAACGTATTTGAACGTTATCTTTAACATCTTTAGCCTAACATTAGAAAACGTTAACGTTAGCTTCTAGCTGCATTGTACATGTCACTTAGCTACATTAACGTATCTGTAAATAACCAAGATAACAAATATTAGCAATGTTGTGCTGAATGATTCATGTAAATACTGTAGCACCAAACTAACAGAGAGGTAATGTTACTCTTGGTAAAGATGGTAAAAAAGGCTTGTCCTGGAAACGTAACGTTATGCTACTTAGACCTGTACATATTTAATTTGATCATGAACCATTAATTACATATTGAAGCACAACATTTTAGACAACTTTCTACAAAAATAACTGAGGAACTTTTTATTTTATTTATTTTTTAGCAAAACATGTAGCCTTTTCACATAAATTTTTGCCTGGAGCTGAAGCTTTTCATCGACCTTCTCAACAATAAAATTATTAATATAACCCTCCAATGCATAGTTAAGGCCCTTTTGGTGACTTCGGGATGATATATAGGGCCCTATCTTGCACCCGGCACAAATGACTTTGTACACTGACGCATGTATCATTCGTATTTTGCACCCGTGCAAAGCGGACTTTTCCCTCCACAGACGCACGTCGGTAAACTAGAGAATGAACTTGCGCTCCCTGGGCGGGTCGGCACAAAAAAGGAGGCGTGTTCCGGCGCAAACAATCCCTGGTGCTATTTTGCAGTTCCAGAAAACAATTGTGCCACTGACCCGAAAAAACCTAGTCTAAAGTCTCGTTGAGCGTACATTCAGATGCTATTTTAAGTGCGCATGCTTGGTCATAATACAGAGTGTGAACAACGCGCATACACTGTAGATGATTCTCTCATCTACACAGATGCATTTTCCTTTTTGCAAAGGATACATTATTATAAGGAAAAATATTAAAACACGAGGGAAATCATTGTTGTGTCCATGACGATGGGAAAAATAGGCATAAAGCTTACATATTTACCCAAATTATTATATGCATGTAGCCTATAACCAAAGCTAATTTGGGTGGGTTTGTCCCATCCCCAATGTCACTTCTCTTTCTTTTACGGCCCTGACGAGAACATCGATCTCCTCGGCTGTGAACCGATTCTGAAGCGCTCCTGGTAAATGCGGCGTTATAATAGTATTGCGCCATGGAACAAGCGCACCTCGTTCATCATGCTCTTAAAGGGAATGTGATATGACGCTCTGATTGGTTTATTTCACGTTACGCCCAAACCACACCTATGAATAATGAAGCTACTTCAGACCAACCCCTTTTAAACTTGCGTCGGGCGCAAGAGTCATTTATCCCGCCGGTAAAATAGCAACAGCGCCCAAGACCCACCCACAAAGTTACTTGCGCTTCGCGCTTGATACTTGCGTTTCAGATCGTTAAAATAGGGCCCTTAATCTTTCTGTCACCAAAAATTATCAATTGCCTCCTGTGAAATGTCTCCTATTGTGACAGCTGCCATAGCGCCTGTCACCGAATGTTGACTGTTTGTCCGAGTGAGTGGAGGGGGCGTAACTTACCCATAGGTCAATTATTGACATATTAATGATATATAATCTCGGAACAAAATGCACCTATTATAATATAATGTGCAATTTTGTATACAATGATTATATCAGAATACAGTTTTTCAGAAGTCTTTTATGCTCAACAAAACGGCATTTATTTAATAAAAAGTACTGTAAAACAAAAATATTGTGAAATGTTATTGCATATTTTCAATTTCAAAATCTTGGTATCTATTATATAAAAAAAATTGAATTCCTGTGATCAAAGCGGACTTTTCACCATTATCACTTGAGTCTTCAGCGTCACACAATCCTTCAGAAATCAATCTAATATGCTGATTTGATGCTAAAGAAACATTTCTGATTATTATATAATGTTGAAAACAGTTGTACTTGTTAATACAGTATATTTGTGGAAACAGTTAATTTTTTTTAGGATTCTATCTACTGTAACATTGTAAATGCCTTTACTGTCACTTTTAAACAATTTAATGCACCCTTGCTGAATAAAATTATTAAAACAATGTAACTCACCCCAAACTTTTGAACAGTAGTGCATTTGAATGGACAAATATGCTTTTTATAGACTGATGGTGCAGTTACAGCATCTACCAGCAGGGGCTAACAAGGCCATGCTAACCAGCCAAAACGTTGGATTTAATGAGTGATCTGGCTCTATAGCTAGTATATTTAATAATATATGTAGGAACATGACCATGACCATACAGAATAAGAAAATCTTTAATAAATAATGAATAACACAAGCTATGTGATTCCTAGCACTACCTCCTACCCAGTTGTTGTTGTGAAAATAAAATAATGGTTTGAGATACAGATAAACCATTTGTGTGTGCTGCGCATGAATGCATCTGTTTATCTTAGTCATTTGGAGACCCGTCAATTGCTCCGCTATTTGTAGCTTTCTCTCAGTTAATAGTCTTGGCCGCCAACGCCCATGCACCACACAAAGACGTCAATACATCGATGCATGGAGGATCTGCTGAAAAAGTTGGTTGTTTCTCTCTTTGTGCCTCCTCTGAGGTGTTTTGCACAGAGTCCAGCCCCTGCTCCCTCTGCACAGACGCCTGCCAAAACACTGTTTGCACAGTTTCATGCTTATGGTCTGCTGCTCCCTGCCTGCTGCAGCTTGCTCTAGGGTGGTTGATTCTTTTTATGTCGAAAATCTGTCCTCTCCATCCCTGCTAATGTGGTTGCAGTCCAAGACGTTTTTATTTGCTGGGAGTGAGTCTTAGAGACGTAGTGGCAGCACCCGGAGGGAGGGGTGGCCTCGGTTCTCCAGAGGCCCTGCTGGTGATGTTTGTGTTGTCTTGTCAGTTGCTGTCTCTTCCTTCCCCTCAAGCTGTAAGATGTAAGAATACTGCTTTTATCTGAAAATTGAGGCTATGTCTACACTAATCCGGATACATTTGAAAACACATCTTTTTTTTTACTATGCTTTGGTCTTCCGCTTTGGCTTTCCCAAGTGGATAAATCTGAAAACGGCATTTTCATGTTGTAGTGTGGACTGTGAAACCTGAGGTAATCTAAAACGATGATGCTTGTTGAGTCAAAATCTGCTTGGGGGTAATTAAATGTAACAAATCATGTAAAAACATCTTTTCTTGGGAAATTAAACAACGTTTTATTGAACTTTGATAATCAACTTCATATTTTAAACAACTGAGAAGATAGTGATCAAACTACATTTTATAAAAAAAATCAAGTTTACAATGTTTATTACATCAGCAAATGAGAGACAAATTAGATGACTACAGGGACTCATCTCGAGATCACTCATTTAACAGTTCATCTATTGCCAAAATTATGAAAAAAATATGTCAAGAGTAAAAAATTACTGAAAATGTTTAAATCAGGAATTTGTGCATAAAAAAATTTCTGTCGAAACCAAAACATGTTGAACGACGCTCCACCAACCCAGCAAAATTTTTCAATCAGATTGGCGTTTATTCTCTTTTTTTGTGTAGTGTGAAGTATTTCACTCTGTTCCTATCATGCCGATTCAATTTCAGCGAGTGAGGAACAAATTTATACTTGCGTGCGTTATGTATTACGCGTGGTATTGCCTCTGACAGTCAGCATGTTGAAGCCGCTCAGGCTGCCATTTTCTCCCTCTTCTCGTAAGGCGATGACGCATTAAAAACATCTGGTAGTGTGTGTTTTCCAGGAAATGCGTGTGTGCTGGACCTCTGCTTGTCGTAAATACTACTGTGTATTGTGCATGTTATTTTTTGACATACATCGATGTCTGATATTCAGATGATGTGGATTTGAAAACAGACAGGCTGAAAGGTAATACATATTTATTCAAATTGCTGTGGTGCGGCAAAATATGTGGGCAAAGGCGTTTTATAAAAATAATAATAATACATTTTATTTAGGATGCACTTTACATTTCAACGAAAGCAGGGGGTTAAAAACAACTGCAAAAATATAACAAAATCAATAAATAACAATAAAACACCACTAGGATAAAATTAAAATCATGAGTGTTAAAAGGCTTTTTGAAATAGAAATGTCTTTAGGCCCTTCTTGAAAACCTCCACCGTTTGTGGGGCCCTTAGTGTCTCTGGGAGGGCATTCCAGAGCCGTGGGGCGACTGCCTGGAAGGTTTTAGACCAAACACAGAATGGGGATTTTACATGTGTGACCTGGACGAACCAGTAAGTATATAATGACTGAATAATGACCATTTGTTTTTTTTTGTTTTTTTAGAGCTGCTTTACAACACTGCACATCATCTGTTTGCATCTTTGAATCTGTATTTTCCTGTTTATCCCTGTATAGTTGATTTGAAACAATCTGTATTGTATAAAGCACTATATAAATAAAGGTGACTTGACTTGACTAAGTGGTGGAAAATTTTGCTAATAAAACGTTTGCACCTAATAGCATAAGAATTTAATTCTGTCTGGTCTAACGGTATCATCTGAGCAAGTTGTGATGTTATTATGTTTTACGCATGCACAGTAAGATGACGTTTCAGTATGGACAATAAACTTTTTGGAAAATCTGAGTGTGGACAGAGTATTTTGAAACTAAAATGAGTTATTTGAGCAAAAACGTGGCACAAATCACATGCGCAAATGTACATCGTAACACGTATGATTAACCGGACCTCCGTATGCCCTTATTTTACAGCCAATAAAACCTCAGACTGAGTTACATGGTTTGGGATTCACATTGGTTTGCCTGCCGGAAATTACTAATTTGTTTTGCATGTAGGTTTGGCAGGACATTCGCTGACCGGGGAGGATTTATTTAGTTAATAATGCGGTGCCATGAACTCCCGAGTGCAACGAGTTCTTTAATGGTCACTTTGGTTGAGTTTAACAACTCATCGTAAAGGCAATCTCTCCTATGACACCTGTCTCCCATTACCTCTCATAGAAATGGCCAGACTGCTTCGGTTTCCCAGACAGCATTTCAAGAAGCCTTTGCTGAATCTGCACGGGTCCTGCAAGCAGGCGGCTTTAAGCTTTCGTCATGCCACCAGACAAGTGTCAGGGATGCTATGATAGCTGGCAGGTTGTCTATGAGGCTTGAGTGGATGTGCATCTCATTCGGCTATATGGCTTTTCAGCCCTTTCTCTTCTCAAACCCGTAAATCCATCACGGCGCGCAATCCAGTAAACACTGTTCTTCCCTCTGCCTCCACGCTCCCTCTCAACGATTCACCCCGGGGAATTGTCTTCAGATTTGTGCCAATCATTCTGTCTGTCTAAGCTGGCCAGTTAATCCTAACGCTTCACGCCAACAAAATCCATTCTTCAGAGTCTCTCCACATGTTGTTCTGTTGTGATTTACTTCTCTCGCACGTGCAGTTAGACTAGCTGATGGTTCGGACAAAGAATTCATGCTAAAAAAATATTATAAACTATTAATTTCCATACAAAATCTGATTCTCTAACATTTAAGTAGCTTTTATAAACCTGCCTTAGAAAAAAAACATTACTGGTGTTTATCTTAAGACAAAACAATGGCACTGACATATTTTAAGACATACTTTAAATTATATATAAAGAATTCATTAAATTAACTGATGCATATTAGTTGGAAATGCTGATGCATTTATTTATTTGAAAAACTTTGCAGTTAATTCACTTCGAGTTTTTTTAAAGTAATGCAATTGACAACCCTACTTTTTTTGTATTTAACTATATTTATACCCCTTTAGAATAAAAATCTCTGCATTAAAGTACTATTATTTTAAAAGCAATCAATCAATCAATCTATAAAACACATGGTGCATGGTATACATGGGACTGCCATCAAAAGTTAGTCCAAACATAAGTTCACCCTGAAAATCTGAAGTTTGATGAAGTTTACGTACAGTATATTTTAATTTGACATTTGTGATATATTTTTGCAACATGGATTTGAGCAGCATTTCATGATTGGCTATTTACAATCTTAGATTGCTCATTAAATGTGAGACTTTGTCAGGATATGATTAATTATGCCACAACACAAGACTTCTGTTTGTGTCAAGTTGATGTATACTCTGTTTTTCTTCCCTAATGAACAAGGGAAGTGCAAGCTCTGCACGAGCACAATTTCTGCACGAGCATTACTGCTTTACTGCTTTTAATCTGGCATCAAGCCCTTTCCAAATAAAAACACAAAACTGTCTGAATCTCTGAATAAATGTCTGGAGAAAAACAATTACTGCCCACGCACCGACTCAAGAGTTTATTAACACTCATGGAAAACTTAGTCCGTAGATCAATGTAGCCAATACTGAAAGCCTCTGTGACAAATATACATTCTGTAGTAGTTTCTTTCAAGCTATTAAAGTTATATCTTGTTTGATTTATATTGCACGGTTTATATCCCAGAGTGAAATAAGGGAGCAGTATATAGTAGCTACTGTAAAGGTAACTCCCAACAGAGAGGGGAGAGAAAACTATTTTGTGGTCGTTCTTTCAGCTCACACCTGACTGTGTTCCTATTTGTCTGATGGACAGTGCAGCAGATTTCTCTGGCCGTCTTTAACTTCTGCAACTGTACTGTAAATAACGACGGTGGTTTTAAAAATTGCTGTTTTGACCCCGGAGGAATGAAAGTGCTACTTTGGGAACAGCATATAGTGCTTCCATTTTTCAAGCCTCGCCATCAAACTGTCAGAGCAAACCGGCCCATTTTACCCCCCAAATCCCTCAAATCTACATTCAACTCATGGATTCTTATATAGCTGTAATGTTATTTAAAATACTACAAGCTCTAATTTACATTTACAAAAGTTTATAATTGCAATACAGATTACCACAATTTCCGGAAAAATCGCACCTGGTCAAAATTGCATTGACAGGAAGAAAAAACACCCAAATAAGTTGCATCGGTGTACAAGTCACATTTAATTATTACATTCAGAAATAATGCATTTTAGTTCCTCTCACTCCACAACATATCGTTTAGATACAATTTTTACTGTTTATATTATGGCATACATTATAGTGGCATTCATTATTAACAACATTTATAATAAACAGCAAGTTTAAAAATAAATTAATCTGAAACAAAAAAAAAAGAGTGCACTTTTCTCATTCGGCACAAATCTTTGTGCACTTTGCTCATTTTTGCATGCATTCATTTCATTATACTGCGATTGGCAATAGGGTATGTTGTTATGTTAAGTTATATGTTATTATGTTATTTTGTTAGTTACCCAGGTTTCACACAAGCTCCATGGAAATGGCTTGACTGCAGTTCCCTATCAGGAACGTCGAGCTGCGTGAAAACGCTGCGGGAACGCTTCCAGCGTTGTGCATCTTGAAGCTAGTATGGAATCAGCCAAAGGCGAGACGGAACGTCACGAGTGACGTCATCGACCAGGAAACTATAAAGCACACCCATGAACACAATGGCGACAGCTTCTGTTGTCTTCAGCAAGCGATTTGTGTGTGAATCTGTCCCAGTGTTTTTGTCTGTCTTTAGTGATTGCTAGGCAGGAGTTTTTCACTTAAAAAAAAAAAAAAAAAAAGGGCTATATATATATTCACATATCTAAGCGAGCAGCATTACAGAAAGTGTGTTCCCCCCTGTACTCGTTATTTCACGGGTGGGGATTTACACGATCTGTGTGTTGTTTGTTTGGGAGTACAGCATGCCCGGTCAGCTCTCGAGGGGGCTGATTGTGAGCATTGCGAGCGTTTTCCAATAAGAACGCTCTGCTCCCGCCGATCACTCTTTGAGGAGAGTGGTTCGGCTCGCGCTCCCCGCGGCTCGGGTCCCGCGTCTGTCGAGGCAGAGCGGCGGCGCGTGTCGTGGGGATCGCGGGTGAATCTGACAGCGGGGTTTGAGACGGGCCTCGCCCTATCTCAGCCTTTAACTGTTTGATTCAGTGCCTCAGTTTGGGTTGGAAGCACGCTCTGCGGTTTCTTCTGCCCAGGCTGTAGCATTAATATTGCAACTATCCAGTTCTGAGGAGCTGAATGTTGTTGGTATTAAAAATATAATAATAATATTATATAAATCATTATAAAATAAGGGGATAATGAGGACTCATTCCCTTGAACAGAAATAAATGAGGAGCTTATGGAGGTGCTTACTCATGCTGTTGAAAAATTAAACATTGAGTGGTCAGCAGTTTGGCAGGAGTTTTTTATATAAAAATATTGTATAAACTATGTTTGCCTTCCCGAGTGCAACCTCCACGACGGTGCCTGCCGTTTTTCCGGATCTCCACACCGAGGTGTCGAGAGTCTTGGAAGAAAACGATTTCATACTGTATTTTTAGCCCTCAGATCTCTAAAAAAAAATTTATTTTAATATTGCTGAGGCTTATTTACGGTTATGAGGCGATGCCTAGAAAAACTGGAGAGACGCTTACTGCCATCTCTCCGCTGAAACGAATTCATCTTTTAAGGCACCGGCGTTTAAAGACAGGGACTGATGGGCGGGTCAGTCCTGGCTGTCGATAAGCTCCTCGCATGGGCGCAATAAAATCAGAGCGTCGCGTCTTGTGCTCCCCCTCCAAAATAGTGGAACCAGACGCGACACTCTCAAATGAAGTTTTCGGGGGTTAAACTGATCTGAGGACAGTCATTATAGCCAAGTGGCTTCATCTAAAAAGTAGTTCTGACGCCACCGGTGTCAGGGTGCTGAGGGTGGTCCCCACCGTGAGAGAAAGGTGTTCACTGCATTTGACGGTGCCCATTTTTTCACGGTGCCCTCAAGGGTCCCTTCTGCCAACCCCGCCTTCGCGTTGGGGCGTAGACGGGCCCAGCGAGCGCTTCCCGAGGGACGCTCGCCCCTCTACAGAGTGTCGCGTCTCGTGCTCCCCCTGCAGTGGGACCGAGCGTGACACTCTCAACCGTGGTCTTCTGGCCATAAGGCTGATCTGAGGACAGTCATTATGGCCAAGAAGGCTTCGTCTAAGAAGTCTTGACGCCACTGGCGTCAGGATGCTGAGGGTGGTCCCTACCGTGGGAGAAAGGTGTTCACTGCATCAGACGGTGCCCATTCTCTCCCGGTACCCTCAGGGGTCCCTTCTGCCAACCCCGCCTTTAAGACGGGGCGTAGATGGGCCCAGCGAGTGCTTTCCCGAGGGACGCTCGCCCCCTCTGAGGAGGGGCTTAGGGCAGTTAGACCAGTCGTTCCCTGCCGGTGCGCCGTTACAGGGCGCTGTGTCTGCTGCTCAAAATATTCCAGAGGCCAGCCTCGAGAGGCTGGTACCCTTAGTAGAATTTCTGGCAGAGTGGAAAAGTCTTCCAAAAATATCTCAGTGGGTTCTGCAGTCGACAGAGAGGGGTTATGCCATTCAGTTCAGATCTCCTCCTCCTCGATTCAACGGGGTCCTGCCCACTGTGGTGGGCCCCGAGCAGGCTCTGGTAATGGAACAAGAGGTGAAAACACTCCTTCAAAAGGAGGCTATAGAACGGGTTCCTCCTCCCAGCAAGGAGTCAGGTTATTACAGCCGATATTTCATCGTTCCAAAGAAGGATGGGGGGTTGCGTCCAATTTTAGATCTGCGCCTATTAAACCGTGCTGTAGCCAAGCTCAAGTTCAAGATGCTCACGCTAAAGCAAATCGTGTCACAAATCAGGTCCGAGGACTGGTTTGTCACGATAGATCTGAAGGACGCGTACTTCCACATTTCCATCCTTCCGCAACACAGGAAGTTCCTGAGGTTCGCTTTCGGGGGCGAAGCGTACCAATATCGCGTTCTTCCGTTCGGTCTAGCTCTATCTCCCCGCACGTTCACGAAATGCATGGATGCAGCGCTAGTTCCACTGCGACTCCAGGGCATTCGTATATTGAACTACATAGACGATTGGGTGATTCTGGCTCAATCGCAACAACAAGCGGTTCGGCATCGAGATGTCGTCCTCGCGCACATAAAGAAACTGGGGTTGAGGCTGAATGCCAAGAAGAGTGTTCTATCTCCATCACAGAAGACATCTTTTCTGGGGGTATTATGGGATTCAGTAGCAATGCGGGCGTGCCTGTCGCCGGCCCGCATCACTTCGATTCTCTCAGCCGTAAAACGAGTAAAGCTAGGCCAGTTGCTCACTGTGAAGCAGTTCCAGAGACTGCTGGGTCTGATGGCAGCAGCGTCCAATGTTATACCTTGCGGCCTGTTGTACATGAGACCGTTACAGTGGTGGCTCAGAACCAAGGGGTTCTCCCCGAGGGGAAACCCCCTCCGCACGATCAGAGTTACGCGGCGCTGCCTACGTGCTCTGGTCATGTGGAGGGATCCTTGTTTTCTGTCCCAGGGACCTGTGCTGGGAGCTCTTTGTCGTCGTGTAACGCTAACGACAGATGCTTCCCTCACAGGCTGGGGGGCGATCATGAGTGGTCGCCCAGCCCAGGGTCTGTGGCAGGACCATCATCGATTTTGGCATATAAATTGTCTAGAGATGTTGGCGGTGTTTCAGGCTCTGAAACACTTCCTGCCAGACCTGAGAGGTCATCATGTTCTTGTCCGGTCCGACAATACATCGGTGGTCTCTTACATAAACCATCAGGGGGGTCTGCGCTCTCGCCAGTTATACAATCTGGCTCGCCAGATCCTTCTATGGACCCAGGGGAAGTTCCTTTCATTGAGGGCGATTTATCTTCCGGGGTATTTAAATCAGGGAGCGGACATCCTGTCGAGGCAGGGGCCGAGGCCCGGGGAATGGAGACTCCACCCCGAGGTGGTGGAGCTCCTGTGGATGCAGTACGGTCACGCCGAGGTGGACCTATTTGCATCCAGGGAGACATCACACTGTCCACTGTGGTTCTCTCTCAGTTATCCAGTCCCTCTGGGGTTGGATGCTATGGTACAGGTGTGGCCGAGGTTACACCTGTACGCCTTTCCCCCGATTGCTCTGCTCCCAGGAGTTCTGGAGAGGGTTCGCCGGGACGGGGTCAGTCTACTGTTGGTAGCCCCGTACTGGCCGGCCCGAGTATGGTTTGCGGACCTAATATCTCTCCTAGACAGCTCTCCTCTGGAGATTCCGATCAGGAGGGACCTTCTCTCTCAGGCGAGCGGGTTGATTCATCACCCCCGCCCAGAGTTGTGGAAGCTATGGGCTTGGCCTCTGAGGGGGCCCAGCTCGTAGGTGCTGGTCTCTCAACCGAGGTTGTTGAGACCATCCTTCACTCCAGAGCTCCTTCCACGAGGAAGTTATACGCCTTGAAGTGGAGGCTCTTCACTTCTTGGTGTGGAGAACACCTGTTATACCCAGTTAACTGCCCAGTGGGTGCAGTGCTGGAGTTCCTGCAGGAGCGTTTCTCCTCAGGGTTATCCCCCTTCACACTAAAGGTGTATGTGGCGGCACTTGCTGCTTACCATGTCCCTTTCAGTGGAGTCTTTTTGGGGAGACACCCGTTTATAACTCGCTTTCTTCGTGGTACTTTGAGGCTGAGGCCTGTAGTCCGCACGAGGGTGCCAGCATGGGACTTGGCCATCGTTCTAGAAGGTCTTTCCCTAGCTCCTTTTGAGCCTATTGAAGAAGTTTCTGAAAAGTTTGTTACTTTAAAGACTATTTTTCTCCTTGCCATTTCTTCTCTTAAGAGAATCGGAGATATTCAGGCTCTCTCGGTTGCTCCTTCGTGTTTGGAATTTTCGCCTGGGATGGTGAAGGCCTTTCTCCACCCCAGGCCAGGTTATGTCCCTAAGGTTCCTACCTATGTGGCCAGACCTATAGTTCTCCAGGCCTTCTGTCCTCCTCCCTTTACATCGTCTGATCAGGAAAAACTCAATCTGCTCTGCCCTTTTCGGGCTCTAGATGCTTATGTCCACAGAGCTGCCCTGTGGAGGAAATCAGAACAGTTGTTCGTTTGTTTTGGACCACCTAAGAAGGGGTCTCCAGTGTCTAAGCAGAGGATGAGCAAGTGGGTGGTCGAGGCCATCTCACTTGCCTATGAGTCGGCTGGTCAGCCTTCACCTTTGGCTGTCCGAGCTCACTCTACCAGGAGTATGGCGGCTTCCAAAGCCTTATTGTCAGGAGTTTCTCTTCATGACGTTTGTTATGCGGCAGGCTGGTCCTCACCGCATACTTTCGTCAGGTTTTATGACCTGGACCTTAGCTCCACCCCTGGGGCGCAGGTGCTTTCGGCTGAATTTAATCCTTGATTCACACAGTCGGTCACTTGCTCTTATGGCGACGTGGGTATTAGCGTTCCCGCAGCGTTTTCACGCAGCTCGACGTTCCTGATAGGGAACGTCCCGGGTTACGTATGTAACCCTAGTTCCCTGAAGGAACGAGACGCTGCGTGTCGTTGCCATACTCCCTGCATTCCCTTGATCGACTTGCTTCAGACTTTTCCAGAAGCTGTCGCCATTGTGTTCATGGGTGTGCTTTATAGTTTCCTGGTCGATGACGTCACTCGTGACGTTCCGTCTCGCCTTTGGCTGATTCCATACTAGCTTCAAGATGCACAACGCTGGAAGCGTTCCCGCAGCGTTTTCACGCAGCGTCTCGTTCCTTCAGGGAACTAGGGTTACATACGTAACCCGGGACGTTTTCATTCCTGTATTTCCTATTGAAACAGTACGTTTGGGCAGAACATCCAATGTTTCTTTTTTTTTTTCTTGTGAAAATAATAGACTACTACTCAGTGGCAGATGGAATCAAAGGGAGCGATTTCTCTTGAAAACATTTGATTGGACAGAAATCTATTGTGCAGGATGAGTCATCAATGTTTTTTTTTCAAAAAAAATTTTCCAGGGGCAGAAAAAAAAGCGTATTTCTGCTACAGGTTAACTTGTGGTAACTTCTTGGAGTGCACTAGCATATGACCTCAAAGATATCAAACATGGACTACTTACAACTAATTTTCACGATTTTTTAAAAACAGAAATTCATGCAATTTCATCACAAGTGGAGTAAAGTTCCTCAGTATCCTCAGGATTTTTAAAAAGGTCATAGGTTAGGTCTGTGCCTTTCGGATCCAAACTAAGTAGACAGTTTTCACACTAGATAAAGAGCACCAAAATCTACCAACATAAGTCAACTGTGAAGATTTTACCATGGAGACTTGTCTGAAGTTCATAAGCGGACAATATGGGGATTCTGAATAAATATATTTCTTCATAGAAAGAGAATTTTCTTTTATTGTACGTGGTTGGATATTTGAGCAGTTTTTTTTATATGGTATTTTGTTTTCAAAAACAGTTTTTCAGGAAATGTTTCATGTAGTTCTTTCAAATCAAAACTTATTGTTTCCCCAGTAGTGAATATACTTCTTATTCAGATGACTCACCATCTTCCAATGTAAGCAGTACTTTAAGCACAAAACCAAACATGAAACAAATGTTTAAAGGAATTTATTGTATTATTTTTACCTGCATACTAATCTATATCATTTACAGTACTACGATCGCAAAGTTCCTTTGATAGAAGACATGACTGTTATTGTAGCTGGTAGCCATAGCTATACTGTGTTTATTACACGTCTAAAAAAATATGTCCAATATAGTATGAATGTGTGTAGTATGAATGCAATCCGGACATACTACATTCACCATGTTGTCATTGTCATGTGACCTACTAGCGACAGTTGCATTGCTTCACTGCCATTCATAATCATCTTCCATTATCTCAAATTTCAAGTTTCAAGTTTGTATTTATTTATATAGCACATATAAAAACAGCAAACAGGGCTGACCAAAGTGCTGAACAATACACAAGATAAAGAACAAGGACAAACCACACATTCATGACAGAAGCTCACAATGAATTAAAAGCTAAAGAAAAAAAATGGTTAATTGTTTTTAAGAGAGGATTTAAAAACAGTTAGCGATTGAGCCTCTCTTATGTAAACCGGAAGGCTGTTCCACAGCCTAGGGCCAGCAATCAAAGGCTTTGTCCCCTACTCTTTAACCGTGATCTGGGGACATACAAAAGTCTCTGATCACCAGACCTCAGGTTTCGTGTGGGATTGTGTGGACAGAGTAGCTCAGGACAAATAACTCGGTGCCAGATTATTTACGGATTTAAAAACAAAGAGAAGAATTTTAAACTCAATTCTAAAATGCACAGGTAGCCAATGCAAAGATTTTAAGATAGGTGAAACATGATCGAATTTACGTTTTCTTTTGAGGAACTTTGCAGCAGCCTTCTGTACTAATTGAAGATGAGCAATAGAGTTTTTGGGTATGCCATAGTAAAGAGAGTTGCAATAATCCAACCGTGATGTAATGAGCGCATAGACAGCAATCTCTAAGGTTTTCTCAGAAAGGGAAGATTTGATCTTAGAGAGTAGACGTATCTGGAAAAAAACAAGAACTAATCACCGCATTTATTTGTTTTTCCAATTGGTGTCATGGGGGCCAAAGACTATAACCTCGGTTTTGGATTCATTCAGAAATAAGGCATTTTGAGAAAACCACATTTTTACTTCTATCTTTGTTGTGCTTCAGAGGCAAATAAATTTGTGTATCATCTGCATAGCACTGAAATAATACACCATGCTTTCTGAAAATGGAGCCCAGAGGAAGTAAATACAGTGAAAAAAGAATGGGTGCAAGAATAGACCCCTGCGGCACTCCACAGGAAAGTTGGTCTGACGAGGAAGAAAAATTTCCCAATTTGACAGAGAAACTTCTATTTGTTAGATAAGATCTAAACCAACTGAGGACAATTCCCTGGATGCCCACAAAATATTCTAGTCGGGATAAGAGAGTTTTATGATCATCTGTATCAAAGGCCGAGGTTAAGTCCAACAGTATTAAGATCACAGAGTCACCAGCGTCAGTCGCTAACAGTATATGCAACGAGACTCGGTGCTTAAAACCAGACTGGAAAGTTTCAAGAACTTGATTTGAGCTAAGAAAAAACTGGAGCTGATTGAGAACCGTTTTCTCCAATGCTTTTGTAACAAAAAGGAAGGGTCGAAATAGGTCGAAAATGATTAAAATCCCTATCATCCTCAAGGGATAGTAAAGTGTCCATTGAATGCACACTTCAGAATCTTGCCGGAAGAATTAGGTCATCCGCATACTTTTTGCCTAATCTTTTATGAGTACTGTAAATTCCGACATACTACTCGTCACTGTCATTTTCACCTATATAGTAGGGAAGTATGCGGTTTCAGATGATTTGTTGACAAAATCTATTGGTTAAATAATATAATTTAGTTTAGAGTGTTTTGTTTTAAAGGCTTGAAATGTGTTTTTGAGATTTTGTTGCAGAAATGTGTTTTGGGCTTCAGGAAATGTCTTAGTGATTGAGGAAAACTGTGATATGGACACACACGTAGCTGGGACTGTGGAGTTTGACCATGGCAATGGGGGATAATAATGTCAGATGGACAAACAAAGGGTCAGTGCAATCATGAGTAGCCGTGCTCAGTAAGCAGCCACTTCTGTCAGGCTCATTACCTTCAATGACCGCCGTCCAAAGGGGATATCAACTTTGTGTTATCCACCATTGCAATCGTAGAGATGTGCAAGCGTTTTGTCTGAAAATCTATGTATGTTTACGCCAGTGTTCTGTCACTTATAGTTGATTGTTTTACTTATCCGTGCTCTGAATTTTACCTGCCTTTTGTGTTTAATGTGAGGAAAATTAGAGCTCACCCTAATCATCAGTGGTTGACATTGAAAGCCTGGTACTCTATTCTCTACACAAACCTTTTATTAAACAACAGAATTATTGCAAAACATCAAATAAGAAAAAAAACAACCCAGCATTTCTCAAATACCTTATTCCTTATTCCTTATTTTGGCCCCTGTCCCATTTTTCTTCATATATAATGCATGGCTGAAATATATACAAGGCATATTTCATCTTTAAAATCATAAAATAGTGAATCAAACTAAGCTGAACAAACGGAATGGATTTCACTGATAATGCAAGCAAGGGAGGCAACAACTTATAGTAATGGTGGGAAACTGGGCTATTTTTCCTACCATCCCTGTTGACAGCAACCTAATATTTGCAAAAGAACTCGAGCGAGAGAGAAAAACATGGAGCATATTGTTTTAGTTTTTGTCTGCAACAGTGCCTTTCCCTTCCATTAGTGCTTGCAATCATGGTTTAAAATTAGGAAATCTGGTCTATTTTACTCTGAATTGTTAATATACAGTAATTAAGCAAAATGCTATGAGATGCAAATCTCCGTTTTAGTTGTCATTTGTTGTTTTACTTTAAGCAACAATTTTGTCTAGTCACACAAAAACTAGTTCTACTATCAAGCAGCAATTGGCGGTAACTCAATTAAAATGTTTTAGTAATTATACAAGCTAAATTATACAAGCCAAAGCAGACCTCAATTAGCATTTGTGGTAAAACTAGACTATTTCTGTGAGTCGGAGACACATTAGAAACAGTTGCGTCCTCCAATCTGACCCAAAATCTGGCCAACATCAGCACCCGAGTCTGTGCTACATCTCTGAGCAAGAAAAATGTTGGGTGACGTGGGGTCAGGGACTGACTGTTCCATTCGCCGGTTTACAGGTACCTAAACAACAAGGCGGCCGAGCCACAATAACATACCACAATATATTTTCCTGACATTCGGTCGCAACACATTTCCCAAGACTCCAAGAATATGAGAGGAAACCGGCACGAAAACACATCCTCAAAGCCGTTCCCTCTCCATTTGTTTCCTTGTAAATATGCGAGAGGCAGATTGTATGCATCTTATGCAGAAACAGACAAAAAAGCCAACCAGGCGTTCAGAGGGGTATTGACATGAGGAGAAATGAGAGAGTGACTGTGGACGCGGAGCATCATTTAACAGAGCCTGGGGCGCTGACTTGTCTTGCTTCTTCCCGTGGAAGGCCTCTGCCACTGCTCTGGATGCTTGCTGTTTCATTATGATGAGGCTATGGGCTAAACGTAGCCAAGCATATCAAATATCCTCGAAGCTTGTACTAAATAAATCATTTTATTCATTCCATTACTGGTATGGAATATGTGTTTGCCCAGTAAAGCATCATGGGACAGAAGCAAACAATAAACTTTGGTGCTTATTGACATACGTGCTCAGACCAAATGGGGACAAAAACCATCGGTCAACCTCATGTGATGCATCAAGGGCCTGACATTAAAGGATTATTTCTCTTCAGATGTAAAAAAATATATATTAATGTTTTTCTTTCTTCAGGCGAAAAGAAATGAAGGTTTCTGAGGAAAACATTCCAGGATTTTTCTCCATATAGTGGACTTCAACGGGAACCAACGGGTTGAAGGTCCAAATTGCAGTTTCAATGCAGCTTCAAAGGGCTCTTCATGATCCCAGCTGAGGAATAAGGGTCTTATTTATTGAAACGATCGGACACCCCCCACAAATGCTCGTCTTGCACATCCACGACTTCACGCATTATGTATGTAATCAAGTTGGAAAGGTCAGACGGTAGCTGACGTATAGGCGGAAAATGTAGGATAGGGCGAAAAACTAATTTTCTCCTCCAACTTCAAAATCGTCCGACATCATTGTTTTAACTTTTATTTTTTTTATTGTTCTGTAAAGGGCGTTTGACTAAGTCTTGCACTTTCGCTAGGTCTGTACTTCCGCCAACGTCACACGTGACCTTTCAACGTGATTATGTAATGTGTGGTTCATCACAGCTAGTGCAAGACGAAAAATTATATAAATGTTTTTTTTTAGAAAATGACTGATCGTTTCACTAGATAAGACCCTTATTCCTCGGCTGGGATCGTGTAGAGCCCTTTGAAGCTGCACTGAAATTAAAATTTGTACCTTAAACCTGTTGATGAAGTCCACTATATGGAGAAGAATCCTAGAATGTTTTCCTCAAAAAACTGAAGAAAGAGAGACATGAATATCTTGGCTGACGTGGGGGTGAATATATTATTTTAAATTTTAATTCTGAAGTTAACTAATCCTTTAACACCCGACAACCTGCCAAACGGGTTGAATTTTATTTATTTATATTAATTTTTCAATTGTAGTCTTTTAAAAAGGCATCTGAAATAATAAACTATAAGTGCAATGTAGTGTTGACAAAAATATGGATTTTTCGATACATATCGACACTGAAATATTGGAAACACTTCCACAACTAATTTTACGCAGAATAGATACACGATACCATGCGCTTTCTCACTCTCTCATCTCTCTGAAAGCGAGTTGACACAAAAACCTGCCTCCCCTCACTTTTTTAATTTGCTCCAGATGAATATTGTTGGCGTTACAGGGCTTGAATTTTCCGCATGGGATTGTGCATATCGTGCATCATTTTACTTATTCCCGTAGATTTTGTTTATTTTTTGATGCTTATAGTGCTTAAAAAGTTCAATACAGAGTCAAAATGCTGGTCTTGGCAAGAATTCACGTAAACACAGTTGAAACGTAAAAACGTTAGAATAGTCACGTAAAAACAAACCATAGAGAATGATATGGCATGTGTAACAGTATAATGGATCCATGCGTCAGGTCTTAAAGTGATCTACCTGCTGCCTCATTATGAGATTGTTTTATACTATGATATGGTAGTTTTTCCCCATGGCATCGATGTCAAAATTGTGGCCAGTGAAAATGTTGAGTGGCTAGTAACTTTGGAAAATCGCTAGCCACAGTGGCTGGTGAGCAAAAAAGTTAATGTCAAGTCCTGAATGCATCTCATTTTGATGTTGTGCGGTTGATAATTACATTTCAGAAAATAACAGACTAAGTGCAAAGCAGCACGTCTAGAAATCAATTCAGATACTTTTAATTCCTTCTGTTTTCAGCAAATTTCTTCCTGTGTGAGCCTTAGACAGGCAAAATTATTATTATTAGTGCAATCATGTTGATTTGAAACTGTCCTGCTAAGATAATTCCTCTAAATAAGACAATATGTTTCAAAATCATATCACAGAGTGAAAGAGGAAGGCATTATGATCTTTTGTTTAATGCTTGTGGCTGAATTTACTGGAGCTCAGGTGGTGTTTCTCAGCGCACTGTATTTTGTGAACCTGCAGTAATGTGGGACTTGTCTGGTGAATTTCCAGTCATTGGTTTATAGTTCCCTTGCCCGCATCCACAGTAGCTGTAAACCGATTTTTTTTCTTTATGCTGTTTTAGAGATTTCTATCAATATTTCTGACACACAAGGAAAGAGAGAGATGCTTTCTTCAGGAGTCTCTAAAATCATTTGAGTCTCATTTGGAAGAAAATCTCTCTAGAACTTGAACTTGTGTCACATAAACAGCTGGTATTTTACAGATTTCACAAACTCGTAGGCGTAATGCAGTTTGTTAGTAGGCAAAGGGTATATTTACCTGACAACGACAGACTTTCTTGCTAGAACATTCTGAAAGATGACTGTCTTCTTGGGGAAATCTGGATAGGACAAGGAAAAGCGCTGGGAGGTGCAAAGGCCTCGTCTCTGGGACTGACAGCTTGAATCAGTGTCTGCTAAGGGAAAATTTCACAGGGCTCTTTTCTCAAAAGATAATTTGCTTTTGTTGAGGAACTAAACCCATCTTACTACCCCTGTGTGTCCGATGGTGAAAATTGAATAGTTTTATTTTTCTTCTGAGCAAAGAAACAAAGCTCCACTAGGGCCGATGACAACATGCAATGGAAATTGCTTTCTCGGTTTAAGTTGTGTATCCCTATCCTTTCCCTGGAGATTATGAGAAGAGCCCTCTTAAGTAAAGATCGTCTCTCTCTCCTACAAAATTACCCTATTTCCCACTTACAGTAACAAAAAATAAATAAATAAACATTTCTAGGGGAAATCAATAGTAACAATCAAACCAGACTGCTTTGTCGTTTATCTTCATTTTCAAATCAATTTACACTTCGCAGAGACAACACCCAACTGTGAAACTCTGCATCAGGCATGTTTTGAGGTCAATAATGTGTTTAAACAAGGAAAAGTAGAATTACTTAGGCTTATTAAAATTAGTGGTATCAGGATTTAATTGTTGAATTCATTTACCCCTCATAATTTGTGTTTTTAGTGCATGTGTAAATAAAGGAGAGGATGACTTTGAGAAGCAGGTCTATACCTTGTCACTGTGAAATTGAATGGGTCTTTTTTTTAGCAAATTGGTAGTTAATTTATTGAAGTATTTGAACATATAGGTATTTTGAATGACTGAGCTTATGGTGTATTGACAAGGTCAGTGAGAAAATTGACATTTACAATAGTCAAGTCACCTTCATTTAGTGCTTTTTACAATACAGATGGTTCCAAAGCAGCTTTATGGCAATAATAGGAAATGTATGCAACAAAGATTGTTTTGGCTGTACAGGAGCTCTTGGAGAAAGTCATTGTCTATCTCAACTTCTCAAGTAAGTTTTTAATTGACTCATTTCCGTTGTAAAAATCATTAGTCTAGTAGTTAACCCGGCCTCTGCTGACACTTCAGGGCTGCGATGTGGTCGTGTCTAGGCACAGGTACTTCATCTGATCTGGATATGGCCCAGATCTGGCTGAGTATGGTAAACTTCAGGATAAACAGAGAGACTAATATTAGCATAGATGCCATTCTTCTTATGATGTAATGAGTACATCAGGTGTTATGGGAAGTGTTCCTGGTTCCAGCTGACCTTATCTATGCAGCCTAATAATCATTTTACATGATTTGAATTATAGAAAGGTATAATGTTGTGGTGGATTGACTGTGTTTTCCTCGGGTGCCAGCTTGTAAGTCTACTTATAAGTAACATTTTTAAATCTTAAAGTCATTCCTACAATTCCTTGTGACGTAAATTCAAATAGTTTAACCCAAAATACTTTAACACTTTTTCTAGAGGTATCTCTCCTAAAACTGATTCATTCAGCCAAGTTGTCACTGACCATTAAACAGTAAACAATACGACTGGTATAACACACTTGTTGAAAATACAACAGTATTATGCAATCCCAGTTTTATAACAGAGGTTCAAACACGCATTGATTCAATTTACACAGTTCAAACATTCAATGATTCAGTTTAAACAGTTCAAACACTCAGTTTCTTTCTCACTGTTCAATGATTCAATGACTCAGTTCAAACACTTAGGCTATTGATTCGTTCAACAGTTCGAATCACTCTCAGGATTTTTATCACTGTTCGATGATTCAGTGACTTAGTTATTGGGAATGCGGCTCAAGTACAGGAAGCTACCAAAGTTCATCACAATTTACTAGAATTCCCAGCCAATCATAATTCAGCCAGATTCAATATCCAAAGTACATATCCGAACTCAACATGCTCCACAGCAACTGAACAAAGCAAACATTTTCAGAAAAATAACCAGTTTGACGTTCCGTCTGTACCAGGGTTCAGTAGTAATGGTAAACTGGGAAATTCAAACCAGCCGTTTGGTTGTCATCTCTCGTCTCGCTCCCAGCGCTGATCTGTAACGAAATGACATGAGTCAGAGCTCAAACTGTGTTAAACCTCCAGTGTTTGTCCATATTTCCCATCTCTAATTTCCGAGAGCAGACGGAATTAGCGTGTTCAGGGTGGTGTGACATTAGTACGTCCTCTCTCTAGCTACCCCCTTTCCATTTTATTTCGCAACTCTCTATGACAACATTGCCCTCCTGTGGACAGGACAACCATTTTTGGTGACAACTTCCAGTTCGTCACAATTCGATGTGTATGCCAGGTTAAAGAGATGTGTTATTAGTCTAGATTTAAATTGACAAGAGTGTATATGTGTAACAAATCCACTGGAGGAGAGTTGCAGAACCCACATGCAAAATACAAAAAGACTTGAGACCACTTGACAAACACTCACCACACAGTAGTTACAGAAACAATACAAGGACACATGAGGGCTTAAATGCACACAAGGACTAATGACTAACAAGACACATCTGAAAGCAATCAACACAAAGATCCAATGAGAACATTGGAGACCTGACAAAGGGAAGCACATGGCAGATCACATGAGGGCCAGGGAATCACATGACAAGACAGGAAAATGAATACAAAGGACATGAAACATGACTAAAACCAAAACAACCCATGACATATCCCCCCCTCTATGGGCGGCTCCAGACGCCCAACAAAAAACTAAACTAGACAAGATAAAGTCCAGGAGGGCGGTCTCGGGGGAGGGAAGGCGGGCCTGTGCAGGGGAACAAGATTAGGACTATGGCATGGCGGACCTGGGCCGTGGAGCGTGGGCGGTGCTGGCAGGCTGGGACACCTCCAAGATTGCATCGGCAGTTCAAGGGACCAAGGCGGTGCCGACAGTTCGGAAAGCCGGCTGTTCCCGCATAAGTTTAGGTCATTCAGGGGACCACCGAGGCCTTAACAAGGCTGCCCCCTACCAAAATGTTCTTAGGCGGAGCTATGGGGTCGTGGCCTGGGGCGGATCTTGAATCCATCATAGCTCTGGCATGGCGGCCATGACGTGGAGAGTCTCTGGCTCGGCGGACGGCTCTGCAGCTGAAGACTCTGGCTTGGTGGGCTCACGGGCTGGAGCCAATGCGTATGCTGCCCACACACACAAAATAACCATGGCCACGATGATCAGTTCTGCATCGTCCGTAGCTGACTCAGGCGTGGCAGCCATTTTGGCAGAGGGCTCTGGAACAGCGGCCATCTTGGCAGAGGGCTCTGGAACGACAGGCATCTTGGGACGAGGCTCTTGACGTGAAGAAGCTCAGGCTCGGCAGACATGATGTGAAGAGACTCAGACAAATAATACTCCTTTGCCTCCCCCACTGTGAAACTTGAACCACATAGAAACAAAATAAAGTCAATATACTGACATAGTGTAAAAGGGTGTTCTACAGAGGGCAGCAAGATCATGGTCCAATCCATAACAAAAACATGTTTTTAGTTGAATCTTGTCCCAGGGCAGATAATCCATGAAACAAAAATCCTTGACAATCCTCAATAGCTCTTCTCGCTTGACAAAGTTGAAGAAAACTAACTGCTGGGTTCATGATTGGTCAAGTATTCTGTAACAAATCCAATGGAGGTGAGTTGCAGAACCCAAGTGCAGTTTTATGTACATCAAAACATGATCAAAATACAAAACAAAGACTTCTTGCATCACTTGACTTGACATAAACATTCACCACACAGTGGTTACACAAACAATACTTGACAAGGACACATTGCAAACATGGGGGGCTTAAATACACACTATGACTAATGACTAACAAGACACACCTGAAAGAAATGAACACAAATAACCAATGAGAACATAAGACTCCTGACAAGGGGAGCACGTGGCAGGATCACATGAGGGCCAGGGAATCACATGACAAGAGGAAAATGAATACAAAGGACATGAAACATGACCATGACACAAAAACCAAAACAACCCATGACAATATGCTTCCTGAACAATGCTAGGGAGACCGTTCCAGAGTTTAGGTGCTAAATAGGAAAAGGATCTACCGCCTGCAGTTGATTTTGATATTCTAGGTATCATAAACTGACCAGAACGCATGAACTAACTGTTCCACATTTGGCATTGAAAGCATCATTTAGATACATTTTTAAGATGGAAGAACGCGGTTTTACATTATGCTAGAAATGCGGCTTTCAAATGAAAGACTGGTATCAAAGAGCACACCCTTGTTCCTAACTGAGGACGAAAACATGACAATAATTAGATTGTCTAATAATTAGAATCTCTGTTTTTTTCAGAATTAAGTAGCCTAGTAGGAAATTACTAATCATCAAATTTTTTATATCAGCTATACATTGCGTACATATACAATACAGCAACCTTAGCATAAATATTGTTAGGACTTTACCCCCCCCCCCCCCCTGTTTTTCATACTATATGGTAACAGGGTTGTTGTCAACACAACAACATTTAAAAAAAATTTGAAGATGGCAATGCAATTTACTTTTCTTCCAGTTTGTGCAAAAGGTTCAAATAAACACTTTTTAGGTAACATAACCAGTTCTATTTCAGCAGATGGACAATCTTATGCTACTAAAAAGAGCTAATTGTAAAAATCCACTAGTGAATCACTAACAAAATCCCAGTAACTACACCAAGAGATCTGTTTTGCATTTTTCAGCTTTCTTTAACACATAAGTTTTAAAATGTGCATCATGGGAAGAGAAATGGTATAGCCTATTTTTGGTCATACAAAAACATCCAGTGCTTGCTTACATTAACATGAATTGCCAGGAGAAGGGTTGAATGTGAGCCTCCAGAGGCAAAAACCTATACGCTCTTCCTTACATTATTTACACAGCCAACAACAGGTGATTACTGTCTACCAGCAGTTAACGGAGCCAAAGATATAAGCAAACAAGAGCTAAATCCAGTTTCATTAGTTGCACACCATCACATCTCAACGTTTAATGTGCTACAGAGAGTTAACATAATCTGTGGGACCTCTCTGATGGATAACATGCTGTTCTCCTCAGCCTTAGGCATCTGCATTACAGTGTCAGCGGGGAGGCCGACATGAGCGACACCATTCTCCCACTGTATATTACAAGCCAGCTGGTGGAATAGTGTAGCGATTACCGTTTCTCACAGTGCGATACAGCTCCAAACTGAAGTGTCTTATGTTTAGGTTTGCAGGTTGACAGACACTTATTCTACTCGACACAGACGTCTCATTAGTCTAGTTTAAATTTGGAGTTGTAATTGCTTCATAAGAAATGTGATGTAAACACATGATGATATTTTATCAATATTTTTCTAAATGTGTAAGCTGTAACGAATTAACTCTTTGAAATATTAATAATCAATAATAACTGGTTATAATTGATTTTGAATATTTGGATCAGTTAATATAAAATATAATTAAATTAATATTACATTAAACTCACCTGTTCGTCCTGCAGTGAACACTCAGCATTAATTGTTTATTAATTCTAAGAAATACATATTGTGCACAAAATTGTATTAACTAAGTCACGAACACATAACTAACATACAAACAATTAGACATACATACACGGGTAAAAGGGTGAGTGACAGAATGGAATCGGAAGCAGGAAATGGAACTATGGGAAAGATACATTTAACTAAGAAAAGAACCATCAGGTTATCATTTTCAGAGTAATCATTAAATATATATACTTGCATGGCATTGGCATTTGTTTCTGTATTCTCGTCGCTTGATAAACTTAAGATTGAGCCACTGTAGTCACTTGGACTATTTTAACGATGTCTTTAATAACATTTCGGGGGAACAAGTTTCAATCCCTTAGAAGCCTATGGAGGAGTGATCCAGCTCTCAGATTTAATCAAAAATATCTTAATTTGTGTTCCGAAGATGAACGAAAGTCTTACGGGGTTGGAACAACATGAGGGTGAGTAATTACTGACAGACGTTTAATTTTTCATTATTCTATTTATTTTTACTTTTATAACACATGATGCTTTTCAGTTTTGTAGCCAAATACCTTTAATTTTCATCAGCCCTGCAAAAAAAAAAAAAAGAGTGCATTGCTAAATACACTAAAGTAGGCTGTTATACTGTACCAATTATCTCAGGGGGGGGACTAAATGCCACGATAGGTGTGTCATGATACAACCAGACACAAGTAGATCCATACGCAGCATAGGTTTATTAACAGGGTAGTCAGACAGGCAAGGGTCACAGACAGCAAACAAAGGAAAGGAGACAAGGCTTAAACATGGTCCAAGTACCAGGCAGGAGATCAGAGGCAGGCAGCAGGCGATACAGAATCCAGGAAACAGGCAAGGGTCGAGAAACACAGACAGGAACAGACTTGGATAACAGAACAAGATATTACTAGGAAACGCTCAGAGATGTACACAACAGTGAAACAAGACTTTGCAAAGGGTAATAGTGTGAGTGGGGTTTTAACTGTGAGTGGAGCTGCATGTGAAACTAGATGCAGGTGTGAGAGTGATCAATGGCAACAGGTGTGTGTCTAATCAGTGCAAGGATGTGTGCATGAAAAGTCCAGGGTGTGAGCGTTAAACAGTCCAGGGATAACAGAACAGAAGAGTGAGGCAATGCAGCCGATCATTGTCACAAGGTGTAACAAACTGTAATTTGCACTACTGTATGTTCAAAATAAAATAAAGGAAACCTAGCATTGTGGATTTGTTGCTTTTTCTGGTAACACTTTAATTCAGGGTCCAAATATCACTTTTAACTAGCTGCTTATTAGCATGCATATTACTAGGATATTGGCTGTTTATTAGAACTTATATAGCACATTTAATGCCTTATTCTGCATGACCTTATTCTACATACCTTAATCCTACCCAATACCTAAACTTAACAACCTTACTAACTATTAAGCAGTAAATAGTGGTTTATTGAGGCAAAATTCACACTTAATAGTCAGCTAATACTGAAAATTGGACCCTAAAATGTGACCATTTTCCATGTAGCCTATAGTCTTAGAAAAAATATTGTACTGATTATTGTTTCTCACATGTTCTAAGAGTGCAAAACGGCTCAAGTATCGTTGAGTCTTCACACTCGGTTCACAGGTTGACAATCACTTCTCCTACTTGACACATACAGATCAATCTAGTTTTATACTGGGACTATAATTGCTTCATAGTTGCATTTTTCCAGCGATCTCCAGAGATATAGCTCTTTTTCCATGACAGCGCAACGCTCTCGGGTTTCGTATCGGATGGCTCTCTATAGATGTGCCGCTGTCACGCCAGATGTGTCTGAAATGACCAGGTGTCACAAAGCACACAGAACTAATGCAAATATAGCTCAGTGGAAACGCTGAAAGACACCACCATACATATCGGGAAACAGACCTTGTGGGTCATGTGTGTGTGGATATAGTTGCCTGCATATTGTTGACAGCATTAGTGCTTTATAACTAAATATCCAACATTACACACTAAGTGAAATCTAGAGCTAGATTCATAGCATAACATGGAACCCAAGAGTGTTGCCCACTTGACCATCATAGGCAGGCATGCCTTTTCAATATATGTTTTTCAGGGAAAAGTGATTGATTGTTTAGTAGTGTTACGGACGTGGTGAAGCTGAACACACAACCATAGTGAAGTATCGGTCAGGGAAACGAGAAAGCAGAACTGAGATGGAAACCATGGCAACTCTCTGTGCTGTGTTGCTCAGCTCCCCTGGCCCTGCCCGAGAGGAGAAGAGAGGAGGAGAGGAGACAGATACCTGTAGAAGCCTAATCCCATTCAACACCTGCATACAAAGAAGCCCTCGCTTTCGACGTGATATGAAAATACACGGGGGATTGACAAGATACATTTTTGATGGACTGCTGTTTTCCTGCACTGCCATATCACACGCTGCACACACCAGAAATAACAAACAGTACTGGCTACCTTCCTTCTGATTCTGCTAGTAAAACATTTGAGCAAGGAAATTTGAATTAGTCTTGCTTCTCTTTATTTCCTCCTCCTCAGCTCGAATGCCACTTGCCAGATGATTGATAGAAGCTGTCAGGGCCGTAATCACTTGTTTAGTTTGGCTTTAGTCATGGGTTTTGCATACGGGCACTTGAGGTGATGATCTAAAGGAGAAACGTGAAAGATGCCGTACTGTTCATTTCACATTGACATTCAGTAGCAATGGCCGAGTATAATTTCCCCTGATATTATAGTCATTTACATTTAAATTACATACCTGTCTATCAGTCCGTCTGTCTACATCTATGTCCATCCGTCCGTCTATATCTACTGTATATGTTTGTCCATCTATCTGTCTATAATATATATATTATATATATATCCATCCATCGATCAGTAAGTGTATTTTGTAAGACGGGGTAAACTGAAATTATATTGTACATTCATTCACATCTGTTGCAGTGATGTCAAGATTGATTTGATTTGATTGATTGATTACTTATATATTTCATTTTTGTATATAAGTGTAAGACAGGCTAGTTGCTTGGTTTTTGTTCGATGTGAAAGGAAACCTGTGGGTAGTGTGGGTAGATGATGATAGAATTTTCCTGTGTAAAGAAAATAATCTGTTTACTGTTGAAGGTGTGACTTCGTGACCAAGTTTATACATGTGAATGTGTTATTTTTGCCACTTACATTCAATTGAACTTTGTCTTGACAACATTTGACTTACTTTCTTCAAAAGAACACAAACAGAGATGTTAGACTGGATGTCTACACTGCTCATAATAAATGTGAATGGTGACCAGGGTCTGTAAAGCTTCAAATATGAGGGAAAAAAACCCACATATTGAGTCTTCTGTTAGTCTTCTATAATATGCATTTTCAAATTTGGCACATTTCAAATGGTTAAAAGAAACATGAAACAATTCAAACCTGTGATGTGCCATTATATTAACTTTACACAAACATGAAATAAGAGTTATTGAGAATAACATGAAATTGAATATAATGCTTATATTATACATACACACATAAATGTATGATATTTTATGGTGCTGTTTTTATCATATTAGAAGTTTGACAGCCATTTACTTTCAGTGTACGGAAAAGTGCAGTGTGAACATTTTGCCTGATATTTCCTTCTGACTTACACATAATAAAGAAAATCATATGGTTTTATAGCAATGTGAGAGTGACAGAACTTTCATTATGGATGAACTATTCCTTTAATGATATTCACTCATATGCCTACATGGTATCATCATGCAATGTTTTTCAGTCATAAGTTCACCTCACGGTTCTTTCATATACTCTCTAAATACAACAGAGTAGGACCCAGCCATGAGTTCAAAGATAATAGCTATTACTAGTGTAGTCGTATTTATTCCAAACTTTTGACCGTACAGTGTACATTTTAAATCATTATGTTTGAATAATCTTTGTTATGCTATTTAGAAAGTAGAAGTACAAGTTTAACAGTAGTGTGTAAATGTAATATATTTTAATATTAAATAGCTATATATTTTAAATGCACTAAATTGCAACTTCATCATTACAAATGTGTAATTACAGATACATTACATATATACATAAGTATATTTAAGTTTACCATAAATGCTTGTCAGCACATTTGGAAGTTGGAAGTAAACTTTAAACATATTTTAAAGACATTAGAAGTAATTATGAACTGACATATGAAGATGTACTTACTGGGTCAAAAACACTTAAATTCAGTTAAAGGTACAATACCTACGATTTTATGCCGCTAGGGGTCGCTAACCTCTTACAATAACAAAGGCGTCGGTTGATGACGCAGTGACGAGCTGAATGATGGGACTTGCTGTCAAGCTGATGGATTTAATAATGTTTATGGATGAGTGAAAACATTCATGTTTTTTAACATTACAGTGGTATGAAGCAGGTCACGATTGTTAATAAGAGACATATATCACACGGAAGTCCCGCGGATATAAAGGAATGAGGAGGTTTCATTCCAGCTAAAACACGCAAGTGCTGAATTACTACTCAAAGGTCAGTTTATTTGACAAATTAAACTTGTGAGGGAACGCAGCGCTGTTCCACTCGGTCTAACATTAACGGTTACACTATACTAAACAGCATTATGATTATTATTGATTGTTATTAACAATAATTATTATGATTATTAACACAACGTTATTCTATGTGTTAGTTCGTTTGCTATATGAAACTAGCAGTAAAGTTAATCTAGATCAACATTAGAATAACATACTGATCATATTCTAACATTTCATCATGTTGAGCTATATAACATTGATTTGTTTTATGCACATTTGCTCACCTGTCTAATAAAGTATGTGCAAGAGTGGTGTCGCTGTCAAGTCGTGACTCGTGAAGCTCTGACAAGTCCAAGTTAGTCGCGGACGTGGAGCTCTCGGCATCTCCAAAGATGTTAATCTTCGTTTTAGTCCTCTTTTTGTCTCAAAGTCTGCTTGCCATGGTGCATAATGTTTGACCAAAACAACAACAGCGTGAGCGTCCTGCTAGGCATAACACAGTTGTCCACGTCTGTCGCCGTGGTTACCATGGCAGTACGAGCGGAAACCGAGGGTAACGCGGATATGACACAATTGACTGGCGACTCCCAGCTCACCCCTGCTCACACGCCCCGTTTCCTTGCTTAAAATTGCAATTTTCTCACGATTTAAAAATAGTTGGAAACAATTGGAATATTGTAAGTTATCAACTTAACAAAATATATAACACTGGCCTTGTGATTTGGGGATATTTTAATGCAAAAAATCTTAGGTATTGTACCTTTAACTGCATTCAATATAAATTGACATTTAATTGCTAATAAGATGCAGTTAAGTGTCGGAAAACATTCAGTTCACAGTAAAGTATATTCTTTTAAATGATATAATTTCCGTAATAAGTACTCTTTTGTATAGTTTTTCACAAGGTGAAAGATGATAGCATAGCTTTCCACTGAACCATTATTCTCTAAGCAGTTTGCTGCAAACCCTGCATTGTCTTCCACAATGGTACAGTGGGCAGCTTGGGTTATGTTGATGTAAATGTCAGCTCATGTCACTCTCGCCTTATACTACACGTTACCGAACATTCGAGTAAATGTACCTCTCCGCTGAAGCTCTCATCACTCATATACATGGAACAATAAGCCCATTTTTAGCCATTAGAGAAGGTTTTATGATTCACTGACTGAAAGAAATTGCGGTCATTTTATGTATGGTTCTCTCTTTGCCTGTTGGTTTTGTGTGTAGCACAGAATGCATGTTCTGAGACAGTATAAATTACAGGTGCTGTATTCATAGAGAGTTGCAACTGAGGGCCATCGCACATTAGGTATGCTGTGTGTGTTTGTAAGCGCGTGGGCATGTCTGTGCGAGCATGTGTATGCTGGCTGCATGCTCATATTGTTTTTCCCCCTCCATTTGAATTTTAATTTGATTTTGATAACAGCACCATTTTGCAGTAATTATTTATCACTGATGTAATTTTACAGTCTGTCAAGTTATTCACTAACACACCTTGAATAATATAAGTTGAAACAGAATCAGCCCATATTTTCTCTTTCCTTTTGATGTAACTTTTGATAGTTTCAGAGTTCACAGACAATAATTAACAAGTTAAACATGCTCAGAAGTATTTAATTAAATGCTGTACCATTTTTGCATAATTTATGACCGTTGAATTCAAGCTGAAAATTATGAGCATCATAATGATTCAGCTTCTTGTTATGCAGGTATTCATCTGTATTCATACATACAGAAATGTATTCATACTTTTTGAGAGAGAGAGATAATAGTGTGTCTATGTGTCACAAACATGTTTCATGGTCTACATGTAGTCTGTAAGAAATGTAATCTTTAGAAAATGTGTCATGTTCAGGAAAAAAAAAATACAACACATATCCACAGAGAGAAAAACGGATCAAATTAAAGTTCCACAGTGAACCATTTTCACATTCAGCAAAAGAAATGTCAGAGCTTATCTTTGATATCTTAAACTCTGCCCTCCGAATCACACCATCTTTGAACCTGCAGCAATTTTATTTGGAGTTATCTTTATAAAATAAATAGCTACAGAAGAAGTCGGTAGCACATCAAATATGAACCGTTTTCCCTGGTTCTGCAGGAAACAAGTGAAACGGCAAATCTGATTAACATCTTTCGCAATTCAATTCACAACGTGGTCGCTGGGCAATGAGGTAGTGTCTGCAAATATCACCAATGTGCCAAAACATTAATTTACAATTTAGCAGGAGTTCAATCTTTGTCCCAAATCTCACATGTCACTATGCCACCAGAGGATGATGGGAGAGAAGAGATGCCACTTCAGAAAAAAAAAACTGTTTATGTACAAGAAAGAGGCACTGAATAAAAATAACCACTAGAAAAAGAATAAAGAGCGCCAATTAAAATGACACGTTAAAGCAGAGGCTTGAGGCTATGAGGAGCAGGAACAGCGGCTAGCTTTAATGGTGAAACCAAAACAAAGAGAGTGTTTTAATGAGCGTCTCTTTTCAAAGGAACGCATTGTCGGTGCCTCTCTCACTCGTGTGGCTGGCGCACGCAATTCGTTACGCCAGACTTGTTTGAACTTGAACACTCGAGTGGCAACCGGTCGCTGATCCTGTGTGTAAATCACAGAACCCAATAGCACAAACATCAGTAGATAACCATAAACACATTAGCCATGCTAAGTGTGACATTTGCTGCTGAGCCACAAATGCAAATCATCAGAATGCTATAGTGCGGCATGGGCGTTACTTTATTCTACACACACAGTGCCGGGGACAGTGTCGCTTGCTAGATAATAAAAACAGGATAATGATATTTTGCTGTTTAAATAAATCAGATCTACAATAGAGCAACTGCTCATTTCCAACTAAGATGTAAACAATAACATCCAAAATCACTTAAAGAGGCTATATGAAAGAACTGTCATATTAATCACTTTTTTTATTGCCAATAAGTAAACAGCTTTAAATGAAACTTAAAAACAAGACTGACTTCCTGCAGTTCACATAACAGCCACTAGTGCCACTAATAACAAGGCTTTCTGAATTCTACAAATAAATAGCCCCTTTCAAATTCAAAGTGAATTGCTGTTTCCATGTAATTTTGCTTCAGTAATGTGACATAAGTGCAAAGTGATGTTCAATGAGGACATTTTTTTAATGTTGCCAGAACTAATGTATTTTTGCTGAATCAATGCTTAGCTATTAGTACTTATTTTGATTAAAAACTGTGTTTTTTCTTTTGCACTGATTAATTATTCACAATAAAGCTGCCTATTCAGTATCTTCGACAAACAACAGACCAAAAACCATTCATTTCCAATGGCAGGCATGGGGGAGCTGCAGGGAGGTTCAATCAAACGCGTAGGTGGAATTTTAAGATCCGATTTGGGCTTTAGATGCATTGCAACATTTGAACTTTTGCAGCTTGGCCATATATGACTGCCGGACCAGAGATGAAACAGGATCTAAGTGCAGCAGCTTTATTCAAAAACAAGCTTAAAACTTCACAAAATAATCTCAAGAACAAGAACAACCAACTCAACATAACAACACAGTGGCACACAGAGTGACTTTGTGACTTAATTGCTGACCGTTGGTCTATTGGTAACTGTGTCATAATGCAACTTGTTTTAATAAACCAAAATTGCAGCTGTATGGGTGTATACAGTGGACAGGACTAGTCACAAATCTGTTTGCATTTTGTTTAGTGATGCCACACTGGGACAGGCAGGGAACTGTCGAAAAAGCGATCAAGATATGGATCATGGTACTGAAAGTGACTCTGTTGCTTTCCGCCATTGTTGACAACCGCAGCAACCACTCAATAAAACATTAAAAATGACAAATCCCAGCAAGGGATCACCACTTATTATAACACACACACACACACACACGCACGCACGCACGCACGCACGCACGCACGCACGCACGCACGCACGCACGCACGCACACACACACATACACACACACACAAATCCTGCTTAACAATTGGAGATGCTTCCTCTCTATTAGACACACACCTGCTGTGACTATATCATTAATTATCTGTGGCAAAATTTTTTAGAAATTCCCCTGCATAAATTTTTAACTGTGTTGCACGGCGTATGCTCTCCTGCTTGTACAGAGAGCGAAGCACGTCTGCTGCCTTTTTTATCTGCCCTTTCCAACGGGGTCTTCACAACGTAGTCCCTCACAGCCCAAGGGCATGGGAAGAATGAAATTCTCACTTGCATCTGCCCAAGTTTTCTGCTGTGATTCAGCTCTTATGTGCTGCTTGCTTCCACACTTCTGAAGGATTTTCATCATTATGAAAATAGGCATTGTTTAAATCTTTTATTTTCTCTGCACACTCAGCACTGTTCATTGACTGTGGCACATAGTGAATCAATACTGTTTATTATTAATGGCTGTCTTCACAATGCTGCTGAGGATTATTTCATATGAAGCGGTTTCCTGGAGTCTGCGCTCAATAATTCAAGGCTCGTTTCTAATAGGTGGTCAGCTCAAACGTCAATGGAACACACACACACATACACACACTCACGAATCGCACAAAGCATTGAGATACTTCTATGGCGTGTTCATTAGGCCCCACACTAAAATAACAAGGACTGCAGATGTTCAAGCAGACATCAAAACGTCTCGGTTACGTATGTAACCCTCGTTCCCCGAGTGGGGAACGGAGACGTTCCGTCGGATGACGACGATTGGGGTTTCGCTTAGAAGCCTATCAACTTCGAGTATTACAAAACGAGCCAATGGCAAGGGAAATGCCATGGGTCTGCGGAATTTGCATGGCGCATCTCCGCCCCACCTCGTGGGTATAAAAGGAGGACGCCGGCAATATGCAGTTTATGTTTTCCTGCTGAGGAGCCGAGACTGAACTCAGGCGTTTCCCAGCGGTACAGCGGAAAGTGGCAGACAGACGGAACGTCTCCGTTCCCCACTCGGGGAACGAGGGTTACATACGTAACCGAGACGTTCCCCATCGTTGTCACTCCGAGTTCCGTCGGATGACGACGATTGGGGTTACCAGTCTAATCACGCCACCTTCGAAGCTGTCTTCCAGTGCCCTGCGTAAATCTGAGATCCCTGTTGTGAGCTAGCACGGACGAAGGACTCCTATTTATCACAGGAATACCAAGGTATACTGGGAAGCATATCTCATATCTCAGAGGAAATATGCAATTAATGCCAGCCCAGAGGGGGGGACTTAGAGAATACACATATGACCCGGAGGGATGCATATGGAGAACACTGGGGTGTCCAGCCGCAGGTGGAATATTTCAACCCCAGGGGTGGCAAGGTGGCTTGCCAAGGGAAAGACACATGCTCAGAGAGGCTTACAGTGGAAATACACATGTGGGGGTCGCTAAGGAGGGACCATGCACACGGAAGGCACCTAGCCAACGCGCAGGCAATAGACACTGGCGTCGACGTCAGCAGTGCTGGAGGAACTCAGGGCTTACGGGGAAGCTCACCTGAGGAAATATCGCACGTATCCAGTCCGTGGAGTGGAATGGCGAGCAAGCGAAGACACCTGAGCGGGTCCGGTACTAGCTGGTTGAGCGAGTACATGAGAGGACACTGGCTCCACTCGGAGATTGTAGAATCTGGCGAATGTGTTAGGTGTCGCCCAGCCTGCAGCTCTGCAGATGTCTGATAGCGAGGCGCCATGCGCTAGAGCCCAAGAGGATGCCACACTCCGAGTGGAGTGGGCAGTCACACCAAGGGGGCACGGTCGACCTTGCTGCTGGTATGCCAAAGCAATGGCGTCCACTATCCAGTGAGACAACCTCTGCTTGGAGAGAGCCTTTCCCTTCAGCTTCCCACCATAACAGACAAAGAGCTGGTCTGAGGTCCTGAAACACTGCGTTCTGTCTACATAGGTGCGGAGAGCACGTACTGGACAGAGCAGTGCCAAGGCTGGGTCTGCCTCCTCCAGGGGCAGCGCTTGCAGGTTCACCACCTGGTCCCGGAAGGGAGTGGTAGGAACCTTGGGCACATATCCAGGCCGGGGTCTCAGGATCACGTGAGAGTAAGCCGGCCCAATTCCAGGCACGCTTCGTCAACGGAGAATGCGTGCAGGTCTCCTACCCTCTTGATGGAGGCCAGTGCTGTCAGGAGCGCTGTCTTCATAGACAGGAACTTAAGCTCCACTGACTGCAAAGGCTCAAAGGGAGCACTCTGCAGGGCAGTTAGAACCACTGCGAGGTCCCAAGAGGGAACGAGAGGAGGGCGAGGAGGATACAGTCTCCTCGCTCCTCTCAGGAACCTGACGATCAGGTCGTGCCTCCCCACAGACTTACCTTCTACCGTATCATGGTGTGCGGCAATAGCGGCAACATATACCTTGAGGGTGGAGGGAGACAGCCTTCGCTCCAACCCAGCTTGAAGGAAGGAAAGCACAACACTGATCGAGCATCTCCGGGGGTCTTCTCGGCGAGAAGAGCACCAGTTAATGAAGAGGTTCCACTTCAACGCATAGGCGTGTCGGGTAGACGACGCTCTAGCGGAAGTGATGGTAGCCACCACCGCTGGTGGTAGGGTACTCAAACCTGCCTCGTCCCATCCAGGAGCCACACGTGGAGGTTCCATAGATCGGGACGAGGGTGCCATAGGGTGCCCCGTCCCTGAGAAAGGAGGTCCTTCCTCAGAGGGATTGGCCAGGGAGGTGCTGTCGCGAGGAGTACGAGTTCGGAGAACCAGGTCCGGGTGGGCCAGTGCGGCGCGACCAGAATGACCTGCTCCTCGTCCTCCCTGACCTTGCGCAAGGTCTGCGCAAGAAGGCTCACTGGGGGGAACGCATATTTGCGACCCCGCGGCCAGCTGTGCGCCAGTGCATCCGTGCCGAGCGTGCCCTCGGTCAGGGAATAAAACAGAGCGCAATGGGTCGAGTCGTGAGAGGCAAACAGATCTATCTGTGCGTCCCCGAACTGGTCCCAAATCAGCTGAACCGACTGGGGATGGAGTCGCCATTCTCCAGGGAGGGGCTGAAGCCGTGACAGCTCGTCGGCTGCACAGTTCAGGGCTCCAGGAATATAAATGGCTCGAAGCGACCTCAGATGCTTCTGACTCCATATGAGGAGGTGGCGGGCGAGTTGAGACATACGGCGGGAGCGTAGACCACCTTGATGGTTGATGTACGCTACAGTGGCGGTATTGTCTGATCTGACTAGTACGTGTTGACCCCTGAGCAACGCTCGAAAGCGGTGTAGAGCAAGACGTACTGCCAGCAACTCGAGGCAATTGACATGCAAAAGGCGCTGAGGTCCTGGCCAGGAGCCCGCGGCAGCATGTCCATTGCACATGGCACCCCAGCCCGCGGTGGAGGCATCTGTTGAGACAACAACATACCTGGAAACTCGTTCTAAGGGCACACCGGCTCGTAGAAAACGAGGTTCGACCACGGGGTGAAGGTCTGACGGCAGGTCGGAGTAGCTGGTACTCGGAGCGTGCCTTGTTGCCATGCCCACCTCGGGACTCGATCGCGAAGCCAGAGCTGAAGTGGTCTCATATGAAGCAAACCGAGCGGCGTTGCTGCGGCTGGAATGCCATATGCCCCAGGAGCCTCTGAAAGTATTTCAGTGGAACCACACTCTTACCCTCGAATTGTCTTAGGCAAGTCAGCAGTGACTGCGCGTGCTAGCTCGTAGCCGCGCGCACATGGCGACCGAGTCCACACTGAGAAAAGAGAACCTCTACACGAAGCAAAGTTTGCTCTTCTCCCAGTTGACCCGAAGGCCCAAACAGGCTAGGTGCCGGAGCACAAGGTCCCTGTGTTCGCAAACCTGGACTCGAGAGTGAGCTAGGTACAGCCAGTCATCGAGATAGTTCAGGATGCGAACCCCGTGTTGCCGTAGCGGCACAAGGGCTACCTCGACGATCTTCGTAGAGATGCGAGGAGACAGGGACTAACCCGAATGGGAGAACCGCGTACTAGTATGCCCACTCCTGGAAGTAAACCGTAAAATGGTCTTAGCCGAGGAAAAAATGGAGACATAAGAGTAGGCGTCCTTCAGGTCGAGCGCTGCAACCTAATCCTGTGGCCGCACACATTCGAAAATGCGTTTGGCCATGCGCAGCTTGAACGGAAACGTGTGAAGGAAACGGCTCAAGACGCGCAGGTCCAGGAAAGGTAATAACCCACCGCTCTTCTTGGGTACAATGAAGTAAGGGCTGAGAAGCCAGACTTCATTTCGGCTGGAGGGGTGGTCTCAATCGTGCCCTCGCCAGTAGGGTAACGACCTCCGCACACACGAAGGGGCATAACCACCCTACACGGTAGCGGACTCCCCGGAAGCGGGGAGGAGACCATGCGAACTGAATCGCATAGCCGAGCCTGATGGTTCCAGAGGGCCAACGGGACAGACTGGAAATTCCAAAACTGAACCAGCGGGGCATGTGAACCACAGACGTACCCACGATGGGGCAGCGAGGCGGAATGACTGGCCCAGACGTGGACGGCATAGCGGCCCGGAGTGGGGGCACGGTCATAATCCGCATCCTGACAGAGGAGGCCAGGGAAGGACCAGCGTTCCACGGGGGCCTGGTCTGTCAGGGGTCTGGCGACAGAGGGGGACGAGAGCGGCGAGGCTCGTAAGCGGCGCACACTGCCATCCGCGCCCTCTGGGGCTCAGAGATGGGAAGTCAGTTCTTAGAAAAAGGATTCTCCCCCGGCCCTCCACCGGGGGAAGGAGTGGCCCTGCAACCACATCCTGGAAGAACTGCAATCCATCTGTGAGCCGCCCGTAACGAGAGCGCCGCGTGGCCTGGCGTTCAGCAGGCTGCGGGGCTGGTACGGGCTGAGGCGCCTTCCTGCGACCACCTCCACGGCGCGGCCAGGGTGAAGCTGCTGCTGGGGCCGGGCGGGAGGGGGCGGAGTCACAGGAGGGCGCGTTCGACGGCGAGCGGACTGAGGCGTCTGAGCCGGCGGCCGGGGGGCAGCAGCTGGCCGCGGGGTCAGCCACAGTCCGCTTCTGGGCGGCCAAGAACTGTTGGGCAGAGCTCTCGACCGCGCCGCCGAAAAGGCCAGCCTGGGACATGGGGGAGTTGAGGAAACGGGTTCACTCAGCCTCGCGCACATCGACCAGGTTAAGCCAGAAATGTCTGACCACAACTGTGGACATCACCTGACTCAGGGAGCGTGCGGTCACCTTCGTCGCTCGTAGAGCAAGGTCGGTGGCGGCACGCAGCTCTAGTATGAGCCCTGAATCAGCTCTACCCTCGTGCACGATACATGCGGTGAGTCGGCAGCCAGCCCCGCAGCTCTATAGGTGCTTGCCACCGAAGTAGACAAAACCTACAGGCGTTGGAGGGGTGCTTAGGGCCGCCACGCCAGGTGGAGGCGCTGTGGGGTCACTGACGTGTCGCCACAGAACACTCCACAGGGGGAACCCAGTGCACCCTGGGCCGCGGTCTCACGAGGGCAGAGAAGGTGGAAGAGGCCGCTGAGCGGTCACGAAAGTCAAAAAGAGACTCCCACGAGCTCATGACCTCTTCATGCACGTCCGGGTAGAAAGGAATTGGGGTCGCCACCCCCAAAACCAATCATCAGCCATGAGTACTCGGGACATGGCAGATGTCCACACAAGCCCGATACTCACGGCAGCCCGGGAAAGCATAGCTGTCAACTCTGGATCAGATTCGAGAGGCTGACGCACCCGGAGGTGGCAGCACAGACGAACCGTCATCTCCAGAGGACTCCAGCTCACCTTGTGATGCGGCGATAGACATGATTTCATCTGCTGGGGGCGCCGGATGAGCTGCTGGAGCCGCCGGCGTCCTAGTGGACACGGGCAGTCAGCGAACTCATCTGGACACCGCACGGGTTGCAATGTGTAAGAGGGGGGTGTGGACCGAGGATAAATCGTCGGGTTTTGTTCCACACCATCAGCCTCAGGTCACCCTGGCCACCAGCCAAAGTATTCCCTCACGTGGAGAAAATAGATTGGGGTGTGGATGAGGGGACTCTCGCTCTGTTGAGCTCATTGAGTCTTGACCATAACACTGCGATGGTCACGTTCGTAGAACGTGACGCACCCGCGATCGCTGTCTGAGCGCAGCCCAAACACAACAAACAGCGATCGCGCCCATCAGCTGAATCTATCAGACTATCGCACTCAGAAATACACGGGCAGAGCGTCTTTAAAAAGACGAGCCGCGTGCAATACACGGGCAGAGCGTCTTTAAAAAGACGTGCCGCGTGCAAGCTCTTTTTGTGAATGAAAGCTCTTTTTATGAATGAAAAGCTCGCAGCAGTGCTGAAGCGCCCAGGGAGAAACACACGCGCTGTCGCAGAACACTGCACAGATCAGCAGGCAGGAAAGTGAAACTCGCTGGAATACGCCGTCACACCAACACCGACTGGAAGCTGCTCGTCTAGAAGATTCTCGAAGATAATCAGAGAATAGACTACGGAGTGAAGAGGACCTCTTGGCTCCGAAGCAAAAACATAAACTGCATATTGCCGGCGTCCTCCTTTTATACCCACGAGGTGGGGCGGAGATGCGCCATGCAAATTCCGCAGACCCATGGCATTTCCCTTGCCATTGGCTCGTTTTGTAATACTCGAAGTTGATAGGCTTCTAAGCGAAACCCCAATCGTCGTCATCCGACGGAACTCGGAGTGACAACGATGGGGAACCAAATTTCTCTGATCTCTAATGAAACATCCTGTGGTTAAATCTCTAGCAGAGATATTCGTCACTGCCTAATATTTGGAGATGGAAGGCTTGACCTCGGCTTGTGGATGACTCATTTGAGATAGTCATGGATTTAAGCCTGGTCATTGTAATACATTGTTGATCTGTTTGAAATGCAATTAGAGCTTCAGAGTCTTTTTTATATTTAACCACAGCACATTATCTGTGGGGAAATTAAAAGGGCCACATTTAATTGCCTTTGCTTTCTAGTTTGTTCCTCTAACTAACCAATTAATGCTTGTAATCATTCTCATTAACCCTAAAATGCATTGGCCTACGACTAGTTTTTTTTTTTTTTAGTTTTCACATCAAGTGATCCTTTCATTTAACATTCCTCAAGGTGTCTTTGATCACATGAACACATAGTTTTAATATTTCGTTTTTATTAGAGTTACGTGCGTTTTAAACTTTATTTAACGAATTAGCTAACATGAACTAACAGTGAGCAATCTATTTTACAGCAGTAATAGTTGTTTGTTAACAGAAATGTTAATGTAGGTTCACAGTGCATTAACTAACAGCTGTTTCGTAAATGTTGAAAATAAGATTAATATTATGCTGAGGCTATACGGTTCATTGTTACAGAAGTTATGTTTCCCAATGTTAACAAATGAGACCTTATTGTAAAGTGTTACGAAATATATATATATGTATAAAATATATCATATATAATCAACTTTTAAACGTATGTATTTCACTATATTATTAGTGTATATTCCCATGTGTTCTTTTAGGGTTAGGTGGTGACCTACTGTTATTTTAGATTGAAAAAAAAAAAAGTCCTGTGTGGTATGTCCTCATTTATAAGTAAACATGTACATGTGTATCTAACCTTCTCCAGTGGGAGTGTCGCAGTAATAAGTACTCTGTAAATCACTTTAGATAAAAGCATCTATTAAAAGACAGCTTGCTAAGTAGAAATTTGATCATGAACAGTATTGACCTTTGCCTTTATAATTACATAAAGCGATAGCCGATGGAAACTAATGGAAACAAAATGGAAACTTATTGTAATCTTTTGGTTTGATTGTTTGTTTTGAGTCTTACATCGATTTTTGTGAAGATTTTAAATACTGCACAGTCAGAAAAAAAGGTACAGTGCCGACACCTTTTTCTCTCTCATGGGGACTGTTGGCTGGACGCCACATGAAAGCAAAAACTGTAATATCCACCTGCCCACCCACACATACTCAATCTAAATGATCCTTGTTAATTTGTTCCGATGAAACAAAACTGAAAAAAAAAAAAAAAAAAGGTATAAATTAAGCTATGTGTTCTAGGGTTAAGTATCCTATTAAAAGGCTTTTTTCTGAATTCTTTATTCTAAAAAGTAGACAAGAGAGCACTTGGTATCAGCTATAATTACAGTAGGTTCATTTTCCCTGACACAGAACGCCTCAAAGGAAACCTGTTAAATGGTGCAGCACATGCTAATTCTCTATAATAGACACACCGTGCGCAAAACAAATGAGAGAAGATGGCTTTTGTGAATATGCGATATTCTGAGTGCAACGTGCTTTCAGCTTGAATGCTTCATGTAGCAACCTGTCACGGACTCTGTTTGTAAATCTTCCAATAAGCGAAAACATACTAGAATAACCATAAACATGGCCGAGGTGATGTTTTACCATGCAGAATAGCTTTGTGTGGACAGCTACTGCTTGGGAATGCCATCAAAAGAGCTTGACAAAATAACTTTTTACATAGAAATATTATTCTTATATCATATGACATATTTGTTTTCACATAGCCGTTTTACATTCATTTTAATGTGTTTTTTTTTTCTGCCCTGTTGTGTGTTTAATGTGACGAAGAGCTGTTGACATATGCTGAAAATGTTCACAAGAATACATGAACCCAGGTTGAGTGGGGGAGTTTTGGCCATCAGCACAGTAGATCTAAAGCGGAACAACAGAGATTGTCATTGATTGGCTCAGAGCTGTATAATTTCATTATCTTGGTAAAATCAATGGCAGTCTCTTCAGATTGCTTAGGTGCTAGGAAAAAAAAAATACATGGTCATGGATTCATTCTGTGGTTGACACTTGCCCGTCTGGTTGAGCTGGGAGCCAAGAGTAAATCACTTGCGAGCAGGTGCTGTTATTTATGTTTTTATTTTTTTTACGGCAGTGTGCTAAGTGGGAGGTGGGGGGGGCTGGGTGCTACCACAGAAACCGAAATTACTCGGGCCAGCAGCATGTGTCCAAATTTCAATCTCAACCGTTCTATTTCATCAGAAACGATCTTAAAACAGGGCTTTAAGTGTAAAATACAGAATTTGTCCTTTAAGGAATACCCCAAGAGCAAGAGTACCTACTGATGTACATGCTAATATTACATTTAATTTTGGAGACAATCTATTTTTGCATCACCCGTGATAATAGTTCTAAAAGAAGTCAAAACGTAGTAGTGTTTTGAACGAATGAGTGCACAAATCGGTTGACTGCATGATTCATTGACTCACTCTTAAAGTCCCCTGGTAGTCAATAATTTTATTCAATCTAAAATTCATCTTTGATCACCAAAATTACATATTTAAGCGTTTTTTCCTTAAAAAAAAAAAAAAAATGTCTTCATGCCTTAAAATATCTTGAATGTAACTTAACACCCTTGACTCATGTAGTACACGCGGTTCTATGAATATGCAAATTAGCCCCACCTTCACTCACTCACACCAGCTCAGAGATCCACTCGTTGATGATCACACATTGACGAGATTGGTTACAAGGTAGTTTGTGACGTCAGAAACACCAGCGATTTCAAACTGCATTTTTGATACTCTTTGGTTCACTGCAGTTTTAAGGAGAAAATACTCAGCAATAGTGTTGCAATGGTCTTGACTTATGAATTTCCTTCCTATACGAATCCTTCTGAGGCTTGTAGGCTAGAGTCAAGGATTGTGGGTGAATGAAGAACTCAAAGAAAACACTTGGTACATTCTTCAAAATCAGCCCAAGAATGGACATGAAACGCCTTCCAAAGATTTGAGATGTCCCTTGACGGAGCTTTATGATGTAGCAGCCTAGATATGCAGCCTTACTAGAAAGCAGCCTTCCAATTGAGAAGCACCCAGAGAATCAGTTGAGTGAATGATTCAAATGACTCACTCATAAAGACAGTCAACTATGTCTAGATAGATAGATAGATAGACATAACTTAGATACAACTTCAATTGCCTGCAGGCTTAATGGGTTAAAATAATTTGCATCTGGATTGTTTTAATATGAAAGGCACATGGTTGTTTTCTATCTGCTTGCTGGTGGTGTAAAAGGTGTAGTGGGCACATCTTCATGATGAGGTCCCAACATCAAGAGGCACAAATCAATTTGTGTTCTGACAGTTTGAAGAATAGCAGCTGGCTGTGACCTTAAAATTACCTCAGGTCTGTTCTTCTGCAATCGATCTGCAGTTATCTCTGTAGAATATTTAATTGGCTATGCACATTCCCAGCAGAGAGCTGCATGTGTAAAATCCTTAATTTTAAGAGAGGTTCCAGCCACAAGATCATTAAATGCTATGGAGGCTTTTTTTTCGATCGACAATACTGATAACTGACAGCTGTGTGCATACATATTATTAATTCAGTGTGAGAATAATGGTTCAGTGTTTACTGACCCCTTGTTCGAAACCAATATCATTTTGTGCCAAACGTACACTGCTCTAATTTTGGGCTTTGGGGTCTTGTGTGAGCGCCTGAATAATTTAAATGCAAAACCATTTGATGAAGTGCCATAGGTCATTATAGCACATGGTGCAATGGCACTCAGGACTAGAGCAAACAAATGGGGAAACAATATGCACAGACTCAGAATATTCAGCCGGTTTGAACTCGTCTGTCTTGCATTAACTTGCATTATCTGTATTTGACTAGATCCCACAGTCTAGAGACCACTAGTAAAAATGCTTTGATTTTTGCATTCATTTGTAATCTGTAAACATTTGTTATGGATGTTTAAAGAACCGAAAACCTAACATGAGTTTTAATTTGTGTTTATTTTAAATGGCAAGTAAATTTACCTTAATAACATCAGCAATCAACCTGAATAACACATATTTCTTCTTTATTTTTTATGATTGCATTTTTTTTTTAATAAATAGATTTGAATCCAAGATTTTCAGTGTTGCCTCAGACTTTTAGACCAATGCTGTTGTAACTACACTAATTTTCTTGTCATTCTTGAGTCCTTGAAAAGAATGATCAATCAATCCATCGGTACTTAAAAATCAAAAATACTTCAACATATCTGTAAAACCATGTTTTGGTCATTATCATTGTTGTCATTGGAGGAGCCAATTAACAGTGCTGCAGTACACGCTGTTGTCAGATGTTTTATCTGGAATGAACAACAGGCAGATTCAGAAAGACTAAAATACAAGTTGAGATTATCATAAGGACTGTTCAGTCATAGTAACACCATGGTAATCAATCATGAAAAAAAATCATTGCTGAAAAAATGACATTAAAAAAAAAAGATTTACAAACAAGCATAGATGTTAAAGGACAACTCCGGCGCAAAATGAACCTTTGGTCTAATTACACATTGGTACATAGTCAACCGTTTTCTGAGATTTGTTTTCATGATTATCGAATGTAAAGAGTTTTATCTTAAAAAACTGTTTAGCTTATAACGCTAGTATAGAGTAAGGAAAATAAAAATCGCTAGTTAATACCACTAACAAGGCTCAAAATAGCCTCACACTAACACGGTAGCATAATGAGGGTCCCATACCTGCAAACTGAAGCATTGAGAACGTTGTAAGTGTACATACAGTTTAATAAGAAGATATTTTATAAAGACAGTCCACTTCGTGTATACAGGCAGGAGCCATTTTTGGAAAACAGTCTCGACTAAAGTCCATTAAAATTGTATCAATTTTTATCCATTAAAACTCATCTGTGATAATCAAAATTACATAACTAAATTTCTTTCCCGTGAAATATAATTTGTTCATGCCTTAAAATAGTTTAAATGTAACTCTGCACCCTTGCTTCTATTAGTATACATGGATTTCTCGGCGACGTCATCACTGCTTGCGCACGCAACCAGGGGGCAAAAGACCCGCGGTCTTCGTACCAGAGTAAAGGGTTTAGGCTAGTAGCATAGTGGTGGTGTTGTCGCTATAGTCAAAATGGTACTGTGAGCTCTTTAGTGTCATACTGCATTACATGTTTGACCACACTTTCAACTGAAGTCTGCTTACATCTAACAACCCTGTTAAAAGTACTTCCAGTTATACGTCCTACTCTGTGTATGTTCCATGTTGTGCACTTTGCCTGCTCTTTAGTCAACAAAGCAGCATCTGGGCATATTGTTTTCAGAGCCTGAAGATCATCGGATGTAATTGCTGAGTGTTGGAACAGATTTGTATGTTTTCAATAGAAAGGCAGTAGATATTTAATAGGCTACAACTTTTTCAATGAACATTTTACTACAGTTTGTATGTTTTTTTGTATTATGAAAATGCAACACCATCATTGTATTCATAATTTATTTACATGCAGGCCTATCTGTTGTGTTTTATCTGCTCATTTAAATTATACATGTTGCAAGTAATTCCAAATATAGGCAAATGGAAGAGTGGGACAGAAGGAGGAAGTTGTATGTTATATTCTTTCTATTTATAATTATATATCAGGCCATACATTTGCTGGCCACATCTTGTCATCCACAATCCAAAGATCGTCAGGTATTGCGTAGGGATCCGCCAAGATCTCACCATTGCTGAGAGTACGTTTTTTAATATCGCCACGGTCGGAGGTACCAAGGCTTCCCACATAATCCATCGTCAAATCTTTGATTTACAGTAAAGTAACGTTATATGTGTGCAGTCATGATATGTTGCAGGTCGTAAAGTAACATAAACAAGGTTAACTTATATAAAAGCAAATTCGGGCTCTATATAGGCTATTACATTACTGACTTAGTCTAACATGATAATTCATACATGCATCACAGTATGTCCGGATTTTGATTCGTAAACAGTTGGACGTTTTACATAATGCTATATTAATATGAAACACAAACAAACAGATCCAACTCTGAAATTGCAGTTTATTATTGAGTCAACAAAAAATTGCAAGAAATTACAAACAATGCGAAATCTACCTAATTACAATGTTCTTTTACAGAACTCGGCATAACAGATAGCGTTTTTTTGCCCCCTGGCTGCGCGCGCATCCGGTATTGTTTGCATACAAGAAACCCGTGTATACGCTGATCCATGAATAGGCAATCTAGCCCCGCCTCCACTCACACCAGGGGCCTCATTTATAACCGTTGCGTCCGCACAAAACAGGCCCTGAAAGATGCGTACGCCACTTCCGACGCATAAGTTGTGATTTATAAAAACAAACTTGACGGGAAAATTTGCGCATCTGCACGCAAACTATGACCCATGCGTACGAACGTTTTGGAGACGGAGCAGTTTGGCGACACCGATGGTGAGCTGGAGTTAAATGTATTTTGGTCACTTTTAGACAGAAAATCTAAAGAAAATTATACATAAATATGAAAGATAATACAAATATAATTTGACTCACCAAGCCTATCACTTGAAGCAAATATCCATCCCTTCTTAAATGTCCGCGCCAGTGAGCGCGTTAAGGGCCCGTTAGTGAAACTGACGCATATATTGCCTATCTAACGGCATGATGAAGTAAAACCGTAAATCTTCATTATCAGTCCTAATCATAAATACAGTGCATGTTCACAATAACAGTTTAAATAAATAAAATAATGATTTAAACTATATTTTACTTTGTTTTACGCCATTCTCGTTAATGGAGTTATAGCTAGGCTACATTTAAACTAGCCTACATGAAATCATAGGCTACTGAGAAGTTACAATTTTTTTTTATATATTCAATAAATTAAAATATTTGTTGTGGATGCAATACTTTTCAACACTTTTCCTCTAGCATGCTGTGTTTCAATGTTTTAACTACAGAGATAATTTGCTTATCATGATAATAGATTGTCTGAGAAAATATTTTCGTGCAAATAATGCACAACAAGGTCTCACTGTTTCCATTAAAAAATACAAAATCAATTAAAAATACTATTTGGCCAGTGAAAAAAGATTGAGAAAAACTTTCTCTGAAATGTATTTTACACTATTTGATTTATTTATTCAAAAACAAGTCAAGGATAGGCTACTAAATGATTTTTATTAATGTAATGTGACGGCACATCCATATTTCATATTTTCCTAATGTCTTGTACCGTTAAACATGTCATCACGTGGATGAATAATCATATGCAAATGATATGCAGATGAGGATATGCATAGTAAAACGAGGCGTTATAAGCTCCATATATGGTTATTTCGGGATGGAGACGCTTGTGCGCACAATCTTCCGTTGACTGGGATTTATAAAGTGAATTCTGCGCAGGTTCTGGCGTACGAACGGTTTTATAAGTCTGAATATTTTTTGGCATACGCCATTTTTGGCTTTTCGGTGTACGTACACTTTTAGTAAGAATCCTACGCACAGTTTTATAAATGAGGCCCCAGGTCAGAGACTTTACTGTAAACACTACACAATGGCAAGTGGAAATATTGGTTTAATTCAGTCATATATATTTGTACCAGAAACTGATTCAGAAGAAGTTATTAAGAGCGAATTATACTAGGTTGTCTACAAGTCAATATCAGAATGGTAATGGTAATGTATCGCTCTCTACAACTTAACTGTAATTGATTAGCCTTTAGCTTGACTACATTATCAAACAGCTTATAATGTGTTGCTAATAACACACAAACCATGTTCCCATTCGCCACCTCAGAGTCAGACAGATGCCTTCTAAAAATCAGCAGCCCTAGTTAAATATTGGTTACATATTTGTGATGGTAGGAATTAGGGGCGGTTTTAAACCACTTTTTTAAGACTGTCTTTGGTACACTGCAGTTTTAAGGAGAAAATACTTAGCAATGGAGTTGACTGATGAATTTGAACATGGTTTGTCTTAAAGCATATTGAAAACACCACACATAAACAACATTCAAATTAATTTTTTTTACCACAGGGGGAAAAATAGTTTCACCACAGGGGGCTTTAAACGAGTTATGAAGGAGAAGGTCTTGCTGAAATCTGAGTTCATAAATCAAGCATGATGTTTTGTGCTAATGTTGAGAGTGACGTTTTTGATATAATCCTGCAACTTAAAGCATCCTGTGAATGTGTAAAAATGACAAAGATTTGTGGACATTGAATTTGTACGTTGCACTCAGTTATCTGGTGTGTGATCATGCTGTAGTTAGATGTAGATAGGTTAAAAGCTGATGTTTTAGAATAATTAAATGTCAGAAAAGATCTGTACAGGAGAAAGAATGTATGCAAGATGAAATACTATGTCATCCATTTTGGCACAGTGAACCAGAGTGAAACCGCATTTAAACCCAAGACACTACAGTAAAATGAAGACTACTCTCATTTTCAGCAGTATTTTCCCCATTCATTTTCTCCAAAACTGAAACCTGTTCTGAGATAAACCACAACTTTATAACATCTGATTTTAAGTTCATATTATTTGAAAAGTCAGTGTTGTATGACTAGAGATTGACTCGATTACATCATTCACAATGCTTTATGAAAGTGGACGTTCAATGTTGGGCTCATTTCCAGTGTAATAGCAGCTTAAAGATTGTTGGATCTCTCTTCAGGATTGTGGGTAATGAAGTTCTTCAGTTGGAATTCAGCATTTAAAGTTGAAACAACACTTATGGCTCCTACACTGTAAAAGAAATTAATGGTATTTTACTGCTTTAGTTGAGGTCAATATAATCCACACTGTATACAGCACTCTTTTAAACAACAAAATTACCTATATATTTTTTTTTATTTCGTGGTGGAAACAAGCTTTTATTTATTGCATTTAAACCTGTTTATTCTTTTATTATCAACATTGTATTAATATTGCTAGTGTTTAATATATGTACTACAGCGTTAATCTTGTCCAGTCAGACATGAAAGGAATGGTGCCACTGTTCCTTTCGGAGCCATTTAATTGCAGAGCATTTGTCTGGCACTTGTACATCATTTGTTCAATGCTGCAACACAAATATTTATTAATACAGACAAATGGAGAAAGGAAGAAAAAAGCATGCAACAGACCACTAAAATGACAGCAGCACAGTGAGGGAAAAAAAAGTCAAAAAAAAAAAAAGAAGCCATTAAAAAAACACGGATGTCCCTCCCAGCGGATGCTGGTGCTATCAGCTGTAATGACATGGCCTGTACTGAGGCGGACACTGGGAATATTCAATCTGAAGGCCATAAAAGACTATTGTCAACTCTGTTAACAGCCAGCTCCTAAAAGCAATGTCTGGTAACATGTTAAGAGTTTGCGGGTGGAAAAGCTTGCTCTGTGCACTCCATCTACCCCAAGGAGATTTAGTGTGAAGATAATGCGGTGGGAAAAATGTCATAAATAGTCAGAACCCTGGGTTTTTGCCCTGCTCTCCCACTGCAGTCTCTCCTTTCTCTCTCTCTCTCTCTCCTTTACAAGGTGTAGTGATGAGTTGGTGTGAGATGTAATACACACAGACTCAAGGCTTCTGCCACACATTGTCTCAGAACAAAATATATTGTAAGGACACAAGAGTTTCATGGCGCATTAAAAGGGCAAGGTGAAAGAGAGAAAGAGAGAGAGTACAGAGAGTACAGCTGGATGCTGACTGTTCTTTCCTTATATACCAACAAAGTTCTGTCCAGTGTGTTCCTGGGAAGCAAAGATAGACTTTGATTTATAAAGATGCTTTAACTGGCTGGATGCCCCAACTTCTCAAAGTCTGGAATCCCTTTAAATCTTCTACAGGCACTTTCCATGGACAAGACACACGTTTGGAGTCCCATTCATTTGTATTATTGCATGTGTAAAACAAATCACATAACCCCTCTTGGATTCTGTATTCAACTAAAATCATACAATTTCATTATTTTCACATGAATGTTACATTTATATTCAATTCATTTTAATTAGTTTTGTTTTATTCACCAAAATCATAAAATTAGTAGCTTTTATTTATTTATTTTATACACTATATTTATTTATTTTATACATAAATAATTTTATTTATGTGTTTTAATTTTTTGTAATACTTCTTTTCTGCAAGGATGATCAGAACTGAGTCAACATACACATTTATCATTTCTTTTTCAAATAAATACAGTTTTTTTTCCCCTAGTCATCAAGGAATCATGAAAAAAAGCATCACAACTGTTTTCAACATTGATAATCAGAAATGTTTCTCAAGCATAAAATCGCCATATTAGACTGATTTCTGAAAGATCACGTGACACTGAAGACTGGAGTAATATAATGAAAAATTCAGCTTTGCACCACAGGAATACATTAAATATGAAAAACATATTCAAATAGAAAACAGTTATTTTAAATTCACAATTGTTTTGACATTATTTTGATAAAATAAATGCAGCTTTGGTAAACATAAAAGACTCCTTCAAACACATAATACATATAGGCTTACCAACCCTTTTGTTTCACAATATAGATGTTTGTGTGTGTGTGTGTGTGTGTGTGTGTGTGTTGCGTTATGGGATCTGACACACTTAAAATAAATCACTTGATTGTTTTGTAACATTTCTGTACTGCCAGTATTTCGCGTTTAATTTCAATCCTAAAGTGATATTTTCATGCAATCACAAGTGATTAAACGAAAACAAACAAATAAAACATCCTCTGATTTTTCATTCGATTTGTTTGGTACAGTGCTGCATTGTGAACAGGACTGCAGTGGGGAAATTGTCCTGAAGCAGTAGTTTATAGTGATATGGTAACAGTTCCCTTCGTAAGTCACCCCTTTGACCTTGCTTGAGTGAGCCTGGTAAAATGCCATAAGTGGAGATTGAAATGTACTTTTCTTGACAGGGTTATTTCATGTGGTCACGGGGGAAATGTGGATGTCAGCGCTCTGTTGTCAAGCAAAAATGTAAACAGATATTTTACATGCTGTCAGACGGGGCTAACGCCACTAACCCACTGGAGAGCAGCGGCAGCTGCCTCGGGATCACAAGTGCTCTAATATTAGATGCAGAAGAGAAGCGTCTCTGCTCTGGAGCCCTGTCACTGAACGCACGCCCCAGAACTGCACTCGAATCAGACCTCAAGACTTCATTCAGGGTCACAAACCAGCCATTAATGTGAACAAATTGCACGATGACAGGATTCTGATGTGTTGACATCCTTTTTGATGGACTAACAGCACATGTAGTCGAGAAAATGAGGCTAGTTAGAGAGATATTAGCCTCACGGCCTGTTCCTCGTTGCAGCTTATTCTGGCCAAGAACTGCCCACTCAAACAAGATACCATCTGAAAGACATTTAAAGCAACCGACCACAATTCATGCAGCTGTTTTTACATGCTGTTTAGCGGCAGGGTATACCAAATCATACCCCAATGATAGACTATGGGCCAGATTTAACAGCTTGTTCCAGCGCAAACCCTTAACACTAGAACTACCAAGGCAGTCATTTTGACCGTTTTTAAATTTTACAGTGTAATAACTTTGTTCAAATAAAATAAATGTGGCTTTAGGACTCCTTTTCCTAAATATGTGTATATTTTATTCTGACACTGTTATTTTATTAAAATCACAAAACACAAAACAGTTCTGACTATTTCTACCTAGAATGGCCATGGCGGTCATTTTGACCGCATGTATTATAGACATCATAATCCGCTACATTTCCCGCCATTGGTAATGAGTGTCCCTGTTGCATCTACAGTGCCAAGTAAGGAGGAACTGCAAAAAAAAAAAAAAAACAAGGAGACATGTGCGAAATGTCACAAAGTAGTGTGTGGGAGCTGCACACGAAAGGCATGTTTACCTGTGTGGACTGCGTAAGCGTCAGTGAATGATGTGGGGTGTTTGCAAATGTAGATATGACATGACGAAAATGATGTTCAGTACGGCCATATGAACGTCAAAGTTTGAACGGTCAGAATGACCACTATGGTCGTTCTAGTAGTTATGGAATTCCGGTAGTTCTAGTGTTAAAATAAACTTCAGGATTTACTAAAGACACACAGTGAAAAATTTTGGACAGGGTTATTTTTGTGGCTGACTTTATTGCATATGCATTTGTGGGAGTTTCCCTTTCAGACGAAAAATGTATGGGAGGAGAACATTTAAGTGAACCGTGCAGGTGATTTACTAACATTTGCGCTAGTCAATTTACTGTATTTGTGCCATTATTTAATTGCGTTAAATCAGATGATAATTTGCACTGCTCTTGGTAGATTGCATTGGTCATTAAGGAAATGATCTGACTGCATCAGTAGATCACGCGCAGAATTTTTCACTCCCATTGGCGCTTTCTTGGAATTGCGCGCTCACACTAATTTGACGTTTAATAAATCTGGTCCTATAATGGAAAAAAAAATAAAAAATCATAGAATGGCACAGCAGTTTCTGCAAAAGAATGAGGTGGTTCTTGCCAGTCGTAGGGCTTCAGTAGTCTCAGTGGACTGCCATTTCTGAAGCCCATTTGGTTTCCATCCAGCAAGTTGTTCTGTGAAAGGAATGTGAAAGTTGATTGAAGCCTTACTACAGTAAGTTACTGTGGGTGGTCTGTGGGCGAACTGTCTGAGGCTGAGAACAGAGAGATATTGGTGCTAAAAATAAAACAAATGACCTGAATTTATTTTAAAAACTTTTCTTTGTTGTTCAGAGATCTGTATTTTAGATCTCAAAGCCTGATGATTAAAACTTGTGGCTGAATAAGTGTGGTAATTTCATTTCCCAAGCGCTTTATGCCTTTAAAGCCATAGCTGGGATTCTTGCTCGCTTTGCTATAGAAACCAATTATGGGCACAAAGGATTTGGAGATATTGAGGAAGTATTGAGGATGTAGCTGAGTCATAAATGGTCATACACACATTTAGGTCTTTCCATATTCATATAAGGCAAGGTAATTGTGAGATAAATTAGAAATTAGAAATAGTCAGATTGTCACATTGTAAAATGTTACGTCAGATTTGCAATCCTGTCTAGCAATTGTGAGAAATGCAGTCTCAGTTGTGAAGACTGATGTTCCACTTGATGTTAAATGCACATTGTGAGATATAAAATGGTGAGTTACTGTCACAACTGTAAGATAAAAAAAATATGTTTCGAGATACATATTTGCAATCACAAGAAATACAGTTGCAATTGTAAGAACTAAAGTTACGAGAAAAAGTCACAGCATGAGATTTAAGTTTACATTGTTGAGTTCTAATCACAATTGCTAGAAAAAGTCGTTTTAAAATTTGCAATCACAAGAAATAAAGTTGCAATGTGGTATATAAAGTTGCAAATACAACAAAATAAGTTGGCAATTTTGAGAGCAGTCATTATTGTGTGAACTAAAGTTTCAATTATGAGAAATAGCCACATTGGAAGATTTAAATTTACATGATATATAAAGTCATATGACATGGGAGTTTGATTGACAGGCAATCTGACCAATCATAACACCAATATTATGTGCCCCCGTAGCTGTCCGCCATTTTGTCAGACAAAGAAACCAGACAGTTAGTAGATGTATTGGTGTGTAACGGTGTGTATTTTGCGGTTAAAACAGCATAACCGTCTGATGTTCATTCAGGTTTATTTTGTGATATAACTAGTACGAAAAGAAGATCGGTTCATATGCTGCTTCAACTGAGGTGCTACAGCGATCTGTCAAGACATATTAAAGAGCCGCAAAGCAGTATTTATTGTTTGAATTTCTTAAAAAAATATCAACATTTGAAAGCTGAGACTTTTTCATACCATAGGTAACCTGCTCTGTCTTGTCTGTCGGAGCGTTGTCAGTGTCCTCTTTGCTCTGCAATGTATTTTTCACTGCGTGAGACTATGTTCACAAGTGCACCAATAATGCAATTATTTCCAAAAAAACAGAGTAAGGACTTAATCTAAGTAATATGTTTACATGACTCAAGCAAACCTCTTCACTCCCATTTACATGCAATTTTCATTATTCTGATTATTTGCTATAATAGGTGGTTATTTTTATCGCCATTTTCACATACAGTATAGCTGTTAATGGCCTTTGTTTTAATCTACTTACATCAAATGCAAATCACATTTCTATGGACGTATTGGAAGGTTATTCGGCTCTGTGATGAACATCGCAATGAAGCTGTGGGACAAACTGGGTTTGTCTTTGCACCACTTTCTGGTGCAAAGAAGATATGGTGCATGAAGATATGGTGGAGGAACTGTGTAGTGAGTTGTGTGGTAACACTTTATTTGAAGGGGTGTGCATGAGACTGACATGACACTGTCATAAACATGACATAACACCTGTCATGAACATGAAGGAGTCTTTATGAATGTTTATGACTGTTGTCATTAAGTGTCATTCGGTAAATTATGACACTTTTAATGCAAAGTTGACATTGTTTAAAATGTCTTTGTTATGACAACTTGACATTACCCAAGACAAAAATGTCTTGATTATGACAACTTGACATTAACCAAGAAATCATAACCTGTCAACCTGTCACAACTTTGGCCGTCATGACACCATTATAACTGTGTCATGAATATTTTACTTGTCCTCAAGTTAAGTGGAACACATTGTACTAGTTATAAAGATGTCATTAAGGGTTATTACACTGTAAAATGCTTTAAGTTTGATAATTAGACCTGTTATGACATATTTGTGACAGGTTGACAGGTTATGATTTCTTGGTTAATGTCAAGTTGTCATAACAAAGACATTTCTGTCTTTGTTAATGTCAAGTTGTCATAACAAATACATTTTTGTCTTGGGTAATGTCAAGTTGTCATAACAAAGACATTTTTTTGTCTTTGTTAATGTCAAGTTGTCATAACAAAGACATTTTAAACAATGTCATCTTTGCATTAAAAGTGTCATAATTTACCGAATGACACTTAATGACAACAGTCATAAACATTCATAAAGACTCATTCATGTTCATGACAGGTGTTATGTCATGTTTATGACAGTGTCATGTCAGTCTTATGCACACCCCTTCAAATAAAGTGTTACCAGTTGGGTTGACAATTTAGCGATTCGGAGTGGAGGGAAACCTTTAGAATAATATCACGGAGTTCATTCATTGAATGACAGTTGAATTAAGTTGAATTAAGTTATTCAACAATTAAGTTGAATAACACATAGCATCTGTTTATAGGACCGAGCACAATGCAATTAAGTCTACATGCCAGTTTATTGCGATTAAATTCAGCATAATCCATATAGTTTATTTTTTAATATTATGAGTTTAATTGCATTAGTTTCATCAAAGTTTTGTGTTACATGAGGTAAAGTTTAATCGCAATGTTGAAAAAAAATACCATTGTAATCCAGTGTTGCTAATTATGCGGTTTTCCGGCAGAATTGGACTACTTTTACACTGTTGCCACAGGTTGTTTTTTTAGTCCGCGAGTTGAAGCGACCTCCCGGAACTCGATTCTTAACCACTGGAATGCGATTTATATTGTGGACCACCCGCTAAATGTGATTGGACTAGTTTTGGCTGTTATTTGGAGGGTTTTGAATATCAATTGGCCTGGTTCTGTTATGTACTCATTGATCTGTGGTGCGAGAGCATCATGGCTGTACCAAAAACTTGTTGGATGTAGCAACAGTAACTAAGGTTCTTTGCAAAGGGTCAATTAGAAAATAAAAACATGCAATTGGGAGATATTAAATAAAATTTTTAGATATAAAGTAGCAGTAATATGTACCCTATATTTTTCACTCTGAGGAGAGAACAGGTTTCCAAATGAATCGGTTCTAATTATGGGAACAAATTGTAGCTCAGATCTGAACCTGTTCAGGTCACATTCCTTGTATATATATGATTTCCTTCAGAATTTAAGATTTTAAGGACAGATGAATGGACAATGTAAAACTCCCCACCATGTACATCCACAAACTTTGTTTACAATATTCAATTTCAAGACCTACCGACTCCTTTTTTGTCAGCTCAGATTTTGACTCCAGGGGTTAAGTGGTGCCCATGGCTCTGTTTAATCATTCAGTCCATGTTCCCAGCACACGAGTGTGCATGCAAGAGTATCTTCTCTTGTTTATATCTCTGGATGTCGTATCTCACTGGCCACAAATTAAGGATTCCAATAGACTGCCCCATTGTGCTTCACTGTGACGTGTTGTGAGTACTAAATATGATGGTGTGCCCTGGGCGCCCCTCGCTCTTGTTCCTAGGCTTTTTAACTATCAGAACTGTCATCATATCTGACTGTTTTAAATGGAAAAAGTGCATAAAATGATTTTTTTTTTCATCTTGCAAAACAAGTGACTAACCAGTCTATTTATGTATTTCTTAAGGGGAGAGGTTATTGTAGGGCACACTGCTTCAGCTCATTTGAGGTGGAATAGATGAAAGTGGTTGACACTTGAGAAGTCCAAATTTTATCTTTGACAAACAAAAAGAAAACTCAAAGCAAGGACAAAATCATACCCTTTTTAAACTTTGACAGACCTTAAATAATTTGATTTATCGCCGTTTCTGTAAAGTATACAGAGCACAACAAAAATGTCTAAAGGTACAAAATGTATGTGGTTTTATCATTTGAAACCTAACAAAGTATGTTGTCAAATGCATGAAAAAAGGGGTTTACTATATTTGTGTAAAATAAATGACATTTGTTTTCATTTTTTTGTTATGGTTTGTTATTTTAATCAATGGTTTAATATTTTGATTTATTTATATTGTAAATTCAGAATCACAGAAGCTGTTAATTTAAGATTTTTTTTATTTTATAAAAAATCAATGTTGTCAATTGATTAGCTCAGGTTCTTAAAGTGAGTTATTTTTTCTTGTTATTATTATTATTACTTAAAATAAGTGGATAATTACAGAGTTGCGTGCAATCCTATATTATGCTTAACCACTTCAGGTTAATGACCTTTAAACTAGTGTTTCCAGAGTAATGCAAAAACAACAATGACTTTGATGAATGCCACATAATATGCACAATCAAATTAATCAAAATGAAATTTCCATTAGAATTGGGGGCTTAATACTTTCATTTCCTGGAAGTAAGATAAAGTATTTCCAAACTCAAGCAGAAATGTCATAGCCTGGTAATACCAGACTCTGCTACTTCACTTTGCTTCGTAGACAGAGTCTGGCATAGCATAATAGAGAAGTGTTTTCTCTCTCGCTAGGGGGCGATTTCTGAAGTTTAAAATCATTGGTTACCCGTAAGCCAATCAGATAAGTTTATTTATGACGTATGTTATGCGCCGACACAGCCGCATCGAAAAACAGACATCATGCATCGAACTCAAATCTATGATCGAACTTCCACTGTAAACACTTAATGATGCGAGCGAAATACCGGAGTGAACATGGCTGTAAACAACTTTTTTGATCGGTGAGTGATGTAATAGAATGACTGCTGCGAGAGAGAGAGAGAGAGAGAGAGAGAGAGAGAGAGAGAGAGAGAGAGAGAGCCCCGGCCGCGCCCGCGCGCACTCTCACGTCTTCAAACAACACGAGCGCTGTCTTACTCTCTCTCCCTTGCACATATTAATCAAAATCAATCGACAAGATAGTAAAAGGTCGGAAGACCGCGGATTCACGTGGAGCATTTGGAGATTTTTAGAGATTAGAGACTCTAGGAACAACATCTCAACACTAAATTATAAAGGCCTGTCTCATGGACGCCTGTCTCAAATACAAGCCGGTGCAGTTCGACGATTTGGTCAAATAAAAGCCCGGGCTATTATTTGAAGTTTTACGGTATTTAAGACCTGGAAAAGAAAGGAGACACTGACCTGTCAAAAGGCTCCCCAGTTTCTCGCTGACGATCGGTAATAGTTGATAAATTAAACTTTTCCCAAAGGGAGTAGGGCCACAACATCACCTCCATTCAAAATGTTTAATACACACTCTTCTTGTTCTGGCTTCAGTTTGCTAATGCCGGGAATATTCTCCACAACAGAGCGAATTGCATCCGCGTCTCCATATCCGCGGCCGTTTTCGATTTCCCTGACCTAATCTTAAACTCGGCGCTTAGCGACTACGTCACGGCTTTCAGCCCGCCCTCTGTTCGTTGATTGGCCCGGCTGTTTTCAGGCCGGTGGAAAACTGAAAGATAGGCTGCTATCTCAGACTGACTAAAGGAGCGAAATGAAATTAGCGGAAGTAGGAAGTCTGACGTAGTCAGGCTAGAAATGTCAGCTGAGAAATGAAGATCTATGCACTATAGGATCCCGTATCATCTCTCCTATATAGTATCACCAAATCCCTATACTAACCACCCTTATAAGAGACACATAATCTACACTTTCATTTACTATTAAATGTGTCTCCCCCTTGTCAAATGCCTTATTACTTAAATGTTAATTTACTGAAAAAGTTTATGAGAGGGTCTATTCTGCCTCTCAGCGCTCATTTTTGGAGTTAATGATATATACAAATTATGGCATTGATATTGCCCATGTTTAAAGATCTTATAAAATGATTGGAATGTTGCTTTTGATTCACATTGAGCAAATAGCTGTGGACCATTGGGTGAATGCATGGATGCAACTGGTAGCTTGAGCAAGTTTTTCCTTCTGTTAGGTTGTTAAGTCTGCATATGACAACTTTACTGGCTTGTTAAAACTGCTATTTTACCTGATATCTCGGAATTCATAGCTCAATGGATGTGACTTTGGGGAAATCCTTAAAATTGTTTTAAAATCATCTCTTTCTTGCTTTGCAGCATGAGGTAGAATGAACACTTGATGAAATAAAGTGTTAAGTGCACAGACAATCAAACCTGATTCTGTGGTAATGTACCATGTGACTTGTGTATCAATCTACTGTTGTAATCAATCTCTCAATCTCAATCTTCAATCTCCTGGGTATATCTGCTTTATTAGCTACATGACATGTTGAAAACACCTGACTTATATGTGACGACATTTCAACATTTTCTCTTGAAGCCGATAATGTGCATTTTAGTTTAGTGGTTGGATTCCACTCACCGTTTTAAACAACAGTTTGTAATTTGCAATTTGACGAGGGAACCTTGACTTTTCAAATGCCTGAATGTTAATTCAAATCTCAATTCAAGGAAATATATCAAGCAGACAGACAGACAGACAGACGGACATGTATGCAGACAGACATATAGATAGATAGATAGATAGATAGATAGATAGATAGATAGATAGACATATATACAGATAGACATATATACATATATACAGACAGACAGACAGACAGACAGACAGACAGATATATATACAGTAGGGGTGTAACGAGACACGTATTCGTATTGAACCGTTCGGTACGAGGCTTTCGGTTCGGTTTTCGGTACGCATTTTCAAACCGAACGGAAAAATTGGACCATTTTTCCTGCCGACCAAAATTTTGCTATTTCAAATGTAGGCGCGTCGCGTGTGTCAAGCGCGCTCGAGATGCTGGCGCGACCACAACATTGCCCAACATCAAATGGCAAATGTAATGTTAGCGGAACGAAACTGAGCTACTCGTTATTGTGTGGTCTGCGAGATGTAGTGAGAAACATTCAGATTTCTCCGTTATTAACGAATCAAACAGCGCTGACGTGGAAACCAGGAAGAAACATTGTGCCATGAAAGAACTATTCAGTGTCCACAGATCAGCAACATTCACCATGGATTTACTGTAGTAACACTAACTGTAACCATGGACAGGAATAGTAGGCTATAATGCTTTCAAGTAACATTGCGTCGGTTTTATATTGACATTATGAATACAATTAAACTAAAATAAACCTTTGTTTATAACTAGGCTACTACAATATTACATTTCATTTTGTCCAAGGAGCTGTTTTGTTTTATGCTCCTAAGAAAAGTCAAGTATAGCTCCATCATTGCTCAAAGTAAAAAACAAAAACAAAAAAAAAAACACTTTATGATGTTTTAATAAAAATAGACTAATAAAAAATTTAAAAAATCCCGAAATTTCTCTGGCATTTCTTTCTTTTTGCTGTATCGAAAACGTACCGAACCGAACCATGACACAAGTGTTTCGTATCGAACCGAACCGTGAATTTTGTGAACCATTACACCCCTAATATACAGATATACATATATGCAGATAGATAGATAGATAGATATATACATAGATAGATAGATAGATAGATTCCAGTTAGTGCAGCCAACTTACAAACTATGACAACTAACTTCCAAGAGATGTAAAGATCTTAAGCTTAAATATGCAAATGTTAAGGATTTATGAATTTTCTACAGTTCCCCACCCACACAATCATGCAGCACTCAATGTTCAGTCATAACAACAGACGACTGAAGAGCATTTTTCGACACTACTTCAAACCTATGGAGAGGCACACAGTAAACACTTTTGTATGAAAGGTACCTGCTGTGTTGAATAACTTTTTTGTTCTCTATGGCAATGCAGTACAATTTGTGTATAGAACTCCATGCAGAAAACCCTCCTCATGAATGCTGACAATTTGAACCATTCTCTCTTTTCAGAATTGAGCTGCATGACCAGATAAATCTGTACTGCTGGGCATAATGTTTTAAACAAATCATTGTGGCTTCCAACTGAACTTAACCAAACCACTGATTAAGCTATCTCTTTTGTGATCTGAATGTTTTCAAGTCAAGTCATACCCTCTTTTGAGGAGGAAAACATTATTCAGATCAGAGCTCTTTCAGTAACCACTCTGTAGACTCCTCTTAAAGAGACTAGACTATAGCTGCATACAAATAACCTTGGTCGAAGAGCATTGACAGGTAAACAATGCTGTCCTTCATAACCATATTCTATCAAATGTAGTGTGTACATTTGTGTGAAGCACACTACATATAGAAATCAATTAAAAGCCCATGAGGTCACTATTGCTGCAATTATTGATTGGTGGGGTATTCCTAAATAAACAATCTCATTCAACTTTAAACAACTGATGTGTCTTAATTATTGTACTTTATGGTTTAATTTTTTATTTAATTTATGACAGCATAAATGTAACATGACACTGCTATTGAAGCACTACAGTGTGTGTGTGTGTGTGTGTGTGTGTGTGTGTGTGTGTGTGCGTGTGTGTGTGTGTGTGTGTGTGTGTGTAAAATGGGCCTTCTACCCTACCACTTAAATAAACAGGAAGTTAATACTGAGTTTACTGATATTTCTAAACAAAACACAGCAGAACCAACCGTTGTGTCTTTGAGTGACATAGTGTGTTTCGTTCCTGAATAAATCAGTGTCTTTGAGCGTGTGGTGTTTTGAATGTTTCAAAACATTGAATTTTGCAAAGCAATTGGTTCAATTGATCCAAAGGTTCGAAAAGCTTCATTACTCCCATCACTATTAAACACACAAACAAAAATAATCCAAACAGGGAAAGCTGATGACAATAATCCAAGCATGAAAACATAAATCCAAACAAGAAGAAGTGTGTGTGTGTGTGTGTGGGTGCGTGTGTGTGTGTGTGAGTGTGTGTGTGTGTGTGTGTGTGTGTTATGGACACAATCTGAAATAAAATAATGATATAGATTTAACAGGGTTTATTTTGTAGAAAAAAAAACAATAGTGAGGAATAGAAATGGGGATACATAAGACACAATAAGGACACATGGATGTGAGTGGGTGGGTGTGAGAGAACACCTCAGATAATCTGATTTTTATTTATTTTTTTACTTAGGGAGAGATCATAATTTACTATTGTTTTATAAGTACTGTAAAATAATTGTAGTTGGTTAACCTTTCCTTACTAATCACCATTGACACAAATCACATTACAAGCCTGAATGCAAAGTGTCAACTGTAGAGGACATGGGCATATGTAACTCCTCTGTGTCCACTGTTTTCATCTGTGATTTAATAATTCATGCATGAGAGTATAATCTAATCATATGGCTTCTTGAACTGTGGTTATAATATTTTTGATGCACAAACAACAGGTGACTTGAAGACATGAGAGGAATCTCACACCATATAATTACCTTTCACACCTTAGAAATGGAAATAGCAGTTCATTTGAATTAACATAATATATAAATGGGTTTACAGTGCAAGTGTGATTGGACGACTGGAATGTGGACTTTGTTTTTTGCATTAGAGTGTTGTCTGGGTAACCTAATTGCATAGATTTAAATAAAATTATTAATTATTGTTATAAGTATTAGATTAAATTACCCAACTCTCCAAAACTTCTGACTAAGCACCACACAATAAATAAATTAAATATAATTATGTACGCTATAAATAGCCAAGCAGTTTTACCTTTATAGAAATTTGCATTACAAAAGCTTTTGTTCTTTAGAGCTTCAGAACTCAGATTTTACATTGGACATCAAGTGGTTTTTGTACAAAACTGAATCTTCCCATCATCCAATATCACAAACCATGATTATTTTTGTAAACAAACTTCTACAAAGTGACAGATGAATTAGTGTCAGCCTTTGAAGTCAATGATAAAAGATACAGGAAAGATAAATCATTTTTTTTCACTTGCTATGCTAACTATGATTATATGTTTATTTGCATATACTTCTTTGCATTTAGCATTGTATTTTCCCTGCTCCCTGTGACCTTGTCAGAACAGACTTGCACCCACTGGTTTAGAATTACTGCATTAGAGAAACAGTCCAAACACACTAAAAGCTCATTTACATTTATTCACTTGGCAGAAGCTTTTATCTGAAGTGACTTATGGTGCATTCAAGGTTCACATTTGATCAGTATTTATGTTCCCCATTGGCATTGTTAGTACATAAAAAGAAAAGCCAGACAGATAAAGCCTAATGTGATAATATTTTTAATTATTGCAGTCAGCAGCGGTGGAAAGTATTTGAGAAAATGTAATTAGTTATTGTACTTAAGTATATTTTTGGCTAATTTGTACTTTGACTGAGTATTTAAGATATTAGCAACTTTTACTCTATTTGACAAAAAATTTTTGAATAAGTATATATACTCTTTACTCCAATAAATTTGTAAAAAGTAATGCAATGGATGTGTCCGAAATCACCCCATCCCGCATTCCAAATTATTATGCAAATTGGAATAAATTGTCATAAACATTAAATATTTTGTTATTAAATCAAACTCATGGATGGTATTGTGTCTCCGGGCTCTTTGGATCACTGAAATCAATCTCAGACACCTGTGACAATAAGTTTGCCAGGTGAGCCCAATTAAAGGAAAACTACTAAAGAAGGATGTTCCACATTATTAAGCAGGCAACAGGTTTCAAGCAATATGGTCAAGAAAAATGATCTCTCTGCTGCGGAAAAGCGTCAAATAGTGCAATGCCTTGGACAAGGTATGAAAACATTAGATATTTCACGAAAACTTAAGCGTGATCATCGTACTGTGAAGAGATTTGTGGCTGATTCAGAGCACAGACGGGTTCGTGCAGATAATGGCATAATGAGGAAGGTTACTGCTAGACAAATTCATCGGATTAAGAGAGCAGCTGCTAAAATGCCATTACAAAGCAGCAAAAAGGTATTTGAAGCTGCTGGTACCTCCGGAGTCCTGCGAACCTCAAGGTGTAGGATCCTCCAGAGGCTTGCAGTTGTGCATAAACCTACTATTCGGCCACCCCTAACCAATACTCACAAGCAGAAACGGTTGCAGTGGGCCCAGAAATACATGAAGACTAATTTTCAGACAGTCTTGTTTACTGATGAGTGCCGTGCAACCCTGGATGGCCCAGATGGATGGAGTAGTCCCAATAAGGCTGCGATGGCAGCAAGGAGGTGGCGGAGTCATGTTTTGGGCCGGAATCATGGGGAGAGAGCTGGTAGGCCCCTTTGGGGTCCATGAAGGTGTGAAAATGACCTTGGTAAAGTATACAGAGTTTCTGACTGGCCACTTTCTTCCATGGTACAAAAAGAACCCTGCCTTCCGTAGCAAAATCATCTTCATGCATGACAATGCACCATCTCATGCTGCAAAGAATACCTCTGTGTCATTGGCTGCTATGGGCATAAAAGGAGAGAAACTCATGGTGTGGCCCCCATCCTCCCCTGACCTCAACCCTATTGAGAACCTTTGGAGCATCCTCAAGCAAAAGATATATGAGGCTGGGAGGCAGTTCCCATCAAAACAGCAGCTCTGGGAGGCTATTCTGACATCATGCAAAGAAATTCAAGCAGAAACTCTCCATAAACTCACAAGTTCAATGGATGCAAGAATTGTGAAGGTGATATCAAAGAAGGGAACCTATGTTAACATGTAACTTGCCCTGTTAAAATGTGTTTGATTTAAATAGTTTTTGATTTCAGTAAATATGATCTCCTTATGCTGCCAATTCAACAAATGACCATTTTCAGTTCTTTACAACCTATAAAATGTTTTCAAACTCTGCTGTGCATAATAATATGGAACAGTGCATTTTCAGTTTTTTATTTTTGAAAAAAAAAAATACTGTTTTCGTTGGGTAGTTTGTTCAATAAAATTCGACTTATACCCTAAAAGTTGGTGGCTTGAAAATTATACTGACTGTCATTTGCATCGACTATTTAGGAAAATCAGTGTAAAATTACATTTGCCTAATAATTTGGAATGCGGTGTACTCTTAAATAGGGCACCATTTGAGGGGACAGCCATATGTAGTTGTGTCCGAAACCCTAGTGGATGTTTTCAAGTGCACTCGTTTAATCCCATAATGCACCTTAATAATGAGTGTTTAACCATATACATAGATGCCTCATTAGCGGCTTTTTCAATGGGCCGCTATTTATAAGCCATCCACCATATTGGAATGGTCAAAGCTGTGAACAATCGAGAGCAAGTTGACTGAGTGTCAGCAACCGTAGTTAGACGCATGTATACATATCTAGTTAAGAAATAGACTTCAGCAGACGATTTTGCTAAACAAACACAATTCAACAAGACAGGAATTAAAATAATGGTGGTTTCACAACAGAAGCTGTAATGTTGTGCCATCATTGATTTGTAATTGTGAATGACGACACGTTGACTGTTGCAAGATGGCGGGCACGCAGACGTGTCTGGAGTGGTTGAATGTGGCATCTATGTATACACCACTATGCGCTCAACAGCTAGATAATACCCATAATTCACTGTGAGGTTCGTGCCGAATTAATTCCCGTGTCTCACTAGAAGATGGCGCCCGCAGCTGAATCATCCATCTATCCATTTTTACAAACCGCTGGTCCAATGTGGGTACAGCGTAATATCATACAGGAATAAAATCCTTTTTAATTGATTATTAAATTGTTTAATTAAGGTTTATGATAGTTTTCATGAGAGCTGCAGTTTGCTAAGTTTCAAACTATGCAAAAGCGGCAGCCCTTCTGGCGCACCCAGTGTCCGAATTCATTCACTCGTTTTCATTCACTCGTTCAAGTGGACTATATTAGTAGGGAATAGTGAATTAGGGTATAGGGGGCGATTTCAAACACAGCTTATTACTCTACATTTTGCATGGCACCAAACTTGTTCTGCAGCAGTTTATTTCTGCTACAAAAAAATGATATTGCCATCAACGGGCCATTGAAGGTACTATATCTTGTGTGTTTTTTTCCTTTACTCACCCAAACTTGTCAACAAAGGCTACTAAACGCAAATATGAGTGCATTAGCAGGTAGTTACTAAGTCGCAGGTGTTTCATAAATGTGATGAGGACGTGCACTGTGTTCACGCCCAGACAGGAACATAGTGTTGGCCCAGATCCGGCCAGTATCTGGTACGCATGGAATCTACATGTACCAGATGTGGCCAGACACTACGTTGCTGTCTGAGCGCCATATCCTAATAGACCTTAGTCAGGTTAGACGTCATATTGAAATTAACCAAAGACCATAGACATAGAAAGAAGTTTCACTCCTATTAATTATGAATGGAAGAAAGTGCACTGCGCAATATGGCGGAATACGTCACGCCTCCTAAGTAAAAGAGCAGTCTTTGAGATTTCAGGATTCCCCCATAGATAGGACATGGTCTTGGATACCCAAAATAGCTGCCCGGAGACGTTGTAAATATGGCCACCGAGTGACTGTCTACTGTTATGACAGGAACGAGGACACAAGGTGCAAGTAAAATATACTCTTTATTGAGAGTGTAAAGGTGATGATGATGACAAAAAGTCCAGGTGATGCAGGCGGTGACGCAGGGACGTCGATGGTCAGACACGGAGTGAAGGGTGAAGTGCAGAGTGCTCTGAAGAGTGACAACGTAATCCAGACAAGAGACGAAATCCAACACGACGAAAACCGGAACACAGGAACTCGAAACGGGACACGAAGCACGGGAACAGGAACAGGCAACACAAAGACTTCATTCAACGATCTGACAAAGGGAATGAGAAAGTGGTAAGTATTTATGGGAGATGAGATGAGTGGCAGCTGGTGCTGGTAAGTGATCGCAGCTGGATACTGATCAACAGTGACGATCCGGACACACCCACTCACACACATGTAAACAACAAAGCACGAGACTAGAGAGAGACACTGGATTTATGAACCGTGACAGTACCCCTTCCCCTAAGAACGCCTCCTGGCGTTCCCAGGACTCCTTACCTGTCGATTGTAATCATCGATAAGGGAGTGATCCAGAATGTCTCTAGCAGGTACCCAACTTCTCTCCTCTGGACCGTAACCTTCCCAGTCCACCAAGTACTGGAATCCGCGCCCCCTCCGCCTTGAGTCCAGCACACGATTGACCGAATAAGTTGGTTCCCCATCTACGAGTCGCGGCGGGGGAGGAACCGGGGTTGGCGGATTAATGCGAGAATGAAATACGGGTTTAATTTTGGATACATGAAAGACGGGGTGAATTCTCCTGTACACTGGAGGAAGGTTGAGGCGGACTGCCACCGGACTAATGATTTTGGTGACAGTAAACGGGCCAATGAATTTGGGAGCAAGTTTATTAGACACGGAGCGGAGAGGAATGTTCTTGGTAGAAAGCCACACTTTTTGACCAACGACGTATACGGGTGGCCTAGACCGGTGGCGATCGGCTTTGGCCTTGGTGCGCAACCCCACTTGGAGAAGAGTCTCACGGGCTCTAGTCCAAGTGCGGTGACACCTCTGGACGAAGGCGTGAGCAGAGGGGACCGCGACCTCGGATTCCAGACTAGGAAAAATTGGTGGCTGGTAACCTACGCTACACTCAAACGGAGATAGGCCCGTGGATGACACTGGCAACGTGTTGTGGGCGTACTCCACCATGGAAAGTTGTTGACTCCATGAGGAAGGATTCTTGGAAACCATACATCGTAACGTTCTCTCCAAATCTTGGTTGGCTCTCTCAGTTTGGCCATTGCTCTGGGGGTGGAACCCTGAGGACAGACTGACAGTCGCCCCCAGAAGCTTACAAAACTCTCGCCAAAATTTGGACACAAACTGGGGTCCCCTGTCAGAAACCACGTCTGTCGGGAGGCCATGTAACCGAAAGACGTGGTTAACGACAATCACCGCTGTCTCCTTGGCTGAAGGTAATTTGGGCAAGGGAATGAAATGAGCCGCCTTCGAGAACCGGTCCACTACGGTCAAAACTACCGTATGACCCTGGGAGGGTGGGAGGGCGGTAACAAAATCTAGAGCGATATGGGACCAGGGTCTCGAAGGGACTGGCAGCGGTTGGAGTAACCCATCTGGGGATCGATTGGAAGTCTTACCAGTGGCACAAACTGAGCAAGCCAAAACAAAACTGTGAATGTCACGAGCCATGAGAGGCCACCAGAATCGTTGTTTGACTAAAAACTTAGTGCGATTGACTCCTGGATGACAAGCCACATTGGAAGAATGCCCCCACTGAATGACGCTGGACCTCAGACCCTCAGGCACAAATAAACGATTCGGTGGGCAACCGACCGGGGGCGTTACCCCTTCTAAAGCCTTCATGACCTTCGATTCGACCTCCCATACGAGTGTGGAGATGAATAGGGTCTCCGGTAAAATGCACTCGGGAGTAGACGGGCGTTCGGAACGATCAAAAATGCGCGATAAAGAGTCGGGTTTGATGTTCTTAGAACCCGGGCGGTACGAAAGAGTAAAATCAAAACGACCGAAAAAAAGTGCCCACCGAGCCTGCCTGGAGTTCAACCTTTTAGCAGTCCGAATGTATTCTAAGTTCTTGTGGTCGGTCCAAACGATAAAAGGTACCCCCGACCCCTCTAACCAGTGACGCCACTCCTCCAATGCTAACTTGACTGCCAACAACTCTCTGTTCCCAATGTCATAATTGCGTTCGGCAGGGGATAAACGGTGAGAAAAAAACGCGCAAGGATGCATCTTATCGTCTGAAAGAGAGCGCTGGGATAACACTGCTCCTACCCCCACCTCTGACGCGTCGACCTCCACCACGAACTGACGTAATGGATCAGGGGTTGTCAGAATGGGGGCTGAAACGAAGCAACCCTTTAGTTTGGCAAACGCAGCCTCAGCTGCGTCTGACCACCTGAACGTCGTTCTGGGGGAGGTCAAGGCGGTCAGAGGTGCGGCTAGTTGGCTGAAGTTACGAATAAAACGTCTGTAGAAATTGGCGAACCCCAGAAATCTCAGTAGGGCCTTACGAGACTCTGGACTTGGCCACTCTACCACAGCCTTGATCTTCTCAGGATCCATGCGCATTCCCTCAACCGACACGATGTATCCTAGGAATGGAACAGACTGTGCATGAAAATCGCATTTCTCCGCCTTGACAAAAAGCCCATTCTCTAGCAACCTCTGAAGCACTCGTCGGACGTGCTGCACGTGTTCCTGGAGAGAAGAAGAAAAAATCAGTATGTCGTCCAGGTAGACATAAATGAACTGATCTATCATATCTCGCAGCACGTCGTTGACAAGTGCCTGGAAGACCGCTGGACTGTTGGAAAGCCCGAAAGGCATAACCAAATATTCAAAGTGTCCCCTGGGGGTGTTAAATGCGGTCTTCCACTCATCCCCCTCCCTGATGCGGACCAAATGATAGGCATTACGTAAATCCAATTTCGTGAAGACGGTCGCTCCCTGCAACCTCTCGAAGGCTGAAGACATCAACGGCAAAGGATAAGTATTCTTTACCGTGATGTTGTTCAGCCCCCGGTAGTCAATACAAGGTCGCAGAGATCCGTCCTTCTTCCCCACAAAAAAGAACCCCGCCCCCGCTGGAGAAGAGGAAGGACGGATGAACCCCGTTGCTAGAGAATCAGAAATATATTTCTCCATAGCCTCCCTCTCAGGTGTAGAGAGCGAATATAATTTGCCCTTGGGCGGAGCCGTACCTGGTAATAAGTCTATGGCACAGTCATAGGGACGATGCGGAGGGAGAGAAGCAGCCCGAGACTTACTGAACACCTCCTTCAGATCCAGATACTCCGCGGGCACGTTAGATAGATCCACTGCCTCCTCCTGCAACACAGGGACAGAAACAGACGGACAGGCAGACACTAGACAAGACTTATGACACTGATTACTCCACGAAGACACAGACTTGAGCTGCCAGTCCACTTTAGGGTTGTGTTGGGTGAGCCACGGGTGGCCGAGGACAATGGGTGCAAGAGGGGTGTTCAGGATATAAAATGAGATGGTCTCGGTGTGGTTGCCTGATGTGGTGAGGGTGATGTCTTCTGTGGCAAACGAGATGTTGGGAAGTGACTGTCCATTAAGAGCGTGTACTGTAATTTGATGTGCGAGGGTCTTGAGGGGAATCTTGAGTTGACGTGCGAATGAATGATCCATGAAGTTACCTTCTGCTCCGGAGTCCAAGAGTGCTCGACAGTCGTGGGTGAGTGTTGACCATCTCAGTCTTACCGGAAGGAGGGTAGATGTTGATGAGGTCTTCTCGGCGGAGATCCCACCCGATAGTAGCCTCATACTTACTATCGGGCTTGCCCTTTTACCGGACAGTTGTGAGCATAGTGTCCGGTTCCACCACAGTACAGGCAAAGGCCCTGGGACCTCCGCCTTTCCCTCTCCTCCCGGGAAAGCCGAGCTCGACCCACCTGCATGGGCTCGTGATCGTCGACGGGGCTGACCGCGTCCCCGCCTCCCACTCGTGGCCCCTCGGCTCCTGCCAGAGGGCGTCTACTCATGGTGTGACCACCAACTCGGGACAGTCGGGCATCGACTCTGATGGCTAAAGCGATGAGTTCATTAAGAGACTGGGGCAGGTCCAAAGCGTAGATTTCTCTTTGGACGCGGTCAGCCAGCCCATGCAGGAACATGTCCCACTGCGCCTCCTCGTTCCATTTGCTCTCCGCTGCAAGGGTCCGGAACTCGACTGAAAAGTCCGACACAGATCTCTCTCCTTGACGTAACTCAGCCAGCATTCTTGCAGCTTCTCTTCCGCCGGCCGTCCGGTCGAAAACTCTTTTCATCTCAGCGGAGAGCTCCTGGAACGAGGTGCAGCATTGATCCTCGTTTTCCCACACCGCCGTTCCCCATAACGCCGCTCTCCCAGTCAGGAGGGTGAGCACAAAGGCGACCTTGGAGCGCTCGGTCCGGAAAGTCTGAGGCTGGAGTGAAAAATGCATGGAACACCGGGTTAAAAAGGCTCTGCAATATTTTGGATCACCTGAATAATGTTCTGGGGTCGGTAGGCGTGGCTCCGACTGGGATGGGCTCTCTGGTGGTGTGGGGGGAACGGCCGGTGCGGGCGGCGCAGTGGGAGCTCGTAGCTGTCGGATCTGCCGGGTGAGCTCGGACACCTGCGTCACTAACGCCTGAACAGCGCGACCAGTATCATTTAAATTCTTCTCTTGAATGTCCAGACGAGCCATACTGTTATTCAAACAGTCCTCCATGGTAGGCGCTGCATTACTTGCTGTATCCATTCTTGGTCAGATCGTTCTGTTATGACAGGAACGAGGACACAAGGTGCAAGTAAAATATACTCTTTATTGAGAGTGTAAAGGTGATGATGATGACAAAAAGTCCAGGTGATGCAGGCGGTGACGCAGGGACGTCGATGGTCAGACACGGAGTGAAGGGTGAAGTGCAGAGTGCTCTGAAGAGTGACAACGTAATCCAGACAAGAGACGAAATCCAACACGACGAAAACCGGAACACAGGAACTCGAAACGGGACACGAAGCACGGGAACAGGAACAGGCAACACAAAGACTTCATTCAACGATCTGACAAAGGGAATGAGAAAGTGGTAAGTATTTATGGGAGATGAGATGAGTGGCAGCTGGTGCTGGTAAGTGATCGCAGCTGGATACTGATCAACAGTGACGATCCGGACACACCCACTCACACACATGTAAACAACAAAGCACGAGACTAGAGAGAGACACTGGATTTATGAACCGTGACATCTACTGAAAGCTCCCTTCGAGAAGATGTTTCGTCAGCTGAACAATCGTATGTTGTTAAACAGCAGTACAATTCATTGAAAGCACTTTATTTTACTCATCACAGCCTAAGTTTCACTCATGTCAAAAAAAAAATTAAAAAAAAATGAATATAATATAAATTAATATATCGCTACCCTGACTAAAGTAAATTACCTTTAAGAGACAACATGATACATTCTACTTGGAGCTGGTCCCTTGGAATTATGCATTTCTATGGCAACACTATCAAGGCATATATTAATCTGCAGTTGTTATGTGGCACTGTACAAGTCGGAGTCCTTGTTCAGGTTTATTTTGATTTTTAGAAAATACTGTTTCTTGTTTTTTATGTCTCTATGGTGTTGAGGACATATTTTAGCCTACTTTCAGTATGAGTAAAATACTTAAAGTTCCCCTGTGGTGAAAATCAAGCTTCTAATGTTGTTTATACGTCTATGTGGTGTTTTTAATATGCTTTAACCCCTTAAGGCCTGAAGGCATTTTTACAGTGTTTTTTTTCTTTCTGAGTGACTTACACAAAAGTACATACACAAAGACGGTTTGAAATTGCTGGTGTTTCTGATGTCACAATTACTACCTTGTAACCAATCACGTCAATGTGGGATCGTTAACGAGTGGATCTCTGAGCTTGGTGTGAGTGAGTGGAGGCGGGGCTATTTGTATGTTCATAGAACCGCGAGGCAAGGGTGTAGAGTTACAAATTTAAGCTGTTTTACGGCATTACTATTTTTTTCTCAAGGAAAAAACATTTAAATATGTAAATTTGGTGCTCAAAGATGATTTTTGAAAAAGGATTGAAAGGATGAAAAAGGATTTTTGAAAATGACCTTTCATGTAGTGTGTAATATAGCTCTAAGTGAATGAAAACATCCTGCAAAGTTTTAAACCTGAAAGTGCACCGTATATAAAGGTATTGTCTCTTAAAAGTAAGAGTCGACTCTGAGTCAATGAAATTAATTGTTTTTCAAACGAGTCATTAGCCGTTTCGTAGTGACGTCAATACGAAACATTAGCCCGCCCACTTATTGCGTGCGCAGACACAAGTCAAGTGAAAACTTACACACATTCAAATACTTCAGCTGAATAGCATCATGTCGAGAAGACGCTGTGTTCTACAATGCAAAGCTAGAGCCAGATTGTTTTCACTTCCCAGGGATGAGCATGTGAAGAATCAGTGGTTAAAGTTCATATTTACAACGATACCAGAGCAGTATAGCCCATACCTTGTGCTGTGTTCCCATAATTTTACTTACGATTGCTTCACCAACATAAATGCTATCAACTGTGCAAGCTGGTTGTTACTGAAGGAGGGGTCAGTACCCAGTTTATATGGATCAGCTTCTTCCTCCTCCGAATAAGAACCTGTAAGTATTATGAATAATTTTTGCTGTTATGTTTTCTGTAGCATACTCAATACGTATTTTGTTGTGTGTGTTGTGTACGCTCCGCGCAGCTTCGAGGTCTCCATCTAATAGCAATGTGTTCGCTCTCAATTGTTTAGAAATATGTCAAATGTTTGTCATTGTTACTATTTGGAGTTGTGATAAAGAATAGAGCAATACTTTGGTGTAACGTTACAACTGCAGTGCTTTATCAATATGTTTCTGCATTGGGCTAACGTAAACAATGACTTGAATGGGTGTTTACCACAGAGCTGTGGGCTATGGGCGCTAACATAAACATAAATCAACTTATTTCCTCTCTGAGTTTTTATTATTTACAACAAAGCGGGACACCATCATTATAACACAATGTAAGTGATGCAAGCACTGTATACTGTACTCCGTGTTAACCAGTAGGAGTATTTTGTCTGTAAACACCACTGACCAATCACAGCAGATTAGCGTCATGCAAAGGATGTGTTTGGGAAAATGAATTGTTGAACGAATCATTTGGGAGTTGTTGAGCAAATCAGGTAAAAATAAATGCCTATTATAAGACAATGAAAGTGTTTTTTGTCCTTCCATGCATGTAAAACATTTCAAATGCCATGATAGGGGCCCTTTAAGAGATTAAATTATTGACCACAGGGGGAGTTTAAGTACTGTTAAAATCAGATACTCTAAAACTTTTACTCAAGTTAAATTGGGGACATGTAACAAAGTAATTTTTGCTGTAAGGTGTCTTTACTTTTCCTCATGTATGGTCTTCTGGTACTCTTTACATCTCTGGCATTCAGTACTCTTTTCCTCATAATTATTTTCTTAACTTAGGTTGGATGAGGACTACTGTTTCAGGTGCAGTGATACTGTCATGATTCCTGTCTTGTGTTCCCCTTGTCTTGTGTGTACTTTCGGCATTTCCTGTCTTGTGCCAGGTTTTGTAGTCTTATGTAGTTTTTCATTTTGATTCGTCTCCCCAGGTGTATTGAAAAGACTCCTGCCCTTCTATTCCCTTTTTACTCCCATTTCGCTCTTTCAAGGATAATTTTGCCACCTGCCACCTGACCACGCCAGCTTCACCTGTTGCCTATTAATTGATTGTGAACCCTTTGGCTCATTCTTGGCACTCTCTACTGGCACTCAATGCATACTGTGTGTTTCTCAATGAATTTACGTCAGTTCATCTATCAATTTGATTGTGTTTGTTTCTCTTTATGCCTTTTGATGACTTACTGTCACTCTGTTAACATGTGCACTGCTGATTGATTCCTTTGTTTGCCAGAAATGTGCCATGAGCCACGTGGGAAGATTGTTTGTTTGAATTATGTTTTAAAGCCTGTTCAGTGGTGATTAGTACACTCACATCTTTGTTCATTTGTATGATTGTTCAATTTGTGTTGATTGACCACTGTCACTAATTGTGTTATTTCTCTGTTATCCCCTCATGCAGCACACAGACAATGCATTGAACCAAAGTCAACCTGAATAACAAAATAAAATTCTCCTGGTGTTGAAAAACCCTTGCCTTCTCCCTGCCTCATTCATCGCTCCATACCATTTGACGTCTTCTGACCGAGACTCTGTTTTCTCACCAAACCCTCACTCTACCTGAACCATTCCCATCACCTACAGTTCCTTCATGTATCTTGTTTCCTCATTTCATAGTTAAGCTTATTTGCCCCTGTGTATTTGTAGCCCTTGTGTTTCACTTCTTACTTTCAGATGTTGTACATGTTTTGGTGGCTTTTGTTTCTGTGATCCTTGTGGTTTTGTTCCTTGAGTTCTGGGGCCCGTTCTTCGTACGTTGCTTAAAACATCCGAGATCAAACGATACATCCAAGATAATATCATCGCGCTCATCATGATCCGGCTAATTAGGTTCTTCGAACACTCTTGCCGGTTATGATTAGTATCGCTGGATTGAGTTATCTGAGATAATTGCGCGTTCATGCGCTGGGTTAAAAGGGGATGTTTATCGATAGTAGAAACATTGATCAGCAACGCTGCTATTGGCTGCTCACCGTGGCCAAAGAGCGCGCACAGTTTTTCACCGCAGCAGAGCAAGAGTTATTGCTTGAGGTTATTGCAGAATTTGAAAACAGAATTAAAACGCCGGGGAACACCTCAAAGTGTGCAAAAGCCAGGAGAGAGGGCTGGCAAAAAGTAACAGACAAATTAAGTTTGTAGTGACCATGTTAGATGGTTTTATCACTTATTACAGTATATATTTTTATATTTTAATAATTTCTAAATAATTAATAACTTTGTTCATAGTAATGTCAGAGTCACCACCCACTACTAGAACATGGGAACAAGTAAACGTGAAGTACTAGAATATTCTACATAATGGTAATTTGTACTACTTATACTAATCTCTTTTAGAAAAGAAAAAGAAAAGAAAAACAAACAGGTGGTGGTCCTGCACCCCCGTTATACCCAGGCAGAAGAGCTGGCCCTTGGGTTGTGGAGGGCATCCCTGGGTCCAGCTCTTCCTCAGACCCACAGCCAGAGGCCAGGAGCAGCAACTTTGTAAATTAACTTTAAATTATCCTAGTACACTGTAAAATAATTTGTTGCTGCATTAAATTAAGTAGGCCTATAATCCCAATGGCTGGTCCAGTCATATCAACTGTTAAACCTTGAGTAGTAATGAATTGCTTTGACTTGTGAAAGTCTACATGTGTGAAACTACACGTAGTTAATGTAAAAAAATATGTTGCCATGAGTTATTGATCACATTTCCCCCAGTGTCATTGTAATGAAATTGTGTTTTCCTCTTTTGTGCAGTTTTAAACAATACACCAACACTTTTACCTGTTCAAGTGTTGGCTGAAGCATGCAGTAAGTGGACTTTTCTAACTTTACATCAAAAGGGAAGAAAGAAACACTTTGTAATGCCCATTTTTTCCCCCAATGCACAGGACAGTGAAGAAACCCTCTCAGGTATCTTTAAGTGCATAAATAACTTTACTTAATTTACACTTGAGTACCTATTATTTCTGAATGCAATATGAGTTGCAGGAGTCCACATCTACAGAAAGGCCTACAGAATAGTCTGCACAAAGCAGTGATGCAGAGGTTGGCAGTGTTGTACTTTTCCTTTTAATTGTTGATGCTTAAGGCATGTGTTGACAGGTTTACCCCTACCCCTAGAAAAGTATTTTGAAAATACTTGACAACTTAAAGAAACAAACTGGCATTAGAGATAGAGTTGCTTCAAAGGAACTTCAGAGTGAGAGCTATATTATTTCACACAGAGTACTATTGCTGACTTTGCAAAATATATCTTCTTGCAGGCAAAAGATGACTATCACTGGCTTTTCTTTACAAAGAACAATAAAATAAATCTCAAAGAATTCTAAGCATATTTGTCTTGTCTTTTATTAAACATTAATTAAATGTTTTATATTTTTCTGATGGTGCAATGTTGTGTAATATGGCACATGCAATGTCACAGGCCCTGTCAGGTGCAACCCTCAGACTTTTCAGACACTTTAGTTGGCTAAAGTTCACTTCATTGTGTGCCCTTGTCCTGGCAAGAGCGGCATTGTAACTGGTCTGGGGTTTGGGTCAGGGAATGGGGTCATAAAACACCTGTCTCCAAGCAGAATCCTGTTGTAATCATATAATGGAAAAAATCAGTTCTGTGATAAGCATAATGTAGCTAATTAATACAGTGAGCTTGATATTTATACTTTTCCTTACCACGTTCAAATAATGTAAATCTCTGAAAATTCTTGAGTCAAGCACAGATCCTGGCCATATTTGTGCTATGGAACATCTAAGAGATTTTAGTCTGTCAACTGCCTTTTGATATAATATTACAATCTGGAATATTAAGAATCGCAATAGTAATTTGCCTGCACTGTTATTAAAGACTCCGACAAGTCAAACATTTATGCGTTTCCAATAAATTGTAATTGTAAACGACATCCTGCCATGAGAAAAATAATATCTCTCAAAAAGTACACTATCGCGCTGCGTTAAAAGACTTCCCGTATCAGCTCTGCTTATAAAGCCGCGATCTAATCCTGTTAACATGAAATAAGCCTGCTCGCGAGAAGGTTCAAGCTTGCGCACCTGTTGCTATGACAGCAAGTCCAGGATGAGCGTCGAAGAACCATACAATCCAAGATCATGTCAAATCGCCAACAATCAAATCCAGCTAAGTGAGTTAGGGACGTACGAAGAACGGGCCCCAGGTTTATGTGTTACTTTATTAAAAATCCTGCACTTAGATCCTCGCTTTCGCATGCTTTCCTCAGCACGTTACAGATACTGTGTTAAACTCTATGGGGGATTCCCTCTTTGCTTTCAAGGCTGAAACATTCTCCTTTGTTTTCACCCATTTAGATGTGTTATCCTTATGTTCAATCTGCTAAAAGCAAATCTGATAATGAGAAGCAGTTTTACGGAGAAACTATGCAAATAGGTCAGAAATAAACGTGTCAGTTTTGAATAATTATTTAGTTGTTTGCTGAATTATGTCAGTTTAAAAACAGCAAACTTGGGAAAAAAAGAGAGGAGAGAGTTAGTATATAAAATAATTCACTATTTTTTTTTACAAGGAAAACATTTTGATACTTGGGTACCAAATGGACCCCAAAACAACATAATTATCTGATGCACATATTTATATGTAGCTATGTGAAAAATGGCTTAAAAAAAGAATAAAAAAATTCCCTAAATATGAGTGCATTGTCTAATGAGAAGTAATGCACGAGAACATGTTTCAGGTATTCTATTATTAATCTCTAGATATAATAGGCAGTCTCATTAATCATTCAATTTTGTCTCATGAAACATAAACAGCGATTTTATTAAATGAATTATTAATCTTATTAATGGGACACACAAGCAGCCAGACCGACGCTCTGCAACTGTGAGTTAACAATTTGACAACAGTAATGCATCTTGTCTGTGTAATCGCTACCATTCCTGCAAAGCATCGCACATAAATGGCTACACATATCAGTCATGAGCAGTCTTGACTGTGGCCGTCCAACTACCCAATGAAGGCATATCAGGTGACTCACACCAAACAATCTTAATAAGTATGCTGATAAGGGTCATGTCTTTAATTTGTCACATCCTACAATTCATAATTAGTTTAGAAATATATGAGTAAATATTTAATGACTAAATAAATCATTCCGCATTGGTCCAGTCCAGTATGGATATAAGATAAAATTTCTGAAAAAGGAACGTAGTCTTAAAATAACACTAGGTGGAAGGGAAATGTATTTTGAACTGCTGCCAAATAGTTTTAAAAGGACAGTTTACGAGAGAGAGAGAGAGAGAGAGAGAGAGAGAGAGAGAGAGAGAGAGAGAGAGAGAGAGAGAGAGAGAGAGAGACCTTCATATATATAAAAATATATTAAATTTTTCCTCTTCTTTTCAACTTAACAACAGAAAAAAACGTCTCGGGTTACGACTGTAACCCTTGTTCCCTGAGGAGGGAACTCAACACTGCGTCGTTGAAAAACGACTCTTTGGGGACGCTCCCTTAGCATGCGCCTCTGAAGTATGAATGAAACTAATCCAATCCTGATTGGTGTTGCGTCATGACGTAAACAATATACACACAACTGATGCATGTCCCCACCCGTGATGAATCTAGGGCAGGGGTCCACACACTTAGTATATTGTTCGCTCGCCATTTCAATATATATACTGAGATCAGACAGACAACACCAAGCAAGACTGACAACAACAGAGAGCGCTTGCTGAAGAGCGAAAGCTAATGTGTGTGTGTGCCGGCGTCACTGTTATGTGCCGTTACATGTTACGTCATGACGCAACACCAATCAGGATTGGATTAGTTTCATTCATACTTCAGAGGTGCACGCTAAGGGAGCGTCCCCAAAGAGTTGTTTTTCAACGACGCAGTGTTGAGTTCCCTACGATAGGGAACAATATACCATAGACACAAAAATAACAATATACCATCCGCAAAAAACTAAACAAACAAAACAATTTTGGCACCACACATTGATTTACGTCCCATTTACATTTAAGAGTTTCAAGATTGTCAACTAGCTTATAAAAAGCATACTCTATTTTAACATGTGTTTTTATCAATCCTTTCAAAATTAATAAAACCCCGTGTCATTTAGTTTTCCTTTATGTGACAACCATATTGATCTTTGCCTATCCAAATAAGAAATTCAATAAAACAAGTACTTCCTTTTTAATTCTAATATATTTTGGCCCATAAATAAAGACCATTGGGGTAAAAACAAAGCCCAACGTTTGGCACCACCTCTCGAATTCAGAAAATAGCATCTGCAATCTTCCACAATTAAAAAACAAATGGAAAACGGTTTCCTGTACCCCACAAAAAGGGCAACCCTCCCCTACCTCTGGATCAAGGTGTGCTCTGTGTCTGTTAGTAGCTATTATACCATGCACAATCCTCCCCTGAAGATCTCCAGTCCTTTTCTCAGTAGGAGGCTCGTACAGGGACCTCCAACTACCTTATAGCACCTGCTCCAAACACCTCCTACCATTTAGACTCCTTTACACTGTCCAACGTTTGAAAGTATAAAACTTTCTGGGCCCACTCTGTTGCTGTCTGGGGGAAAATGGTGACCATGACTGCCATTGTGGAAAAGAAGTGCAGTAAAATGTATTGAATGTGTACTTGTATTATACTTCAAATGTTAAAAAACATTACTTGGTTAGAGGTTAGAGGACCCAACGAGTCAATGTATAGAAAAAAATGTAGGAACTATATTTTCTTTAAAATATACTTATAAATACGTACGCTACAGAAGCTTCTGGAGACGTTTTTGTGAGAAAATTTTACTTCCGCGTCTGAAAATGGGCGTGGCAGGCGTGACGTAATGGGCGGGAGAGCGGTCGATTCAGACAACATGAAAACAATGGATCGCAATGATATTTCGGACGCTGAGGAAATACTTACTCTTATGACGGACCACAGCCGTACAATAATGAGCATGCTATACTGCCAAGAGAGCAGGGACAGGCCAGGATTAATGTTAGACAGAACGGTCAGATACAAATTGAGTTGTGGTGTGAGGAGAACCAGTGGAGAACAGGAGAGTCTTGGTGTCTTGGTGAGAGAGACCAGTGTTGGCTTATAACTTAGATAATATACACGTTCGCTAACGATATAGCCTACACTGTTCTCACAATATTGTACAGATTATTACCATCGAATATCAGGACAGCAGACATGAGTATGTTTAGGGTAAATATACTATTAAATGTATAAAAACTATACTTGAGTATGTTTGTATTGTACTAAAAACATACCCAAGTACCATTTTTAATACATATTTTTCACCTGGGTTATAACATAAACAGAAAATTAAAGATTTGAATATTTAAACAACCTAATTTAGTTTTTTAATTACAAGTGGCCTCTATTGGGTATGACATAGCCTACCTATATCAGACTATTTGATGCCATTGGTACAGTATAAGACGATCAATATTCTTGCTTCGGCATCCCATGTTAAACTCCATCATATCGCCGGGATGATAATCCTCCGATCTGACGTGAACGCTAGACACGACCGCGTTTTTCGAAGCTGATGCGGAAGAGAAATCCCGTCTCTTCACCTTCACAAACCGCACCAGGCACGAAAGATACCATCCTTTTTCTTGTTATAGAAACCTGTGGACTCGATGTCCTGACAGGCCAGAGTTTTTGCAACCTCCACAAACACAATCATTTACCATGACGATGACAAATTAAAATGCAAAAACTACCGAAACCACACTGACTCACGACAGCTCTTACCAGCCTACTCTGCACTGAGCCGAGGCTAAGACTCCCTGTCGTGGCGTAAAATGACGCGATGTTGAAAAAAAGCCGTTTTTACGAGCAGTCCAAGAAACGCTCACTTTATCTACTAAATTAGTGCCCTCATGTCGCTTTAAAACATTTTATTTCCTGCATTAACTTTTCATATGGTATTTTCAGACAAGGTTATATATTAATTTAGATTTTTTTTTAACCTGCAATATGCTCTTTAAGTTTACTTAAATATACTACTTTTTCTATGACTGTTTCTTAACACACTTAAGCACACTTTTAAAAAGTGCACTTATTAATAAAGTCAAAATGATCTTTAACAATACATTTCAAATAGTTGTTTTTATTTTTTATAATTGTTTGCTGTGCTTTAAAGAGTTTTAAACTATTGTGTTATTTGATTTTAAATTTAAAGTGAATATATATATTTTTTAAATGCATCAAGTGTAATTACACATATTTAAATATATGTGACCTGCAAACTTCATTAGAAATCACATTAAGGTTTATTTTAGTTTACTATAAATGCTTGCCAGTATATTTGACTGTACACTAACCAAATTTCAAAGACAAAAGAAGAAATTTTAAAAATTACATCAGAGACGTACATAAGACCAACTTAAGTGGTTCAAAACATTCTTAAGTTCAGCTGATTGCATGTAATATAAATTTAGACTATAATAGACTATATTTTTCATTTCATCGCAATCAACATGCTATTAAGTGTCCGAAAACATCACAGTCAGTTTGCCCTTACCTGTAACAATATTATTTCCATAATAAGTACTCTTTTTAAAAGTATGCTAATGGATACTTCTTTTCGCTAAATATCACCTTATATGTTTTACAGAAGAAAGAAAATCACACAGACTTGGGACAGATTTACTAAACAGGGCAAATTAGTGTGAGAGCGCTATACAATAAAATCGCTGATGGGAGTGGAAAGATCTGCGCGTGATCTACTGACAAAGTGCAAATTAAAGAACACAAACACAGCCATATCATTGCCATAATGACCAACGCAATTTACCAAGAGCAGGACAAATTAGCATCTGGTTTAAAACCATATTTTTTTAGGCGTTAAATGATGACCGATCGGAAAGATGATTTTGCCGTCCTTCCTATGGGATTCGGCAAAAGTTTAATTTATCAGCTGGCCCCGATGGTCGCTAAGAAGATGGGGTGCAATGAAAACCCTGTGGTCACTGTTGTTTCTCCTTTGGTCGCACTCATGGAGGACCAAGTGAAAGAAGCATCCGAAATGGGCATCACGGCAATGCAACTCAGCGTGCACGAAGAGGTGGACATAACCAGCGGTCGTTGCCAGCTCCTTTTCGGAAGCCCAGAATCCTCAACATATGCGTCATTTACTTCATTGCTCTGATTGGTTGTAGGTCTATCCAATTGAGTGCAGAGGCATTTTCTTTATGGAGCAGTATCAGACTCACATTCTGACTAGAATCTGAGTTTGACGACGTCAGGCTAGGGAAATGCCTAAAATCCACAAAAAATAACCATCTCCACACGTTTTCAGCGCAAATTTTTCAATGCGTGTCTTTAGTAAATCCTGACAGTAGTTTTTCAACACCAAAAGAGGGTTTGTGTTGGTGCAAGCTGTTAGTATATCTGGCCCTTAGAATGACGTGATGACTGAATTTTCAATTTTTGGCCTAGCTGCCCCTTTAAATCATAGTGAAGAAGAATGTCACGCACAGAACAACAGGAAATCCTGCAGTGCTTGGCTGAAGGCTGAAGAAGAGGTGTCAAACATCCTTGACCTGAGCGTAGGAGGGGGGCAGCGTGATGATGGCCTTGTTAAGCGTGCTGGCCTCAAGTGTAGCACAAACAATTCTCCACTGGAGAATGGAACGAAAGAGGCCCTGTCAGTCCCGCACCATTCCCCAGATCTTTCAGGGCAATCAGCGATACCTGATGCAAGGCAATCAAAAACAAAATGAAACCCCGTTTGCGTGTATTTTCATCAATTTAAATCAGCAGATTCATTTTCCCTTTCCATTTGCTGAAGATGTGTGATTGAAAGGCAACGGTCCTCCCCTCCCACCACGTGAGGTTAAATAGATTTTCGAGACAGTTGTCTGCGAGACTGGCTTTCTGGATATGTTTGTATTCGATTAGCTGGATCCAGAGCTCGGTGTGTAGCGGTTGCGTTTGCTAAAGTATCTAAGACGGCCTTAACCTCTTTCCTCACCTTTTCTCTGTTATTCAAATGTGTCCAGGCCCTCTATGGATACGGAGTCTGATCAGGCAGTCATTTTCTCTGACCCTCTCCATCTAGTGTTTTCATTGAAACAAATAGCCATTGTTGCTGTAATGGAAAAAACAGGCAGTTGCATAATACTTTTAGAGATGCATCACTCACAATATCATATGTCAAGGGGCTGTGAGGGTGTTTTTTCCTTTTTTTTTTTTTCTGAAGATGCCACAAGACGTTGCATAAAACGCTTAACCCTCCTTCATTGTCTTGGAAATGGTTTCTTATCTGCTCCGAAAGCACAATACGGACGTACAATGCAATGCTCGGTCACAGGCACATGAATGCGCAATGACAAACACACTAGGCACACAATGCAGCGTTCTCTTTAATAAAGTTAACAAAGCGTGCTGTAACACTGGCAAAGGGAAAAGGGCAGTGCAATAACAAAACATAAGAAAGTGGCAAAGACGGGGGCTTGATGTTTGATCTGGTGGATTTTCACATGACTGAAAATGCAAAAAGGCATTAAAGCATTCTGCAAGGTTGAGGAAAACAACTGTTGTCAACATCCCAGGGTTGCACATCTTTCCCCCTGGAGGAACAGGCTGAGCGGAGATTTACCTGAAAGGCAATAACAGAGAAGCTCATTTTATTCTAGTTAGGATCTTTCAACCACAATCAATTTGGCCTGCCACCATAAATAATGGGGGTCGCAGAGAGTTGTGAGGTGTGTTGTATGCACTGTTGGCAGTGCGGTTTTGGCAACATTCTAATTTTGCATTAGAAATGCGTGTACATCAATTTGCCCATAGTCATTTTTCAAATCATCCCCTCTGATAAGCACAGAGATCCCCAGCTTTATTGTGTAATTTGATTAAAATACACATTACCTAAAGGCTATGCTTGTCTAAGCTCTTTCCACTGGCTGGTCATCAGATATGTCACCGATTGCTCAGGGGTAAAATTTTGCCAATGGCGCTACACATTGATGCTTCTTTCTCACATAGGCTCACTCGAGAGACCTTGATTGTATCCTTATGTGAAATGGTATTTGAATGAGGAAAATAATATCAATACTTGATGGTGTTTGTTTGTAAATATTATATATACATATAGAGTGTATATATATATATATTAAATTATTATTATTTATGCTGTTTATGTAGTTTTGAGACAGGTCTGTGGCAAGCAGGGCAGGGCTGAGAACCGTGGGAACAAAGCGAGGCTGGTGGCTGGTAGTGTTAATGAGGTCTCAAGTCTCACAAAGGAGCTTCAGGAGGATCAAAAGGAGGAGTGACGACAGTAAAGGATGAGAGAGGACCAGGCCTGGACTTTAAGTTGTGATTTGTTTATGTTTTCAGCGACAGTTGTCCGTGAGGGGCTGCCGCTTTACTTTTGTTTAAGGGTTAGGGTGGGGCTGGTGTAGGGTGCAGTTTTGAGGGTTAGCTGAACTATCTAAACTGCTAAAAAACAGCCGGGAGATCAACGTTATGCAGATTTGTCTTAAATAAACACTAAAAACTGAGATAAAAAAAATAAATAAATCACTTCAGTAAGAAATGTACTTTTGCTATGGTTAAATAAATGTTAAGCAATATCTTCCAAAGATTGTTGTATATTTCCACAGTTTTTTTTCTCTATAGTGTTGATACAGCAACTAGTAAATACATTACGTTTTACTGTGCAAGCACTTCCCCTGTTGCAGAAACAGCGTAGGATAACAGTTTCAGTGATCTGTCAGGTAATAGGGACATTTTATGTGTGGCATTTTCAAAAAATCACTTGGAGCACAAAAGTTAATGTGTAAATTCCAAATGCCATAAGCTAATAATTGGACAATTAGGTACAATTAGTAAAATATGTCAGCATCAATTCATAATAGAGATATGAAATACAGTTATTAACATGCATGCAATGTGATTCATGTGGCTCCAAAATTGTTAGGAAACAATACTAAAAGGTATTTGCAGGTGTGCCACCCTGAAATCCATACAAGTAAAGGAATGCTGATCTAATCTGAGAAGATAGCTAAGGTACTGTTGTATATTTTAACATATATAGACTGTATATACCTTCTGCTGTACCCTCTGCTATTTAACTAGCTATGCAAAGATTAGCTTGACATTTGTCTGGTAAAGTATAACACTGCAACAGCAAGACTCCTCTGAATTGTTTCATTTCTCAATACAGCGAGATACGTGATGTCACTGTAAAACAAAAAAGTCATGTTAGGACACATGCAGAATAAGAAAAACTATATTGTTTCTATATGAATATTGTCCTCTTTTTAACACTTAAAAAGTGTTAAAAATTCAATGCACTTTTCAACCTATTTACATAGTCTAATAATAAGGCTATATTAAATCTAAATCAATATAAATGAACAGTATTATTGCGTTTAAAGGTCAGACGTTTTCATAAGCTAAGAGGATTTGCTATGTATCTTGTTTAAGATGGTCTCCCAGACTAGCTAGGTAAAAAAAAAAAAAGAGTGCCCTAAACCCCTCTTAAACCACCTGACAGACCGGCCTGATCAGACAGGGAGACCAACATAGAGACTCAACAAAATGTTGAGGGTTCATGGTTTGCATACAGACAAAATACAGAGAAAATTCACAGATGTACAAAAAAATATTATCAGGTCTCAGAGCTCAGGGACATACTTGACGACAGACACAAGCTTCGAGTTGCAAAGTGAGAATTAAACATTTATATTTTTAAGCAAATAGCATACATAATGTCTCTCTCTCTCTCTCTCTCTCTCTCTCTCTCTCTCTCTCTCACACACACACACACACACACATACACGTTGGTGCACCTGTCATTATGAGAATGACATCCGCTTAATGGTTTTTATATTGTACAAAATGTATATTCTATCCAGCTACACTAACACTACCCCTGAACCTACCCATCACAGAACACTCTCTGTATTTTTACATTTTTAATAAAACATTCTTTAGTATGTTTTTTAAAGCCATTTCAATTACAAAGACTCATGAAATGTCCTTATAAACCACATTGATAGTGTAATACCCATTTCATTATACAAATTTGTGTCTTCATAAATCATGTAAACAAACACACGACACACGCACGCACACAAGCACACGCACAAGCACACGCACACGCACACACACACACACACACGCACACACACACACAAACTCTTCTTTTTACCCAACATTGAACATAACAGAGAATAAAATATACATTTCTACAGGAAACTAGAAAGCTTACTGTTTGACATATTTCCAGCACAAAGTATGAGTGAAGTACAAATAGTAAAAGGGGTTCACCCTCTGCAACTTTACAGTTGAAAGAGCATTTTGTAAGGAACTGTTATGTCTTTTACAAGGTTTTGGGCTGTCTTTTACTGCACCAACATATATAAAAGGGTCAGGATTAATGCTAGGATCTAATATACTAACATACATTTAAAGCACTTCTGGTGTGTGTCATTCAGTGCAATACTACATTGAGTTTTTTTTCTTTTAACCTTCTTGAGGGACTCGGTTTTCTTGAGGAACACTGGCAACAGTGTTGTTTCAGCAATAATGATCATAAATGTATGAAGGATTTCCATTATCATCAAATTAAGCATGCAAGATGTGTTCTTTGGTAATATAATAGAAAAACAATGAAATAGAGACATGTGCTCAACTGGGTTTGCATGGTCCAGTAAGACTCTAATTATAGATGCCTACTCCATTATGCGGCCAAAAACTGTCTACCTTCATTGACAGCCATTGAGAAATAGCTGTGTATTGTGATGATTTTTATTTATTTTTTGCTAGCAACGTAGATGTTTTACCAGTCAGAGATATTTTGGAGGGCTCTTATTTCTGTCTACTCTGGCAGGATAGTCGGTTGTGAACCTTTGCTTTGTTTTCTTGTTCTTAGACATATTTCACAGGAACAATACATTTAGTGCTCGCTTACCTCGCTGCTTTAATACCTTTGGTGGAAGTTTACTCTATTATTGATGTTTATGTTTTTGTTGTTTCCTGGAGTAGGCTTCTCTCTTCTTACTGCTGGATTCTGCAGTAAGAGAAAGTACAGGGTAAACATATTTCACATAACCACCATGAAAACCATGAATCCAGAGCTGTTCTACCTGTACAGACTACACAGATTATTGTGTGCTGGAGCCATGCTGATAATATAGACATTCAGAATCCCTGTAAAACCGCAGGGTCTTAAATAGGTCTCTGTTACATATAGCCTACATATTTATGCAGCAATTCTGGCGAGACAGCAATGTTGACAATTAATGGGCAGACAAATCTTACTATAGGATTTAATAGCTTCTTGTCAGCCAACATAATTATAGTGGAAGGAAAAAGGATTGCATGGTGCACTGATACATTTGTGGTGTTTTATAGGTCAGGTGTTTTCCTTCTGCAGCTCTAATTCAATTAAACTGAAACTGGTTCAATTACCCATGCTGTTTCAAATGCTGGAAGATCTCATTATTGTGCAAAGATTGACCTGAGCCACTTCTCAAGATAACCCTAACAAATAACACAAACGTCATCGTTTATTTGATGCAAACACTTTTCCTTTTGAACTGTGCATGTGGAAAATGTTAAACGTATAATTGTATGTTAAACGTTGTCATGCAACACTGCACTAGTCATTGTCAAAGTTGCCATGCAAGTTAACACTTGGATAGATAGAGTGGATTAGTTGCTTAAAGAATAGCAAGTCATAGTATTTTATCCAGATAACGTTTTCCTATTTCACGTCTGAAATCCCAAGGCTGCTACTGAAGATTAGTGATTTCTTTGGTATTTTTCCAGCTGAGCACAGATAACTTCACGTGCTCAACTTTTTCAATCACTTGCAGTTTAGTATCTGCAGTTTCTGCAACTAGCAGACTGTTAATAGTAGGAAGCACTCCTGAACAACAGTGGCACGTGTAATGGCTCTCCACCGTCATTTTCAACAGAATGACCTTGACTTATGTCTGCTTTCTGGTTATTTTGGGAGTTGCTTCAGTTTTTTAAAAGTAGTGCACTTTAGAATGTAATGTAATGATTTCAGCCAATTAACTGCTTGTTAATTGTAAATTTATGTATTGTCGCACATGTTTTAATCAGGAGATTTAGTAATCTTTCAGAAGATGTTATAGCGCCCTTATAACAGTGAAAGTCAGAAATTTACGTCAATGGCAGGGAAGCGTTTTCTCACAAATGATGGAAATTTCCATCAATAGCGGGGAAAGAGTTAAATGCATTTTTTTTTTATCCACTTAAGTAAGACTTTAGTACAGTACATCTTAATATGTAATTTCATAGTAGGGGCTTTTTCAAAGGAGGAATGTTTTCATAGTTCCTATAACTATTGACGGAAGTACTTGCTTTTTGGCGTGTTCACACTGCAGGACCTGGAAACGATTTTAGCAACAGGAATGCCTTTTAGGGCTACTAAATGATCTCCCACTCCAGCGTACAACAGGACCAGTGACTTATGTGTGTAGGTTGACTGGCCGAACACGTTATACGAAACACCGGACCTCGCCATTTTTAAAAAGTTGTCTAAACACACAGTTTACATATACTTACTCCAGGACCATGGAAAACAGTGATAGATGGACCGACGCGGCGACGCCAAAGTCCAGGTCCTTCTCAACCTTTATACTACAGAGTTGTTGACGTTGTTGAATCCCGCACTTAAATGACATCGCTGTCAGCCGGCTTACGTCATGAAGAGTTGCTACTGGTGGTGCGATTGTTACCAGGAAAATAGCCCTTGAAAATGTAGTTCTCCGGGGACCGTCCTGGTGGCTAGTGTGTGAAAGCCCAAATTTACTTATGTTGTCTTTGAAATAAAGTGCACAGCTGAATACTGAGAAACATTTTTGGTTAACAAAAAAATTTTTTTAGTCACTTCTATTGAAACTTTAATGTCATGTGCTTGTAGTTTAAAGTAATAGTCACAAAAGTGTAGCCTACTCTCTTTTTCCATTAATATTCTATTATCAGCGAGTACAGTTCAAAGGGACCTTATTCATGCTCAAACAGCAACATTACACAGTAAAGAAAGTTGCAAATGTGTAAAGCGAACGTCTGTTTCACAAGGGTTCCAATTTGTTTTGAATTATTATTCACTTGCGGGTAATTGAAAGGAGATGAAACTGCTGAAAAAACAAGAGTGCATGAGCTTGAAAACTTCCAGAAACATGATTGTATAGTGGTCTACAATGGTCTTTCCAGCCTTACTGGTGATCATTGTCAAACATGTCAGCTATGGTGTCTGTCTTAAAATACCCTTGATACATGTTTTCATGGAAGAGCAGAGAGTATGTCCAGCAGCGTCCAGCTATCTGTAGTCATTCTTGAAGGCCAGAGTCACACATCCAGATTGATTGTGGATAGCGCTATAATCTCCGTCCATCTAGAACTCAGGGGAAATCACAGCTTGTTCTATCAATCAGAGTGAGGAACCGTTTCAACTTGTTCTGTGCCTCGGCGGTATTTTAGGTCAGATTTTTCACTACTTGCCATCTATGCAGAGATTGGGTTGGAAGAGAAGTGCACTGCATTTCCATGTTCATTTAAAACAATCCTGTTTTTTTTTCAAGTCTCAGACATCCTGATTCTCTTAAATGCAGATCCTGCCACTTAACTTGATTTTTCGAGCTTTTATCATATTAATGCATCTCTTTGGATTCTAAAGGGTTGTTTTTAGATTGTAAAGGATGATAGAGATCAAACGGCAGTGTTTACTTCAGTGAGAGGCAAACAAAAACCAACACCAGAGTTATGCAGCAAATCCGGTCCATTAGGCCTGGACATGCAGCAGGGAATCTTTTGTGGCATGCATTAAAGGGGTAATTAGCTTGTGGTACTCAATGTTCAGATAGCTTCTTTGACTTTTTTTTTCTGCAATGGATGAAATCCAATTTAATGACAGGAACTAACTCTGGGTTTTTATGAACCGCCTACATGCTCTTTGATGCATAACCACAATGTTACAATGGAAGCCTGATTACAGGAAAATACATCACATTGTGCGCTGGGGAAAAGCAGGAGCCTAAATGACTAATACTGTGCGGAAAACCATCCTAAAAATTAACTGCAGTAGGCAGTGAATGCTTTACTTAGTGAAGTATATTAATACCTTGACTGGAAAGGAATGGATTGATTTTGGTTTTCTGATGTTCAAATGAATGCATTAGGCTGCACTTAATTTTTTTTTTTAAATAATTGTAATTTCTAAGACAAAAAAGAAGCTCTATCTATCTCTCTGTGTGTGTGTGTGTGTGTGTGTGTTGTTGTTGTTGTTGTTTGAACATTAGGTTTTTCTATTAAAAAAATAGTGATTAAAAGAAAATACTGACTGTTAGTATATTTGTCACACTCTCACTTTTGTTTTCAGTCAGTACAGTTTTCCCTTATTGTTGTCATGAACACTCATTAGTTTCAGCTGTGCACTGGAAGTATTATGTTTTTTGAAACAAAAAAGCTTGTTGAATTGCACTACTGGAAAAAAGAAAATGCATTTTAATGCATTGTACTTTTAGGGCTTGTATTTGTATGGGCTGAAATTCAATATGGTTGTATATTTAAGCTGTGAAGAAGTCAATTCAAAACATTTCACACACGTTTTCACAAGCCCTAAAAAAAACACAAATGCAAGCCCTAAAAATACATGCATTAAAATGAAAGCAAGGTTTATGCAATGCATATTTTTTCATTTTTAAAAAAATCAATTATCAATGTTGAAAATAGTTGTGCTGCTTTCGTAATTTTGTGTAAACTATTATACTTTTCTTTCAGGTCTTTAGTGTCACATTTAATCATTTTGTATTTTGCAGAATACAAGTATAACAAACACATATATGCTAACAGTAGTCTTAAAAAAAAAAAAAATGAAGACAGAAAGGCCAGTTGCTATTTTTGCAAGTTCATAAATATTAATGTAAATTATGAATTTTGTCAAAACTGTGTGGACCGAATCAGGCTTGTGAACACCATGTTCATTATGTGGAGCAGGCTCAAATATTAATGTCTACCTCCACGGAGTCAATATAGCTTAATTCATCTATGTGCCTCGTGATTGAGTTTGTTTCTTCATCTCCTTTGCTTAATCTTGTCACACAAGAATAGATTATCCTTGTTGAGAGGCATAAAGTGTTAATTTCCTATCAGAATCACTTAATTACCTTTGGCCTCTGCTCTCACTGTAAACTAAGGGCAGTTCAACTTAGACACAGCTGATTGGTTTCTTTGTGGAGGGAGTAAATCATAATGAAAAAGGGATCGATGCAAATGAAAGTGCAGGCTCTAAACATGCTATTGAATTCTATTAGCACTGCAAAATTGCTTCCAGGACAGTAAGTATTAAGCTTCCCTCTACACGAAGCCTGTGCCACACTTTCCCATGGGCTTAGATGATATTTGGTAAAAACTAAAGAAAGAATCAATTTTAGTAGAGCGTGGCTATTGTGTTTTCTCTTAAAAAAAAAAAAACAAGAGTGTGACTGACAGTCAGAGCAGTCAAAGCAAACTACATGTGCTGCTAACAGGGTTATGAACTATTTCAGCATCTGTAATGATGTTTTTATGAATTGTTTCACTGCAAAACTGTAATTAATTATGCCATTTAACAATTATAATCAAATTATTATTTATCACTTATATATGACTTGCTTATAGAAAATCATCCAAATCAAGATCATTCAAAGATATTATTCTAGCAAACAAAAGCATTAAATAGACATTAAAAAAGTGGCTTTAGAATTCAATATATTGTTTGTTTTAAATAAGTTAAACTTTCAAATGATCTGTTCTATTCTGTTGAGCTTTTGTTCAGCTGTGTATGGACACAAGAACATGTCTGCCTGCTTTCTGCACGATTGGTAATGCAGGTTGCCTTTACTAGCCAAGGAGGTCTATAATATTTTTTTTTTTTTTTTTTTTTTTTTTACAATCTCTACCACCCATTCCTTAAAAATCAAGTCACTTTTTCAAAACTCTTCACTCTGTGAGCACAACATCATTTCATTATGGTTGTTGTAGCGCTGTGCTGGTAATTATTTTCAAGGGTCTATTATTAGGTATAGCTGCAGTAAAGTCTTCAGTTAGTCAGCTTGAGATCCTTTCTATCTAAACTAGTTATATATCTTAAGCATAGTAGTGAATGTTCTATTAGCAGTAGGATAACCATATTAACCCGCACAGTCACATTGAGCCGAAGCACAACCAAAACAATGTTCTTCTGCAAAATGCATGCAGTTTTGTTTTTTTTAAGCGCTAGAGGACCAAACGTTACATAGTGTACCTTTAACACCTACACAGGTGTTTCAAAAACATTACAATTTATACAAAAGGGGAAACTTAGGAATAATTTTGTCATGTAAACATGGACCATGTAACATACTGGATTGAAATTTGGTATAGTGTTTTGGTAGGTTTAGTGCATTGAATGTGTTTTGTTGAGCTGAAAGACAGTATGGAACTGTTTTAAGAGTTTAGAAAAGTATTGAGAAATGTGTCCTAGTGATTGCAAAAAAAATAAAAAATTAAAAAATTAAAAAAATACCATTCATCTGAATGGCAGAATTGTGCAGTAAAGAAAATCTACAATATAGTAAAATATTAGCAATATATGCTTGCAAAGGATTGCAAGCATATATATATATATATATATATATATATATATATATAAATAAGAGAGAGAGAGAGAGAGAGAGAGAGAGAGAGAGAGAGAGAGAGAGAGAGAGAGAGAGAGAGAGACAGAGACAGAGACAGAGAGAGATAAACTAGTTTTTTTTTTTTTTTTTACCTTGTGTGCCGTTATTAGTTAGCCAAATCTTGATCTCTTGTTATAGCAGGATTCCTTATGGGATAAAATACACAAAAAAAACATATAGATGCATTTTTCTAATACTTAATCACACTAAATTAACACATTAAATTGACAGCGCAAGTTTCAAAGTTCCCATTATTTGGAGATTATCCGTCTGGACAAGGTACAACATGGCTTTTAATTCAAAAGCAAATGACAAATAGGACTAAGATCATTGTTGATAAGTAGTGTCATTTAACAGATGCCTATCCTTATTACATCTACTTTTTTCTCTCTCTTTCACAGCTCTTCCCCTGTTGAGAGGTAGACCACCATGTTGTCAGTGTTTCATGTTGAGCATGGTTCTTTCCCTTGTGTGAACTCTGATTTTCTTTTAAGTGGTTTTTCCAATCCTTTTATACCCCATCCCTCCTTACATGTCCCTCTAGATGGCTCTGAATTAAATAGTTCATTAGCATTTCATACATCAACGCAACCTGCCCCGTGAGGACCCAAGGTAGTACAGAGGCGATATTACAACACAGGCTTTTTATATTATTCTCTCATTGTTGATTGAGGGTTCATTAGAAAAAAAACTAATTACTGGTTTTAATTATAGTCCTTTCTTTATTAATGCTTGTCTGCTTGTTAGAATGACTTGACTTTTTTTGAGCACCACATTGTATTAATGGCGGCACTGGCATTACAATAACCATTTATCATAGTTTATTTTTGTTTTGTTTTTGTAACCAGAAGGTCCCTTTACTGTTTATTATGTGGATTTATTATCATTAATACGGATCATTATAATGTGTTTATATGATATTCATGTTATAATTGAATGCAATGTTTGGTTATTTTCTAATTGTACCCTCAGGTGTGACTGATGCTGTAACATTGCTGGCCATGCAACTTTTTAATATACCGTATATGTTGTCTGTGGCATGGTCAGGGACAAGAATATGTAAATTTGTTTAAAAATAAAGCCATTAATATTTTAAGATAAAGCCCAGCAGACCGCCAATGACAAGTCATTAGTTCCTGTTTTTTAATTAACAGGTTTTGGTGAGGAACTTCAGCTTCACACTTCTGACTGTAATTTGTATTTTCTTTGTGCTAATAAGATGTGTCTTTAATTACCTCATGACTGCGTCGCTTCTGCTACTGTGAGAAACTACAGCACTGTAACTCTCGCATCAGTGGATGAGAGAAGCTGTTTGATCCTCTTTGTTCATACATAATCAGTCAATCATGAAGGTGTGATCAGCCTTGTGGTTATGGGTATCTATAGATGACGATCTAAGGTTTGTTATGGAATTTCTAGACACTTTGATGGATCTTTTTTTTTTTTTACGTGCTATCTCATGGAATCGTGTATCTCATCATAAATAGTGTACAGCCATTTACTAAGTCAGGTATAATGTACATCCAGCCAGCTGTTATCGCAGAATAAACTATGACAGGGGATCAGGATGTAGTGTAGGCCTACATTATGCCGCTTATTACATATATTTCCCACATAAGTAAATAATTGGACACAAAATATTTACTTTTGTTGAAATATTTTATTAGCTCACTAAACACAAAGCTCCCAAAAGCTGCCGTAGGTAATCACAACCGTGCTGATATAGAGCCATACCGCACATCTACTTGAGATATTGCATTAATACAAAAGTTCAACGGCACAAGTGTGTAAATAAGTAAGAAGCAACAGTGTCTTTAAAAAAACTCTTTTGGGTTACAGATTAAAATCTCAAGGCCAAACCTCTGTTCCTAAACCACTTTAAAACTAGTGACGAAGGAACGTTGCTTCATTGATATTCATTATCACAAAATCAGTTTGAATGTCCACTGAGGAAAGCGATATTTTTGTCCTTTTAACAGTTAAGGGGGTTTCCCATGACAACACCAGTCAATGCATTTGTAAGTTGCGTCTTATAGTTTACAACCTTGTTTCGGTCCCTTTCAATATAAAAGACTCATAAAGACAGCATCTGACTTTCACTGAAGTCGAAATCACAATTTAAATAAATGTATTTAAATGAACAATATTAGCCATAATAAACGTTTTCGAAGTTTGTACAATATGAAATAAACAAGTAAACAGTTCAATCAAAAGTACAAAACTATCGCTAGTTATAGGATTTCAGTTAAATAAAAATATAGGTTATGAAATTATGCCCTTTGCCAACTCAGGAACAAGTAGCAGATTACTACAAATGTAATATTGAAGTAAATGCTTTTGACTATGTTGTATATATTTTAGGCTGTTATGGTTTTTTGATTAGTTTTTTTTTTTCATTTAAACATCTGATTAGTTTTAAATGATCATTGTTGGATTAATATTGCATGTATTTGCTAGTGTTACTGACATTTATTTGTAATGTAATGGTTTAATATTGTGTGCACCTGCAGCGGGGACTGCAGATGGAAATTAGCATTTGCTAACTCTGGTACAAAACATCTTTTCGTAAGATTAATGTATTTTATACATTGTCCCTGACAAATAAATAAATTCAAATAATAAGAACAAAGATCGCCATGACACTCGAGGTGAGAGAAATGCTGCAAGCGGAGTGATGCAAACAGTGAACCGTTCCTGTGGTGATACTGGTAGAATGTATGTAACATGGCTGGAAAAGTCTCAGCCAATTTAAATTGAACAAGAGAGAACTGTTGTATAAAAGGGAATAAAGGGAATAAATAACGGTAAAGATATAGTTCTAAAAATCTTTATAAATCTAAAAGACAAGCAGAATCTCACCACAACTGTAATGGGAACAATTATTTCCCCCCCATCTGATAAACTATAAAAATAATGACAGCCAATCAGAATCCACCAGAATGTGCAGAGCCACTTCAAGTCAAACACACCTACAAATTTAAGTGCAGTGTTATATCTCTGGGGGTGGGAATTATTAATTTGACTCACCTGCTATTTGTTTGTTTCTTTGTGTTTTGTTTTTGCAATAGCACAGAGCCTCACACATGATGTGGAAAAAAATATATATTGTGGCCACAAATTAAGAATTCATATCCACAATTTATTGATTCATTCCCTCCTTTTAGTCAATCGACGTGGCCACATTGAACTAACATTTGCTTTCTCATTTTGATTGAACAAAATCAAGGGAACAAATTATTACAACATGGCCACAATTTAGTAAATTGAGGGAACAAATGATTATATCGTGCTCACAATTTACTTAAAATGAGGGAACAAATTAGTAAAACGCACTGATGTATCAGTAAGTAATTGAAACAAATTGTTAATTCGTGGACAGAATTTATAGGAGTCATGCATGTCATGTGCGCCCTCATGTCATGTACGGGCCTCCATACAATAGAAAAGCTTGGAATTTGGAATAGTGGGTAAAAAACCCCCTGATTTTCTCAACATTATTTAGAAAAATCTAAGAATTATTATTATTATTATTATTATTATTATAGTGCATATCTTAATTAATGCAAAAGTTCAGAAGATAATGTTTGATATTTGTTGACCTTTTGAAAGCTCTGGGGAACAATTGTGCTTAACCCATTTAAATCTGAGAATGAGCTTTGCATTTGTAGGATGGTAAAGCATCTACAGCTTAAATGTTATCCTCCTTTAGAGGATTACCGGAATTCTGTAAATTGGTCAGGGTGGATTTGCAATTTCTGCTTGGTAATCAGTCCCAGTTTCTCTGATGGCTTCCATGTCCCTTCTTGTTCATGTAAATGAAAATAGCTGTTGGAAGTTATATGAAACCGGCTGTGGTTTTGTAATAACAGTGTTTGTTCTTTATGTTCCAGCGTGCCGCTCTTCTCCAGATATAATACTATTGTCACTCCAGAAATGTACTCTGAGAGGAATAAAAGATAAAAGGTGAAATAAATGGTTCCTCACTCAAGGGAAATGCAGACCGAATTGTATAATGGCACTGTGTGATAAAAATGAGAGAAAATGTTGCAGGAAAGCTTTTCCAAACCCACAAAACAAAAGCACTTCAGGGGGTGTCATGTGAGTCAGTATGTTCACAGACAGTACCGTACCCCATGCATATGTGTCACACTCTTTACAGGCATTTATTTATATAACTCACAGTTTTCTGTTGTTTTTTTGGTCCTTTCATTATGTTTTGCTCATGTACAAATTGGTCTGGGAAAAAGGCTTATATTACATCACAAAAGAGATTCCTAAAATTAATATTTTATGGAGAATATGAGAGAACTGCACCCCTCCCCCTTCTGCATTCCCTCTACAACAGGGGTGCAAAACTGTATTACAGTGAATTTCATTGTTGTGATAGTGAAAAGACACTGCAATACGACTTATACATGTTCAGGTAAGTAAGAAAATGAGTGCTTCTCATAGCTTGTTTCACTAAGTTAATATAGAGCTGTTGATTTGAGATATATATATATATATATATATATTATCAATAGGCCTAATTTTATTCAAATCATTAAATCGATACGCTGCCTCAGAAGTCTATCCGAAATCAGTTTCATGAGGAACCTTTGTGCGCAAGTGGTGCCTGCAAAGTCATTGCCTGATACACTGTTAGACTTTGCCGTAATTTTACAGTTACTTACCGCAAAAAAGCCCAGTAAAATACCATTTATATTATTTACAGTTAACTACTGTAATATGCACTGCATTGTGGGTATTTTTATGAAATTTACAGTAACTTACTGTGTATGGGAATTTGCAGTACTTTACTGTTTATGCAAAAACAGTAGTGCTACTGTAAATGAAGAAGATTTCTTAAAGTGTGTATTGTATTTATGTTTTAGGCATATTAAAATGTCATATAATGTTGTATAGTTTTTTTCCCCACATCTTGTTCTGTAGATGAAAATCATGAATCTGCATTCTCATTTATTTATGAACACGCTGGATGTTTAAAAGTTAAACAAATAAAAAAAAACAGATGGTTGGAAGGATTTAAAATTAGTTCTTATGAGACGAGAGTCATTTTTATATTATCATTTTCTCCAATAACAAAAAATAAAAATCCACAACTGGTTCCCATCTATGGTTCCCATACAGGCAAACTGTATACACACACATATATAATATTTGCTTACATACACCTCACAAAATTTACATTGTTGCGTGCAAAGCCCGCGCAATGCGCGCAACAACCTGGCAGACGTCACGTGTCGAGTGCGCGCAATAACGGACGTCCCTTGGTCCCTGCTGGGAGTGGATCGCTATCGCTAGACGCCAGCTGTGAGTTTTTCTGAGGTAAGTACTTTTTACTGAACAAATGTATTTTATAAGTTACTTTTACAATGTAAACCATTACCAATATCAATTAAATATAGCTAAATTTATGAATAAAGTATAAAATCTAATAGGCTTTTAATAACAGCTGAGCTAACAGGACAGTCTGAAGGATAGTTTTCCTCAAAAACTGCCGACTGTCTGTCTTTTCCAGTAGATGGACCCAATCTAGCACAAACAATGGTTTTCTGTCTTTTTTTGCGACCAGTTATGGGATATTTTACTCGTCAGTTAATGTGTGTGGCGTTTGAAAGTAACGTTAACGTTAGGCCTAGCGCGTTTTCTCAAAGGCATTCTCTCGCGCTCTCTCTCTCCCACTCCCGGTTCTGTGGGGGCGCTATGCACCCTCAAGCGCAAGCAAGAGCACCCTCAATTGATACTGTTATAATATACTGGCGAAACATAGTTGCCAAACGCTCCAGTGCATATTTGTGCTTATGTTTTCGCGCTCTGGAGAACGCCAGAGTTTTTATTCAGTGCCGAATTAATGCAGGCTCGCGAATCCTCAAAGTGTCGTCGTCGTAAGAGATATGTGACAGCTGGGTGATTCCGTGAAATCGGTGCCTTTTGCGTCCCTAACAAATAATCACTTCTAAAGTTGCTTTAACAACAAATAAATGTGTAATTTAAAAAACTTAATGTTACTATAGATCATATGCATAAATATAAGACCAAGTAAAAGCCAATAAAATAGCATTTTAAATAATTAAAATAACATATTATATGCTATGGGTAAGGATTTTAGCCTGTCCCTCGCTATGGTTGTTCTTTTTCAACAGGACTTCTAATTTGTACAATGTTTGTAAAATTATAAAATTTTCACAGTTTTATATTGTCTTAAGTGTAATCTCATTGTTAAGCAATGGTTTTGACATAAATAGATATATTTTCTTAGAAATATAAGTCATTTTATCATTGTCCCCTAATTTCATATCAGTCCTGTTACTATCACCAAAAACCCCCTATAAAATAATGGTACAAACCAGAAGTGACATCATTTCAAGGAAGTGACATCATTTAGATGAAGTGGATTCAACAGTGTAAGCAAGGGTAAGTTTATCTCTTCTTAATTGTCCTATTTTTCATGTTTTATCAGGGTTGTTAGAGAGGGGTCGGCATACAACATCAGTCCTGTTACCGTTTTTTAAAGTGTACATATAAACAATTATTTATTAATACTAATATTATCAATATCTAGAATTAATAACCTTTCAGATTACATACCATGTGCCTTTCTGACATTGACCTGTTAGCTAGAAATTAGCATATTAGCATCAAATCATCAGTCCTGTTACCCTCAGTCCTGTTACTATCCCAGAGCAATAGGGAGCATAGATTCTAGCCCAGCTTCATAACTCAGTCATATATGGTGTATTTGTTATTTGCAGGGGAAAACATTAAAATGCAATTTAAGGATTAGGACAACAACTAAGGGACATAGCCTTTTTTTGATAAAGGTTATTTTGTGTATTATTGAGCTAAAAGCAGCGACATTTGAGTCAGCAGCATATGAGCATCAACATGCTTAGTTACCATTGTTTGTTTATGCATGTGTTTTTTATTTGTATACTTATGCCCCTTACTTTTTTTATGTCTTATTTGCATAGAATTAACATTAACATATTTTAAAATGAGAAGTAGCTCTGTCATTCTCTTAGATCAGAGAGGTTTTTCTGTTCAAATTCTGATCAAATTATTTACCTTCCGCCAAATGTTCTTCTGTCACCACTTCCATTTTATATTCCATGTTGGTTTTCTGTGGTACTGTTTGCTCTTTTTACCAGAAACAATCAGTTTTAAAAAGAACTTAGCCTTGTTATGTCCTGTGGATTAATTATTTTGTAGTCGTATTGACAGTTGTTTTATATGTCCAAAGATAATTTGTTTTAATAAAGATATGTTTTCTTCTATGAATTGTATTTTTCTATATAATTCTAGATTACCTCCCATATGGAAGCAGATTGTCACGGCCTAATGTTCCATGGGTAACTAGTACGTTTATGCAAGTAAATAAGTTCATAACTCTTGTCTATAATGCATGCAATTAACTGCAATGACAAACAATAGGCGACTAAACACTCTCGGCTATTAAGAGCTCAGTCCTGTTACTGTCATTAATTTGATATTTTAAAAGAAAATTTACATTTGACAGTCAAACAGATCTCACCATAGTAACCCGCACTATATTGCATTTTGGACAAGACCCTTTTTAAAATAAATATCTTGTCAAAGTATACATATTTCTTAATTGTAATGTGATTTCGTCCCTGAAATAGGACATTTTCAGTAATCTGAATGGCAGTTATGATATAAAACAGAATTGTTTTAAATATGACATAATCTGAATGAAAAGAGGGACCAAAATACTACTTATATATGTGCAAACTGTTGCATATTTGTAATTGGAAGTATTATATATAGTAACACTTTAGTCAGTAACAGGACTGAGGAAAATATCAAAACATGAAATAAATAAACAGTCATAAAATAATAAATGGCATAGCTTGAGATGGCCCAACACAATTTCCTGTCATGTTAACATGTCTTCATTCAATGGGTATTGGAAAAAATCAGTTTGAAACAATTAAATTTAGCAAATTTTTAAAGTTGAAAAGGCACCGATTTCGTGGAATGACCCAGCTAACGTTACATAACGTTACGATTCACTCTTCACAGGACAGAAATATGACATGTTCAAAATAGTAACGCATTTAAAGCAATGTAAGGGCAGACTAATAGATTAATTGAAAAATATTCATTGCAAAATATTTGAGAAACTCTAATATGCCCATTATTGGTAAAACTGTGTCATCTGATTGTGTAATTGATCAATCTAGCTGTCATCCTAGATATGTGATTTATCATGTTCATAACATATAGTCATTAGCCAATAATCATTAATGAAAAATAATGTTTCTTCTGTTTCTCTCTTTTCTCTCGCCGTGTCAACAGGAGCTACAGCCCAAATGCTGCAAAAGAGCCACTGCACTGAGCATCTTTGGCTTTGTAAGTATATGTTTTGACTAACTATCAGATGCCTTATGTGATTAACATGTTGTAATGCATAACTTGCAGGGCTCTAAGCTTACATTTCTTTTTAGGAGCACTTGTGTGAATCAAGAAACATTTCTGCTTATTTTTCAGTTGTAGACTGACTATTTAAACAGTATTCGACTGGGAATAACTGCTGTTGCTTAAGTTGTTACCTCGTCTGTCCATGAACAAATTTAGATTAAATAAACTCATGACCATTTCTCATACATTTTCTGTTTTTTTTTGTTGTTGTTTTTTCAGATCAGCCATCAGTGGTTTAACGGTCTGGGTGCGGACCGGATTGATTCCATTCCTTGAGCTTCCGGACAAATCTTTGGGGTGCGGACCATCAGGGCAGTGAACCCGGGGTTACCCCGTGAGTCCTAGAGCTCCTCCTGTACAATTTTAGGGACAAATCAGGTCTATTGGATACATCCAATAGATTTCTTAGGCATTCCACAAGAACACCACAGACACAGTGTAATTACCATGGGAAAATCTCAGAGTAAAATTGGGAGTTGTGAAAAATTATATACTGGTGTTTTTCCAGATGAGAAGTTTATCTATGTATCATCTTTTTACTCTTAATTCATTTTATAAATTGTATAACTGTATTGTATATCTCTTTTAATTCCTTTTATGGAACTGTTTTAAAGTGCCCCTATTATGCCATTTTAAAGTTTCCTAATGTTGTTTTCAACAAACAGGTTTACATGCATCAAAGGTCCAAAAACTTTCTCATAATATACATTTGCACATCACCACATTTTTCAGTGATTCTCAAACGACTCGTCAGATGAATCAATCTCTCTAAATCCCTCCTTTCCACATGTTACTCTGCTCTGATTGGCCAGACAGCTCAGTCTGTTGTGATTGATCTACCGCCGTGAGTGTGCGTGTCGAAAACAAAAATTGCCATTGCCATAACTACGTCAGCTGTCCTGAGGCTTCCTACACCGTAAACTAAACAGTAACGAACGATGACATCGATTTTATCATATCAATCCGAACGTGAGTTTTTTAATTTTTTTAATAAATTTTTCTAATTTATTGCGTCGAACATGTGGAAACTGTATCAATAACAGTGCATACATTAGCCGAGCTCCAGCGTGAATGACTGATGTAATATAAACGTTGGTAAAACAATTCTTGCTCCATGCTTAATATTTCCTCAAAGTAGTGAGAACGACAGACAATCTGCATTAATAGACACTGTTTTAGGTAATAGTGGCCCATAGCTGATTAGCTGAAGTATTTCAGTAAGAGTTAGCCAGTTAGCAGGAGACCTACACAATTTAAAACTCAAAACTATGTTTTGAGAAGCGGTCGTCGGTAAAATAAGGGTAACAGCAAAAGTTTAGGATTATACTACTGTGGTATGAATTTTAATCACAGATTCTTCACATGCTCGTCCTTGTGCAGTGGGAAAAAAATGGCTTTACCTTCACATTATGAGCACAGTGTGTTCTCGATATGATCTATCCAGTGTCCACAGGATCAGCTGCCGGTTTGAGGTTTAAGTTTCCCTGGTGTCTGCGCGCGTGTGGTGGGCAATATGCTAATGTTTCGTCTTGATGTCACAACGAAACGGCTTATGACTCGTTTGAAAAACGATTAATGTAATTAAAAACAGTTAAAGTAATTGACTCCGTCAACTCTTACTTTTGAAAGACAATAACTTTATATATGGTGCTATATATGGTGCACTTTCAGATTTAAAACTTTGCAGGATGTTTTCTTTCACTTAGAGCTATGTTGCACACTACATGAAAGGACATTTTCAAAAATCCATAATAGGGGCACTTTTTTATTTTGTGATTATTTTAATTCCTTACTGTGTAAAGCACTTTGAATTTCTAAAGTGTATGAAATGTGCTATATAAATAAAACTGCCTTGCCTAATGTTGCATCACAATAAATAAATAAAATGGATGTAATTGATTGTGACAGTGAATAAAGAATATGCTGATGTACATGGACTCAAGTCACTTATTTGGATTTTTTTTATACTTTATACTTTTAAGGGCATAATACTGTAAAAGTAAATTGCGGTAAGGGCATACTGTGAAATGAAATTGTGGTAAGGGAATCATACTGTAAAATTAATTTGCGGTAAGGGCATCATACTGTAAAATTAAATTGCGGTAAGGGCATCATACTGTAAAGTTAAATTGCGGTAAGGGCACCATACTGTAAAATTAAATTGCGGTAAGGGCATCTTACTGTAAAGCACATTTACAGGTAAGCTACTGTAAAGGTAAACTTACAGTAACTTACTGGCAATAGTGCTGCCAGTAAGTTACCGTAAAAATACGATAAAATGTCTAACAGTGTAGGGAAACACAGGAAAGTGTTTATTCAGCATTAAAATGATCAAAAGTGACAGATTATTAAGCCATGTTTTCGACATTGTTCTAATAAGAAATGTTTCCACATATTAGAATGATTTCTGAGGGATCATGTGACACTGAGTAATGATGTTGAAAATGCAGCTTTTCCATTACAGGAATAAATTACATTTTAAAATATATTCAATTTAAATACGGTTATTTTAAATTGTCATAATATTTCACAATATTGCAAGTTTTTACTGTATTTTTAATCAAATAAATGCAACCTTGGTGAGCATAAGACTTTCTTCAAAAACACGTAAACATCTTACTGACCCCAAACCTTTGAATGGTAAACTTTATATATGTAATATTTAATATACTTATTATATATTCTATTTTGCTTATGTTTTGAGTGGTACATTTTTCCCCCAAAGTTAATTGTTTATTTTTTTTACACTCGACATATCAATTGGACAAACACAGTCAATTAAACAAACAAATAATAATATTTTTTACAGTGTGTACCTGTGTATGGATGTACAACATACACTGTATTCAAAATTCTATTTGCATGTTATATAGATAGGACTTAAAATTAATATTTGATAGCCATGTTTTTTCATCGTTGCATTTGATTTTCACTGGTGCTACCACAAAAATGTCACATTGTGCTAATCTTTATGGATCAAAGCCTGAATTAGTGTTATTATACTGATTCACATATGGAACTGGGGAATATAACGAGACAGAGCCTAAGTTATTATTATTAGTCATTCAGCATTAGTGAGAGTGAAAGATTGTGTTTTCCCCTTGGAGTGAGCTGGTGCTAAGTGCTTTGCTCAAGGGCATGAGTGTGGTAGAGGATCCTAGTGACTATCAAGGTCATACGTGAGTCATCCCTACTGGGGTTTGAACAAGCAACCTTTGAATTACCATCCCAGATCACCAATTACGGAGCCACTACCACTTTCACAGGTTTTTACGAACAAAATTAGATCATATAAGGACTAACATTTAAAGGCAACAGCTGAAGTTGTCATATCAAAGGCAAAGGGCAATGACAAGCAAAGGAGACATTCTCTCTTTTTTTTCTTATTAAAGAAGCATGTGCAGATGAATGTTGCAGTACAGAAGCTGACAGCCCAGGGTGTGTATCTCCACAGCCCTAGCTGAGGTGAAATATTTAATTGAACACCCCTTCCTGCTTCACTGATCACAGCTACTGCTCAAATTTAACTTGTCCTGATCATGCCTCCCTCACACTCGCCCTGTTCCTACACCATGTGAAGGCTGGAATTGAAAAGCTGCTCTTGCTCTCTCTTTTTTCTTTGTCTGTTTTGAGAGATGAGAACACAGATTTTTAATGAATGGCAAGCATTCAAATTGGGGCCTCTCTACGGACAGTTATTCACATCGTAGTTGTGTCAGAGAGTGAGGCTGGATTTTTATTTTTAGGAATGCACATCGTTGAAAGATTTGTTTATTCTATATTTACACTTTTTAGTTTTATTTCTTTTCACTACGTTTAAAGGAACAGTTCACTAAAAATGAACATTCTGTTCATTTACACATTGCTACAATCCTGTATGACTTAAAATTATATTTGTAAACTGATCGTTCTTTTCAATTCCAACTGGAGATTTCAAGCTTCAAAAAGGATAAGAAAGGAGTCTATATGACTCATACAATAATCCAAGTCTTCTGAAGTTTCTATTCATTGATAATCTTCCCTCCAATCACTGAACTGAACTGAATCATGGTTTGTGATCGTGAACATTTAATTCAGACCAGGATCAGTTGATTCACTGAAAAAGTAGAAGTAAGCAAGTAAGAAAGAAAGAAAATAAATAAAAATAAATAATGAAAACTGATTTTATATTCATGACTTGAATATCTTAGCAAAAACGTTAGCAGATCAAGATTTTCTTTAAATTATGGCTTACATTTTGGTATCTTTCTCAAACAAAGTTGTTTAAAAATGTATAGTGTTAACGCAAATATGGACCCAGTGCCGCCGCTCCCACCACGCGCATCACGCGCTGTGCGTAGGGCACCAAGTGCTGAGGGGGCACCAGAAATAGCCTAATGAAAAATCAATCATCAAACTTCTTGTTATAATCAGATTCAGCGCGTTCTTCATCTTCAATCCGCAGCGCCGAGCAGAGCTAGAGCACGTCAGAAACAGAGAGGACAGGGTGTGTGTGTGTTCATCTGAGCCTCATTGGTCCGTCACTGCTCGTCAATGTCAGAATATTTGAGATGACCAATCAAATCAAAGTAGGCGGGCTTTATGTTCACAGACGCTGAGCGCGAATTTTAACAGTGCAACTCGACGCTTCAGTGTACGGTCAAGTGCGAGATAAGATGTAAGTAGCTAAACTTAACGTTTCATATTTGACAGTTTTTTTAGGTCATAAATGTTAAACGAATGACAAACTAATGTAAACTATATAAACTAATATAGTTTTGTCTAATTTCGCCATTTTGAACTGAAAATAGGCCTATATGTAACATGTAATTTAGTGTAATAGTTTAGGCTACTGTCATTGTGAGGGGACAAGAAACATGAACAAAGCCGTTTTCATCATGTTAGGCACAGGATTAATAATGAATGTGTACATATTGAGAATAAAATACAAATTGTAGCCTTTAGTAAATTAAAAAAGCCAACTTTAGGAGGGGAAGAGACAGGGCAAGATAAAAACAAAGTGAAAAAGAGTGTGATGCTGATGAGGAGAGAAAAATAATCAGCTGCCCACTGACATGGTTTTAAAGCTGTTGTTATCGATTTTTTTTTTGTTGCTTTCACAACATCTTAAAATGCACATCTGTAGTTCAGAGAAATCCAAAATTTTCTTGGGGAAACCCCGAACCCCCCCCCCCCGACTGACCTACCTCATATTCTGGACCACAGTGATGATAAAATCATGAAATGAAACTAGTTAGTGAGCATTAGACCCTAAACTAAAGTGTTACTTTTTAATTTTAATTTTTTTTTATAAATCATACCCTCATTGGGGTATGAAACATAAATGAAAATGAAAATGAAAATAAAAATAAATGGGGGGGGGGCATCATAAAGGAATTATGCTTAGGGCACCAAAATGGCTAGCAGCGGCACTGTATGGACCTCATTTATGAACATTTTAAAGTGCTTTTTCTTTGTCATTTTAGAGCCCTAGTTCACTTTCATTATATTGAAAATACTAGTCTGTCATATGTGCTTAAAAATCTGAGTTTCTGGTGGATTCAGACCTTAAAACATGTTACTATATTTCATTTAGATTTCAAATGCAGTTTGCACACTTCATTTAACTTTATTCTGAAAAATCAGTAATCAAAAGAAATGAATGTTTCACCCAAATTTTTATACCCGATTAGCTCATTTCCCTTAAAACGATAAGATGTAACTCAAACCATTAAAATCAACGTTCAACGTTATTCTATCAAGACATTGAGTTTTGAATGTTATCAGATAACTAATTCAATACACCCAAGGGTGCAGTCATTTCATCATGTTGCTGATGCATTGTGCTTAAGGCTAATAAATTAGCTATAAATGGATGTCACTTAACCAAATGATGCTATAAATATGTCATAACTGTGCAGTCTTTGGTGGTCGAGCTGCAGGAGAGTTTCAACATAATGGAAAGGCCAAAGCACAAGAAACGCTCTTCATATATCATTTAATCAACACTCAGGGTAATGACCAGCCATTGAGATAAAAACTGCCTCTGAAGAGAGTGGCTTACTACTTGCATAGTGTGTTAAATCAGTTTAAATTATGAATCTTGGAGTTTATAGACTTTGCTATTTTTAATATCATATATTGATGTACCACCATCTTCTTCTGGTTCAGTTGTCTGTGTTTTTAATTGAAATATAAGCACATTCCTTTAAGGATTGGTTCACTAAAAAAAATAAAAAATAATAAAAATACTTACTGCATAAAAAATAATTGAGGATGCAAAAAATCATTTTGAGATTTCAAAATTCTTTTAATTCAGGCTTAGTTCATTGTCACAAAATATCCTCGGTATAACATTGATTTAAGTACCTTGCCTAGCTTTCTAAGACATCCAGAATTATTAAATAAATAAATAAAATGGAAACTTTTGCTTCAGTTAATTTTCCCAAGAGAAAACACACACTCTCCGGCTGTGACGTGATCACTGCCCTATCAGGCAATGACTTTGCAGGCAGCACTTGCGCACAAAGGTTCCTCATGAAACTCGGATAGACTTCTGAGGCAGCGTATCGATTTAATGATCTGCGACTCACAAAAGTTGCTGCTTTAAAATTTTCAGTACAATAACAATTTTAAATCTTGTTTAATATAAAAAGTTGAACATTTCTTAACTTATTTGGATGAGTTAAATCAATGTAAAAAACATATGCTATCATTACATGTGTTAACGATCATCACTCTGATCCAGTGTAAAGAGAGAGAGCTTTGGTGAAAACTTCATTGCCGCAACATAAAGGAATAAAATGTTTTTCTGGCTTTCCTTCTGATGCAGTGAGATCCAGGCAGATGAGCAATGAATATGCAGAGATCAAATTTGAATTAAGAAATAACACATTTTAGAGACAGACAAATTAATCAAGTAAATATTTAAATTGTAAAATCAAAAAAGTTTCAAGATAAAATAGAAAAGTAAATCTAAGTATTAATATCTAAAGTATTGTATCTAACAGATGAAGTTTGTGCAAGATCAGAGTATAGAGAAAGAAAGACCCAAGGTGAGGAATATAACGATTAATGATGATTAAATTAACACATACAGCATTCGATGACTAGAATTCATAAATAAAAGATTAATATGAAAATTACTAAATAAATGAAAATTACTAAAATAAATGACTAAAAGAGCAATAAAACGGAATAAATTCAAATATGAAAGAATTCTCATACACCATCTCACTCTGCTCACTATATCACTGTACGACGTGATCCTAGCAACTACAATGCACCTGTGATGTGACGGCAGACAGCCGTCTGCTCACTGTTGTGACTTATAAGGTGATGGATCGTCATGGATCTCTTAATAATTTTGGGCAGCTGATAAACGGTGCTTAAGGATTCACATTTTGTCAATGGTTTGAAAATTAGTTTTTTTTTTTTATGGTGGCGGATTCAAATATATATAGTTTACAAAGCTTGTTTCCTACTGGGGTGTTTTTTTTTTTTTTTTAACTCCGAATAACACACAATATAATTTGAAACACAGCTAAATTACTAGTACGTTTCTGCATATTGATGTTTCAGACATAATTAGAAAATTGCATGTCCTCTCTTATGTAAGATGAGCCAAATTGCAGAGAATCACTAGGTGGAGGAATTTAGAGACTATAAGATTTGATCTGTTTTTCTCATGAGAAGTGACAAAAGGCGATTTTGACAAATGCTGTCATAATTGAGGGTTTCTAGTGCTGCAGCAATCATCTGAGATCATAAATGCTATTAGGCTGTCAATCTGCTGGTCTTTGAGGAAAGAAGCGGAAAAATGATGCAGAATGGACATGTTTGGTTGTATAAAAAAAGGCCTGTATTACTCCCATGCACATCTAATGGGGATGCTTTCAACTCTACTTTCCCGTAATGAGCGCTGACAGTTCCTGATAGGATTATTGCAAGAGTGATATGCACAGCCTTACCAAAAATAACCCAGTACATTTATAGAAGCAGTCATTACTATATGAATCAGTGGCATAATCTTCCTGAGTTTCTCTGAGCTGTCATCTTCTAACAAATGGAACTTGTTTTGGCAGCGCTATTACAAAAACACATGATCCTCAATATTCCTCTTTGTCTCCTTCAATAAAGTCCAGCCACTTGCCGCGTAAATGACACTACCACCCCACAACACAGGCTTCTACGTTTCAAGGGTCTCTGCCGCCGAGGCTGCTGGTACAGCTGAGCGTGTTAAAATGTAATGAATCACAAAAAAAAAACAAAGACTTGTTGGAATTGCAGGCACAAGCCAAGATCGTGGCCTTCAAGCACTGGGACCTTTGACAGCACACAGAGTAGGGCTTGTATGCTACATGTGTGTTTCTGCATTCCCTGTCTCTCGCGGCTTAGACGCCCACACTAAAGATTCAGATACCTTCAGGCAGAAAGACAAGGTGTCAGTGCCACAAAATGAAAGCCTGATAAAACTCCAAGGGCACACGCTCTCTCTGTTAATCTGAATCTAATGTTAGTTTCTAACAGAAGCACACAATGGAGCTGTTTGGTATGTATTGTATCTTCTTTTGAAACAGGTCAGCATGTACACAATATACTATTTAACCTTTTTTTTTGTCATATGAAAATACGCATTTCACTGTACCAAACTGGAAAAAAACTTTATGCAGAATTATGGAGATGAAGATATAACACATGTGTTAATGAATAAACACAGCTATGAAAATGGCAAGAAGTAGTATAGCATTTGCTTTACCAATGATGTGATAAATGATTCAATTCAGTCAGTTAGTAGGATATAATATTTAATTTATCAAAGGGGTGGTTGATTATGATTTCACTTTTTTAACTTAAGTTAATGTGTAATGTTTGAGCATAAGCAACATCTGCAAAGTTACAACGCTCAAAGTTCAAAGCAAAAGGAAGATATTTTCTTTAAAGGACTACAACAAACGGCTGGTAGGGACTACAATGAGCTTCTTAGTGGGTTAGTGACATCACTAACCCTAAAATTTACATAAACCCCGCCCCCGGAAACACAACTAACCATTCAGAAATGTCCTGTTGCATTCTACATGTTGTCACTTCTTCTTGAGTCTCTCCATCTTTGTCCGACTCTGGTTTGAACATAAAAGGCTAAAAGTTTTTGAAATTTTAAGTGCGTGTCTTGAGGTCATCGAATATGCTAACACAAGAAGTAGTACAGGACTTGTTTTACTAGTAATAAGATAATTGATAATGATTCAGTCAGTTACTAGTAGGATAAGCCTATATAATTTTTAATTTATTAAAAGAAACATGGGTCACACTATATTTTAGATGTCCTTACCTTAACCATTTGATGCAATTTACTTATTATGTATACATGTTGGTGCGTTGTAATTACATTTAAAGTACTCGCATTTCATAAAAAATTTGTTGTTACATTGTTAACTTTACCACTAATTTAAACCCGAAAACCTAAGCCTAAACCCTATAATCCTAACCCTTTACTCACAAACCCTACCAAATACCTCAAACTCATTAGTAATAATAAATCTGGGAATTTTCCAACATAACAGTAAATCCATAGTCGTGCATTTAATGTTATCGCAGAGTAAAAGACCACCTAATGCAAAGTGTAACCTACTGTTATCGAAAATGGAGATGTTATGTGCATGTGTATCATGTGTTCAGTCTAATAGGAGCGTGTTCTTTACAAAGCATTTTTAGTTGTTTTCGTGGATCAATGTGAGCGGGGATCGTTTTGACAAAGTTGGCATGTGGATGTGACAGGGGCGGGTGTTGTGAGGTTTTGAGCTCGTGCACGGCTGGACGCCAAGTCGGAGCAACACCCGCCCCTGTCGGTGATTGGTTGAAACACTGTTTGTTTTGGTTTTGAGTGGTGGTGTACCCATTTGTTTTTGTGTGCAGATCTCAGAGCCTAGGCTGCCTACAGAGACGCAGTTTTTGGACGGCATGCTTATGGGGCGGGCAGCTAGCGGATCGTTAGGAAAGATTAGGTGAATGTGATCATTTATATTTCTGCCTTTTTTGGGCCTGAAATGACTGATACAACCTTTAACAGACATTGACTATAATTTACACACATTTTACATGCTGGTACTTGTACAGTATGTGGCAACATGTCCTCTTGATTTATTGATTTATTTTTTATTATTTATATATTTTATGTCAAACCATGATTAAAAAAAAAGATTTCTTATGTTAAAAATATTACATCAAACATTTAAAGCATAAAAGTGTCAAAGGCAACAGCTGGGGGCTTTCTATGCATTAATAAAGTCAAGTCAATGCACATTGTATTGCTAATCAAAAACTATATTTGTGCATCTGTTGTTGTAGTTTGTGTCGCCATAAATGTCATTGCCCTATTATTGATGTTTTTGAGATTGCTAAAATTGATAAAAAAAATACAGTCCATAAACTCTTAGAACAGCTTGTGCACCTCTGCTGCATTTGTATTCCAGGCACAGTTGTCAAGTGCAGTAGAATGCAGGAAGCGCTCATTACCAGCTGTCATCATTTCTTGCATTAATGCACACGATTCTGCCTCTTAAAGAGAGCTTTTATTTGCTGAATCATATTTTCAAAATTTTTTTTTTTTTTTTTGTGTCAGTCTCAGGTTAGTCTAATCATCTCTGCATGGATGTTTCTGCCATTGTTGCTTTCAAGGTAAGACTTGAAATAAAATGTTCAAAGAAATTCTAGCATTACAATATTTATAGTACTCATAATATAACAAAAATTGCTTCAAATGCTACTAATAATTATATGTTGTTTAGTGCTCACTGACCATGTGTTGTTTCTGACAATATGGAAAAATACAAGAGTCTTCAACTTTTCAATTCGAGAGCGATGGAGAAAGGAAAAAATACAGTAAAAATATTAAATATTATTATAATTCAAACTGCATTCTATTGTAATATATTTTGTGATGTCAAAGCTGCATTTTCAGCATCATTACTCCAGTCTCCAGAAATCATTCCAATATGATGATTTGACACTCAAATTACTATTATCAATTGAAGGCAACTTATTAAAAATAATATGTAATATATATATATATATATATATATTTTTTTTTTTTGTTTGTTTGTTTTGTTTACAGAAAAAGTAGTTTGAGATCAAACACAACTTGTGGAACCTCTGCAGCACCCTTGTCTAAATAGCCGATCTAAACAAATGTTCAGACTAATGCACATTAGCTTTATGCATCACCTCTTTTCATCTATCTCAAACGCACTAATTTCACCAAAGATAATTATCATATGTGTTGATTTACAAACCCGAGAACCTGGAATATAAAACAAGCTATTTGCAAACATCAAAAGGTAACACTGTATTTTCTCTGCAGGGCTAATTATCCTGTCCCAGAGTCTTAATCAAGAATCACACCAATTCAAGATGTTTGACTAGCAATCCAGTGACTGAAGAAGGGCATGTTTGTTTTGCAGATTCTCTAGCATAGTCGTTATGAGCAATCTACACTGTCAGGATGGATTAGCCAGAGCAAGATGAGCTTAAAACAGAGACAGTTTTATCGGAGTTCGGATTCGTCCTCCACTGCACAGACGCAGTGTGACAGCGCCCCGTCACAGATGTTTGTCTAGGTGCCTTGCCAGTGTTTTTGTGAGATTTGCATTCTCTTGTTGTGCCTCTGGCTATCCTGCTTTTATCTAAACAGCTGCTTGTGTTTCGACAGTAAGACTCTTGGCTCGGAGATGTTTGGAAGGATTGAAAACCATCTTAGAAATGTATGGTTTTAACATACAGTAAATGACAAGATGATTTTGGAAAGTTTTTTTTTTTTTTTTTTCATTGTTACTTAAAACACATTCTTATGTACATGAACATCCTGACAAGACGTAGGAACCTCTTGAGTGACAAATTAAAAAGGCCGGTGCTTAAAAACAAACAAAAAACATGTCCAAAATATGGACAATAAATAACATTCAAAACAGTTGAAACAACCAGATTTTGGAAATTCATGCTTGTCTAGATGGTTGACCAGGGGTGCGTTTCCTGTACAACGACACAACTAGTTTAGCCATGAAAACATATTCATCTGAAGTATTTAGAGAAATACTGAAGATGAATGAATGGCCCTTGCACCAATATAGGGAAAATAACTACAGTAATCTTACCCACTAGTGAAATAGCTATATATTTAAAAGCAGAGGTTTATCATGCAAGTCCCTCCCTTGTGCTAACTCAGCCCATTCTCACGTAAATATGTGTCTATAGCACGTAGTGTGTTTATCGTGTTATTTATACGCGAAAATTAGTTATTACGTGCATATGATATGCAGTTTTCGCGTGCATTTGATACGCACTTCATTGTGTGTAATACACACGCACCCAACACCACTAATTCTACCCAAACGTATAATACACACGCACCCCACACCACTCCTAAACCTACCCTTAACAACCCATGCGTATCATATGCATGCAAAAACTCATTTTCGCGTATAAATAACACGATAAACACACTACGTGCTATAGATACGTATTTAGTGTGATCGGGTTGGCTAACTTTAGTGTGGCATTTGTTCTAAATTGGCTTCATTTGGACCTTTTTTGAGTAAGGGACAATTGGGTTCATCTCATAAATATGCATCAGTATGTGTGTTTCCTCAACTGAGAAGCATGCCCGCAGAACCATTTTATGATCATTTAAATGCAGGAAGCTTTTTTGCAGTAAAAACATGAACTATTGCAGTACATCTGTTCAGAGTTGAGCATTGTGTGCATCTTTAACAGAAGTTATCTTGGTTTCCTTTGTAAAAGATGGCTGTGACATATTTTTGTAGGCCAACCCAAAAATTAACATCACCCTGGCTCCCTCGACAAAAACTCAATAGGACTTTTCCACTGGCTTTTGTATTATTACAGAAAATAAGCACTGTGAAACAACAAAAGTTTATGATTCTTACTTGTACACTTTGTTCATCATGATAATCTCCACGAATGAACACAACTTTTAAGAATTCTGACATCTAAATACAATAAAAGCTAAACATAGACTATAAACAGACTACATCACAGTTGCACAGCTTCAACATTACCATTATGCATCAACTCTTTCAATCTTTATTTAAAAAATTTTTTCCCCTGAAAGTGTGAGTTGTAATAGGTTGCAAGAGTGTGATTATAAACACAATAAGGCTAGAAAGGCTGACTAGTGAGTAGATGAGTTTACCTGTTCGCTGTGATGATGACCTTTATAGTCCCATTTAGACACTTGTTAACAACTGCCTTTTTAAAGACAAGTAAAAGATTTATAAAATCACAAAGTGGGTATTACTGTTGTTTTTATATCATAAAATGAATCGGGATTATGAGATTATCTGTATCTGAGCAGGTACATTGTCCAGAAACGTTACTCATCACCATGGTGGTTTAAAGTTAGCCTCGACTCCACTGTGAGTTCAGTAATGATGCCTGGATGCCATCTAATATGCCGTGATTGTTTTCTTTTTCAACATACAGTAATCTAATCAAATCACCCTCCCTTAAATATGCATTTGAACAAAGAGGGATAATACTGGATAATTCAAAATCTGTCTTTTCTGAGATATATTTACCTGCTTTAATGAACAAAAAGCTATTTGTTGAAGGAAACATTACACTTTGTAGAGGAATTCTAATATAGTATGTGAAGTAACACCCATCTTGTTAGATGACTTGTTAGAAAGACACTTGTAATTTGTTTTTCCTTATATGAAGTGGTTTTGTGAAGAGTTAAGTATGAGCTTGTTCATCTATTCCTGTCGATCACGTTTTAAGTAGGCTATATATGAATTAGCAAACATGTGAAAAGCAGATTATTATACAGCTGCCTGACAGACAGTGTAATATAAACTAAAAAAAAAAAAAAAAAAAAAAATTAAGATCCCAAGACAGAATTTGTTTTTCCACAGTGCAACATGCACCTCAGGCTCCATCAGTTCTGACTAGCATTGGTTGGTGAAGGGGATCATTACTGGATACCATTGCATTGGTCCTCTTTGCACTGTTTAAATCAGCAGAAGGGCTCCTGACTAAATCTGGCATGTGTCAGCACCCATCAGAGCCTTCATGTATGACTGTGCACTAACAACCACATCAGTGCTGCTGTGTAGGTTGATCCACAGGGCCCTGAGAAGCTCATCACCTGGGTTTGGCTGTGCTCCAACTGAGCCAATTCAAAGACACTGTTGCTGATAAGAGGAAAGTTTTCCCTGCTTTTTCTAAGCATTCCAGGGATGTGATGTTCAGTCCAGAACTACAGAAATCCAGGAGCTACATGTAGCGTTAAGACTGCTTCATCTGTTGAAATGCCATAAATATGGATTTCCATCTTCAAGCCCCGGATCTGCCAGAAGACATCTTTCCAGGATTCCCCCTCAAGCCTATAATGAACCATTCTCCAACATTGAGGAAAGCCAGCTGCCACCTCTTAAAAAGTAGGCAAATTTGCATTTAAAAGCCAGAAGATTCAACCAAAGCTCCCTTCATCACCAATCAGCTGTGTGTTTCCCGAAAGTATTGTTTCCCAACTATAGTTCTGTCGCTACACTCTAAAAAGTCTAACCATGATTTACTCAATTTTTTTTGGTGAAACATTTTTACACTAACAAATTGAGTAAATGTTAAAGCTGTGAAATCAATGAAATATCCTGTATGAATTGAGTAAATGCAAGTAAAAAATTGAGAAGAAATAATTTAATATTTAAATATATTAATTATATTGACTTGAATTAAGTATTTTTTTGTGGTTCTTGAAACAGATCTGTTTAATTCTCCATTCCCAAATATTTTGATAGACATTTCACAAATATATTCAGTTTATTTAAAATAAATAATTGGTTAGTCAAATACTAAATTCTTTTAGTGAAAAAAATGTATATATATAACTATAAATTCTAGACAATATTAACTGTTGTATTTTTTGTCAATTATTTCGCTATGTTCAACTCAAACAATCAAGTAAATGATATTCAGAGATTTTATTAAGTTAATAAAGTTAATTATTACTGTGATATTTATTAAGCCCCTGAATTATTTTTTAGAGTGTAACAACATAGGTCAACGATTTGGCGTTTCAGGTAACCATAGTTGCAACAAACATTCACAAACAGCATCACAAACTTTTGTGGTTTGAACTTTTTTTTTTTTTTTTTTTGGGGTTACAGCTGTCGACCTGTGGTTAGAAGCATTGCATCTTGTTAAAATGACATGTGGATTATAGTTAATTATAGTTATAGATAAATATAGTTAATATAGTTAATTAGATCATACTTTTAGGCGACAGGCACAATAAGCAAGTTAACATGCAGTACATTCTTCCCATTTAAATATATATTACATTTTTTATCTTTATATTTTAGTTTGTCAATAATCAGTGGACAATGTGGCAACTTGGGCAAGAATGAAGTTAAAGCAAAGGAAGTCAAAAAGCATGGTGATCAGGAATGGGAAAGGGACCATCAATGGGAAGGGGAGGTTATTCCATCAATTGAGGAAACCCCAATAAAATGCCTAGGGAAGTGGTGTGATGCCTCGCCCACCGTCAGAGGCAACGTATCCAGGACAGAGAAACAAGCAGATGAACGGTTGAGAAAGATAGAGGGATCGGGCTTACCAGGAAAGTTTAAGGCCTGGCTATTCCAGCAGTGTCTCCTACCAAGACTCATCTGGCTACTGACAATTTATGAAGTGCCTATGACATCTGTGGAAGGAATCGGGAGACGAGTATCTCCCCATGCATGGGAGACAAGGACTCTGGACCAACCACTTCCAGCAATGGGGGAAAGCAGACCCAAGGCAGAGGAGAGACATGATCAAAGCCGTGGTTCGACACCTGGAGGAAGAAGGGCGAAGGTCAATGGTCGAGGAACTTGGATCACAAGGAGCCTGGACAAAGTGGGACCTGCCAAAGCGGAAAATCACATGGTCTGAACTTTGGAGACTAAAGCCTTTCCACATCTCTTTCATGCTCCGATCAGTGTATGACGCTCTTACAACAAAAACAAACCTGCAAAGGTGGGGAATGAGGGAGGACTCACTGTGCAAGTTATGCGGAGGGAGAGGCACGTTTGCACACATACTGCCTGGGTGCAAGACTGGGGAGATACAGATGGCGTCATGATAAGTTCCTCAGAACACTGGCTGACATCTTGTAGCAGGAGAGACAGAAAAAGCTTCAGACCCACGTGAAAGAGATGAGGGCGGACCTGGGAAGAAAACTACACTTTTCCCACGTTGTACAAACAACCTCTCCGAGGCCTCTTATACCAATATGACCACATCAGGCCTCAGATGTGGTCATATGGTATGAGAGGCCTCGGAGAGGAAAGCTGGCAAGTACCAGGACCTGGCCCAACAATGCAGGGATAAAGGGTGGCAGGCTTGGCTATTTCCAGTTGAGGTTGGCTGCAGGGGTTTCCCGGTACAGTCTGTGTGGAAGTCGCTCACAGCCCTGGGAATAACAGGAAGTGAGAGGAAGACAGCTGCTCGCAGGTTGGGGAAGGTAGTGGAAAGAGCCTCTTGTTGGCTCTGGAATAGGCGGGATGAGTTGAACTGGAGGCCAGCAGGAGATGGGCAGTGACTGGCCATTACTGCCGACACGCCAACTGGAGGACGTTGTGGTTCAGGGTCAAAACGTCCCATGAGAGTTGGATGTACGGTGGCCGAGAGAGCTCAACGTGCTGCAAATGAAGAAAGCACATCCAAATAGAAAAAAACGCATGCAAATAGAAAAAAAACCCGCATGCAAATAGAAAAAAAACCCGCATGCAAATAGAAAAAAACGCATGCAAATAGAAAAAAAACACCCACAAATGTGCTCCACACGTGAACACGTGTGCTCCAAATACAGAAAAGCGCTTCAAAAGTTCACAACACAACCAAATACAGAAACGCGCTGCAAATAACACAGACCACACCGGAAATGTTTCCAGGGGAACCAAATAAGTGACGAACCGGCTGGGACGTGCTTATTGCTCGTGAGCATCCCTATGCCCTACTCACTTCGAAGGGCGGACGGCAGAGCCCTTGAAGTGGGACTGTGGAGTGAGCAGGGACTAGTGTGCCATTATGTAGCCGTTTATTGGAACGCACTTGATGAAGGGAGAAACGAAAGACAACGTAATTTCTTTTATTTTCACCTGGGATGTTCCCATAACAACGCAGCACGTTGTCCATCAGCTGAATAGCTGTTCTGACGCCAGCAATATAATGCTGTTAACATAACAGTTGCAAAAAAAATAAAAAAATAAATGTTTTTACTTTACAAAAAAGCTTTTAAAATATGCGTTATATCTGTGTGTCAGTGTCTCAACTTTAAAATGTTACCTACATTACCTAACATTTCTTAAGAAACTTTTCTTTATTAAAATTTAAACATAATATGAAACAATTTGTACAGTGTAACTGATGAATAGATTCATATCTTTCCTTCACGTTCTTCTTCTTATCTTTTTTATTTATTTATTTTAGTTTTCAGCTCATTGTTATTTTCTCATGTATTCTGATGACACTGAACATATTGTTAGTACATTTTGTATATTGTATAGAAGTTGTATGTCATAAAAATGTAACCTCTCTATGTTTTGCAAAAAAATTAAATAAAGTAGTATTTTGAGCTGTAAGCAAGCCGGTTCGTCACTTATTTGGTTCCCCTGGAAACATTTCCGTTGTGTTATTTGCAGCACGTTTTTGTATTTGGTTGTGTTGTGAACTTTTGCAGCGCGTTTTTGTATTTGGAGCACACGTGTGTTGTGAAACTGATGAAGATGTTTTCTCAATTTGCGGGTGTTTTTTTTCTATTTTGCATGTATTTTTTTCTATTTGCATGTGTTTTTTTCTATTTTCATGTGTTTTCTTCAGTTGCAGCACGTTGAGCTCTCTCGGCCACCGTATGGATGCCACCTGATGACATCTTCTCCTGATCGAAAGCTACAGTCACAAGACTGACTGATGGTTTTAGCATCTAGAAGTATCAGCCCGTTCTCATCCCAAGGCGTAATATAATGACGCTTTTGCCAAAGCGTCTATATCGAACGCGCATGGTACCCTTTAGCGTCAATATGAGACGCCGAAATATATGGGTCAGAAGGCGCCTCCTAGCGGTCTAACCCTAACCCTACACCATACCTAAACCTACCCATCTCTCTGCGTGTTATATTGACGCTAAAGGGTTCCATGCGCGTTCGATATAGACGCTTTGTCAAAGTGTCAGAATATTACGCCTTGGGATGAGAATGCGTTGGAAGTATCCAATAGTAGACTATCAGTGACTATAGTAATAACAGTAAAGTATGCATAATTACATGCAACTAACCCTAACCATAACTCTATTAAGTATAATGTATTTAATTATTATTACTCAGTACTTAAATGTATGATTACACTGTAGATTTGAAAATCAAGCTTTCCCCATTATGGTTGAATCACGGAAGCTACATCAGTTATTTCGCCAAGAGAATTTATTATTTTTATACATGTGTCAGACATACGAGAGAAACAGGCATAGAAGAAGAAGGTTACAGGCGAGGTGGTCTTCATTCCAAAATGCTCTCTTCCCCTCTAGCTATCTCTTTCCTCTCACCCTCCTCTCAATTTTGCCTTTATGTGTTTCTAGGTGTTTCTCTTCCCTCACACCCTCATGCCTCCATATGTTTCTCTGGGGTTACACTATAAGGATTGAGTTTATATACACCACTGAGAGACTTACAACTTCCTTGTAAGATAACAAAACATTTTGCTTATGTTTAAAATAGAATGTATACATCATGCTTACACATGGCATAATCCACTTTCCATATTAAGAAACTATCCCTCGGTGTATACATTTGTGGTACATTTGCATCAGTTGAAAAACATTCCTTTCCTTGTAAAGAATATGCCAACATACTGTACAACATACTCTGACTTCACAAAATACATTATGAAATTATTATAAAAATGAATAAAGAAAATTAATGCTAAAAAATAACATTGAACAATAAAATGTTATGTCTTCAGACATCTTAAAATAAAATGTAAACTTCTAAAACTTTGGAAACAAACCAACAATTAAACAAATTATAATCAATATAAAAATGCCCATAGAGTTGTATGATTTTATAAATGTACAATTAAAAATAAAAGTAGGCAAAGACATTCTTTTTTGAAGGGGTGAATTAAAATGAGACATGGTTGTCTTTAAATCAATTTAAGTCATCTTAAGGCTCCCTTGGGAGTTTTCTGAGGCTCCCTGGTCGAGAACTACATTAAAAATGACAATTGAGACATCTTGTGCTCTTGTAAGCTTCATGGACCACGAATCCACATCATTTATTTGGGACAGAGCCACAGAATCTTTTGCTCCCAGTCAGAAGCTGTCTGACAGTGAGACACATCTATGTATATTTTGTAATTGAGTCTAGCAGACTGGAGTGGATTGCACAGCATGTGCCTTTGGAGAACTCAGCCTGCTGTCTCTGCAAGACCTACAACCCACTGGGCATTAGTGGTGAACAAGAGGAAACAAGCCATTAGAGCCATCATAGTGGCATAGTAAATAGAGTACTAAAATATCTACAAGTATCACCAAATCTTTGTTTGACGTGCTAAGACCTAAAACACACAATGAACCTAGTTTACAATACCTAATATGTGTCTTCAAAAGTACAATTCTTGTAATGTTTTTCAAAGTCTCTGATGCTCAGCAAGGCTGCATTTATTTGATTAAAATACAATTGAATGAATGTTTTCTGTTTTAATCTATTTTGAAAGGTAATTTATTCCTGTAATATCAAAGCTGAATTTTCAGCATCATTACTCCAGTCTGCAGTGTCACATGATCCTTAAGAAATCATTCTAATATGCTGATTTGATGCTCAAGAAACATGTATGATTATCAATGTTTAAAACTGTTGAACTGCTTACTATTTTTGTGGAAACCCTGATCCTTTTTTCAGGATTCAATAAAACGTTCAAAAGAACAGCATTCATTTAAAATAGAAATCTTTTTTTAACATTATAAATGTTTACTTGATCAATTTAATGCATCCTTGCTGAATAAAAGTATCTATTTCCTTAAAACAACAACATCAACTTTTGACCAGTAGTTTGTGTGTCATTAATATAGCCTAATACTGCCTAACAGTATGTAACGAATCAGCTCTATGGAATATTAATAATCAGTAATAACTTATGATTAATTATGAATATTTGGGTCAGTTAAATTAACTTGATGTGGCTGAATATTACAATAAATGAATCAGTTAGTCCAACAAACTCTTTGATTATTCATTTATTCTAAGAAAAAGGTAAATTCCATGGCCACAGTAGAATAATTATTTCTTAGCTTGTACAGCGCTTTGAGCATGTAACAAGATCAAAATCGTAATGGGACAATTGTGTTGCAAGCAAATCAGAACCAAATACATATTGTGCACAAGTTTTATTAACTAAATCACAAACATAATTAAACTAAACAAACATACATATATAAATACATAAATAGGTGAGTGATAGGAGGAAATTGGAAACCGGAAAGGGGACGATGGAGAAGATCCATCTCAATATGAAAAGAACCATCAGCTTGTCTATTTTCATAGCACCTCATTTAAATTGATACCTTGCAGTTCTGTAGTGGGAACAATTTTGAAGTTGTTGAAAATTGAAGTCGTTGATGGTTGGAGTCGTTGTTGGTTGAGAGAGTCTTCTCTCTCTGTCCTGAATGAGCCCATGAGTCCAGGGGCTAGGAGTTTTCTGGATTGAAGTAAAGGCAGTCTGACTCCCTTTTGGGAGCATGAAACCATGGCCGATGGTGCTCACTGCTTGCTGACCCCTCGAGGGGTTCCCCCCAGTATCAGCAGAAGCAGTGTTGCGACCAGATGAGAAAAAACTAAGAGAGGGCAGGGCTTGTGTGAATGCCTTTTAAAAGTCGGAGGAAGGTCCACCTCTCAGGTTTGGCTTGACCAATAAGGCAATTCCAAGGGGTAGAATTTGATTTATAGATCTTTGTTTCTATATATATATATATATATAATTCTCATGTGAATATATATTATATATATGTAGGATAAAAGGAGTTAATTTCTCCTCAGTTAGAATTCAGAGAGAGAACATTCTCTGAACATTCCTTTGGAGGTCGTAAAAGTCTCCTTATCAGTCCTGTAACCGGACACCAGGATCTGCCGGTGTGTTCATTTCATTTGGGATGTTAGTTTCGGATTGTTCATTAAATATAATGAATAGTTAGTGTGTGTCTGATTGGTCCAGACGCTACAAGTATTATACACTCTATATTATACTCTCTACCTTCATAATAAATGTGCATGCAGGCACGCACGCACGCACGCGTATATATATATGAAGAGTTCAGATGCAAAAGCCTCATAAGTGCCATTTGAAATTTTCTTCTAGAATGATAATTTTTATCAAGATTGTATATTTAAGTTCAGTAATTTCACTTAAATGGCAATGAAGATTACCTATTAATTATCATTTAAGTGAAATTACTGAACATAAATATACAAGCTTGATAAAATTATCATTCTAGAAGAAAATTTCAAATGGCACTTAGAGGCTTTTGCATCTGAACTCTTCATATATATTCATGTGAATATATATATATAATATATATTCATATGGGAATTGTATAAATATGTATCCAAATTCCCTATCTCATGATTTTCCTTTAAGTGGTCTGGTCTATGTTTTCTTGAAAACTCTAATGGGTTAATGTTTCAAACTTTGCAAACTATGGTTATCCAAACTCACCTATACCATGTTTGGTTTTTATGAACTGGTACTTTGAAGATTGAAATGATTGTGTACATGATATGTTTCTAGATGCGTAACATTATGGTATTACAAGAAATCTTTCATAGTTTCTTCACTAGCAAGTCAACCAGCTGCACATGCAAGTGAAACAAAGATCTATAAATCAAATTCTCCCCCTTGGAATTGCCACCTCCTTATTGGTCAAGCCAAACCTGAGAGGTGGACCTTCCTCCGACTTCCTCCGCACGCACGCACACACGCACGCTCGCACACACACACACACACACACACACACACACACACACACACACACACACACACACACACACACACACACACACACACACACACACACACACACACACACACACACACTTTTTTAACCTTTAAATTCATGTCTAGATAAATGCTAATCACTTGAATGTGTATACTGCATCTAAATATATAAGTGATTTCAAAATAAATGAACAATCACTAGACTATAGTGCATGTTTATGGCACATCCAGTGAAGATAATACCCCCCACAATCAAAAAACAATCCTTTAAGGGGCAGGTGTGATCACTGGAGACCGATTTTACATTTAAATCACAAAGGCAAAATCCCACAGATAACAACTCAAGGTCACCTGAGGATGATCTGTTAAAACAGGCCCATGAAAATAGTTTTTAGAAAGTGTTTGCTGTTCAGGACCATCAACAGACCATGAAGATAAGAGCTGCCCACATGAATAAGCATTTTGCGTGTCTAAAAACAGCCTATTTTTCTCCAGTAGTGCCACAATAATAGTCAGATATTTCATCTATTCACATGGCATCTCTAGCTTCAAAGCACTTGTCTTAGACAAAAATAATAGCTTTGCTGGTTCTCTGTTAATTATAGAAGCTCTGCAGCCTCAGCATCTTCTCACATGCATGTCCCAATGCCGGCGGATCAGAGAAATTCTTTTCTCCACTTTACCATGGCAAGATTTTCAATGGCTCTTTTCGTCATCCATAATATATAATAAGTTGCTTAGTGTTCAGATGCAGGTTATCACTACAACATGATCACAGTACAGTTAAAGCACAATATAATTTCATAAATAATTTATTTTGAAGCATGAAAGCAGGCTCGAGGATATAAACAACCATTTCTCCCACATATGGAGATAATGCATATTGCAGTAGACATATACTAAACCTCTCTCTCTCCTTTAGTAAAATACAGCGATGTGTAGACCTCTAGTTATTGCTTTGTGTACATGGCACAGACAACCAAATAAAAATACAGCAGCTAAGCGTTGCCGTCAAATGTTCCAAAGGCTGATACGTGACATGTTTCAGCAAATAAGAGTATTGCTGAACCAGATCCAAAACACGACAAAAGCTGGGAACCCTCTCTACGCTCACTCACTGTAAAAATATCAAAGGTGTTAGATGTTGCTGCAAACACATGGGCCATTTTTACAGTATTCAAACATATCAGATCTCACACATGAGCGAGCAGCTGAGAAAGACAAGAAGGTTATAATTTTCTCGACAACACCACGTTTCCATCACATCTGGCAATATGGAATAATTGGTCGTTTGCATTGGTTTTGGGTTATTGGTGATAAGCTACACTTTTTGGGGAGAGTTGGCTGAAATGTGTCTAACTTTACATTTGCAACTCACGTGATTTGTTTCCAAATAGTATCTTAGATATTCAGTTGCACATTCAATTATGCAAAACACACCAAACGGAAAACAGCAATTATACTTGACATCAGAGGTTGCGCACACCACATTTCTTCGGCCATTTACCAAATAAAAAAATATTGACGGATTAAAAAAACCTGTAATTTGAACAGATAAAAAATATATTGTGTTCCATTTTTCCCCTGGAGAGAGATGTGAGTGAGGATTTGGGAAGAGAAACGGAGAGATGCCGAGTGCAGTCCAGTGGATAAATGTATAGGATTTTGGTCATAACATTGAGTGACCAGATCACAAAAACGCAGTGTTTTGTTTCTTTTCTTTTTTTTGTTTTTCTTTTTTTTTCACAATGCGAGGGCAGGATACAAAGAAAAAGCCAAGACACTACAACACACACTCTTAGAAGAAAAGGTTCTAACGGCGCTACGTATTTGGTTCATTCATTATCATTTGTTTTGTCCTTTCCAGATTAAATATTTCATATTATTGACAAACATCAAGACCCTAAAATGTATTTATGAATGCATGTAAATGATCACAAAATTCAAGATATGGGGGTTAGAAAATGTATATATATTTATATCATTTTCTGTAGTTAATCAATATCACACGAAGAGTGCCATTTCATTTTTTCTCCTCCAAAAATCAGCATGATTAAAATGTGATATTAAGTTACTACAGTTTAATAAACAATAATTTAATTACAACTAAAAAATGTTGCAGAATAATATAATATATGAATGAATAATAGCCTAAAAGAACCTTTGTTCCAAAAGAAATCATTATAGAAATGGAAGCGTAGCGTAAGTTCTGCCAGGAAGACTCAATTGTTACGTCATTTATTACCTTCTCATCTATCCAATCGCGTTCTAATACGTGAAGTATAAAAGATCCTTACTTACACTCGTCTGAGTTCGCAGATGCTGACGCTTCATCTACCACCATCCTCCCCACCTCCACCAAGACGGTCTTCGCTCCATCCTTCCCACCACCACCAGGTCGGCCCCTTCCAATACCCCAAGGGGGGTCGGCTGCGCCCCTGCCTTCATCTTCAGGCAGGATATGCAGAATCCGTACCCTCGGATCGCGAGTTACGGACGGGGCCTACGCCAAAGAACTTTATTGCATATATGGCTTGCTGAGCTGTTAATAAAATTCATAATTGTAAAGTATCTTCTCTCCCGAGTCTTTCTGGTAGAACCTTTTTTAGCATAAAGGTTTCTTTGGAGTTGAGTAAAGAACCCTATGGTTCTATATAGAACCCCAATGAACCCTTTTTTCTAAGAGTAGAACCTTTTAGGGGTTCCAAATACGTAGCGCCGATAGAACCTTTTAAGGTTCTATATAGAATCTTTTCTTCTAAGAGTGCAGTGCTTAATGTAACAGAAAGAGCTCCTGCCACAGTATTCACTAACCTCATTGTAAATATGTGCTCATACATGCACATATGCATACAATTCACTGCAGTTTCTAGCTGAAATGAGCACTAGAGGCAGTAAAAGACCAACAACTTTCATGCCTTTTCATACAAATGATGAATATGATTATGATTATGTTAAATTATCCAATTCATACAATCAAATTATGATTTTTGAAAAAGTTTTCACAAAACTTTCATGGCCCTCAGAATATTTAGTAATTTGAATATCTGAAGAACAGACCCTCTGCTTTAAATTTAAAAAAGTGTTTTATCCTCGCTTTAAGTATTCCTTTTTTTATCAAAACTTGAATGTTGGTAAGTTCCATAAAAAAAAGCAACATTTTGAAAAAAAAAGCTGAGAAAGACTACAACTAGCACATAAGCAAGGATTTTATCGCTTGCTCCTTTTTTTTGCCTGTGTTTTGATCTGGAGATTCCCTGACCACCTCCAAGTTTGGTTTCAGTGATCTGATCACAATAAATAAGGGGGCCTATATGAAGAAAAAAATAAAGTATTGATTTGGACAGCAACATGGAAACTCATAAACACTCTACAGTGTATCAGCATTCAAATAACTTGGTTGATTCCTTGACTTTGGTGATAATATGCTGCTAACCATTGACTCAGTCCAGCACTCATTTATGTAGATTTCCTCATTTCAACTCTTTGCCTCACAGGCATTTTTAGATGTATCCAGCCTGAGATGAAGTCCCATTGCGAGTCAAAAGCCCATCCTTTCTCGGGAGGTCAACGTGAAGAGAATCCACCCCAAGATTTATCCTCCCTAATCCACCCCAACATTTCTCAGCTGTCACCTGTAACCTGACTCAATACCTGTGAGTGATTGGCTCAGACAAGGTCAGTTCTTTTAGATACTGCATCATGGCTCTCTTCAGCATAGCACAGCACGCTGATTTCACAGAAATCTTCAATCAACTAACAAGAAGGCAGAGATTATCAAACGATAGGCCCTGCTGGGTCTTCCTCTTCGATTGCACTTCGATCTGGCTTCTCACGTAAATCTTTACAGCACATTGCAATTTTATAATAAAAATCGTATCTTGCGTGTAAAAAACAACAACAATTAGTTTGTTCATAATACAGCATTTGATTAAAATAAATAGGGGAGACATTTAAATATATGAAGAGTTCAGATGCAAAAGCCTCTGAGTGCCATTTGAAATTTTCTTCTAGAATGATGATTTTTATCAAGCTAGTATATTTAAGTTCAGTAATTTCACTTAAATGGCAATGAAGATGACCTATTAATTGTCATTTAAGTGAAATTACTGAACTTAAATATACTAGCTTGATAAAAATCATCATTCTAGAAGAAAATTTCAAATGGCACTTAGAGGCTTTTGCATCTGAACTCTTCATATACAGAATAAATTCAAAATTTGTAAGCACAAAATAAAAATAAAAATCGTACTGAGTCAGAAATATTGTTTATTCAGAGTGTAGGTTAGTTTTTTTTTAAGTTTTGGATGCTGAACAATTAATTATGGTATCCTTATTAACTCTTCCAAATAATTATGAAATATGGCATTTGTTAATATTTTTTTCTCTGAAAACAACTTTTAATTCTGTATCAACTGGTAGAACATATATACTATAGCAAACCCAATGGTGTGGGTTAGATTCCCAGACCACTAGGTCCTACTGATTATAAATGTATTAACCTTAAATGCGAATGTCATTTCCTTCGGATAAAAACAAACAAAACATATGCACAATGAATACATGTTTGTTTAGTTGCCCTGTGTGTGCCATCACCGTGAACAGGCCTTAAGTCGACATGAATTCAGATATTTTCAGTCGTAGATGTTGAAACCTTCACGAATAGTATTTCAGGGATACTTCCAACTGAAAAATAAATAAATAAATTAACCAAAATAAAAAGGCCTTACACGTGCTGATTACATGAATTTAGTGCTTATACTTTTAAAATGGAAGACCTTTGTCATTGGCCAATGTGTTCAAATTACATTCTTTAGGTACTATTTTCTGGATTTTTTTCAAGGTGGAGGTAAAACAAGAATAATTTAGACACTTATGTCAGGACATTCTCACTTCCAAAAGAAGTGTACTAGTTGCTAGGATACAGAGAAGGTGGCCATTGTAAGATATGAAGTATGATAAAATGAAATGAATGCCAGAACAAAGCCACCAACAGACAAACTAGTGAGAGAAAGCACTCTTTCAGAGCATTTCAGTGTATGAGTACTGTAAAACAGTGCTAACATTGATATTTCCATCAGATGTAGCAGTGTGACCGGAAATCTGAACAATTTGATGTATTGTTCATGCTGTTATTGTTCAACACAGGATATGAAAACAGCTGTAAAAAAATACAAACTATACACTTGCTTTTATGTTAACCTGTCCCTGTAAGACTAAAACTTTCAATAATGCATATCTCTATTCTAAAACCTGCTGCCCACATAGACCGATGGCTTCTAAGATAAGATCCTAAACATCATTGACCCTCTTAAGTAACCAATCTAGAACACTATAGACGGCAAGCCTGTGCACCACACAAATCGTCTGTTTATTGTTTGTTTGCTTTTTAAAATATTTTTATTTAATTTATTTAATTGATTGATTGATTGCATGATTTAAGCTTAGAACGCAAATTTATAAAAAACATTATTGCCGTATTTTATTCCTAATTTAACATAGTTTATTTAAAGGAAACTTGGACAACTAAATGAATAAAATGATGCATTTTGCATTGCACAGAGGTATTGTTATTGATAGTTGTTTTTTCTATGCAATGCATTCTGGGTTTGGCTTCTCCTTGAAAGGATATATTCTATAATTGGCAGCATAATTAATTTGCCTGCTTTCGGAACAGCCTTTGCGTCTGGAGTGTGCCTGATGCCTTAAAATGCTCTCCATGTCTCTGTAGGCAGCTCAGGTTTTGAAATCAGATTACATCAGTCACCAATGTCATCATGTCCTCTGCTATTTAAAAAAAATAAAATAAACACATCACTAATGATTGATCATCATTATGCTTAGACGGAGGTCTGTTTATTGACAAAATTAAAAGATCTGCCCATCCCCCTTTCTGATATTGTGGGTAGTAAACCATTTTCAGATCTGTCTTTGTGCCACCTCTCATTCATGCGTTTTCCAGCAGCATCTAAAAACTGGATGGAAGTCATCGCTTGCCTAATTTGTTACTTGGAAATCCGACAAGAAGGCTAATGCCATATGGCATCATTTAGAAATGTGCATTGTATAAACTCAAATCATCGCTCATTAGTGTCAGAGAGGTATCTGCAGAAAATTCACAATACTATTTATAGAGCATAAAAAATAGTAATAAATAACTAATAGACTCCAAGGACTTCCTCTATAAACATGTAAGTCTATACGAGGCTTTTTATTGTAAGCTGTATTTTTTTTTTTTCTCTGGAAGTGCGAATAGTTTGATCCACCCCTTTACAATCTTTCTTTTTAACATCAAGTAAATCTAAAAGGCATTTTGTATAAGAATTACATGCGCCTCTGTGAACTGACATGTTTGCTGTTGTATCATTAGTTACTTTTATTCCAGACACACAGTTATGTTGCCAGCATGCTCTTTTCAAAGTTGTTATTTGTAGTTGCAGACTCTGAAATGAATAAGCAATACAAACCCGAGGATTATATTTCTCTTTCTGTTGAATGATTTTATGTTTCTCGAAGCAGGGATAATTCATTCTGAACATTTGTTGTTAGGAACTTTAATTGTGCAAAGTTCTTAAAATTCACAGTCATTAAATCTCATTAAATTATTAAATTAAAAGGCAAACCAGGCAAGAAAAGGAAGACAGTATTTGAACAGGCTATGGCCAAAAAGTCTTTGGATAAAGCGAGCAATATCAGGGCTTTCCAGCGGTGGACAACTGAGGGACATCAAGGGGCTGAAAAGTGACGGTAACAGTGCTTTCATAGTGGAAGCTCTTACAATCAAGACATATGTTATGAATCTTACACGAAATTCCCCTTCATCACAGTGTAACTGATGGTAACAGGAAAAACGTGTATCAATGCAACCTGTTTTTAGCTTTGCCTTATGTTACTGGCTTGTTACCGAATCAAACTCAATATATTTTAAACTTTACCAGTATCGATATGCTAGCTTGATAGTGAGTACTAACAGCCATGGTAGTTGTTTATATTCATTATGATAAAGTTAGGTATTTTATTACATGTGATTCTGACATGATGTCACTCTATGCACTGCTCGCTGGTAAATGCGTCCTTCAGATGACCGCGTGTGGCATCGCGCGGTCATGTGTTTTGGAGGCGTGGCTTTGGAAGGAGGGGGGGGGGAGTTAATGGAATAAGTAGCTGTGTTTATTGCAGCCCTGAGAGGACTACAGACACTCAATTTTTAAAATCTCTTTTTCAGAGTACTTACTTTTAATTATGTATTGGTATGTAAAGACAGTTTAAACAAATTTGGGAATTTTTTTTTTTTTTTTTTAATCCTGCCTACCCTACCTTTAATATTTATAAAAGTAATGGGTTACATTACTAGTTACTTAAAAAAGAGTTACTTTTCAAGTGACTAGTAATGTAACGCATTACTTTTAAATTGAACAAAATATGAATCAGTGAAATGTAAAATCAGTGAAATGCAAAATCAGAAGACTACGCAAACCTCCAATAATTAAATGTTAAATAAAACAAATATTTTTCATATTCAGTTTGCCTATACTACGCCCTTAAAGTATATACTCTTTTTGTGAAGAAAAAGTATACTTTTGAGTGTTAGTAGAGGTTCTGGGTAAGATTTGTTCATTTAGACTTCATTTAGCAGAGAATATCTCACCTGTTATAGACTAATATGACCCATTTGAACAATGTGGGATGTGTGCCAAAACCTTACCCGGAACGAAAGTCCTGAAAATTACCACAATAGGTGACACTATTATCACACTACAGGTGAATGGGACTTTTTCTTCCCTTTATAGATATCCTCATACATTTCTACCAGATTAATCTTCATATTAAGAGAAATACTTTTTGTATTGTCTAAAAAAATAAATAATATATGCAAATGAGGCAATATCTCATTAAATGTGCGTACATCATTGAAACTACAGATTTTCTGAGGTGATCACAATGTTCACAATGACCATGATTATAAGGTCATTGAAGAGTGTAAGCATTCTGATTTGATATAAAGAAAATGGCAAAAAAATAGTCAACCTATTACAACTAGCAACATACAAGAATTTCCAGTTATTTATTAACCTAGACTTTAAAAGCTTACATTTCCTACTTGTTCTGAATATTGACGCTGTTATCACGTCATCACCTCCAACTTTTTTTTTTTTTTACAAAAGTTTACATGGCAGCCATAGTGAGGTCATAGCAGAGCACATGGCTGTCAAGCAAGAAGACTTGTGAGATCAAGAAAAGTAAGGGAATCAACTCTTTATTCTTTGTGTTGGCGTGTACACTTATTTCGTGTCATTATCATATGAGTTGTAATTTTGTGTATTTAAATCATTATAATGATTTTGTATCAGTTTTATATTTAATTTGGTGTGTATTGAAAGACCACCTTGAATTTGGCTTCCAAAGCAGACATCAAAGATAAGACAATCAAAGCTCTCATGTTTATTGAGTATGAGCTCTCATCATTATCCCCAGACCCAGACTCTGTTGTGAAAGTTTTACCTTGCAACACAGGGAATAAACCTGTTGTTTTGTATTTCTCACTTTAAGTTAACGTTCCAATGGAACATCTGGAGCTTAAACTAAATGCATTGTCTGATTTTGTTCTTTTCTAGCAAAAGCATGGAATAAAAATTCAAATTGAATAATAAACCAGTCAAAATGGAGAGTTGAGAGTTGCAGATTTAACCTAAATTGAGTTGTCACTCAGTTCAGTCTAGCTAATTTGGGACTAAATATTTTGTTTTGTTTTGGTCATTGATGAGCATATCATTATTATATTTACAATACTATATTAAAGAGATTTTTTTTTTATTATTACAATACATTTGCTAACACGGTTGAATGGTTGAGCTTGACGAATGTTGTCAACACAAAATTATATGACTATTTGAGTGTCAGAAAAAAACGGGGAACATTTTTGGTAATTAAAATTAGATAATGACTAAACAACAACTGTAGTACAAGCAAAGCAAAACAACAACAAAAAACGCATATGCATTTCGTTGATGATTTTAAACAAAGGAACAGTGTATTCAATGTATATATTTTGATCAGGTCAAGCATTCCCTGGGAACCATGAGCTATATTCCTATAGGGACTTTCAGGACTACAGTGTAGCAGAAACATAATCATTATAGAATGCATAGAGAATATTATCATTTCAAGTTTTTCAGTTTATGATATATAGCTCTCTCACACTCCTTCATAACAAGTAATAAAATTTGAATGATTTGACAAGTTTCACAAATCATTTTTCATTTATAATGTATACTATATTAATAATTCATACAAGGGTTCTGGACAGGCCCTTCAAAAAAATATGTACTGATACTGGCAAACTAAGCATAAGAGGGCAAAGATGATCCAGTCTCTCTATCTCTTTTTTCTTTATTTTTTTTCCAACAGGTCCAACCATAAACTTATGGTATTAGAGTGCTCTCTCTGATTTATACCATTGAAAAGTATCATTTGATGTACGTTTATATCAGTGTGTTCTTGTCAGAATTTTAAAGTGTTTCTTTTTTTCTTTTCAAATCTTCAGCAAGAGAATAATATGACAGATGTGACGTTAAACTGCCATTCATCCTAATAATTTGGTCTCTGGAGCTCAGCAGTACGTCAGGGTAATTCCTCTTTTAAGGGTAAGTTCCTGATCTCTGAACAATGTTAATTACCAAAGAGAAATCACAATTCGTTGGTTGGAAATTAAAGCTCAAGCGTCCTTATAAAATATGCACTCACAACTCTGTAACCTATTAGACATGCTGACTTTGAAAGATTCAGTCTTTACATTAGCTTACCTTCTTTACATTGATTTTTATGGTTGCTGAGAATACTTGAAGCAATATGTTTTGTTTTTGTTGGTGCTTTTTCTATCATGTTTCAATCTATCCCTTCACACATTCAAAACTTGCCGCTTCAAGACGCTTTGCGTCTCTATATAACATTATTAAACTAGTATGTTTATTATATAAACATAGCTAAACTTTTTTTTGTGGTCAAATTCGTATTCAAATAAATGATAAAAGCCAGTGTGTGCAATTTTAAGCCTTCTTAGAAAACCGAAGCACACTCTCATTTTATCCCATAAAGTGGGTCAAACATTTTTTGACATTTAACACTCCAGATGACTCTATAAACAATCCCAGGCTTCATTCAGCTGAACCATTAGAGGAGTTGCAGTCTCTCTGTGTTGGCCGGTGACTGACTAAAAGCACTCTTAGGGAGAGCTGCAACATACTGCCAGATTTTTTTTATTTTTTTTTAGTGCTGACACTGTGGGCAAAACGCAGGTGCATTCATTATCCTGTAATTACCCCGCTGTTAGTCCTCTGGTATATTATTCATTACATGCATTCTCCACACAGTGCAGTGACAGGGTGGGGAGAGTCCACACTGCAAATGGATGAGCACAGCACAGCACACCGCACTAACTATATCATCCCACACCATCATCATTAATACTTCAGTAAAGGTGAAAAGTAAATCATCACAGTTCAAGGCCAACTGTGAATGACCCGTCTTTTTTTTTCTTTTCCTTTGCTAGAGGAAAAATTGTCCTCTCCTTGTCATTTGTGTTTTGTTTAATGGAGAGTATCACCTTTAAATGCAAGCTTAACAATTAAATGGCCCATTTGACACTTTTTCCCCCCATATTTCTGGATAAAGTCAAGTTTTCTTTAAATACATGTGCAATTTAGTTTTACGAGTATTTTTCCATGCCCTCGTTGAAGCTTAGAATTAAACAGGCTTTTTTTGTTGTTGTTGCATCTATTCCCTCAAGGAATTTCTGTCTGTGTATAAAGAAAGTAAATAGAGTTTACTAGAATAGAAAGTTAATATCGAGTAACTTATTTTAGACACAATATTGATAATTACTTTGTCTGTTTTTGCTCCGGGGACGAAAGATGAGGTCAAATCAGAATCGTTACGTCTTACATTAACAAAGTAGTTGTGTTTCTGAATGAATCACTGTTTTTAACAAATTGGTTGAACTAATGATTCACTTGAAATTCATCATCATGCCATTAGTTGGTGATGGAGAGAGGAAATGGTTTAAGAAGGTTGACTTTAAAAGAGAAGAGAGGAGGGCATGGTAATGGAGATTGTTCCCTTTCGAGGGCACTCGTGCTGCATCGATAACACTTTGGGAATGCCCCTGCGTGATTGCGTCTGAAGCACATGTGTCAACATTCCAATGGCGAGAATGAGAGTCACGGACAGGTGACGTCATGACCAGGAAAGGATAAAAGCATATCCGGTTAGAACCGTGCTAGCTTCTGTGTCTCAGCAATTGCTCTGTTACAAACTGTCTGTCATATTTATTGTTGACTGTCACGAAAGTTGTGACGAAAGTTGACTGAAGTTCAAGTTGTGTGCTTCTCCCTGAAATGGGGGAAGAAGAAGCGCCAGCTTCCCCAGCATATTTGGAGTTGGTGGAGGCATTGTCTCGTGCTGTGTCGAAATTAAATATTGAATGTCCAGCCGAGAAACAAGCTGCTCTTCCTAAAACGAGCGCTTTTTAACATCAAGGTACCTCCACCGAGGGGACTTCCATTTTTTTGTGGAATAAACCTTATTCATCCAGAGTATTTAGCCCCCGGGTGCACGTTTATTCTGATATAAGGGGGATAAAAGAATATGGTTGTGGGACGATGCCTAGAGAGGCATGTGGGACAGCCATTATCCAGTTATTTATGCCCGGCATCTACATCATCCCTGAAGTCCCCTATGCTACCCACTAAGCCTCTAAAAAAATAATCTATGTGGGTAAAGCATATACGGCGGCAGGTGATGAGGGACCTGGAGACGAGCAAGGGGGCGGGGGCTGACGTGGTTCGAGAAATACGTCGGGCCACCAATCTGTCTCCTCAAGCCACTAAAGAGACCGCTCGCCCTATTGTGCGGCCCATAACTAATGTGGCGTCGGAGAGGCACCTTTGGTTAAATTTGTCAGATATAAAAGACAAATACAAAAATTTTTTGTTAGACGCCCCGCTTTCGCCTCCTGGCCTCTTCGGTGATGCTGTAATGTCTCCATCCTTCCACAACACAGGAAGTTCGTAAGGTTTACTTTCGGGGGCAAAGCTTACCAGTATTGGGTTCTTCCTGAGGCCTGCAGTGCGTACCAGAGTTCCAGCATGGGATCTGGCCCTTGTTAGAAGGTCCATCTGTTGCTCCCTTTGAGCTTCTCGAATCTGTCTTAGAAAAAATTCAGACCTTTAAAACTGTGTTCTTTCTAGCCATTTCCTCACTAAAAAGAGTAGGAGATCTCCAGGCCTTTTCGGTATCTCCTTCGTGCCTTGAGTTTGCACCCAGGATGGTCAAAGCGTTCCTCTATCTGAAACCCGGATACGTACCTAAGGTGCCAACCAATGTACCACGACCTATCGTACTTCAGACGTTCTGTCCTCCTCCCTTTAAGGATTTATACCAGGAGAAACTGAACCTCATCTGTCCAGTCAGAGCACTGAATACTTATGTCCACAGAGCTGCCCAGTAGAGAAAGTGGAAAATCAATTACTGGTATGCTTTGGGCTCCCCAAGAAAGACCTTCCTGCATCCAAGCAGACACTTAGCAGGTGGACAGTCGAGGTTATCTCTCTTGCATGAGGTTCTGGGCCAGCTTTCACCTTTGGTCACTAGAGCCCATTCTACTAGGGATATCGCTAATTAGGCTACGGCCCTAATTTCTGGGGTGTCCATTCAAGAAGTTTGTGATGCAGCTGGCTGGTCTTCGTCGCTTACGTTTGTCAGATTTTATGACCTAAACATGTATAACCCTGGGTCTAGAGTTCTCATGTCGTGACAGTTTAACACGACAGGTTCTTGGCCGTATGGCGTTCAGGCATTCTCATTCCCAAAGCGTCATCTACGCAGAGCGAGTTCCCTCGAAAGGGAACGTATCAGGTTACGACTGTAACCCTAGTTCCCTGAGTAGGGAACGAGACGCTGCGTAACTTTGCCATACTCCCTAGATTCCTGTGATCGACTTGCTTCTGCCTTTTTTCGAAGCTAGCATGATTCTTACTGGATGTGCTTTAATCCTTTCCTGGTCATGACGCCCATGATGCTTACTCTCGCCATTGGACTAGTTGACACATGGTCTTCAGACGCAATCACGCAGGGGCGTTCCCAAATCGTCATCAGCACAGCGTCTCGTTCCCTACTCAGGGAACTAGGGCTACAGTCGTAACCTGAGACGTTTGGTGGGGTGAAAAAAGGCCAGACATTACCTTATATTTAAGAAGCTTGACTGAAATTTAAATTAACATTTGGTGTATCCTTGACAAATGTTCATTTACATTGTTTAGAAGCTCGCAGAGCTGTTATGGGGATCTAAAAGAGAAAAATTACTATTTGTGCAGATACTTACTGCAATATGACCTGGTTTAGATTACGCCAGTGGGTTTTAGTTGTGTTATTTGGGACTTCATCATTTCATTGACCACTGGGACATTTCCAAGACTGTTCATAAATCTGCAACATGGAGCTAAGACCTTTTGATTTACAGACTATATATCCATTACTGCTGTTGTATTCTAAAACTGTTTGATACAGCTTTCATACTACAGTCATTTATGTTTTTGTTTATTGATAGTGTATTGTTTTGGTGGTTGTTGTTTCATGACCTTGGATATCCAATTCAATCAAAAACTATAATTTATTTGTTAATACTTTATTGGTTTGTATTTGAATTTGATTTAGTGGTTGTTGGTTTGTTCTAAGCATTGAGTTTTGTGTTGAATTGTTATGCTGTTTTTGGGTTCATCAATGTGTTAATTGTTACCATTTTGTGTTTCAATACAGTTGTTCACTCTCCTATTAAGACTCTTTCAGTTATTTTAAATACAACCAATAGTAAAAGTGAATTCCCTATTTTATGAAACTAGTTGTCCAAAATTAAGGTGAGGTAGTTACACTCTGATTCACTCGTAAAATACTTGTTTCGTTATTGAATGAAGGTCTCATTATGAAGGCTGTGCCCTCCAAAGGTTTTATTTGTCACCCAAATACATTGTTGAGGCTGCCTCATTTCAGAAAAGTAACCATTATATTCCAAATAAATTACAATATTTTATGCTTCACAAGGAATATCAATCATTTTATAATGGTTTCTTGTATTGAAATGAGACATCCTCTGTGGTGTACTGTATGTGGTCGACAAATGTGACACCATGGAGCGCATTCTTGGAATGAATCTGTTGAGTGAACAATGACTCACTCATAAAGGTGTATCATAACACCTACTGGTGTATCATAACATGCAGAAAGAATCACTGAAATAGCCCCACCACTTATAAACAGACTGACAGTCTGTCTGTAACACACAAACAAAAACAAGCAGAGAAATGCAGTACAAATAGTAAAAAGTCCCAGTCCTGTTGGGCTGTTATATCAATGTTTTTGGAAAGCCACTCAGCCAGTCAAATTAAAGGACTGGCATTAACTGTTGTACCCTTTTCAACATAGTATATCAACATTTTACTCAGCCTATTCTCACGTAAATACGTGTCTATATCACGTAGTGTGTTTATCGTGTTATTTATACGCGAAAATTAGTTTTTCCGTGCATATGATACGCAGTTTTCGCGTGCATTTGATACGCACTTTTTTGCGTGTAATACACACGCACCCAACACCACTAATTCTACCCAAACGTATAATACATACGTACCCCACACCACTCCTAAACCTACCCTTAACAACCCATGCGTATCATCAGCCCGTTCTCATCCCAAGGCGTAATATAATTACGCTTTTGCCAAAGCGTCTATATCGAACGCGCATGGTACCCTTTAGCGTCAATATGAGACGCCGAAATATATGGGTCAGAAGGCGCCTCCTAGCGGTCTAACCCTAACCCTACACCATACCTAAACCTACCCATCTCTCTGCGTGTTATATTGACGCTAAAGGGTTCCATGCGCGTTCGATATAGACGCTTTGTCAAAGTGTCAGAATATTACGCCTTGGGATGAGAATGCGTTGGTATCATATGCACGTAAAAACTCATTTTCGCGTATAAATAACATGACAAACACACTACGTGATATAGACACGTATTTAGTGTGATCGGGTTGTTTTACTTCAGAAGATTACAGAACAATCCTGTTTCCCATGACATGTCCCTAAGAACTAAGGAAAATTATATATTTCTAAAACCTTTAAAGGTGCAGTATGTAATATACTGGGTACTGTAAGTTGATCAGTTTTTGTATCCATGGTTTAATATGCCTCTGGTTATAGAGCTTTTTTTGATGGACGCTTGGCTTTTTAGGTCGTGAATCTGTGATCTTTGACCCAGTTAATGTACTGCCTTCCATGGCTGCAGTACTCTGTGTTTTCCACCAACTGGCAACCCAGGGTGTTGAAATAATATTGGGTAAATTGGCAGTAGGCAGGATCACACTGTGTACCGACATGTAGTGCACATTTAAAAGTAGAATAACTGGCTGTATCATTGTTTTTCACAGAAACAAGTCATTTAACTTGTTTCGTAAATATCTGCAAACATATGGTATTATTTTATTCTGTAGTACAGTCAAATACATTTTGTTGTTGTTGTTGTTGTTGTTGCCCAACCAAAAATGTTGATGGCTGGTAATAATGTCAATCACAATGTTCACGCATATGTAATAGGAGGCTTTAATAGAATCGCCATTCTCCTGCAAGAAATTGGTGGGTGTCAGTAAATATGATATGTCAACATAATAGTTTCACGAGCATTTTACATGCAACCTAGAATTTAGTGACTAACATGAGAGCATACTGAAACACTCCGGGGGATCACGTCACAAGAGTAGTGCTCACTCACTGAGCAGTACGGAAAACAAGGGACACTTAGATCCACCCGACCTAAAGGAGAATAAATTGAGGATGTATCGATCCCCAATGCAAGCCCAGCAAGGAGCAGACACTGCAGCTCGGAGAAAGAGCTCATCAACCATAGAGATGTTACACTACATGTGAGGAAAAGGACATGCTTGAAGTAAAGAGATCAAATGGACTCCTTAATGGGGTTGCCTGCAAGTCTTGCACAAGAAAAGCCAATGATGCTTCTAATACAGAGAGGGTAAAATAATTTATTATGCAGAAGAATATGACATTCAGTTTGACCTATCCATTTTTGGAAAATCTTTCATAAAACGATGATTGATCAAGTAATTTTCAACATTATTTCATTCCAGTAGCTCCTGGGTATTTTGCACTTCAGGGCAAACAAAATTGAGAAGTTAACCATCATTTTATATTATTTTACCAAGTCATACCTTCACATGGCCTTTTAAAAAAGGGCTTTAGATGGCTGGATGGCTAAAATATGTACTGAGGATATGAAATGATCTCGTATCGACCATTTCTCAAGAGCAGCAATTTTATTAGATTTATTTATACCATTTGGAATATATATTAAACCTAAATTTATAATATCCACTCAAATATCAGTAACCATAAAAATCAAATGAGATATACTGTATTTATAGTCTATTCATGTTAGAACTCACATCAAAATACATATCCACCCTATTCTTCATTCTGGAGGCATTTTTAAAATGTATGTGGTCTCTCAATTGACCAAGATTAAATGAGTATTCTCTGTAAAATCAAAGTCCTTTCTGTGTGATTAACCTCCTATTTTACATTTATGCAATATTAACCAGTTTAATTCCATGAATTTTATTCAGATTTAATTATTGTATAAAGAAACCCATTGTCCTCATGAAACACATTGGTAAATTCAAAACGTGGTACAAAAAGACTGCTTGCATCTGAAGAAGCATAAATGTAATTGTAAAGATTCAGTGTTCTTTTCAGAGCATGCTGACATGCCATCCATGCGTAAATACCGCAGAAGCTGTGTTGCTCTGATTAGACTTGCATCCATTTGCATTTAGCAGTCAGCATTTCACGTTCTGCCTTTTGAGAAAATGACAGCATGCTGTTAAAAAGTTGGATTCCTGGTTTAATACTTCAAATATGAAGGCTTGAGAGCTGTTTATTGTGTAACTAATATTGTCAAAAGCACGAGTTTTAATGCATTTGTGGACTCTGCAATTAGACTGATGCATCAAAGACATAAAATGATGAGTGGAATCTGTGACCTCTTTTCAAAATGTGAGGGATGGGCAAGTGAAATGAACTTGGACATTTTTTACCCCTAATGGGCACTTCCATGGCGTTTCCCTACTGAAAATGATAATGCAGCATAAAGTAGCCTATATTTCCTTTTATTTGTTCCTATAGCTGTTATAAGGCTATTAGTGTTACAGTAATATAACCTTTCTCTCAGGTCATCAAGTCATCAGATTCTCAGTAAACACCTTTAAACACCAGGCTGCAGGCATGGAGGTCTTTCTTAAAGTTAAAACTTTTATTTAACTGAACTGATTGCTCTCTAAAAACCACCTCATGCACAGATCATCATTTCAAGCCTAGTTTACTTGGATTCAGATGAAACCGATCGCAAGATAAAAGGGCGGGCAGTATTGCAGTGATGGGGGTAATCAGGCAATTATATTAATGAAGAAAACTGGAAGCAATGTTACATTAACATGTGTAAGGCTCATCTAAATCGACCCAATGGCAGCATTCCATTAGCGGGGAAGGCCTCACGCGTGTTCCGTCTTTGCATGGCAAAGGGATTTTTGATAAATGAGGAGAGGAGCAGGCTTCACTCAATACGTATACTTATAAACTTTTAAGAGTGCTGGCCTAGATACTTAGAGTGCATAAAATAGGAAAGAGGCCGCACTAAGCATATTCTTTTGTCTATTTGCACAGACGCGTTTCGGCGCGTGCCTTCTTCAGTGGGAATCAAATCAAAGGGATTTTTGATTAAATGCAATACATTTTCTCATGTTTCTAACGAGTTATTTCATCTGACTCCATAAATGAAAAAAGGTTTTAATGATATCTGTGCATCATTAAATGTGAGTGAATGTTTGACTATTCCTTTTAACTATTAGCTAAACGAACAATGTCAAAGTCAGTTAGAATAATCAAATGTAACAATTTATTATATCAGGTATCAGGTCAATTGTATAATCAATTCAAAAATAATCAATACAAAACATGAATAAAGAGAAGAGATGCGAACCCAACCTGAATAAATACATGAGGCTGGGAGTCTCGATCACGCCATCATGGGCCAGTCTGGATACAGAAAGCGCCAGGATTCCTCTCTGCATTCCTTTAAATATCCAAAAACTCTTTCACATGTAAACATGCTAACAATGGGGAGGACCATTTGCCTATCTTCCTTTGTGTGCCAGTTTCTATAAACTTATAAAAACCTTATTTCTTTTTGTTTTACTTTTTTCGAAATAAGACATTTGTACCACTCACTCTTGAGACATTTTAAATGATACTAAACATAATACTCAATGACAATCATTCACATTAAACCATATCTATTCTTATGTGAGTTTAAGGTGTCCCTGAGAGAGAGAATGAAATGTAGATAATGTGAGACTTTCGTCTCAGGGGAAGAGGGGGAAGTCAAATGTTAATTTCCAACTAGGTCCTTTGTTTCATCAACCAGTGATCAGTTATATCTCTTCAACCAGTTTTTCCAGTCTTACAGTCCCTCCTTGATCCCGTGGGTCACATTCAGATGAACACTTACAGGGTCACAGTAAGGCGTTTGTTGTAATCATTGAGATGTTTCTCAAAAATTGTCTTTGCAACGTTAGCATCTGTAGAAGCTCAGAGGGCTGTGTTCACCTGCAGAACACCTGGTCTCGCCAGGTGTGTGTAGCTTGAGTCCAGCAGGTGGATGAATGCATTCAGGTTTTCTTCCTGTGATCCTGTGATGTGAGCAAAGTTCATAAAGTCAATCTGGACCTTTGTGACTTGTTCAGTTGACATGTCATTCCTTCATGGAGAAACTTTCGCTTCCCTGGCACCTTCCACATGACGATAATCTGACCCTTCTTGACCAATCCTGTCACCTCCAGCAGTGCGGTGTTCTGGGCAGACCTCAGTGGATGAGGGGGTTCTGCTTTGTTCCACACTGCTTTGTGTGAGACACCTGAAATGCATCTTAAATGTCCGCTTCACGATTGAGCACATATGAACTTAAAGTCGTAAGGAAATGCATAGTCCTATGGTTTTGCATAATCCTGGTCTCATATGTTTCTCAAGATCAGGTAAGGTGGTCCCATTTTTAATTATCCAATTATTTCACCACACTGTAAGCCCGAACAGTACTACTAGCTTATAAAGACTGAGGTCACTACAGTTAAAATCACTTGCTGAGTTAATCCACCTTAAAACTAATAATGTCTATGACCAAATATGTGTTTTTATGTTTGTGTGCCTCAGCATTTCTGAGTGAACACCGCTGGTTCACTCAATATTTTTAAGTGTACTATCGATCACGTGATATGACGTCATGACGTGCGGTCCTAACTGACGTTACCTGAAAAATCTACACAAGATGGCTACCCTCTCGAGCGACGTGCTATCAAGAACGAAACAACTTGTAAGTAAACCAAAACACTTCAAAACTAATTTGCTTGTTGTAATATTGTAATAATATCATATTACATGTGATATTTGACTGTTAGACAAGGCTATTTTTAATATATAAGTTGCAAGCGCGCAGCATCACGGTGCCGCGCGCATTTTTTATGCGCCAAAAGCACAATTACCGCCAGTCCGCCTGCTAGTGACAGATAATATCCTTCCTGTGTACTGTTAATGTCGTGGCAAGGCAATAATGTTAACGTTAGTCAATAACTCTTTTCACCAAGCGATAGTCCTTATGTTTTTGAGTGTGTTGGTGGTGCTGTTTGTGTTTAGCGCCGTGCTCTGGTAAGTTCAATGTGATGTTATTCCTACATGCACATGCACCCAAATGAGCTAGTGGCTAACGTTAGCAGTAACTTTTACTCAAACAAAGTTAAGGTTATGGACATAATAGTTACCGAATGAACTCTGCAAGTTTTCATTAAACCTTTACAAACGTCTTTCCATTATAGGTTGAAGTGGAAGAGGTGCAGTGAGCATCCCCCAAAATCAAGGTGACTCAAATGTTGATTTAGGCTGTAATGTAACCTATTTTTCACCATTTCTTTTATTTAGACCTGGTCTAGATCAGTTATTTTAGGCAGTTAGTGGTGAATGGATGGACACTGAAGACTTTGATAGTTTTTTGCAAAGTGATTTGTGATAGTATCTATATAACCCAGTCTTTGCCAATTATTTTTGCTTTTTCTGTCCTTGACTAAATCAATCAAAAGTCTCTTAAAAATTAAATATCTTGCTGTCTGTTTTTGTGTGCATGTGCAGACCTACATTGTCACCAGAGAGCAACTTTATCGGTAAGTTGCATTAACACTTGAAATTTTGTATCATTAATTTGTAAAGAGGTTGATTGCATAATTTGACTGGTTTCACATTGATTGTTTTATCTGTGCCCACAGGACCAACTACAACTACAAACAGGATAGATTTGATGTCTTGATTTTGTGTTTTGATAAGTTAATTTTTTATTTTTTTATTTTTATTTTTATAGTTTTTATTTTTATTCCATTTGCACTTTGATGGTCATGGCTGTTACTAATGCTGTTTTAAGAAATCAGGCCATACTTTTTATATTAAAGGAGAACTCCGGTCAATTTTAACAAAAATTCAACGACAAAAATCGGCGTTGCCTACTCAATTTTAACATTGAGCTAATTTTTTGGTAAATTTGGAGTGCTGTCAGTACAGAGAACAACGACAAAAATCGGCGTTGCCTACACCGTGTTATACTCTTTTTAAAATGTGCACCCTGTTGACTTCAATGGGGCAAGTTTTAAACCTGCTTTTACCCTCTTAACATCCTTGATATGTCATTACAAGTGTACAGCCATGTGAGTGGTGTTATTAAGAGTGAACACGGTCAATCTGACTGCAGTAGATGTGAAAGATATTAATAAAAATGATGTTAATACAGCCAGCTCACATACCTGTATTTTCTTCCTGTTTTCAGTCGAAGTCCACAGTAGTCGATTATCGAGTTCGCGCACGCGATCAGGCTGTTTGAGATCCCATTCTCCCAACTCGATAATCGACTACTTTGGACTTCGACCGAAAACAGGAAGAAAATACAGGTATGTGAGCTGGCTGAATTAACATCATTTTTATTAATATCTTTCACATCTACTGCAGTCAGATTGACCGTGTTCACTCTTAATAACACCACTCACATGGCTGTGCACTTGTAATGACAAATCAAGGATGTTAAGAGGCTAAAAGCACGTTTAAAACTTGCCCCATTGAAGTCAACAGGTGCAAATTTTAAAAAGAAAATAACACGGTGTAGGCAACGCCGATTTTTGTCGTTGTTCTCTGTACTGACAGCACTCCAAATTTACCAAAAAATTAGCTCAATGTTAAAATTGACCGGAGTTCTCCTTTAAGCACTTTAAGATGCTCAGTTCCTGATTATCTTGTTCCTGTTTGATATGTAGAGATACACACACAGACACACACAGACAGACACAGACACACCGAGACAGACAGACACACACACACAGACAGACACACACAGACACACCGAGACAGACACACACACACACACACACACACACACACACACACACACACACAGAGACAGACAGACACACACACAGACAGACAGACACACACACAGACACACACAGACAGACAGACACACACAGACAGACAGACAGACACACACAGACAGACAGACAGACAGACAGACAGACAGAGACACATACACACAGACAGACAGACAGACAGACAGACAGACAGAGACACACACACACAGACAGACACAGACAGACAGACAGACAGACAGACAGACACACACACACACACACACACACACACAGACAGACAGACAGACAGAGACACACACACACAGACAGACACAGACAGACACACACACACACACACACAGACAGACACACACACACACACACACACAGACAGACAGACACACACACACACACACACACAGACAGACAGACAGACACACACACACACACACACACACACAGACAGACAGACACGCACACAGACACACACACACACAGACACACACACAGACAGACACACACACACACAGACAGACACACACACACACACACACACAGACAGACACACACACAGACAGACACACACACAGACAGACACACACACACACACACACAGACACACACACACACACACACACACACACACACACAGACAGACACAGACACACACACAACCATACACTGAGTTTATCAATATGTTATATTTGTAGCTAGAGCAGAGGTGTGTAATTGTGCTGTTTATGTAGGTTTTCAGTCCAACTAAATACTTCACCAGGCAATTTCACTGGTTAACACACTTACAGTTATTGGGTAGGTAGTGAAACTAGTATGTGACTTGAGTCACTTAGCGCATCATGGCACATGGTTAGACACCTCTGAGCTAGAACAGAGTTTTAAAAATGACTGCTGTTGATGGTCTAACATGTTTGTATAAAACAATTTTAAGCCTGAATAAAGGAAAAAAGAAAATGTACAGCTGAAGTTTTTTTTGTTTGCAGTTTTAACTTGTAAATTTTATTAGCTAGTGGGTTATACACAAGTATATTTGAGTAAGTAGATTTCTATTTAATTAAGGATCAAAATAATTAAGTATGGAGAAACTAAAAATATGTGAGTGTTAATATTTTTAAGCACGGTGCACTTAAAAAAATTAAAAATAAAATTTTAATGTTTAAGTTTGATTAGATTGTAACTTTTAAAAAAATACTACTTAAAAAAATTAAGTTAGTTACCTCAAAAGTTCTTATGTAATCGGTTTCTACAAAAGTTTTGAGTACTATGACCTTATTGGGTTTTACAGTGCACTGTGATGCTATTAAATGGTAGTGGAATTTAAATATTCTTGGTCTGACTTAAAGGAAATGTAGCAAGAAGTTGGTGTAACCCAAATAATCAAATAAATGGTACGCATCAACACATCTATAACAATACTAATATTCAATAAAAGTTTTAAAAGTTTGTTCAGGAATCATCCAATGCAAGCTACCTATGCAGATATAAGAAGTGACTTGGAACATGCTTAGTCATACAAGAATGGAGATTGTTCATTCCTTGCAACAGTTGTGTATGTGTGTGTGTGTGTGTGTGTGTTGGCTAAGTCACAGTCAATGACAGGGTTAAATTGTAAAATTCTGTAATTGATTGAAGCGCTCACACTTCCGATCTATTCGTTATTTATGATAAATACGTTGTTTCTGTTATTATTGGTATGCTGAGAAATCAGGGGCCCTCTGATTTTCCAACCACCCTAACAACAATCAGAAAGTTTAAGCATTTTGAAATTTAACAGCATGTCTGCCTCTGCTTTATAATTTGCATCCTTGATTTGTGACTGTAGCCATTCATATGTATATTACAGTGTTTTCCCATGAGTTGGCAGAGTGTTGTGAATAGTGTATGCTATGTCATGGGATCAGTTTTCCCATCCTATGTGTGTGAAGCTATCCAGATCTGTTAATGTGAAGATGCACAATAGATCTTTAGTAAAGTGACACTTTTGGACTCATGATGTGTAGTGTTCAGCCTGGATAGACTATCTATTCCAGGTCATGATGATGTGAGGGTGTAGTGATGGAGGAGTGTGTTCAGTGTTCATAGGAGATGGGTGGAATCTACTCTATAACAAGTGTGTTGCAAATTTAGTTCCAGTTCTATACTGGGAGGCCATGCTAATGTAGTGATGTGCTACTGTGAGATGTACTTGGCCTCTTGAAGTGTCTTTTCACCCATCTCCCGAAACTCAGGTTATGTTCTAACAATCCTGCTGTTCTGGCTTTGATCCAGGTGGGGTCCGGCCCGTCCTGGCGTCGGATGCAACAAATGCAAAGAGAACCACAGTTAATTCTGATGTTTTCAATAGTTTCAAATTCAGACATGTGGAATTATTTTACTTGCTCCATTATCATGTCCATTGCAGTTTTAATTCCAGTTGTCAAATGAAACTGAGTTTCATTGACCAGGTCTGAATTATTGCTGTTGTTTCAGTGCAGTGTGCAACACTTTAAAGCTGCTCTTGCAGTTGAGCCTTCACAGTCTGCTGTGTCATATGAGCATTAGAGATTAATCAGAGTTTTTTTTTTCTTATCATGAGATCAAATGGGTTGATGCCCATGAATTTACTTCAAGTTGCTCTCCTTTACAGCCAGATCTGTGGGCAGAAATGATCAGTTTCAGGGTTGCCTACTTAGTATTTGCTGTTTTATGGTGTCGTTCACATATTTGGTTAGTGCAGATCTCGTGACCTGCAAAAGGCTGTTTTACTTCTGTCCGATGTTTTGCAGTTCACACCCTCTCACACAAATTTGCTACCTTGATCAGATTCAATTTTAGTTAGTGTGCCTCAGTCAAGGATGATTTGGTTTGCTATTACCTGTGCCATACTTCTTGGAGTGTTTTTTAAAGGCGCCTCCGCCCTTGGCACTGGCCAGCACACCAATGAACTTTAAGGATTAACGTCCCACTTCTACAATTAATGTGTATAATATAAGTTTTAGGCTTTATTTTACAGCTCTTCATAGGCTAAATTCAGAAAATTATTTAGAAGATGTTTCCAATTTTAAGTTTCGTTTCTTGTTGCTTAGGCAAACAAGGATATCTTTAAAATCTATCAACAGTTCTTCATCTGCGCTGCTGCTATCACGTCCTCACGTGTTTCGGTTCCAGACTAAACAAAGGGCTTTCTGACCCGTAACAATGCAAACAACATTTTCTCAACACTTCTAAAAAGGGCAGAAAAAGTTGACTGACCACAGCGGCGGAAGAAGGAGAAGATGTTCAAACCTCGTGTTGATTTTAAAATCCATCTGTCTATATTTTCAATCCACCTCGTGAAAACCATCAGCGAGGTGATGTTTGCGACATCAAGTCGGGGTCACCACTTGTAGGCCCATCTATTGGTCCAAGGAGGGTTTCCAAATGAAACAGGGAAGGTTACTCTGCGTAGTGCTTGCCTTTCCTTTTACGCAACACAACAAGATTAAATGTTAGTACTCGTTGTTTCATCTGACTCCATAAATGAAAAAGGTTTTAATGACATCCGTGCATCATTAAACGTTAGCGAATGTTTTATCATTCTTTTTTAACTCTTATTTATAATTGACCCACTAATATTAGGAAACTATACCACTTCGAGGTCCGTGTGTCTTTCGCAGGTCTCTGAAACAATCTCGTCAGTTCCGGTCATCAAACAGGGGCGAATGGTCAAATATCTGAGATTTGCCGTATTCACACGTACACAATCAAAAGATACTGTAATAACCCCCTTGGAATGCCACCTCGTGAATTTTATTCAATAGTTTACTTCGATAGAGATTTTGGCCACCATTTAAAGAGTTAGTTGATCAACTTCACTTCTCTTAAAATGGCTTGGATTGGTCAAGCCCGTGATTGCTCACGCACATGAATCAAAAGTAACATTCAATTAAAACAGAGAAATTAGACACACACAGATTTAGGTCGATCAAACAGTATTCGCTGTATTAAACAGATTAACTTGTCTCTGCATCCAAGCACGCTTAAATGATGCCATATATTAATCGTCACTAATCTGACATCAAAACTTGTAGAAGTATATGAATCCGATAATCTATTTTGGGAAAAGCGATCTCAGAATCAATCAGAATAAAATCAAACGTTCACAATTTATTGACCAGTTAATGAAGCAATAATTCAAAATCCAATTCATAAGAAGAAAATATTCTTACCAAATGTGATGGGATCTGGCAAAACCCGTCGGATGTCGCGCTGGTGCGTTTTCAGTAAGGTCTAAAAATAGATAGAGGGCCCTATCTTGCACCCGGCGCAAATGACTTTGTACATTGACGCATGTATCATTCCTATTTTGCACCCGCGCAAAGCGGACTTTTCCCTCCACAGACACACGTCAGTTAACTAAGAAATACACTTGCGCTCCCCGGGGCGGTTCAGCGCAAAGAGGAGGCGTGTTCCGGCGCAAACTTTCCCTCATGCTATTTTGCAGTTCCAGAAAACATTTGCGCCACTGACCAGAAAAAACCTAGTCTAAAGTCATTGGCGCGTTGCGCGTACATTCAGATGCTATTTTAAGCGCGCGTGCTTGGTCATAATACAGAGTGTGAACAACGCGCATACACTGTAGATGATTATCTCATCTACACAGATGCATTTTCCTTTTTGAAAATGATACATTATTATAAGGAAAAATATTAAAACACGAGGGAAATCATTGTTGTCCAGTCAAGTCAAGTATATTTATATAGTGCTTTTCACAATAGAGATTGTATCAAAGCAGCTTCACAGTATTAATATGTTGTGTCCATGACGATCGGGAAAATTGGCATAAAGCTTAGGCCTACATATTTACCCAAATTATTATATGCATGTATAACCGAAGCTAATTTTGGTGGGTTTGTCCCATCTCCAATGTCACTTCTCTTTCTTTTACGGCCCTGACGAGAACATCGATCTACTCGGCTGTGAACCGATTCTGAAGCGCGCCTGGTAAATGCGCCGTTATAATAGTATTGCGCCATGGAACAAGCGCACCTCGTTCATCACGCTCTTAAAGGGAATGTGATATGACGCTCTGATTGGTTTATTTCACGTTACGCCCAAACCACACCTATGAATAATGAAGCTACTTCAGACCAACCCCTTTTAGATTTGCGCCAGGCGCAAGAGGCATTTATCCCGCCGGGAAAATAGCAACAGCGCCAGGATCCGCCCACAAAGTTACTTGCGCTTTGCGCTTTGACACTTGCGTTTCAGATCGTGCGCTGAGTGCAAGATAGGGCCCAGAATGTCAGTTTTTTGTCAAAATTGGGATAAATGACTCTTGCGCCCGACGCAAGTTTAAAAGGGGTTGGTCTGAAGTAGCTTCATTATTCATAGGTGTGGTTTGGGCGTAACGTGAAATAAACCAACCAGAGCGTCATATCACATTCCCTTTAAGAGCATGATGAACGAGGTGCGCTTGTTCCATGGCGCAATACTATTATAACGGCGCATTTACCAGGAGCGCTTCAGAATCGGTTCACAGCCGAGGAGATCGATGTTCTCGTCAGGGCCGTAAAAGAAAGAGAAGTGACATTGGGGACGGGACAAACCCACCCAAATTAGCTTCGGTTATACATGCATATAATAATTTGGGTAAATATATAGGCCTAAGCTTTATGCCTATTTTCCCCATCGTCATGGACACAACATATTGATACTGTGAAGCTGCTTTGATACAATCTGGATTGTGAAAAGCACTATATATACTTGACAACAATGATTTCCCTCGTGTTTTAATATTTTTCCTTATAATAATGTATCATTTGCAAAAAGGAAAATGCATCTGTGTAGATGAGAGAATCATCTACAGTGTATGCGCGTTGTTCACACTCTGTATTATGACCAAGCATGCGCGCTTAAAATAGCATCTGAATGTACGCTCAACGCGCCACTGACTTTAGACAAGGGTTTTTCTGGTCAGTGGCGCAATAGTTTTCTGCAACTGCAAAATAGCACCAGGGATTGTTTGCGCCGGAACACGCCTCCTTTTTTGTGCCGACCCGCCCAGGGAGCGCAAGTTCATTCTCTAGTTTACCGACGTGCGTCTGTGGAGGGAAAAGTCCGCTTTGCGCGGGTGCAAAATAGGAATGATACATGCGTCAGTGTACAAAGTCATTTGCGCCGGGTGCAAGATAGGGCCCTGTGTCTTTCTCTTTAAGAACACGCACGGCGGAGCGGAGGGGCAAAAAAAAAAAAAAATCGCCCATTTAGCTCTCCTTCTCTTAACACTACAAAGACAGTTTTGCCAATCAAAATAAACCACATAACAGAATAAAGGTCCCGCCAGTCCTGTGTAATCTACAACGGCACATACATACAGTTGTTACATACAGGAGGTAGTTTGAATGGAGCATCTAGGGGAGGGAAACATCTTTAAGGGACACATCCCTTTTCTTATATTTCATAACTTCTTTTAGCTGTTCATTATAGTTGGGAGAATGAGACGATTTTACCAGGCACACTGCAACACTTTTAATGACACCAAACATGAAGAGTTACAATTTGTACACACATAATATTGCATAGGTTTTTCAGTGTATTTTAGGTGAGGAGAAGGAGGAGGGGGATGCAGGGGATATAGTGTGTGTGAAGTGTGAGCTGCGTCTCAGAAGTTCCTGTTACATATGCAAGAGATAGTTCAAGTGTTAATTCTCAGGAGGGTCTTTTGTTTCATCAGAGGGGTCGATCAGACATACTGGCACCAGCCTTACACTTGGAATCTGTTTAAAAAATAATTTCAAGAGTCCACAACATACATTGTTAGCCACCTAACACAACATGCAATTTGTTTCTAGTAGCTACTAATATTGCCATACAATTTTTCCTTAAAAACATTATAGTAGTAATATAAAAAATATTGTCATTCCTTCATTCCTGATGCTGCTGTCTTGATTTAATTTATACCTTACTTATTTAACAAAATAACACTACTGTATCCTTCCAATTATTATAAAGAAAAATAACAAATATAAATATTTAAAAATACATTACAACTACGTCCTGACAAAGGATATTCATTTTAGTAAATTACAGTTTAAAGGTTATGATTTAATTTAGTTTAAATATAAACAAATAATGAATGGAAAAAAAGAGTATAGCTATATTTATTAAAATTTGTGATACATTTCTGACACATTTTTGTTATAGCAAGGGAAAATGTATTTTGAGAAAATGGAAGCAGGTGTTTGCTGATTTTGTTTGCAGTTCTGTTTTGTCCATAAGAGTATGTGGTACATAACCATGAATGAGAAATGAGAAAAAAGCTACACACTGTATACTTCATTGGGACTATATTTAACATAACAATTGATGGGAGTGAAAACCCTTTCAGTTACTCAGTGCCGTGTAAAGAGATAAGTTAATATGTGCATGATTCAATCATTTCATTCCTCCGGGAAAGCCTGTCTCCACCTGTCAGCATATCCAGCCATCTCTGCTCAATATTCTTCCTGTTTTGACTCTTTCAGCCACTGTGACATATGCAGATCCAACACAGAGAGCTTTTTCTATAATCTATATTTTCAAATGAGTTACTAAATGAGTGACTAGCTGTTGAAGCTTTCCTTGCAGCTGTCTTTGGTCTCCATTCAAAATTTATGACTTATGGACCAACAAGAACTTCCAACACAGCCCTCCATGTGGATTCATACTCTGGGCTCTTTAGAAAAAACCTGACCAAACACGATGGACACACTGCAGAAGAGTTTACGGGACTCTCCAGCTCCAGTCTTTGAGAGCTCCAGCAACACAGCTCCATTTATATTTCAACGGCCCAATATGAATAATGCACAGAAACCAGTAAGAAGGAATTTAATGATGCCTTTTTGGTTGGGTCTGCCTCTCAGAGCAGACACATCTCCTCTTCCTAGTCACCTGCTCGAGTTTAGTGCTGATATGAACAAACCTTGACCTCATCTGTCTTATACGTGTGGAGGAGTGTGTGAAGTGAGGGATGGATCTCTTCAGCATCTCGGTATATTGATCTGCTCTGACAGCTCATGATGTCTATTCTGTAATGAAATGATTGGAAACTGGGCTGTATCAAACTGCTTTAATTTAAAACCCTTGAACAAAGCCTGTAAAGCTTCATTCACATATAACAAGTTTCCTTCCTTCCTTGCATCCATCCATTCATCCATCCATCTTTTAAAATTATTTCAATATAAGGCTTTGTCAAGCCAGCATCACACTAACTGACTTATTAACTTGTGTCTGACTAACACTCATCTAGCATTAGATAACTTTAGATAACTAAAGTCATGAACAATGTCAGGCCATTCCTATTGATTTAGTCTTTGGAGGCTTTCAAGACTTTGCACTTTACGCAGGCTTTCTCACTTGTACCAAACAGGCAAGATCCGACACTGATGGCCACTTTTGTAGATTTGAGGACTAAATCCAATATTGTCGGAATAATTGCAGGCAAGTTTGGCTTTATATGACATTTTGTTCCTTGCAATATAAGGAGCGAATTGACATTTCCAGGCAATACACAGGACCTGTGCTCTGAAATCAATGTCTGGACAACAGAGTACAGCTCTTAATAGACACTTTATACAGTTGTTGTCCTTTTTAACAGTCCAGGTGCGACATTATTTTGCAGGGAAACTGTAAAAATGTATCTATATTGCAATGCTACTTCCACTACAGTCATTGGTTAATGTGCAGTTTCATATAAGTGTATGATTATTTTACCCAGTGCATTGGACTGTATATGTTTTGCTATGCAATTACCACTTTAGCGGTTGAAGTGAACATAAAAGTCAAAATACTTTAATGTGCAATACAACTTCACTCTTCTACTGGGTCTTTGCATTTCGTTGTAACCACAAATAAAGGGATATGATTTTGTCATAATCTACTCACCCTCAAGTTGTTCCAAATGTGTATGAGTTTTTGAAGATATTTTGAAGAATGTTGGTGACCAGACAGTTGACGGTAGCCATTGACAAATGAATAGATATAAATAATGATAAATAATGAATAGATCTGTCATGATTCTGCCATCATGTCCTTGATTTCTCTCTGTATTGTGGCAGGATCATGGCAAACCCATGTTTCATGTGCAGCACATGGCCATTTGTTTGGGCCATGTGCTTGTGTTGTCTCGTCTCGTTACCCCGCCCCCTTGTTATCCTCGTCTCATCATTATTGTCTAGTCAGTTTTATCGTCATCAGTGTTCCCTTTATAATCCCCTTGTGTTTGCTGTCCTGTGTCGGTTCATTGTTTGACTCTGGTTGACGTTGTGTGTGTCTAGCTGTAAGTAATATCTTGAGAAGTCTGTTGTTTGAGAAGTGTCTGTTCCTGTCTTTATTTTGTTCCTGTCTTGTTTCAATTCTTAGTCTAGTGTAGTCTACCCTGTCTTGTTTTGCCCCATCGTGGGTTTTGTTTTCTGTTTTTGTCTGTAATAAACCCTGTTTGAGTTATCTGCTGTCTGCGATTGGGTTCATCCTTCCACTCCACATAACAAGATCAGCTTAAACAGCTGCATTATTTTAACAGTGAACATGGTTAGTTGGGAAAAAAAAGTATGCTATAAAAAAATAATAATAATGCAATTACTCTTTGCAATTAAAATATTTCCTATCACTTTCACTGCACTTCACTTGCAAAAATCTGCAAGACATATGAATTAAAAGTGAACCAATACTTAAAAGTCAGAATTTTACAAAACCTTGCTCTAAGAATTAGTGTTGTTTCCTCTAAAATCTGATCAATGGCTTTATTACCGCAAGCCATGTATTTACATTATAATTGGAGAGAGAACACCGCCTTACTGAACACAATCTGTGTTCTGCTCAACCTCAGCCCGGTGATTAATGATGTTACTGGAACATCACACACAAAGAGAGAAAGAGACACAGAAAGAGAGTTTTATTATTGCTCTTTTTCTGTTACTATGTGGTCATAAAACTTTTATGGACCCCTAAGGTTTGCTCAAGGTTTTTTGAAAATTCAGAATCTGAGTACACATTTTGATGGCTTGCTCTTCTTTTCAGAAGAATACATTCGAATAGATTTTAGGATTTCTGTTTCTGCATGTCAAACCCACAATCTCTAGTGATTTCCTCCGCTGACTGTTTTCTATGCAATTAAGTGATAAGCACTCTTCCACACCATCCATATACGATGTAGGAATTCTCTGAATTCATGAATATAACATAGCGGTCTCGAAATACAGCAGGCAACAATTCTTTTGCTAGACTCTTTTTCAAGTGAATGCATCTCATATTCCTTTTGAGAGACATCTTTTTGTTCAAAACAAACAGACTTAGACACATCCTGACAGCAGCTGCAAACTCCCGCCCTGAGGCAGGTGTGAATCCGAAATATTATAGTAATTGAGAGAATATGTGTTGCTCTGAAAAAACATTACTTCCTCAAACACTAAAAGAAAATATCAGATTATAACTATCTAACAGCGATAATGTGTTATATTTTATAGCTTAAGGACCAAGAGACTAGCGCACAAAACGGCAAATTTGAGGTTGGAAAATAATAACAAATGAATACTTATAACTTCCCGTGACAACGATTCCCTAATGCCTTTGCATTTGATCACACTTAGATTTTTTTTCTGCCGGATTATTTTATTAAAATGTGCTAATTTAGTACAATCCTTAAAATTGGCATATTATACTGTGCATAATACACTCACCGGCCACTTTATTAGGTACACCTGTCCAACTGCTCGTTAACACTTAATTTCTAAGCAGCCAATCACATGGCGGCAACTCAGTGCATTTAGGCATGTAGACATGGTCAAGACAATCTCCTGCAGTTCAAACCGAGCATCAGTATGGGGAAGAAAGGTGATTTGAGTGACTTTGAACGTGGCATGATTGTTGGTGCCAGAAGGGCTGGTCTGAGTATTTCAGAAACTGCTAATCTACTGGGATTTTCACGCACAACCATCTCTAGGGTTTACAGAGAATGGTCCGAAAAAGAAAAAACATCCAGTGAGCGGCAGTTCTGTGGGCGGAAATGCTTTGTTGATGCCAGAGGTCAGAGGAGAATGGCCAGACTGGTTCGAGCTGATAGAAGGGCAACAGTGACTCAAATAACCACCCGTTACAACCAAGGTGGGCAGAAGAGCATCTCTGAACGCACAGTACGTCGAACTTTGAGGCAGATGGGCTACAGCAGCAGAAGACCACACCGGGTGCCACTCCTTTCAGCTAAGAACAGGAAACTGAGGCTACAATTTGCACAAGCTCATCGAAATTGGACAATAGAAGATTGGAAAAACGTTGCCTGGTCTGATGAGTCTCGATTTCTGCTGCGACATTCGGATGGTAGGGTCAGAATTTGGCGTCTACAACATGAAAGCATGGATCCATCCTGCCTTGGTTCAGGCTGGTGGTGGTGGTGTCATGGTGTGGGGAATATTTTCTTGGCACTCTTTGGGCCCCTTGGTACCAATTGAGCATCGTTGCAACGCCACAGCCTACCTGAGTATTGTTGCTGACCATGTCCATCCCTTTATGACCACAATGTACCCAACTTCTGATGGCTACTTTCAGCAGGATAATGCGCCATGTCATAAAGCTGGAATCATCTCAGACTGGTTTCTTGAACATGACAATGAGTTCGCTGTACTCAAATGGCCTCCACAGTCACCAGATCTCAATCCAATAGAGCATCTTTGGGATGTGGTGGAACGGGAGATTCGCATCATGGATGTGCAGCCGACAAATCTGCGGCAACTGTGTGATGCCATCATGTCAATATGGACCAAACTCCCTGAGGAATGCTTCCAGCACCTTGTTGAATCTATGCCACGAAGAATTGAGGCAGTTCTGAAGGCAAAAGGGGGTCCAACCCGTTACTAGCATGGGGTACCTAATAAAGTGGCCGGTGAGTGTATATTATAATATATTTAGTTAGGAAGTCTCTTCTTTCTTTAGCTTCCAGCTGAGCTTTCCTCTGGTAGTTTTTGTAATACATGTTGCGTGTCACAAAATATAATTTTTTAGCATGTTTAAGTGTGCTGTTGCTAGATAGGAATAGAAGAAGTTACTCAGTGGAGTTAGTTGGGCATGTCTAACGTGTTGGGCAATTCAGTGAGTGCATGTATTTATGCTTGTTTTCAGTCTTCTATTTTTCAAAACAAATTGTACTATGACAAATCCTCATAACCCCACAGATCTATATTTTTGCATACATCAACATATATCAGACTAATAACTCTCAGTCTTGCCTGGGAAATAATCCCACACAGGTTCATTACTGTAACACAGTAATATTTAAATGTAAAGTAGAGAATATTGTTAGATTGCTAAAGTTATGTTGTAAGAAATATCTTGCAACAAACAAACCAAACTGTAGCAAAGATCCATGAGCTTTTTGGCATTACACATGTGGTGTGTGTTCATGCTTCCACACAGACAAAATCAATAAACCACCTCATTAAACGTCTTCAGAGACTCAAGGACATTCACGATATGATCTGCAGGATAAAATATTAATACTAATAAAGGAAAAAATATGAAAAGAAAATGACAAGAATTTATACCTAGACTGTGAGAACCCTTCAGAAGCATTTATGAAAGTTTCCACTCATTGTACATCTCAAACGAACTGAACCAAAACAGAGACTGTGTAATACTAGAGCATGTAAATCTCTATTCAACAACTTATTACAATTCCTCCTATGGGTGCAGGCACACATACCAATCAGATCTGGCGTCTCTTTGTCTTGCATCATTTATGTGTTGCCAGGGCAAGACACAACAGAGATGCACAGCCCATTGGCAAAGACCTCTGTCGTGTTTGGAGGAATCATGGCTGCTGTGGATTTCTTGCCTTTTTAATCAGGGTGGGAAAGTCTGTGCTCCTGAGGTGGAATATATTTGCATAAAGAAAATTCTACCATGACTGGAGTCTCTTGTACCATATCTACAACTGTACATATGTGAACAGAATCAGTGATGTGTGGTTTTCTCTAATTTAGTTAATTTTGCATGCTTTTAAAATTGAATCTAAAACAAAGAAACAGGTCTCATAATTTACAAAGCTATGCAAACAACTTCAAAGAACAACTTTAAAGAACAACAAATCTCACAAAACCATATAATATAACATAGCATAACAGAACACATAACACATAACATAAAACAAAACATATAACATAGCATGACATAACTTCACATAAAAGCAACACATAACAAAACAACGTTTCATACATTAAAACAACTTTACAGAACATAACTACACATAACTTGACACAAAACATAACAAAAAAAACTTTACAGAACATAACAACAACTTTACAGAACATTACTTAACATAACATAGCAAAAACATAAAACATCACATATCAAGACAACTTTACATAACTTTACAGAACATCATTTCACACACCATAAAATAACTTTTAAGAACACAACTCGACGCAACATAACAAAACAACTTTACACACCATGACAATAACTTTCAAAACATAACTTCAAATTACAGAAAACATAACAAAATAACTTTACACAACACAACATACAACACTTATTTAAGCCAGTTATGCTATAACTATTATAATCCACAGCTAAATTGAATGCAAAATTAAAAATGCTATAAATAAAACAAACAAATGAATAATAAATGTGGGATTTTCTGAGTCCTGGAAAAACCTTTAAGGACATCACACAATGACTGTAAACATAAAAGCATTAAAAGCAACTGGTTAAATATTAAAGTAATACTTCGGGCAATTTAAAGTGGAAGTTAACTGCTTTTAACATTTCCGATATCAGTCCTTATTTCAAGCTACACATAGAACAACAGAGATGTATGCTATTTAATAATTGAGCCTTTTAAAATAATTTAAAAGGCATTATCCACGCTTGTTAAGTTTCCTTCAGAGCTCAGGCTGACTGACCTGAGAAATGTTGCATTATAGCAGATACTACTAATGCACAAGGGAATAATAACTATATGCTTAATATTACACAAAGATCTCACTTTGTGCACTTGTTTAAATGTGTAAAAAGCTTTGTCCATAAGGTAAAGCAATGAGAGAGAATACTGCAATCACTTCTCATAAAGCACTGTCTTGCCTGAAGTGTTCATGGCCATACACACCTAAATTAATATCGTTTCTGTATTTAAAATGAAAGGAAAAATTAGCATGACTGAAAACCATGGTGGACAATGGTAATAGGTAATAATTCTCGTTGCTGGGGTTTCATGTTCAACAGCACTAATAAAAAGAGTTCTCATATTTCTGAATGATCTGTATTTGTGTTTCCCATTTAGAGAAAAACAGGAAAATAGTAGGGGGAAGTTATGGGTGTGTAAGCAACCATAATGCAAATTTGGACCCATTAAAGCCTAGTGAAAATGTATTGAGGGCAAATTAGCAATCCAATAGAGATTACAATGATCAGGAACAGAGCAAAACATACTCCAATGCCTCTCTAATCCATTTGAATAAAGTACGATACAGCATTGTGGTGTTGAGCATCCTTGATCTGATTGTGCTTTTTTGTACTGAAATCGATGTCTCTGTATGAGAAGGGTTCTTTTTTTTTCTATATGAAAGTAGTTTGTCCAAATTTAAACTATGTTCATGCTTGAAATAAATATATATTGTGTTTTAGGAGTAATATTGTTTTGTGTGTGTATGTGTGTTTTATTTATTTAGGCTTTTTTTATAGACATATGACAAGAATGACAAGATCAGGACATAAAACAAGTACTCTTGCATGAGTATCTTGTTTCAATTTGTTTGGGCCTCATGTGCTTCAAGCCACAGTAATATATTCCTATAGCTTAATTTGTCACATTTAATTGCACTTTTCTGCAGAATATGCACTTTTAAATAAGTTGATACAAAATGTTCCAGGGGCAAAAGCAACTGAATCAATTTCTGCTGTATTGCTGCATTGTGCTGCAAAATGAAGGTCTTTAACAAGAGAAGCTCTGCGTCTGAAAGTTTCTTGGGGCGGTAGTGTGAAACCCTCCCATGTGCCATTTGGTATTCTAGTGTCACACTCTAACAGAACACACCTCTCACAAACATAATGAATGTTTACTGGCAAAAGGTTAATATCCACTCGGCAGAAAATGAATCAACACTCTATTAATGAGACTATTACCAATAATGATGGATAGAGAAACTAGACACCTCCACAGCCAGGATCATTTTGGAGGTATTGATTAGTGAGATGATGCATTTTTAAACATCCCTGTCTAGATGGCCTGAGGGGGAATTCGAGGCATTGTAGCCCAGCACAAACCTATAAACCGTGCTGGAACTGCAACCTGTTGTCTTTTCTCAGCCATGCATTGCACAAAACTAGTGTTTTATAGGTTTCCCCAGATTGCAACTGAAAAAAAAATATCCAAATTTATTCTTTATTTGCAGTATAATTGGATATTTCTTTTTATATTTCTGTTTTGTCAGAAACCACATCACGGCACATGCAGTGAATCTAAGTTTTTGCTTGACTTTATTACACTGCAGTGTCAATGCCACCAACCAGAAATTACACAGATTGACTGTCTTTGCTGTACAACACGAAACAATGTTGTTGCTTTTTCAGCTTGTGATAACAGGCCAACTGCAGTGGTTCTAATAGGAGTGAATGACTCCTCCTTTAGTCTAGCAGAGATCAGTCCGTCTCAAAACCACACGCCATAAACCCCCCATTGGGACAGGCAATTCGAGGACAGCTTTGCATGTCTTTCATGCAACAGATCTCTGGTAGGGTGTATCAAAGAGGTATTTCTCTGAAAACTGGCCCTGCATACCTGAGGGGTTGAGCAGAAGAAACAGTTCAAACCAAAGGCTAAAATTAGGACTGTAGAGTTTCCTTTTTTTCTTTATTATTTTGTCCTTGTCTTTTTGTAAAGATATCTTGCTTAGTATTAAAGTAAAAGAAATTTACTGTTAAATGATTGTGTTCTTGAAGGTGCATGTAGTAGTTGTTTAGTTAGCATTAACATCTCTGTTCTTCGTGTACTTGTAGTACTGATACCAAATTGGTGTTAGATGCAGTGCATGATTGTCTCTGAGTTTTATGTAAATTATACTAATACTAGTGAGTTTTAGAGAGCGATCAATGCAATAATTTCTTTACCTGTCCAACAAAAAACAAGGTAACTCATACACTTATACAATTTTTAACTTAAAATGATCATGTAATCTCAACCTAAATATCTTTAATAGTGAAATTCAGCTAGCTTAAACTAGCTAATTCAGTAAATGATAACTTGCTAATTGTTAACACAATGCTTTGATATAATTAGCATAACAACTGCTGAATGAATATGGCATAGAGAACATTTAACATACTAAACATTAAACACTAAATCTCCTTCTTAACATTAATCTTGCACAAAAAAATATTATAAAAAAAAATTGGGCCAGATTTACCAACAGATTGCACCAGCGCAAAACCTCTTTTGGCATTAAAGGTGCCCTAGAATGGTTTTTATTTTTATTGTATAATGTTTTCTGGGTTGCCCTTATAATGTTAGTTTGTTTTTTAGATCAAAAATAGTAATAATTTAGAAATAAAAGGCATTTTTCCTAGCCTGATTTTAGCCTCTGATGTGAACGCTCTGTTTCAAGGGGCGTGTCTGCTGTGCATAACTGGCCTCTGCTGTGATCTGACATGCTTGCATATGAAATAGCTACGTATTACATGTGAAACTCTCTTGAATACTTTTACTACAGATATTATACGTTTTTACTATTACAGCTATCGAGATTAACGAATCGTGAGATGTTTTTAAAGTATTTAGATCTATTCCCATCACATACAATGTTGCCGTGATGAGCATTGAGCAAACAGATGACAGTGTGTTGATCGCGAGAATAAAGATCTTATTGCAACGCAGTTTCTGCACTCTCTCTAATGCTTTCACCAATGCAAACACGATGGTGTAAATACACAACCCGATCTCACTAAATGCGTCTTTATTGCACGCATGTGCATTGTCGTGTAATTTATACGCTAAATTGAGTTTTTACGTGCATAGGATACGCATTGGTTGGTTAGGGTAGGTTTAGGTGTGTGTGGGGTGCGTGTGTATTATACGCTTGGGTAGGATTAGTGGTGTGGGGTGCGTGTGTATTACACGCAAATGAACTGCGTATCAAATGCACGCAAAAAACTGCGTCTCATATGCACGTAAAAACTCATTTTCGCGTGTCAATTACACAACAATGCACCATGCGTGTCATAGAGACGCATTTACGTGAGAACAGGCTGAAATACAGTATTGAACGATTTTGAGAGAAAGATTACCTGTCTGAACTTGAACAATTACACATCAGAAAGTGTTGCTTGGTAGCTCGATCAATATATTTTCAGACGTTCATCGAGGCCAGCTCTGTATTGGCCCAAGTTGAGGAAACAGTCTCGTCGGTGAAATGTTTGGAAATTTCCAGAGAAAATTTAATTAATCCATTGTTTCTTCAGAGGCTCGGATGAAGGAACTAAATACTTTTGTGTTAATTTGTACATCCAAACACTGAACAACTGCTATGCTTCGGCTGCGCAGTTCCGCCTGTCATTTAACATGGGCTGGCATATGCACATTTTTGGAGTCGTACATATTAATGATCCCGACTGTTGCGTCATAGTCGGTGTTATGTAGAGATTCGCCTATTTTTCAGAGGTGTTTTTCAAAAACGAGATTTAAGTAAGAAGGAGAAAACAATGGTGTTTAAAACTCACTGTATGTCATGTCCATGTACTGAACTCTTGTTATTTAACTATGCCAAAATAAATTCAATTTCACATTCTAGGGTACCTTTAAAAAAACTACAGTCAGGATTTACCAAAGACACGCAGTGAAAAATGAGAAATTCAGACTTAAAAAGTGTTGGTTTTGTGAACTCAAAAGAAAAAGAAAGTTCTATATACTCTCTCTCTCTATATATATATATTCTATATAAAGTTAATCTGATTGGACTAATTTATTTAATTTAAGTTTACACTGCTCAAACCAAATAATTATTTTATTACAGTGTATGCCATACTGATCCCAGCTAACACACAATGAACCAGCTACGTAATTTATTGGTATTGGTCAGTACAATCTCCTATGTTCATAAGATAATCAAAAACATTCCAAATATATACGCATGTTTTTCCTCTCTCTTCTGTCTTCAGATCTTTTCTGCTTCTTCGGCCATACAGGTTCTGATTCTCTCATTGTGTCCAATGGTAAAGCACGATATGTTCCATTGGATTATTTTTCGTCTGTGCATAACCAAACAGCAACAGCTACAAGCGTATATAGATGTGGCAAAGAGCAAACAGATTCTCTTCGATGTTTAGTGAAACAGTGGGTAACGTCTTTTCAGCATGCAGAAAGAGAGTGACCTAATTAAAACAAACTATTATGAATACATTATTCATCTCCAATGTTGCTGTTTGAGCATGAACAAGGTCTGCAAATTTAAAGAGCAAAGTCACTACAAAGGAGTTATTCTCTATATCAGTGTGCACTGTTTTTGAACTCCCTTAAACACCGATTGCAGTCTTGAGTTTTCACGTCACAGTATTCCTCATTGAAGTAATTCCAGTCCAATGCATTCAAAGGCGAAGCCTGGCTGAGTTGCGTTAGTGTGTTGAAATTCATGGTTATGTTAAGGGTCGTGACATTTCCAAAACATTCTAGAAGTGGTTGACCAATCACAACGTCTCGGTTACGTATGTAACCCTCATTCCCAGAGTGGGGAATGGAGACGACGTTCCGTTGGATGACGACGATTGGGGTTTCGCTTAGAAGCCTATCAACTTCGAGGATTACAAAATGAGCCAATGGCAAGGGAAATGCCATGGGTCTGCGGAATTTGCATGGCGCATCTCCGCCCCATCTCGTGGGTATAAAAGGAGGACGCCAGCAATATGCAGTTCATGTTTTCCTGCTGAGGAGCCGAGACTGAACTCAGGCGTTTCCCAGCGGTACAGCGGAAAGTGGCAGGCAGACGGAACGTCTCCATTCCCCACTCGGGGAACGAGGGTTACATACGTAACCAAGACGTTCCCCATCGTTGTCACTCCGAGTTCCGTAGGATGACGACGATTGGGGTTACCAGTCTAATCACGCCACCTTCGAAGCTGTCTTCCAGTACCCTGCGTAAATCTGAGATCCCTGTTGTGAGGCTAGCACAGACGAAGGACTCGTATTTAGCACAGGAATACCAAGGTACACTGGGAAGCATATCTCATATCTCAGAGGAAATATGCGATTAATGCCAGCCCAGAGACTTAGAGAATACACATATGACCCGGAGGGATGCATATGGGGAACACTGGGGTGTCCAGCCGCAGGTGGAATATTTCAACCCCAGGGGTGGCAATGTGGCTTGCCAAGGGAAAGACACATGCTCAGAGAGGCTTACACATGTGGGGGTCACTCAAGGGAGGGACCATGCACACGGAAGGCACCTAGCCAACGCACAGTCAATAGACACTGGCGTCGACGTCAGCAGTGCTGGAGGAACTCAGGGCTTACGGGGAAGCTCACCTGAGGAAATATCGCACGTATCCAGTCCGTAGAGTGGAATGGCGAGCAAGCAAAGACACCTGAGTGAGTCCGGGACTAGCTGGTTGAAGCGAGTACATGAGAGGACACAGGCTCCACTCGGAGATTGAAGAATCTGGCGAATGTGTTCGGTGTCGACCAGCCTGCAGCTCTGCAGATGTCTGTTAGCCATGCGCTAGAGCCCAAGAGGACACCACACTCCGTGTGGAGTGGGCAGTCACACCAAGGGGGCACGGTCGACCTTGGTGCTGGTATGCCAAAGCAATGGCATCCACTATCCAGTGAGACAACCTTTGCTTAGAGAGAGCCTTTCCCTTCAGCTTCCCACCATAACAGACAAAGAGCTGGTCTGAGGTCCTGAAACACTGCGTTCTGTCTACATAGGTGCGAAGCGCATGTACTGGACAGAGCAGTGCCAAGGCTGGGTCTGCCTCCTCCAGGGGCAGCGTTTGCAGGTTCACCACCTGGTCCCGGAAGGGAGTGGTGGGAACCTTGGGCAAATATCCAGGCCGGGGTCTCAGGATCACGTGAGAGTAAGCCGGCCCGAATTCCAGGCATGCTTCGTCAACGGAGAATGCGTGCAGGTCCCCTACCCTCTTGATAAAGGCCAGTGCAGTCAGGAGCGCTGTCTTCATAGACAGGAACTTAAGCTCCACTGACTGCAAAGGCTCAAAGGGAGCACTCTACAGGGCAGTTAGAACCACTGCGAGGTCCCAAGAGGGAACGAGAGGAGGGCGAGGAGGATACAGTCTCCTCGCTCCTCTTAGGAACCTGATGATCAGGTCGTGCTTCCCCACAGACTTACCTTCTACCGTATCATGGTGTGCGGCAATAGCGGCAACATATACCTTGAGGGTGGAGGGAGACAGCCTTCGCTCCAACCCTTCTTGAAGGAAAGAAAGCACAACACCAATCAAGCATCTCCGGGGGTCTTCTCTGCGAGAAGAGCACCAGTTAACGAAGAGGTTCCACTTCAACGCATAAGCGTGTCGGGTAGACGACGCTCTAGCGTAAGTGATGGTAGCCACCACCGCTGGTGGTACGGTACTCAAACCTGCCTCGTCCCGTCCAGGAGCCACACGTGGAGGTTCCATGGATCGGGACGAGGGTGCCATAGGGTGCCCTGTCCCTGAGAAAGGAGGTCCTTCCTCAGAGGGATTGGCCAGGGAGGTGCTGTCGCGAGGAGTACTAGTTCGGAGAACAAGGTCCGGGTGGGCCAGTGTGGCGCGACCATAATGACCTGCTCCTCGTCCTCCCTGACCTTGCACAAGGTCTGCGCAAGAAGGCTCACTGGGGGAAACGCATATTTGCGACCCCGCAGCCAGCTGTGCGCCAGTGCATCCGTGCCGAGCGTGCCCTCGGTCAGGGAATCAAACAGGGCGCAATGGGTCGAGTCGTGAGAGGCAAACAGATCTCTCTGTGCGTCCCCAAACTGGTCCCAAATCAGCTGAACCGCTGGGGATGGAGTCGCCATTCTCCAGGGAGGAGCTGAAGTCGTGAAAGCTTGTCGGCTGCACAGTTCAGGGCTCCGGGAATGTAAATGGCTCGAAGCGACCTCAGATGCTTCTGACTCCATATGAGGAGGTGGCGAGCGAGTTGCGACATACGGCGGGAGCGTAGACCACCTTGATGGCTGATGTACGCTACAGTGACGGTATTGTCTGATCTGACTAGTACGTGTTGACCCTTGAGCAGTGCTCGAATGCGGTGCAGAGCAAGACGTACTGCCAGCAACTAGAGGCAATTGACATGCCACAGACGGTGGGGTCCTGTCCAGGAGCCCGCGGCCGCATGTCCATTGCACACGGCACCCCAGCCCATGGTGGAGGCATCTGTTGAACAACAAGAAGCCTGGAAACTCGTTCCAAGGGCACTCAGGCCCGTAGAAAACTGAGGTTCGACCACAGGGTTAAGGTCTGACGGCAGCTCGGAGTAACTGGTACTCGGAGCGTGCCTAGTTGCCATGCCCACCTCGGGACTCGATCGCGAAGCCAGAGCTGAAGTGGTCTCATATGAAGCAAACCGAGCAGCGTTGCTGCGGCTGTGGATGCCATATGCCCCAGGAGCCTCTGAAAGTAATTCAGTGGAACCACACTCTTACCCTCGAATTGTCTAAGGCAAGTCAGCAGTGACTGTGCGCGCTAGCTCGTAAGCTGCGCGCACATGGCGACCGAGTCCACACTGAGAAAAGAGAACCTCTGCATGGAGCAAAGTTTGCTCTTCTCCCAGTTGACCCGAAGGCCCAAACGGGCTAGGTGCCGGAGCACAAGCTCCCTGTGTTCGCAAACCTGGACTCGAGAGTGAGCTAGGGACAGCCAGTCATCGAGATAGATCATCGTTCAGGATGCGAACCCCGTGTTGCCGTAGCGGCACAAGGGCTACCTCGACGACCTACGTAGAGATGCGAGGAGACAGGGCTAACCCGAATGGGAGAACCGCATACTAGTATGCCCACTCCTGGAAAGTAACCGTAAAAAATGGTATTTGCCAAAAAAAAGAAAAAAAAAGAAAAAGGAGACATAAAAGTAGGCGTCCTTCAGGTCGATCGCTGCAAACCTAATCCTGTGGCCGCACATTCGAAAATGCGTTTGGCCATGCGCAGCTTGAACGGAAACATGTGAAGGAAACGGTTCAAGACGCACAGGTCCAGGAAAGGTCATAACCCACCGCTCTTCTTGGGTACAATGAAGTAGGGGCTGAGAAGCCAGACTTCACTTCGGCTGGAGGGGTGGTCTCGATCGTACCTTCGCCAGTAGGGTAATGACCTCCGCACACACGACAGGGGGATAACCACCCACCATGGTAGCGGACTCCCCGGAAGCTAGGGCCGCCACGCCAGGTGGAGGTGCTGTGGGGTCACAGACGTGTCGCCACAGAACTCTCCACAGGGGGAACCCCAGTGCACCCTGGGCCACGGTCTCACAAGGGCAGAGAAGGTGGAAGAGGCCGCTGAGCGGTCACAAAAGTCAAAAGAGACTCCGACGAGCTCATGACCTCTTCATGCACGTCCGGGAAGAAAGGAATTGGGGTCGCCACCCCCAAAAACCAATCATCAGCCATGAGTATTCGGGACATGGCAGATATCCACACAAGCCCGATAATGAGCGAACTCATCCGGACACCGCACGGGTTGCAATGTGTAAGAGGGGGGTGTGGACCGAGGATAAATCGTCGGGTTTTGTTCCACACCATCAGCCTCAGGTCACCCTGGCCACCAGCCAAACTATTCCCTCACGTGGAGAAAATAGATTGGGGTGTGGATGAGGGGACTCTCGCTCTGTAGAGCTCATTGAGTCTCGACACTAACACTGCAATGGTCACGTTCGTAGAACATGACGCACCCGCGATCGCTGTCTGAGCGCGCCCAAACACAACAAACAGCGATCGCGCCCATCAGCTGAATCTATCAGACTATCGCACTCAGAAATACACGAGCAGAGCGTGTTTAAAAAGACGTGCCGTGTGCAATACACAGGCAGAGTGTCTTTAAAAAGTCGTGCCGCATGCAAGCTCTTTTTGTGAATGAAAGCTCTTTTTATGAGAAAAAAGCTCGCAGCAGTGCTGAAGCGCCCAGGGAGAAACACACGCGCTGTTGCAGAACACTGCACAGATCAGCAGGCAGGAAAGTGAAACTCGCTGGAACACGCCATCACACCAACACCGACTGGAAGCTGCTCGTCTAGAAGATTCTCGGAGGTAATCAGAGAATAGACTACGGAGTGAAGAGGACCTCTTGGCTCCGAAGCAAAAACATGAACTGCATGAACGGCGTCCTCCTTTTATACCCACGAGGTGGGGCGGAGATGTGCCATGCAAATTCCGCAGACCCATGGCATTTCCCTTGCCATTGGCTCGTTTTGTAATACTAGAAATTGATAGGCTTCTAAGCGAAACCCCAATCGTCGTCATCCGACGGTACTCGGAGTGACAACGATGGGGAACACATTGATCCAGCTGACCAATCAGAGCACATTGAGCTTCATAGGAACTAATGAGAGCGTTACTGACAGACTGGGAAGAGAGGTGCTGCTATAATGTTAAATGTGAAAAATAATGTTTTTTTATTTTCTTCTCTCGTAGATTCTAGTAGACCCCAAAGACAAAATCAAGAATGATTTTCAAAAAGTGCATAATAGGTTCATTTTAAATCCATTTTAAATCCATTTTAATCCAAACCATATACTACAGGACTTGGGGTTGTGCTCTTTTGATGTTTGTCAGTAAGCAACCACCCAGAACACCTTAGCATTATGTCAGTGAGTTTGGAAACAATACATAAAATCATTTCTCAGAGAGAGAGAAAAAAAGCAATGTATATGTATGCTCAATGATTCATGCTATGAGAAGTTTACCTGCAAGTGCTTTCACACAGTGGATATTTGACTCCAGCACTGCAGCCCTCCTGCTGTATGATATTTGACAATATCAGAAACTGATTTAAATGTAAAACCTCATGTTTAGCTCTAGAATGACAGTGTCAAAAGAGGGTAGGATTTGTATTATCCTTCTTTTATAATCTCAGCGGACACTGAAGAAACATCTCTTGTCGGAGCACAGAAATGAAAGACTGTAACGTAATCGAAATTTAATTCCTTTCAAGTTTCAGAGGTTCGGGTTTCTTTTCTCACTGCAATTCTGAGCCTTCAAAGCTCTTGTTTCTATCTTTTTGCTCACTGAGTCAGCAAAAGCATTGCCAGTACATTACAGCGGCACATCAGTTCTCTCTCACACACACACACAGGAGGCCGAGATCTTGGTGGCTCTAGTTCCACTTTTATTTTCTGTTTGAAAAAGAATTGTAGCTGCATATGTACATTATACATTTCTGATATTTACATCATAGCAGATTTCTTTCTTTCTAGATCAATGTTTTCTTAATCAGTGTGCAAATACATAGAATATTCATGAAGCTGTACATTCCAAAATATCTGCAAGAATCTATTGACTGCTGCAGGTTATTCAAACCTTGAGTATGTTCACACTAAATACTCATATCTTCATTAATTTTCTTCACAGTGTGTTGATTGTAGTCTCGTTCTGGTGAATAATTCTCCTTATGAAACTATGGTTTACACCATGTCCTTACCAGCACATTTCCAGCAAAAATATAAACTGATATGCATTGTGATGCATTATTTGATGCTGCAGTGATGACATATTTGTGATGGCCTACTCGGAAGTTCGCACCACTTTGGTTCCCTCAACAAAAAGTCAATAGGATTTTTCCATTGGCTTTTGGACTGTTGCAGAAAATAAGCTCTATGACGAACAAAAGTTTGATTCTTACATGGTTTGTTCATCATGATACTCTTCACAAATTTTGAAGTCTAAATACAATTTCCAGAACTTAAAAGCTAGACTATAACTGAACAAAACCACGGTCGCACAATTTGAAGATCAACACGACTAAGTTTCCAATGACTCTTTCCATTTTTCTTTATAATCGACAAGTTGTAAAGCTTGTGTTATAATAATTTTCAAGAGTCTGTAAAAGTGAACTTGTGAGTAGATGATTCTATCTCTCTGGCGTGATGATGTTTAATGCCAGACAACCTCTGTAGACCACCTTTTATTAATTATATTCATAGAATAAAATGTGAAAATATCTTGAGCTCGTGTTAAACAAAGACTTATTTCAGGCAAAAACAAAACAAAAAAACATTGACTTTAGAATGATGGAACCAAAAGGCCAAAACTCATTTCCAGGTTTTAGGACTAATTCCTTCAGCAAAATCTCACTTGCTGTGAGAAAGCGAGCGGATACAATTTACCGCATCGTGCCTGGTTAGGACATAGTGTTTGATAAACCATAATTTAAAGTTAGCACTGCTTGGCTTGCACAAACCATAAAAAAAAAAAGAACGAAAGATAAAGAAAAAACAGCCAGTCGGGTCCCACCTGTCTTCATCCACAGATCCGTCGTTGAATGGAGGTGTGTTACATGGAAGAGAGAAAGTTGAAATCAGAGCGCTTTTCAGCAGAGCACCAGGGGGATAGGTACACTGCTCAGGATCAAAGCAGAACGGGTGACCTGGGATATTGTGGTTCAGGCTTCAGTGTTCAGGCAGGGGGATATAAAAGGGCAGCACAGCGCTTACTCTGATTGAACCAATTGCTCTGTGTAACTATCTCTCAGGTCAGCCATTCCCCCCGGGCAAAAAAAAACAAAACAAAAAAACACACCAGCTCAGCACTGAGAACATACAACAAGCCAAAGAGCTGTGCAGAGGGAGGGGCCGATACACTGCACGGGGAGTGTATTAAGACCATGTTTATTGATTTATTGGCTTCATTGATTGTCGAAGTTGTTAAATAGTTCAGAGACATGGCAAAAAAGATTGGATGGAGGGGGAATTCGAAAACCATGTGAATCCGAAAGCAATGTTGAATGGACAGTGACACCCTGTTATTTGTCTTATCAAACAAGCCAGATTCGTGTAAACCACATTTCTACTTTTTTTTTTTTTTTTTACTAATAAATTCTGCTGCTGGAATAAGTAAACTTGCAAAGTGAATTAAGTTCATTATAGCCTGAATGTTTGTAATCAATTGAAAATAAATTCTAAATGTGAGGCCAATGAGATTTACTTATCTCAGTTTTTGTATCCTGAGGGTTTACTTGAAATGTCACAGCACAAATGTAATTAATGTTTTCTTAAAATTATCCAAATGGCTGTTTCATTTAATCACTGCTTGCTATTCAAGTAACGTTCTTTTTTTTTTTTTTTTTTTTTTGCTGAGACTTGGAGTTGTGTGGTTTAATAAGCATATAGCATAACACAGAGTTAAATTGCTAAATAAATAAGTATCCAGCGAAATTAAAGAGTAGTCTTCGGCATGAACAGGTCATGCAACAGTGCTTTGCATAATATTTAAATGCATGACAACACCATCTGAGCTGAGGGCAATTGAGCAACATAGCTTTGATTTATGAATGACTAAGACTTACACATTGCCAGATTTATACTGAAGGACTTTTGTCTTTCCCAATCAAGTGCTCAATATATTTTAAATATAACAAAGTTCACTATAATGTCAGTACATTTGTACATGAGAAAAACATGGCTTAAAAAAAAAAAAAAAAAAAAACAGAATAAAGATAAATGCAGCGATCCCAGAAATATAATTTCTGTTGTTGTTTTTTTTAAACATGAACCTGAAATGTATCCATTAGGTAAGTTGCACATTGAAAAATCTTACTTCCTTGATGATTTTCACAGGAATCTCTTTTAATGTCCCATTTGTCTATAATGACAGGACTTTGTTACAGCAGATGTTGGTAACTCCCTGCTGCTCCTTCCACAAGCATTGGTGCTACACTCATTATCATGTTGCTGTATCACTATGCCAGTGGCTGCGTAAAAAACAACAAAAAAACAACAAAACAGGAATGGAGCATATGTGCATCACTGGATATTTCTGAAATAAGCAGCGAGTGGTTATACATACTGTATATAACCTTGATACTCTATACCATGGTACTGAATGATTATTTGAATAGACAAAGGTACTTGAGAATATTACTGCATTAGCAAAGCAAATTTCGAAAAGTTATTTTTTTTTATTTATTTTTTTTACCGTGTACTGTTCAAAAGATTGGGTTTAGTAAGAATTTAGTTTTTTTTAGAAATTCATATTTGTATTCAGCAAGGACACATTAAATTGATAAAATGTGACAGTAAAGAGATTTTAAATGTTACAAAAGATTTCTATTTCGAATAAATATTGTTCACAGTTTCCACCAAAAAAAATATTTAGCAGCACCTGAACTGCTTTCAACATTTATAATAATAAATGTTTCTTGAGCAGAAACTCAGCATATTGGAATGATTTCTGAAGGATCATGTGACACTGAAGACTGGGGTAATGATGCTAAAAATTTAATTTGGACATCACAGAAGTCAATTTAATTTTACAATAATATGAAATACATTTTTTTTTAAATATTACTGTTTTTACTGTATTTTTGATCAAATAAATGCAGCCTTGCTGAGAATAATATACTTCTTGCCAAAAACAATACAAAATCTTACCGATCCTAAACTTTTGGAATACTCAACCCGATCTCAAGGCAATTCGCACGAATTCATACGACCCTGACCGCGCCCCTAAACCTAACGATCATGTGGGTTTAGACAAATCGTACGAATTCGTACGAGGGATGTTGTACGAATTTGTACGAATTAGCCAGATTTTAATCACTCGTACGAATTGGTCGTGAAATAGCGTTGGAATTTTGCATGTAGTGCATTTCTTCAAGCTAATTTATTGAATACACCGTGTGGTCCAAAAGCATGAGATCAAATAATAAAATGAAAAAGAAAAATGGAAATCGAGAGTTTTAAGATTTTAAAATTTTAAATAGCCTATATGCAGTAAAATTGTCATTCCGATATTGCATAATATAAAATGTAGTAGCCTATATGATGTAATTGAAAATAATATGCATATAGAAGTATAAGCTTTTGGACCAAACTGTCTGAATTTTTATTAGCCACAAAATAAATTGTATGCATAACATTGGGCAGAAACAGCTGAAACATTCTCATTTGAGAGGATTGCTGTATTGATAAGATTTGATTGTAGTTTTTAGTTTTCAGAATCCACAAAGATCCTCGGTTATCAATTGTACTGCACTCACTGCTGGTGTGCGAGAGAGAGAAAGAGAGAGAGAGAAAAAATAAAACCCTCAGGGTGATGGTGGTTAAGGACACTTAACTCATCGCATGCATCATCATAGAACACATGATTCGTATAGCAACTCTTTCTGAACAAAAATGAATAAAATCCTCTTCTCTTGACAAATATAAATATATTTATGTTAGGGATAATATCTACAGTAACATTTGCCATCATAAACACCAATGGTATTGGGGGTTGACAGAGCAGATTAGGACTCTTGCTATGGGTACACACACTTTCGGAAAGACAGCAACGATGAGGGATGGGGAGGGTTCGGCTATGAGAAGGCTGGTGGTGCGGAGAGCAGCAGGGGTTTAGTCCCGAAAGCCAGGCGAATTGCCATCCTCCTCCAGTTCCCACTGAAAATTTTGCCCTGTCATTTGGTAGAACATCATGTTAAAGGGCTTGTAGAATTTATGCAGTCTGCGAATGACTTCGGGCTCTATTTTAGGGTGAGTTCTGCCCTTGGACTTGCCAAGGCACCGAGGGGTACTGCTGTCCTCTGGCTTCTTCAAGCATGGGAATCCCTTGGTTTTATTAAAATAGAAATGTTTGTCGGTGACAATACGCTTGAGTCCCAGGAAATCCTGCACCTTTGCCATCTCGCCGGCCGGATCAACGATAAGCCGCTCTCCGCTGACAAAGTGCATCTGCGAGAGGGGGAAATACTGCATCCAGCTCTCCAGGTGAAGTGCGTAGATCCCTATTCGCAAAGCGCTCCACGATGCGTCGATCAGGCCCAGGGTTCGGTTCTTGAACGCCAGCACTTCGAAGGTAGGGATCTCTGGCCTCTTGGAGAGAGTCTGAGTATAGTCCGAAATGGCTCTGGTCACTGGATTGCGGACGACTATGATTAGTTTAATGTCTCTCGCCATCGAGTGGATCCGCTTCGGAGCGCTGTTTGTCACAAAGTAGCTGGGCGTCTTCTCCATTGTGATCTGTCCCTCCAGAGTAGACGGCATCAGCTCCCTGCAAACACCAGAAGCGAGGCGAGTAAATTAGTGTGAAGCAGTAATTCGCACCATCTTTATCATTATACGCAATACCCAAGGACACATTATGTGCAAAAATTGATTCAACTAAGTGGTAAATTATTTGAAATCACACATGAAGATAACTGGTATTATCTCTAAACATAATATTGCAAGTAGAAGCGTACAGCTAATTACGGCCATGGAGTAACATGCATACAAGAGATAAAAGACCAAAGATGAAAGACCATACGCGTACGTGTATGAGCGTGTTCGCTGTTTAATTGACTCCATCTGTGTTACTCCTGGCGCTGTTTTGGAACTTTAATAACAAGTTGCACTGCATATCATTAACACTGCTGAGCCTGGGGTATTGTTTTATCATACATTTACTCAGTGTTACACTCTATCCCAGCAGGCAAAAATGCTTTTTACACAAAAAAAAAAAAAAATGTTTTATCGTGGTCGCAGTTAGCTAATGTTGCATTATAACATTCTCAAAATCCCACAGAAAAAGTTACTTTGAACAAAAAACTATTTTTAAATCTTGTGTAAATACCAGACATGTTTTCTTTAACCTCAAAATTTCAACAGAATGCACACACATATTGCATTTATTGATACATCTTAAAAAAAAATTTGGGGGAAAAAAAGACAAATTAAAAAATGGCTTAGTTCAAATGCAAATCTCTGCCAGAAAACATGTATTAAAAAAATGTCATCGACCTCATAGACATTAATGTCATAACATTTAGATCCAAATTACTTACCTGTATAATGGAAAATGTATTTGGTTACACTTTTTTTCAATTGCAACTACAGTACATGTCAGCTCTCATTTGAGTATTAGTAGACTGTAGTAGACTGTTAGGTTAGGGTTAGGTGTTTGGGTTCGGGTTGGTAGAATAAGTTGACGTAGTTGCAAAGTTACTTATAATCAGAATGTCTGTTGTGGAGCATCAAAATAAAGTGTTAGCAGATATTAAACAGATCTTACTTTGAGACACTCTAATGAGAGTTAGTTAACATGTAGTTGCGAAGTTACTTATAGTAGAATGTATAAAGTGTTACCATTTATTTAAAAAAATGCTTTATGATTTTTATTTGGAAATAAAATGAATCATATAGTCTTTCATGTAATTTGTATTTTAAGTGTACTTTCATTAACTAAAAAGTGTCCTACAAGTATTTAACCAGTATAGTTGCAATAAAAAAATAATAATACAAAAGAACCTTAGTTTACTCAAAGTACTTAGTGTACTCAAAGTTTACCACTGTTACACAAAGTACTTTTATACACTAAAAAGTTGGCCAATGTAGTCCCAAGCAGTATTGAAATACACTTACATTGATACTTATTACATTAAGTATTTTTTAAAAATAGACTTGAAATTTACTTAAGTATACTTAATAAATAAACAGATATATTAATTTTTTTTTGTAAGGGGAATGTTCTAACAACAACATAAAACGTTGCTGCAACATTGTTAAAATGTGTATTTTATACATTTTAAACCTATGCATCTGTCATAGTAAGTTCATAAAGTAAAAACATTATCAGCATCTTCACTGCTTAAAAAAGGGTATCCAATGACCTTTCTCCTCTTCTTGCTCTGAGTAAATGTTCAAATGCCTCACTGGAAAGAAAACATTAATTATGACACTTTCTGTCAGAAGAGATGTTTGTGCTTTGAGCGATATATCTGAGTGATTACAGTCAGCTGTTTGTCACTGTGTGAAGTATTGTGTTCAACTTTTTATCATCAAGATCAAACTGGGAGATGAATCAGTGCAGTAGGAAAGAGTCATTCATAAGTGAAGGAAATTAAATAAATATTTATCTCTCTTTTGAGTTGATATTGCAATGTGATACGTGCCTCAGGAGTGCAAAACAAATGAATATTTAGCAAGCTCTCTGCTCTATGATCTATTCATACTGATCTAGTCAGTATGATCCCTCATTAAATCTCACAACAAGAATTTGACCTAAATTTATGACTACATAATTAATTTGCCTTCATTTCTATGTAATTGAGACAATACGAGGCCCATCATTACATTCAGAACCCCCACCCACCAAAATATCATAATCATAATATCATATTCATATCAAATTCTATGTATATTCACTAGAATATTATTTTATTCAGTAAAAAATAAATACATATTTCACAGAATGACTGCAAACAGAATACAAAAACATATTATAATGTAATGGCAATTTTGGAGAAACTATTATAAAACTGTAGCTTGTCAACGACAGCCTTGATAAAGTAAGCCTAACTTCTACAAGCTAACTTCATAGAAGCTTTTTTAATAGGACAAGCTATTAGTAAGATTTAACTCTCAGATAATATAATTTATAATTTAATTAGATAATTTATCATTCAACAGTATTTCACTGGTTTAAAAATAATGAAGGTTTTTGAATCGAGATTAGGGTGATAGCATTAAATTTCAACAGACATTTACACAAAAAAATACTATATTTGTTAAATAATATTTTTCCATACAAAAGACAAAAAATAAATGAATACAAAATTACAAAATTATAGAAAAAGTAGCTTGTTTTAGGAAATTTTATATTATTTAGACACTGTAAAGTTGGTAGTGTCACTTCCTTCAACCGTGGGCTCAATGTCACCAGCTTTGGAGAAAGATAAGTGGTAAAAATGCAAAAGCTTTTGAAGAGAGACAAAAGAAATGTAAAGTTTTAAATACAGTTGGTGGTAATATAATCCTGTCTGTGGCTGTAGACTACCAAAAGCCAAATATGAGCTTTTGTTGAATGATTTCGGCTGAATTACAGCATTCCAGGCTGATGGTCTTTAGGGCACAGTGGTTAAAAAGCAGGTTAAGCTGAAGCCTGTCAAAATGTTCGGCACTCTTTATTATGTAACTCTTGACATGGTTGCTTTCTCGTTGTGTTTGACCTTTCCAGCTTTAATGGAGCGGAAAATAAATAAATAAAGTCTTTGTTGAACCTGCCATAACAAAAATAAAATAAAATAAATCATAACTTAAACACCTTGTTGCACACACTTTCTCAAAACTATACAGACAAATTAAACAAATATTAAAAGCTTTTTGTAACTTTACATTGAACAACAGCACTCACTTTTGTGCAATGACACATTCTTCTAGTGAAATGAAGAATAGGTTTGCCATTTATTATATGGATGCAGATGGATTGAGGAGATATAACCATTGTCCATCAAATCCTATTATATTGAAGTGTACCTTAGTTCACAGGTGAAATGTTGTCTAAAAATGACAATATTATGTGTGTGTGTGATTTCTTCAAAGCTGAAGTGTGCATTTTTTAAAGTTAAAATACTTTATCCTATCCCCGTTTAATATGCAGAGACAACTACATTTGTAATCAGCATTTGTAGGTTGATTTTGCCCAAAAACAGTAAGACTTTGGCTCTGTGGGCCAAATCTATCCATCTATCAGAGGGGGCATTTGGGAAACTTGTTTGAAAAAGTAAAAAAAATAAAAAATAAATGAACATTCTCAAATATGTATTTTTGTACTTTTGCTCATTTTTGACCATTTTGAACAACTTAATTTCTGTTCAATCTACCCAATATATTTAAATGGCATGTTTAAAGATTAGAAAATGAATTAAACCTCAGTAAATTTATTAAAAAAAAGTTAAAAAAAAAGTTGGACTAACATACGAAAATTAAGGCCTGGTTCCACAAACAGGGCTAAGGTTAAGCCAGGAATTAGGCCTTAATTCAATTAGGACATTTGAATAGCTTTTATGCCCTATAGGAAAACATTACTGGTGTTCACCTTGAGACAAAACAATGGCAGTGACATATTTTAAGATATGTCAGTGCAAGTTGCTTTCAGTTAAAAAAGGTTAAACATGCAGTTTAGTCTGGGACCAACTTAAGGCTTGTCTGTGAAACTGGGGATTAGTTTGACAAATGTAGTAAGTTAAGTTGTGTGTTGACCCAACTAAACTGATTTGATTTTATGAAATAAATTAATCAATTAAATTAAGTAAGGGTAATGATTTTTTTTTTTTGATTGAATATTGCTGATCAAATTTCAATCTATATGTAGAGAATGTCTTCTGATGTGACAGCTGTCGCTCTCAAACAAATATGCTGATAGCACGAGCCAATCAATCATTGCATGTTGGACACATTTTAAATGAGCATCTCTCCAGGCCGCATTTGAATTCTCCTTGTGGAACACATCAAATAGAGTACATATATCCTCCATGCCCCTCAGCACACGCATGCACACACTCGCTCACAAGTGCCGCTGTAATTTCATTTCTGTAACAGTATCGCACTTCTGATGGGTAATTTCCCAATGGATTATGCTTTTCTCAACATCCTATAGAGCTGTGGCCACTTCTAGAGCAGTAATGGGATATAAAACACATCTGTAGATAGCACAGTGACTAGAAAGAGTATTCGTTTTCATTACATTCCATCAATGTTCTACACTTCCTCAGTGCGGTAATGAATGACTAAAGATTTTTTGCCCTCTCAAGGTCTTCAGGAGCTGGCTATTTAAAGTCCACGATAAAGCATACGAGATGCCCAGGACGGGGGTTTGTTTGCTCGCAAGTTGAATCAAATAATAAAACTTGCTGAGAGCAACCAAAAACGGGGGAAAAACCCATAATGAATCACCTTGGATTCACCTATGTAAATCGCATCTAAAGTACAGGCGCAACGAACAGCAGATCTCGATGTTTAATAACACGTCATGCTTCTCCGGAAGAAACGTTCCGTCAACAGGACAGATGACTGATGCTCAAGGTAACCTTCTTCATTTAAGACGAGCACATAACCGGCCATTGTCCTCATCAAGCTCGATGCAACTCATTATATGTGTAATTGCAAAAATATGGAGATTATGGAGGCGCGATACCTTCATTTGTGATTGAGGTCGAACTCATTTTGATTGCGAGTGAATCAGTCATGGATGGTCTACATTTAAAATGTCAGAAGGAGGGAGAGGTGGAAAAGAAAACAGAATGCTGATAAACAAGCTAATTTTCCTACGCGCCGCGGATGACTCGGCTGGCCTCGCGCTCAGCTGGAACGGTGAAAAACTGATACAAATGGTTAACAATTGCTTATGCCTGCATGAGGAGTTGCAGCATGACACGGGTCATTCGGGTGGGCAGGTAAATACAGCGTGAGGGGCTGAAAAGGCTTCCCTCGCCATCTGCTGTTTACCTACTCGCACAAATCACATAATATACCGGAGCTATTTGTCTATAGGCCTTGTCGTGCTTGCATAACGCTTGGATAAACATGCTTAGGACAACTAGACTTAAACAAGACAAACTCCTTCCCTTAGCTTCGTGGATCATTTGATGTGGAGGGATTTTTTTTTCTGCTTAAACAAAACAAAAGAAAAAAAATGCATGATGCTTAGTTGATTGTGAAATTCAAGTTGTGCATGGTTTTCTTTTCTTTTTTATTTCCATTTTTACATTTAACAGGCCTTTTGCGAAGGTGAGCACATATAAGAATAAGGACCAGCAGTCTAATGAACATCATTTTTACGGGAATGTTGCTTTCAGAGCGCAAAACTATATTGCCTCTTTGTGCTTTGAAGTTAAAAGCATTCTAATTGGCACTTGCTGTGATCTACACGACTGAGAAAGATAATGCATTATCCTGAGGTATTATTTCTCAGGTTTATCTCCAAATGCATCTTCTAAACTACTTCTCTGTCTCCAAGGCTGATATGAAAGAAAAAAACGACAACTCACCTTAAGGGTTAGAATTTCTAAGGGCCATATTGTTCACTTTTATTATACATTTATTTATTTATTTGTGTAAAATTTGAAGTTCATTTAATGCAAATGTTAGTCGCTGCATTCTGAATAGCTGTTGGTATGTAAATAGATTCTAAATTAAAGTTTGGATTCCAACAACAGGAATAATTTGCAATGCAATACAACTTTTGTAGCGTCCCACTTTTGAAAAGTAACTAAAACTTCAAAATTAATTAACATCATAATTAATTTACATTTTATAGAAATTAATTATAGTATTCCTCGATAGTCATAGATCATCTTCTACAATATTCCATAAATTAATTTTTTTTAATGAAATATATATAAATTATGATTTCAAACACCAATTACTATTCATTGCGGACTTTTTTTTAAATACCCCATTTACTGTGTCTATGCTATTATATCAGGTATTTCATACAAAAAGGACATTCCCAGCAGCATTAATTGCTCCTCACGGTAAGATAACCTTACATTGTTTGCATCCTTTTATAACTCTGAATAGTTCACACACAATGTTTCCCACAATAGCTCTACCTCAGTTGTTTATCAAGGGAATGTAATGGCAGAATTGCCTGTTTGTTTTAAGAGGAGGGAGAGATTCAAGAAGTCAATAAGAAGAGCAAAACTTTTCCAAAAATAACTCAATGATGTATTGATGAAATACTCAGAGACATAAAACTTTGATGCAATTAAGGCTTCAAGCAATATCAGCATATAGCATTTCTTTGTGATATATATGTGAGTCAATCAAGCGATGAGGGTAAAATGTTTCTGTGTCAGTTGACACATTTTTCCTATCTACTACTTGTAATGCAAACCAATATAGGTCCACTTCAATCTCATGCCATTGGTTGAGCCGGTGTTGCTATGTCAGGATGCTCAAAGAAACAGAGCAATGTTTTGATAGCAACAAAGAGGCACAGGGTTTACACTTTTGGTGGAATCAACCAACGAATGGTTTATTTATAGTCATCTCTTCATATTAGTCTGAGATTGCATGAAGTATTTTAACACTGAAATATTACTTCAACTTTGAAGGGTTCACCCAAAACTGAAAACGATGTCCTCATTTACTCATTTTTCTTCTGTGGAAAACAAAAAAATATATATTGAAAAATGTGTTTTGTTGTTAATGTTGTTTTGAACCCAGCTGACATCCATTGTAGAAACAACAACAAAAAAAAATATATTATTTTGTTTTCCACAGAAGAAAAGAAAGTTATACAGGTCTGGGTGAGTCAATATGACAGAATCCTAAACCAAGCATCTAAAACATGGTTCTACCACACACACACACACACACACACACACACACACACACACACACACACACACACACACACACACACACACACACGTTGGTGCAACAGCATTATGAGGACTCTCCATAGGCTTTTATACTGTACAAAATATATATTCTATCCCCCTACACTGGCCCTGTCCCTAAACCTACCCATCACAGGAGACATGCTGCATTTTAAAATGTTTAATAAAACATTGTTTTGTTTATGTTTTTTAAGCCATTTGATTTATGAGGACTTTTGAAGTGTCCTCATAAACCACCCATAAGTTGTAATACCAGTGTAATACACAAGTCATTATACAAATTTGTGTCCTCATAAATCACATAAACCAACCCACACACACAGCCTATATATAAGTATTGCCAGCATCTAAAATTGAACACATATGTATGAACAACTTTACAGACTTACACATGTTCACAAATAGTATTTAATATTGCTTTATTTGTGTGCCATTTTTGCAATACATTTTTGTTTTTGCACTTGGGTTTAGGGTTATTTTGTGTTTTTTATATTCTATATTTCTATATTTTAAAGAAATGTTTAGGGTTATATTTAGTGACGGGGAGAGACTGGAGACTCAAAATATATTTATAATGGTATAATTAACTTTTCTTTTATATTGTTGAGAAGGTTTTTGTTTAGGTTTTGAGGTAGGGTTAAGGGAACATAATGCAGTCGGAAAACCTCTTAAGAATCATATGATACATATTATGTATGTAACCTCTTACGACACAGACAACCTCTTACGTATTAGAGGCTGTCAGTATGTCCATATTGTACATTTCAGCATCTAATACAAAGCAACAGAAAAAAAGCAACAAAAAAAAGTATGTTTTTGTAAATGTTACATACAAATACATATAAACAATGAGACCAGGCTGAACATAAACATGCGCTGAAATCACTCGCATTTACAAGACGACCGCGAAAGCCAATGCAGCCAGAACTTCAAGCGCTCAAACACATCTAGACTTTTGGTATGATATGAAGAGGGCCAAAACACACAGGGAATTGTTTTTCTTCTCTTATGGGGTGAACAGAAAGGCTTTCTGAGAACAATGCCAAGAGACTTGACAGGATGAAGCACCTTCGACAGTTCCCCAGACAGTTGTGCCTCTGTTTCCTTTGCGCTCTCACCCGCCTGACTGATGTTGTGCTAAGAGAGCTGTAGAACAGTCAGTTTATAAGTTACATGGAGAGAGGTGCGAGTAATTAAGACAACAACACGTTCTCCCACGCTGCAAGTAAAGCCCCTTCCGCTTCCCTGAGAACTGTTCACTTCAATGAAACCGTTTAGGAGAGAACTGACAGCCGGTCTTGATCAAAAAACCTTTTCTGTTCTCTCCTCCTGCGATCCCCAGAAGGCCATTCTACGTCCAACAGTGAGGCAGTGCATCGCTACCCATCCAGCCAGCCTGCTGCACTTAGATCTAAAGCTATGTTTATGAGCCTCTCGGACATGCTGAGCGTGATGAAATGAACCAGAGGAGAAGCTTTATGGATCTTTGGAATATCACCATAAAGCTGATAATTGCTCCATGAAACCAGCCTGTATATCACCCTGTAAATGAGCTTGTTTTTCCCTCGCAACATCATTTTAACGAGAAATTGCAGAGGAAGGAGCCACACCTCCGAGCGTCAGGCTCTATTTATGAATTCGGTCCTGAGGGGAGAGAAGCAGCATATTTTGCTTTCCCTTTTCATCACTCACAAGGAATGGGTGGCTCTAGAAACCTGCCATTCACTGGAATATGCATGCAGGTTCTTTCAGAACTTGTGTTTGTTTACGTTCCTTTTGATGGGGTGAGAAGAGCGCTCCGGGCTATGAGCATACAATTTCCTCACAATAGCCACAAATATCTTATGATTGGTGAGGCAATTACAAAAACAAGTAGATGCAATATTTGGCTCCCTGCTATAGAGCACTGGAGAATACACAAGTGCACTGATCACTCATTTAATATTTTACCAAGATGCAATAGAAAAATTATTGCCATGTGAAAAAAATTAACAAAATAAAAGCGAGGTAGAAGTCACACCTGGGTACAATAGAGGCAAAGGCTATCATTTCTATCCAGAAAATCTAGCGGATTTGGTTCAGTTAAGCAGAACTGATTAATATGACGGATTGGACGTGATCGATTTTATTGGCAAAAAGAAACAGCGATGAGCACTCATCCAGGTACTGAGAGAGATTGCACTGCTGCCCGTGAATGATAACACCACAGCTTCCCTACTCTGCATGAGTGACAGGAGTTACATGCGTCCATTAGTGATATGATAACCGTGTAGACCCACACATTCAAATCAGGCTTTTCCATATGGCTCCAATCCATGATAACAGACTGACATCAGAGAAGAAATGCACCATGAATCAACCATGTCATTTCTTCCACTTGTCCATACAAGTAATACATCATGATGCAATGTGTAGGAGACATATTTAACAATTAGAGCTCCCGAAGATTTTAATCAAATTAATTGGATGACATGCCAATTAATTCATCGAAATTCTGACAATGTATCTCATATCAGCATTTGCTGAGGAAAAAGTCCCCAAATTCAGTTAATTTTGCAACTGGGTATGTAAGAGGTAGACTTTCACACAGAATATGGTCTTGCTTTTATAAAGGTTTCCAATTGATTTATATAAACATCTGCCAAGTGGCTGTTTTTTCCTCGCAGTTGCAAAAATGTGCTGATTTTTTGCCCATTTAATTTTTTTCACACAGGTTAGGATGATTAATTACATTTTATTGGATTTTTTTTATTGCACTACCATTCAAAATTTTGGCATCCGTAAAATTCTGTTGTTCAGAAAGGATGTATTATATTGATCAAAGGTGACAGTAACAACTTTTATAATGTTACAAAATATTTCAAATAAACGCTGTTCTTTTGAACTTTCTATTAATCAAAGAACCCATGGGGGGAAAAAAGTATTTCAGTTTCCACAGACATATTAGGCAGTATAAGTGTTTTCAACATTGATAATAATATAAAATGTTTCTTGAGTGGCAAATCATCATATTAGACTGATTTCTGAAGGATCGCGTGACACTGGAGACTGGAGTAATGATGCTGAAAATTCAGCTATGCATCACAGGAATAAATTACATTTTAAAATATAATAAAATACTGGATAAAACTTATTTTACATGTTAACAATATTTCACAATATTAGTTTTTACTGTATTTTTGATCAAATAAATTTTGTACAGTATTGTATTTGTAAATGTAACTTTTTTTGTTGCATGATTTTGATGGTGTTCATTTCTTCACATTACATGCATGTTTTAAAACGACAACAACAGTAAAGAAAGAAAGTCTGTGGCGTAGCAGTAATCCACGTGCTTGCGACAGACTGGAGCTCTCACTGAGGCACAGGTTTAAGCTTGACCTGCTTTCCTTTCCCCTTCTCTCTTCCCAATCATTTCCTTCTCTCTGTCTATACTGTATTTTTTGTAAAAGGCAAAAAGCTCATAAATAAAAAAGGAGGACGCAGTCTGCCCCTACGAGCAAAATAAGACCCAAGTAGACTGTCTTATGCCGTTGTTTGCCTGATGTGCTGAAGTCCTCTGAAGCACAACAGTACTTTTAGAGTGCTGTTAGTCTGCAGGCACTCCATTGAGTCTGATATTTGCTTGAGTCAGCATCACAGGACCCCATTTGTCCAGTGCACTTACTTATAATAGCTTTGTGCAAAGCAGCATCTGGGAGCAGCTACGGCTCCGCTCATTCCGCGAATGACACTTCACTGCTGTAACATCACATACTAAGGAACATTTCTCTCTTGATACAGTCAAACGTGATGTATTTTCTCAATTTCCCTGCCCAGACTCACTAGACTGGGAATTACTAGCCTTTGAGATAATCGAGGCGCAGTGGATTCATATATTCACTAACAATACACAATGGGTGAGCATTCAGATATCATTGTAGCAGTCATTATTGAAATAATATCAGTGTTGTCTGTATCATCTGCTCTTTGGTGATAGTGTGATGTGCAGAATGAAAGTGAACTCTTGACCATATTTAAATTAAAATAACTCTCTCTCTCTCTCTCTCTCTCTCTCTCTCTCTCTCTCTCTCTGGTATTGCATGCTGGGAGTGAGTGCGGTGTGTGAGAGGCACGTGTGAGAGCGTGAAGTTTCTTAAGATTGTTTTTTTTTGTTCAATTTATTTATTTTTGCACAGGATTCATCTATTATCCTTTTATTTATTTTTTTCCCCCTCACTTTCTTGATCACTGTTTTATTTATTAAGTTTGCGAGGGTAGTAAAGCGGGATGGCTTCTTTCCCTGCGGGGGATGAGCCATCTCTGTCGCTTCGGAATGGCTTCAGGTGCGTTCCCGAGGCAGGTACAGCGGTCGAGGAGGTGCTGTTAGCAACAGGAGAACAGGTAGGCCATGATAACATTATTTCTGCATCTCGCATGAACAAGGCAGTTGTCGTCTTTTTAAAAAACGAACAACTAGTAACCAGGATAATTGAAAGTGGCATTTGGGTGAGAGAAACATTTGTACCCGTTACACCTCTCTTTGCTCCAGCTACAAAAGTTACCATTTCCAACGTACCTCCTTTTATTAAAGATGACGCGATAGTGCGAGAATTAACTCGGTTCGGAAAGATGGCTAGTGCTGTAAAAACTATCCCATTGGGTTGTAAATCTACCGAACTCAAGCATGTGTTGTCTTTTAGACGACAAGCGTTTATGTTCTTGACCGCTCCTACTAAAACACTGGATGTTTCGTTTCGAGTGACATGTGGAGAGAGCTCTTATATGGTTTACGCGAGTACTGATACGTTACGTTGTTTTGAGTGTGGAGATCTCGGCCATAAGAGATTGTCTTGCCCTCATAAACAACAGGCCGAGGATGAAGCAGGGACGTCGGGTGTGGCGGGTGCGAGGAGTGGTGCGACTGCAGTGGGAAAGCCGTTGAGTGACGCAAGTGCGCGGAAAGAGGATGGAGATGCAAAGGGAGTAAATGAAGCTAGTGATGGAGTAGAGGTGAGTGTAATCGCGTCTGGAAGTATTGAGGGTACAAATGAAGAAGTTTCGCCTATTGGTTGTATTGGTACTGGTGCTTTAAGCTTTAAAGACGATAGAATGCAAGAAGACATTACAGGTTCAAATGATGAAGCGGAAAAAGAGTCTGAGGACGAAAGTAGGGATGATGATTCATGCATTGATGTAGACATTGGTAGATATGGAGATTTTTATTCTGTTGAACAGATAAATAGTTTCCTGGATGAAACTAAAGGTAGGAGTGTTGATGTTGAAGAGTTTTTTCCTGACCTAGAGAAATTTATCGCATCTGTAATAAAAGCTCGTAAAGATTGTAACGTTGAGGTTTTGACGCAGCAAAAAAGATTCAGACTAAAGAAATATTTGACAGCAGTCAGACAAAAAATGAAAAAGATGAAAGGCAAACGTAGGTCTACTAGAACTAGCTCTAAATAAATACACATGGGGATCTGGCCTTTTCTGTGTTTTTTTTCTCTTTCTTTGTCTTTTACCTTTCCCCTGTTTATGGATGTTCTTAAAATAGGATCCTTAAATATAAATGGGGCAAGGGACAGAAGTAAATGGCCTTTATTAAAAGAATACTTAAATTTGAAAGAAACTCAAATTGTGTTTCTACAAGAAACACATAGTAATGAAGAAAATGAAGATGATTTGGGGATGTGGTGGGAAGGAGATCATGTCTTGAGTCATGGCACTAATCTTTGTGCAGGGGTGGCAATATTATTTTCACCCAGATGCAAAGTTAAAATCTTGTCTAAAAGTGAGGTAGTGAAAGGGCGCTTACTTGCTCTCAGAGTAGAAATAAAAAACAGAGTTTTTGGGTTAATAAATGTCTATGCTCCTACAACAGGGAAAGAGAGAATAGCTTTTTTTCTTAAACTTAAAGATATAGTTTCCTCTTTTATGGATGAAGATTTTTTAGTAATTGGAGGGGATTGGAATTGTACTTTGGATTTTACTTGCGATAGGAATGGAGAAGAACCTCATTTTTTATCAGCATTGTCTTTAAGTGAGATCATCACACAATTTGGACTAATTGATATTTGGAGAGAGAGAAATAAACCAGTTAAACAATATACATGGATTAAAGTAACAGAAAATAGAATCAGTGCAGCACGTTTAGATAGATTTTATGTCAAGGATACAATGTGCAGTAGAATAGAAGAGACGCATATAAGCCCAAGCTCTATTTCAGATCATCACTTAATTTCTCTAAAAATAATTGTAACACAAACAACCTCTCATTATTCTTATTGGAGATTTAGTAATAAGTTACTAGAGAATCGTGATTTCCATGAAAAATTTACCCTTTTTTGGAATCACTGGACAGAACAAAAAAGTAATTATGAAAATCTTCTTCAATGGTGGGAGGTGGGGAAAGTTCAAATAAAGCTTTTCTGCCAACAATATTCATCACAAGCTTGGAATAGTCTAAAAAGGAAAATGTCTAAATTAGAAGAAGATATTTCTGCATTATATGTTTCTTTAATTGATAAGAATGACATGGGAGTCCAAGAAAATTTGCTATCAAAAAAATATGAATTAAGAGGTATTTTACATGAAAAAGTGAAATCAGCACTTGTTAAAGCAAGGTTCATTTCTATTAATGATGTAGATGCACCTACAAAATACTTTTTTAATTTGGAAAAGAAGGTTGTTCATAATAATTGTATGCTTTGTTTACGAAGACCTGATGGACGTATTACTTCAGATCCCTTAATGATGAGAAGAACTGCTGTTGATTTTTATTCTAAATTATTTGCAAAAGAAGACATTGATCTGAATACAACATGTGAACTTTTTAAAGATTTACCAATCTTGAAAGAAGATGAAAGACTTTCTCTAGATTCCAACATTACCTTTGAAGAAGTAACTGATGCAGTAAAACAGCTCTCAGCTGGTCGAGTTCCAGGCCTTGATGGACTTACCGCAGAATTCTACAAAACATTTTGGGGAATAATTGGACAGGACTTCTTTAAAGTTCTTGAAGAAAGTTATAAACTGGAGGAACTGCCTAAAAGTTGTCAAAGGGCAGTCCTTTCTCTTCTTCCAAAGAAAGGAGATTTGTGTTTACTTAAAAACTGGAGGCCTGTTGCTGTTCTTAATTCTGATTATAAGATATTGTCTAAATCAATTGCAAATCGTCTTAAGACGGTTTTAGGTTCTTTGGTTCATGAAGATCAGTCTTATTGTGTTCCTAAAAGATGTATTTATGATAATTTGTTTTTAATGAGAGACGTAATAGAATATGTAAGAATGTACAATGTTAGTGCTGGTCTAATATCTCTAGACCAGGAAAAAGCTTTTGATCGGGTGGATCATCTGTATTTGTTTCATGTTTTAAAGTGCTTTGGTTTTGGCGATAATTTAATGGCTTGGATAAAATTGTTGTATAAAGGTTCCGTGAGCATGATAAAAATAGGAGGTGGGTTAAGTGTACCAGTTAAAATACAAAAAGGAATCAGACAAGGCTGTCCAATGTCTGGCCAACTGTACAGTATGGCGATTGAACCCCTATTGTGTATGCTTCGACGTAAACTAAAAGGTTTAACTATAAATGGCAGTTTAAAAAAAGAGTCTATTATATTATCTGCATACGCTGATGATATCACTGTAATTATTCAAAAACAGGAGGATGTACAGAACTTAAAGGAGGCTTTAGACATCTATGAAAGAGTTTCATCTGCTAGGCTTAACTGGGATAAAACAGAAGCTGTGTGGTATGGTTCCACTGGAAACCTCAATATGGTTTTGCCAAAACTCCCTAATAATATTCAGTGGGGTACACTTGGTCTGAAATATCTAGGAGTATATCTTGGTCAAGAGGAATATAAAAAGAAAAATTGGGAGGGTTTAGTGGAGAAGGTCTGTGCGAGGTTGTCTAGCTGGAAATGGTTGCTACCCCAGTTATCATATAGGGGGAGAGTACTGATCGCCAACAATCTCATTGCCTCAATGCTTTGGCATAAATTTATGGTTGTGGACCCACCAGTGATGTTAATCCAAGAAATTCAAAAGAGACTTGTTAATTTTTTTTGGTCCGGTCAGCACTGGCTGAGAGCTGCTGTCCTCTATCTGCCTGTTCAGGAGGGGGGACAGGGACTGATCGATATTCGAGCTAGAGTGACAGCTTTTCGACTGCAGGCTGTTCAGCGCCTACTATATCACCGGCATCATGGATGGATGGACCTAACGTGTGCTCTTTTACGCAAGGCTGGACGAATGGGTCTGGATAAACAACTTTTCACCATGACCCTAAAGAGAACTTCTCTTGGTGGACTTAACCCTTTTTATATCAACATTTTGGATCTATGGCAATTGTTTTCTGTTTCAAGAGAGTGGTCAAAACCAGGGCTGTGGCTGTTTAACGAATCTCTTTTTTTCAATCCTCTTTTTCCTGTTGAGATCCTGAACTCTGAGACCATAAGGTCAAATTTGATTTTTGCTGGAATATCTATGTTTCGAGATCTAAGGAAAAGAGATGGGTGGATTGAAGCTGAAGAACTTGCTCAGAAAGTAGGTTTCAGGTCTGTGCGTCTCGCCAAGCGAGTGCTAGAAGACCTAGAAGCTGTACTTCCGTCTTCAGCTAAAGATTTTCTTAAAGAGACTGGTACAGGAGATGATACAGAGCCTTATTCTTTTCCGGGATTTGACTTTTTAATGAAAAAGGATGATCAAGAGGAAGTTTCTGGAAAATTGCTATATTTGAATACTCCAGAAATGGGGTTGTTCAATGGTTTATCGAAAAGAACTTTATATACAGCATGTGTCAAAACTATGAACTATCAAGAACTTAAGGATCAAACAGAAAGCAAATGGACGTTAGTGTTGGGGTCAGACTCTTCCCCGAAAGGTAGCTGGCGGACCCTGTACAAAAAGCCCACTGAAAAGAGAGTAGGAGATCTGCAGTGGAGAATTGTACATGGAGTTTTAGCCACAAACAGACACATAGCACGACTGAATCCTTTAGTTGAGGAGGGCTGTCCCTTTTGTAATGCATCAGAAACTGTTATTCATACGTTTTTGGAATGTCATCGCCTGGAAAACTTGATGCAGTTAGTAAAGGGTTGGAGTCTGAAGCTAATGGGCTTGTTCAAGGATTCATTGTTTATTTATGGGCCAAAGTACACAGTAGGAAGCAAAAAGAAAGTTATCATTCTTAATTTTCTTTATGGAATGGTGAAGTTGGCAATTTGGTGCACTAGAAAAAACAAAGTTGTAGAAAGTGGGTGTACTGATCCTATTTTATTGACAAAATGTTATGTAAAAAAAAGGTTAACAATAGAGTATGCTTTTTATAGCTTTACACATAATGTTCCGTTTTTTTTCCATCTCTGGGGTTTTGATAATTTTCTGTGTGAACCTGATGGGAATGGAAGCTTTAATCTAAACATTTTCTAACGTGTCAATGAAGATAATATATGTGAAATTGTTTTAAAAAACAAACAAATTAATATTTGTTTGTGTTGTTGTTTTATAAATATTTATTAAGACAAATCCCAAATGGTTTTGAACTAATAAAGGGATCTTTAAATGTCAATGTCTCTCTCTCTCTCTCTCAAGCCAGTTTAGTTAAATCCTTCAAAACGGTATATTTGAGATTCAATTTATTTCTCTATCTGTGTGAAAGGCTCAGGCTGGCTCCTGAATGAGAGGCTGTTCACAGGTATGGTTGAGCTCTTTGAAATATTTATTTGTATTTAAGAAAAGATTTAGTAACGTATATCAAAACTGTGTATTGATTACTCTTAGTCAAAAATAATTACCCACAATACATCTCACGTCTACAAACCATAAACCAGCAAATGAGTCAATTTTAGTTTCTGAAAGTTTGCTTTTACTCGTTATTGTATATTGCACCCTAAATGGTCACTGTGATTTTGCCAAGTAAGACTTGTTCGTCTGTCAACATCAGACGATCCCTATCCCTACCTCTAAACCTACCCGGACGGAACGTCATAGGCGGGTGACATCATCGACCAGGAAACTATAAAGCACCCCAAAATCACAACCGAGACAGCTTCTGAAAATGTCTGAAGCAAGTCGATCACGGGAATGCCGGGAGTATGGCAATGACACGCAGCGTCTTGTTCCTTCAGGGAACTAAGGTTACATATGTAACCGAGACAGTCCCTATCAGGAACTTGAGCTGCATGAAAACGCTGTGGGAACGCTAATAACCACGTGGCCATGAGAGCAAGTGACAGACTATGTGAATCAAGAAGCACATTCAGCCGAAAGCACCTGCGCCCCTGGAGTGGAGCTGAGATCTAGGTCATAAAACCTGACGAATGTATGCGGTGAGGACCATCCTGCCGCATCACAAACATCATGGAGAGAAACTCCTGACAACAAGGCTTTGGAAGCCGCCATACTCCTAGTAGAGTGAGCCCGTACAGCCAAAGGTGAAGGCTGACCATACGACTCATAAGCAAGTGAGATGGCCTCAACCACCTACTTGCTCATTCTCTGTTTAGATGCGGGTGACCCAAAGCAAACGAACAATTGTTCCGATTTCCTCCACAGGGCAGCAGTGGATATAAGCATCTAAAGCCCTAACTGGGCAGAGCAGATTAAGTTTTTCCTGATCAGACGACGTAAACGGAGGAGGACAGAAGGCCTGCAGAACTGTAGGTCTGGCCACATTGGTAGGAACCTAGGGACATAATCTGGCCAGGGGTGGAGGAAAGCCTTCACCATCCCAGGCGAAAATTCCAGGCACGAGGGAGAAACCGAAAGAGCCCGAATGTCTCCGATTCTTTTGAGTGACGAAATAGCGAGGAGAAATATAGTCGACGTCGACACCCACGTGTGGACTACAGGCCTCAGCCTCAGCCTCAAAGTACCACGAAGAAATCGAGTTATAAATGGGTGTCTCCCCAAAGAGACTCCACTGAAAGGGACATGGTAAGCAGCCAGTGCCGCCACGTACACCTTTAGTGTGGAGGGGGATAGCCCTGAGGAGAAACACTCCTGCAGGAACTCCAGCACTGCACCCACTGGGCAGTTAACTGGGTCCAGCTGGTGTTCTTCACACCAAGAAGTGAAGAGTCTCCACTTCAAGGCATATAACTTCCTCGTGGAAGGAGCTCTGGAGTGAAGGATGGGGCCAAGCCCATAGATTCCACAATTCCGGGCGGGGGTGAAAGATCAACCCGCTCGCCTGAGAGAGAAGGTCCGCAAACCATACTCGGGCCGGCCAAAATGGGGCTACCAATAATAGACTGACCCCGTCCCGGTGAACCCTCTCCAGAACTCCTGGGAGCAGAGCAATCGGGGGAAAGGCGTACAGGCGTGACCTCGGCCACGCCTGTACCATAGCGTCCAACCCCAGCAGGGCTGGATGACTTAGAGAGAACCACAGTGGACAGTGTGATGTCTCCCTAAGTTGCAAACAGGTCTACCTCGGCACGACCGAACTGCGTCCAAAGGAGCTCCACCACCTCGGGGTGGAGTCTCCACTCCCCGTGCCTCGGCCCCTGCCTTGACAGGATGTCCGCTCCCTGATTTAGGTACCCTGGGATATAAATCGCCCTTACTGAAAGAAGCTTCCCCTGGGACCATAGAAGGATCTGGCGAGCCAGCTTGTATAACGGACGAGAGCGCAGACCCCCCTGATGATTTATATAAGAGACCACCGATGTGTTGTCGGACCGGACCAGAACATGATGACCTCTCAGCCAAAATCTCTAGACAATTTATTTACCATAACCGATGATGGTCCGGCCACAGACCCTGGGCTGGACGACCATTAATGATCGCCCCCCAGCCTGTGAGGGAAGCATCTGTCGTTAGCGTACACGACGACAAAGAGCACCCAACACAGGGCCCTGGGACAGAAACCAAGGATCCCTCCACATGGCCAGAGCACGGAGGCAACACTGTGTAACTTTGATCGTGCAAAGGGGGTTTCCCCTCGGGGAGAACCGCTTGGTTCTGAGCCACCACTGTAATGGTCTCATGTACAGCAGGTCGCAAGGTATAACATTGCACGCTGCTGCCAAGAGACCCAGCAATCTCTGGAACTGCTTTACAGTGAGCAACTGGCCTAGCTTCACTTGTTTTGCGGCTGAGAGAATCGACGTGATGCGGGCAGGAGACAGGCGAGCCCGCAATGATACCGAATCCCATAATACCCCCAGAAAAGAGGTTCTCTTAGATGGAGATAACACACTCTTCTTGGCATTCAGCCTCAACCCCAATTTCTTAAAGTGCGTGAGGATGACATCTTGATGCCGAACCGCTTGCTGCTCCGATTGAGCTAAAATCAGCCAATCGTCGAAATAATTCAGAATGCGAATTCCCTGGAGGCGCAGCGGAATGTACGGCGAGATAAAGCTAGACCGAACGGAAGAACACGATATTGGTACGCTTCTCCCCCGAAAGCGAACCTCAGGACTTCCTGTGTTGCGGAAGGATGGAGATATGTGCTCCATACGTGCTTCATGAAGCACAACGCAAGGGGCGTTCCCATAGCGTTTTCACGCAGCTCGAGTTCCTGATAGGGAACTGTATATATTTTTTTTACTGTGCAATAACAGTAACAATAGCTTTTTTTTGCAGCCAATAATTTAAGGTAAAATAACTTTCAAAGATAAACCTGATAAATATTCCCTTGAATAAATATTGTCAACTATTCCTATTGTTTTCTCTTGGCTTGTTTCCATAATCACTGTTCATGGATAAATGCCACTCAATTTGCACACAGTTTGAAAGTATTATTATTTTTTTATTTTTTATTGTATCACTTAAAAAGGTAAAGGCAAAGGCAAATATTTGCTTTCAGATTTAGGGCCAACCCAAAATGGGCAAAGCAAACTTTTACATAAAGTTAGCTGCTAAATAAAGCTAAAAATAACTCAAAGACAGCCTTCTATAGTCCAAATCACAAGAGTAGAGTGAAGTGATAATATAATCCTTACACCAATCTACAAGAGTGACACAAAAGAGAACAGAACTAAGACAGAAAAATGTTTTGGACTTCACTAATCCATCAAAGCGCTGCATACTTTTTTCCAGGCTCTGACACTCAATGCATTGACCTTTAATATACTTTGAGGGAGAAAAATATTAAAGCGTTGAAAATGGAGCAAAAGCACCAATGCTTATAGCTAATGTGCATGCAGTGTTGTCATTCAACTTTTAAATGTCACCATTTCTTTTTATCCTGTGTGTACTGCATCTTCAAGAGCACATCTTCACTGTATAGTTTAACCGAGAGAGTCACTAGCACAAACATAAAAACTAAAACTAAAATATACTTCAATGTAATTTCTATTGAGACTTATAATAATTACACATTTGTAATGATGGATTTTCAATTTAGTACACTTAAATATATTAACTTTAAATGTAATATCAAATAACACACTACAATTAAAATTGCAAGGTGCTTAAATACAGTATGTTAATGAACACACTAAACTAAGTGTACTTCTTTAAAAGCTCAACAAAAGATTATGAAAACATTGATTTAAAATGTAAACATTTTTACACTATTATAAAATCCATTTTATTTTAAACTTGTATAGGGTGTTATTTATGCTCTTTTAACACACTCAATTGGCCCTTTTTATTTGATTAATATTTATATTTTCTGCAAGTACAGTTTTTCTTATTAAGATATAGTTCAAGTACACATTCGATAATTAAGCACACTTCTTTTTTTTTTCTTTCCAAAAGAGAGGAGTGAGTTTTAACCTTTTCTCAAGTAGCATTTCAATAGAAGAGCAGGTTTAGATGAGCCTTTATTATGCGGGTCACTAAAAGCCAAACTAGAACCGCATTAGCTTTAAATGAGACATGATCGCACGGTGGCGTTTATTCGTGAACATCTGGCTTCATGGAAAGAGCCTGCTAAGAACGTTATAATCACGTACTGAAAGGAATAAGCTGCTCCATTAAAGGCTAAGCTCAACTATTACTGGAACATTTGGTAATTCAAATTGTGCTTTTACTGCCACAAATAAGGCAGTGCTTAAAAAAAGACTCCAAAAGCAGGTTTTCTGTTGCCTGATGATATGTTTGAGATGAAATCTCATCTCCTCGAGAGTTGCAGGTGCAATCGTGAGGGATTTCTGGGTAATTAAAGCTGTAGCAGTTGTCTAGCAGGCTCTTACGTAAGTGTTAAAGGAACGCAATGGATATTCAAGCAACACATATGTCATGTGGTCTGCCGCAGCATACGGAGAGGAACGTCTGTTTACTTCCTGTCGCCAAATGTCCGTCATTTATCTCTACCTACACATGCAATATATAGAGCAGACTGGCATATAGAGCTTTGGATGACGCAGCATTTCCATTCGAAATGACTGTAAACACTAAACAAAGATTCTGCCAAAAGTTCTTATTGACATAAAACACATGCCAACGGTTTCGATTACAATGTTTTCCAGCAATCATTAATGACCGGACAGCTTCTCCATTTTAATCCTCATTCCATACTGGAACTAAACTCTAAGCTAGAGCAATACTGCTTCAGCCCTCTTTTTAGTTTTGGTTTTTATGTATATTTGATGATGCTGTGGATCAAAGCACGAGATGTACAATTCAATTTCACTACGTCACATGCAACCCTGTTATGTGCAATGTTGCACCGCTGTTGCTCGATGGTTTCAAGCCGTGTACTCTCCTGTCAAATTCTTGCATAATATCTCCTAGCAGCATGCTGTGTCGGCTCAATAAACGAGAAAAATCATTCTTTATCTTCAGAGGGAGAGACATAGAGCATGCCAACTGTGAAATGACTGTCCCAAGTCATTGAGCACCTCGCAGTCTTGCGATTCGAGAGATGGGTCTCGGCACAGCTCTCAGAAAACCTTGGGGCAACGAATAGCTTGTTTAAGCACTTCCAATAAACCACTGTACATATCTGTAATCTCTTCAACAGAGGAGGAGAATCGCACATAGCGAGCGCAGGATAATGTTTTACAGATATACAGATTAACTTGTGTAATCTGCATGGCTGAAAGGAAGATCTTAAACGGGATGTGTCAACGTTTATGGATTACTTAAAACCTGGGTATTAAATCCTTGTCTCTAGGGTTTCTGTCGTCTCGATAATCTCAAAGATTGCTCTCTTCTTGGAGAAAATGTTTGTAGACATTTACACATTTCAAAGTGTCCGATCACATTCGGACATAAAAAACAAAAAAAACATAAATGTATAAATGTTATAAATTTAAATGCAGCTAAACTAACCGATTTCTACTGAAGAGAAAGGGAGGGAACAGCAGACAAATATGCTCAAAGCTTCGAACCTTGTACGCATATCATTTCACAATTAATACTAAATACATCAATCAACACCAGCCAAATCATACATTTCAGCATTTAGAGGCCCTTTGAAGCCACTGTGAATAATTGATTAGAGAATGTGAGCTGCCCTTGTGGATTGTGGGACAGTTGGTGGGCTAAGGTTTGGGGTGTCGAATGAGGAAGGGCTTCAGTAGCACTGAATATTCTCTAACCAGAAACAAGATCCTGCAGGCACAGATCTCCAGACGCTGATGGAAGATCCTGTCCTTCGATCCCCAGCTGCACATCCAACCTTGAAAAAGCTTAATTTAGGCAGCAGGCAGAGGAGGATGAAAAATTATGCTTTCATGCAACTTTGCCATTATCACATCGCACATGTAAACAGGGGCCAAAGAGAGATAGAGAAAGAGATAGATTCAACACAACCACTAACATTGCTAAGCCTTCAACCCAAATTGAAAACTGAAATATTGTTCCAATATGTTTTTTTTTGTAAATATTTATTGATCTGGAATGTTTCTAAAAATGTCCATTATCTATCTGTGTACTTTTTTTTTCTATTACTTTCATGAACGGCTTTGTGTTTATATATACTGTATGTATATATATATATATATATATATATATATATATATATATATATAAATCGTTGCTGTCTGCCGGTAGTATCTCCATATTTTGTCTTTCAAAAAAACAAACAAACAATTACTATTGGTCACCCTTTACATCTATCTGTTTTGCAAATGTTTAACCAATGAAAGTATTAGAACGAGCTTGTGGCTAAACCTCATAACTTTATTAGGTCTATATTATCAAACTGTCAATAAAACCTGATAACTTCAACCATCTCAATTGTGAATGAAGTGTTACACACATTTTGGACCATCTCTGCTTGTTTGCAATGCAATGATAAATAAATAACTGGTTCTTTGAATAAGTACAGTGTTTTCTTTAGTTATATAATATATACAGTATAATGTTTAAGGAGCAGAGAAGAATGTCTTAGGCTAGCATATACATTATATATATACACTCACCTAAAGGATTATTAGGAATACCATACTAATACTGTGTTTGACCCCCTTTCGCCTTCAGAACTGCCTTAATTCTACGTGGCTTTGATTCAACAAGGTGCTAAAAGCATTCTTTAGAAATTTTGGCCCATATTTATAGGATAGCATCTTGCAGTTGATGGAGATTTGTGGGATGCACATCCAGGGCACGAAGCTCCCGTTCCACCACATCCCAAAGATGCTCTATTGGGTTGAGATCTGGTGACTGTAGGGGCCATGTTAGTACAGTGAACTCATTGTCATGTTCAAGAAACCAATTTGAAATGATTCGAGCTTTGTGACATGGTGCATTATCCTGCTGGAAGTAGCCATCAAAGGATGGGTACATGGTGGCCATAAAAGGATGGACATGGTCAGAAACAATGCTCAGGTAGGCCGTGGCATTTAAACGATGCCCAATTGGCACTAAAGTGTGCCAAGAAAACATCCCCCACACCATTACACCACCACCAGCCTGCACAGTGGTAACAAGGCATGATGGATCCATGTTCTCATTCTGTTTACGCCAAATTCTGACTCTACCATCTGAATGTCTCAACAGAAATCGAGACTCATCAGACCAGGCAACATTTTTCCAGTCTTCAACTGTCCAATTTTGGTGAGCTCTTGCAAATTGTAGCCTCCTATTTGTAGTGGAGATGAGTGGTACCCGGTGGGGTCTTCTGCTGTTGTAGGCCATCCGCCTCAAGGTTGTGCATGTTGTGGCTTCACAAATGCTTTGCTGCATACCTCGGTTGTAACGAGTGGTTATTTCAGTCAAAGTTGCTCTTCTATCAGCTTGAATCAGTCGGCCCATTCTCCTCTGACCTCTAGCATCAACAAGGCATTTTTGCCCACAGGACTGCCGCATACTGGATGTTTTTCCCTTTTCACACCATTCTTTGTAAACCCTAGAAATGGTTGTGCGTGAAAATCCCAGTAACTGAGCAGATTGTGAAATACTAAGACTGGCCCGTCGGGCACCAACAACCATGCCACGCTCAAAATTGCTTAAATCACCTTTCTTTCCCCTTCTGACATTCAGATTGGAGTTCAGGAGATTGTCTTGACCAAGACCACACCCCTAAATGCATTGAAGCAACTGCCATGTGATTGGTTGATTAGATAACTGCATTAATGTGAAATTGAACAAGTGTTCCTAATAATCCTTTAGGTGAGTGTATATACTGTGTGTATATATATATATATATATATATATATATATATATATATATATATATATATATATATATATAAAACCAAATCAGACACAACATCTCAAGAGTCACATGACTAAGTATACAAACAAAGGTTGTCATGGCATTTACGCTTGTGAATGTTAGAAGTGTCGCAATTCTGCTACATTGTTTTCCTTGGTTTCATTCATGAAAGATTTCCCATGTGTGGATTTGCTTTCAAATACTTGAAATAATAAGTGAAATATGAGAACGAATCATTGCTAGAAGCGAGCAGTAATCTCACTTGGTAATCAAAATATGCCTTCAGCTATGTTTTATTTTGGAGATATTCTGCTCTCTCAGTACATGAAGTATATTCAGTATCATGGAATAGTGGCACTGGAGTTCAGTCAGCCTCGTTTTTAAATTCTACCCTTAAATAACTTCATCATGACCCACTTCGGGTAACTTCCGCCACTTTCTTTGTTTATGGTTTTCTAATAGAGCACAATGAAATTAACCTGAATGTTAGCATTGGTGATTTATACTGTGATATTATTGGGGCAATAATTGTTGCCTTATTTAGAAACAAAAACATTTTGAGTTTTGAGTATCAAATTATGGCTTTATTTTTTACTAGTTTCCCTTTCATTTCAGCTTTTGCACGGCTAAGTATATTCATAGAATAGCAAGCAGATACTATTATGTGGCTGCTGGTTAGAGATAAACAATTTTTCCAAAGCGCTTTAAAATTATGAGATTACGGTTGGGTCAACAGTACTTCTTATACTCTACGTGAGAAGTGCAAATAGACTGTGGCGTCAGCCCACAAGAGTGTCTCTGCAGACTGTTATAATCATTGCTGTAAAGTGAGTTACAGGACACCAGTGGATAAACCCCCACTGCTGTTTCTGAATGAGCCTGTGGACTCAAACAGATCCTTAAACTGCCTTATTTAAGAGCAGCTTTTATTAGTCTGCTCATCACCAGACATTACATAGGCTATATAAACAGTGTTTTATATGTTACACGTTCATGGCCAGTCTGATAAAAAAAAATACTCTGAAAGAAACCCCACAATCTAACTCTCATGCCTCCAGAGCTGTAAGATGAACTCATAATGTGTTCATGAATGATGAAGATCTTTATTACTTTTTTAAAAGACCTTCAGTTTAAAAGGGACTAAATCAGATTAGCTAACCTCATTCCCTCAAGTCTTTGGACACAGCAATCAATGAGTTTCAAAATAGCTTGCTGTTTGTCAGATCTTTTCTAAATCTGCTTAAAAGGCCTGCTTTCAACCGCATGAGTTTCCATGTGGGTCCAGTACAGATTTTGTGGTTAGCATCCAAAACACATTGAGTAGGTCTGATATTAGCATGACTCAATACTCAAATAAACACACAATAAACGCACAAATATTTAGTGAATTGCACGATTTGCAGGTGAATTTTTTTATTTATTTTTCCTCGACTTCCTAATAAGTCAGCACATTTTACTAATCCATTCCCTCATTTTAAGTAAATTGTGCGCACGATATAAAAATGTGCTTCCTCGATTTACTAACTTGTGGCAGCATTGTACTAATTCATTCCCTTGTTTCAGTTAAATCAAAATGAGGGAACAAATTAGTTTAACTCATTTACTTAAATGAGGCAACAAATTAATAAATCCTGGGAATGATTTCTTAATTCGTGGCCACGATTGAACTAAACCGAGAGAATGAATTAGTTCAATGTGGCCACAACTGACTTAAACTGTGAACAAATTAATACATTGTGGGAACAAATTCTTAACTCTTTCCCCGCCAGCGTTGTTTTAAAAAGTTGCCAGCCACCGCCGGCATTTTTGGTAATTTTCACAAAAGTTTCATGGCCCCCAGAATATTTTCAAAGAAAAAAAAAACAGACTATCTGCTATAAAAACAAAAATGTTATATTCTAGCTTCATTGTATTGTTTTTTTTATCAACACTTGAATGTGGGTAAGTTTCGAAACAGACGAAGATTTCCGTCAGTGACGAGGAAGCGGTTTCTCACAAATTACAGAAATTTCCGTTAATGGTGGGGAAAGAGTTATAAAACAAGTCTTAACAAACCCAACCTTTGGAATGGTGTAGTACTATGAAAGTGTAAGTATGTTCTTAGGTTGATCTTTTGCATGCTATTTTACCAACATTCAAATAAACCCTGCGATCTGATGATTTGAGACAGAAAAAGGCAATACGGCTTTGTGCTTCCCCTACCGCGAGAAACAATAAACAGATGTCATTTCAAAGCCAATCTTTTTAATGCTGAGGAAAATGGAGGAATGGGATTTAACCCAGATTATAGACACGTTTAAAGCATGCCACTGACTGGGAGCTTGCAAATTGCAAAACTCACAAATACAAACATCACGCATCGTTAGACATACAAAATTGTCTCTAATGTTGGCAGTGTTTCCATGTGTCAAGGAGGAGGGGTGAATCCATTCTTGACTGATTGATTTTACATTGATTAGATTTACAATGACTCATGCGTGACTTAAAATGCGCCAAACAACAGCTTGTATACGCTGCCTTGTGAAACCCTGCAGTTTCGGTGTTCACACAGAAGGTGCTGCGGTGTGGAGGAGACATGCTGACCGGTACTTGAACCCCGAATTGCTTGGAACAGACAGAGCAGACAAGCCTTTTAGAAGGAATATTCTGATAATTTACAATGCCATGTCTACACCAGTACACTGATCTGATTTCATGAAAGATAAATAATTATTGAGGTTTGAAATAAGAGCTTTTTTAACCCCTGTCTCATTTCGAGCATTTGTTTAGACATATATGAACACGGCAATCGCGCTCGGATCCACACCCAAACAAATCACACCGAGATTGTATGAACGAGTTGGTCTCGGCCCGATTGAAAACGAACTCTGGGGCAGTTCGGTTGAGGTTAGAAAGCAATCTGACCAAACGGACCAACAAAACAAGTGGTATCATAATTAATAACGATAAATCTGTTATATAAAAAACCGCAATGTTAGATTCTGTGAGTGAGCACATTAGTTGTCACAGTTGAAAGCCAAAATGTTGTGTTGCTTTGATCCGTGCATTGCAATAATGCTGTCCCGACGAAGCCTTGATAATTAAATATATATCATTTATCAGTCAGAGCGGGAATGGCGTCTACATTCTTTTAAGTGTTTGTGTGTGTCACGACAGCTACAAATAAAGCCACAATAAACCCGAAGAGCAAACTTGATGAACGACGCAGAAGAAACTCTGACCAATAAGAGGACAGCTTTACTCACATGTGACTTGTAAAAACACATTTTGGCATGGTTTAAAATGTTGCCTTGTTAAAGCGAACCAAACCAAGAAGAAAATGCGACATTGTCACAAATGAAGTCCCTGTTTATCATAATTAAAATATGTTGTATGTTCAATACAAATGGTTAGTGTCTATCACAATCTCTCCTGAATGAATGAATTAGTCTTAAGCCTATATGCAATGTTCATATATTTGACACATAATCAAATTATTTACAGAACTGTGTCCCTTTTAATGTGATTTTTCTCAGTCCATTAAAATGTGTTAAAAAGAAGCAAAAATAATTCCCACAAGCTGAAGGTGTTCGAAATGACAGTCAAAACTGGATTCATCTTGTGCTATTTTGGACAGTCATGCTGATTAATAGCTATTTAAATGCAGTGATGCAATTATGCGTGAATAAAAAACACATTTACAGGGCATTACACACATTTGCTGGTGGGTAGCATTCGTAAATGTTGTTAACGTCTTTTAGTTATTCTACATGCTCATCCTTGAAAGATACAAACAGATTTATTCAGAAAACCATTCATGATTTCCACAAACCTAAACACACGGTGAAAATGTGTCATCTTTGTTTGTTTATGTGAGGTTTGTTTACACGTAGAGTAAGGTGAAGCATATATGAGCCTTGGACGCTTGCTGAGCGCAGCGAGAGGAAAGATCTCGACTACGAATAAAGAAACGCCTAGCTGATGACGGACACATTATTAATGGATTTTCTGTTGGCTTGGAGCTAATCTGCAGTGATTATTGCCCCCTGAAAGTTTCATTATTTCTGGAAGCAATTGATGCAAGCATCTCACACAGAATTCCCTCTTTCCATTCCTTACATCTGGTTTACACCAAGATAAACTAGAGATGCTCAACGTCCTCATTATACAATTCACTCCTACCTCAAAACTCAGTGGCTCTGCCCAGAGGAACATTTTATTGCTCAGATGTTTCTCTTTCATAGCTCAGAAGACATGGTGACCTAATTATCTTTTACTTAACTTTCTTTAAAAAAAAAATTTCTTTGGATACATATTGAGCCAGATGAGGCACACTTTTGGTATGAATAACTTAGGAGTAACTTGATGGAAAATGTTCATATTGAAATCTCTGACTTCTGATTTGTCATAACGTGTCCCGTGGAGATCAAGGGGAGGTAGTAGATAGCGCAGATATCATCCGAAGAGGGTTTTTATCAAATGCCAGTGGAGAAGTAGGTGTACAAATTCACAGTGATGTGTCAAAGAAAAAAATACAAAATGAAACTCAAAAAAATATTTACAAAAATAAACATACACTGAACTCAGTGCAAACTTTGATATATCAACAACCAAAAGAAAAACAAAATTCTACAGTTAGCATAACCCTTAATATATAATATAATATTTTTCCTCCCATGGTTCAGTTTAGACTGTCTTATATAGCCTAGGACAGGCTCGTTACACCCAAGACCATACCAACTGCAGGGGCATCAATACCCAAACCTTTGTAGCCTAAATACATGCCCATTTAACCATTTAACTTCCAAACATAAATACAATAAACTCTTTCAGCAACTTAAACTACATGTAAACACCATAAGACATTTATCCATGCCTACATCACCAAGCGTTAAGCTTTAGCACAAGTTCTGCCAGAAAGACTCAATTACTATGTCACTTATTATTACCTTCACATCTATCCAAATAATCCAATCATGTCCTAATACTTGCTGTATAAAAGATTGGTACTTCCACATGTTTGAGTTTGCAGATGCTGACGAGACAATTACCTCCACCCTCCTCACCACCACCAGGATGGTCCTGTCCATACCTCCCGTGGGGGTCGGCTGCGCCCCTGCCTTCGTCTTCAGACAGGAGATGCAGATCCGCTACCCTCGGATTATGTATACGGACGGGGCCCACGCCAAAGAACTTTATAAATAATTGCTTGCTGGTCGGTCAATAAATTAATGCTTTGTTATCATTCTATCTCCCGAGTTGTTCTGATATATGTGTGTGTGTGGGTCTATTATAAACTATTACAGGATTTAGGACCCTTTTGGGTTTCACTTTATTTTGATGGTCCCTTAACACATTCTGTTGACTATAAGTAACGTTGAACCTACATGTCTACTAACTCTCATTAGAGTGTCAGAGTATTAGTAGACTGGTAGGGTTAGATTAAGTTGACATGTAGTTGCAAAATTACTTATAGTCAGTAGAGTGTCTGTTGGAGAAGCATCACAATAAAGTATTTGCAGATATTAAGCAGACGGTCTACTAATACTCTAATGAGAGTTAATTTGACATATAGTTGCAAAGTTACTTATAGTCAATAGCACGTTCAAAAGGGACCATCAAAATAAAGTGTTACCATATTTTGAAATAGCTATTTTCAGTTTTCATTTTTATTTCAGTTTGTAATGTGTTTTGTAATTTTAATAGATTTAAAAAAAAAAAGAATCGCTTTATTTCACTTTGTGTTTTTAGTAATTTTAGTTTTTCAGTTTAAATTTTCAAATATTTAAATTTATTTCAGCTGTATTCCAATTACCGAAGTTATTTTCAATGGTGTTAATTTCAGTTAACAATAACACTTCTCCGTGTGACCTTTGAACTGGTCACCTCACGCATCCCCCACTCACATCCAGAGTCCTTATACTGAGTCTTCAAATAACAGCAGCTTCAGAGATACATACACCACGTCTACTCTGACTGTTGTTCTTGAAGATATTACGAGGACAGTGAGATTTAGCCTCGGTGGGGTGGGGGTGGGAGCTGAATATGTCTTTCATTATTAATAAAGATGTGACTACAGTCCCTGCCTGACAGCCCTCAAGTCCCACACTGCCTTAATGTGCAGCCGGTGACAAGCCGAGAGCGGGAGCACCCACGCACACTCGAGCCAGGCTGTTGTCACACCATCCCACCATAACCTGTAATTATTCATGCTGCCTAAGTGCTCCCTACCAGATATTGGGATCATTTGTTAGGTGAGTCTAGTTTCAGAGCGAGAAAGAGGGAGAGCAAGTAAAAGAGTGAGTGAGCGAAAGGGTATAATCCAAGCTATGCTGTAGTGAAAGTGTCTTTCTTCTCCCTTCAGCACCAGGGCTTGATTGATTTGAAATTACTACCTGAGATGTGAACCATGGACTGAAACACTAATTTAGAACAACCCATCTCTGGTAATTTCAAAGTCCTGGTGTTTTCTCAAACATGCCACTCAAGAGAGACTGGCAGTGGTAGAGGCTTCGTCAGGGTGCAGGGCCCAATATTCCTGCTTTAATTCTTCATCGCACAAACGTAGTCACAGGGACAGGTCGGGAAACAATTACTCGCTCACAATCATCAGTCACTCAAAGGTCAGGGATACATTTTCTGCAACAGATTTTCAACAAAAATTCTAACTGAGAATTCTTAAAATTATGAGTGAGTAAATAAATAAATGAATGAATACATAAAACATACATTTAAATGTTTTTCAGTGCATGTTCCTCTTTCTTATGAAAAAAAGACAATTCTAAATTCTAGGGAGAAACATTCAAAATTAGATTTTTAATAACAACTTCCTAAAAACAAAACAAAGGTAGTGATTTCAGTGTAGCATCAAACACATTCAAACTCAAATAAACTTCCTAAAATAAATAAATATTTTTCACTTTAATCCAAAGGGACTTGCATTGCAATTTTAAGGAACACAATGTACATTCTTATCAGTTCTTGCTTTCCCTGGGAATCGAAGCCATGACCTTGGTGTTACAAGCACCAATGTTCTACTATTTGAGCTACAGGAAGGCAGTTATAGCAATATACTATTAGTGTAGTATCAGACTCAAACATTCATATCACATTCACACTAAAATGCACTTCAAATAATCAACCAACCAAATCAATGAATTGATTTAAATTAATTTCAATTAAATTTTAATGAATTTTATTTAATTATTGAATGTAATTTCTAATTCAATTTGGGATGTTCACATACGTTGTGCCCTCTACAGACCATTTGGTTCAAACTAAATTCTGTCATCATCACCCAAACTCACATTTTCCCTCCATGGAAATGTCAAATCAACATATTTCCAACGAAAACCACATGGTGATCAATGGCTATCAAGTTCAGTTGCCATTTTGCTTTGTTTACGGAAAAACAAATTGTTTAGGTTTGAAATGTTACAACTATTCTGTTTTAGACTTACTAGACACCATGTCATTCAAAAGTGTCTTTTTCTTTTGTGATCTCTTGTCCCATATAGAGCACCAAGTGTGCAGGAATGACACTAATGCACCCTAAAAGAAAAAGAAAAATAGGTGGATGGCACCCCTATACAGTATTTTTGGTCCAAAGAAACGTGCAAGGTTCACCCCATGCACTGCAATTAATGTCTCAACAAATCAGAGTCGAATCCCCTGTGTGAAATAACATTTTTGAAGGGGGATTCAATGTGTCGGTGTGATGGCCTCTCTCTGTGAGCTGAGTCAGGCAAAATCAGCTTCTGCCAGTCTGTCAGAGTCAATGATGATGACGGAGTGACACGGCTGCAGGTCCCTCTATCGCTCCGCACACAATCTGCCTTTTCCATGTGTTTTAAAGGGATACGTCACCCATAAATGAAAATTCTGTCATCTTTACCTCAACCTCATGCCGTTCTAAAGCTGTATGAGGCTTTCAGACATCAAACAGGACACAAAAGCACTGTAAACGTATCAGAAAAGTGGCCCATACAACTCATATATTGCTATGTTTAAATTCTTTTGAAGCCATTTAATAGCTTTGTGTAAGGACTGAAATTTAAGTAATTTAATAGTGACATTGGATGAAGAAGTTTATAATGCCTTTGTATCCTTTTTGAAGCTTGAAAGCCTCAGTCTCTTTTTATTATAATTGCATATAAACCTTACGTTCCAGGAAAGAAAGAGTCATACAGGTTTGAAACTCACAGGGTAAGTAAATTATGACAGAATTTATATTTTTCGAGTGAACTGTGGCTTTAAGAAAGAGGGGAACCAGCATCAGGCATCCATTTCAGCAGTCAGCAGTGAGACACCTACTCTCAGATGGGATGAGCTCAGTCTGAAAGCCCTGAGACTTCCCCATGGCTGTCTCAAATGGATAACACCACCGCATAACTGCCAGACAAGGATCCTGGAGAGCAGCCTGACAATTTACTGCAGAGGTTAAAAGAAGACACTTAAAACACAAATTACAAACACATTAGGTGGCTGAAATAAAGAGCAGTGATATGAACATACTGAAACTAGACGGCGTTGTGATAGAAGAGATCAGGCATTTTTTTGCAGCTAGCAAGGAATAAAGAAATAATTTACCAATGCATTTTTAAGAACACACACAAAGTTATTTATATTTTTAAATTCTGGCTGCTTTTTACTATTTAATGAAGCCAAACTGGGTCAATTAAGCTCCAAAATATCCCATCAATGATGCTTTAAAATTGCCACCTTGGAAATTCTAGATCATTCAGTTTTGAGATATTGAGCTTCAAAGATTTCACATTCCATTCGACTTTGTAGATTGAACCTTTTTTTTGTTTTCTAAATAAAATGTCTACAATGTCTAAATGTTACACAACATAAAAAAAAAATAAAAAAAAATCACATAATGTAAATAAGTTATCGCAGAAAAAGAATAACAAAATTTTGACAAAAATGTCAGATAGAACCTTATAATTCTAATCTGGTTGTTTAAAAATCACAATAAAAAAAGTTTAAAAAGTTTCATATTTCAATTAATCAATGTTATTTCTTTGTTATATATTTTCTTTGATTTATCACGTTTCCACCAAAATATTAATCAGCACAACTGTTAAGAATCAGAAATGTTTCTTGAGCAGCAAATCATCATTTTGAAATATACTCAAACAGAAAATGGTTATTTTAAATTATAAGGATATTTCGCAATATTATTATTTTTACCCTACTTTTGATCAAATCATTTCAATCTTGCTGAGCGTAAGAGGTTTCTTTCAAAAGCATTAAAAATCATATCCATCCTCAAACATTTGAACGGAGTAGCTCTGTGTGAACTGACTGAAATTTCAAGTCATTATTCACTGAAAACCTGTGGCTTTCAAATCAAATCTTTTAGTGAAGTTTAAATTTCAGCCCATTTCTCACACAAAACTATCATATGGCTTTAGAATAGTGCATAAATTGAGCTATTATGGAGTTGTCCGGCATTTGTGGAGTTTGAAAGGCCCCGTCCACTCTTATTTTTATTGTATAGATAGATAAAAGTGTCCAGGAAATTCTTACCCCCCCAAAAAAAAAAACACTCTTTAATATACAGCACACAGTTTGGGAATGACATGAGGGTGAGAAAATGATGACAGAAATGTAATATTTGGGTGAACAATGCCTTTAAGTGTCAATCCAGTCCTAGTTAGCTGAAAAATTGCCTGAAGCTCAGTATCATGATATGAGCTATAATCTTGACTATTGGCACTTGCACCTCACCAGTGCACCGACACACAGAGACTTCAGTGTGTGTGGCCTGGTGTCTGAAGGCATGATTGAAGGACTGCAGAGGCTGAAGATAATATGAATGCCGGTGAGCACTACCAATCGGCAGGAAGAGGAAGGTGCTGGGCCTTGCCTGACAAAATCAACCCAATGAGAAAAGCACGGCGTTAATGAGCCTTTTCATACCAAACCATGAGCAAGAACCCTGGGGAAACGGGGTAATTAACAGGCGTGCTGACGAAAAATTCTGATACTTTTCAGAAGCACTTGCTGTTTTCATTATCCAACTCAAAACATGTTTTGCTGTTTTTCGGTTTGATAATTCTCCGGCGCCGGGACAATAACAGGCCTCTGAGGTCCTTGAAACATGCCGGATGTCATTACGAACTGTTATTTCGACAGACATGACGTAAAGGTCAAATGTACAGAGGGTAATTACGGCGAGCTCGACCGGTCTGTGTCTATCAGTGGCAAATATGGACGGGCATTAAACAATCTCGATGGTGAAGAAAAATACGTGTTCTTTCCTTTGTGACAAATTCTGCTATGTCGCGACATCGCCTGAATCACTATTGTGGCTTAGACTACAGATGACTCCCTGGCTTGAAAAGAAACATATTGGTTTACTTTTATCATTTCAGTCCATGTTATCTTTGCCTAATGTCTGTTGAAAATGACCGTCATTCAATCAAAAGTGTAGGCATTTCAAAAGGTTGCACATAAATGTGGGACGTCTGAAAGAAGGCTATTACCCGCATAGGCAGACGAGTTCTGATGGGCACATCGATATGACGAACTAGCGGAATTTGAGTGCGGAGAAAGTGAATAGAATGCCAGTCAAGGCAAGCAAATGTCATCTGGAAAAAATGGGACAGATCAGAGCTATAAAAACCTTTGCAAGACCAATTAAAGATAAATACGACAAAGATTGATACGGGAAGCATCAGGTTATCTGGGCACTTTCATTTTGGAGCAATTAGCGTCCAGGCCGATGAGGCAGCCTCACGAACACAGAGGAGCGAGAGAAGACCAGAGACGAGGGACATGACATCATTTTGCTGGAATCAATGCGCGTGACCTTTGATGCCTGACAGATCGCTGGGTTTTTTCGCCGGAGTACTTGATAGAATTACAGTGAACACGAGTCATGGACAGGGGGATGAACCGCTGACCTTCTGGGCCAGATGACCACCACGACACGCCGTGCTCTCAACCTCTGATACGTGGCCTTTCTGATTTCGCAGACATAACCTTTCTGAACCCTTGCAGAACACACTGGAGAAATTGACCCATAGATGCCACATTGATCAGTTTTCCTTTCTCTCACATCCACAAAATTCCAGCGTGATTGTTTTGTAACAAAGCAAATATTCTGGGTGGAAAATGGTGCGTCCAGGGGGAGCGGCGGTAGAAAGCAGAATTCGCTCACGTGAAGAGAATCTCACAGATTGCTCCATGAAAAATGCACTTAACATTGGAAGTGGTGCCAGTTGAATGCTGGTTGAGTGGGGATGGGACTCAGGAGAACAAAGGATGAGACAAACAAACAATATCATCAAATATGGATGATTTTCTTTCTCTCCCAAAACGATGCATTTGACCATGTAAATGGTTCCTTTTTATTGTAATCCGGTGAGACTCTTAGGATATGCAGTGAAAAACAATGCAATAAAGAGTCAGATATAACCTGCAAAGGTTCACCATACTACAGCTTCCAACAGTGGACTTTTTATAATAAGATACAATATACAGTACACACGGCTGCATTATAATTAATAATATAAAAAAAAATAAAAAAACATAAAATGGTAGGCCTTTATATATTTTTTGCTAGAAACCGTGATAAATGTTTTTTTCTTTGATGAATAGGAAGTTCAAAAGAACAGTATTTATTTGAAATCTTAAAATTTTTGCTGAATATTTTTTATTTTTGTAAAAATAAAATTCAATTACTTGACCGATGGCCAATCTGGATATATACATGATAATCAAAATATACAAAATGTATAGTACTGCTAAATCATTTTATTTTTATGATAAATATCCAGGAGCAAAAAGGTATAAAATGACTAAATCTAAACCGTAAACATGGCATTCTGAGCACACCACATACCCCAAACCACCTCACCCGAACACACCAAATACCCAATACATTAAACATCTCTTATATTAGCTTTGGTTATTTGAAAAGCCACATTATGGAGGTCAGAATTCAATTTTCCTGCTTTGAGCAAGTAAATGCATGAACGGTTAATCAATTACAGTTGCTTAAAATCTGATTCACTCTGCATAATGCCCAAACAGCCGTTCAGCCACTTCTCACACTGCCGGCATCGGCTATGCCAACTCTTCAATTTTAGTCACCGAAATGGAGTGTTTATAGAGACTGCAGTTTAAACTTGGCCTGGACCAGCTCCAATTATACAACGCTATAGAAAATAAATTGACTTAGATCAGTGCTTCTCAATCCTGCTCCTGGGAGCCCCCCCAGCTCTGCACATTTTAGGTGTCTCGCTAATCTGACACCCAAATCAGGTCTAGGAGCTTCTAATGAGCTGATCAGGTGGTTAGGTGAGGGACACGTCCCAATAGCACAATGCTGGGAGGCTCCTGGGAGCAAAATTTGGGATGTGTAATGTAACACATATTGGGATGTAATATCAGAGTCCTGCACGGGTTCTGTTTGGTAAACCTGTACCCGCCCTGCACCCGCAGTACTTCACAGAACACCTGACCCGTTCTCTGTTATTAGAAAAGTCAGTGATCAACTGCTTAATTCAAGCAGTGTTGTCAACTCAGCGAATTTTTAGACCCCAAATCTAATCAAATCTAGCGACTTGTTGGACAAACCTCAGTAACTTTTTAAATGTCGCCAGTACTGTCCTGCGAGCAAAACTAGCAAAAGAATATGTTTATAGTTTGTAAAAATACACAATGTCTATGGAAGCAGCAATAGCAATCCTTTCCATTATAAATTGACGACGTGTTTTATTCACATCAGATTCACATTCCGTAGTTAACTATAAATTGTATCTTCTCCCAGACTCCCATTATGTGTTGTAAATAAGACCGATCCGATTCTTTGAATTGTGGCACAAACTAACATGCCGCCATCACGTGTCATAGATCAGATAACACGATCATTATAAAGGACATAAAAAAACGACAAAACACATTCACTTGCACCGTATTTGAGAATCAGAATATCAGGTAGTTGATGACATAGCTAACAAGTTTGTGAATATTTTAAATCAAACGAACCATACCCGCACCGCAAATGACCACGTAATTATTATTCTACCTGTTACATAAAATATTAGTGGGGTTTACCCGTCGGGGACCCACCTGCGTGTCTGACTCTGTCCTCTAGCATCCTCTAGCAACATGTTTCTATCATTTGCATCTACTAATTTCCCAGTTAACATGTCATACATTTTAATATGACATCACACAATAATTCCCAGGTGGAATCCAGTCTCATTCTTTTCATCTCCAGAAGGAGCTTCCACCCCACCGCAATCCTGCTTTCAGACACAGTCTGAAGTACACCGAGCCGTGTCGTTTATTTACTTCTCGCAGGCATCATCTTCATGTCAAAACCACTTTTAAACTCTTATCACTTAATCTGCGGGAAGAGGAATGAAACAGCATGGTGAAATGAAAAATGTGCTTTATAATGATAGTGGCACGGCGCGTGATGAAAGGCGAGGCGGCACAATGACACTTCCTCTGACAACTGCAGGCCAGCATCAACAAATATCTGAAAAGCACAATATAGGCGTGTTATTTTTTTAATTCCATGTCTCATTTTGAGCCGGAGCGACAGACCTATGTGGGAGACACGTTTGCAGCAAACTTTCATCGGCTCGCAGCGGTTTCCACGGTAACGATGAGGGAGGCAGATATCAGAGAATCCTTGGTACTGGCACAAATCGCGGCTGGTATATTGAAGTAACCTAATAAAGGGGAGTCACATGACCAGCAAATCCATGAGAAAACACAATGAAGTCTTCAGATTTTCAACAGTTACAATGTCAAAATGGACAGCACACCAAGTGTCAATCAGGCGACTTCATTTCTGGATTTGTGTCCCCAGTACAAATGATTAGTGGCATTGTTCTTCAATTTCAGTGGCAATTTAGAGGCTGTAGCAATGAATGTTGACGAAAGCTCCACATTAGAGACCTTTGATGCAGACGGGGACAGGAGAAAGTGAATTCTCTGGGCTTCTAACCAAATAAAAAAAATCACCAAAACCCAAACCTGGCAAATCGAATTACCTGGGAACAAAATAGATTTGAGCTCTGGTATAAAACAACAACAACAACAACAACAACAACAACAACAACAACAACAACAACAACAGGACAGATATTGCAAACATAGACATGCAGCTAACAAAACGGTTGTGGATTTCACCTATATAAAAAGAGTGATGGTAAATCAATTTCGCCGTAAAATTGTTACGACAAACTCCAGCGCAAACTACGTCCAACTAGCGTCCTCTCAGCCTTGAATATGGATGGGATTTTATATGTGAGTTTTTTACTTGCTAATTGTTGTAGTCTCATAAATACAGCATCTGGCTGTTTATGCTTTAAGGAGAGCAACAAATGTAAATGAGATTACTTATCTCCTCTGCCTCGTTTGGATGCTTTATCTGGGCTGCACAAACCAAATGACTAATGTGTCAAAAGGCGAAACGCTTACAGGAATTGAGGAGCACTTTTTTTGACAAGCGCTCCTCTGTTTTCACACATGGCTGATAACAGGCTGGGAGCAGAGGCCGTGTTGAAGACGCTGTCCCCCTCGGCTCTGCTCCGATTGGCCACAAAGGGTTGGCAGCAGGGGAGTGTAATGTCTGTCTGAGCATTGTAAATAAATAACGCAAGTTGGGGCCTAATTAGCCCAGCATGTAATATGGGTTTGTTTTGCTTATTTTGCCAAGCTGATGCTGGCTGAGAGATAACGGATTATTTGTGGTTCCCTTTTAACTCATTGTACTGCACATTCACAACAACAACAGGAAAGAGATGTCAACAGCTTCTGGATCATTTGCGTTCTCTCCTGTGAGGACTCGCTGACAAAAAAAACTAAGTGTTGGTAGAAAGAGAAATGAAGGATACAGATTGCATGATTGTTTTTGAGTTCAATTCACTTTACTCAAGTAAAAGTCTTGGGGTCTATTCACACCAGAAAAGTCCGATAGTTCACTTGCTTTGGTCCGGACCAAATAAAATGTTTATTTTTTTGTTTTGGTACGGTTCCCTTTCACACTGCTCTTTTTGCAAGTGAACCAAAATTTGTAAACAAAACCACACGTGTGCTAAGGTCGTCCATTCATTGGACAAGGATTCTCAAGTAGGAAAATCAGGAAGTGCAAAAAAGGCTCAGCCTGGAGATATTTCGTACTGCAATATTTGTTCTTTTACTAATTTTGTGTTATTCTGTACAAACGCAATATGAAGAAACTAATGAGTATCATATGATACAATGTCATCTATACGATGTTGTAATTCGGATTTTGAGAAGACGACGATGTGCGACTAGCTTTCGTGAGGCTGCCGTGCGCGCGCTGTATATTCTGTCTCGCATACGCGCTCCTGAATCCGGGAGATTTGAACTAATTCAGGGAGACGTTATCAATATGCGGGAGATTCCCGGAACTTCCGGGAGACTTGGGATGTCTGATAAGGCAGCTCGCGCAGTGCTTTCTTTCAATTGGGTCGGTTCATGTTCACACCATAAACGAACCGTACCAGAGTTCGTTTGGAACCGTACCGAGACCACCTCTTCAGCTGGGTCTCGGTTCGATTGTTTGGTCCGCACCCGAGTTCGATTGCTGTATTCACACCTGCCCAAAAGGTCCGCACCAAGGGGGGAAACGAACTAGAGTTCGATTCAATCGACCCAAACAAGGCAGGTGTGAATACACCCTTGGTTAGACTTCATTTTGATGGTCCACTTTAGACATTTTACTAACTATAAGTCATTTTGAAACTACATGTTAACTAACTCTCATTAGAGTATTAGTAGACTGTATGCTTCATATCTGCCAACTCTTTATTTTGATGCTTCACAACAGACATTCTCCTGACTAAGTAACGGCATGGTTGCATATGCAACCCACCATTCCCTAAAAGGAGGGAACGGAGGACGTTAAGACTTCTAGTCTAAAGACTAGACGTTAAAGACTAGAGTTAAGACTTCTAATGGGCTTTATGACATGTGTTCTGTCTTGGGAAAAAATATCTGGGTTAAATTATGTGCCCGTTTCGGAGAAACAAGAATGTCAAAATTGCAGTAAACTACAAAATCCAAGCTAATACCAAGGCAAACCGCAGTAAGGGAAGCTGCGTTTTGGGGTTGTTTTCCCGTGTTTGACACTGCAGATACTGCGGTCAGGCTTGGTAACCTTGTCCTGAAGGACATTGTAATACTGTTTGTCCCGATCGTAACACTCCCTCACACAGAAACCAACAAGCCAACCAGCTAGAACAGCATGAGACAACACCATGGCACAATCCCGAGGCAAAATGATGGTTGAACTCGCATTAAAACGCAAATATCCAGAGGGTAAGGAAGATAGCAAAGCACCTAGCAAGGCAAATGAAAACTTTATAATCATACTAGCAACCTAAGTTACCAGCTAGCCAGCTGCTAACAATACATATGTTAGAAACATTTTAGCCTACCTGCTAACTTGAAGGCAATATCCACTCTGACAACTTAATGATAATCTGATTATCGCGTTGATGATTCTTGATTCAAACATCTCTTCATGTTCCAGGCAGCTAATCCAATCAAAAGTTAGTAGGCTCCAGTAAAGTTACCTTTCCATCCGCAGGAAAGTGGACGAGCGCACCCGGCAGCACCAGAAAAATAAGCTGTCAAATCAACCTGTTACTATCGCTTATTTGCAAACCACGTTAGATCACGTGATTGAAATCGAATATTATTGGCTTTATTGAGCACCAATAAAATTCAACAGTTGCCAACCATAGAAATATAACTCTTTAATATTTATTTATTGTGTAAAATGGTAATGATGCTTAGGGAAATTATGAAAAAGAAGACAATTTGTTTAAAGTCAATTTCTTACTGAGTACATTCTCTTTGAGGTGAAAGGGGCATTGTGATAAAAGATTATTCTTAATCACGAGCCTTACTAGTGAGCAATTTCAACATTACAACTTGCAAACAACAATAAAGCTATTAAAGCTATTTTTTTAAAAAAAGAAACATGTAAGAAACACAACAAGAAAGTTGCATGAACACATTGTAGACTTTGACTTTGTAGATGCTGCACTTTGTCTTTGCAATAGTGTTTTAGTTGTTTAAGGTCATCCAAAGGCAGAGTGCAGTATCTGCTTTTTAGGGGTCAAAGGTCACATCAGTGGTCATGTTTTTTATCTATAAAAAATGTCTTCTAAGAAGGCGTTAGACATGAATGCATTACCACTAATCTACCCATAACATGTTTGACTGGCTGGTATAAAAAACATGAACAGCCTTTTTCTCCATTTCTTTGTTTGCGTAGTTACTGCACTTAGCCTTTATAGGGCAGTACACTACTGACAACAATGGACTTTTTTTTTTACAAAATCTGACTGCAACTAAAGAGACTGTTGAGGCTGACTTTTGAAGTTTAAATTTCCACACACTGCAACACTTAGTGCATACAACATGGTAAGGTTAACAATAGAAATCTCAACAATGTAAGTTAAGTATTCACATCCCAGAGCGTCACTTCATCTGAACATTTTACCAACATTTGTGTGATTTAGGCAGTCTATTTTTTTTTTTAGGTTAATTGATCTAATTGCGTGTCTCTGGAAAACAGTGATCTGTGACATTGTATTATGTTGAATACCAAAATGTTGTGTGTAATGAGAGATGCTAAATTAGTAGATGTTTTATTTACTGATGCTCTATCATCCTGTACATGCTAAACATGTATCCAAGAACAGTATGTTACAATTTAAAAGTAAATGCACACTGTTCTTAAGGGAGGCTCCTTCATTATTTTACCCTACAGTATATCTAATAAGAAAAGCTGTACTGATATGCTTTACTTATTTTCAAAGAACAGCAATAATCAAGTAAATTACTAACTTGAGCTAAGCATCATTTTGTTTTTACAGTGCTCTGCGATTCCGGGAATGCCTGCACTGGTCTTCTTAAAAATATGTGATTTACCAGTCTCCACAAATAATGATTGTCAAAGAGAAATGAGGAATGATACGCAAGTAGAAAAGTAATTTGGTGTGTCCTGTATGTGTCACATGGGCATTTCTTCTTTTCATCTTGTGTCTTAATAGTGTGTGAATTTCTTCCTTTGATTATGGCAAACTGAATGCAAGGATTACTTATGGGTAATCTTTTATCAGCAGTGTGGTCGAGGATTATAGCAAGTTCAACATTTAGTAGAGCTGGTTATTGCTTGTATTTTTGCTTCAGAATCCAACTGGAACGTCTGTAATCCTCTTTGGAAACCATGTTTGTGAGGTTTAAACCATGGATCTATGATCATTTGGCAGCCATATTAAATAATAGAACACTCTCCTGTCATGAAAATCGCGGTCCAGTCAGGATTTTTTCAGATGGATTTGAAAACCTTCCTCTCATTGGGTTGCTATCTTGTCTACGCTGACTGCTCCCATTTCAGTGAAGAAAATGAATTCAGCTCACATAGCATTGTGGAGCTTTAGATCTGCCTGCATTGCACTTTGTATTGAACGCTTTGCTCTAATTGCAAAATAAAATAACAAAAGAATCATAGGTTATGTCAATGTTATACAGGGAAAACCATATATGTCAATAGCATTCAGCTTTCCGCGATAGATCTTCTTCACAGATAGAGCGAAAATTAAAAAATAAAAACCACCCACCGACGATGAGGCAGTAAACATCAATCACAGCTGCAGTAACATCTGGAGTTGGCAGGCCTCTGCAGAGTTCTACATGTCCCATTAATCCCTTCAAATTCCACCAAATTCGGGGTATTTGGGAGAATAATGGAGTTTCATGAGCACTTTGATATTTTAGAGCGTATTTGTACAGATATAACAGGGAGTTTTGGCCAACAAAGGATTGAAAGCATCTTTGCAATGCGTGTTTCAGAGATTTGGTTTTGGATGGTAGGGACATGTTCCTATTAAATTTAAGAGACTATTCCTACCAATATTTATTGCGAACGCAGTTGTAAATGGAATAGTGTGTCATGTTTTCTTTCGTTAAAAGAAAATATTGTCCTTCATAAATAAAATCAGTTCTTATGGGACTTCGTCTAGCATGCAGGTCTTTGCTTACAATAAGCCTCTTTTTATTCTGGAGTGAACGGATGGTGCTCGCATCAGTACTTTACATGCTCTGTGTTGCATCGGAAACCACAGGCACCAAAAATATCAGTTTAACACCAGCAAAAATGAAAAAGGAGGTAAACAAAAACTGTTTCCTGAAATTTACCAGTGTTGGTTATAATGAATTACTTATACATTTTTCCATTGAAAAAGTAAGAGATAATTCTTAATTTTTCTGTAATTGAATTAGTTAGTTCTGATGTAACTGCTTTGTATAGACTAGAGAACAATTCTATATAAAACTGATGGATTTAACATCCAAATTGAACGTCTAATGTTAAAATGTAACGTAACCTTCTCCCTTTAAATTCTTTGGTTCATTCAAGAATAATTTATTACATTTTTTTCATCTAGTTTCATGTTTATCCTTGTATTGTTCAACTGTTCAAGGTTGATATGGAATTTACAGTCAGACAACCAATATAGTCAGTCACAGCTGATCCACACTCCAATCCAGAAGGGGATGTGTGTGATAATGCAATGCTGTTTGCTAACCACCTCAACAGGAAAAAGAAGATACTATCTATGCAACCCAAAACAAGGGTGTTTCTAAATACCAAGTACGCAAAGTTCGAAGTTGGTTTGTGAGTTTTGTGAGATCCTAGCATGCATTGCAACAAGAATAATCATGGAGATACTGTTACAGGATATGAAGTAAAATGAACAACTACTACTTTGTCATACAAATAATTACTGAATCATGTGAGAGTATTGTCTGTAAAATGATCTGTTTTGTCGTTTTATATTTTAAAAAGTAAAATTCAGGAGACCTATTCCTAATGTTGAGAATTACAATAACTTAATATTTTGTGTAATGTAAACTCAAATTTTTGCATTAATTTTTTTATTTTATTTAAGTTGTAGTAAGTTCGTGAAATTCTCTTGATAACTTTACAAATGTGTGTAATTAAGTGGATTTCTAGTTCCCAGGACACTCATAAGACTGGATAAGGAAAGTAAATGTTGAAATTGAGTGTTCATTTATTTATTAATTTTTAGTGAATGGAAAGACCTGTTAGTGTTTAATGCTGTTATGTTTGACATTTAAAGGCGCAGTAAGTGATTTCTATGAAACACTGTTAAAAGTGGATTTTCACCACAACAAACGTGTGGCCAACCAGCAGTAGAAGGCATGTCCACTCATGATGGGGGAGGAGAGAGAGTGAGCAAGAGAGAGATTTAAAGAAAGACTGTAGAAAGAGAGATGGCTGAGAGACATTACAAAAGAGATAAGGTCAGAGAAATATCAATGGAAAAAGAAGGGTAATGATCTTAGAACCTGTGTTAATATTAGAAAAGGCTTCCAGAGCTGGAGAGAGCTAAGCGGGAAGGCCTGAAAACGGACACAGAGGATGAGTTGTTTCTGCTCCATATGTGAGTAACATTGGCTTTGCTGTTTCACATAACCAAGATATGATGTTAATGTTAGCTTTAGTATAGGACAGTTCTGATTGTCATTGAAGCATTATTTTTGCTTCACTAGCTATGATAAAGAGACATCCACTCTTGCATTGAGTTTTCGTGTATTTTGGTGGTGGAGCAATGAAGGAAGGGGTGTGTTTGGGATGATTTCCAATATCAATAGTGTTTCTCAGAAATCGCTTATAAAGAGTGTGTGTTATGTGGAAGTTTGTGATGCAGAGTAGATGACATGAAGGTAAACATTACATTGACTCTATAAGCAATGACTGCACTAATGCGTGACAAGTAATAAGTTACATTTAGCATGTGTCAAGTGCTATACTAGCTGTGGATTTTAACTGAAATATATTATATTAAAGATGAACTACTGAACTGAAAGAACATTGATAACGTGTTGTTTATGACAATTAACACTAGAACTACAGGACTTCCATAACTACTAGAATGACCATAGCGGTCATTCTGACCGTTCATACTTTGACGTTCATATGGTCGTACTGAACATAATTATCGTCATGTCATATCTACATTTGAACCTTTCTCTTTTATGTTTTCCAATGATGCTTTTAATTCCTGTCGTCATGTTATAACGTCATCCCCCTTAAAACAAGCACAAAAGAAAGATTGCCCCGACAGGTCTAAGGAAATGTAAGGAAAGTTTTGCGTCAAAAATATCTTTTCACCACACTCACAACGTGAATAGACATGCAAAAAAGTTAGGAAACGTCAAAGCTTCATACCGTTTAGTACAGCTCTGTTTGTAAATAAGGTCAATAATCAATACAAAATCTAAAAATAAATGGATATACAATGTTACGATAGGTAATAATAAAGGGCTTATTTGAACGGCGCAAACCCCCCCCCCGCATCATTCACTAACGCTTACGCACAGTCCACACAAACACCGCATTTCGTGTGCAGCTCCCACACACTACTTTGAGACATTTGGCACATGTCTCCTTGTTTTTTTTTGTTTTTTTTCGCAGTTCCTCCTTACTTGGCACTGCCTCGTTCTCTCCATCAGCTGCTGCTCCTGCCCGCCCGGGTCCTGGCTCTCGCACCACCAGTTGTGTGGCTTTTGATTTTATTTGGTCGGAGCGAAGTTCGCTTGCCAGTCGCGTGATGAAGTCCCTCTGAGAAACTTGCTCATTTGTGCACTTCTTGAACAATACGTGCGCGTTGATGGCGGGAAATGTAGCGGACTTATGATATTATCTATAATGCGTGCGGTCAAAATGACCGCCATGGCCATTCTAGGTAGAAATAGTCAGAACTGTTTTGTGTTTTGTGATTTTAATAAAAATAACAGTGCCAGAATAAAATATACACATATTTAGGAAAAGTCAGAGTCCTACAGCCACATTGATTTTATTTTAACAAAGTTATTACACTGTAAAATTTTAAAAGGGTCAAAATGACTGCCTTGGTAGTTCTAGTGTTAAAAGTAAATTACACAACATTTTTAATTAAAAATATCAATATAGCCTAGCTTTTTTTTAAGCAACACAAAAAATGTGTTTGTTAGTATAAGAACGCTGACAATTTTGATGACATCACTGGCATGGTAGGACCTGCGAAGGTGCAGGTCCTATATACACACGAAAAGGGGTGAATGGCATGAATTAATCATTTGAGCCTGTGAGGGACAAACCAGTAGCACATTATGCATTTTAGGAAATAGAGACTGCTTATATATGTTGTGTGCATTTAGAGAAAATACAAAAACATGGTTGAGGTCCTGTGCGTTTTAGAAAATCGAGGCAGATAAATGGAAAACGAATTCATCCAATGGGATCGCTTGTTAAGTTAGTTGCACGCAAAATGTTAAAACAAAAATAAATAAAGTTGGGGGAAAAAAGTTAGCTGCGCACAGTAGTTACCCCAGGTTGACCATATGCATGGAGGATTCACCAGTTTTGCCGTTTACATTAGGCTAGTGCAGACTTAGCAGATTTGTCCCTTGTGGATGTTGATGGATACTGCACGTACGGATACTGCACAGATTACTATGGAACTAGCAGCTGTTACTGCGAGTTGAACTCCCTCTGCATCAACAATGTGCCCCGAGTCAATGAACATCAGCTAGCTTCAGGGTGAGTAGAGAGGGACATTGGATTCTGTTTACAGACCTGCTTTGGTTTAGTTAGCAGCTAGTAAACACATTATTATCGATCTGTGATATCGGAGTCATGATTTCTTTATACATGTTAGAAAAAACAATCATGTCAGCTTATTGGAAATACAAAGTACAAAGTTCAAATCCTTCCACATTGCAGTTTCTGAGACATTAGTTACAGTTACAAGCCACTTATGCTGGCCAAGAAAACCTTGAATGCATAAAGACTGCAATTAAGCATCTGTGTGCATGTCTGTATACCTGTAAAGACTACCAACAATCAAACCAAATCAGTGGCCTTGCCATCAACAAAATAAAAGCAGATGCCTTTACAGTAAACACACACACACATTCTGCAGTAATTATTTGATTTGAGCATAAAACTCTACAATTATTATTAAAAGGTATGACAAGAAAAACACAGAGTACCTAATTGAGCGTGATGAGTTTTCTCAGTCTAAATGAGGTATGACTAAACGTCTCCTTGGATATATAAAAGCGGCATTTGCCGAAGCTCGCAGAAGATTAAAAGCATGACGTTGTGCAGCGTGCCAGTTACATAAACACAGTAATCAGTAAAAAGGGGGTGCCAAAAGAAAATCTATGATGCTTTGACATGCTGTGACTAAAATGGATGTCTTAAATGAGATGAGTGTTTCACAAGCTCATCCTCTTCATCACTGCAAATAAAGGCTGATGTTTGATTTCAACAAGTCAATGCCAAATCACGCGGGATCAATCAAGACTAACGGGCAAATGAGAACCCATTTGTAAGTTGTTCAAAGCTCTCCGCCATCTGAATTTCTCCAGAAATAAGGGACGTATCCCTTCGCCCGGGAGCTCAGATGCAGCAAAAACGCCTTCGCTGTGCTCTCTCTTTCATGGCAACAAAAGAAAACAAAAATAGACACGGTGATCAAAGGCACATCTGGAACTGGCAACGGGATATAGAAATCAACATTGTATGATTAAGAAAGGAGGGAATAAAACAGTCATTTTGTTGTTTGTACAAGCAGAGCGCACTCTAGAACACGTCTCATGTATCCCTTAGATGCGCTACATCACACGGGGTCACTTACGCTCCCCCCGCACGGGCTTCACAACTGGCTCCATCAATGTTTAAAACCCGCTCGGTTCGTATGTGGCATGGCAGAGAGGGAGTAGTGGAGGGAGGGATACAGGTGATTTTTTGACATCGCAGGAGAGAGACGGGTGAGAAAGTGGGATTCAGAGAAGGTGGTCAAACAGAGTCCATCCCTCCTCCGCCTTCTGCTTTCTGAGCTTTAAAGTAGGTCAAACGTTTCGCCACACTTTGTGCTGGAAAATCTAACAAAATCAGCATGCAATGTCCCCTCTGCCGTTAAACGCAGAGTATGACGATGGCTTTAAAAATGAATGGAAATACAGAGTTCTCTGAATGCCAATTAAACCTCTAGAGGTCTGTCCTCAGAGACCCTCAAAACAATACACAAAATGATTGTGGATGAAACCGATTTGCATGGCATCCTAACACTTAGATGGGTTGCATTAGTCACCTAGAGCTTTAGTGCAGAGGGAATCTGGTTATATTGAAGTTCTCAGATCAAATTTTTTTTTTCTTTTTTTTTCCTAAGGTCCACTTATGTTTTTCCATACTCTCCCACCCACTCACTGACCCTTACAAATTAAACAGCGTTTTTTATTTATTTTTTGCTGATGTGCCTTTAAGACTTTAATGTAAAGTGCTTTTCTGAACTTACTAACACACTGAAGGGTTTCTGTTGAGTCCGACATAACATTTAAGCGCTCCATCCTGTAATAACATGTCTGAATGGCACTCTGACATATTCACAAAACCACCTGCACTAAAATGAACCACACAAACCCTTCAGGTCAGACTGAAGCTATCAGGGATCTTGTCAAAAAGAAACTTTAGACACTTGCTACTCTAAAGCTCTAAATTATTAGGAAGAATATGCAGAGCGGCGCCGGTAGGTGCTACACAGCCAGGAATTGTGTCATATTTTTCTCGGACTCTGACTTTATTTAGGGAATAAAGCAATGATCTTGGCATTTCCAGTGCTATATATATATTTGGTATAAATGATTATAATGTATGTGTTTATTTAATTAAATAATTAGCTTTGATTGAACGTCATAACACTCCTTATATATATTCTAGTGTGACAACAAAGTTCATCGATGTGTCTGCCTCACAGAGAGACTGGGTTTAAGCTGTAATTGAGAGCCAGAGCCCTGTTGTGTTTGTCATGCCAATCACAACCATCTGCTGGGAGCTGGCTGGGAGGGACACCCATTACTGCAGACACTTGTGCAAATCACAAAGTGCTCTGCAATCCAGCTGAGCGCCGCCGGAGAATGAACAGAGCATGGCAACTGTTTAGTTGTGCAACACACATTAATATAACACACAGGTGTCGTGGAAAATTCTAAAACTAAAATCTCTCCCAAAAATCGTATTTGCAAAAACATTTGCAGAAACATATTTTTTTTTAATGTATTTAGAGCAGATGCGGGTATATGTCAGATTTGTGTGTACGCGTGTATAGCCACGGCGTCTCATCAGACCTGATCTCATTACTCATGGCATCATTATCTGAGCACTCACACCCAGACAATCAGCCTTATGACAACAACCCAACCAGAGATATGTGACAAATTTGCATGATAAAACACTGTGGGCTTTCTAGCGATGTGTAATGAATGAATCTATCTATCTATCTATCTATCTATCTATCTATCTATCACTATGCAGCTTGCTGTGATTTTGCTATTAGACAGTTGCATGGTAAAATACTCTCGGGAAAAGGTGCATTTTTAAACGAATCCCGTTTAAAGCACTTCTGCTACAGGCACACACATTCAGACAGATGCCTTTGGCGGTTTTGAGCGTCCCGCTATAAGTGGCGTGTTTAAGACGCTGTGTCAAGTTAAAAATAGTGTGACATTTAAAAGCACTGCACTCTGTCCAGCTGTTGCTGAATGAAAGAACGTAAAGAAAAGTGCAGGTGAATCCAAAACCATCATAGCAATGTTTGGATAAACATGTTTTACTGGGCCACTGATTTGACTGCAGTCTTCGTCTCATGTGTGTGGACATCATATTAAACAGTACTATAAATGTATTTACACAGTATGTTAAACTTTTTATAACTAGAGAAAATGCACCTTTAAGACTACTAGACTAGTCTCCTTAGACTAGATTAGTCAACTAGTAATGTTTTAAGCTGTCGTTTCGCACGCCCCTTTCTGAACCACAGCACTGAATGTAGCCTGAACACCCACAACAACACTTTGTCCTCCCGACTGAAACACCACCGCTGTGCCGTAAACGAGATGTGACGAGGCCTGGGGAGAGGTGTCTGCACAATCTGGCTTACCATATTGTCTTGCTCACCTTGTACTGATGAAGTTTTGACGGAGTACAAACTCCCCTTCACTTAACAGAGCCTCTGCCTGGAAATGCAACTCTAGCGAAACTCATCAAATTACAGACTCAGGTGAACAGTTTTAGAGGTGAAGAGTAATTCCATTTTCATCTCAGAAAAGCTGATAATGAAATCTTACAGATGTCAAGGGTTTCCTCTACATCGCACCATAATTATTTGCGGAAACTGCAAGCCACACAGTATTTCATGAAGGCTTCATGATGTTTTTTTTTTTCTTCTTTCCTTGCTTTCTTTTCTTTGCTTCCATTTTAATGTGTAAAATAATAATGACAGCATAAATGTGATAACAAATATTAACAATTGACTATGCCCCTAGACCTGTGCATTAATTCTTGAATAAGTTAGTTTCACACCACCTAACCTATCCAAGCTTAAACTGTGAAGCCTCTAGACATAGTTAAAAGTTGAAGAATTTTAACTTAGTGTGGCATCTTAAAAACACTTTAAAAAGTGAGCCTCGGCACAAGTAAAATCTAGCACATTTGCACTCACAAAAAAAACAAAAAACAAACAAGACAAACAAAAAACAAAACAAAAGGCATAAAACAAAACAAAAATAGTGCTGATGATGTTATACAAAACCCCCAAAAACAAACCAACAAACAATACAACAACTTATTGCAATGCTTATTCAATAACTATTGTAATCTGCCACAATAATGTATTTGAATTATCTTATTTTTTCAGTGAATGTTTGTATACTGTATGCAATCAGTTTGATGAATTAATAGCCAAATGACGTGTAACATTTGATTCAAATTCTTAATCAATTGACAACGCAAGTACTTTTCCAGTGATGGTTTCAGAGAGCTAGCCCTTTTCTAAACTACCATATTAATTCATAACTAATCCCTGTAGGGAAAAGCAAACCTGCTGGACAAAGTGTGCCAGGATCTTAACAAGCCATTACTGGAAGGACTTTAGGAGTGTTTCAAAGCAAACATATCTCTCAGAGACAAGACTGAATTTACGCTAGACCTCTCCCAGCACTTCCACTTATAATTTCTGTGCAGAGAAAAGGTAAACCATGCATGGAGCTTTTTACTTATTCATTACGCTGTTTTAGCTGTTAAAGGACATGGACCATCTACACATAGGGCATCCTGACATAACTGAACACATCCGTGAATGAACTCAGCTGCGCCTTTATGGATACATTGTATTCCATCATATGAGCAATACGCCCCGGGTGAGAAGGAACTAAGATGGGAGCTCCTACACAAAGCTAATGTCTTCCAAAGGACAGATGTAATGGAACGGAAACATGGAAAACCAAGGTGTATGTTTTAAGGGTTTGTCAAAGGAAACCATATGTGTCACACACACACACACACACACACACACACACAAAAAAAAACGTTATAGTTCAAAAGTCTGAGAACCAACCATGAAACAGCTTCTATTATATTTTCTAATTTATAAAAAAAATATATGAGCATAATTATATATATAAAAAAAAAAATCTAAGATGTGATCTCAGATTTGTGGAGCCCACTGTAAGGTTCATCGAGGAAGAGGCTTTATCTGAGCTTCGCCGAGCCACCGATCTGTCTCTATGCGCGACTACAGACGGGCCTTCTCAGAGAAGAGAGGCACAACAACATAGTGTGGCGAGTTGCCCTCCCCCTCACCAAGACGGGAACCGGCTCATCACGCTTAGCAGCCTCAAAAACGACCTGACATCAGGATTATCATCTCAAAGAAGAAGTCCTGATGGCTTTGCGGCCAGGTCTGTAGGGGCGTCCCCCCTCGGGACGGGGCACGTAAAAACACATCAACCAGCTCTTTCCCGGCACCCTCGCGTAACATCCCCGCTACCTCTGGTGATTCAGGGGGCAGCAGTTTCCAGCGAAATGTTCAACATCCCCCCCCCATTATTAATAATATTAATATTATCTATTATCAGGGACAAGAAGCTGTGCTGAAGGTGCTCCTGTTGAACATCTATTTGTAGCCTCTGACGAGCACACATTCCAATGACATCATAGCCAGGGGTTCAAGGCCGAGTTCTTTGCCGTGTTTGCACACATGCTTCACAGCCAGTCACACACAAAGTTGTTCCCATAGCGCTGAGCAGCGCAACATCTCGTTCCCGCTTTTTCAGGGAACAGGGTTACAGTCAAGTAACCCAAGACGTTTCCCTTCGAAGTGGAATTCCGATGCAGCATCATGTCGTCACACATTTTATATATCTAAACACTGACATGTTTACAAACATAACTCCTAAATTATTTCACACACAGGATTGAAGTAGACTCATGCTCAACAAACATATGGCTTCTGAAGTTTTATATTTATTCATATTTACTATTAATATCTTTTTTTATTCGTTTTTATATTTAAATGTTTTATATTTTAAACTAAACAATTGTTGATTTAAAAAAAAATATATACTGTTAAAAACTAAACCGAAGGTATTTTGATGTGCCACAAATGTTGTCCGCAGTCCTTAAGCTGGATTCTGTCTGTACTACCACAAGGCTGCACTATTGTTGAGTGCTAATGATGAATAACTCACTTGCAGGGTCCATGTTGTCTCCTTGATCAATGTTATCTGCAGTTTTTCAGAGATGTGCATTGCGTACCCCACACTCGTCCACTCTCATTGTGTCTCACTTGAGATAATGTCACTGGAAGGGCATGAGGAGCACTTTCATCCCTCTCCACTCTACGGTCGCTCTCCGCTTTTCATCAAGCACACAAGCGGACATGGAGAAGCATGTTGAAAGGTTATCGCTGGCCCTCAAAGATCAGTATCAAAGACAACACCTTAAGCAGACAACCTGACCAAGAACAAAAAAAGTGACATGGAACCATACTTGAAAAAAGACAAGATGTGGTTAAGTAAAGCACAGCTGCAGCAAGAAACTAAACAACAACAAAAAAGCCTATTGTTCCATAAGTTATCAGAAGTATTTCTGAGGACTGCTGTGAATGCAGTAAACAATACCCTCAAACCCTGACTAAACTGTGTGATTTCTCTGAACCTTGAAACTAAATGTCTCTCAGGAGATGTGCAGACGAAAGAAAACAGAGCTCGTTTGATTTAGAGCACAGTGGTGCAGAGGAAAGACTTGAAAGACATACGTTTACCAGAGTGAGGCAGGGCTTCCCCCGGCACACTGTAAATAATCTGATATTGACAGGAGCTACAGCGAGAGCATTCTCAGATAAACCTCTTTAGAGGCCAAAAGGACTGAGACACAGGGACACATGAGACAACCAAGGGTGTACAGTACTTAAGGAAATACTTCTTTAGTGTTTATATTGTCAATGAAATTATCAACAAAAATATTAATCAAACAAAGTTTTTTTGTTTTTTTCCCCCACAGACAGAAAAAGTATGCTATTATTTCAAGAAAAGGACAATGTTGTCAAATACGTTGATGTTGGAATGAATACTTTTTGGAATACTTTTAGTTTTTTTTTTTTTGTCTGTTACAGTTAAACATGTTTGTTTTTTTGTTTTTTCATGTTGTGCATTATTATTAACTAAAATGGTAAAGGCCAGTTCACACCAAGAATGATAACTATAAAGATGACTATCACAATAACGTACTCGGTTACTAACGTAACCTCGGTTCTCTCTAGAGAGGGAACGAGTATTGCGTAAGTTTAGCTTACGCTACGGGAAAGATTCATCTTCTCGAGATATTGAAGCCAAAAAATTATCCTTAATTTTGTATTCATTGTCAACGCAGTGCAGCAGCTAGCAGACCTAGAGCAGGCAGTCTTGCGTGCTCATTGGCTGCCCTGCGGGCATCTGCTGCAGCCTATCAGAGAGCCCCGCATGACGTACGTCCAATGAAGGGCGCCCGCGCCTTCATAGCGTCATAGCCCGCCAGAATGGGCGTGGCTTAGCGTATAAAAGAAGGGGCTTTAGGCTGCATTCCCTGGTTTCTGTCGACTGAAGCGAAGTCGCTCGTGGCGCGAGCACGGCCGGTTACGCAATACTCGTTCCCTCTCTAGAGAGAACCGAGGTTACGTTAGTAACCGAGTACGTTCTCTTACGAGAGGTTCTCTCGTATTGCGTAAGTTTAGCTTACGCTACGGGAACTTTTTGTCAACGCCGTGCGCGCCAAGCAACCACCCATGAGTCGCCGAGGTTTCTCGGGGAACCCAAATAAGTGGAAAAAAATAAGGTGGCCAGCCACGCGGGCCATCACTTGTACATAAGCACCCATAGGGAATACAGAGCAGCGCGCTGGTCTGTATAAGCATATAGCACATACCCTACTAGTGCAGCTCAACCAGGAGAGCTGAGTCACGTGAGAGTGGCCTGAGCATGATATATCTGGGCAGAACGCACAACTCTCTTAAACTGACAGAAGTTTAGCCTGCAGGGCGGGAACTTCTAGGTTATAGAACCTGACAAAGGTAGACGGGGAGCTCCAGCCCGCCGCTACACATATGTCGTGGATAGAAATCCCGCTGGACCACGCCCACGATGAGGCCATGCCTCTGGTGGAATGAGCCCTGATGCCCAGAGGGCATTGCAGACCTTTTGACGCATAGGCTGCCGCTATAGCGTCCACTATCCATCTGGACAGAGTCTGTTTCGAGGCGGCGAGACCTTTGGTGCGCCCACCAAACGAAACAAACAGCTGCTCCGTGCGCCTAAAAACGGCGGAGCGCGCAGTGTAAATTCTCAGCGCTCTGACTGGGCAGAGGAGATTCACATCTGTCTCACTGTCTGACGCTGGCAGAGCCGACAGTGAAATGACTTGCGCCCTGAAAGGAGTGCCCATCACTTTTGGAACATAGCCATGTCTAGGTTTGAGGATGACTTTAGAGTCATTCGGCCCGAACTCAAGACACGTCGCGCTGACTGACAGCGCGTGCAGGTCCCCCACACGTTTGACTGATGACAGCGCGGTCAGAAAAACGGTTTTTAGTGATAGGTATTTTAGCTCCACGGAGTCTAATGGCTCGAATGGGAAGGCTTTCAGGGCCTCGAGGACCACGGAAAGATCCCATATAGGAACCGACGGGGGGCGCGGCGGATTCATCCTTCTAGCTCCCCTTAGGAAGCGGATGACCAGCTCATTTCTTCCCAGTGACTGGGCGCGCGTCGACTCTGCGAACGCCGCCACGGCCGCCACATAAACTTTGAGCGTGGATGGGGACCTCCCTTTATCCATCAGCTCTTGTAGGAAAGTGAGCAAATGCGCAGCCTCGCACGTCCGTGGGTCCAGATCTCTGTCGGTGCACCATTTGGAGAACACCGACCATTTAGACGCGTAGAGCCTTCTCGTGGAAGGAGCTCTAGATTGCGTGATCGTGTTCATCACTCTTTCTGGCAGGGTAGCGAATACCCGTTGATCAACCATGCGTGCAGAGACCAGCGCTCTGGATGGGGATGCCAGATCGAGCCGCAAGCCTGAGAGAGGAGATCTGCCCTCACCGGAATAGGCCACGGGGCTGTATGTGACAGCCGTGCTAGTTCCGGGAACCAATTCTGATTCTCCCAGTGCGGAGCTATGAGGAGCACCGAGTGGCGCGTTTCCCTGATTCTCTTGATCACCTGTGGTAACAGAGAGACCGGAGGGAAAGCATACAGCGGGAGGCTGGGCCAGACCTGGGCCAGCGCATCCTCGTTCTTCGAAAAGAACATCGGGCAGTGAGCGTTGTCTTTCGACGCAAACAGGTCGACTTCCGCCCTGCCGAATAGGCGCCACAGTTTCTGGACTGTTTGGGGGTGCAGGGACCATTCCCCTGGGGGAACGTTGTCCCTGGACAGTTTGTCTGGACCGTCGTTCAAATAGCCAGGCACATGCGCCGCCCTCAGCGAGCGCAGGTGCATCTGGGACCAAATGAGGATGCGCTCCGTCAGATTGCAGAGGTTTCTGGATCTGACACCGCCCTGACGGTTTATATAGGAAACCACCGACATGTTGTCCGAGCGGACGAGAACATGTTGGTCCTGTATGAACGGGAGGAAGCGCTTCAGCGCGTTCTCGACCGCTATCATCTCCAGACAGTTTATGTGGAAACGCATCTCCTGGTCTGACCATTGGCCAAAAGCCGGTCTGCCCTCGAACAGCGCGCCCCAACCCGAGTTGGACGCGTCTGTCGAAATGCCTTTGCGATAAGAGATGGTTCCCATCGTCACTCCCTGCTGGTACCAGTCGGCTACTAACCAGGGCTGCAGAGCCGCTATGCAGGTCTGAGTCACTCTGATTTTCTGGCCGCCAGAAACCCAGGCTCGGCGAGACGCGCGAGCATTCAACCAGCGTTGGAGCGGGCGCATGCGCAGTAGGCCCAGCTGGAGCACCGCTGCAGCTGATGCCATACAGCCCAGCATCCTTTGAAACGTTTTCAAAGGGAGAAAGCTGCCCTTCTGGAAAGATGCGGCTAGGTGGCGAACACGGCGCGCGCGCTGTGTCGACAAACGAGCCGTCATAGCCACAGAGTTCAGTTCTATTCCTAAAAAGGAAATTGACTGACTGGGCATTAATGAGCTCTTGGTCCAGTTGACCGTGAGACCCAAATTTTCCAGGTGACTGAGAAGCACTGTTCTGTGAGATAACAGTTCCGTCTCTGACTGTGCCAATATCAGCCAATCGTCCAGATAGTTCATTATCCGCAGCCCTTGAGTTCTCAGGGGGGCGAGCGCCGCGTCCATGCACTTTGTAAATGTACGGGGTGCTAGAGACAGGCCGAACGGCAGGACGGTGTATTGATATACCTGACCGTCGAAGGCGAATCTCAAAAATTGCCTGTGACGGGGTAATATCTGAATCTGAAAATAGGCATCCTTCAGATCTAGAGAAATGAACCAGTCCCTCGGGCGAACGTGCGCGAGGATTTTCCTGGTCGTAAGCATTTTGAACGGTCTCTTTGCAAGTGCCTTGTTCAATTGTCTCAGATCTAGGATGGGCCTGAAAGCTCCGTCCTTCTTGGGTACGAGAAAATATCGGCTGTAAAAGCCTGACTCGCTCAGAGAAGGCGGTACTTTTTCTATAGCCCCTTTGCACAGCAGTACTGCTATTTCTGCGTGAAGTAGGTGTGCTACTTCCGCATTCACTATCGTCGCGGTCCGGGCTCGAAAGCGCGGGGGACGGCGAATGAATTGAAGTGTATAGCCCTGCTTTATTGTGCTCAGAACCCATTCTGAAATCCCTGGGATAGTTTCCCATACAGCTATGTGAGCCGCTAGGGGGCGAATGGCCTCCGGGTTCAGACCGCCGCCATTCGCGGGCTTGTGAAACTGAACCGGAGCCGAGAGCGCGGCGCGCGCGCTATCGGTACTGGGCAATGGTTGCTCGCTGAGAACCAGGATCGGCTGATCTATGTGAGGTGTCCCAATCATGAGGGATGGGGAGCGTTTTATTCTCACTTTTTGACGCGCGAGCAGCGCTTTGGGCGGAAAAGCTTTCTGTAAGCGTGAGCGCGTGTGCGCGGGCACGAGACTTACAAGTGTATTCGACGCCCCGATCATAACAGATGGGGAGCGTTTTATTAGAGCCATGCGTTTTGTGATAACATTCAAACGCGCTGGCCGCGCCTGGGGGGAGGTGTGTTTTAGTAAGCGTGAGCGCTCTCTGGCGGGCACGAGACTTACATTCATTACCTGTTGTATTGATCGTGTAGCAGAGCGGGCAGATAGTGGGCACAGACCTGTGGACACATTTCTTGCATTCAACACTCGAGCGGCTTTTACGCGCTTTATGAGAGTGTGCCCTGTGGGTGACACAATATGTGATGTGCTTGTGTGTAGGGGTGAACACTGAAGCGTGGGCACTTTTACTACACTTAAAACACCAGCGGCGTGAGCCGGACCAGACATTATGCTCTTTTTGAGATTTCTCTGGGTCGCCGTGAAAACGGCGTTTGTGTACAGGCGAGAGGGTGAATGAACCGGCTCGTTGGCTGCTAAATAAACCGCTGCAGTAGCCTGTATGAAGGGGACTGACAGGGAAATAACTTTTGACGGCGGTCCGGCCGCAGCGGGAAGCGCGCGTCTTTTTTCTCTCTCGGTTAGGATGGCTTCGCGTGCTCAGACTTTAACGTGATCTTTTGCCGAGGCCCTCTGGGGGGCGGCGGTCTGTGACGGCTGTCTGAGCGCGATCTAGGGCGGCCGCCCTGGCGTCGCTGCGAAGACTGAGGCTGTGCTGGCCGCTGGGTGCTGGTTCGCGCCGGAGGCTGGCTCTGTCTCTCGCGAGAGCGGCCTGTGGCGGAGCTTGAGCGTCGCGGCAGGAAGAGGTTCATGGCCTGCGTGGTCTTTTGTACCTCCGAGAATCGGTCAACAATCCCGTTCACCGCTGGGCCGAAGAGACCAGTAGGGGAGAGCGGCGCGTTCAGGAAGGTGGCGCGCTCCGAGTCCCTCATATCCGCGAGCGTCAACCAGAGGTGCCTCTCTGTCACGGTCAACGCGGCCATGGCTCGTCCAATGGCTTGAGCTGCAGTCTTGGTGGCGCGGAGAGAGAGATCCGTCGCACTTCTTAAATCCGCGACCGCAGCTGGGTCCTGGCCCTTCTCATCCCATTCACGGAGGAGGTCGGCTTGCAGGATCTGTAGAACAGCCATGGAGTGTAGAGCAGACGCGGCCTGGCCGGAGGCTGCATATGCGCGGCCGACCAAGGCAGACGTGGCTCTGCATGCTTTGGACGGGAGGGCTGACCTTGACCGCCATCTCGCGGAGGGCGGAGAAAGGTGCGCTGCGACCGCCTCTTCCACAGGAGGAATAGTCGTGTATCCTCTCTCGGCGGCGCCGTCCACTTGGGAGAGCGACGCGGAGGCCTGAGACTGCAGCCTTGATGAGAAGGGTGCGTTCCACGACTTAGTCAACTCCGTGTGAAGCTCCGGTAGAAACGGAGCAGGCCTGCTTGCTGGAGCTGAACGGCGGCGATGCAGGAAACATCCGCCTGTTCAGCGCGGGTTCCTTTGGCAGTGACCACTCGAGCCCGAGTCGGTCGACCGCCTGCGTCAGCAGACGCATCAGCTCTGCATCAGCTCCAGCGCGGGTACGGCCGGATTCCTGGATCGACGAGGAGGCGGAGTTTAGCGACCAATCCTCGCTATCCGATGCCAGGATGGAGCAGCAGTCTCTTGTGGCGTGTCCCTCGGCCTCATCCTCAGATGCGACGGCAGTGAGGCTCGTGAGCGGCAGCTGCGCGTCGGTGAAGGGAGGCGGGGAAGGCGAGAGCGAGGCTCGAGGGAGATTCTCCGGCGAGCGCGTCGCTGTGGCCACAGGTTCCGGCTGTCTCTGGGAACGGCGCTTCTTTTTTCGCAGTCCCACAAAGGGCGGAGTTACTGCTTCTGGATTGAAGGCTTCAAGGCGAGCCCGCAGGGTCGACATTGGAAGCGCTTCACAGGACTCGCAGCCCCCGGAAGCGAGGGCGAGTTCCGCGTGTTCCTGGCCCAGGCAGAGAGCGCAGATCATGTGGCGGTCTCCGACGCTGAGCGGGGCCCTGCACGAGCCACAGGAAGTGCGAGGCATCTTTACAAAGACGCTCGCTGCTCTTTTAGGAGTATACAGTTAATACACAAGCAAAAAAGGATACGTCGCCGGATAGCGTAGCTCGCACGGATGGCTGAAGGTGGCGAAGACGGCCGGCTTCCTCAGCGCTGTCCTAAGCTGGCTGTTCGCTGTTCGACGGCGGCGGTGGCTTCTCTCAGATCCAGCGATGCGAAGAGCTTCGCTGAAGAGACAGAAAATCAGGGAATGCAGCCTAAAGCCCCTTCTTTTATACGCTAAGCCACGCCCATTCTGGCGGGCTATGACGCTATGAAGGCGCGGGCGCCCTTCATTGGACGTACGTCATGCGGGGCTCTCTGATAGGCTGCAGCAGATGCCCGCAGGGCAGCCAATGAGCACGCAAGACTGCCTGCTCTAGGTCTGCTAGCTGCTGCACTGCGTTGACAATGAATACAAAATTAAGGATAATTTTTTGGCTTCAATATCTCGAGAAGATGAATCTTTCCCGTAGCGTAAGCTAAACTTACGCAATACGAGAGAACCTCTCGTAAGAGAACTATATTTCTGTCATGACAACTCGTGTTTGGCATGGTAATGGATATGAAAATGTTGATACGTTTGCTTTTAGAATAGATGCTATGATGAATAGATGCTAATAGATGTTATGCTACTTTTGGTATGCTATTATACATACATGACTGCTGTGAGCAAGTAACACATGCTGCTGCTGCACAGCATAGCGTACATGAATTACCCATAGCAGATCTATACAGGTGGAGCTGGGGAAGGTGGAGAGCTTCTGAAAGCGTGCTGCAACTGCAACAGCAAATACTGGCCAAGCGATCTCATTGGCTACTGATATATTAGGAACCAATCAGCTGTGCCCTATAGGAATCATAGATATATACCCCAGTCTCGCCTTGGCTACGGCGGTTCATTAGAACGAATGCGTCAATAGAGCCGCCATCTTGGAACAGGGGAGCCCTCCTCTTTAATGCATCAGCGTCAATGTAGACAAAGGTCTAAAGGAAATAAAATCACCATAAATCGTCATGAATGCGATTTTCCTCTGCTTTTTTGGTTCGTTCCAAAGGTCAGACATGTATTTATCATTGATTCCAGAAAAACGTAATTTAAAAAAAATTTGTTTTAAGACATTCTTCCTAGATCATATTTCATTTGTGTGAACATCATATGCAGCACAAAAGTTCGCCTCATCCATGGATTCGAAGTACAGGCAGAGATAGCAGCGTTACCTTGCTACTTCCTATGACAAGACCCCTGTTCCAAGATGGCCAGCAGTTTTGACGCATTCTTAGAACCCCAAGTCGATATCTAGTGTATATATCTATGTATAGGAATGATGTGATTGCAAGCCTTTTGAGTTAAGGACCTATTAGCCTGCGCCATCTGGAGTTTCATGACAGAACTTTGTTTTTGCATCCAAACTAGTGGACGATAGTATTTGTATTCTAAGAGTGTGCGGCAGTTTTGTAGTTTGCTGCTTTAAATGCTTGAGAGCTCTTTAAAGTCTTGTGGATTCTGACTGGCTGTAAATGTTTTTAATTATTCATTATTTTGAAAGTATTTCAAGTATTCTGAAAGTGAGTCCAATGATATCATTATTCTGTGCAGTTATTGTTGTAGTTTTGGTGTGAACTTTGCTATTTTCATCTGCTATGGATTTTAGAACTATATCTTTATCATTATAACTCTAGTTGCTGTCCTTGGTGTAAACGGGCCTTAACACATTGCAATAAGGTTTAATTTGTTAACATTAGTTAACTGCATTAGTTAAGATGAGCTAACAATGAACAATACTTATTAAATACTAAACAACATCATTTATTAATCTTAGTTAATGTTAATCTCAGATTTACTAATACATTTTTAAGATCACAATTTGGGTCTGTTAACATTAGTTACTGCACTGTGTACTAACCTGTTACATTTGTATTAACTAGCATTAAGAAAGGTTAATAAATGCAGCAAAAACATACTGTCCATTGCTACGTTAGTTAATACATTAACTAATGTTAACAAATGAGACTATTTTTGGAAAGCATTACCACCAAAATTATTCCATCTTTGAATGTTATAATATATAGAACATCGATTACAAAACAGGCTACTCTTTTGTAACATAATATACAATTTTAATTGACCACTGTATCTTTATTTCATCAGTCAATTTCAAGTTTACTTTCCTACTTTTAAATTCCTAGGTTCAAATAAATGTGATTTTTTTTTTTTTTTTTTGCATTTACTGAAGTTTTTGACTAGCTACTAAGATTTCAACATCCACACTTTTAAGGTATCATTTCTTAGTATTTTTTTTACACCACTAAGACTAAACAGTGGGATTTAATTTTGAAAACCTATTTTACTGGGAGCATTTTCAGATTTTCCTTGATTCCCTTTTACCTCCCAAACATCCAACAACAGCATTCTCAAGCAAATGTTCTCAAATATTAATAAAGCTTTTAAAGGTGAACTATGCATTTTTATAATGAGCAAAAACATCATGAATCCATTTTCCAAACCCTGTCTTATCCTGAATCACTACGGTACATAAGTGAGAAATGGAAAAATAGTAAGAAATGGTAAATCATACGTTTTCACTATAATGCAAATACATGTTGCTTTTGCACATGCACTGAATATAAATGTGAAAATGGACCAAACATGGACATTTACAGAGCTAGCAGGACAGCCCACGAAAGGTTTGATTGATGTGATGTCAGGCTGTTATGACATCTCACATAACATTGATCAAAGGTCAGCTGTATGACAGCACTATTATAACCATCACAAACTGTTATTATCTCTCATGACTATTGACAACATCTGTTACAGCCGTCATAAAACAGTCTCATGACTCTGAGGATTCAAGTACATGTAAAATCCAAACGCTTGACAGCTATAACGTGATGATTAATTCTTCTAATAAGTGAACACAGATGGTTCGTGCTCCAAAATGTTTTACTATTTATGCACTTTTTTAAGGATTAATGGAGCTGCCGTTAGTTGACTTAAAAATTACTGACCACATCCTTAATTTTCTCAAATGTCATCAAGCTTTATATTAAACATTTCCGGCTGGGCCGATTCAATACCTGTTCTTGTAAGAGCACAAATCAATTTTAGTGCCCTGACTGCAAGCTGTCATGGATAAAATAAAGGAGTCGAGTCAGCTCAAGGTAACATACCATAAATCTTTGACAGCTATAATAGAAACATAGACTATTGTGGAAACACATACTGTACATTGTGCGGGAGGAAAGAAGAAAGCTTTCGTGCTATAAAATTAAGTTTGCCCTTCTGGTTCCTGACATGCTCAGACATGCTCCAAGTTCCCTGCATTTAACGGTTTACACGCACTGTGGATTCCAATATGTTCGCTAAAGTAAAAGGGAGGAGGATAGAGGCAGCCAAGCATTTTATAAGCTGAGCAAATGGCTTTGCCACATTTAGAGCGCTGGAGGAGTTAGTAGGAGCACTATGAAGCGGCCAGTAGTACTTAAGCCTACCAATGTCTCTGTTTTTTTTTTTATATTTCAGCTGAGTCACTGGCTAAATCAATGTAGCTTGACAGGTGATGCACTTGTGCCAAACCTTAAAAGAATGGACACTCTGTGAATAATGGAGGCGCAAGTATTTTTTTAAGCCAAGCGAGAATCTCTTCACCTCGTGTGAGGTGATTTCGAGGGAGATTGGTTCTGTGTGACACATTTAGAATTGAATTTGAAATGTCCATGTCACAAGCACTGATATCCTTAAGCATAAATCAAGCTATAAATATGGCCCATGCTTCCCGTGTCAGTGCTAACGCATTCATTTGTGCAGCTAGTGCAAATCTGAGACCTGAGTGACTGACGCGGTGACAGAATACACTTTATTAAACGCTTAAATCTCTGGCTGCCGGTATTTGACTCTAGACGATCATTCAACAGTTCAATCAATCACAAACATCTGCTCTTTCCACGTGTCACATGAGATAAAGAGATTAAGAGGCTGAGAGAGCTAGAGACAATATTTACACATGCAGGCTTGCTGAAAGTGCTGCAACATAATTATGAAAATTACAGAATCTCACATAAAAATACATTTTTATGGGACACATTTAAAGGTATTGAGAGTGCTTCTAATTTGTGCTTCAGTTATGCCGTATGCTTCACATTATTTAATGAGCGCCATGTGCATATAATTATCATAATTGGTAACATCTTCTGACAGGATTTTAACTGTATTAACATTCATTATACATATTCAGCGTATGCAAAATACCAGTCAAGCCAAATTAATGTTATTTGCATGGTGTGCAATTCAACATGCAAAAAGCTTGAACAGATAGCAAGGTAAAATGGAACAAAATTGCAAGGAAAAATAAAATAACAGGAGACAGAATTTGAAATTAATTTCATCCAATTGTTACTGGCGTAAGAGAGACCAGGGTTAGTTAGTCAGGGTTTAAGGTGAGGTTCAAAGTTGTATTTATTTATTTTTTTGTAAATCTGAATTTTACCCTCAAAACTAAAGGCTATGTCCAGACTGCCAGCAAAAAAAAAAGTAGTTTGTTGCTTATCCAGATTATGTCCAGATGGGTTCTTGAAAGTCTGGACAGCAAAAAACACATACAATCTGATTCAAACCACATTTGGAGGTGGTTTGAAATGCAATTCCAATCAGATTTTTACAAATGTGTCCCAGTCTGGACGCTCTGGCATCTCTTTTCAGATTTGTGTTTTGCGACACACTTAATGCGACACGCAGTGATAATGTCTGGTGATAACTGGTGACGGAAATGCCAGAAATATTTACATGGCATTTTCAAAATGGCATGTCCAAAGATTTTGGCCAAGACTACAGCACAAAGTAGTTGTCAGTACTCGACAGGGCGCTTATTTGGAGAGCGAGATGATGCACCTCCATTTTTCCTGTATCCGTTTAGAAAGCCTTTCCACATACATGTGTACGCCTATGTATAGCTACCAAAGCAACCCATGCAGATAGGTTGGTTATGTTTAGACACACAAATCTTATTTGATCACTTGCAATTAACATGCAAATTAATAGGATGTAAAGCACGTATTGAGTCCTAAATGATTGGACAAGAAAGAGAAGTCACCAGAGAGAAGTCTAAAGTTTCACCAACATTTTGGTAGGGGGGGGGGTTAGAAAATTTAACAAGTTTCGCAAATTAAACAAGCATGGATAAATCATTTATAATTGACTTTTGAATATAAACCTGAGAAATATTCACAGAAGCGTACTGGGTATCCCCAGTCTCCTATTAATATGTGTTACCTACACATCTAAAGAGTCATTCATTCCAACATGTGATTTGCCATCTGTCACTGATCTTAAATAACATTGGAAAGAGTTTGAAAATCAAACTAAGAGAAAGTGTGAGTCCCAAAGTGTTTGATGTCACAATTAACATCAATGCTGTATCCCCATGAGCTTTTATCTTGGAAACAAGGCTGACCTACGGTTCAGACACCATCTTTTATAATCATAACAGTAATGTTTTTGCTGTGATTACACTAAGCCAATCGAATTGTTAACAGGTCATTCTCTGTCAGCAACAACAATCCTTAGTGATTATGAAAAACAATGAAAAGACAAAAACAAACAAAAAATACAGGAAAAATAATCATAAAGCTGCATTGCAAACAGCCCAAGTTTCCTTTCAGCAGTCTCTGGCAACCACCACCTCCCGAAATTACAGCCTGTGCCACTGTAGTCATGGGATTTAAGCCTGGATGCTGGCAAACGGGTGAGTATAAGGATTTTTCTTGATTAGCACATAAAGACATTGGGCACAAGCTGTGGTGGAAACGAGAGTGAACGCCTGAAAATGTCTACAGAAAGGAGTGAATCAAATTCTGAAAATATTCTCGTGATGCTATAAGGAAACATATGAAATGCCCTATTGTTAGAGACTTAATTAATTGCCTTTGAACTCTTGACTTGTCTGGCTTCCACACAGGAACTCGGAACAAAACATAAAGAGATGAAATAAAAAGTCCAATATTGAATATTATGCACAACGCCTCGGGAATCTGTAATGAACGCCATCCAATTTAATTTTGAATGGTTATCAGAGCGATTTGAGCCTTCCATCGCTTTTGTCTGATTATTGATTGTCCAAAGAAAGGTAAAATAAACAGCAGCTAATTAGTATTCCCGGGAACTCGAAACTGTGCTTTTATTAACCGAACACAGAGAGAAAATCTTCACCTTGCATGCTGAATAAAAAATTGTCTAGTGTCTCTGGCCAGACAGCTTTTATATTTCTCATATTCAGAATGATTATGGTAAATGGAGACGGGCACAAGAGGAGATTGGATAACACTGACCTTTTGTGGTTTGGTGAAAAACTGACAGAATATTCTAAGCCAGTCATCTATTAGGACGGAGAAAACGGCAGTGTTGGGTGACACATCTGTAACCGAATTCTCATAGGAGAATCCGAGAGGCTTATGTGCTGTGGATGAAACCGAATGGAGGGGAAGGGACTGACGCAGAAACGCTGTTATAGGGTGGAAAGGGTTTGAGATGAGCTTGTGAATCGGCTGCCATCAGCCCTCCTCGTGGCAGTGGTGGCACCACGAGCACAGTGGGGATCAGGACAGCTTGCTCACTGTTTACTCAAGCTAATAACTGCTTTCTACATACTCACAAACACTGATTACCGCAGTCGCAGCGGGCGGCCTGCGGAGCGCGCTCTTTATGGAGCGCCACATTAATTCACTATTATGACACCCGCACAACACTGGCAAATTAGTAATGACATTCCAAGTCTCGTCTGGAGAGAGTTAATGGTGATTGGTTTGGCGGAATTTAGCGGGTTTTGGTTGGCGTGCCGGTATGGGTTCCTTTGAAAATGTCCCTGTGATAAAAAAGATGGTTCCAGTTTGAACTTTTAATGGGCTCTTTTCAAAGCTGTTGTATAATGGAAATGAACACACACCTGTGGCCACACATTCTTTATGAATGCAACAAGTATATAGATTGCTCACAACTGTAAACAGCCTACTGTTAGACTGGGGGTGCGTTTCAATCAGGACCTTAGTTCAGTAGTCAGGGCACTGATCAGGGTGTCGGCTATTTTAAGGGCTGCCTCAAATGCAAAATCATTCCAGTGCATTGAAACGTTCACTCCCTAAAAAGTCCCACAATGCACCGTGAAAACCACGGAGCATCAATGCTGCTCACTATCTTCCCTTAATGGAAGTGAGCAAACCACACATAATGACACATTATTTATCCAAACCATTATTTCATTACATTTCAGCATAAACATACATCGCTAGACAGGTAATGAACATAATCTAGCTAACATTTATCATTTATTTACGGCTGAATTGTTGCACGTATATGTAACAAGCACAGCATTTATGATGTACTTTACATAACATTACAAAATAATGTCAGAAAGATATCAGCTCTGCTGTTGTTCATAAATCTCAGTAGTGATGATCTTACTATCCTTACCAGCGCCCGAATTTGGGTACGCGATATATTGATTCACCACCTACGGAGCTGATTGAGACACAATCTATAGAGATTCTTGTACAGGATAAATCCTCATGCTGCTTAAGAAAAATATTCAGTGTGATATTGTAAAGACAGTAATATTTACTTTGTTAGGAAAATATTTACTATCTATTAAGTTTAAAGGGTATATGTGATAAACACTTAGCAATACACTATACCCTAAACTAAACTAAAATAAACTTAAAGTTTCTGGGTTTTTTTTAAAAAAAGAACGAAATTAATACTGTACTTTAATTATTCAGGACATATTACATTTATCAGAATTGGCAGTAAAGTTTTTAATTGTTACAAACAAATCTATTTCAAATAAATGCTGTTCTTTTTAAATTTCTATCCATCAAAGAATCCTGAAAAAAAAAAAACACACACTGCCAGGCCAAAAAAAAAAAAAAAAAAAAAAGGATTATTGCAGTGATTATTATGTTTCTAGCATTTTATATGTTTGGCAACAATTCTTCAAACACTAATTGATGGAGTGTGTAGTTTTTCATTTCTTAAACAACCATGTAGGAAGACACATAATGGCCATATTCCAGGATGACAATGATTCATCAGGCTGAGATTGTGAAAGAATTGTTTGGGAGGAGCATGAAGAATCATTTTCACACATTAATAGTCCAGACCTTAAGCTCATTGAAAGTCTTTGGGATATGCTGGAGGAGACTTTACACAGTGCTGGACTCTTGCATTGACAATACAAGACCTTGACCAAACATATATGCACCTCTTGATGGAAATAACATCACATTTGTTTCTGATGTTGAATGAATCTTGACATGGTCATCCTGGAATATGGCCATGATGTGTCTTCCTACATGGTTGTTTAAGAAATGAAAAGCTACACACTCCACCAATTAGGGTTAGAACATTTTTTTTTTTTTTTTGGCCGAGCAGTGTATAGGCCTATATATCATGACACGGAAGACTGGAGTAATGATGCTGAAAATTCAGCTTTGCGTCACAGGAATACATTTTAATATATACAGTTATTTGAACTCATTTCCATTTTATTTATTCTATATACTATTTTATAACTATTTGTACTGTATTTTTGACCAAATAAATGCAGCCTTGGTGAGTATAATAGACTTCTTTCATACACATAAAACAAATCGTATCAACCCCAAACCTTTGAACGTATAGGCTATTATAAGTTTATTTAACATTATACAAAACCATCAAGTGATTTTTAACCAAGTCTGTGTTTTTAGCCACTGGTTCTCATTGTGTTAAAATCATTATTATCCAGCAGCTCTCTTGGCTTTATTGGATATCTGCTGAGGAGCTTTGTTTCAAAACAACGAACTCCCAGCGAGATGATGATGATGCTCCCGGATCCACATGTCACAGGAATGAGCGCTGTATGGTCGAGGTGTGAGGTTGTGAGGTTGTGCCGGTCATTAGCAACAGGGGGAGTCAGTGAGGGAGCATGACTGACTCATATGAAAGTGAACCTGCTGCTAGTAATGGTGCTGTGCTGCTGTTTAGGAATGCTTACTACAAATGTCACCTCAGCGTACGGCCTGGCTCTCTGCCCTCTCTCCAGCACGCCGACAGAGACACGCAGCGTGCTGTTCTGTGCCATGCGCTTCCTCCCGATGGTTCTTGGAGAGAAGCGTGACTCAGTTATCTCTACATGCACCAGCAGTGGCCCTACATGGAGAATCAGCACAGGGTGACTAATGCTGGGCCTCTTTAACATTTCAGAATTCACCTTCTGCAAACTATCTTTTACTTCACGCTCCGCTTATCTCCCGACAGACTATCTCCAGCTGCTCCCGGCCTAGATGCCCAGTGATTCTTGTATTCTTAAACTCAGTGGGTAAGTGAACAACCTGTCCTCTGAATAGCGTCTCCCACACAAACAAAAATAATGCTCAGAAAAATAAGCGTTGACACTGTATTACTTATAGGAAAATGGGCTTCATTAATCATTATGTAACTTTTGCCACTTAACTAATCAAGTTAAATTCAGTTAATTTACTTGTTGTGCTGACACAGTCTTCTAAATTCAGCACACAATCTATATTTGCCAGGCAACAGTGGGCTTCTAATAAGCATACACAAGAGGAGAGGAAGGGCGCAAAACTCTTTACAGATCCATGATTTAGCCGAGTGGACTGTCCGTTAAAAGACTGAAAAGCTGACATTAGTGTGACAGACAGTGTTCCTGTAACTCAACTGGAAAAGTATAGTGCTAGCAACCTCAAGTTTATGGGTTTGACTCATGTGAAAAAGTGCACTTATTGTGGAAATTATATACTTTAAAAGAATATACTTAAGTGCAAACTGAATGTAATGTTTTTTGGGATAGTTCAACCAAAAATGAAAATTCTGTCATCATTTACTCACCCTCATTTTGTTCCAAACCTGTATGAGTTTCTTTCTTCAGGTGAACACACAAAAAAGATATTTTGAAGAATGCCGGAAAGTGCCGAAATATAGTCAGAATTGCGAGATATAAACTCACAATTGTGAGAAATAAATTCACACTTCTGACTTTTTTTCACGCATGTGCAAGTTTGTATATTGCAATTCTGACATCTTTTCTCAGAATTGTGTGATATAAAGTCGTAATTGCAAGTTTTAAAGTATTTTAAAATTATAACAGTTTATATCATGCAATTCTGATGCAATTAAAAATGAAAAAGTTGCAATTACCTTTTTTTTTCTTTTTTTCTGTGGCGGAAACAAGCTTTCACACTTTAGTGTTTAAGTCAGCATATCAAAATAAGTGTAATTCTTTAAAGCACAACAAAAGATAATAAAAAGATACAATAATTGAAAATGTGTGTGCTTTTTTGAAAATATTACAAAGTGTACTTTTTAAAAGTGTACTTAAATGTTTTTAGGAACGTCATGATAGTGTACTCTCTTCAGGTACACTTAAGTGGCATTTTGTTTAATTAATTCTATATTATCTGCAAGTAAAGTTATTTATATAGTATGTGTATATAAGCTTTGAAGTACACAACAAGTGCACATTCAATACAATAAAGTGCACTTCTTTTTCACAAGGGCAAAAAACACTTTAAAAATACCGATATCTTACCGATATTATGCATACTGTACATAGTATTATTGCTCAAACTCGTTAATTTCATTAACTGTAAAAAAATCATTTTAGATACAACAAGCACTTTTTTTCAAATGAGTTTTTTCACAGTGAGTCTTAAAGTGTAGAAACGATCTGAAAAGTGGAGGGTGTGTATTTATAAGACTTTCCCTGACTCATGAATATTAATTATGTGTCATCATGCAATTAATATTTATTAGACCCAGTAGCCCTTCCTGATGTGTTTAAAAAAGTATTGCCACTTGTGTTCTGCCACAAAAAAAAATTTTAACTTAATTTTTTTTTTTTTTTTTATCCCAAAATGTGTTTTTTTTGTTGTTAGCAGCTAGGGGGGCTGTTTTAATATTTCAAAGATGCTAGCTATGTTTTGAAATCCTCAGATAGACGATAACGTAGTCTGCCTTTGATTGAGCAGACGATGCATTATTTAAGTATCTCTTAATGGCACTTAGGGAGGAAAAAGAATTGAATAAACTTCAGAGGAGGAACAACTAATTAAAACAACCTTTTTATTTATGCACATCCTCTGCACAGTATGTGCAATGCAGTATGATCCAGGTGGACTCGAGCTCTGCTGGAGCGCTGATGGATGGCCCGCCTCTAGGCTCGGCTGTCTCCCACTGACGCGGGATGGTCGTATTGATTACACCTGCTGCCAGTCAACCTGAGAGCTGCCAATACTGCTATCAGCCTCCCGACAAGGAGGGCCCAGCCAAAATAAAGGCATCAAGAGTGCATCTTGAATGAGAAAGATGCCTCGTTCCCCGTTCCCACTCCCCCTGAGAGCCAAACAGATGGAAGTGTTGCCGTCTGCCTGGTGGAGAACAAAACCTCGGGTTGCCTGAAACCCATACGCCGCGGGCTCCTACCGCACGCTTAAATATGCACTTCATTTCTGCTGGAGATTAAAGTCTTGAATGTGCTTTCAGGTGAGCTGAAAAATAAAGAGATAAGCCTCTAGACTGACCAGGTGATAAGATGCTATCTGTGGAAGCGGGCACGTACACCTGTTTTTCAGGTACGGGGTAATTATTCATCGCTATTTTGTCCCCTGCGGCGTTTGTGTCATCTGGGACAGCGTAGTGGAGGCTGATGACACTGTACATCACAGGACGAGAGTTAGAGGTCACTCACTAATGTCTCTCACACAAAAGGAAACATCCAACTGATACGTAAAAGACGAATGCGAGCGAAATCTTTTGTGCCGTCGTTCGTGCATCAAGCGGATGCTGGACAATCTCAGCATAAAAAGAAATATATTCCAGCTGGCACACATGCCACTGTGATTAATTCTGCCAAACAACTCATACCATAGAATTTTAGATTACAGAGTGCAAACGGCAGTGTAATTACACGATAAAAGTTAGACAATTACAGCCATGCTCTTTCCCTGTGTAAAACCAGTGGCATAATCACATGCAAATTACCCAGGAGCCTCTAATCGGGTACCTACTTGAATGGCATTGTGCAATCATCTGGGAGCAATATCTGTCGAACGTCACTTATTCTACTGTCAGAAATCGCAAAAGAGCAGGGGGAAATGGGAAATTGGAAAATCGTTATTGCAGCAAAAACACTATGTACAACACATTCACTTTAACAAGCAATGAATAAATGATTTGTTTTGCAGTAAACTGATTACTGAGGCTGAAGAAACCGCATCTTCTTTCTTGCTCGCTTGCTTGTGAATGTTACACATGCTGTGTCAAGCTGTCTCATGGAAATGCATGAATTAAAAAGGTCAAAATAGATCATGGAGGGCTCACCCGTTTTCTTTTAAATGTATGTATAAGTTCATAATGGTAATTTGTTTCCTCTTCTTGTACATTTGCAAAATAAAATCATCAATCAATTAAAACTTTAAAAGTTGATTAATTTGTTTTAGATACATAAAAAAAATATATATATATATATTTGCTGCAACCTCTGCAGATTATATACAGTAGACTGGCTTTTGGTCAGAATATATTTAAGAGACCACTAGTCAAAAGTTTGGACAAGCCTATTTAATTAATTAATTTATTTATCTAATATATAATCTATAATATAAACATTACATTATATATATATATATATATATTAGTATATAGAGGTCGACCGATAGTGGATTTTACCGATAACGATAGCTAGTTTGGGCCGTACTTGCCGATAACCGATTAATCAACCGATAGTTTTTACTGATACTGATATTTTTTAGATACTGGATAAAAACAATTATTCACGATACAGCACAGCCTCTGGAACCTTATTGCTTAAACATAACACTCCAAGTAAAACAGTGCTGAACTTTATTATATACAGGCCTCTCTCTCTCTCTATATATATATATATATATATATATATAAACTGTATGAACCATGAAAACATGCTAAATTAAATAAATATATAAATATGAATAAATATTGAAGTCAGTAAAGACATTAATTCCAACTGAAACAAAAAGTAATACTCTAAATAACAAATAAAACCAGTTACATTCAAAATGTAACTGTTTAACTCATCCAATACAAGATGATTACAACATTATCAAACTCTGTAAACAATAAATCATCTCTGATTTCATGTTAAATACAATCAAAAACGCAGACGCAAGACGGCAAGTTGTATTTGGATGAAATGAGAGCGCGCGTCCGTTGTGATACATGGATGTGCGCTGTTATAATAAGTTGCTATTGATGACGGTAAATGTCACAGAATCTTGCTTTAAAAAGTTTTTCCACTTCAAACACTGAAATGTTTTTATCAGTTCTTTTTGAACACGAATCAAATGCTTTTCTGATTTGTTTATATGTTTCTGTCGGCTGTATATTAAACATAGCCTATCAGTTTACTATTTTACGTCTAGCTTTAAATATGCAACGCTGCATAATGAATGCATAAAAGTGACCAGCTGTTTAACGTTATAATCTAATGTAAATAGATGGTAACAATTGTGACATTAAACATTCGGGTCGGACTTAGGTTTGTTTTTGTCCGTGTTTTAACCGCTTGAGGTACTACTAATGTTAGCGTCCTCTCAGCCTCGAAGGCAAACAAACATGCGGTTCTTTCTCTACTAACGCAGCATCTAGTCAACAAATGAATCACTTTATAATGATATGACAAAATGTACTGTATGAATACCTTTTCGCTGTCGGTGCTTTAAACGCGCATCTGATGTCAGGCTCTCCACGCAGCGTGTGCTCTCAGTGCAGCACACAGCGTCACGTGTCGAAATAAACACGAGGCATCAGTGAAAGTGTTTATTACACCTCTAGAGGCCGCTCTTGTACTGCTTGATGCCAGTAGACCCTTCTCTGCTCTCTAGTACTGTTAATGAATGACAGCGCGCACTTCTCAGCCGCTCCAGCAACGGACGCAACCAGGAAAAACTATAGGTATGGATTTTTGCCGATAACGATAGTTCCACCAATCAACTATCGGTGCCGATTAATCGGCAAATCCGATGAATCGGTTGACCTCTATTAGTATATGCTTATATCTTATGGATGCAATGCTTCATACGTTATGGCAATGCACATTAAGGCCACAAGAACCCACCCTCACTAAGGTTACAACCAAGTTTCAACTCTGTGAGCTCATAAATTGAACACCAGCTCAGTGGATCTAATCTAAGCCTAGACAGTGGTCCAACCCATCTCCAAGGCCCCGAATCACAGTCATCACTTATCAGTAGGCAAATCAGCTTAGTCATTGACCCTGCGACCTCCTGTTCTCATTAGTTGTGTCTGTGCCATTGATGGAGGGGTGGGGCTGTCCTGCAGTCAATGCACCCAGGTCAGTGGTGGAGATTAGAGAGCTCTCTCATGTTATCCCGCCCGAGGCCAGCACTCGCTCACTGTATGAGAGCTGCGGCGGGACAGCGAGCGGGAAGAGCATCCCACCATCCCTCCTCCCCCCAGTCCATTTCCCTCTTATTTTTGTCCTCTCTCCACCACTTGTTAGAGGCAGGATGACATGGATGGAGAGAGAGGCATCTGAAAAGCCTCGGTTGACATGTGGTTCATGTGAGCACTCAAGGCATTATGGGTCCTGTGTGGTGAGTGCTCTAAAATGAGACAGAATCAAGCGCAGTTTTCAGCCGACTGGGACGGGAGGGTAATAGAAAGGCGTGCAGTTGGAAGAGACACGTGTGCAAGTGTGCACGGTTACTTGTCAAACTATTAATGCTGATAGAGTCACAGAAATTCATACTGTGACGGTTTCAAAAGAGAAACATCCCTGCGGATTTTTCTCTGGGCAATACCTTTGAAATTCTAATGGTAGTTTAGAGGATTCCATCAAATCTTTATGATCGTGTTTGATAATTTAAGACATGGTGCAAACTTTTATGTTTTAGTATTTTTGCCATTAAAAAGTTTGGGGTTGGTCATATTTTATTAATGTCTTGAAAATAATCTATTATGTACACTGTGTTGATTTGATCATACATAAGTAAAACTATTATTAGAATTTAAAATAACTGTTTTCTATTTGAAAATATTTTAAAATGTAATTTAAAAACTTACTCCAGTCTTCAGTGGTTTGATGCTCAATAAACCTTTATTGATATTATTAATGTTGAAAACAGTTGTCCTGTTTAATATTTTTGTTGAACCCATGATGCATTTTTTCAGGATTCTTTGATCAATAAAAAGTTAAAGTGCCCCTATCATGGCATTTGAAATGTTCCTATTTTTGTTTTGGGAGTTCCCAAAAACAGTTTCACATGCATGCAAGGACAAACAAAAAAAAAAAAAAAAAAAAAAAAAAACCCTTTAATTGTCTTATAATATGCATTTATTTTTTCCTGATTTGCTCAACGACTCTCAAATGATTCGTTTAACGATTCATTTTCCCAAACACCTCCTTTGTGTGACGCAAATCTGCGGTGATTGGACAAATGACCCAGTTTATGTTAGCGCGGCAGCCCACAGCTCGGTGGTAAACACACAATCAAGTCATTATTTGCGTTAGCCCAACGCAGAAGCATATTGATAAAGCACTGCAGTAGTAGCTACACCAAGTAATAACAACGGCAAACATTTGACATATTTCTAAACAATTGAGAGCGAACACGTTGCTGTTAGAAGGTAGACCTAGAAGCTGCGCGGAGCGTACACAACACACACAACAAAATACGTATTCCGCATGCTACAGAAAACATAACAGCAAACATTATTAATAATACTTACAGGTTGTGATTCGGAGGAGGAAGAAGCTGATTCATATACACTGGGTACTGAGCCCTCCTTCAGGAATAACCGGCTTGCGAATCCACAGTTGAATCAATTTATGTTTGTGAAGGATTCGTCATTAAAATGATGAGAACACAATCGGAATATACTGTTGTGGTCTCGTTGCAAATATGAACTTTAACCACTTATCCTTCACATGCTCGTCCCTGGGCAGTGAAAACAAAGTGGCTGTACTATCTTTGCATTGTAGAACACCGCGTTTTCTCGACATGATGCTATTCAGCTGAAGTATTTGAATGTGTTCAAGACTTCAAGTTTACACTTGCGTCTGCGCGCGGCCAATATGCTAATGTTTCGTATCTACGTCACTACGAAACGGCGACTCGTTTAAAAAACAATTCATTTCATTGACTCAGAGACGAGAAGACAATAACTTTATAGTATACGGTGCACTTTCAGATATAAAACTTTGCAGGATGTTTTCATTCACTTAGAGCTATATTACACACATGAACAGTCATTTTCAAAAATCCATGATAGGGACTCTTTAAAAAGATCCGCATTTATTTGAAATAAATATTGTGTAACATTATAAATGCCTTCACTGTCACATTTGATCAATTTAATGCACCCTTGCTGTTACAGTATAAAAGTATTAATTTCTTTAAAAAAAAAATAAAGTATTGCCATATGGAATCTTCAGACACAAGTTGAACATGACACGAGACATTTGAATGCCAGATGAATACGATTAAGAATTTATTCCCATGAATAAACAATTCATCCACTCATTTTAGTACAATCCTGACCACGGATTAAGGATTTCTTCCTTAATTTATTAATTAATTCCCTCGTTTTAATAAATCGTGGCTACGTTGAACTACTTTGTTCCCTTATATTGATTTAACTAAAACAAAGGAACAAATTATTACAATGTGGCAAAGTTAGTAAATCGAGGAAACTAATTATTATATCATATGCATAATTTTCTTAAACCAAGGGAACAAATTAGTAAAACATGCTGACGTATTAGTAAGTTGTGGAAACTAATTATTAATTCGTGGCCATGATATACATAGTATTTTCCCCACATGTCATGTGCGGGTAAAAAGTAGCCTAGATATTTCATTCTAAAGCTTCCTTTTTTATAATTATATCACTTTACATAGTGAAATTGAAATTAAATGTCCTTAGTTTTCGTAAAAACGATCGTACGACTGATCTTAATATTAGGGTCTGTTTCCCAAAAGCATCGTAACTTAGCACTTGAAAATCTTCGTAGAACTACGAGTGCTCTGGAGTAATCGTTAATCCCCAAGTGCATCGTAAGAAAACAGAGTTACGAGGTCTCCTGCAGGACAACCGGCAGATTACACTTTTATCTAGATTTAATAGATTAAACTGCAACGTGAGTATAATATAAGGTATTGATTGTTTCTTCATTGTACACTTTCTTGTACTCGTGTTTTGTTTAAATGAATTTATAAATTAAATAATTAAAAAGGGAAGAAAAAATAGAAAAACAAATTAAATGAATAAACAAAAAAAATCATAAAAGAAGTAATGTGGGAAATATGCTTTAAAGACTGGGCAAAATAGGGACAAATTCAAAAATTCTGTCAATGACTTGCGTGCACGAAAATTGGCCATATTGGCCATTTCTTGCGGACCTCCTTCCCTGATCTTTGAACACCTCTGGTTGCAGTTAGTTTGCAATGTCCTCCCAGATGTTTTGTTTTTCCTTATTTGTATGGTGTCCTTTAAATCTGTTAAAAATAAAATCTTTGTTTCGCTCTGTCTCCTCTAAAAGGACATTCATTTGATCGTTTGAAAGGTGTATCTTCTCTTGTTTTTTGTTTTTTTGTTTCTCTACAGCCATTTTGTCAGTTTCTCCGCCTGTATAGATGCTTTGACTTGTTGTCTTGATTTCTAATCCACAACAAATTACGATTATTAAGTTAAACGTTCAGAATGCGATTCCATATAAGGTTATATTTCAGCACTTCGCGAATGGACAGCGACGCTTAAGTAGCACGTAGAACGCGTTCTCGCGCGTTCATGTTAAGTGCATTTTTGGGAAACGCGCGTGGAATTGCAGCGAACGTTCGTAACCTTGCACGTAGAGAGCGCTCTTAAGATCTAAGATACGTCGTTATCAGGAAACCCGGCCCAGGTTGATTTAATAGGACAACCTGCCAATTTGCTATTACCAAATAAGTTAACATAAAAACGAAATTTTAAACTGGACAATAGCTTGTAAAAAAATGATTATATAGCTCCAGAAAGTGCAAGAGTCACACTAAAGACATTCCTGTTCAACACATGCCAAATCTCTCGATGCAATTTTGCAGTAAAATACTTTCTTTACTTTCTTTCTTGCAATAGAATACTTTCCAAAGACCAACCAAGACACAGAGAGAGAGAGAGAGAGAATCTATAAATCAGCCCTTATGAGCTGGACTCCGTGTGCATACACGTTCCTGTGTGCATACATTACAACATTTACAACAAAGTAACCCAGCGTGCTTCTAGACGTTATGACGATATTAGCTCATCATCTGGAAAATAAGAGTAGGCTACCTGAATATTTCAACTTCATTTCTGATACACCTTTTTAGACTCATGTTGTCAAACTGAAATAAAAAGAGTCGGAGATATAGTGAAACCTGCATATCTGGCACGTAATAGACAAGGTGAATGCAATGACCTACACTATGATTTGTCTTGATGTATTATTTTATAATATCACCTATGTTATTCCTCCACTGACCTGATGAATAATAAGGGTTTCCATTTTCCTTACTATCTAAAATGTGTAAAATGTCAAAATAATACACCAAATATTACTGATTTTAAGAGTGCATTTTTGTAAGATCATATTAATATTGGATGGACAACATGCCTTCAGCAGCCTTGGTTTTTCACTATAGTGACAGTGAAACAACATTACATGGCTAAAAATGTAAGTATTTTTTTTCAGAAGCTAAATTCCTCAATCCAAATAACTAAATCACAGGAAAAAAAAAATGGAAAGGCTGCTCGATATATCAAAATAGATACCCTACATATCGTGATGTGCAAATCGAAAAAGGTTCACGCTATCTGAATGATTTTAATAAGCTACTTCAAAAATTAGTGAAAAGTCCAAGTTTTAGGTCGACATCTACAGCAGAGGCTTGCGACTGTTACTTACGTGTGACTTGCTTGACATTAAAAAGAGTTATTGAGTGCAATAAGCTGTGGAAAACAACTCATTGAGGTACTGCCGCTGTCTGACACACACCCGAAGCGCATGCACAGAAAGCATGTATTCCTGACTTCAGTTCTCTCTCTCTTTCTCTTTAACGTTTAAAAACACACACCTGTCTTGGCGAGTATTCATGTATTCAGTCAGTTATGTCTTAAATGAATGTAAAACCTCGTTCACACCGCCAACGATTTGTCGCTGTTAGTCGCTATTCTCTATACAGTGAAGTTGCTTGTGGGTGTTCCTAGTGCTGTTGCTCTAATGTCATTGGTAGACTGCACGTCTGTCCATATCTTTAGGAAATTAAATCACAAATGGTATATAAAACTAAGATACAATTTCAATAATCAACACACTGCAGGGGAAACTAACTGCTGCAGTGCTAAACTGCTCACTGCATCATATAATTAACAACACACAAACTATCAATGTATGAATATAACTCACTGACTGCCGACAGTTTCTTTTTCATGCATCATTTTATTATATCCATGTATGTGGTTACAGTCAAATCATATAAAACAGTGAAATCGCTCTGGAACTAGGCCTATGTCCTGCCTTGCCTGCAGTCGAGATAGTGACGTGAGGTCCAACGACAGTTGTCACTCCTATTGGTTGTCACTAGCGAAATTTGCTGCTCATTTGCATAAAGTTACAATTTCTGAACTTTTTGTTGCATATCTAAGGCGTTTGACATGCCTACATTCTGTCGCCAACAGTCACTGTCAAAAGTGAAAGGAATGGGATCATGGCGCTTTGATGCTGCGTGTCGCTGGCGGTTTGAATGAAGCTTAACAGTTGGATGAGTGGATTGGATGTGTGTCAATAGGATTAGTGCATTAGGTCTTAAAGTGACAGCAGCATAATATAGTATACCTGCAGCTGCCTGCCAAACAACAAAATGAGAAAATGAGAAAAAAAATCACTCACTGCTCTTGACTGAAAAACTATTGTAGCTTTGAGATATCTCAATGTATATTTAATTCATGTGAAGGTTATGCAGTGTTTTAGTTTTACATTTGATTATTCTGTTTCTGTATTTCTTGAATGCGAATGTTAAATATATCTAATGAAGGCCTACCTGAAAAACTTAAAGGATTAGTTCACTTTTAATAAAAACTTTTGCTGATAATTTACTCACCCCCATGTCATCCAAGATGTCTTTCTTTCTTCAGTCGAAAAGAAATTAAGGTTTTTGATGAAAACACTCCAGGATTTTTCTCCATATAATGGACTTCAACAGGACCCAAACGGTTCAAGGTCCAAATGACAGTTTCAGTGCAGCTTCAAAGCACAAACTCTTATCGCGAAACGATCAGTCATTTAAAAAATAAATAAAAAAGTTTGAGTTTTATAAGCACAGATGCTCGCCTTGCTCTGTTCTGTGATGCGCGTTCGTGATCTCACGTAATACGCAATTACGTTGAAAAGGTCACGCTCCTGTCCTGACAAAAATGTTCTATTAGCCTTTTTAATATTAAAACACACAGGATACGCACACAAAATGGCTATTTTAAACAATAAACTGACACAAAGACATTTGCATATGTGTATGGTCCTCACATGTGTAAACACTGACTCGGTACTTCCGCCTACGCATGACCTTTTCAACGTAATTGCATATTACGTGGCGTCACAAACGCGCATCACAGAACAGAGCAAGGCGAGCATTTGTGCTTATAAAACTTAAACTTTTTTATTTATTTTTTAAATGACCGATCGTTTCGCTAGATAAGACCCTTATTCATCGTCTGGTATCTTTTTAAAGCCCTTTGAAGCTGCACTGAAACTGTCATTTGGAGTGTTTTCATCAAAAACCTTAATTTCTTTTCGACTGAAGAAAGAAAGGCATGGACATCTTGGATGACATGGGGGTGAGTAAATTATCAGCAAAAGTTTTTTTAAAAGTGAACTAATCCTTTAAAGCACTGTTTATATCATTTGTATCTATGTTTTACTGTATTTGTCTTATTGTTTGTAATTTGCCTCTTTATCCTTATTTTTAATAACAAAAAAATAAAACAACAACAAATTGTCTCCCCATGGATATGGAAGCTTTAGCATAAGTTCTGCCAGGAAGACTTAATTGTTACGTCACTCATTACCTTCTCATCTATCCAATCGCGTTCTAACACGTGCGGTATAAAATATGGGTACTTACACATGTCTGAGTTCACAGATGCTGATGCTTTCGTTCATCTCCACCCTCCCCACCACCAAGATGGTTCCTTCCCCTCCATCCTCCCCACCACCTTCCCATACCTCACAGGGCGTCGGCTGCGCCCCTGCCTTCATCGCCAGGCAGGAAATGCTGAGTCCGGACCCCCGGATTGCGAGGTACGGATGGGGCCTACGCCAAAGAACTTTATCATTATATTGTTTGCCGAGCTGTCAATAGATGGTTAATTGTTTCAGCATTATTCTACCGAGTCTTTCTGGTAGAAATGTTTTGGTGCCAATATGGCATACCAAACGTGCCAAAAGCTGCAGAAAGTTATTCCTTCTCTCACTACCCTCAGTGGTGGGGCAGCAGTTATACTGCAGACCGCCTCTTCCCTGCATGTGACCAAAGAGTCATAATGCATGAGGATAGTTCTGAGTCGGGATTGAGCTGCGCCTGGTGACTGACCGTGTTTAAAGTCCCAGCGCGGGCCCTCGGCCAGATGATGTCCACGATCCAGAAGCGCCCCCTGGGCACAGGGACATGGTGCTCAGTCACCTCAGCCACCTAGGGCTTCGGGTCAACTGGGAAAAGAGCACACTCACCCCAGGGCAGAGGATCTCTTTTCTCGTTATGGAGAACGGTATGGAACTCAATCAACATGACAGCACGCCTCACAGAGGTCGCTCCAACACTGGCTCCACGATCGAGTCCAAAGATGGGCGTGGCAGAGTGGCATTTTCGGACGACATCCTGATGACCTGAGACCCCGGCCCGGATACGTGCCCAAGGTTCCTACCACTCCCTTCTGGGACCAGGTGGTGAACCTGCAAGCGCTGCCTTCAGAGGAGACAGACCCAGCTCTGGCTTTTCTCTGTCCCATCCGCGCTCTGCGCCTGTACGTGGACAGAACGCAAAGCCTCAGGACCTCAGATCAGCTTTTCATCTGTTACGGAGGCCAACAGAAAGGAAAGGCTGTCTCCAAGCAGAGGATGGCCCAATGGATAGTGGATGCCATCGTTTTGGCTTACGAAGCCCAAGGCATGCCTTGCCCGCCCGGGTTGAGAGCCCACTCCACTCGGAGCGTCGCTTCTTCTTGGGCGCTGGCACATGGCGCCTTGCAAACAGACATCTGTAGAGCTGCGGGCTGGGCGACACCTAACTAGGTTTTATAGCCTACTTGTTGAGCTGGTTTCTTCCTGTGTGCTCGCTTCAACCAGCCGGAAACACCAAAGTTCCCGCTCTTTACATCGTCACGTCGACGTTATGTTTCCCGTTCCCTCCTTCAGGGAACGAGGGTTACATTAGTAACCGAGACGTTTCTTTTCCCAATATATATATTGGCTGTATCATTTTCAGTTTTTAAATATATTTAAAGTGATTCAAAACATTATCGTATCGCATAGGCATTATTCAACAAGAACCGAAACTTGGGCTAGAAAATAAAAACGTCAAGCTGAACAGTAGAGTTGAACAAGTATCTGATTCTTTTGACAGAGACCCCTCGTGATGCACAAGCTGACATAGTCTTAGTTTCACAGAGAATTGTCATTTTTACAAGTTAGTGTCTGTTTCCCAGCAGCGAATCACAGGGGAACGGAAACTCGATATAGACGCACAGAAACGCTCCTCCCACAACACTCTCATCGCACAACATGCTAAAAATAATCCAACACAAAAATCCTGCTGCTATTGACTCGATTGCCTCTTCTAATGAGACAAGCATCATGAACGTTGTTGAGGAAGCACCAGTGGCTCACTTGGGTATAAGACACAAACAAGGGGGGAGGGAGAGGGGGCGAGGGGAGGGAGAGGGGAGGGGGCGGGGCGGGGTGGGGCAGGGTGGGGGTACATGTTTTATGTGTTAGCCTAAAGGTATAGTTTTCAATTAACAATATTCTCAGGTTAAAATCAGGTTGAAATCTTGACCTAATATTGATATCAACGTATAACTGAACTTGATATTCAATGATCAGCATGTATTTCACTGAATGATAAAGACCAGATAAATAATTTCTTTTGTGTTTCATGGAAAGAGTCATTTTAGTTTCAAGTGACACGAGAGTGGGTAGATGATGACGACATTTTCAGTTTAAAGCTAAGTATCGGAGGAAGGTGCCAAAATTTAGCTGTGTGAATGGGTGAAGACAAATATACAAACAGTTTCTCTCTTGTTTTGGAATTTACATTAAAAGGAACTTGGCTCACAAATCTGAGGGGGGCATGACTCTCCAAACAAACAGCAGAAAACGGTAAGGAAGAGACAATTCAAGTTCAGGAGCAGAGGGCAGCAACAGGGATTTGTCTTGGAATATGTGGGAAGTGTGGCTAAATCCATTTTTGTTCTCACATAGGCGGATGTGAACGCTGTGCCTCACCCACAAGCAGCGGACCAGTCTGACAGAGATCGCAGACTCTCCAGGCCATTTTGTCTGCAAAATATAGGAAAATGCAAAGTTTCTTCTGCTCTATTATTACTGAACCAGCATGTCCAACAATGGAGGTAAAAGTGTAAGGGAAATTGACAGAATTCTGGGGCTTAATGGTGAATGGGAGGAAAGCTTTTCAAGGTAGGTGAATAAAGAAAAGCTAACTCCCCTTATCTATACCTCCAACTGGGATTTTAATTGGTCATTCACATATTCAATTACAGAGGATTTGAATAGCACTTATTTTAAATATTTGACCTGCCATTATGATGGCAGGTGTGAAAGCCGTTAAACGAAACCAATCTTGTTATTGAATACTAAGGAGAACAGATGACCACTGCTGAGCAACACTTACAAAGAACCTGTGAAGAGGAAATTGTCTCACTTTTGAACTTTGCAAATGCTTATTTCCACAAAAACAATTGTAGGGAAAAACAGAACACTCAGTGGGAAAAGGCCTATCTTCGTTAATAAATTATCATAAAAATGAATTATTATAAATTATTCCTGTCAAAGTCAATGTCATATCAATACTATAGTATTCATAATAGGTCTATCAGTCGATGTTTTTTTTTTTTTTAAATGAACTGCATATGTAATTAATCAAATTAATATTTTTTTGTGGATACACTACTGTTTGGGGTATTTAAAAAATATATATTTATGTTTTTATTCAGCAAGAACACATTCAATTGATCAAACATTTATAAAAGACATTTATAATGTGTCAAAAGATTTCAAATAAATGCTGTTCTTTTGCACGTTCTCGTAATCAAAAGATCCTGAAAACAATGCAAAAAAAAAAAAAAAATTCAGTTTTCACAAAAAATAAATCCAAATAAAATTTCAGAGAGACTGAGGCAGCTAAATGCCCTGAGACTGTGCTAAACTTTAAATGAAGTTACTGATACAAGTGTTATAGTTGAGAAGAGGCCGGCACAGTTGAGCGTACCACTGGAGATCACAGGAGCATGGCTAAGTGTGCTGAGACGGCATGGTGTGACTCAGATGTGAGAAAAAGTCCAAGGGTGAGATGTAGAGGGACCTGTGCAGCCACGCGGACTCCCTGTACCATTCAACTAATGCAGTTGTTCAACTAACGCTGCCGTGGTTGTAACTGTACGGCTGTCGACACTAAAAGGCCATTACTTGTGCCACTGTAAAAAAAACAAACACAAACGAGCAGCATCTGTACACTTCACAAAATGGGGCAGTTAATTTCACCAGTACAAAAATGTCATTACAGAGAGGCAGTTAGATGCAAGAAATCTGAATTATCATAATGAAGTTATAACAATATCAATGTCAAATCACAACCTTTAAGCCACAACGCAGCAATAGCAAATGACTCTAGCAGATGCAATGCAGTTAGGACCCATTATCGGTCAATTTTCTTGTTAAGCAGAACATGGAGGAATATTAATTAACACTTTTGATTTCTGAGGCAGTTCAGCACAGTGTCTGACATCCAATTAGTCAACGTCACCGTGCAGGTCAGTCAGGTCAAATAAGTTTCTAGAGCTGCACTTTATATTGTGATTTGACGTCATCTGAGCCTCAGTTCTGACAAAGAACATGCAGACAGTGTGAGGCAAATGAGATATATGAATGCATTCAATTATGCTGAAACACGGTCTTTGAATTAAAAGTCTACCTCAGAAAAAGTTGTTGCCAATTAACAGTAGCTCTGCGGCACAAACATCGGGGAACAGACGGAAACTTGATTGTACAAACAAGTTCCTGTCTGTCAAAAAAAGTTGCTTTCTAAAAAAAAAAAGAGCACATTGGCGTTGCATTTCATAAGTCAAATTACTAGCTTTCTCAGATGTACATTTTCCCACAAAAAGAAAAAATGCTTCATGAAGGTACTTTATGCATTTTCACAAACTCTCTGTGGAAAAGACATAAAGAAGATCTTCTATATTCGGCGCAATGTAGGTCAGCGGCCCCCGGGCAAGGGTCAGGCACCGGAGCGTATTGTATGGCCGGCTCTGAGACAAATCAGAGAACTGCACCAGACCCAGAGGACCAGCTTTGTGTTTAATGTAGTGTGAAAAAATACACTGGAGGGAGAGAGAGAGAGAGAAACAGAACACCACACATATAATGAACGATGTATACCCTCAATAATTAAATCATCATATTATGAATTATGAGAATTTCACAGTTATGTCAGAAAATGAAATGAAAAAAATAAATAATAGTCTGATGTCACCCATTTTACATGAGGTGGTTTTCATGAATTTAATAAAATACATAATTCCTATGAATAAAATGTATTATACACATAAAAAAGAAAGAATCTTTAGTCGAGTTTTGCCTTCACTAGTTATTGTTAACTAAAGGGGTGTTATTGTTAGCAAAAACTATTAAAAACAATTTATTAACTCTTTCCCTGCCAGCCATGCCAGCATTTAATATAATTTTCACAACATTTTCATGGCTCTCAGAAAATGTTGTTGTGTGAATATCTGAACATGCAAAAGAAATCAAGAAAAACAGAGTGGGGCAATGGTGGGGCAAGAGTTAATAAAATTAAAAAGTTGAAGATAAAATAAAATAATTATTAGTTGAAAAATGTACACTTAAAAACAATTAGAAATATTGCCATGGCAAAATAAAATAAAATAAGTCAAAGTACTAAATTAATCAAAATAAAAATAAAGTTAAAACTGAAATGAATATATAGACATATTTTTTGGGGAGGGGGGGATGAATAAAAAAAATGACAAAAGCACATAACTAAATTTCTAAAACAAACGATTAAAATGAAAACGAAAAATAAAAAAAATAAAATTGAATTCAAAATATTAACAAATACTATAAAAACATATACATAATACTAAAATAATACTGGTTCATTATTAATACTTTTTTATTAATAGGATAATTCCATACAATTGTATTGTGTTATTGTGTTGTTTTTATTATATAATGTGTGTATTAATAATTATATTACCGTTTATACATGAACGTGCACAATATATACATACATTTATATATATACATACCAATAGTATATTTATGGTTGATATAATAATACAATACAAATATTTTCCATCATTAATATATATTTTGACAATTTCTTCAAAGCTTTTGACTGTAACTACTTTTTATAAAACAGTTTCAGTTTTAGTTATAACAGTGAACAAATCTACTGAGGAACCAACAGAATATAAATTTGGATTTGCAAGAAGATTTGCCTGCATTTAGACAAGAGTCACAATCACATTGTAAGCAATGTGTCTGCTGCTTGTTTATTCCTGTGCACAGCCGACAGAAGACAAGACACGCGCTGATGGTCATGACAACGGCAAGGTTTAAGATGGCTCTCGCGGCATTTCAAACACAGAACCAAAGCTGCCGCAAAACCAAGCGGAATTTGTTTTAGCTCAGTATATGATAATAGCTCTTCCTCACAACAGTCCAAATGTGTTTAAGACACAGCGAGTAGTTGGACCAGGCCGTAAAGTATTAGAGGCTGTCCTTGGCTTCTCTGATAAGAGAGCGTTTCACAGTTAGCGGCTCTGACTCAGGCTGACTGCCCAGGAGATCATGTAGGGGAGTGAAAATATGAAGAGCTGATTCACAACACCTTCTCATTAGCATGTTAAAGGTGGGAGCTGCCATTTGCTACTCAACAGCTACAAGGTGCCAATGAAGCATAAACTCCGTCGCCAGCACGCGTTTTCCGTGCAGTTGTTAAACAGCTCATTTAATACCACACACAATCGCTCAATACAGCTTTCGAAAATGGCCAAAAGCGTTGAGTAAGCCTGCTGTTTTTAGAATCAATAACCCTGATGTTTGATACACTCAGCAGTCCGGCTATTACTCTACGGCAAGGGCCCTTTTGGCAAGTACAGAGCTTTCAGATGCTCTTCCCCTCTAGTGGACATGTTGTCATGACAGGCTGTCAGTTTGAGGAATGGCTCATCATTGTCATGCCGTTGAATGGCTCCGATTGAGCCGCACAGCTGGAGTTATGTTAAGTGTAAAGCAAAGTGACAGAAATGCTAATCAAGTATCAAAACTGACACAGCATTCCTATCGATGCACATCAGGCCGTCAATGATTTATTAGTCAAAGGAAAAGCATGTGTCACCCTCCGCAGGTCCCATGGGTAAACATGCCACCGGCTCAAGGTCCAGCACTTAGCGATGCTTTTTTCACCGATACACAACAAGGACAACATTCTCGATTGCAGCATGCAACGCAGGTAAGATTATTATTATTTTTTTGTTACCAGCCTTTTGTTGTAAACACAGTCAACATAATTAAACTGCATTATGAGTTTGCACAGCTGCCGGGTTTCTCACTGTGTACATGAGCATGTGTCAGTGTGCTCTTAAAGTTGCTCAGCTGTGCTGAGTAAGCGTTCACCCCTCTTCTATTCCTGTCCCCTTGATCTGAACGTAGAAAGAGGTAGAGAGAGAGAGCCTCAGCAGGCCCCAATTATCTCACCGTCATTCAGCATTCCTCATTCAACTCCCATAGCGACACCCACTACTGCTTTCATTTCTGTGAGGAGATTCCAGCCTGAGCCTTGGGGATCTGGGGGTGGAGAGGTTAAACACTGCACAGCTCAACTGAATTTGGCATTAGAATCGCAAGGATGAAAGTTGAAAGAAAGCTGGCTCGGTCAATCCCGTACAATTTTTCGTATCTTGGGCTGAGAAGAGAAGGGTGCAGGTTTGCAGGAAGGATCTCCACGTAGCTGTTGCCAATTAAGGCTGAGCTTCTTTTAGCGCGGGATTTTGGAAACCGTCCTAGTTTGATGCATCAACAATTTGCAGGCACATAATTTAGCTGAGGCGTGTAAGTGACAAAGCAGCACAAAAAGGCTGCAAAATTCAGCTCCTGTCGCAAAGCAAACGAATCTTTTTAAACAGGTATTCTAGTAGAGCGATGCAATTCTGCTGTCTGAATTTGTCTAATTCAACATATTGTTGTAGCAGACAGTTCTACCTCGAGCTATACACAAAACAGATGCACACTTCTAATATTTGGATATGGGACATGTATGACATACTATACTCAACAAAAAAATCTATAAATAGCATGCTGAAAATGCATAAAAAAATATAATGCATGCAACTTTTACTACTTAACTATATGTGATATTTGTATTTAAATGCAATTTGTCACTTTGCAGGAACATTTAAAATGAGCAACAAAAGGCAAAAATGTTATATGAGAGGAAAAACAGTAAGAACAAAATCTATACATTTTTCTCTATACATGCACACATGTATTTGGGTTTTGTCTTTCGAGGGAGTCTGTCTCTCCTGTCTCCTTATTTTAGGGCATTACGTTCTGTAAAAAAGGGCTTGGGAATTATATTTATTATGAACTGTTGTCACATTTATGCTCTGTTTTGTTAAGTTTGTGTTCTCCCGTTTTCCTTAGTTCCTTGTTAATCTCCTTGGTTCTTAATTAGTTAACACATGTTCTTTCTCAGTCAATCCTCTGTGTATTGTATTTTCTGGTATTGTCTTTGTTAGCGTCTTTGGTTTAACGTGGTTGTATGTTATTCTTCTGCTATCTCCTGAGTTTTATTTTGTGGATTTGTTAAATTATATATTTATTACTCATCTCCTTCACTGTGTACATCATTATAGCCACACCCTGACAGAATACCAGACCAAGAACAGATGTTTGTGATATTTTTTCCCTTTTTTCCCTCCATGGATTTACCAGCTGTCCAACTTCTCTGCCTGGAGCAGGAGTAACAAAGCCTGGAGGACCACACCAAGAACTTTTTAGATCTGGCGTGCTTAACGAACTGATCGCCCATCTTGTGTCATGTACCTCGCCAGCCTGAACAAGTGCACAAAAGTGTGCCTGGTGTTTATCCTCAGAGGGAATTGTGAAGTCGCGTTTGTGGAGTGGGTGCTGGTGAACAACAGATTGGCATTTACCATTTGCCCCGTTGAGGACAACATCACTAGCCCCACTCCAGACCCAGAGCCCAGCCAGCCATCACCTTGCTGCCAGAGCTCAAGCGTGCCGCGATGCACGAGCATCACCCCGGATCCCAAGTGTCACGAAACGTCTGACCAGTTGTGTGAGCCGGCAACATCATGTGCCACTGTTGGAGTATTAGTGGAGTACCAGGGAATGGAGGACGTCCCCGCCCACACTCCCAACACTGAGGGTGAGCTGCAGCTGGCCTCTGCAAACTGCTTTTATGATGAATTGGATGAGGATGTTTCCCTGATTCTCCAGCCCCTGCTGGTTCCGCCCAGCTTGAAGTCCCATGTGTCTCTAGAGTTACCACCCAACCTCCCTCTCCTGCCTCCTCTTCCAAAATCAACCAGTTCCACAGCCCTGCCTCCGCTGGTTCCCTTTAGCCCCTCGATTCCTCCTCTGAGACCGCTCGATTGTGTGGATTTGCCTCGGGTCTTCTGGTCTCCAGCTCTGCGAAGTAAAGAGGATCCCCAGCTCTGTCTCCACCTCCACCTCCAAACGCTGATCCAATCACTCCACATTGGCCCGTCAGCTCTGCCTCGACTCCTCCCTCCCTCCCTCGGCTCCATCAGGGACCATCTTCCTTACGGCTTCACTGGACTCCCTCGTCCCTCCGGGTTCGCCTTGGTTAGACGTCACCCTGCCTGCGCCACTGACTAACGGCCTTCAACTACACTTTTTTATGAGGTGTAAGTAACATCAAACAGTTTGAAAAAACCTGCTATACACTTTCTCGGAAACATTTACAAAAATGTTTTTACCTAAAATCTTGCTGTTGATAGAAAGAAGGAAGGAAGGAAGGAAGGAAGGAAGGAAGGAAGGAAGGAAGGAAGGAAGGAAGGAAGGAAGGAAGGAAAGGAAAGGAAAGGAAGGAAGGAAGGAAGGAAGGAAGGAAAGGAAGGAAGGAAGGAAGGAAAGAAAGAAAGAAAGAAAGAAAGAAAGAAAGAAAGAAAGAAAGAAATAAAGAAAGAAAGAATCCTTAGGAAGCTACCCATATCTTCTGTTCCGCAGAGACACGTATGACATTCGATTAAAGTTATTTCATATCCATTAACACTAGAACTACCGGAATTCCATAACTACTAGAGCGACCATAGCGGTCATTCTGATACTTTGATGTTCATATGGTCGTACTGAACATAATTTTCGTCATGTCATATCTACATTTGAACCTTCTCTTTAAGGTTTCCAATTATGCTTTTAAATCCTGTCGTCATGTTATAACGTCATCGCCCTTAAAACAAGCACAAAAGAAAGATTGCCTCGACAGGTCTAAGGAAATGTAAGGAAAGTTTTGCGTCAAAAATATCTTTTTCACCACAAATCACCACGTGAATAGACATACAAAAAAGTTAGGAAACGTCAAAGCTTCATACCGTTTAGTACAGCCCTGTTTGTAAATAAGGTCAATAATCAATACAAAATCTAAAAATAAATGGATATACAATGTTACGATATGTAATAATAAAGGGCTTATTTGAACGGCGCAAAATTCACATCATTCACTAACACTAACATTCACTTCTAGGTATAAACAGTCAGAACTGTTTTGTGTTTTGTGATTTTAATAAAATAACAGTGTCAGAATAAAATATACACATATTTAGGAAAAGTCAGAGTCCTACAGCCACATTGATTTTATTTTAATAAAGTTATTACACTGTGAAATTTAAAAACGGTCAAAATAACTGCCTTGGTAGTCCTAGTGTTAAAGCATATTTATACATGCTGATAAATATTGAAACATTTGGTTTCTGCATAATTTATCCGTTTTAACATCTGAGAGAATGCCAGCCCCCGCAAAGCATTTCAATTGGTTCCTGAAAATCAAGGCAAGCCCTCACTGAAGAGCTGCGCATCTCGCACAGGCCGTTCATTTTTAACGGGGGGTGGGGGTAGAGGTAGAATTACTAACGATGTTGATTATTTAGCGGGACAGACCAACGTGTTGCTTTTTTCCTTGGGCAAACCGTGACTTTTTCGTGAATAACAGATTGAGCTGAATATATTCTGCCAAATCTTGAGCGCACAGACACAAAGGAAGAGCAGGACGTGCACACTTACACACACTTACACACACTGACACACTCTCACAATTGATTATTCTCTGAGGATCCCTTCTGAGTCCTCCATTAGCTTTGATGTTGATAGCCATTAAAAAGATTTCTTACTTGATGTGTGTAATTAATGTTCTCTCTTTGTTCTCACTTCAAGTCTTAAAAGAGGAAGAACGTTCATAGTTCTAAACTCAAGTGAATATTCAAACTGTAATCTTAATTGAATGTGCCTAAATCATTTTCAGCTTCACAACAGCCAAGCTTTTTCTGTTTAAAGGCAAAATCAGTGGTGGCATCCTGTGGCTAAAGTGAATGTTTTTTCTGCCTCGCTTTTCCATGGACAGTGTGATGCATTGTTTGCTGCATGAGAGCAGCCAGAGGCATTTTCTGTTTTCATAGGTGAAGTGCAGGGATGAGGCATTGCCAGACTAATGGTGTATAAACAATATGGAGAGCAGGATTAGTGAAAATGTCTGAAGTCATGTGAGATTCATCTCATCGACAGTGCCGTAAATTACACACGCTCAAAAAATATTTAACGCACAAATCATGCTTTCCTGTAGCTCGAACAGCAGACAGTGGCACTAGCAAAATATACCTTAAATGCTGTTCTGTAGGAAATTGTCTATCAAATGCTTAAGTGTAAATGCAGGGCTGCTAGCTTGAAAGTGTTGTGTCTTCATTTAAAAAAAAAAAAATAGCTTGAAGAGAAAATGGATAAAAAAATACCCTTGAATGAATGAGAAATCCAGTGCAGTGAGAGACTGTTCAAGCATTTACATTTTCCATGGCAACAGTGCTAACAGACTTGTGAGTAATGTAGTTTTTCAATAATTCTACACAGGTTTGCATTAAGCAGACATTTCAGCACTCCTGGCAGGTCTGTTTTGAATTGTTGATACTGATTACTAAAATTAATTTTCTATTTTAGGGATTTTTATATATGTTTCTCTACATGTAGTAGTTATTTAATTGATAATTTAATAGATGTAAAAAAATAATAATAATAAGGTCACTTAAACTCACCAAGGTTGCATTTATTAGACCGAAAATGTTTAATATATACCTGAGGCGTCTATTTCAGCATCATTATTACCCCAGTATTCAGTGTCACATGATTCTTCAGAAATCATTCTAATATGATGATTTGCTGCTTAAAGGTGCATTGTGTAATATTTAGGAGACTCTGTTGACAGAAATGCAATATCATATACATAACTATATATTCAGTGGTGTTTAAAGATTACGTTTTTATTACCTTGCTTAGAATGAGTCATTTCTATCTACATACACTGCGGGTCCCCTTACATTGAATTGCTCCGACATGTTTCTACAGTGGCCCTAAACGGACAAACGTAACTATGTTGTTCTTCGTGAAAGAAGCTAGCTAAAGTCAGCGAAAAAAACACTGACACAATGATGAACAAGTAACAATAATATTCGCAATAATATATCGGTTTACTGAATAATTAAGTAAACCTTTTTTTTTTAAAATCTTTGTAAAGAAACCTCATTGCTTAACTGGCTACTCTCTGCTGTCTCAGACGACAACATCTTTTCCTGTCAGGCACAATAACTTCTGTTGGGTGGAATTCACAACCTCACCACTAGATGCCGCTAAAAATTACACAGTGCACCTTTAAGAAACATTTTCTATTATAATCTGCAATGAATGAGTTGTGCTGCTTAAATTTAAATGTGATCAATTGAATATGTCCTTGTTGAATATGCTTAATGCTGCAGGATATTTCAAGAGCCTAAAGAGTTTCAAATATTTGCTCTGTTGCTGTTACGTTGCTACCTATTACAAAAAAGAGTCCCATTCAGACGATGCCTGTGACACAGCATTATCTCTCCACTTCCCATAAAAATCCACTCAGAAGTAATACACAGCTGAGGCATTTATTTAGGATGAAAGTCACACCCCGGTGAATCTGAATCATATTTGAAAGATCAGGGATAAGCTTTGGATGTGACGGCCGAGTGCCGAGTCTTTTGGGGATGCGTGGCAGTAATTCACCTTTACGCATCCTGTCAGACGTGGTGAGACGATCCGAGACGGATTCTGAATTTTCTAAACACACAAGTCATTACAGCGTCTGCAGATAAATGACTGAGATCATTTGTTCATTAATAGAATGACAGAAACGTTGCGTAGCAGAAATACACAGACCTTGAGCCAAATGAATGGCTGTGATTCATTACAGACTATTCTGTTAAGCAGTCTTGTAGTCATGGAAACACTCTAAGATAGCCTCTAATGCTAGAAATTATGAACTCATTAAGAACTACCTTTTGCAAGCTTTATTTGTATGTACTGTGTAAATATGACCATCTCTATGGATCTCACTGGAACTGGGCAATGCTATCTCATTAGCTTTAGTTTTTTTCTGAACATTAATAAATTCAACCACACTCAGTGAATCCGTAATTACTTCAATTCAACAGCTGAATGCAACAGGAACCAAATGCACTGAATGACCATGAGCTGCTGCTGCAATTGAATCACATACATTTGATCTGCTCTAGTTAACTGCAAAAATGAAGCATTAATCAATCATTAGGCCTTTATCAGGATTGATACAAAATATTCTGCAACAGGGGTTTGAAAAGGATACATATCTAATATGGGAAAAAAGGTATTATGGGAGTTTGAAAGGAAAGTTATAGATATGTATATACAGTATGGATGGATGGATGGCTTCTATTCAGCCTGTGACACTGAGACATCAACATTCATTTAATTATATAGTACATTTATTTTTTTATTTTTTAGAAGAGTGTATAAATAATAAAAAGATAATGAGTAAATAATACAAAAAAATAGCAACTTTAAAGTTGCTGACTGACTGGACAACACAAGTTGTAAATAAAACAAAGATTATTGAAGTATGTTTTACAAGAAAATACCATTTATGTCTTCCTAATTCAAAATTTCATGTTTAATTCAAAGTGTTATTTGTATTTTATCTTTGTAATTACTTGTGACATTTACTAGCCATTTCTGAGTGAAAACTGCTTCAAAGTAAATCCTACACATTTTTTTTTTCCTCAGTGTACTATATCTAATTGCTATTGAGTTGGCAGTCTGGTAAGCTAGCCAATTATATGAATATGTGAAATCGAGCACAGCTATATGGTTATTGAAGTTAAAATGTCATTCATATTCTTCATAGAGAAATTGATTTTTAATGATAATGTATGATGTATGATAATGATAAAGTTCAAGGCTTTCTACCATGAACTTAATGATTTGCCTTTTTAAAAGCCACAAGTAAATGTGTTCTAAGCTTTGTTGTTTAAAAACATAATAATTGTTTACTAGCCAAATTAAAAATATATTCTCCAATATCCTGAACAGAGATCTGTCAAATCAGAGCTGTTATAGAAATTGAAATTGGGGAGGGACAAACTTGCTAAATAAACACACACAAACTGATTCAGCAAGGAACATTAAACTGATCAAAAGTAACAGCAAAGACATTTATAATGTTACAAATGATTTCTATTTCAAATAATTGAAGTTGAGAATCCAGAAAAAAAATAAAATCAGTTTCCGCAAAAATATTAAGTTCACTAAATCAAAGTTGGCCAACATGATATATTAATTAAAATCAACTGAATAAATAGGCAGTGCAGGACCAATAAACTCAAACAGATTTTCTCAAATAAAAGTTTGTTACAAATCAGCACATGCCAAGGTTCATTACCATCGTTTGCACATCTGACTTTAAACACGCTTCTCGTGAAAAACATCTATATACATAGCAGGTGCATGGCAAAAGCTTGACGTGTCCACATTATTTAAGAGTATTCTATTCATTAGGATATTGATATTAAATCTGTTGTTGCTGGGTTTAATTCATAATGTTGTGAATAATAATCGTATAGGAAAAATTGTAAGCCAATCAGAATCCTTCCTGGTTTAAAGGGCTCGAGGCTTTAAAGCAGCAGATGGCATAACTGCATTTTGCGCTTATAATAAACAGAGCGTTATTACCCACTGATTTGGACGTTAATAATGATATTAATATACAGTAGGTATCTTTATAGCTATTGTTCTTGGTCTTTATGGCCACTTTCATTGGTGAAATTGCTGACGTTCCAGGCATAGAAAACATGCAAGAGCAAGAGATAAAGAAACACACACACACACACACACTCTCTGGCTGGAGCTGCACAGGAGTAATGCTGTCCTTTCCTAATAAACATGTCCACATCTCACATCCAAGTTGCTCTAATACACCAGAGAGAAAATTTATGGCACATCCCTGATTTGTTTGCTGTTATTAATGGGGCAGGGAGGAAGGAAGTGTTCTGTGGCTGCCAAGCGCAATATCTGACCTCTGAGAGTGCATTAAATCAAGGCATTAGGGCCTGTGTTAATAAAAAGGATAGCAGAGGCGTAGCACCTCGGCCAAAACAAACACACCCCAGACACAACAAGCGAACGGCCCAGGCTTCCAGCAGCGCAGGAAGGAGAATTAATATTGGGTTTTAATCTACCATATTAGGCCAGTGACCTGCTGCAGTTGACTGAGGCGTGAAGAAGATCTCTGCAGATCCTTTGGATGAGCTCTGCTTAGAGCCGTTTCCATAGCGCATGTCCATCAAACTGGGACCCAGGTTAATGCCCTGAGTGCAGATCACAGATGTTAATGCTGTAACCATAAATGGTAACTCTTAAAAATAAAGGTTCCAATTAGTGCCAAATTGGATTTGACATCAGGATGCCATGGCAGAACCTTTTTAATTTCCATTGTTCTTTAAAATTCTTACAGCAATAGGTGTCACGCCAATGTAACCTAAAAAAAAAAGGTCTTATACTCGACCCTCTCCGAGTGGGATTCCAACCGACGTCTCCGGTATGGGATGTGACCTATTTTGAGCCAAGTGGATTATAAAAGCAACATCCAAAAAAATATTTTTATATCTTTAAATATTCTATTTTAACACAATGTTTTGCTTTGTTTAAAGCGTTGAGACAGAAAACCATTCACATGACTACAATTGGTCAGTCTAATCAAATTGTAAAAACACAAACTGTAACAGTACACTTATGACATCTTAAACTTAAAGATCTACTATATACTTGTTTTTTTCCTTGCTCATGTTTTATCTCACCTAGAACAATAAGGGCCAGATTTACTAACAGCTTGCGCCAATGCAAACCCTTTTTTTGGCGTTAACTGTCAGGATTTACTAAAGACACGCAGTGAAAAATATGTGCTGAAAAGGTGTGGACAGGGTTATTTTTGCGGCTGACCTTATTGCATGGGCATTTGTAGGAGTTTCCCTTTCAGGCGCAAACATTTATGGGAGGAAAGTATTTAAATGAATCATGCAAGTTGATTTACTAAGGTTTGTGCTCGACAATTTTCTGTTATTTGCGCCATTATTTAACGCCCCCAAAAAAGCATGTCTTACAATGCAATGCTCCGGGTAGATTGCATTGGTCATTATGGAAATGATCCAGGTGCAAAACAAAACAAAACACAAATAAAACAAAAAACAAAAGCAACACGAATAATAAAAAAAAAAAGTGCATGACTCATGTACAACTGGTGTTTCAAATATCCCAAAAGGGCATTGCAGTTCTACCTAAAATATTTTACAACAAAACTCATATGACTTTTGACTCTCATATCTCATTCATTTTCCGCAAATTCATTGTATTTGGCTTAAAGTGACAACCATTTGGCATCACATGATGTGCCTGGTTAGTAAATGCATGGAACAAAGTGAGTAAATTAGGATTTTCATATTTGGATACTAATCTTTTAACTTGTGATTTCTAGAACAATACACTGATCTGAAGAACCTATTATGTAGCATCAAAAACATTTTTAATCTCCAATGACAGCCAACCCTATAAAGCAAAAAAAAAAAGAAAGAAGATGATTACCAGTAGATTTCACAGCAAGTTACTCTAAGAACGAAGCCTTGCATTCACAGAAATTGTGTGACAGATGTCTATTTTCATTTTGACCGACTGGTTAAGAGTATGTGGGTGGAAATCATAAAAGCTCGCCTGGACTACGTCTGACTGGTGCTGAGAATGAGCCTTTCCAACGCCAGAATCATTTTGAAAAAAGCAGCAGCTTTGTCTGAAAAGTATTGGTAATCACTCCGAGTCTGAGCTGTGGTCACTTTTAGTGTAACTTACGATGCTAAAGACCACATTGACTGACGGAAATTTGTGTTATTGTGCTTGTGCCACGGGAGACTTCATTACATTCATTATCACAACAGGACTGCTTCACTGAGTTTCCATAATTGACAGAACATGTGGTGGACTTTGATGCGTCTTTCATTTGAGAATAATGCAAAACGCAAAAAGAAAAGTGCCCAATGTCAGGGACAGAATGAAATAAGAGCTAAAAAGCTAAAGACACCTGTAAAGCACAGTAGGGCTTATTTTTCTTTAGGTAGGTGGCATGTCATTTCATTTCCATGCCACCTTCTGGTGTATACTTCAATTAGCATTAATGTAATGCTGTCCAAACTTTAGAGTTCATTTGAGCAACTTTTATGTACCCATATTCATGTGACCTCTCTTTCAGGCCATCTTCATCATAACATCATTGTGAATCTTTATGTACCACATTCCTTTCTCTTGGCCCTGTTTACACCTGGTATTAAGATGCGTATTGGTTGATCAGATCACAAGTGAACGACGCTAAATACAGGTGTAAATGGAGTCTAAAATGTTTTGAGCTTGTCCATTTTGACAACTTTCAGAGATAGTCGAAAATGCATTTAAATGCTCATGTTGTTGAATGTGTTCAAACAGCCAAAAAAAGACCACCTACTAACCTAACCTAACGCATAAACATTAAACTTTATCGCCTGAAGACCTAAGTTTGGTTTTGAAAACGTAAAAGGTACTGAGTACTATGTTCTCTCACCGCTCTCAGCGTTCGGCGTGCTCTTGCGGCTCCGGTTGCGTTCATATATAAATTGCATGAGCTTATTTCATCCATTCGATCGAAAGACCCTCCCCTGGAAGAAATCAGGACAGAAGTGGTTGAAAAGAGATGGACCAGGTGTAAACGTGAATGTGTCTCCCTCGTCTACTTGTAAACATCTTAATACCAGGTGTATTATTAAAATGGCTGCCCATTTTATAGCAGCCTCATGTATAGCATCACATGTGGGATGTTAAGTGCCCAAGACAACTACTCAGGGTTTAACCTCCATACTTCTTATTCTGCGGTAACTTCATTCCCTCCGCTCCTGAGACGAAAGTTATTCAGGCAAATACAGACATGAATTAAAAGCAGAGCATCGATGAACCAACAACTTTCCCACTTCAATATCTGTTTCTCACATCTTACATGTTATCGTAAGAGAGATATTTACTCTACAAATGAGGTGCCATGACAACAGAACTGTATTGACTCTGGAATGCTAAAGGTGTGTTTGAACAAACCATTGAGCACAAGTTACAAATGGCAAACTGTCATTGAATTCCCCATTTATGATTGCTGCTCAAATCAAAACACAAGTCTGTGTGCTGTCTGTCCTCAAACAACACTTGCCATAACAGACTACATGAATCTCATTCCTCAGCTTTCACAGTGGCCCAGTGGTACTTGGTGTCAAACAATCCTGTCAGACGTCACCATCCATGGCTACAAAGGTACTGCTAAAACATGTGATGATAGTTAAATCCCAGAAACCCTGTGTGTATCCACCCCGCATGATAATCTTAGCATGACACAGTCAGCCAAAGGCGAATTCTAAAAGAACTAAGCAAACAAAAATGCACTGTCTCAATGTGCCTCAGCCCTAGGCATCTATCAGCGTTGAGAATGTTTTACAACACTTTGACACCTCAAACCAAAAACGTCAAGAAGAGAACATCAAATATGTTTGCGAGGAGGTAAAGAACAGAAGGAACTGTCAGAAAGCGCCAACGCGGTTTTAAGAAATGGGCACATTACAAGAGTCACAAATTAAACTATCTGTTATTAAACACTAGGTATAACATTCCCTCTTCTGGCAACGCTCTGCTGGTTACCTAATTATCATGCCACATTTATTTTCTACGCCCCGGAGCGTTTGTTGGATTTACCCAAGGTGGAGCGCGCATGTGTTCAGCTGTTTTATTCCAAAACAGATCTCCGTATGAGCGATTCAGCAGGAACTGTGGCTATGCAAACCCAAGGGCTGCTGGGATTGCTTCATTTACATTCCACAGATTGCATCAGGAATTCTGAGACGTTTTCCTTTTCTTTTCTTTTTTTCTGCCTGTTAATTGGGGACAGCATGCATAAAGAGATATGCACTGACACGTAAGCACAATAGCAGCATCACAGGCAAGTCCCTAATTAGAGAGCGCTAATGACTACAACACATGCTTGACCACGACCGTGATATTCTATCAGTCAGTAAACACTGCCATTTTTCTGGATACGGCAGCATCCACCGCATACGTCGGTAACGCATGCGTGCATTTTGCATCGAGAGGCAGTCGTTGTGGCAAACGCTCCTCTCCATCCATCTGATGATGTGTTTACAAAGCTTTCATTTCTGAGCGATTCTCAGCCTAGCGCGCGCGCGGCCCCAGCGTGACGTTGATTAGGAGGCTTGTCAGAAATAAACTGGAGAGCCCCATTTCTCCACAAACCTGTATTCATTTAGTTCTGCCAAGTTATACAGTGCCATATCTCTGCAGGAAAATCCAGCACGACATGAGAGCGAATTTTGCCCTTTTAAAAAAAGGGGGTTAATCTTTCTTTCTTTCCCACAGCAACCTCAATCTCTCTCCGGCCCAGTACGGCTCTTGTGATCCCGGGCTGCTGCAGTAAATTAAATTAAATAAACCCATTAGTTACAGCACTGCTACCTTCTCACCTCTGCCAAGATGCGCTTTCATGGTTTGTTGGCCTTTTAAAGTAACCAGAGGACTGAGTATGTGGAGGCTGTGATAGGGAAGTGACCTTGAATGAGTTCGGGTTCATTGTTTATCGAGATGATCAATTAAACCATTGTGTGTTAACACTATTCCGACTGTGTGTTCGGGGTTAAAAATTAACACAGATTCCAAATATGTACAGGCAGGTGAGAGGAAAAAGGGGGGTGGATGGCCGTGAAGAGAGAGTCTGCGTCACTGCAAACACGTAAAAAATGTGTGGCATGAGTAACTGAATGGAGATCACCAATCCGGCAACACGCTGACAGCCCGAGCTGCATGCCTGAAAGAAAATAGTCTTATTTCATTATTTCTTTACCACAATTTCATTCCGTCTGTTGTGGTAAATCACAGAAATGAGTATTACCTTTGAGATAAAAGAAAGACAAAATGACTAAAGCAGGGAGAGAATTTAAATGAGGATCAGTGGTGAACAAAGAACATTTAGAATACCTCAACAAGTGGCATAAGTCTACCTTCATTTCCCAACTCCCTTCATAAAAACAAGGTGCCTCATTTTTATACCTCATTTTAAACACTCCATGTACCCAAAAAGGTATGTTTTAACCAAACATGAACTCAAAGTTGCTCAGAATTCTTCAGAAATGGCACAATCACAGGGGTATGCAGTACAGTGTAACAGTTGGGTTCTAGAAGCAAAAACACTATTCATTGTCTCCATTGAGAGAATCGCTTTTAACAATTCTGCTGATAACTTTCAAGATATACATTTTTTGAGCTCAGAGGTTATTGAACAATGGTGAATTATTTTATTCAAGCCATCAGTCAGCAAAATTTGAGCTTTTAACAAATAATAATAACAGTAGTATTTAACAGCAAAGTACACAATCACACATCCTTATCTCTAAATCAAATAAACAAATTTGTTTGCTCTGTGAAGCACTGTCAAAGATGTAATTGTTCGATATACACACCACAATCTATTCAACACTTTTATACATTTGTCAGTGTACACAAATAAATTAAATATGTTATATTAGCTGTCAAAACGTTACATTTATTTGATAAACAATTACTTTTTTTTTTGTAAATTATTTTAAAATGCAGTTTATTCCTGTGATGGCAAAGCTGAATTTTCAGCATCATTAAGGGGCATTCACAAAGAATGTGCTTTTCCAATCCACTTTTTATTAAAAATAAAAAGACGGACATGTTTAACAGTTGCACTCGCATATTTTGCAGCATTACGACATTCTAAAAATGCCGTTAAAAGAAGGTCAACCCCTAAAAAAAGTGTTTCTAGTCCTTGCGACTTTTTTCTCCACTGACCTGCATCTCACATTAAAACACGTTCTGTGTAAATCGGTCCTTACTGCAGTCTTCAGTGTCACATGAACATTCAGAAATCATTTTAATAATCTGATTTGCTGCTCAAGAAACATTTCTTACAATTATCAACGTTGAAAACCCTTGTGCTGCTTAATAATATTAAGAATAATATGTATTCTTTCCAGGATTATTTGATGAATAGAAAGTTCAAAAGAACAGTATTTATTTGAAATAAATAAAAAATAAAAAAACATTTTAACAATGTTAAAAGTCTTTACAGTCAAATATATCCTTTACACATAAATTATTGTTCTCTTATTTATGATTCAAATGCGTGCAATTGTAGTTAATACAAAATCATTTCAGATCTGTTTGATTTAGTAGGATATGGACTTCTGGAGGTTTTTTTAATGTCTATGGAGAAAATGATTGGGGGAAATGCTTCCAAAACCAATATATTTGATATTTTCAGTTTCATTTAAGCCAGAAAAGTCTGTTACAACTGTATGTTTGCATGTGGTATTTGAGTAAAGATAAAGGATTGCAACGTAACTTGACAATATTGCTATGAAATGACAGGATATGCTGTGACTCCAATTCACTCTCTTCCAAACACACATCCTTATACCTTTTATGTGTTCAACAATCATAGTAAAGGAATTTTAAATGCAGTTTAAAGCAGAATTATGTAACTTTTGAACTTTTGCTCTCGGGGTCCCCCTACAGTTGGGAAACATTGTCTTCTACTACTGTCCTAAAATCTGTCATGGTTACACCAGGGGATACACGCGTGCATTTGTTGACAAGCCGATACCCCTGAACTCTGCAGAGGGAGTTCTCACGTCTTGGGCAGACTGCCTGCGTTGCGTGTGAAATGTCTTCATTCCAGGTACAGTGGCATATATTTCAGCATGTCATATGAATATAGTTTCATGGGCTTTATTTTTTTCAAACGCCAAAAGATCGCGTAGCTCACGTTTACAAGCCAGTGTCGTTATAGTAGCCTATTGGCTACTGTTTTACATAATGGATATGCTAATTCAATTCAATGTTTGTGTGGTAGGTAATAGCCATGTCGTCAATATTATAATATCAACACTGTAAAAATGAATTTTGATGATTTGTTTTCACAACTTTTTATATTTTGTCAAATCAACTTAGATAATTAAAGTAGTTCAGACAACATAATATTTTGAGTTTCTATTTATTAAACCAATCTCCTTTGTTGTGTTAACTCAAATTTTTAATTTCAATGAACTCAAAATTTTAAGGCAACCAGGTAGCTTACTTTTTTAAGTTAATCCAACTTTTTTTTTTACAGTGAAGCTACCATAGATGAATCTGCAAATTTGAAAAATAAATAAACAAACATGACTATCAGCCTGCAGACATTATGATAGTTATCCTGAACAATTATTTTGTCCGTCTAATCATGTATTATTTACTTGCAAGAATGTAGCCCCTACCAAACTTGTACACACCGTTTAGACATAGGCTACTGATTTATTTATTTCTTGTCGGCCAGCATCGGTCGGGCACGCACCCCTCCTCCTCCTTTAGCTCACGCCAGCGAGAGAACGCTGTACCAATATTGATCCTCGTCCAGCCTTTTATTATTTTGTCACCCTCCCTTTTTCTCTTTCTACTGTCCTCCGACAAAACCTTTGGCTTCTTGGTTTTACTTGCTGCTTCGGCCATGACAACATACAGAGGTAAAAAAAAAAAAAAAAACGCTCATTGGGCTCTCACGTCAGAATTTGAGGAAGTGAGGTATGCCGTAAAGCAGTCGCATTTTGCAGTTCTTTTTCCTACCCGAACCCAAAGTTACATAGTCCCAGTAAAAGCGATACAGACACCGTCAGGCTATGGCAGACCTGTCATTCAACCTATTGCAAGTCAATGTACCATCTCAAGGGTTTTGGAAAAATATTATAAAGGTTGAAAAAGTTACATAGTGTTGATTTAAATTAATTATGCTGTTTGCAAGAAGCAACACTAGCCACGTATGATGTATAGGCAGGCACAGAACAAGCAAAGTATGTCAACAAAACCAAAAGTCCCAATAATCAAAATTACCCCAGCAAAACAATCACCTTTCTAATACAATTAGCAATTATCATAATCCTTAAAAACATCACATCAGCTTGATCTCAAAGGATGCTTGACACATGTGGCCATTACTATAGTGAGCTGAGATGATGTTGCGGATCGTTCTCTTGTGGGGTTTGATTAATGGTGTATGCAACTTGAAACCACAATAGACAATGACACAGGAAAAGTTCCCAAAAATGCATTCAAAGTCACAGAAGAACACATCTACACAATCTAATCACTTGGCGTGTTGAAACTATGTTGCATTCAGTTTACAGTTCCAAAATACCATCCCTTCATTGTTTCACACTATACTAAAATTATTCTAACTGAATACCTCATGGTGATTCCAGGCAAGGAAAAGCACATGAATTAATAAACAACAGAAAGCAATGAGAAACATCAAAGGCGATGGGACAATCACAGCAAACAAGCTTCTGTAAGCCAATGAATGTGTTTGTCTTTGTTTGTGACAGTGACTCAGGGGTGTTAACAGAGGAATTAGCTCACACCTACGGAGTGTAAGCACATCTCACCGCCATAATTAAATTAAGCCTGTCACAATCTTCTAAGCGGCGTATATTATTGAAGAAACGGGTGGTGTGAGCTATGTCACAGATCCTTCACCGAGCAGCATTGCTAAAAAGCTGGCTTGCTCGCTTGTTTGTTCACATTTAGTTTTTTTTTTAAAGTTTTTTTAAACAAGGGAAATACTTCATTTCCAATCTATTATTCCACTGGCAAACACGTTGTTCCAAACCCATATGTTGTTCATTTTTCCATCGGACACAAAAAGTAGTCATAGTTTTTGAAGAATCGCCACTCAGAACAAGTACATGATTCAGTGCTGTCAAGACCAAAAGAAAAGATGTACATAAGCACCAGGATTATAAGAGTAGCCCATGCAATTTATCACTATAAGGTTGTGTGTCCATCATTGTGTTTGGTTACTCACTGCACAAGTTGTATGTACCACACTTATGGTACTTTTTTTGTCCTTTAAATGGATAGTTTACCGCAAAAATAAAAATTCAATAAAAAGTTGTTCCAAAACCATAAGAGTATTTTGGGTAACACTTTACAATACGGGTGCACTAATATGCATTAATGCATGCTTAACTAATGCACAGATAATAATGTGTTAATGTATGACTCATGAAGAACTAAACCATTAATTAATGATTACTGCATCAGCAACTAATAAAGATTATATGGTTAATATATTAAGTTTTATTAATTCAATGTGTCAAAATGTATTAATTTCTTAATAACATATTTTATGAACTAAAAGTGTAAATTAATGGGTTATTTACCACAATTGGTCAAAGCAATGCACTTTAACTTCGAATTGTCTGCTTTAATTATTCATTCAACCCGATCACACTAAATACGTGTCTATAGCACGTAGTTAGTGTTTATCGTGTTATAAATACGCGAAAATGAGTTTTTACGTGCATATGATACGCATGGGTTGTTAAGGGTAGGTTTAGGAGTGGTGTGGGGTGCGTGTGTATTATACGTTTGGGTAGAATTAGTGGTGTTGGGTGCGTGTGTATTACACGCAATGAAGTGCGTATCAAATGCACGCGAAAACTGCGTATCATGCACGTAAAAACTCATTTCCGCGTATAAATAACACGATAAACACACTACGTGATATAGACACGTATTTACGTGAGAATGGGCTGATTCATTATCTAATGATTTGCAAATGTGTCATGTCGTCATGACTTTACTTGTTGAGGCACATGACTATTAACTAATTGTTAAGTAATATGCAATTTATGGGTTTTAAAAGTTGCACATGCAGTGAATGTAATGTCAGAGAATGTGTTTGAAGGATGAGTTGGGCTGCACACAAATATCAGCACACCAGAATCTGAACTCCTGACCGCTGTTGCACTGTTTTTAAGACCAGCTCTCTACACTGGACATGACAGACCATTGCAAGTCCATTTGTCCTTCGTAACAGAAGTACAGTAGCACAAGAGCTCGGAGTATGTCAGAAATAGAATGTGGCATCAGTTTACTGTCGGGGTTTTGTCGTGTAGCGTCGCGCCGCATCCAGTGTAGTATCACTGATTATAATGGGTTCTATTGTCTTTGTCCAGTCTAGACACAGTGTTATGATATAGCAGCGCTTTGCCGCATGTTCTCAGTGTACCACGACCTCAAGCTTAACCTGACATATTCCTGTGCATGAACAACACGGTACTGGACGCGGCAGTTCATCTGACTCAGTGAAATCTTGGTTGTAGAAGGTTGGAAATTGAAATCCATGCCTTAGTGTGGATGTCAAAACCAAAATAACATATTACTTAACAGTTAGTTAACAGTCATGTGCCTCAACAAGTAAAGTCATAACATAATGATACATTTGCAAATCATTAGCTAATGATTCATTAAAGCAGACAAGTCGAATTTGAAGTGCATGACTTCAACCCATTGAGTTAATTAACATTAATTTACACTATTGTTAATAAAATAAGGAATTAATACATTATGACACATTTAAATAATAACAATTCATATATTACTTAATCTATTAATCATATAGTCTCTTTATAAGTTACTGATGCAGTAATCATTAATTAATGGTTTAGTTCTTCATGAGTCATACATTAAGACATGATTATCTGTGCATTAGTTAAGCATGAATTAATGCATATTAGTGCACCCGTATTGTAAAGTGTTACCATTTTTTGAAACACAAATGAACATATTATTAATAACACATAAGAGATTTATGTGTCTTTATTGAAAGTGTATTTTCCCAAAACGTTCATTGTAAAATGTAAAACATATGAATCAAGCTGTTTAATCCAAGTCTTGTGAAGAGGCGATCACTTCATGTGATGAACAGATTGAATTTAAGCTTTAATTTATATTTAAGAATTGATCAATACACATACATATCTTTGCCTTCCGGCGGAAACCTTGTATGTCCAAAACTGCTACTTTTCAGGAAATTAAAAAATGTTTTTGTTTTTTTAAAATAATTAAACACTGTGTGACTTGCATGTGTCATTATGTTATGTATTGTGTATATAAGATAGAGAGAGAGAGAGAGAGAGAGAGAGAGAGAGAGAGAGAGGATTTATTGAGTAAATAAAATCCACTTATTCAAAGAACCAGGGCCCGGTTCCCCAAAACGTTCTTATCGCTAAGTAGTTCTTAACCTATTCCTTAACCTCTCTCTTAACCGTATGGCACGATTCCCGACACGTTCGTACGCTAAGTATATCTTCTGTAAGTCACACTTTCGTAAGGTTGGTCTGAACCATTCGTAAGCTCTCTCTTAGCGTTGTTTGAGCTCAAGACGCTAGTCACCGCTACTGTGCAGCAGTCTTTAGACATCAGCGCAGCGCAGTACAAGTCAAACTATGGTCTGTTGACAATGTTGTGTCTCAACAATGATTTTATATTTTATGGACATTTTAAGACTAATAATAAAATATGTTTGCAATGGATACAGGCCTATTTATGAAGTTGACTTTATTTGGTATCAGAACTAATACGGTGGTAATTAGCCGAGGCTATTTCGTAATGTCATTAAAGCGTTTAAATTGGCAATCACTTTTGATAGGCTAATTAAAATCTGGCAAACAATTTGGCTCTAAATGGTTAAGATCTATAAATGGGTAAGCATGGTGGTATCTAGTAACTGACCAACTATGTCACATTTTTTCAAAACTCTACACACAATTCCCAAAACTTCACACACAAAATGCAAAATGCCTCACATCTCCTTAAAAAATGTAACACTGCGTTCAAAATGCCGTAAACACATGTCAGAATGGCATCAAATGGCAAACATTTATTTCATAATAGTGCATTTTTGGATATACCTCGTAAACATTGTTTTTCTAAATCTAATGTAGAAACAGAAAATATTTATTAGGCCAAACATTACTGTTGTATACAGTAGCATACAACAAAACCATAAACATATGTAAACCAAAAGTATATTCTTTAGAATACAGTAAAGAACACAATTGAGTGTGGGGGGTCTCTGTCCATTGTTGGCATCCATTGTTCAAAACAAGTAATCTGACCTTTGACCTATTATAGGCTTATACTACAGTAAAGCAGTGATTGGTTAGTGATCAGTAAAGCAATTAGTGTTTGCACATGTGAGGAGTGTGTGTGTGTGACCTGGTGAATAAGTGTAGCATTTCGATTGGTTGTGTTTGGAAAAGGAAAGCAAGTAAATTCCTGCTAGATTTTTGTGTTTTAGGCAGAGAATTGTATGTAGTGTTTTGAAAAAGTGTTTTATGCAATTGAAAACTGAGTCAAAGGCTGAGAAATAGCTTATGGTTTTGTAGATTTGGTGTGTTGGTTTGCACTTTGAGTGAGAGGTTTCAGGGCCGGAGTGGGACTCATTTTCAGCCCTGGAGTTTCATGCCTTAGACCGGCCCACTTTAGTTCCCGACTGCCTATATTAAAATAATGTAATTAAAACCTCAGTATAAGTCTGCAATTGTGCACTCTTCTGTACAGCATTGTAATTCATTGTATTTTTCAAAAATATAATTGTCTATTCAGTGCAAAAGCCATACACAGGGTTTAATAAATACAGAGGTCCCAAAAGTGATCTTGCTCGGGGGCATATTATTTTTCCACTGTCATTGTCAAATATCTGTGTTAAATAGGAATCCATTGCAATAAAGTTATTCTCATTGTGGGCACAGTATGCAATAGGCTATTGCTTTACCTGCTCTCCTCTCTTATCTCCATCTCATTCTCTCATTCCTCTTCTCTCAGTCTCTTTATCTTTACCTGTAAATATCTCTTTCCCGAAGCTGAGCTTTGATTGATACAGTCTTTGCAAACTGATTATTTATGTCGGTTGTTTAAAACTTCTATCGTTTAGTTTTGCCACTTGCATCTTATCTCGTGAAGCGTCGCGTTGGGATTCACGCGCGGCTCGCGCTTCTGTGAACATAAATCTTGCTTTGATCGGTCATTTCAAACATTTTGACATATCACAATTTGATTATTTAATTAATAGTCTATATTTTACTGATAACTTAAACTATGTTAAAATAAATATTACTGCAATAATTTGAGGAATGTTTCATTTGCATAGAACGTGTTGTCTTTCTTAACGCCGTAATGCACCTTCACGTGAAGTGCAAAATCGATTCCTGAGCAATCGATGCCAACTAATTCAGCACCTCCACTTGGGACAGCGCCTTTGTAACGTCGAACGTAAGAGGAGCGTGTTAAGAAGCTTCCTAAGGGACACTTCGGGGAACACACTTAGGAACATAAACAACTTCGGTAAGATATATCTTTTTGAGTCTTCTTAGCGCGCTAAGAGTGAGCGTTATCGGGGAACCGGGCCCAGTTCTTTATTTTCTCTTGCATTGCAAACAAGCAGAGATGGTCCAAACTGTGTGCCGTACTTCATTCAAGATTGAGATGGTTGGAGTTATCAAGTTTTACCGATAGTTATGAGGTTTAGTCACAGGCTCTTTTTAATACTTTTCATTCATTAAATATTTGCAAAACTCACAGACAGACGTGATGGGTACCAATAGTAATGATTTATGGAAAAAAAGAAATATTTCACAATATGAGATATAGAACGATATAGACGATAATCGACAGAAACGATATAGAGATCATAAAATACGGTAAAAGGAAGCTCAAACGCACTTGATTCACGGCACATAACGACTCTTCAAAAATTCATGAAAGAAAAATGTAGCATACAAGAATAGAACAACATGAAGGTGAGTAAACGATGACAGAAATTTCACTTTTGGGGAAACTATTCCTTTAACTAGAATCCTCTATCTGTCAGAGCCATATGGCGTATTAGGATTTCTCTGTACTGTGTCAGATGTCACAGAGAGATGCAGGTGAAGCCATGTGTCACATTCCTAGCAGGAAATCAGATTTTTTTTTTCATCCCTACAGCTCCTCTGAGGAAAAGTAAAGCCCTGCCACGATAAATGTCAGGTCAGAGGAGCAGCCGTGAGACACGCTGGAAGCCGCATGTTTGCCCTCACTGCGTGATTTCAACGTGTCAAGAGCTCCTGTCTGAACTGCATTAGCTTGTTTTTGGGTCGTGTCTTGAGACTGTATCACTCACCCAATACACAAAAAGGGAGGGGGTGCTGCAGAAAACGCAGGGAGAAAATTAGAATCTTGTCAAGTATGACTGACATGCCTATTTGTCCCAGGGAATTCTCATTCAGAGAGATTTTAAGATGGCTGTAAACCAGCTCTTTGTCGAACGAAATCATTGTTCCTTCTGACTGGAAACACATCATGGCAAATCCGTGGAAAGTAAATAATCCCTTTGAGAATTCATTTAAGCTCGAAATGACTTAAGTTTACACTTTATTTTTGGCTTAAAATAAATAATTTAATATTTGAGGCAGCGGCTGTCATTTTCAAGCAATCCATCCACAATGTGGGTCTAAAAAACAAAACAAAAAAACAGTAACAAGGCTTAACCAGCCTCTATGCTTTGCAATGAGGACAAGGCTCAGGTTCTCATTCACAGACACAAAGCCGGACAGAAGCTGGGCTTTAATGGCAGATTGTGTGATGATGCCAATAGTTTAATGCCTGCAAATTAAATTGACAAATTAGATTGTTAGTGTAAATGAATTAAACTTGTGGAACTGGAGGAAGATCATCACTTCAGAAACTTTCTAACACGATTCAGCACAGCAGGCAGCGAGGATGTCTGTCAGAAAGAGCAAAGCGTTGAGGAGTGAGTAAGAAAAAATTTATTTCAGAATCTTGACGGCGGGTGAATTTTCCTCTCTCTGCCTTCAAAATAAAATGTCGGGATTCCACGCATAGCTCTGGTACCACAAAGGAAATGGACTCGAATAACCTGGAAGGCTGACCCCTGAGTAAATTCTGCAATATGAGCTCACTATTCACCTTGATTCTTTAGGCCATGGAGAACCTTTCTCATAGACCGCGGCGCCGTGTGACCACTTATGCCTTAATGCTCTTTGACTTTAAATCCCAGATGTAATTGAACTGTCAAGACTGCTGTCTGGGAAATGTTTCCAGAGGGCCAAACAATATGTGCGTGAGTATCCGCGCAACCCCGAAAGCCGAATACGGATTCCGGAAGATGCCTGGATATCGTCAATACGTCAAAACAAAGTAACAGCGCATGTACATTTGCGATTTTCAACCTCCAGGAGACGCAGCAGCTGAACAATGTTTGCACCTATAGCTAAAGGATGACAGGAAGGGTGATAAACATGTGAAGTGGCAGGGCGGACGCTCCTGTTACAGTCACTGGGCCTCTTTTGTGCTAGTGAATTTAATTAAGTGGAAATAGGGGGATGAGACAGACCTGACTGCAGCAGTCCACTCGCTCTCGACAGGCACAGGGGCATGCTGCTAATTAAAAAGTTTAATTCCACGACTGCCACGTTGGCATCCGCGTACCCAGAGGTGCGTCCTTGCACGCCTTGGCGGAAGCTTATCAGGAACAGGCAGATTGGGGCATCCCAGGGAGGTGCAAGAGCTAGGCTGTGCAGAGAGAGATGGCATCCAGCTTGAGCTGGGAGGCGGCCCACTTCCCCTTACAGCTTTGAGCCAGCAGTCGGGAGGCGAGAATCGGGTTGAACTGCAGCGCGGCGTGCTGAGGCAAGGTAAACAAGGGATAAACGGTGGATTTGGGTTCTGTCCTGCTTCGCTCAGCAGTGGATCTGCATCCGTGACTCACTCCTCCTGTCAGAGGCTTGTGCCTCGACTTCTGACGGGAAGGAATCAACTCTGCAGGCTGTTCATACTCTTCACAAACTCGCAGGTGATTCGCTACACCCAGTGGCCCTAAAAGTATTAAGCCACACTTAAAACATCTGCATTTTATTGCATTAGATAAACAAATGTATCAAAGCAAGTGGCATGGCGCTGGGGCTTTTCTCACATAACTTTTCCAAGCCATTTAGGTGTCAGGATTTTAAGTGGATGTATGAAGTCGGTTCTCCCGAGATTCACATTGGTGTTCTAGCAGAGTATCCAGAATCGTTCATCACATTGAACATGAGCCACTATTATCTGAACCAGAATGTGTCAAGTATTTTAACAAACAAAATAAAATAATTTAAAAAAAATTTACTTATTATTTTCATTTAGTTTAACATATTGTACTAAAATAAAAAAAAATAAAAAAACTGAAATAAAAATTAACACTATATAGACATATTTAAAAGATCTATTAAAATATGTGAGTGCCATTGTTTTGCCTCAAGATGCACACCAGTAATAGTTTATTTTTTATTTTTTTAAAGGCACGTTTATAAAAGCTCCTTAAAAACCTAATTGAACTAAGGCCTAATCCTGGCTTAATCTGTCTGTGAAACCAGGCCAAAAACGAATAACAATGACAAAAGCACATACGAATTTAAATAAAATTTAAATCAAAAACAGGAAATGTAAAAACAAAAAGTAATCCAAAATATTAATAAAAACTATAATCTCACTGACACTAAAATAACACTGGTTTGGAACAACATGAGGTTGAGAAAATGATAGATATATTTGGGTGAACTATCCCTTTGAAGTGCCCCTATTATTCTTTTTCGGATATTACCTTTCATTTAGTGTGTAACAGCTGTTTGTGAATGTAAAAGGTCAGCAAAATTTCAAAGACAAAAGTGCATGAAAACTGAAGTTAATGTATCCTAAAAGAAAGAACTGATTCTGAATTGCCTAAAACGAGTCATCAGTAATTTACCAAACCTACGTAGCACAAATGTGCATAATGCCAGCCCTATGGTCTTCGTTGGCTTCCCACAAACAGCATCTACCTTGTTCCGCCCTCAAACACTGTACTTGTAGCTGAGCCCTGGAAGAGTTTGGTTTGTGTTGTCGACATGTTGAGAAGAAGCTTTTTTCTGTGCTGCAAAAATAAATCCAATTTTCGAATTGATATACGGTAAAATCGACTATTTACAAGTGCAGAGGAAGCCATGACATTCAGACATGGTAATGGGTGTTTGGTTTCCAAGTATAGACCAATCATAGCAGAGTAGGAAAAGGAGGAGTTAAGAGAGACCAAATCCTTTATTGCACCGTTTCAGGCACTGTGAGAAAAGAGGTGATGCTGCAATATTATGAGAAAAGGTAGTGTTTTATGACCTTGAAAACATATTGTAGGAGACATACAAAAACAAAATTAGGATCCTTTAAAATAGCATAATATGGGTACTTTAAGGAAACATTCCATTATAAGGTAATATATATATCAATGGTATCTCTGGTATGTTAGCAATTACCACAGAAAATAATTTTGATTCATCCCTAAGTTTTGTTAATATATTGGAAGTCTATAGGGCAAAAATGCAAGATGCTGTTGATAAGGCTTGTCTTGCCTTTAACTATTCCTTTAAACTTCAAAAAGTTGTTAGGAATGAGACATTTCTGAAGTTTTACTCTTTAGGAGGAAACAAGGGGGCATCAGGGAATAAATAGGTGGTGAAATTAAAGTGCTTCATTGTGTAGCCTTGTACAGGGCAAGAACAATGCGTGGGCTTCAGCGGTATAAGCTCTCATTGATCTGAATGTATTTTATCTCCAACAAAAAGGAAGAGACCTTGGTGTATGCAATGCTGAATCTTTGCTATCTCTTGAAAGGCCAGCCCTGTTACAGGCTCACGACCAGACAAAAAGATGGAAAAACTCTCCTGAGGTCAAATAGCTGAAGGATCTCCAGCTCTGAATACTGTGGGGGACTATTGAATTGAATGAATAAATAACAGATCAGAGAAGACTGTAAAATCCTGCAAATATTTTTCTTTACCTACTTTGCCTGTACCCTGTAGCAATATAGCCTGCTGGAATGTTTATGACGTCGCACAATGTAACTATATCTTCACACAGCTTTATATAAAGTTCTATACATGTTCTATCCAACTTTATCCAATATAGCATATCTTGGCAACTAAAAAAAAAAAAAAAAAGATTGTTGGTTTAAAAGTAAGTTACCTGGTTAAAATTTTGGGTCAATTGAAATTACAAATTTGAGTTGATACAATGAAGGAGATTGGCTTATTAAATAGAAACTCAAAAATATGATGTTATCTTAACCACATAAATGATCTAGTTGTGATAGCAAATCATGAAAATATATTTTTTCAAGTGTAACTATATTATCGCCCAGCTTTGATATGCTAAATGTTTAAGGAATTAACATATTAATTAATTATAAACATTACAAACATCATGATTTTCTGTAAAGGTGCTTTTATGTGTTTTGTGAAAAGAGCTATACAAATTTGACTTGACTTAAAAATATTGATTAAATATCCAATTACAATTTAAAACTGTATAATTTTTGTTTTTGAAAAGCAATAATTTCAAGTCTGTTTCCTAAACCATCTGCCATTGTTGTTACAAACGGATATTCTCGGCCCAAATGTCAATGTTGCTGTCAGACTAGTCGAGATGCTCAAAAAAAAGAGCAATATTTTGCCATACAAATGGCTTACTTTGAGGTGCCTCTGCATATTAAGCTGGAAAATGGATATTTTATCTCTGCAAAAATTACACACTTCAGCTTTAACACTCTCTTCTTTTTTTTTTCTTTTTTTTTGCCTTCCTGCACTCCTTTAATCTGAGAGTGGACCCCAGCAGTGGTGCGCTTCGTCTAATGATGCCAAGCTATTATTATTTGACAGAGGGAACACATTACCCACTCAGTTAAAGTGAGGCTTCTTCAAAAAGCAGACAGGAGTTTAACTGAGCACCTGGTCCTCCCTGACAAGCCTTTTAAACATCGTGTCAGGCTGTAAAGGAGGAGCACCAACATATTTCAAGACTAAAAAAGACTACCTAACTCCTTCTGATATATATGCCCAGTAAATGAAGTCCAAAGAGCCTTTAGCACTGGATTTTATGTAAAACCAGCTTGTCTTTGAGACTTTACATGTAGAACATTTTGCCTTCATGTGCAGCTTAAAGGGACATAAATGTGGATTCTGTTATAATTTATACTCACCCTCATGTTGTTCCAAACCCATATGACATATTTTCTTCTGTGGAACATAAAATAAGATATTTTGAAGAACGTTTGAACTGTTTTTTTGTCTATACGATGAAAGTCAATGAGGCCCAAAGCAACATCGACTTTCAATATGGATTAAAAAAAAATCTAAATGTGTTCTTGTGTTCCAAGTAATTCATACAGGTTCGTAAACTACATGACAAAATTAATGTCATTTATTTACATGGATAAGTAAATAAATGACAGAATTTTCAAGGCGAGGTAGTTACATATGTTACGCTACTTACTATATTACTTATCACAATTACAAGTACTGTAACAAACCCTAAACAAGTACTGACTAATTAATATTACTTAGTACTTGCACTGTTGTCACCTTAAAATAAAGTGTCATCTTTTCATGTATTGTCTAAATCCATATCTTATGCAAATTCTTTACATTTTATGACCTACATTTTTCACACGTTTAATCTTTACAGCCAGAGATATAAAATCAGCAAATCTGCAAATCAGTTTGCAAGCATTTGGTGAGATTATGAATTCAAAAAGCCAATATTAAAACACAAATGTTCACATATCCAGCTTTGTCATAACAAATATGAGTTAAAAATGCGCAAGGGATATGTGTTCCTTTGGTGCGTGTGGTTGGCCATTTCAAATCTGATATTCCTGCAATATACATATGTCAGATGCCAAGCGCATGTGGAAACAAATTTAGGGCCGCTTAAGGGATTTTCCAGGCTCAAAGACATTAAAACACACAAGCACTCTTAGGTGTTATTTATGTAAGCTTGTCATCCCCTGGTCTAATGAGCCGCCACAGAACGAGTGTAATGAAACAGCTCGCATTAACACCCGGGCAAATGAACGAATGTTACGAGTTGGGCTCCCTCTGAAGTGAATTGCGGCAGATGTTGCCCGGCCCCAAAGCTCTGAGTCACAGCCCAAGGCTAGCAGATCCAAGCGGATCCAGCACACACCGCAGTGTGACTTAATGCTCATTCGGTCTCTACCCCTCAGCCGCTCTTCGTACGGGGGTCTCCTCACCATAGGCAACTGCTCGGCTGAATGATGATAGGCCTATGCAGAACGGCACTCCGAAGAAAAACAGCCTGGCTGTAATAACCTGCACTGGTTCAGATTGCAAATGGCGTGGAGAGGTGAAAACTATAGGAAATATGGCCATAGCTGACGAAGGCTGACAAGTCGAAAGCGTGCCAGCATCGGTTGAGGATGGGTATGTGGGAGCCCATACACCTGAGTAAGCACCTCATGATTTGAGCACACCTGGGAGTCCGCAGCACAGGCGTGCTGAAAGAGCTCAACGGAGCATTCGCTGCACCTGGCTCTACTGAGCAGCGACTGTGAACATGAATACGGCATGAAATGAAACAGTCGTGCTGCTGTAGTAATTATGTTGAAGCTGGACTAAAGCATACGTTGCAGCCTGGAACTTGGTTCTCTTGAACCATAACATTATGTGTTAGTCTACTGATTAATTAACTGACTAATTAAATGACTAAATTTCATTTCATGCTCTTTTAAGATGCAGATACAGATGACCACTGAGATACACACTGGAATGCAATACGTACAGAAGTAGCCTATAGTTAAGATAGGTTATTAATTCAGGGTGCTGACACGCCAGTACACCTGATCATGCAGTCAGGCCTGATTCAAATAATGATGAATACTATTTCTTATTTTGGAAGAAATTACTGTACTAAACTTGGATGTGTATAGCCATACATCCATAGTTTCAAAAAGCTTTGATCATCATCATCACTATAAATATTAAGACAGTTTGTATTAAAAGTAAGAGTGTTTTTTTCTTTCTGAATAAAAAAAAAAAAAAAAAATGCAGTGCTATGCAAATAAATGGTAAACAATTTCTGTACAATCTGAATGCAAAGGAAAGAGAAGTGATACTCTGATATATGGTTCAATGATGTAATGTGCATTGACGATGTGAGGTTTTTGCCTGGATTTATCAAATAATTAAAACAAATCCATTTATGATTTATGATTACATTTTTTTTGTGCAATTTTGGCATAATCTTTCATCTCATCATTATTTAATTTCGTTTATTTTCCTTATTTTATGTTTAATATAAAAAAACTATTAAATAATTTGTGTGATACACAATAATTAAAAATGTATATATCTGAATAACTTATTTACCAAATAAGTTAATTTTTTTATTTAAATATATATCAAAATAATGATTTTGAAAAGTTTGTCATATATGTGTGTGTGTGTGTGTGTGTGTGTGTGTGTGCGTGCGTGCGTGCGTAATACAATTCCAAAATATAAAAAGTTTAAACATTTTTACCTGATGATTACATCACTTGACATTAAACCTTTTATTTTATTTTATTTTTTTACCAAATTAAACTAACGTAAACTAGATTTGTTTAAATCAACTCAGACATCCTTATCTGCAATTGACCCACAAAAACAGCACAACAGAGAAACGAGAAGGGCGCACCTGTACCAATCCAGTCCCTTCTCGTAGTTCCTGTCAAAGAAGTGAGGCTCATTCCCAACGGCTCGAACATCGGGATGAACCCGCAGAGCTTCCAGCAGAGCCCTTGTCCCCCCTTTCTTCACTCCGATTATAATGGCTTGGGGCAATTTTTTCACCCCGTAATCCGATGTGCAGTTCACCACTCTCTGAAGCTCGCTGTCCGTGGTGCTGAACTCCGGGTGCTTGTGCTCGTGCTCTCCAGCCACAGCGGCAGCAGCGCGCGACATACTGCTGCTGGTCGTGGCCGCCTGAGCTCGCGCCCATCCCGCTGTCCTCTCGTCGATCCCCACGCTATTTCTAACGCTCGAGACTGCGATAGTTTGCTCGGTCGCTGTCCTCTCGATGAACTCCTCGTCGAGGTAGCCCTGGGAAGAGGTCGAGTAAAGTTTCTCCCTCAGCGTGACAAAAGTTGTTTCCTCGGTCACGAGCCTCCCCTGATAAACGTAGTTCTCCTGGAACTGGAAGGAGTTGTAGCAGCTCATCAAGCTATAGAACAGATATGTGACAGAAAGGGAGAGGGTGAACATGAATAAGATTTTCCGGGGCACTTTAGAAGTAAAAACCGAAGTGCTGGACCAAAATGCCATCTCTGATAGCAGCGACCCTCTCAGAGAAGTGGCCAGACATGTTTCCACCCCAAGTCTCGCATGGACACTCAACAACAATAATCTGTCACCATCAACACTGCAAACATCTGAAAGTGCGAGGAGCCCGAGCACTCCACGCGCGCTTCACTTGAGGAAAATGGATCGTTAAAATTCCAAAAGAACGTCTCGGGTATCGATTTCTTATTCCGACGCTGACAGCCTTTGTCACAATTGATCGGATTGAACTTGCAGATGAGAACGGCTGCGGTCGGGCGTCCTTCCAAACGAGCAGCCCGTTTGCATGTAGGCTGAGGGTGATGCTGTTGATGGAAGTCTTGGCATCTTAGAAGAAAAGGGGCAAAGAGATAGCAAAGTCTCTGAAGTGATGTGCAGGGCACGTCTTTCACCCGATACCGCTTCTGGAGTACAATTTTGACACCGCTGTCCTTTCACCGCTGATTTCAAGTGGCAATTGGCGCAAACGCTGGACCTTAATCCAAACGAGGTGCTGATGTTGTATCACGCAGTCATCCTCCCACTGCTAATCCACTAACTTTGAGCGCTGGAGAGTGAGCAGCCTCGCCATAAATATTCATTGACTGCTCTCAGTGGCTGAGAGTGCAGCGCGCAGTCGTTACGCCTCATGTTGATTGGTAGACGTGATGTGCGCATCAGCCGTGGGCTCATCCGAAAAAAAAAAAAGGGAATAATACTACATAAGATACTGGTGGTACATCTTCCGCTTTCTACAAGACGACAAAGGAAGAAAGATTGTAATTTTATCAGCAGAAAAAAACAACCAACACAATTAACATAATTATTATCATCAAACTGATTTATTAATACATAAAATACATTTGGTATTTTTTGTATATATATATATATATATATATATATATATATATATATATATATATATATATATATATATATAAACAAACAATATAATGTATTGTATTTAATATTTGATGATAATAATGAATATTGATGCTTAATTTTGATGTATCAGTAGGCTAGCATAAAATATTAATTCAATATTACAAAAAAGTACTCACTAATAGGTTTAATTTGCATAAACTAAAATATGTATGCTATAAATAACTTTTATTTGATTTACTTTTATTGATGTATTTATTTAATACTTTTATTTCAAATACACTGAAAAAAATGCAACCCAATAAAATATAATGTTAATTTAAAATTCATATTTTGAGTTAAATCAAAGTGGCCCCGCTTTTTCCAAATATATTGAATTACATCTTTTGAATAAGAAAATAAATTTAAAAAAATCAACACATTAGGGGATGGAGAGTGTTTATCATATGCCATGCAAATCCCGCAGTACCAGCAACAGTGAAAGCAGTGATGATAAGAGGAATCATCATATTATTGTAGCTCAGTTTTTATATATATATATACATATATATATATATTTAATATATATATATATATATATATATATATATATATATATATATATATATATATATATATATATATATATATATATGTGTGTGTGATTTTTTTTTCACAGAAGCACAAACTTTGGTGTATACAGAGCAGCTCATGTCTGCTCTCTACTGGCCTGAGAGATGCAGGACTAATCCATGCAAGAACATCAGGGTAAAGAGTGGCGATTCTTCATGAGATAGACAGCAGGCACAGGTCGACTGCATAGATGAGGAATGATCCACTGGTTGGATACATGCATCTCTGGAATTCAGCCATGCTTGTATGAACGCTGAATAATTCATCTTTATTTTCATGGAGTTCCCTATAGTGAAATTGCTCACAAAATTAATTTAATACAATTATTACCACAGGTTATAGACCTTGTTCTCTACTGAATATGATCCAAATATTAGACCTATGTATTTTTGGGAAATAAACAGATGACTTGAGAACTGAAAGATCTGCCTCCTACCCTTAGAACACTCCATTCATCATATCGCTTGGATTCTTCAGCTTCCAGCCCTGAGCATCCGTTAAAATCAAGCATTTCGTTTCAATGATGAATTTGAGTTCCTGCTGTAAGCTTCTTGTAGTTGGTTTTTGGAGGCTGTTTAAAATCACATTTGCACATTTCAATGGATTTAAACGGTGTGCACTCGCTATAGTTATGGACACTGAAACACTTTTCTGTACATTCAGTGAAAAAGAGACATTAAAGAAAATACTGAATGCCTTGTGAAAAAAAAAAAAAAAAAAAAAAACAGATGAATCATTTTTTGTGTGCTCGTTCTATGACTGACAAATGGACTTATAACTGGATACTGTACCTCAAAGACACCAAACTTCACAGTCATTACAGAACCTCCACTGTAGGAACACAAAATGTTGTGCTGTTTTTTTTTTCCTGCAGCTATATCTGAAAGATCTTTCCTCTTCCCACATATAGGGCACCCACCTACTCTAGATGTGGCAATGTTGCTGTTCTCACTCTCCGATGTTGAAATGACCTCTCAAACCTAGGTACAAATGCTCACTGGATATACAGCACCACAAACTGTAGGAGACACAGTTCTTTGATCAAAAATTTGGATGCATATTCTTTTTGAAGTTTCTTTTAAAGATAGCACCTGCCTGGTAGCTACACGAAAATGTAATGCAGAATTCACAGTACAGGAAAATACTCATTTTTAAATATCCATGGATATTTAAAAGATAGGCCGGCAGTTGAACTCTAAGCTTCTGGCGTGCAATCCAAAGGGAAATCCTGTGAAATTTGCCAAAAATGCTTGAAACAGACTCTAAGTGGCAAGTGAGGGAAATGGTAGTTTTGGTCTATAAGCCTGCATAAACAAACTGACAGGTATTATATTTTTTTTTCCAATAACATAACAGAATACAAACAGAAGAATACAATGTTCAGCTAACATGATATTTGAAATGTTATTAGGGGTTCAAGCACGTAGCGCTAAAACCCTATTGTTATTGTTATTTTTCCCATGATGCAGCATTCTCCATCTAAAACTGATTGGGCAGACCGAACCGTAAGTCGTAGAGACTTGAAACTTTGAGGGCTGGTAGTACTCACACCGCCTACAATGTCCCCGAGCGGCCTGACGGGGGTGCTACACCGGTCAAAAGTATGAAATGGCTCATAACTCCTAAACTGTTAGGCGTAGGCTCAAGTGTCTTATATCATTGGAATCCTTGGCTCAAGGCGGACAAAATGTCTTGGCTCGCCCTTAAGGCGCCATTTTTGAGTAAATTGAGTTTTTTTGAAAAACCTACTTTTGCGAACTACTCCTAGGTTTTTGGCCTGATCAGAACCAAACCACTATACCACAATAATCTGGTGGAAAAAAGGAGAACCAAAATGTTCGATGTGACCGGATATTACCTATGACCGATGTGACCACTTTTACTAAAACGGCAATAACTTGTGAACGGAAAGAGATATTTTCACTAAACTCGGGACACATGTTTATGAGCTCAATCTGAGGTCACATGAAAAAAATCACGACGATTGGCCACCATTATCTAACCGCACCCTACCGTTAGTCCGATGAAAATTGACATGCCGTGTCTTTGTCCAGGGTGCCATGATAGTCTATGAAAACATTGGTGTATCTCAAAAAACTCAGTATGCGTCATCGGCACAATGCCCTGAAGGAGCCTGAGAAGTTTCATGCCAGCGTTTTTCACAGAAGTAACCTCCTTAGACTCCTGAATCCTTGCTGAGTCCAACGACACCAAACATGCCAGGTTTTGTCTTATGGTTTGTGTAACGGTGTCATTTAGCGCTTAAAATAATTGCGATTATCTTCAAAACCGCTAGTCCAATCGAGACAAAACCACCACAGGAAATTTGAAAACATAGGTCGATAGCTAAACAATAATATCCACATGTTAATTATGATAGGAACTGACAATCAATGTCGCCCATGGATCATTTTTATGCTCAAATTTGAGATATTTACAACAAATCTGACACACATATGTTTTGGCACACTTTGAGGATACCTAATAAAGGTGGTGGAGGCCAGACATGGTGCTATAATTGTCACACAAAAAAAAAACTTAAAAGTAAATTGTCTGTATTGGCTGTAAATGGTCTTTTCCATCTATGATCTAAGAGTATTTGTTTACTTGGATCCCCATCAGCCACTACCTAGGCAGTGGCTACTCTTCCTGGGGTCCCAACAAGTAAAAAATACAAAACTACATTTAATCAACAACAATAAAAAATCAAATCAATGAAACATACTAACCCAACATTAATTCCAAATATCAAAATCAACAATTGACTATTTATTGTGCCATTGTTTTTCTCGTATAACTAATTTTTCTTGTTAAAAAATATCTCACTGGTAAATCATTCCATATTTTCATTCCTCTACACATTACAGTCTGTTATTTTGCAGTGGTTTTCGAAACAGGAAATAAATAAAAAAACATCCCTTTTATGCATGCCTAGTACTACTATAGAAAAGTTGAGAGTACAGGAAATTAGGGACACAGAAATATTTCTTCTAAAACAAAGCAGAGAGACAATCCTTCGCCAGTGCATTCTTATTATATTAGCTCTTCTATTACAGTTTAGAGTGAGTCGTGTCACTCTGTTCTGGAATAATTGTAACTTTTCGATTAGTTAAATTTTTTGGTCTTTACTTGATGCTCTCGACCACACCACAGGGCAATAATCTAAGCAATAACCATTGTTTGCACAATTTTAGAAATACAGTGTTGTGGTAAAAAGTTTAAACATCTCTTAATAACTGTCAAACCTCTTCCAATTCCTGGTTTGACCACTTCAGCCTACTGTCTAATATAACTCCAAGAAGTCTTATTTCCTCTACCTGTTCAATTGGCACACTCTTTACAGACAAATTTAACTTTTGATGCAAACACAATGCACAAGTTTAGAACCAACTCATTATTCCGTACCTAGTTTATGACCAATTGTATTTCCTCATCCAAAGCAGTAGACAACTGCTTAATTGATGTTGCAGGTAAATATGTTTTATCATCTGCATACATGACTGTCCATGCACACTTTAAAACAAGACGAAGATCATTGGTCTTAAACAACTTCCTTGAGGCACACCACACCACATTGCAACTCTTTCAAATCTGAATAACTTACATTATAAAATACACACTGTCCCATTAGACATTTAATTTTTAGACCAATGTACAGTATGAAAAGTTAATCAGTAACATTTCAGTTTATCCAGAAGTCATTTATGATCCAGTACATCAAAAGCTGAGCTAAAATCTAACAATACTGCTGCTACTAAGATATTCTAATCAATCTGTGCTCTCTCTATATAAATGCTGACAATTAGAGAGCAAATTATTCTCCTTAAAGAATAATTGAATTTGCTCACAAACTATCATTTTCAATACTTTGCTAAGAACTGTAGCAAGCTCATTGGTCGACTAAAATGACAATTAAAACCCAGTGCTGCATTTTTCTGTAGATGAATAAGCTTTGCATCTTTCCAAGCTAAAGGAAAACTCCCTTTTCAATACTGATATTAAAGATGTGGCAAACTGCTCTGCCAAACAACATTTCTTCTCTTAATTAAAAATTTTAGTCATGAAAAAAATCATAAAAATAATTTCCAATTTCATATGGTTTAAAAATAGTTAAAACTGAGTCACCTGTATCAATAAAATAAGGAATTTGACTTGATGTGTTTGGCCGTTCATAATTACAACAACAGCGTTTGGGGGTCTGAAAACGCAAACTTTTGAAAGCAGGTTAAAAACACAACATCGCTGTCATTTAAAAGTACCCTAAGTTTCTCTATGGCTATGTAAGTTTCACAGGTTTCTCTTTAAGGAAACTTCTGTTTGGTACTGTCAGTGACATTAAAGGAGTATAGCAGTTAATACATTTTGATTACACTCTTGGAACTGTTCATTACCTATAATGTGATAATTGCTTTGGTAATTAATATTTTATCTTATTAATGCTTTTCACACAGAATACAGGTAAAGATTAATTTACATTAAAAGTTGATTACTTTCGGTTCTTTGATTTCAAGGGGGCATGAACTCAACAAGTCACATTGATTTAAGGCTTAGGGTGCTTACTGAGGCGCCAATGGTTTTTACACAAAAAGATATCATGCTTAACAAAACGTTTTACCTACATTCCAACCCAGCCCTGATGTTGTTGTTTTTTTCCCCGTAGATGATAAATTGAGCAGACAATATGGCTAAATATAAATATGCAGACAGATTGCTCAATGCGCCTACAAAAGGTAATTAGTGGACAAACATCAAATGTTAACATATGGTTAATCTATTTAAATATTTTTTATATCATGCGGCTCTGCAAAAGTGTCTGAACTGCAGTATTTCGTCTCTATCCATTGCCTTCTGTTTTTGGCCGAGACATTCTTACTGCTTGATCATACTTGAACAAGTCCTTCCCCTCCAATGAAAACCAAACAAAACAGAAAAATGACATGCTCACCAAGCTGTGAGCCCAAGGCAAAAGCAAAGATGCTTCCACCGTCTGAGTGAGAGAGAAAACGACAACCTCTGACAACCTCAGAGGCAAAAAAAAAAAAAAAAAAGGAAAGAAAAGAAAGAAACCACACACGTCCAAAAGCATGGAAATATGTGGGGAGGGTAAAGCAAGCAACAAGATCTATAAGTCCTGGGGTATAAATTGATGATCAGCCAATAGCGCCACTAAATTCCACTGCACCTATGGAGACAGAACTAAATAATTTAACGCTCGACTTTTATTTTGGTGTTGGGATGACAGAGATAATTTAAAATGATAATGCAGTAGAGTACAGTTTAAGGGGGGAAAAGGGATGTTTAGAAATGTCAGTAATATAATGCATGCTTTTATGAATATGCCAAATTGCTGGATACAAAATGCTCTTTGGTTGCTTTTCGGTTTGCACCCAAGTTGCACGACTGCATCAAGGTGATAAAAATGTGCTGGGTTACAACCAATACCTCACACAGGAAACTGTTATTTCTCTGACATCAGAGGGATGATAACATTTTTGTAAGGCAATCGAGCAACAAGCAGGAGCGCTTTGCTGACACCATAAAGACAGAGTCAGAAATGGCCGGTCAGTCTGTCAATGAACAAGTGAAATGATAGATACCAGGCCTTTATCAAATCAATAGTGCTGTTTCCTCCCATGTTGAACAGCCTGCCATACAGGGGACTAATTAGATGATAAAAAGTGATGGATGTGTATTAAATTCACCAGCCCCTTAAAAAATACTCCTTCGGGATTTGCACCATTTCCTGCTGACCTTTTAGATCCTAACTTTATTGTATGTGAATGCAATTAAATCAATCCATCCGATAGTTGCAATGCAACGGTGCTGTTTGCGGGGATTAACTACACACAGGAATCCGGTGGACTGTAAAGGGAGATTGAATTTGTAATATTGTCAACATTGTCTGTGTAATCAACAAGAAAACAAACAAATGAAACATTTCCAAGAAGCTGTTCTACGAAACATAAAACAGATAATGAGTGATTTCCTCAGTCGGGCATGATAAAAATTGGAAGAGTAAAAGCCTATTGATCTTAATGTCATTACTCTGAAAGATAATGAGAGATGACAAATTTGAGCTGAAATAAAAAGTCACAGAGGACAGGTTGCTGGGAAGGAAAAATCAAAACGACTTGTGAAGGGGTCACGAGCTCTGGAGAGAAAGAGCATGGCAAACCGCAGAGAACGGGCAGGGTAACCATCATGGGCCATGGGGAGTCTCGCATCTCGCTACTAGAAACTAGAGGTCGAAGAATTTCCCTGCGGACATCTGCTAGGCCTTGCTTTGCCCTGGAGACATCAGCCTTCTTATGAAGGCTTTTCTTCTCATTAAGGTTCTCCTACAGATCTTTCAGACTCCTGTAGCAGAACAGAATGGCAATGAGCCACTCAGGGTCTGTTGTTGTTATTAAGCCTATTGTTCAAATGCAGGGTAAAGACCTCACAGAGTGACGGTTTTTAGATTACATTCCTCGCTGATTTACAGCATTGTCTTCTATAACTTGCAAAAAATGATTATACAAATTACTCAAATTTTAGCCGACTACATTTGTCAAGAATCTACACAAAGATGATAAAGACCATGACCAATGATAAGAGGTTAAAGGTACATCTACATTTAACGACATACAAAAAAAAAACAGTTTTTCCTTTGTATTTTCCACGTACAGACTACAACGTTGTCAAAACGTTCTCCATTCACACGGTTCCACAGACACGGCTAAAAACGCTGTATTTTGCTGCCAGGCCAGTGGTGATGTCACTTTGTAAAGAGACACTCCGTGCCTATAGACTGAATTTGAATATCATGCATTGGCATGACATCATTGTCATGGTCAGTATTGGGCTACATTTAACTACATTTCTCAGTAGCGTGGTGGTAGTGTCGCTGTTTTCTGAATCAAATAGCTTTTCAGTAGCGAAGCTCTTTTTTCGATCAAGTAATGCGGTAGTGTCTCCACTCTACACACAAGCTACATTTTCCCAAGCATTTCTAAAGTTAAAGCTCAAATCGGAAATACAACTGCTAAGTGTCACTGATCCTGAATAAGTGACGATGACTTCATGTGTTTTACGGCGGTTGGCAACCATAGGACCATGTTTCATACCCACGATCCGGAAAACACAGAATTGCGGAATCAGGCATAAAAACGGAATTTACTGTATAATGTGGAAATTCACGGAATTGTCATATCTTGGATGAAAAGTAGGTCATTCAATTTTTAAATAAAATCGCGAAATAGACTAGTGTATGTGAATATTCGCATAAAGAGTATTTAAATGGGAATGTCTCTGAATGAACCATTTGATGATGTTTCATTTACCACAACACTCAAACACACACTGAGGCATGCATGACGATCGCAATGTTTTCAGCCTATATGAGGACATTAATAAATGAACTTTATCTACACAGCCGCTCTGAGAGTCACTTCAGCAGCATTTTAGCTTGATTTGAGAAAAACTATCGTCATATCATAAAAACAGACTTAAAGGTCTACAAGGCAACCCGTCAATAAAAAAAGGTTGGTTTAACCTTTGAAGTTTCAATTAATTAGACATGCTTTTTGATTACTAAAATTTAATTTAACCATTCAAATGGGAGTCCAAAAATATTAAAACGGAAAAAAACTGAATACAGAAAAATTAAAATGGAAAAATAATAATAATAATAAAAAAAAATCATAGGGCCCTACAACCAGCTTTTAGGTGCATTACCACCACATTCTGTTCCAGACGTGGACATCACGTACCAATCTTAATCCTTTGCCTGACACGTGAGAAATTTGCTTAACGGAAAGATGCACACACTCTCGACACCTTTGTTATAGTTTTATATAGTTATATGGTTTTATATAGTTATGTTTTTGTTTGTGAATAAACAATTGAACTGATAAATAATGACTGCCTATCTGTTTGGCTGACATGATGTTTAAAAATGATCAAAATGAATTTAAAAAAAAAAAATAGCTTAGATGTAGTAAGCTACTTTTGCCATATTGCTGTAGCTTAGCTTGCTACATTTCCCCGGGAGGTAGCTTCAGTGTAGTGAAGCTGAATTTAATGTAGAGTAACTGCTAGCTTAGCTCACTACATTTTCCAGTAGCTTGCCCAACACTGGTCATGGTTCTGTCACTTCGGTCCGTTATATTCTTAGTTGGTGACAGAGCAATGACATTTCCGGTTTGTCATGTCCCTGTATTCTAGTTTTGTTTATTGTGAGCACATGGCTGTCTTGTGTTTCTTCTGTGCCATGTGCTCTCCTGTCTATTGTCTAGCCCCGCCCCTCTTGTTATCTGATTATTGGTTAATTTGTCCCACCTGTCCTGCTCGTTACCCTCCTTTGTTTGTTCCCCTATTTAGCCTCCCTGTGTTTGTAGTCCTGTGCTGGAGCCTGTTTCAGAAAGGAGGTTAAGTGAAAACTCTGAGTATGTTAACACTGAAATGATGGAAACTCTGGGTTTTCCGTTTCAGAATGGGAGGTATGTCAAACCCGAGAAAGCAGAGTAAGTCAAGCCTGTTTCTAAAAGAGAGGTAACTTATACTCCGCGTCAGTTACCATGGTAACTTACTCTGTGAACCTAACCGGGTCGGGAGCAGGTTTTCTTTGGTAAACCAAGAGTTTCTTGTGGTCTCCACCCCTTTTTTAAAGAGGAAGCGGTGTTTGAACACCTCATTCATTCCTTCTGTACATTTATTCATTGCGGTTTTTACCGCCGTTTGATAATTTTTTTTTAATAAGATGAAGTCTGTATAACTCCTTAACTGATAACTTAACATACAATACATTAGAGTTACATCATGTAGTTCAAAACAAATTTGACAGAATGATGTGCCATTTACTGAAAATCACTAGTAATAATCAACTGTTTTTTATTTATTTATTTTTTATTTGAAAGGGGATAGAGTACATTAATCAACATTAGAACAATGTAAATGTACCTGAGTTAGCTATAAAGTGCTAATTTTCATCGGTATGTCCCCAGCCAGATGTAAAAGATAATCACAGGTATAAAATCACAAGATAAAATTACATACAACACATTATGGTTAAGAAATACAATTCATTTCAAGTAATTATACAATGTTTAAATGCACGCCGAAAGCATTAATGCCCACAAGTTTGTCTCTCTACAAGCCATTTTTTTTGCATTCTTTTTGAATGAAAAGAATGACAAAGAGTCTCTGATGTTTTCCGGCACTGTGATCCATTGCTGAGCTTCTCTTACAGAGAAGACCGCCTGACTAAAAGCTGTTTTTCTCCGGGGGATGATGCAGTCTTCCCTCACTGCCCCTCTGGGTACCCTGACCTCACTGGATCTAAAATGTATGAAGTCACATAGTGGAGGAGGTGCTAAACCATGCATGTCTGATTTTATAAATTAAACAGATGTTTTTGAATTTAAGGAGATTAAAGTTAAGTAACTGATATGTTCATCTGTGCACCAGAAGATAAGAATGTCCATTTATACTTGGATATAAACTTAAAATGTAGCTACTCCACATAAAAATGTGAATGTGTAGACTGTCTGATGTGAAGACACATAGGCTAATATTAACATGACCTCTGTAGGCCTCTCTGTGGCAGCAGAAACTGTTTCTTCATCCCCATTATCCTGTGAAGATGAGCATTTGGTTGAGTACACTTTATAGTAGGCCTACTAATTTCTGGTTTATTGAGTATGCTACTTACAACTACCTGGGGTTCTGTTGGGACAGGAGGATCCAAAAGACAGATATTACCATCAGAATCTGTTGGGACCAACGAAAAATCCAACCCAGAGTAAAATAAATGGAAATATCAAAAATAACACATAACTTACATTTTATCAAGGCCCTTGGATCTTCGGGAGTGACTGGCTCTGATGAAGTCCCTCAAAATGCTGCTGCACTGCTAGACTCTGGATGCTATTTAGTTAGGCCGCAACATGACATCATGACTTTGCGTAAACATACACGCCACTTTCAAATCAAGTGGCGTGTTATCTATACGCATTTTCAGCTATCCGCGTGTATGTCCACGCCGCGTGTATGTCTACGCTGCGTGTATGTCCACGCCGCGTGTATGTGTACGCCGCGTGTATGTGTACGCCGCGTGTATGTCCACGCCGCGTGTATGTGTACGCCGTTAAATTTCCGAGCGAAACTAAGCTAAATGAATATCTACATCTGGGGAGCGATATTTTTTTCCCTAGGATGGTAGGGGAAGAGTCATAAATGCTAATAACCCAAGTGACGGGTAGGTTTAGGGACGTCGTTGGGGTAGGTCATATATTTATATATAGTAATGTAACGTTAAGTCAATGGCGTTCATAAACACACTGAAAAGCGATTATGCGTGTTGATAGCACGCCAAAAATGGAAATACGAATTGGCGTGTCATACATACGCTATTTCATGAGATCAGTCTGTAGGCCTATATGTCAAATGTTTAAGTCAGGTAGCCTACACCCATGATATGCTCAATACCTGATTGAATTATGTTTTTATATTTTATTTTCAGCTGCTGCCACATTCTTTTAATGCCTGGAGGATTGCACCTACATGAAAATGAAAATGAGGTTGAATAACATACTGTTCTTCCAGTTTCATCTCTGATATTATAACAGTTGGGAAAGTTACTCTAAAATAGTTATCAATCACAAACTATAAATGACATCTTCAACAGTGTAATCAGATTAATGTAATAATTATCTTTAGAAAGTATTGGTCTACTTATTAATAATTACAAAATCCTATATCAATCTCAACCACTTGAACAATACAAGGAGAGACAAGAAACTGCACTTTTAATGCTCTCAAATTAACAATACACAATTGCATTGCATTCTTGTATTGACCAAAGTATGTGGGAGAAGGTTACATTAAAAATAAATGTAAAATGTAAAAAATAAAAATGTATGTTAAATCCACTATTGTTTTATACAGAATTGTTCTATAGTCTATCTATGCAGTAGCCTATTTAATGTAACTACATCCGATTTTATTTTAAATTACAGAAGAATTAAGAGTAATCCCTTTAATTAAATTACAATATTTAGATTACTTGATAATTAATTACACCCAACATTGCATAACAGTAATTCCTCTTTTTTGTCTGGTGCTGTTGCCATGGTGACTCATAATATCTGTGCTCCATTGATAATGGCTTTTTATAGTTGTGGTGTACGCGCTTAACTCAGAGTCATTCAACTTAGAGTTGATTGAACTAACTCATTTCAGCTGTTCTGTAACCGAAAACTCAGAGTTTACCATCTCAGGGTAAGTCAACTCAGAGTTCAAGTTTTAACTCCGAGTTGGTTGAACCTCCTTATTGAAACGGGCCCCAGGTTCGTTGTCTATGTTCCCTCGTGTGTTCTATGCTACCTGAGTTCTCTCTTGTTTTTCCCCCACGGGGTTGTTTTGTTTGTGGTTCTGTATTATTTTGAGTTTGTACCCGATTTGTCCGTCATTATTAAATTCCTCTACAATTGTGTCCACGTCCCATTCCTTGACAATAATAGTGTAACAGGGAGCCGTTAATGGTATCGGTTTCAAAAACTTGCTCTTTGAACCCTGTTTTCAAAAGGTTGCGTTTTCAGGCTCCAAAAACACCTGTCGTGTAAATGACCGACCAAAACTTCAATTCAAGTTAATTTAATTTTTAAACACTTATATACTCATATATCAAATATCTAGTTTTCAAACTGTACATTATAAAGTTGTATTCTAAATTAACTTTCGAAATTATTAACTTTAGTTTTTAGTCTTTATTTATTGACAGGTGCTATCTGCACTAATGATAAATGCTATTTACACTAATGATAAATGCTATTTACACTAAGTGAAAATAGCAATTGATAGTAGATATTATTTAGTGCAAATAGTGCCAGATATTATTTGCACTTCAGTGTATTGTAGTATATTACAACAGTACTCAATAATAAACATTAACAATAACATATTGTATTCAGTTTATATGATTATATTTATTAAAATACACCCACCCCTAACCATACTCGTTAAACACATTTGTTCCACCACTAAATACCCATTAGGCACTTTATTTCCACTTTTCAGATATTCTCTTAATTGGTATTTAAAATAAACACCTCTCCAAGCTGATATGCATTGGGGAAAAGGGAAAATAATTTGTTTGTTAAAAGGTGGATTCGAACTCGGGTCGGTCACATCAATAGTTAACTCTACCCATGCCACCGATCCTCTTCTCAGTTGGATTTCTTTTGTCATTTTGTCTGGCTCAATCAGAAAATGATGGGCGGAATTAGTCAAGTCACCTTTATTTATATAGCACTTTTTACAATACAGATTGTTACAAAGCAGCTTTACAGAGACAAGTAAGTTCGTTCAGTGATGGTTTATGGGGCAGTTCTCCTCTGGTAAACTGTGTATGATTATGATTCAGGCACCATTACAGGTCAGAAGTCTGACTGGATTGGAACATTAAGAATGTGTGTAAACAAAACAAAAACAAAAAGAACAAAAAAAACTACTCAAAAAGACAAAAAAGACAAACAAAAGAATGAGTGACGAGATAATTTTGAGAACAAGAATCTACTCGAGAAGAAAATATATCTTCTCCTCTGCCTCTCTGGAGAACATTGGTATATTATTTATTTTTCCAGAACTTCAGCTGATGCAACACTTTCCCTGCTGAGCATTCAATCTTCAAACATAACTCAGAGCAACAGAGAGAAGCAATTGAATGCCTGCCGAATGGCAAAAACACCCCGGAAAGCAATCCGGTAGTAGAAGATCCCTCAAACAGTTTAAAAAGTTTCAGAACAGCTTGTAACAGATCTAAGGACTCTAATGACCCCTTCTCGGGATGTCCCTCAGATTGATGACTATTGTAGGCTTTTGCCCAGGTGGCACATGGGAGGAACGGATCCAATACATCATCTTCATCTCTGCCTTGTAGCCCCAGGACATGTGACGTCATCTCTCCCAGAGGGTCCACCGGATTTCCACCGGAGCAATATCTAAAAGCACCTGTAGAGCGGCGACACATGCCTTAGTCTGCAAAGACTCTCCGAAGCGCCTCCCAGGAGGAGCACCCTCAGTATAATTAGGGTGGAATCTGCTTGGACTTCTATTCTAGGGTCATTCATCAAACGGATCACCCACAAGATTAATGTGGCCCCACAGTAGCACTGCAATGGATTGCTGCCACTTGCTGAGATCATTAGCGTTGGCTCGCCCGCCACAGCGAAAGGGGGCTTTGCTCAGTGAAAAGTGAGATCTGCAGCTTTGCATACTAAATGAATAGTCCATCATCACCTAATTAAGAGATTATTGGAGACACTTGTGTCCAGTCCCCTGGACAGTAAACCATAACTGAAGGGCAAAAGAGATAGATTAGCTCCACCTGCTTCATGGCAAAATAGAACGTAGTGAAAATCCAGACAAAAGCTGTTATGATTGGCTAATGCCATTGCATTGGAAACATTATCAACACCCACTCTCTATTGTATGTAAGCATTTTGAAAATATTATCCATATAAAATCTTAGTTTAGAGACAAAGCATTATTAAATCATGCACTTGCAGTTTGTGATGCAGCTGCTGTCAGATCCAATACCGTTTGCTGCTTCATCTTTCAAATAAAGTTTATTTGCGAATTCTCCACTGTGCCTTTTACAAAAACAAAATGATCCGAACAAACATATTATCCTTCGACGCGATCCGGCACGCTATTAAAATAAACCATCCACTTGTTTCCGATGCTGAGACCCTTCGCGGCATAATAATAATGATTTGATTTCTCAAAAGACCACTGAGAATGGGAAAAAAACAATTGGTCATTTTCTCTAGAATTTTCACAGAGATTGTGTGACTTGACAGATTTGAATGGGATTAACATCACAAAGTAAATCTGGGAAACAGACGTCATCATTGACTTTCATTATACAGGCACATTCTGTGAAATCAGGTTTGGAACTGAATTAGAGTTAGGTAATTCAATTAATTTCACATGTATTTGCAGCTCTTTTCACAATACATATAGTAGTTTCAAAGCAGCTTTACAGAAAATGCACGTGTCCTCATTACAATTTATCTGATCTGTTATCAGAGGTGATTGTGTTCAAGTAATGTATTTTAATTCAGAAATGTACATATACAAACCAACCATGCAGTTAGTGAACATCATGTATTCAATTAAGGCAGAAACAATGAGCTCATTTAAGTAATTATTACAAGTTGTGAGCATAATGATTAAAATATATTTTAAAAAATTACCAACGCTGCACGTTGATGAAGTTTATGAAAACTTAAAAAAAACAACAACAAAAAAACATTACTAGTGTTCATCTTGAGACAAAACAATGGCACTGATGTATTTTAAGATTTGTCAGCGCAAGTTTATTTTGGTAAAACCAGCTCAAACAGGAAATTTAGCCTGGGACTAGTTTAAACCTTCTCTGTGAAAGTGGACACATTCCTTAAGTTTTGCATCATCCAAGGCCCAGCGTTGTTGTAAAGACCGTCCAAGAGGGCCGAGGCATTGAAGCACTTGAGGTAAGAGGGCTTATTAACATTCATGACCATGAACAGAACAGTTCCCCTGATAAAATCTCAGAGGTGTTAAGTAGTAAAGATTTGCTACATTCATTAACAAAGAAAGGGAGCATTTTAAAAACCCCAGCTCTCTTCCAAATGATAAGAGATCACCGAAGCCATTAGGAAAATCGAGAAAGACAGCTCACTTGTTGTGTAGGAATCCTGACATGGCTGAAGACTTTGAGAGATGGAGCAAAGAGAAGAGTTCCACTGGCTGAAAGCCTCCTAGTGTATAAGGCTTGTTTTTCATCGAATGTGTCAGGAATCAAGAGGGCTAATCCCTAGGAGACTTGAGATGAAAGTTTCAAAAGAAATAATGAAAGGCACATTGCCTCGGGGTGCATATCGGGGTGAACATATAGCGAGCTGGGGAGAGCTAGAGCAGCGGCGCACGACAAGCATGCAGTGGAGAAGAACGCAACCATATTTCTTGTCTGCCTCCACCCCCTCCAGTCCAGATAAAAATACGCAATACAAATTTTAAAAGAAAATCCACAATCTTACACCAAGACATATCGACCGAAATGAAAGCAGCTGTCTCTAACATTTCTTATGTTCGAAATATCAAAATAATCATTCCAAAATGAGAAATTAACTCCTTAGACTTGGGTATTTGAGCTATGCAAAAATGTATATAAATTTCAAACTTAGTCAGGGTTGATGCTTTTTATAACTGGATGCAAAAAAAATAATAATACAAGGCTGTAAGTGACAGAAGTACAATCTTCTTAATGGGTTTTACTGTTGTTGGTCTCGCTGTAGCCAGACCTTCAGACTGACGGCCTGACAGAAGGTCTGGACTCATCGCAGCTTTCATTAGCCAAGGACCGCCTAAGAGGATGTCTGACCGACATTTAAAGCAACCAATCACAGTTCGCTTTGTTCCGTATCATGTTTAGGGGCGTGAAAATGTAAAGTCGATGTCACTATGATAGCAGACCAGCGTGCATCTAATTAATGATTAATTTATTAGCTGCGAACTTCACATATTTCCAGCGTTTAGTTGATGCTGATAAGCGCTCATTGTCACAGCTGTAAACACGATGGCTTTCTTCTTCCATGAGGGGGTTTGGCGTCACGGCATCTTTGTTTCCTAGCGGACCGTTAAAGAATGTGACGCACAAGTCTCACGGAAATCCTGTAGAATTCAACCAATCAGATGACACCTTTGAAACTCCAGAAGTATTTCCTATGTTGTGCGCCTTATGCATTAGATGTTCAGCCAAATAATCTGTGGGCGTCACTTACAAACCTATGGATTGTGTTTTGTTGTATTTCTGTTGTTTTATGAGTGTCTGTGTGTGTCTGTCTAGGAACGTCGTCTGATTGGTTCCTGCAGGCTGATTGATGCTAGTAGGTCCTGATTGTTTCACTGCATTTCAGAGTTTTTCATGTTGCACCCTTTTCCCTAGACGGGGAGTAACAGTAATGTCTGAGGCTGGGACTATACACGTGTATACATATGTCACTGTATGCAACCTACTAAACAGACTGAAACTCACCAATCTGTTCCCCACAGTCTCTAATGTATAATAACGGTTTAAAATAAATAGCTATCTTGAGAAAGATCCATGGAAATTTTACTTTGCATGCAGCATCCACATTTACATTTATTCATTTAGCAGACGCTTTTATGCAAAGTGACTTACAAATGAAGATAAGAAGCAATTAATCTAAGGGACCAGTAGTGCTACAGCAGATGTGTAGAATGTTCCGTTTCTTTTTAAGTGCAAAAGCTTCAAAGACACTAGTTAGCTAGTAAAGTGCTCCTGGAAGAGGAGCCACTTTTTGAAGATGGATCAATGGATCTCCAGGTGAAGGTTGGTTGGTAATTTGTTCCAGACAGTGAGTGTGAAGGATTTTGAAAGTGACCTTACTGTGATGACACTGACCACAGGGAGAAGGATCCATGTTTTGTGAAAAATCAATATTCTTTGTAATGCCAACATTATTACCAATGGCCTAAAAGGAATTCACATTAAGCAGGTTGGCTCCATCTTAATAACACACATATTTGATTATTTAGCAGACCTCGACATAACATAGACCATATAAATTCAGCAACCTACAGTATGGGCTCCAGCTCTTTATTGAGTCTTTTCCACAGGCATTACCCACTAGTCCCTTAGCAGTATTTCATGAAAGCACTTCAATATCTACCAGTGGTCCACCGCCTTTCTGACTTTTATCTTCTTTGAAGTCATACACTTCATCAGGAAGAGACTGCTATGGCATATCAGTGCGGTTTCTCTCCTCAGACTGCAAAAGGACCCTTATCTGCACCTTTGTGTTGTCAGTAGAGACACAGATACACACAGATGTCCAGTTTTCTGGCAATAAAGGCAGGTCCTTTGGGCAGAAATATGTCTAAACTTTGAAGGCATTTGATTCGGTCAGTGCTGAAGGCCGTTATGCACTGATAAAAATTATTCTCAAGTAAAGTAAATACTTCCGAAAAAGCTCATTTAATTTCTACATGAAAAAGTTGGTTCAAGCAAGAATTCAAAAAAAGTAAATTCTATAGTAATACTCACAGCTTTTACAGCTTCACAGCTTCACAGAAATTACAGTGTAAATATATACATTATAAAATTAAGTAAAACTACTAAGGTATATTGCTTGAGTAAAAAGTATTGAAAAGGAAACTTCAACTAAGCAGAAATTACTCAACAACCTTTTACTGGCCAAGGTCAAGTTACCTATTTTCTTTGTTATTTTTACTTAACCTAGTTAAGTTGAGTGTACTTAATTACATATTAAATGTTCTTTAAAAAAATCCTTTTTTTTTTTTTTTTTTCAGTGTGGACTATTTGGCTGCGACTGCTTGAACATGATATATCTCTTAGTTTTTCCTCATTATTTACAAAAATGAAAAAAAAAGAAGCAGCAGCTAAACGTTTTAAAAGAAACCCTGCAAACTGTGGATAAATGTCATCACAGACTGTTGAACTGCACAATCTACTTTTTTAAATATTGAATTGTTTCCGTTAATGATCCTGAGAGATACTTGCATCACATTAATACATATTTCATAAAAGTGGTCATATCAACCTTCAAAACTGGGGTGTGGGTCCGCTGGTGTGGACAATAATATAGTTATCATTATAGTGTGAACAGGCCTTAACTCTGGAAGTCTGGAGCAACATACAAGCATAAATTACAGGTATACTGCATAGAGACATGTTGAAAATCAATGATCTCATAATAATAATAATAATAATAAACCAAAAAGCAAAATGAACAGAAGTTGCATTTTTGTTTTGCTTTACTTCCTTATTGTATAACTATGATGCCCACTAATTTACGCAAATGAGATATACAAAAGAGTAAACTTGCTGAAAAGAATTTACAAAATTCCCTGACTGTGAAGGCTGGAATACACAACATGACTTTTGACCAGTGTTGGGAAGGTTACTTTGAAAATGTAATGTAGGTTACAGATTTCCCTATTTCAGTTACTGCATTAAAGTAATGTAACTGATTACATTTGATTACTTTTATGGCAGGAGGCATCATACACATCAAAAACAAGCAAATCAACACATTAATATTATTCAACATATCCTAGCTTTTTACAGAAAATATTAAAAGTAACCCCCTTTGCAATCATAAACTATTTCATGAGCAACTGTAATTTAATTACACTTTTTTTTCTCTCAGAAACTGTAACGGTCAAATTTATTTTCTAATTAAAGGGGTCATGACATGAGTTTTGTTTTTTGTTTTATTATGTTCCCTTAGGTGCAATTATAGTATTACTATAGTTTTTTGGACAAAAACCTTTTAAAATTTACTGATTTATGTAACTTTTCCCACCCTCTTTCTCATCCTCTGATTCAAACAGTCTGTTTTGGGGGTGTTTCCCCTTTAAGAGTTCAGTGTTAATGCCAACTGTTATGATTGGCTAACGTCAGTGCTGCTTATGCATAAAAAGTAGTTTTAAGATGAAATACATTGCTTACAGTTTGTGGCATCGTTGTTGGGCCCAGAATAGTGGGCACGGCCTGATCTTTAAGCAAAGGTTTTCTGGCAAAGCCAGCATCATACTGCGATTTGTTCTCAAAATAGTCATCCTTGAAATGTAGAGAACAGACGCTTAAATTAACACTGCCGTGACTGGGATGTCCATTTCTCCCTGCCATCAGCGTATTCAAACATGTTGTTTGTCCACAGCCAGGAACAGCACATCTGCGTGGCATCGCAATCTTCTTGTAAACAGACCCACTCGTTGCACGTCGACTGAACACCTGTGGGCGCGAGCCGCGCAACAACGATGCGATGATGCGAAATGAGGCGTAGTTGTCCTGCGCTGGAGGCGGTCATATGCAAACGACTGGTACGTCACTTCGTACCGTGACGTCACTTCATACCATGGATCCACAATGAGCTGTAGTTAGAGCTTGATTAAATAAATTGTTTGTTTATAATGGAGAGGACGTCTTAAGCTATGAAACTTGCAGTAAGTTTTAATGGTACAAAGACCTCTTAAATACCAAAAGATCAAGGCAAATTTGGTTTCTCATGTCATGACCCCTTTAAAGGTGCTCTAAGTAACTTTTTTACCTTAACTGAACAGCTTTGGAGTCAGTGGAATGGTTATATTACTTATTTCGGGTTGAATGGTGGTGGTTTCGCACCCCCCTGGTGCCCGAGAGCAGAAAAATCTCACTTGCAACTTTGGAGAAACAGAAGCATGCAAAACGGATGCTGACCTGGCCTTCTTGCTGTTGCACATGTTAGTATCTTTGGAATAAACTGTGTTTAACATTTAAATTTCAATATATAACAGTTGACGTACTTTACAGATATGAGTTAAATTACGATGGCCTAAGTCTGATAATAGGCAATAAACATGTTGCACATTATCATGATCGAGCTATAAAAAACGTTCTGATTTATTCTTAGACAAGCAAAGGTAAACCGTCATTCTACCAGATTAACTTATAGACCTTGCTAATATAACTTTAGATAAATTAGCCTCCAATATATATTTATGTTATGCTCATGCCCACTCTCCCAAAAAAAATAAAAACACGAGCAGTAGTTCGCCTCGTTCATATTGTTCGTTCCCGGTAAAAATACTAGTATGCATGACAACACAATAAAAATAAAAATAAAAATCGCCATCAGTTGGAAAGAAAATATTGCTTTACTTACCTCGGTAGACATAACTGGTTTTGAAATAGCCGGTTCATGCTCAGCTGGGTTGACAGCTGATCAGCTGGGTTGCTCGTGGAGAGGGGGGAGGAACAACAGTTAGTTTTTAGGACAGTGTGTTTGAAAGCATTTACTACCAGACGCTAGGGGGAGCTAGAGAAAAAACACTCAGGGTTGCCTGGTGCCCCTTTAAATTTTTAAGTTTTGCATCAATTTACAGTCTGGATTTTTAGTCAATGCTATTGCTAGCCTAAAGTCTGAGCCAGATTTTAGATTTGAGTTGACATTTCACAGAAAAGATGCGGCAAAACTACTGTTTTATTTAGCTTCAGACTATAGCCTCTTTCACACATACAGTCTTCACTGGTAAATTACCGGTAACAGATCATGTGTGAACAAGACCTTTTCAAATATACTGGTAAATTGGTTTCGGCAATTTACCAGTTAGGGATGTTATAGCAGTAAATTACCGGTATATGCGCTGTGTGAACGCGTAATGAAGATTGCCGGTATTTTGCACGTACAAGGTCAAAACGCACTGACGTAAGAAGTTATTTGGGCCGATCAGAAGCTGTTGAAAGAGCAACAGCTCAGGACATTCATAAAATTATGACGCAGATGACGCGTTTACTCTCTTTATAAATGTCTTCAAATTGGAGTGATACCGAAACTAAAGCGCTTCTCCTCATCGGGCGGATAAAGAGATTTGTTAATAACTTAGAGGAACAGTTAGCGACACTGTCACGTATGATAAAATAACTAGCCTTCTTCAAGAACAAATCATAAAACTTCCAATGTTAATAACATTATCACAAAGTTTACCGGTATTTTGGATCTGATGTGTGAATGGTCTGTCACAGGTAAAAAGTCAGAACGCTGTTGCTTGTCTGAACAGCAGATTTTTTAATTGACCGGTTAAGTCCTTCTGGCAATTTTACGGTAATTTACCGGAATTGCTGTGACAGTAATTCTATCCAGTTAGAGGATATCAAACATGATTGACATTTTGAACTGATTTTAGAACACATATTGTTTTCATTTTTTCATGTGACTCCTAGCAACAAGGTTCATGTTTTTGTGAGTTTGTGTGTCATTTATTATCAGTCGTTTAGTGTGTGTGATGCCTAGTTTTTCTTTGCAACAAAGTCGGCAAGTGTATGCCAAGTGTTCAAAACGCCTTGTGTTTTAAAGTAAGATGGAATACATGTGTTGTGTTCCAGCCTTAAGTTTTTGAGGATGCAGCAGACTACTGCAATCTGTTGTACTAATACAACTATACAGCAATTACTTAATAAATGGTTTAAAATGCTGAAAGCACACTTGCTTGTACGCCACAACTTCTTATAACTCTTTTCTCCACCGTTGGATGGTCTACTGCTGCTATGATCACTAACAACTGTACAGAAAGATCCCTCGATCCCTGTACAGAAAGATCCCCTACAGAAAGATAAACGTCCATTTACGTCAACTTACCGTGAGCATTTTGAGCATGATGTAATTTGCTTAAAAATACATTTGAGTTGAAAAGTGACAATGACAATGAAGTTGAATATGTTTGACATTAATATACAAATACTATTCCAGTGCATTTAGAACCTTGTAATGATAAACTGCGAGTGGTTATCAAATAAGATGCTTTAGTAATTTAGTTACTGTGCTGATATGGTCAATTAGACTGTAGAGAAGGCTTAGAAAGAAAAAAAATCACTATAAACCGGATGTTATAATTGCTTTTACACATACAGTATTGGAGATAAATGGACAAAGAAATGTCCTTTTCTCAACCGCTTGTTAAGTGCTAATCTTTCCGTTTGATTTAAAGTGCTGTGGGAACCCGGAGTTGCTGTGCTAAATCGACCACGTTCCCCTGGCTTTTGAACAAAGAGTGTAGTGTCACAGCTCACGACTTACTCTCTCAGTCCATTGCGTTTGCTCTGCACTGCGGCTCGCACAATAAACCACTGATTCCACACACCTACCCGATGTCAGCAGACACGATCTACACAACACAAGCCAGTGGCTCCTGACTTCAATTCGTCCAGCAGGGTTTAGATTTGATGTTTATCTCTTTGCTGGAATAAAATCTTGAGGAAATAATACATCTTTAATAGTGGGTGGAAACAGGGGTATTTGTTAGCATAAGCTTGAGGTTTCTTGCAATGTGAACGTGCAGCATCGATTCATAAATGTGTGCGTGTGCGTAGGCCTATTCTTCCAAGCGGAATATTTCCTTGCAATAAGAGAGAACCTGCAGTACAAAAGATGGTTATTGCCATGGCAAAGAAGTGCATTTGCAATCCTCCATTCCACATTAAGAGGTAAGTAGGAACAAAGACTTTCACAATTGTTCTATGCTCACTGATCTATTGTTGAGAGCCCATTTGAAAGGCTGGATTGATAATAGGATGTGAGTCATAATACGAATGTTTCCATGAACTGAGAGGGTCAGCTCACATGTTCTGTTCACATGTCAAAATGAAATGCATTTCAAATCCCATTCCAGACTCTTAAGAGGGTAGATAAAGAGGCAACTAAGAAAAAAAATTCCAAGGTTACTGTGCAGACTCAGGAAACCCACGTTTTAAACACATTAATGCGGGCCACGTAGTAAAACAAAAGCAACACAAGCAATATCATCAATTCACGGGTCTTTCAACTGTCCAATTAGTCTTATCTCCTCTTTGCAAGAACAAAACTGAGTCATTTAAAAAATATGGTGATAGAAAAGCAGAAATGTAACTGTCCCTTGAGTAAAGCACAGAATATATTACCTATTTAATGTTCCTAATTATGTAATGATTTCAATCCGGCGCTTGTGTCGCGGTTTTGCGGCACAACAGATAGCTCTCACAGTGATAAATTGAGATTTCAATTAAAGATGGCATTTATTAATAAAAACGATCCTGTCACGTCAAAACGATTCACTCCAAAATAGCTCAGAGGCGTGTCTGGAAATTTCACCTTGATTAAACTTTACAAAGAGATTAAAGATCTTTTTTCTCAAATCCACTCATGGGAGAAACATCCTGTGCAGGAGCCAAGTGAGTCCACCTTGAAGACCTACTCAGTAACAACAGGAGACACCTACAGATATTGTGTGTCCCTTATTCCAGTTTTGAAGAAAGGTCTCTCATTCAAGGACATATAAAAGATAATGGCGTTATATCAAAAAGACACCCATCTCCCCTGGGTGAGTGCAGGGTGCTGGTGGAACAGAGTAAATCATGAAGCCGACAGCACTGACTATAAACCCTGCTGACCGGGAACTGTAGTTCACACACAGTTTCTTCATCAGCAGGAAATGCCTATGATTTATCTTGTTTAATGTTAGGTACTCAGAATGACCAGAAGCAAGTACTGTAGTACAAGTGCAAAAAAATAGTGGTTTGATAATGTATACAAACTATTTAAATTTTGGGTTGTTTTAATGTTTTTTTTGTTGTTTTTTTATTATTATTTTTTAATGTTAGAAGTCTTTTTCACCAATGCTGCATTTACCTGATAAAAAAAATTGAGGAAAAAAGTAATATTGTGAAATATTCTTACAATTTGAATGGATACTCAAACGTAATTTATTCTTATGATCAGAAATCATTCTAAAATAGTTGAGCTGCCTATTTTTCTTTCTTTCTTGAAACTATGATACAAAAAAAATGCAGTACCCTTTGATGAATAGAAAGTTCAAAAGAACAGCATTAAAAAAAATATATATATTTTGTAACATGTATTTCCTGTAACTTTTGATCATTTTAATGCATCCTTGCTGAATAAAAGTATTTTATAAAAAAAATAAAAAATTAAAAAATTAATCTCACAAACCCCAAACTTTTGAAAGGTAGTTTTATAAATTTCTACTAATAAAAAAAAAAATATATATATATATATATATATTTGAAGTTGTATGAATGAATGGTTAGTTAAATTAATATGTTAGGACATATTTTATTAACAATGAACAATAGTATATTTATAAATGAACATTAAACTAGATCAATAAATACTGTAAAAAGTGTATTGTTTAGTTCATGACACAAAGAATTAACTAATGTTAACAAACTGACACTTATTATGTTTTATTGTTACCATTAAAAACCTATACTGCTGTAATATTAGCACCAAATATTTTATTCACAGCCACAAATTGCGAAGTATCATAACATTATGCAGCAGAATAACCTTAGGTCAATTATATATGCAGCTGTCTGAAATTGCACTAACAATTATTCACAATTGGGTCATTTGGAGCATATTATGTCAATCCCTCATTATTGCTCTCCGTTTCTAAAAGCGTGAATATCTTAACGAAATGAACTTGGAGCTAAATAATAAAATAACTCGAGAAGCCCAATCTCAGTTCAGTCATAATTCAGATGCGTATTGCAGCACTTTTCTGATTGCTTGTTAAGAGCCACAAACACTCAGACCCTGTTGATGACATTCATTATTTCCATGTGTTTCCTCTAGTACGAACCATTTGATCTCAAGTACATACTTTAATAAGTTTTCTATAAAAATGAATGCGATGGGGATTGTGTTTGCAGTGGCCGTCGTCTCCTCCGGGCATCAGGGACAAAATGCTTGTGATTAATAATTCATATTTTCTACTTGATGCCTATCATCACAGAAATGGTTTCCGCCAGCTTTTTCGCCCTCCCCCGTTCCTAAAATGATGGGCTCCTAAGCCCAGAACACCTCTGCCGTCCTGTAAATTAATAATGTCGTTCTTGGATTCTTGCTGGTTCGTATCATGATAGCCTGCACGCTTGTCATGACTGTTCATGCGTGTGCAGAAAAAACAATGTTGAATGCAGAATGAAAGAATGTGAAGTATAGATTACCATGCAGCAGATCAATTCTGGCATACTTGAGGTACATTCTGAAGTATGATGTCTCTGGGTATGCAGGAGCTGTCTGTGTGAAATGAGCGGTGAACGGAGAAGGTTTCTGCCCTCTGCCTGAAGCTCTCCTGGGAGACCAATCTCCTGTATGCTCCTCGGGAAGCCATGATCCAGAACCCCAGAGGTTAGCTGATACAGAGTTTGGAATGAAAAGCGAAGTTTCATTATAAGACAAGTGCAGATAGCATTATGGTATTATGCATCTGTCTTCTGGTGAACGGAAATATTTAGCAGAACTCTTGGTGACCCCGTGGCACTGAAATGATAAAAGCAGAAAGCACTTTGTAGGGCTGCTTTTAGGGGGGAAATAATGTTTTAAGGGACAGTGTGATAAACAAGCATGTTCGGTTATGACGAAAACACAGCCATTACTACATTAATGATTCATGTAAATGTTGTATAAACCTGGGTCAGTCCTGTTTTGCAGTACCTTTTGAACTCTCCAGATAAAAAAAAAAAAAAAAAAAAAAAAAACTTGCATATTACAGTAATTTGTGGATATATTAAGATCTTTGTTATATTGTATCTTTGTGAATGGCATTTTACACATTTGTGACTACTTGTCTGCAGCTTCAAATTCAGAATACAGGTTTGTGACTATTGTCTGTGAGTGCAAATCTCAGCGTTCAAGTTCAGATTTTTATTTTACAGGTTTTCACATCGGAGTTGTGAGTGTAAATGTTTGCGTACAAGTACGAATATTTATTGTACAAGTTCTCAAATTCACATCTACGTGCTCTCGAGTTTAGCTACTAGTTTACCTTCATATATCAGCCGTCAAGCGACTGAACGACATTGGGCGGGGCCTATGGTGTGATGATGTACAACTATTCGTTGAAATGTTTCTCTGGAGGGAGTCATATGCAAATGTGTTTGCCTGTGTGACTTCACAGATCCCGCAATATCAAAATGAGCTGTTTTGGAGCTTGATTAAACAAATGCTTTGATTATAATGAGGATGTTTTAAACTCTGAAACTAGCGGGATGTTTTAATGGTACAAAGACCTCTTATAAGTCAAAAGATCAAAGCAAATTTGATTTCTCATGTTATGATCCCTTCAACAGAATAAAATGTTTCCATCTTTAAAATGCATTAACAAAACATCTGATGGGGACATGGAAATTTACTGTATAACAGTAACAAACAAACAATGTACCAGAGAAATCACAAGAAAAGCCACAAGAAAAATAAGATTTTAAAATTGGAATTTATATATATAAATAATATTATTAGCTAGATACATCAATCAACACAATCAAATTATAGAGGAATAATGGCATGGGTACATTTCAAAACACAAGCACTTTTTTCTTGAACCTGATTTTGCTTCATTTTACAGATTAAGAAATAATGAGGCTAGACTGACATTGATAAATTCACAAGCAAAGACAAGCAACAATGGATCATTTTTTCATTGTCTCAGTCCTCAAATCCATAAACTGGCCAATATCAGAGTTGTCTTGTGCTCAATAGCAATCTATTCCCTGCTTAAGTTAGATGTATTTCAGTTTTCCACAACGAGTGTTATACTTGTTTTGAATTCAAATGTTCTTTTATGGAATGTGAGCAATAGTGTAATCATGGGGTCCAATAATAATGTCCTATTGTTCAGGATTGTTTTCACAGCACGTCATGTCAAGTACTCTGAGTGCTGTATCATTATACTGCTCCTGCGCCTGAATGGCATGTGAAATATCATATAGTTATTTTGTCAACTGAAGTGCTGTTTTTATTATATAAGTTATTATATAAAAAAAACTATTTTATAATTTCATAATTATCATTATGAGTCAAAAAGGGGAAACTGTTGATGTCCTTGCTTTACTTGGTCACATTACGAAAAGATGAAAGATTGAAGTTGGTAAAAGCGCCACACACCCTCTTTGAAGACGGGTCAAGCAGACCAAGAATAAATACATGAGCATTTCAGATGAAAGTCGGAAAGAAATAATTATAAATCAGGTTTTCTTTAAAGGGTCATAGCATGGAATTGGCGTGGCGGACAAGCATGCATGATACCACATTAATGAACTACTGTGAGAAATAAATTAAATAATATGCCAGCAGTCTCTGCAAAGGTTAATGCAGAAAACAGAAACAAATAAAGCAAAATACGTATATTCTCTGATCAAAATGTCTGCCTTTGATAAGTACAGACTGTTTTCTCGGTTATGTCTGAGAAATAAATTATAACTTAAAGTTCTGCCTGTGGATATTTAATGCAATTGCTATAAGTGTAAGTGCCTCAATCCCCTGAGCAAATGGCTCCATCCCCTGAGAGTCTGAAGTGTGACACTTTGCTATCCCACAAGGCTGAAGAAACATGGCAAAAAAGAAAATTAAATAAATAAATAAAACACCTTTAGGCCAGAGAGCTCTTTCTAAATTTGCTATGTGACCTCATAGGTATTTGGATGTATTTTACTATGTACATTTACTTCCGTTTGCACAGACACTAAAACACAATATTGATGTACAGTATTGGCAGCATCTACAACTCATTTACATATACGCAACTTTACAGACGTACAAATGTTTATAAATACTTATCTATGAATATTCAATTCATGGAATGAATCAGTTGATTCGATAGTATTTACGATCAATGAGATTATGTTTTTAATCACATTTGATTAATGGAATTGACTAATTTATTTCATTTGAAATTATAACGTTTCATTATCTTTAGTGTGACTTCTGTTGCCAGCGCGTTTTAAAGAATTGCGTAATGCGGAACAAGAATACACTTTAAAACCTTAAAACGAATAGCATTTATGTCATTGTTTAGCCATTTCTTCCCCCGTTTTCACAGACAAGGCTTAAGCCTAGTCATGGACTAAAAATGGATGTATTGTTTTAACTGAAAGCAACTTGCACTGACATATCTTAAAATATGCCAGTGCCATTGTTTTGTCTCAAGATGCACATTAGAAATGCTTTTTTCTAATGTACGTTTATAAAAGCTACTTAAATGTCCTAATTGAACTAAGGACTAAACCTGGCTTAATCTAAGCCCTGTCTGTGAAAAAAAGGCCCTTATGTCACATTTATTTAGTTTGCCGTGGGACATAGTAGTTCTCCAAGTATGCTTTTCATCAAATACTCCGCAAACACACCAAAGCAAAAATACTCCACAAACACACCAAAGCAAAAATACACCAGAAGCACACTACAGCAAAAATGCACCACAAACACACCAAAGCAAAAATAATCCACAAATACACAAAAGCATAAATGGACCACAAACACACCATTGCAAAAAACGTCTCGGGTTACGACTGTAACCCTTGTTTCCCGAGAAGGGAACGAGACACTGCGTCGTTGTCGTGACGACACTTTGGGGAATGCCCACAGCGTCGCGCATCTGAAGCATTAATGAAATCTGTCCAATCCTGATTGGTGCTGCGTCATGACGTAGTAGATGACGGCATAACCGGAAGATACAAAGGGATACCAAGACGAACACACATTAGCTCTTTTGCGATGAAGCAAACGATCTGACCGTGATAGGTGTGGCGACGAGACGCAGTGTCTCGTTCCCTTCTCGGGGAAGAAGGGTTACAGTTGTGACCCGAGACATTCCCCATCGAGGGAACTCCCACTGCTTCGTTGTCGTGACGACACTTTGGGGAACGCAATGCCCACTATGCCACACCGAAATCACGCCCGCCCTATTGTGAAGCTGGGAGACCAGGCACACTTAGGACGCGAGCACTCTGGTGCCAGGCGTCATGGGGAGTTGCAGACTGTAGAAACGTATGAAGGTGTGCGGGGTGGCCCACCCGGCCGCCTCGCAGATCTCCTGAAGCGAGGCGCCAGAAAGGAGGGCCACCGAGGAGGCCATGCCCCTGGTGGAATGAGCCTTCACGGCCATAGGTGAAGGCAAGTTGCGCACCTGATTAGCCCCGCTATAGCCTGGACAATCCAATTACTGATTGTCTGTTTAGATGCAGGCAGCCCTTTCTTGGGTGAACCAAAGCACACCAACAACTGGTCTGACTTCCTCCACTGAGAAGACTTCTCCAAATAAACCCTTAGGGCTCTGACTGGGCAGAGCAGGTGAAGGGCTCTCAACCACCACTGCAGGGGTCTCATGTGTAGCAGGCCAAAAGGTATGACGTTGGACGCTGCTGCCATGAGCCCCAGCAGTCTCTGAAACTGCTTTGCAGTGAGGTTGTGGCCTAGCTTCACTCAGGAGACCATTGCCCGTATGGATTCCACGCGCGCAGGAGACAACTGTGCCCGCATCGTCGTGGAGTCCCATACAACTCCCAGGAACATAGTCCTCTGGGAGGGCGTCAACACACTCTTTTTTGAGTTGAGTCTCAGCCCCAGGCACCTGATATGGGACAGAACGACATCTCGATGCCGAACCATGCACTTGGTGAAGGTGCGAGGGGAAAGAGCTAGGCCGAAAGGAAGAACCCAATATTGGTACGCTTCGCCTCCGAAAGTGAACCTCAGGAACTTCCTGTGAGATGGAAGGATGGAGATATGGAAGTACGCGTCCTTCAGATCTATCGTGATGAACCAGTCTTCGAACTGGATCTGACTCACGATGGCTGGAATTGTGAGCATCTTGAACCTGAATCTCCTCAGAGAACGATTCAAGTGCCTGAGATCTATTATTGGACGCAACCCCCCATCCTTCTTGGGAACTATGAAGTACCGGCTGTAGAACCCAGACTCCCTGTCTGGCAGAGGAACATATTCCATGGCCTCCTTGACCAACAGGGATTGAACTTCCTGTTCCATGACCCGAACTTGCTCTGGGCCGACCACAGTCCAGACCACCCCGTTGAACTTCGGGGGAGGGGAACTGAACTGTAGTCTGTAACCCTGCTCTACAGTACGCAGGGCCCACACAGATATATTCGGAAGGCATGACCATGCGCCGAGATAATCTACTAAGGGAACCAGCCTCTTGAGGCTGGCCTCGGGTGTTAACCGAGACTCGTTCCCGACCCCCTGAAGCGACTGACCGGCAGGGAGCAGTCGAGAATGATTTTCGGTGTGCGGACGCATTCGCTGCCCAGCCACAGGTCTTACTAGAGGTGGCTGAGGCGGCGCGCGTGCGCGGGAAATCAGTGAGGCCCGAAGCGTACTGGACGGCGGGAACACAGCACTGATTTCCCGAGAGCTCCGGGAGGGGAGCGACCTCGATCGCTCCACCCCGGGGGGGGACAACTCTCAGCGGTCCGGCCGCACCTAGGACCGCTTGGAGGAAGCCTTCTTTGCCTGCAGGACGGTTCTCAGATCGGCCTTAGGCTCAGAAGGCTTGCCTCAAGATTGCCGCCTCCTTTGCCAAGCTCCCACGGGAGGGGCGCGGGTGGCGACACTCTCTTTTTGTGTTTGACTATGCGAGGAGATGGCAGGCGCCAGAGGCTGCCCTTTTGAGGCAGCCTTCCCCGAGGAGCCAGAGCGGTGAGGGAGGTACTGATGGAAAGCCGCCGACTGCTTTTTCATCTCCTGAAACCTCTCAACTATGGATCCAACCGCGCCACCGAAGAGGCCAGAAGGCGCAATCGGGGAGTCAAAAAGGAAATGTTTTTCTTTCTCCTTCATCCCTTATAAATTTAGCCAGAGATGTCTCTCTACACACACCATATCAGCCAAGGAGCGGCCGATGGCACGGGCCGTCTCCTTGGTGATGCGGGAGACAGGTCGGTGGCTTTCCTCAGCTCCAAGATATCATTTGGAGAGGGACCCTCGCCCTCATCTAGCTCCTTAAGGAGGTCAGCCTGATAGGCCTGCAAGACCGCCATAGTGTGCAGGCAACTGCCAGCCCTCCCAGCCGCCATGTAAGCTCTGCCCACCAGCAAAGATGTATCGCGACATGGCTTGGTGGGCAGTACCGGGGCATTGAGGGAAGATGCAGCCTCGGGAGAAAGGTAGCTCGCGAGAGCCTCCTCCACCCGAGGAATTTTCCCATAGCCATGCTCAGCCACCCCCAGCACATTAGAAAAATCGAGCACAGGGGGGTTGGAGAGCCTGGCTGAAAATGTTTTTTCCCACGACTTGCACAACTCATTGTGCAAGTCAGGGAAAAACGGAAGGCCCCGGCGTGGAGGTTGAGACCGGCGCTTAAAAAAACGTTCATCCAGCTTACTGGGTGGCCGGATTACTGGTTCCTCTTGTGGCCAATCTAAATTTAATTTGGCCACAGCGCTGGTTAAAATCTCCACTAGCTTCTCTTGAGCGGGTGTGTAAAGCGGTGGATTGAGCTCCACATCAACATCTGATTCCTCAGAACCAGATAACAAAAGCGTCTGTTCCCCCACCTCGTGGGAAGAAGCCGCATCGCGGGCTTCCACACGGGGCGGGAGAACATCTGAATCTTCAGACGAGGATCGGGAAGATGCCGAAGCAGTCCCGTGTCCCGCTGAAAGATCCATCTGTGAGCCCCACGATCTGCGGCGCCGCACTCCCTCGGCAGACGCGGGTCCAGAACCGTGGGGCTTGCGAGCCTGGCCGCTTATCTCATCAAACACGTCCAGGCACGAGCGCAACACTCTGAGCGGCAGCTTATCACACTCGCTACAAGCGGCTCCCTCGAGAGCCGCTCTAGCGTGCTGCGCGCCCAGGCAATACACACACAGCTGGTGTGTGTCCGTGCCCGTAATATGGCGTGGACACGGATGCACACACCGTCTGAACTGCTCGCAAGACATTTTCTCTTGCTTTCTTTTTTGTGACAGAAAACAGTAAATAAGACAGACAAATCACACAGAGCGCTTTAGCTGAAGAGCAAAAAAGCTAATGTGTGTGCCTCTTGGGCGTCCCTTTGTATCTTCTGGTTATGCCGTCATCTACTACGTCATGACGCAGCACCAATCAGGATTGGACAGATTTCATTCATTCTTCAGATGCGCTATGCTGGGGGCATTCCCCAAAGTGTCGCCACGACGACGATACAGTGGGAGTTCCCTCGATGGAGAACACCAGAAACACACTACGGCAAAAACACACCACAAACACACTACAGAATAAATGCACTAAAAACACACCAAAGCAAATACACAACAGCAGAAATACACCACAAACACACCTCAGAAAAAAATACACCACAAACACAACACAGAAAAAATACTCCACAAACACACCACAGCAAAAATACTCCACAAATACATTATGCATAAATCCACCACAAACACACCAAAGCAAAAATACACCAGAAACACACTACAGCAAAAACACAACAACAGAAAAAAAATGCAATAAAAACACACCAAATCAAATACACAACAGCAGAAATACACCACAAACGCACCACAGCAAAAATACACCACAAACACACCAAAACAAAATACTCCAGAAGCACACTACAGCAAAAATACACCACAAACACACCAACGAAAAAATTACTCCAGAAGCACACTACAGCAAAAATACTCCACAAACACACCAAAGAAAATTTACTCCAGAAGCACACCACAGCAAAAATACACGACAAACACACCAAAACAAAAATACTGCAGAAGCACACTACAGCAAAAATACACCACAAACACACCAAAACAAAATACTCCAGAAGCACACAAAAGAAAAATTACTCCAGAAGCACACTACAGCAAAACTACACCACAAACACACCACAGAGAAAATACTCCACAAAAACTCCACAGCAAAAATATTCCACAAACACACCAAAGCAAAAATACACCAGAAGCACCCACAGCAAAAACACACCACAAACACACCAAAACAAAAATACTGCAGAAGCACACTACAGCAAAAATACACCACAAACACACCAAAACAAAAATACTGCAGAAGCACACTACGGCAAAAATACACCACAAACACACCAAAACAAAATACTCCAGAAGCACACAAAAGAAAAATTACTCCAGAAGCACACTACAGCAAAACTACACAAACACACCACAGAAAAAATACTCCACAAAAACTCCACAGCAAAAATATTCCACAAACACACCAAAGCAAAAATACACCAGAAGCACCCACAGCAAAAACACACCACAAACACACAAAAACAAAAATACTGCAGAAGCACACTACAGCAAAAATACACCACAGCAAAATACTCCAGAAGCACACCAAAGAAAAATTACTCCAGAAGCACACTACAGCAAAAATACTCCACAAACACACCAAAGAAAATTTACTCCAGAAGCACACCACAGCAAAAATACACGACAAACACACCAAAACAAAAATACTGCAGAAGCACACTACAGCAAAAATACACCACAAACACACCAAAACAAAATACTCCAGAAGCACACAAAAGAAAAATTACTCCAGAAGCACACTACAGCAAAACTACACCACAAACACACCACAGAGAAAATACTCCACAAAAACTCCACAGCAAAAATATTCCACAAACACACCAAAGCAAAAATACACCAGAAGCACCCACAGCAAAAACACACCACAAACACACCAAAACAAAAATACTGCAGAAGCACACTACAGCAAAAATACACCACAAACACACCAAAACAAAAATACTGCAGAAGCACACTACGGCAAAAATACACCACAAACACACCAAAACAAAATACTCCAGAAGCACACAAAAGAAAAATTACTCCAGAAGCACACTACAGCAAAACTACACAAACACACCACAGAAAAAATACTCCACAAAAACTCCACAGCAAAAATATTCCACAAACACACCAAAGCAAAAATACACCAGAAGCACCCACAGCAAAAACACACCACAAACACACAAAAACAAAAATACTGCAGAAGCACACTACAGCAAAAATACACCACAGCAAAATACTCCAGAAGCACACCAAAGAAAAATTACTCCAGAAGCACACTACAGCAAAAATACTCCACAAACACACCAAAGAAAATTTACTCCAGAAGCACACCACAGCAAAAATACACGACAAACACACCAAAACAAAAATACTGCAGAAGCACACTACAGCAAAAATACACCACAAACACACCAAAACAAAATACTCCAGAAGCACACAAAAGAAAAATTACTCCAGAAGCACACTACAGCAAAACTACACAAACACACCACAGAAAAAATACTCCACAAAAACTCCACAGCAAAAATATTCCACAAACACACCAAAGCAAAAATACACCAGAAGCACACTACAGCAAAACTACACCACAAACACACCACAGAGAAAATACTCCACAAAAACTCCACAGCAAAAATATTCCACAAACACACCAAAGCAAAAATACACCAGAAGCACCCACAGCAAAAACACACCACAAACACACCAAAACAAAAATACTGCAGAAGCACACTACGGCAAAAATACACCACAAACACACCAAGACAAAATACTCCAGAAGCACACAAAAGAAAAATTACTCCAGAAGCACACTACAGCAAAACTACACAAACACACCACAGAAAAAATACTCCACAAAAACTCCACAGCAAAAATATTCCACAAACACACCAAAGCAAAAATACACCAGAAGCACCCACAGCAAAAACACACCACAAACACACAAAAAGAAAAATACTGCAGACGCACACTACAGCAAAAATACACCACAAACACACCAAAACAAAAATACTGCAGAAGCACACTACAGCAAAAATACACCACAGCAAAATACTCCAGAAGCACACCAAAGAAAAATTACTCCAGAAGCACACTACAGCAAAAATACTCCACAAACACACCAAAGAAAATTTACTCCAGAAGCACGCCACAGCAAAAATACACCACAAACACACCAAAACAAAAATACTGCAGAAGCACACTACAGCAAAAATACACCAAAGAAAATTTACTCTAGAAGCACACTACAGCAGAAATACACCACAAACACACCACAGCAAATACTCCAGAAACACACTATAGCAAAAACAAACCACAAACACACTAGGGTAGGGTTAGAGGATATGATATACATTTTGTACAGAATAAAAAATAATGAGAGAGAGAGAGAGAGAGAGAGAGAGAGAGAGAGAGAGAGAGAGAGAGAGAGAGAGAGAGAGAGAGAGAGAGAGTGTTAGCTTTAGAGATAGAAGAGGGAATATCTCTATAATTTACATTTTTCTGACTGTATTCTTTTTAATACTGTGGAAAAGTGCTTATGTATTAGTTTGATGTCAAGGTTAAGGGGTTTAAAATATATCTATAAAAAGAGAAAATGTAAAAAAAAAATATATATATATATATATATATATATATATATAGTTATGAAATAAAAGGTTCATAAATATTTAACGTTTCTATGGCTGTAAATGTGTAATACTGCTAATGTTTTAGATGGTGTCAGCATATCATATTGCACATTTCAACATCTGCCTAAAAATTATAGTATATTTTTGTATCTGTAAATGTTACGTATACCTAGTAATTATAAACAATAAGACCAGGCTAAAATGTATCAAACATATAGGTACCCCCAAAAAATGTCTTTATGTGAATTACAGTGCCAATATGGTAGATGTGTAATATAAAAAGATATCCTGACATAAACACACCTGCATAGCTAAAGAACATGCTTCATCAACAGTCAAGAAGTTCTCGATCAAATACAGTAGGCCCACTCAAAACACAGTCTGATGGATCTAAGCATGTGGAAGCCACTAAATATGCAAAATAATTCCAAACCCAAAGCCTTAAACTACTGTTCGTTTTTTGTTAATGTAAATGAATTACTGCATCATAAAATATCTGAATCAATATTTGCTTCATTAAAAAGTGCAGATTTACGAACCTAATACAAACACGCTTACATTTCTTGCAGCAAATGATCATTAATTACAAATGAGGTCGGCAGACTTTCAAGCAGAGCCTGTGCAGCAATTATATGTAATGTCAAAAATTTTTAACTGCCCTTATGTTACTTTTTGACCTTCAGCACTAAAGCAGCATCTGAGCATCGAGTATGGAAGGAAAAAAAAAAAAGACATGAAAAGCTTCTTTTCAGCTCTGTTGGACTTTTTAAGATAAGAGTGCTGCACTGTTTGATGGCGCTGGATAGATACTCTATCTCCCCAATTTCAGATGATCAAAGGTGTGAAATGTATTACATATTCCTATTAGGTATGGATTCAGATGGGAAAGGATTTGTGCATTCAGATTGCACAGACAGAGCAGGAAAGGAAGCCGGGTAAAAAAAGCTGTGAGAAAAGGTAATGATCTCTTCAAACAAAATACTGTATTGCGCCCATGGTGGTGAAAATGACTTGTTTCTATGCATTATTTGAATGTCAAGCACGTGGAGGCCACATTCGGATGTCTTGGTATGAGAATCAGAAAAAAAAAAAAAAATGACTAGGAGAGCCAGATAATGACAGAACAGCAAGAACGCGCACTGGTTAGCATGTACAGGATCCAAACCACAACAAATGAGGTGCTTGATGTGCACTATGTGCATCTCCATAGCTGAGGCCGATGCGATACGCATCTCGATGCATAGCCAACGATTCGATACATTAAAGATACATTATAAGCATCTACCGATGTGATGCGATACGATTCACTACTATAACGATGCGGTGCGATCCGATTTCGATTCGATTCAACGCGATGCGATTCAATGTAATACGATTCAATGGAGAAAAATATGATGCTATGCAATTCAATATTGTATAGATAGTTAACTTTTATTTCTTCTGTTCAGATATACAGCAAATCATAAAGTAGCTTAAGTGCCATATATCTGACTTTTAGGCTAAATAAAAACAGGTTAGGCTAAATAAAAACAGACATACTTTTCCTATCCTGTCTCCTGTCATTTTTTAACAGCTCACACATTTAACAGTGAAACAATCTAAGGATGCTCAGGGATAAACAATAAAGAAATGTTCCTAATGTGGTTTCAGCAGGCTAACAGTGACCAGAAAGCAGGTGCTGTTTTAACATAAACAATAATAAAAATAAAAAATAAACTTTCACAAACAGGTCTTTCATAACTGTATTCAAATGTTATATATATATATATATATATATATATATATATATATATATATATATATATATATATATATATATATATATATATATATGAAAAACGATTATTTGCAGTCACAGGCTTCTGTAAACCAGATTAACTTAAATGTCCTACTTTAAGGTTTAAATGTATAGGTGACTCTCAGGACACGCCTCGCTCTCCGTAGTGTTGTGATACGTCATATTCACGTACAGCAGCGTCAGCAGAGGTGATGAGAGAACGCGCTCGAGCAACAGTTCAGAAAGGAGAAATCAATTTACTCGAACTGGACACGCGAATGAGGCGAAATCGCGTCTATCGTGCCGCTGGACCTCCAGACCCGCATCAACGCGTCTTTACATTGACTTAACATGGAAATCTCCCGCTACAGACGCTCTATCTGCGTCCGGTGTGAACGCAGCAGTTACATAATAAAATATTGGTCACAAATGATTGGTCACTTTCTAAATAGTAAAAGTATAACGCATCTACTAATAATTATATATGAATAAATTGTTTTTTACCGATGCAGATATGTTAGAATTGATGCATTGCGATACAAATGCCAACTTGTATCCGATGCACACTTATTTAAATTGATGCATCGCATCGGTAGCTTTTATGCCGATGCACCGATGCGAATCGATGAATCTTACCATCCCTAATATGCACTGATGAGCCAAAACATTATGACTACCTGCCTAATTTGCTGTATGTCCTCTGCATGCTGCCAAAACAGTGCCGACCCACTGAGGCATGTACTCTACAAGACTCCTGAAGCTGTCTTGTGGTATCTTTCACCAAGAGGTTACCATCAGACAATAATCCTGTTGGTTGCATCGAACTTGTTGGTCCAGCACATCCCATAGATGTTCAATTGGATTGAGATTTGGGGAATTTGGAGGCCAGGGCAACACTTTGAACACTTCATGTTCCTCACACCATTCCTGAACAATGTTTGTGGTGTAGCAGGATACTTATCCTGACAAAAGAGGCCACTTCCACCAGGGAACACCATTATCACGAAGGGGTGTACCTGGTATGCAACAATGTTTAGCTAGGTGGCAAGAGTCAAATTTTGTCTACATGGCCGGGACCAGAGTTTCCTAGCAGAACATTGTCCAGAGCGTCGCACACCCTCCACCAGCTTGTCGTCATCCCAGTGCATCCTGGTGCCATCACTCCCTCAGGTAAACGGTGCACACGTACACGGCTGTCCACGTTATGTAAAAGAAAATGGGACTCATCGAACCAGGCAACCTTCTTCTACTGTCCAGTTACAACTTTCGCATGCCCATTGTTGGAGCTTTCGATGGTGGACAGGCCAAAGGCACCATGCACAGCAGAATGTGATACACTGTGTGTTGTGGGTGAATGTGATTTCACCAAGTAAAACACGTTAAAGATAAAACATCTTTGTTGATCCTGGAACAACATTTCAATCAACAAATCAGATTTGAAGGACAGTTTATTTCAACATCAAGTTTAGGCTTACAAGCATTAGTAAGTTTAGGTGCTTCTGCATTAGTGTTTATTCACCTATCCTATCATTTCCTTCTGAGTTTAGGGATACATTAGAGTTAGGATTAGGGGTATTGGGACAGAGTTAGTACTACATTTTTGGAAGGTAATGTTGTTCCAGATTCAACAAAATAATGTTTATCCAGGAACATGTCCTACTTGGAAAAATCACGGTGACTGTGTGTTGTGACACATCCATCCCATAACCATCAATAAAATTTTGAGTGACTTGTGCAATCATTGGCTCAGACGGGATAGCCTTCATTTCATCGATGAGCCTTGAGCGCCCAACACCCTGTCGCTAGTTTGAGGTTAGTCCGTCCTCAGGCCACTGTTGGTAAATTCTCACCACTGCTGACCGGATCGACCCACAAGCCTTGCTGTTTCAGAGATAATCTGTTCCAGTCGCCTTGCCATAAAAATGTGGTCCTTGTCAAAGTCACTCAGATCTTTATTCCTGCATCCAATACATTGATTGCGAGAGCTGGTTGTTTGCTTAGCATCTATTCTACCCACACCTTAATATGTGGCCTTGTTAGGAGATGATCAACGTTCGCTTCACCTGTGACTCATCAGTGTACTTCACAGTATTTTTATGATTATGATGATCCTAATTAGCCTGGGTCTCCTCATGTAGTCTTGCACGCAGCGCTTCACGCTGCTAGGCAGCCTGGATTCCATGGACCAGATTTGCGCCTCAGCTAGGGAACCAATCACAGAACGGGGAGGGAGCAGCAAGACGATGACGACGTCTATGCGACACACCGAAGGAGTTTGTTTATATCTATGGATCCAACATGGCAGCAGACGCGAAGTTACCTTTCAAATCAGCCTTAGATATTGTTCTAGGTAGTTTAGAACGCTTTAAGTTTATTTTGAAAAAAGAGCAACATTTTTATTTTCTATAGGTCATCTGATATAATTGAAACGATTGGCTAGAGCTACGTACAGGCGCATTTGATAGACATTCATAGCACCCAATAAACGGCTCTGGGCATTCGTAAACCACGCCTCAAATACGATAAAATGAACATGTGGTTCCCAGACCCACGTCTCAATGAGACTAGGTCTGATGTTAGCCAGGCTAGATCCTAATGTGAACTGGGAGTCAATAGTAAGCAAGGGGCAGGTTTAAGTTGATTAAATGATTGGAGAATTTTGACATGCGTCACCAGAGAAAAGTCTGTAATTTCACTGAAAGACAGCATTCTGGGGTTAGGGGTGGACCTTAATGCTTCCTTTTTTCTTAAAATCGTCCGTTTTTGTACAATTAACATTGAGCGAATTAGAATGAATATGTAAATAGTTCCGTTTGCCCGTGAGATTGGTTTGGTAATTGTGGTTTGGAATGACATGCAGGAGAGTAAAATAATTATTTGGCTGAAGCCCAAAGTAGTCATGTATAAGTTACATGCAAGAATTTGGTATTTATATCAGAGATACGAGAACTGGATGGCAGCAATAGATCTCTAAACAACAATGTGCTGCCTATTGTTTGGGATTGATGTTTTGTGCATTGTTCTAGCAAGAAATAAATGACTACATGTGCAGTGGGGAGCATTCTCAATAGGGAGACAACCCACACATTGCTACTCAAAAGCATCTATAAATAGGCTTGTGATGGAGATGACTAGGAACCTTTAGATACTGCAGAACCAACAAACAAGCAAGATGCAGGATTCAGACAGTTAATCTGAATGAAGTGAGCACATACTGTACTGGTATTAATGACATGAGAGAGACACAAGATTGGGCTTTCACTCTTTCAGACAGGATTAATTTGAGATTCTCCTGAGCGTGCAAGCTGATAGAGGATTTGCCACACAATAAGGTCTGGCCTATATAATTGCCCTTTTGCAACGAGCAGCGAGCCCTGTCATATGCACAGAAAATACTGCTGGATGTTTCCTCACAGTTGGGGTTTTAATCCTTCAGGAGAAAAAAATACAAGAAGCAGAGGAAAAGTAAGAGAGAAAGAAAGAGCATAAAGTCAAACCTGGATAGTCTCTCCATTCTATATGAAGTTGGCCGCAGGTGGAGCTGAACAGCGTGGATTTGTGCACCAGCCAGGAACCCAGTGTGGATTTCAGCAGGGATTGGATGCAGTTGAGCAGCAGAGGGGAGCTGACATGCACCTTTATCACACGACTTAGCCAGACTAAGGCTGGATATAGACAAGGCCGGTGATGGATGGTCTGCAGACCTTGCCTCTCTTTCCCCGTGACACAGAGCTGCTGTAATCTGTTAAAGGAGAGCCGCCACAGCCTCCATCAACTCCTCGCAACACAACACAGCTGCATTCGCTGTCGCTGACCTCCGCTCACGCATCTCCGTGCTTTATTCCATTCACACCTCCTCTCACAAGGACCAAGCCACTACAATTGAGGGTCAAATTTGGGGTCTGAGAGCAGACAGAGCTGTTTTATGATACATAGTAAAAGTATTGTGATACAACGGATGGTAAAATCTCCAATAATATTGGCCTACTGGGTTTTGCTTGTGTCAGAGGGACATATTAAAAGATTTTAAAGGGAAAAATAAGAGATTCGTTTTAAAGTATTGTTATTTTTACTCACACACCGGTGGCATCTCTGGGACTTCAAACATAAAAACAGTAAAGCAAATCTCAAAAGAACATGAGAGCTCATAAAGGCACCGGTGGAGGAGATGACACAAGGCTCTACTCGCCCCCTCAGGAAATGGCATAACAGTGCACTGTTAGCTTGGGTTGCCACCTGCTTAAAACACTATTAACACTCAACACATTTTAGGGTCGAGTTACAGACACAGAGACTTTGACGTCAATGCCCTCAGGGAAGATTTTTAACAGTTCTTCTTTTGTACCCACCTTGTGATCTTGTCAGCTTGTATGGGATTTGTTGTACTTTAAAGTGGGGGAAATTAAATTACAACATCATCTTTATACATTGGGGCTTAAAGTAACAGTATACTCCCTTTTACCCAATGGGAAAATGAAAAATCGTCAAAGATAAGTAGTTAGAGACACAGAATATGTTGTCATTAATTCATCGTCACATCATTCAACCCCATTATTTTCTGTGCAGCATATATAGAGATGTTAGGCTGCTCTTTTCCATAAAAAAAGGGAAGATGGAGATTTAGGCCTGTAGCAAGCAGGGGTAACGCAAGTATTGGCGAGGAGACATTTAAAAAATAAAATATTGATATCATGTTAATACTACAACATATTGCAGGGTGCGATTTGCCGGGGGGGATGCGTGGGATTTCCCCCTTTATGGTCAATGTATCCCTGCCTCTGCTTAATTTTTTTTTATTCCCGGTGGGGATAAATTTATCCCCCCCTCAAAGTGACCAGTGCTACTGCACAAGTGGCGAGATGGATCACAAAACGTATCACTGATCCGTGGTTTGATTAAAGTCAATTTTATTTTAAAATGCACTACTTTGGCTCTGATAAAGCTGCCGCAGCCTCTCTGTAATCACCACTCTGCTCAATGTCCCGCCCACGGCGCTATCTGATTGGTTACACCTCATGAGTAATAGCCTATCACGTGCGAGACGGTTGCAGGTCCGCTGGGCAGTGGAGCTGTGTGTCGAAAGGGAGGCAGCATATTCAGTATATTACTGAAGCGGGAATAAACATCACAATCTGATTATCTGTTTCTATGATGACAAGCAGAGTTAGTGTCCCAGTCCAGCCCGTTCTCATCCCAAGCAGGGACGTGCGGTCAGGGGAGGCAGGGTAGGCAGTGCCTCACCAAAGGAAATGTTGACATTACATTTATTAATTCCAAGAGCTTTATTAATTCACCACATTATTAATTGCATTTATTTTATTCCAAATATTAATTTTTGTAACAAAAAAAATCAGGAATAGGCTACTCATATAATACTCCTTTTGCCAGTTTGCTCCTAAAAACCATTGTTTCATGCGGGAAATTCAAGGCCATGGCCATTGAGGCAGAGGTTCGCAGTGCCTCTTTGGTCCATAGAACGTAGTTTACGGAGATTTGCGCATGCGCAGTCAGTTCTCATGCTGTCTTGAATGATCAACATTGAGGCAGAGACCGAGACTGCTTCATATCACGTGATTCACTCGCTCTCACTTAATCCGTGATTCTGACTTTGCTCTGTATGCAGGCAGCGATGTGATGATGCCTGATATTAACTTGGGTTGCTAAATTACCTGAATGAATATACAGTGGCTTAACTTTGTTTTAAAAAGTGGGTGGGACAGGTGTGTGTGTGCGCGCGCGTATGTGTGTATATATGAATGAATCACGACATATATATAGATATAGATCCAACAACTTGTTGTTAGTCCTTTAATGGTCCAGTGGTAGAACTTTTGCCGAGCATGTCAGAGGTTCTGGGTTCTAATCCGCAATCGAATAGGTTTTTTTTTTTTTATCAAAACCGAATATGTTCATCAGTGGTTGTATTTTATTAAGCAGGGACACGTTTGTGTGCATTTTTGTTTTGTGATTTCACCGGAATGAACAAAGAGAGTCTCCGAAACGGATTGAAGCGCGCGTGCATGTATAGACTGCGTGAGCCACGAGATACACTGTAACCGCGCCACCGATTGCAGCGGCAAATTACGCCCCTGTGATTATGCCACATTGATAGGTCACAGCCTACCCATGACAAGACTTCACCGCACGTTACTGATCCCAAGGCGTCATATACTGACGCTCGTGACATTTCGTCTACATTCAACGCGCATGGCACCCTTTAGCGTCAATATGAGACGCAGATATATATGGGTCAGAAGGCGCCTCCTAGCGGTCTAACCCTAACCCTACACCAGACCTAAACCTACCCATATCTGTGCGTGTTATATTGACGCTAAAGGGTACCATGCGCGTTGGATTTAGACGAAATGTCAAAAGTGTCAGATATGACGCCCTAAGATGAGAATGCGTTGCCCAGTCACACCACTGAGAATGGCCGAAGTTACACATACGGTGTTTCACTCAATTGAGGCTAAAGCAAAGGGTATTTGATTACTCACTCACTCTTGAGTGTCTGGCACGAGTGATTTCATTGTTAAGTCAATGTAAAGACGCGTTTACGTGTGTCTAGAGGTCCTGCGGCGCGAATAAGGCGTCTAGCGCGGCGCGGTAGACGCAAATTAGCCTCATTCGCACGAATGAGGTGAATTGACTACAACAGATAATGCATCTGTCTTTTCTATCATTTCACTGTAGCTCAGCATCGCGATGTAACGTTAACGTTATTACTTTAACAGCAGCAGTAAAACTGTTTCGACTGGTGGTTTAACTTTGCAATCAATCGGTTCAGCAGAGACTGATATATAGAAGTAGCCTAGCCTAGTAAAGTGCTGTAATGTGAACTGTCAGTGCGATAGAACAATAACATCCGAAATGGACCACCATTTATTAAATTTTATATCAACCATAAAAAAAATTTCAAAACATCCCCCCCTCTGTTTTTTTCACAAATCGCACCCTGCCATATTGCACCATAACGCTTGTCTTGTCACCTGTAATTAAATGAAAATAAGAATAAGACAACGAAAACTCAGTGAGTATCTACTATTGCCGCACAAAATAATGATGGACGAAAGAGAGACATTCTGTAACATAGCAAACTCAGCAGGGAGAGCAGAGGGATCCATATGCAGAGATTTACAGTATTAGCAGCAAAAGGGTGAATCAAACAGCCGTAGGCCAGGCAATAAATTCCAGGGTCAAATACCATGAAAACAGTCCAAACAGGGAATCAAATCCAAGAGAGTAAACGGTAGGCTATAATAAGGCATGCAGATAATCCAAAATCAAGGAAAGAAACAATAATGGGAAACCAAATAGGCTCCTTAAATAGGAAGAAGAAACCAGAGGATAGAGTTCAGTATATGGGAGAGGGTGCCCTCTGGCGGTTAGGAGGTGGAACCTCTATCTGTAGGCAAACATTTTTTGGGGGGGGATTTCATAAAAAAGACAGGGTGTTTGAAAACCTCTCTTTCCGTATAATTTATTAGCCAAAAATGAGAGCAAAAAAAAAAACTAAATAAAGCTAAATGACTGACAGCATTGTTATTTGTTTAAAAAACGTTTCTAAATTTCAGTAGGTATTGCAATAATATCTCTACTGTGAATTATTTTAGCAACGATAATTGTTCAGTGAAAATAATAACAGCCTTATACTGGCAAGCTCCAAAAAGGACAAATAAACACCATTAATGCATCATCAATGTCATCCATTTGACTTCACTCAAAACTTAAAATTCTGTCATCATTTATTCACCCTCATATACTTTTACATTTGCACAAAAAAACAACAACACAAAAACGCTGTTTTGTCACAGGACATAAAAAGTACATAAAAGTTTGAAATGAATATATGCAACACTGAAATGAATATATGCAACAAGTGTTCAGAAAAGACACTTTCATTATAGCTCATTATAGCTTTCATTAAAGTGTAAATTGCAGGTTAACCACCACAACCAATTAATGTGTAAATTAAAGTGCTCAATGTGTATATATGTAAACATTCTGTCTTAAAATGCGTTAAAATAACATTTATTGGGGTTTCTTCAAAGGTACCGTTTTTTTTACAGTTGCTGGATGATGACGTCATAAGAGGGAGTAGCAACTCGTAAGCCCCCCTCACACAGCGCGTTGATCCCGGGAAATTGCAAGAACGCTTTCTGTGTGAACGCAAACACGAAAATAATTTAAGTGTAGACAAAGCTTTCATGCAGGATCTGGGTGCTTGCTGTGTGAAAAATCAATCGATAAACGCATATGGCAAAGGAAGTGCTTTTAAACTCACTTCAGCGCGTATTTATGTGGGATGTGAGTGCACGCGAAGGGGAGTGCGATTTGTCCGGGAGTCGGAAATCGGTACAACACCGGGATCGATGCCGGGTTGGGGAGCTAATAACATTGCCGTGATCAGTCCCAGCTTTTGCTGGCATCTACTGACAGAACGCGATATTGCCTGTGCTAAAACGCAACTAATTAGCGATGCTCGTTGTCAGAAAGAAAAAGAGAGATCGATGTCTCTGTCGCTGTGTTTGACAGGTGTTTGTGTGGGCTATGCCACCCAGTGGAATCAGCAGTGGAGAGTGTGTGCCGCCGTGAGGTGAACGCGTTCTGGAGTTTAGTGGAGCAGCTCGACCCGCGACCGGCAAATCTGACGTGCCTCACGCAGCATATCCTGTTTTTTTTTTTACGCATACTGCCTGAACCCGTTTGTTTTGCGAATAGCTTACTCTCATTTCAGGCAGGATCACGGTTCTCGTGAAGCCAGCACACGAGTATGTTTACAATTGAGTTATTTCATTCATCACTTCTGAATAAAAAAAAAAAACACAATATAACTGCTAGCCTATTTTCGTTGACTAACGTTAACTCTAGGCTTGGAGTCCCTCTTATGACGTCACGCCCAGCCTAGTGGAAGGGAGTGCGAGTGCTTAAAACCACTGTAAAAGTACATTTCGGTATAAAAAAAACATACAAAACAATGGTGGACGGTTCTTATCTTTATGTTTAATAAGCACATTGCATTATCTTTGTGAAAAATTTAAACTGCAATTTACACTTTAACTCTCGAATCCAACCAAAATATTCAATTTCTCGATGCATCACGATGCACTGCATCCTCAATTTTCAATTTTACTTCAAAAGTGATTGAAAGGGAAGTCGGGAAGTCGCAGGCTCGCAGTGACATCCAGTTTAAGTTTCAAGGGAGTAAAGCCTGTTTATACCATTAAGAAAATGAAATTCTGCCAAATCAATTTTGTTTGAAAGAAATTATCATTTATAAGCAGCGCTAATTCATCAGTGTATGTTACCATAGAGATGCACGCATCAACCGTCAGCGAGTCCGCTGTTGAAGGTGACGATCATCCGTTTATAATCCCACGTAACAAGCATAGGTAACAACACAGAATAAATGTAATTTGACCATCGGGTGCGGATACTTAAATCAGATAAAAGTATTGGGGCGGGTGGATAATTTGTTTTTGGCTGCGGATTTAGTTAGTGGAATTACCTCCTACATATTCTATTTATGCGTGACATGAGCACACACAGCGCGTGTCTTCTCCAGGTCGTGCTTAGGTTGTTCATAAAAGCCGAAATGTGCCCAGATATAGGCTTTTAAAGTAGTTGGAGCATTTTTTAATTACTCGCGTCTTGCCCATAGTCAAGTCAAGTCAAGTATATTTATATAACGCTTTTCACAATACAGATTGTATCAAAGCAGCTTCACAGTATCAATCAAAACAACATAACAATGTTAATTTCTTAGTGAAAAAAAAAAAAAAACTAAGACAGTAAAAGAAATGGACACAGCGACCCCATAGACTTCAACGGAGAAAAGTGAAGTCAATTAGAAGCACTCACTTCCTGATTACCAAGCGTACTACGCATGCTCAAACTGAGCTTGCCGACGTATTTGTGACGTAAGCAACCTGTCTGACAGTGGTAAGTCTTCTACTAGCTGCATATCGAATTATTTCCAATTCCTCAAAACGATGTTGAAAATATTTTGTCCCGTTGCTTTTATGGACTCTCTATGGGCTTCTCCCTTGACTTTATCGGTCTTTATGCCTCCTCGTCCCCCCAATTGCCTCATAGACAGTAAAAGATTGCGCGCGAGCTTATCCTCCTATCTGTACGGTAATTTCTCTACTGTGCGACTGAGAGTCGCGTGTTATGACGCAATCGTTAGCCTATTTTTACAAAAACTGCTTCTACAAGGCCATAACGTAAGATACAAGGTAATGGAGCCCTTTATACATTGTCGTGTTTCTTTAGAAATAAACAATGGACAAATGGAGTCTTTAAAAGCCTCAGATGTAAAGTTATTCGCTGTCAAAGTGGCGCAAAAATGAATGGGAGTCAATGGGATGCTAACAGCAGGTGAAGGCTTGTTAGCCAATGGCGGCCCCCTGGCAGACTTCAGTTTCCGGCTGGTGGATTACCCCCTTGGTCTCGCCTCCCTCTGCCTTTGTATGATACCGCTACGTAGCCTACGCGACAAATGACGTCAGAAAAGCGTCAGTACTACATTATAATCGGTTGTGGTCTATTACTGAATCGATACCGAACCGTCCTCGTCTGCATCGATGCATCGTAGAAACGATTAATTTCGACACCCCTAGTGCACTGCACATACATATTGGTGTGATGTAATTACATTTAAAGTAATTGCATTTAATTCATATTTGTTGTTACACTGTTAACTTTGCCCCTTAGCCCAAAACTCTATCTCCTAAAATTCTCATTAGCAATAAATGTGGGAATTTTCCAGAATAACACAGTAAATACATTGTTTTGTGACCTCACATACTTACATAAGAATAATAATAATAGTAGCCTAATAATAATACTGAACAATTTGGGGTGAGAAAACAATTACTTTTTTTGGTATCAACTATTCCTTTAACACAGGGCTCAGTAGAAGCGTTGATATGGCCTGTCTGATACTATTGTTCGTCTTTATTTACTTAAAAGTCCTTGGCTTGCTGGAACATGTTCATTTGATCAATTCTCTTCAGCAGTGTTCAGAGAAGTGATGCCACCCTGAGATAAAGGATTGATAATCGCTTATTTATATATGCAAAGCAAGACGATTTACTTCCACCCTGGGTCAACGTAATCCCCAAAGCCTATAATTGAAGTCAATCACGGCCACTGGTGGCAGCAGGCCAGGGTTGTGGACGCCAGAACTCGCATTCAGCGAAAGACACAAACTCGATTAGCCCAAATATGGGTCTCAATTCTGCAGGACTCTGTCTCTCTCTCTCTCTCACACACAGACACACACACACATACACACTGTCTCTTTAAGAAATGTCTGGCTTCATAATTTAAAGCTCAAAGCAGAGGAACACAAAGGTTATTTTCATTAAGTTCCTGAAAATCTAGGATAAAGGTATTTATGCCTCCAATCTAACAATGACCTTTTCGTAATGTCATGTTAAGCACATCTGAATGAAAGTTTTAGCAAATATGAAAAGGTCACTTTTAGTGCCAGACTTTATTTTCTTAATCAACTCACAGAATGGTTATATGACAGACTGGGAAATATCCACATCTGACTCGATTGGCTAACTTGATTGGCATAAGATATTTATTACTCTCTAGTACATCCACTTATTGAGCTTTCTAGTCATTTTCACATATCAAGTTTCACTGGGTTGATTTAATTTCGATGGGTGAAATTGAGAAAGTAAATTAGACTGTTGATCATCTTGTCTGTGCTTTTAAAATCCTGGAGCATAAAATCAAAGGGCTCACAGCTCTCGAGTGATAATTACAGTGATCCTGTACAGCATTTGGGTGTCTGGAATCAATCCAAAGCTGCAGCAATTTCAGATTTGCAATAAATGTGTGAATGAAGGCAACTGACATGGCAGCTAATATACCGCCTGTGATAAGAAACATACTAACGTTTTGACACGCACACATGGATCAATATCAGCCCTGTGTTTTATGGCCCTCACTGTACAGCGACAGTATCAGCGGACCCATGACCTCGACTTGGTCAATTTTAAATACACAAGTGTGTTTCTGGACCCATTGACAAATATCTGCAATTTAAAGAGCCAGCATACTCTAGTCTATATCAATGCTTTTTTCAATCCATTTCAAAATGGAAAATCCATAGCAGAGGTTTCCACAGAAAATAAATTCGACTCGCCCACAAATTTGAGTCCTGAATTTCATCTTCATCTGAAAAAAAAAAAATGCGGATTTACATTTTCATTCAGAAATTGCTTGTAAATTTCACAATTTATTACAAAGCAGTGGCAAGTAACACATTGAATTAAACTTTAAATATTGAAATAGTATTTTCAACCTGAGATCTCACAGGATAAATAAGTGTTACAAGGTGGCGATTTAGTATGATTTCGCACAATGTGAAAAATGTATGATTATTTGAAAAAAGTAAGCATGAAGGTCCACCACTAAACTTGGGGCGTAAGCAGATTGTACGAGAACATACGACTCGCACGAAGTAGCCACCGATTCCAAAACGTAAAATGGTTACGAACTGCCATGAGATTGTTTTGCCATTTTCTTGTAAAGTGAACAGCCTACTCCAATAATCTTTGTTTATTTAACTAAACATTAACTAAACATCATCTAAATAAACTAAATAATTATTTGGAGTGTAATGTTATAACATTTTATAATATATGTAATGTATGAGGTATACAAAATGTTTAGTTTTGTTAAATGGCTTAAATTCAGATTTATAAAATTCACATTCACAACAAAATTGAAATGAAAAAAAACCAATGGTAAATTTTGTTAAATAGTTTAACTACAATGTACAACATGTAATTCTTTGTAATTTTTTTCAATCTCTCTAATTGATAGAACATTCCTTTAAAGCCTTTAATGGTGTCAGCAGCAGCGACAAGTTTTCCCTTTATATTGTCAGAGGTGAGAATGTATTTGTTCTCATGGAAAGTGTCAAGCATGATATGAGGACAAATGGAAGGGTGGTGTGGATATGGATTCTGGCTGAGCGCCGTGTCACGGTGACTCGAGCTCCTCGGAGTCCCAATGCTAGGATCAGTTTCCACGAGGTGAGGACACAAAGGCAGGAAGATAAAGACCCGCCTGAATAAAAATCCAACAGAACTGAACCAGTTTATTGTAGCTCTTCCAATTCTGCTATAACATTCACTTCTCATCACAAGTATCATCATGAATGAAATGAAACGCAAGGCATTTTTTAGAGCAGTTCTATGAGCTAAAAGAGGATTACAACTATAGAAGCGGCATGATGGATGATGCTGATGTAATTACATTTGGCATCATCTTCTTCAAGGTGAAGGGTGTCATTTCTGCACCACTAGCGGCACCAGAAATGCAAAAAATAACTCGATATTTACATTTCCTGATGAAAATGTGAGCTGTGCTTGCCAGTGCAAAAACTTTGCATGGTGGATTCTCAATGTGTTGTTGTCTGGTTGCTAAGGCTTTGCTATGCGATTGCTAAGGTATTCTGAGATAGTTACTTTTTATGGTGCTGTTTTAAGTGCCATTTTATATGACACTCGGTTTCTGTGGCTCAGGCAATGTTTTGTTTTTTTCTGTTTCATTTGCCTGGCAAAAAAGTTAAGTCACATTGGTTAGAAAGTTACAAATTGGCTCTCCAATGTTCACTGCTATTCAAACGTTTGGGATTTTATTACGGTTTTAGTTTAGTGTACTTATTCAGTAGTTAGTAAGTTTTAGTGCCATGTAGCTTTGATCAATATGCCATTTCATGTTGCATTTTTATTGTGTAGTCATTAGACAGTTGTAGCAGCAAAAACACTGTGAGATGATCATGCTAAATTTCTGACACTGTAACAATGGCCGTCTTTGAACCTCTCTCACGACGTACGAACATTGTTTAGGAGCCACGATTGGTCATCTTTTGTCTGGGACAGCCCGAAATCGTACGATGTGCATTAGTTCTAGTTTTTTGTTCTTTTGTCATGGTCTGTAATTAGTTCCACACCTGTTCTGTTCCCCTTCGATTACTCCCTATGTATTTAACCACTTAGTTTCCTCAGTTCAGTGTTGGCTGTCGTTGACATTTTGATATGCTTAATGTATTTCTCCTGAGGTCCTATGTTTGTGTCTCAATCAATATTAAAGACTTCAAGTATTTTCCCACTCGTGTGTGTGTTGTTTACCACACCAGCCGTAACAGTTATTTATTACTTTAATGGAAAAGCTGAATTTTCAGCATCATTACTCCAGACTTCATTGTCACATGATCCTTCAGAAATCATTCTAATATGATGATTTGCCGCTCAAGAAACATTTCTTATTTTTTATCAATGTTGAAAGTAGTTGTGCTGAAAATAGAACGTTCAAAGAGCATTTATTTGAAACAGAAATCTTTTGTAGCATTTTAAACCTTTTTACTTTCCATTTTGACCAATTTAATGCATCCCAGCTGGAATTTTGTTTTGTAAAAGCACTGCATGATTTGAGGTCTTGTTTATGTCAATTATGGGTTTGTTCAAATCAAATAAGCTGTCGGACCACTCAAACAAACCCCCCAAAAAATATTAACATTTAAAATATAAGTGACACGGTGTTTACACTTGTACACCAAATATCGTATTTATGGTCATCTTTGCACATTAAAAATTGTATTTAGCAATTTTGGGGGAAAATGCCTTAATTCCCTTAAATATAACATGACCTGTCACCTAAAAACATTGAAATACTTGTTAGACCTCTGTGTGGTCCTCTGTTATAAACAGATACAGACAGGCTCTCTGTGAACACCACAATATTTCTCCTCACAAATGAAACAGATTATCTGCCAGTCCAGCCACTGCTGATAGAGACTCCTGCTGTGTACAAATTCACAGCGAGTTTCCCACAGCTAGATCACAAAACAATTCGAATTTCTCAACCGAGATGAAATTTTAGGGTCTCCTTTCAATCTTTTTATATTAGCGGGGCCAGGGGAACCACTAAGTGCACATTTTGAAAAGGCAGCACAGATCCACCATGAAATTAGGATGCATTTCATACACCAAAATGGGGTAACAATTTTAAAACAATCACGAACTGCTTAATGTTTTTCACTGACGTTTAGAATAGTGCCAATAAGCAGTGAAAAATGCATTAGGTACGACCTCATTAAGCCAAATCACTCACTATAGCGAGACAGAAGCTTAAGCGTCTGTTTTCTTTGTACACAACACTGTCCTTATCATCGGTGATCTGTGACTCAATTAGTACAGACAGCAATGGAGTGTAATGAATTTGGAACCCATTGACCCAGGTAAGTTGGGTATCAATCTGTTTCCCAATAGGGGGCACATGTCACACCTCATGCGTCAATATCGTCCTGCCTCCAGATCGGTTATCAGTAATCACAAATCAATAGCGTCTCGATGCAGGTCACTCCAGCTGTTTGAGCATATTGTTTTGTTTACCGAATCGATTATGAAGGACACAATATGCAATATTCTCTATGTACACCAGACAAGCAGCAAATACATTACTGATTAATACAGGGCTTTAAATAGCAATAAATAACTGATTACTCTGTTCTGACCTTATAATGTTGTTTTTATATGTATGAATATGATAATGCATTTCACTCAGGCAACATAAACAGATTTTGACAGTCCCTTTGCAGTAGTTTTGTGCCACAGTGCCTCCAATAGGCCACTTAAGTGAAGACAGTAAAGGTGAGAAAGGTGTCCTGCTAAATGCCTGACCGTCTTTGAGGCTTATGTGGGTAAAGTTAGCATCAGAGTTATTATAGTTAACTAAAACTATATAAAAAAATAAGTGATACAAAAAATAAACTTTAACTGAAATAAAAGAGTACCTCAATGATCTTAAAATAACATGGACATGGATAGTTATTGTTTTAGGGTCATTCGTCTTCCATTAGAACATTTTGCTAACGTTGCCATTAGGTTATGGAAATTTTATTTCTGAATGTTCTGAACATTCAAAACGTTTTGACAACATCATTCTTACTTTGAACGAACATTTCATTAAGGTTACTGGAAGAACACTTGCTCATCGCTTTACCAGAATTGGCAAAAGTTCCGAGAACATTCCCTGTTGGCTGTGATTCCCAGTATCCACGTGACTTCAGAAAATTGATTCAAATAGTGCAGGACAACTGATTATGTGCTCTTAATTTGATCATAAAAATGGTTGGATGATGGCTCACAATGATTGTCAGGATACAGTGAATTTATAAGACATGTCATATCAGAGGAAAAATATTGCCGCAAATGTATTCATAAAGATTTATGTGTGCCGACACGCAAGCGGTAAGCAGCGATAAAGAAATAGCTGCGAGACATCCTGGGAATCTTGATATTCTGTCCTGCTTTGGAGCCGTGCTAGATGTTTTCTCTCTTGTCAGACGAAGGCAGAAGAATTTTATGGAAATGAGCCCACCTGCCATGGGGGGGGGTCGACAGTGCATGAAGCACTGGAAACAGTCAATCTCTGTTTGCCATTCATCACCTTTTTCACCCTCTTTTCTGTTTTTAAGTTCCAATTTCAGATTTCTCCAGTCTTGTCTTTCATCTTTTTTAGAGATGGGGTAATTTACACTTCACCTTTAGATTCATTCTCGTCTGACGCAGCCCTTGGTTATCTGTTCACCTCCTGATGAGCATCACCGGCTCTTCTAAAAGGTTCGGCTATGACTCACCAGAACCCTCACTTTGACGAGATCAAGGCAAATGTTTTCTTCTTTTTTTCCCTCCTCAGCCTCCAAAACAGCCCCCTCCCCTCTTTAATTCAATGTCCGCAGACACATTTGAATTTGTCGAACACAAGAAGCAAAGGGGCTCTTTCACCCTGCTGACATCATAAATATGGGCTACTTTGAAAAGTGTGACATCCATGTTTGAACAATCTCATTCCTCACCTCTGCAGGACGAGATGGTTTCTCCAGAATGTGAGATAAGCAGAAAGAGGTGATATGTTCAGTCCTTTATGCTCTGCTACTGCCCTCTGCTGCACGAGGGGCAATCAAACACACAAAAATGTGCTTCTGTTATCACATCCATGTCAACATAAATGGTTCGAGGAGACTTTAAAGGGTAACATTTTATTGTAGTGTCCTTGTTACACATGTTAACATGTACTTATAATGTTATATGTAATAACTAAATTATGCATAATTACATGCAACTAAACCAAATCTCAATCCTAACCCTATAGTATGTAGATAATTATTATTACACAGTATTTAAATGCATAATTACACTGTAATACGGACACCTTAAAATAAAGTGTAACCCTTTAAAGTAACACTTCACCTTGTTTTTTTTTTAATAACAGTTACTCACCCTCATGTCCTTTCAAACCTTATGTCTTTCTTTTAATGCATGTGACACAAAAGAATAGATTTAGCAGAATGTCTAAGCTGCTTTTTTTCATACAAAAGGCAGTCAAGCTATATTTTAAAAACAAGATTGTCAGTTTAATTTGAGAGTGTTTATTATAAACTCTACTGTTCAAAGATTTGGGGTCAGAAATATATATTTTCTAATATGTATATTTTTTATTGTTTTTGAAGGAAGTTTCTTCTGCATTTATTTGATTAAAAATAAAAACATTATTATTATGAAATATTACTACAATATTATAACTGTGGCAAAGCTGAATTTTCAGCGTTATTACACTCTAAAAAATGCTGGGTTGAGACTGGTGGGTAAGGATGCTGGGTTGATGTAACCCAATTTGGGTTGAAAATCGGTCTTAATCTGTAACCCAGCGGTGCTCGGTTCGGAACGCGGACAATAAAGAGAGCATGCACGTCACGCAACGCAAAAACACGGACGACACCAGTCGGAGAAGCTGCCCATTTGGAAGCAGATAAAAGACGTTTAAGGTAAATACATATACAAATTTCAATTAGTTATCAATTGGTTTTTATTCAAGAGTATTTTGAGGTTTCATGGATGGTGGAAAAGTCAGAAAAGAGCTTATATGGAAATATTCGCGGGTTTTGCCTCAAGTCTTTACTGACGCTTTTATTGTTTTTTTTTTTTTTTTGTTTTTTTTTTATTTACTTTTATTTGGTCTTATTTCCAAAAAATCTGTTAATAGAGTCATAATACATTATCCCTTACATATTCAATATTTCTCTAACGATTTTACTGTATAAACGCAGTTTTACGCACTCAGCTCGAGATTAACGTCACGGCCGAATGACAGCTCATACTCATACTCTGCTCAGTGGACTGGAAGAAAGTGCCCCACACTGTCATCGCGACGCTGGCTGGCCTTAGGAAGGGAAAAGGTAAGTCCATTTTTAAAAATTGCTTCTGAATATGTTACCTTTACTTTATAATGTGATTTGCTGTATTAGCCACGGGTTTGATTCGGTGAAGTTTAACTTACTTTGCTAAGTTAGCTTGGTCTTCTGTCAGAACAGCCTACTTCACAAATTTTCCACTCTGCTTTCATGTTATTAATTTACCATGAGCATACTACTCACTATACTATACTTACTTTACCTTTTAAATTATTATTTTTTATGTTGCCTCGACCGCCATTTTGTCCGTGCCTCTCCCGGGATAATTTGGATAAGAGCTGTTCTCAAGTTTTCTGTGATAATAAAATGCCTTTTGACTGACATAAATTTTTGTTTTAGTGATGTAAATACTGTGATCTTTCTGAAATGACTGGAAAGTGCATCGAAGGACATTGAAAAATAAATGCAAAACAGTAAGACCTTTTTGTTACTGTTGTACTTGTTAAATTATGTTGTTTATTTCATAAATATAATATTTCATAAATATATTTGCCAAATGCTGCTTTGATGCAGAAAAGTGTTAAATCCAGCCAACTGTTCCGTCTCATTTTCCCACTTCTAATTTCAACTCTGTTAAGCCTTGTATATTTGACATCATCGACCCTGATTTCACTATTATTAAAGAGCAATGAGACGTTTTACATGTTTTCAGTACTATAACCTGACTACAGTTGCCTAGTTCAATAATGTTAACTAGCATCATGACCGCCAATTTATTAGCCTTTTCTACTCTGTAATTGGGATGTACATAATTTTGTATACTCCAGTCTTAATTGTCACTTCAGAAATCATTATAATATGATGATTTGCTGATCAAGAAACATGTTGAATCAATGTTGAAAACAGTTGTGCTGCTTAATACTTTTGTGGAAGCCGTGAACCATTTTTAACATTATTTAACAGAAAGTTTATGAAATCTTTTGTAAAAAAATACTTTTTTTTTGTTGAAAAAGTGAAGCGTATGGCTTCAGAATACCTGTAAATATATATGTATTCCATGGACCTGTTACCATCCATTGTCATTGTATGGAGAAAAAAAAAAAACAGTGTGAACATTCCTTAAAACCCTCTTCTTTTTTCCTCCGCAACAAAAATACGAAAGGGTTTGGAACAACATGAGGTTGAGTAAATGATGAAATTATGCCAAATTATTTATTTTTGGGGGTTAATATTCATTTCAATAAGCTCTGAACACATGCAACTATTTTCATTAACACTAAAGGCAGCCAATTACAAGCAATAGATTCAATTTACAGGTTTCGTTGAAACAATGCAACAACTGCAGAGAGAAAAAGAGTAAACCGAGTAAGCTCTGTTTGTCTCATTTACAGTGTCAGACTTCAATTTAGCCTCACCATGTACTGAAAGCAGGAACACATCTTCTAATGGACTATATAAGAGGACACTGATGGTTTGTGTCTGTTGTGGTTTACCACAATAACAAGTTTAGGCGGCATACTGCATTTCATCTCCTTAGCTGTGGACTTACCGAGGATGCTGTGAGACAGAAATTTTGAGTGCCCGCTTTACAAATGACATTAGTTAATTTCAGAAGTCAAGAAAAAAGTGCCTTTCCTGAGTCTGAAGAGGAATGCAACATACATTTTCAATTTATATTCTGTCTATCTGCAAAACTGTAGTATTAGACTGCAGTGTCAGCACAAAGAGATAGAAGAAAGATACATTTTGAATTGTATCAGATGCTTTACTTGACAAGCTCCCTGTTTTTATGGACGATAAGAGTAGTGAAACAATGGAAACATTCAAGTTCTGCTTTCTGCTTTTTTTTAAATGAGCATTTTTTTTATTTTCATCCTCAATATGTATGTCATCAATTCGTCTGCCAGAACGTGTTTTTCTCTTACCCTGATTCACTATGGGAAGCCTATTATAAGTGTTTGTAAAGTTACCTCTGTGTAAAGCACTTTGAGTGCCGAGAAAAGCACTATATAAATGTAATGAATTATTATTAGTATTATTATTATTTAGACCAGGTGGGATGGTTTTCGCTGGAATGTATGGTTTTCGTATGGTTTTCGTATGTGTCTCTCATGTCCGTAAAGGGAGAAAAGTTGTTCCGGTGTGAGAGTGGTTAGTTATCACAACGAGGGAGAAAGTTTGACATGGAGCACATAAATCTTGAACCTTTGACCCCGTTTAAAAACAACGCAGAACAGAGGAGAGAACGCGACAGAGCTCGTAATAAAACAAGAATCAATATTGGCTTGGCTTTTCGGGGATGGTGAGAACTGAGGGATTTGAAATGTTGTAAAAGTGATGCAGAGATTTTTATTACTCAACAGGTGAATAAAGTATTTTTCTAAACTGATTACATTTCTTAAGACAAAACAATGGCACTGACATATTTTAAGTTGCTTTCAGTTAGATCACCTCAAACATTTATTTTTGTGCTTTTGTCCTTTTGATTAGTTTTGTTTTATTTGATTTAATTTATTTTTATTTCAGTTTTAGTTTTAGTTATTTATTTCCAGTTAGTAAATTTACCCTTGTCACAGACAAGGCTTAAGCTAGTCCTTAAAATATGTCAGTGCCATTGTTTTGTCTTAAGAAATGTAATCAGTTTAGATTTTATTTAAATGCAGTGTAATTAAAGTATTACATTAAACACATGGCAGTTAATTAAATGCAGTGTCATTTTAGTATTACACTGCATTTAATTAACTGCCATGTGTTTACAGACAGATATAGGGCCCTATTTTAACGATCTGAAACGCAAGTATCAAGCGCGAAGCGCAAGTAACTTTGTGGGCGGGTCTTGGGCGCTGTTGCTATTTTACCGGCGGGATAAATGACTCTTGCGCCCGACGCAAGTTTAAAAGGGGTTGGTCTGAAGTAGCTTCATTATTCATAGGTGTGGTTTGGGCGTAACGTGAAATAAACCAATCAGAGCGTCATATCACATTCCCTTTAAGAGCATGATGAACGAGGTGCGCTTGTCCCATGGCACAATACTATTATAACGGCGCATTTACCAGGAGCGCTTCAGAATCAGTTCACAGCCGAGGAGATCGATGTTCTCGTCAGGGCCGTAAAAGAAAGAGAAGTGACATTGGGGATGGGACAAACCCACCCAAATTAGCTTCGGTTATACATGCATATAATAATTTAGCTTTATGCCTATTTTTCCCATCGTCATGGACACAAGAATGATTTCCCTCGTGTTTTAATATTTTTCCTTATAATAATGTATAATTTGCAAAAAGGAAAATGCATCTGTGTAGATGAGAGAATCATCAACAGTGTATACGCGTTGTTCACACTCTGTATTATGACCAAGCATGCGCGCTTAAAATAGCATCTGAATGTACGCTCAACGCGACACTGACATTAGACTAGTTTTTTTCTGGTCAGTGGCGCAATTGTTTTCTGGAACTGCAAAATAGCACCAGGGATTGTTTGCGCCGGAACACGCCTGCTTTTTTTGCGCTGAACCGCACAGGGAGCGCAAGTTCATTCTCTAATTTAATGACGTGCGTCTGTGGAGGGAAAAGTCTGCTTTGCGCGGGTGCAAAATACGAATGATACATGCGTCAGTGTACAAAGTAATTTGCGCCGGGTGCAAGATAGGGCCCATACAATTTACTTTTACAATTTAGTGGCTGTACAGATAAATCATGGTAAATAGAAACAGCTGCTGATGCGGCATCTAGATATTCATATCTCTGGCCATAGCTCTGGACCTGAATATAATCAACCCACTTGTATGTATGGCACAGTCCATGACACATTGTGTTTAATCTCTCATCAGGGTTCAATATGACCTTTTAACCTGACATCAAACTCCCAGGGGAAAATGAGAAGGCGACTGGGGACTAACCGAGATCTGACTGTACGTGTGGGCCAATATAACTGCGACTGCATTAAAATAATACTTTTTCATTATTATCTGAATATTAAATAGTGCAGTCACCATCAAGGCTGTCAGGTTTCTTATAGTAGCTTAATTGAGTGAATTGAACTCCCTCTTGTCTAATTAAATGTGCAATGCTTACTGTCTGAAATGGGATGTGCCCTTGAATTATACAAACGAAGGTAAACATTTATTCCTCTCTGACATGAGACCTCCACAGCTGTCTTGGCCAAAGACTCTCTCACTTCTCAGATAATTTTCAATTAACACTAGAACTACCGGAATTCCATAACTACTAGAGCGACCACAGCGGTCATTCTGACCGTTTATACTTTGACGGTCATATGGCCGTACTGAATATAATTTTTGTCATGTCATATCTACATTTGAACCTTTCTCTTTAAGTTTTCCAATGATGCTTTTAATTCCTGTCGTCATGTTATAACGTCATCGCCCTTAAAACAAGCACAAAAGAAAGATTGCCCCGACAGGTCTAAGGAAATGTGAGGAAAAGTTTGCGTCAAAAATATATTTTTCACCACACTCACAACGTGAATAGAAATGCAAAAAAGTTAGGAAACGTCAAAGCTTCATACCGTTTAGTACAGCCCTGTTTGTAAATAAGTTCAGTAATCAATACAAAATCTAAAAATAAATGGATATACAATATAACGATAGAATAATAAAGGGCTAATTTGAACGGCGCAAAAAAACCCCGCATCATTCACTAACGCGTACGCAGTCCACACAAACACCGCATTTCGTGTGCAGCTCCCACACACTACTTTGTGACATTTGGCACATGTCTCCTTGGTTTTATTTTTTTCGCAGTTCCTCCTTACTTGGCACTGCCTCCTTCTCTCCATCAGCTGCTGCTCCTGCCCGGGTCCTGGCTATCGCACCACCAGTTGTGTGACTTTTGATTTCATGTGGTCGGAGCAAAGTTCGCTTGCCAGTCGCGTGATGAAGTCCCTCTGAGAAACTTGCTCATTTGTGCACTTCTTGAACAATATGTGCGCGTTGATGGCGGGAAATATAGCGGACTTATGATATCTATAATGCGTGCGGTCAAAATGACCGCCATGGCCATTCTAGGTAGAAATAGTCAGAACTGTTTTGTGTTTTGTGATTTTAATAAAATAACAGTGTCAGAATAAAATATACACATATTTAGGAAAAGTCAGAGTCCTACAGCCACATTGATTTTATTTTAACAAAGTTATTACACTGTAAAATTTAAAAACGGTCAAAATGACCGCCTTGGTAGTTCTAGTGTTAAGCGTTATGTGCCAGCTGACCACGATCTGGAAAACCAATCATGTGCTCTGTCAGACTGCAATGATGGGGCGGGTGTGGAACACAACAAGGCCAACAAATTAAACTAATTTAAAATCAGGACCGGCGAAGAGGATGAAGACTCAAGGGTGGGGACGTGGGAGGGAATTGGATCCACGGACCACTAGGTCCAAGTCTGCTCCTGGCTCTGAGGTGAATTGACCTGCCTGCGTTGACTCCGGGGCCTTGATGTTCTTCGACTCTGGTTCCTCTATGATCTCCGTGGGCGCCTCGGGCTCGCTGGCTGTGAGGGTGATGCATCCGTTACAGAGCCCCCAGGCCAGGTTCCCCAGCCACTTACAGTTTTCAGGGAGGAGAACGAGTCGCAGTGCTGGTGAGTCCATTTTCTTTTCTCGTTTTTGAGAGGTCGGTATCTCTGCCTGACCTCCTAAACCCGTCTCCATCGCTGATCACGGCCAGTCCCCTGGATCTGTTGACACCACTGGTGTTGTCCAGCTCCTCGGCTCTGCCTCCACCACTAACTCCGTGCGGCTTGTCCTATGCACCTCGGGCTTCCCTTCCACCAGCTTGGCATGAGGCTGAGTACTCGGCTACACCTTGGGCCTCCAGGCCCCCTCGTCCTGTCAGCCCGTCGCCCTCACTTCGAAGCAAGACTCCTTTATCTCCTCTGTGGTCCGTCTGCCTGGAAGCTCCTCTGGGCTCGCTCGCCCAGCTGCAGCCACAGACTTCCGGGATTCAGGGTGCACCCTCACCCTGCACCCCTTAGGCATCACTGGACTCCTCCCTACTTTTGACCTCCCCATCTGCCTCCCTCACCACATCATCACCCCGGTCATCCGTCCCCACGTTACCGCCTCAGCTCCCATCTTCTGGGTCGTGCGATGTCGTCATGGTCCATCAGCCACTCAGCTCCGCGGACTCCTCTGCCACCCAAGGTGCCGCCTCCGTCAATCGGCTCCCGGCTGTCGTCTTGCCAGTCACTTCGAGCTCCACCGTCTGCGCCATCATGGGGCCTGGGGTCGACGTCCCCAGGGTCCAGTTCTGCCAAAGCCTCCGCCTAGTTCTGTTTTTTTTTTACTTTGTTGCCATCTCGCCGCAAGGACGCGCCTTTCCGAGGGGTGGTGTAATGTCACAATTATGTTCTGTCTTTTCTGCACCTTTTCTTGTTAATCCCTGATTAGTTAATATTCTCCACCTATGTCTAGTTAGTTTCCTGATTTCACCCTGTGTAGTTATACTATTTGTTCTGTTCAGTCCCTTGTTGGTTCTCCTTACTGTTAGTTGTGGTTGTGTTTATCCTGTCTGGGTTTTACCAGTAAACATGGTTATGCCCTCATCTTCGTCTTGTGCCTTCAACTACCACCATAACGTTACAATGGGTGGTACGTTCTGCTATCTGCAGTCTCAATCTGCCAGATAGAGATAAGTATTTTTTTGTTTTACTCCAAATCAATTTTACTGCGATAACACAGTTTCCCTTTATTCCCTCCCAACCTCTGATGGTAACCATGACGAAGAATCAATCCTAAACTGGAACAAATGTAGTCAGTTCATAGAGGGAAATGGTTCCTATTTGTTCCCAGCTGGTCAATACGCATTTGAAGCCCAGCCGAGAGCACTTTAATGAATGCGTGCTGGCTTGTTTACCATAGGAGACAGAGACATCATTTCAGACTCCATATTTCTGGCATCCACTTGCCAGTGTTTCATTCCATGATTACCATGAAGCCAATATAGGAATATATTCCAGCATAATTTCCACAGCTGTTGAGCATCTGAATTCTGGCACGGGTAGGGAGAAATATCATGCCAGCTTTCGAAGGCGGTGTGTGCCCACTTACAAAACTGCTTAACTAAGTGTAGCCTACCGCTCTGGAAATACAGGTGTAACTAGTCAATTTAAACTAAACATTTAACCGATTTAGCTTCTTAATCTGTGCATGTTTCTCAGGACAAAAACATCTCAGTGTGAAAGGAAGGCCAAAAAAAGAAATATATGCGTTTTCAAAAGTAGCTGGATTATGAAGCCCTCTCTCGCATACACACTACAACTCAGACATAACATCCTCTTGCATGCACATTGTCTCTCTTGCAAACTCCCTCCACAAACATGCTCTGTGCCAATTTCCACTGATATTTAAAGAAAGTAAAATTGTCTTTGTCATAAAATCTAATCAACTCCATACATTTGGTCTTATTCAGTTTATGTACACAGCTAATCCATGAGTTTGGAGATCTACTTCATTCTTATTAAAAAAGGTGGCAAATGTGTATATAGTTTCTAAATATGTGGAGCCTACAATTTCGGTTAAGAATGATTTATTTGAATTAATTTTGAAGGTATGACCTGCATATTTGAGGTTTTTATTGAGAGAATCAAGTGAAAAACATTTATTTATTTTTAAAGTCAGTGGAAAAAGTCCAACCGAAAAAGCAAAGACCAGTAACGTAAGCAGCTTGAATTTTTCCCATCAGTCATGTTGACGGCTTTGCCTCCTCGTATTGATTAACAGACACTGTGGGTGAACAGCACTGCAGAGGGCCTGCCTTTAGATGTCACAGCATCTGAAATCTTTATGGACTCTCAACATTCTTTGTCAACTGAGACTGTAACCGTGCAGAAATCCAATTACAGCCCAATGCAATGCAATGACTATTAAATGGATGATTTACACTGCGAGTAGAATGCGCTCTGTGCGGAACTATAGTCGTACTGTACTGTTAATTCCTGAGAAATGGTTGCATGGCATGCTGATTGATAATATCGACCCAGACCGAGGACCAGTCATCAGGGGCCGCCATGCGGAGGCGTCAATAAGCGTCCATTTAATGCAAGAGCATGCCACAAATGGTGAAGAATTCAATTTTCCATCACTCGTTTCAAAGAGTGTAGTTGTGTGGTCTCCTTGACACGTCCCATCAAACAAAAGCACCGCTGTGCAGCCGAGAGACTACAGACTGGCAGAGCACTTAATGTACATGGTTATCCATTCCCCAGGAGTTCACTTCTGACAGAGCGCCAGCACCTCTAAACTCCATCCACGCTACTCCCTGCCAGTGTGAAAAATACATAACGTGGATTGCCGAGAAAATTCTTGCTGAACTGAACAGTGCGTCAAATATACAGACGATGAAATTAGTGCAGACCTGTTCAGTTACAACTCTTGACAAACTAGTTGAAAACTGAAAATGGGAATGTGAAAATCTGTTATATAACCTGATATAATACATTGGGGCTAAAAGTCTGTGACCAGTAGCAATGATTCTAGTTTTGAAATACTCTTAATCTGAGTGAAAATATTAACTTTTTTTAACTTGATCTCCAATCATATTTCAAGTGTGTCATTAACATCATGGTGAACAGTGCACATCTGAAGTGCCTCAGATGAAAGAAATAATCCATTATTTACATGGGACAAACCACGATCAGTCAGATGTCATTCCTCTGTGCTTCGTCCACCTTTTGCTTTAATGGCAGCAGGAACTGCATGAACAAGTTTGTCAAAACTGATATTCATGTTCTCAAGCATGATCTAAGATGATCCAAAGATCATCTTGAGCTTCAATAGAAAAACATCTTATCCCATCTGTACAAAGAGTCACATGATCAATATCATATATTTACTTGTTTCAGTAAAGACCTACAAATAGGGCACACTTTCAATTAAAAAAATAAATAAACAGAGAGACAATGAAAAAAAGTGTGATCTGTCAACAATTGATAAAGTTAGTTTCCCCAGCAGAGAGCAGAGGCAGTGCCTGTTCATCACCCTGTTGTATGAGAGGTGCTGCTTTCAGTGTAATTTATGAAGTGTGAGTCTCCAAACGGCATCATCAACAACACCCTCTCAAGCCCTGTTCCCCCTCTCCATTTCGGCATCTCTCCTCCCTGCCTTCCTTCCTCTGCCTCTCACTATCTCCTCTTCTGTAAAGTAGACAGCCCCACAGCTCATTTTTCAGCTCTGCTCTTTAACGCTCCATTCATCACTGGCAGAAGAGCCTGTCTCTATCTCTTTCCTAACACTGGCCAAGAGGACGTGTTTCCACATTAAATATCTATTGCTCACCCTGTGTCTTACAGGATAAAAGTGCCCCTGGTTTCGTAGCTCATGTTCTGTGAATTAAAGGGGTTGCTTAATTTTTTCAAGATTGCATCGTAGTGGTTTCAGTTGAGGACACTCTGAGAAAAGAGGAATTATCGATTGGACAATGAGTTTATGAATTAATGAAATATAGGGAACACTGCCAACTAATTAAAAACAAAAATGAAAAGAATGAAACTAATATACCTGCAGATTAATTAACATGCTGAACAAACACTTTTTTTTTTCTAAACCAATTAATACAATGAATAGTGAGTGAATATGTAATCTTATGTTTAAAAAAAGAAAAATGTCAGAATATACACCTACATTTGATGGCTGTCCGGAGACCTCCATGATGGTGAAGTTACGACATCTACCAGGAGGGGCTAACATAACCATAACTAACCAGCCAAAACTCTACTCAACTTCTTTGATGCTTACCGTTAAACATAATTGATTTTCACTAGTGATATTCCGTCTCATAATTTGAGGTATACCAAAAGGCCTGAATCTGCACTAACAAATACTTTTAAAATGGTTTTGGATGCCAGATCCAAGGGATATTACAGAGATATTGTATCATATATATACATATACATAGATCTTATTAGCGGCTTACCTATAGTGGCCGCTAATGAGGCATCAATGTATTATATATATGGTTTCTTCAAGCGGAAACCGAGGATAGCGTGGATATTACGTCATTGATATACCACAATGATAAGGGATGAGCCATTATTTAAAACTGGAATTTCTCTGGATTTACAAATTCTTGGGAACTTTTGGGATAATGTAAGTATACAACTGCATGGAATATTTCACACCGTGCAAGTGTTTTTTAAAAATATTTTATTTTAAAAAATCGTTAATATTGTACCTTTAATTAAGAGGGAACGAACGAACGAGCAATCTTCACAGATGAGAAAGGTTTCTTTCAAAGAGTCAATTCGCCACCTTGGAATTATATGGTTCTATCTGAATTCTGAGCGGTTTTGAGATATTGAGCTTCCAAGTTTTTGCATTCATATAGCAAAAATGATATGGGGAATACATGAAAATGACAGAGACCCATGTATTCTAAATGTACAATATCAAAACCTTCTCAAATTTGTAAATGGGTATTTTTGGAACAGGTCAAATGCAGATTTTTTTTTTTTTTTTTTTTTTTTTTTTTTTAATTGGATTTTCTGCACCTTCTAATTCTACAAATTATCTTTCCAGTTAGAATTATAAGGTTCTATCTTGCAAAAAATTAAATGAAGCAATCATTTTCAAGAAACACAGTTTACTTCTAATTTGTTTTAAAACATAAAATTAGTCTCAACAATGTGTCGACATGTATGAGAAAGTTCAATTGAATGTTTTCTATGACATTTATTTCATATTTTAGGACGAATAATTATTCGCTGCGCAAATGTTAATTTTAGGTATGGTGAGTAATTAAACACATTATTGCAGGAACCGTTAGTTTGAGTTTATTTTGGTTTAGACAGAATAAAAATTACTGTAATACATCTGACCAGGACTAATTAGTATGGATTGAAAAGTTTCTAGACAAACTTTGATGTTGGCTTGAGAAAACCTAGCCAGTGAGTTTGATGATAGATAGATAGATATATAGATAGATAGATAGATAGATAGATAGATATATAGATAGATAGATAGATAGATAGATAGATAGATAGATAGATAGATAGATAGATAGATAGATAGATAGATAGATAGATAGATAGAGACAGAAAAAAACACATTCTCTGCACATCTATTTACACATGTAAATAACATTCTTTCAGGTTTGTTTTATTTGTCTGACATGATGATTTTCTTCTTCCTTAAAACAGCAGCTATGGGCAAAACTATCCCTGCTGCCACCTATCAACCAGGAGGAAAGGCTATACATTATTATTAAATGAAATATATGATTTAAGGAAACACATTATTATATTATTAGTGTCATCATCATCTACAATTTTATTTTTATTTTTATTTTTATTTTTTTATAAAGGATTATAATTGTAATAAATGCATGTTTGTATATAAGGTTACAATTATGCATGCTAATAAAGCTTGAATCTCAGATTTCAGTATTATCAGATCTCCGCCACTGAGTGTCTCCCTATTCACGTTTTTCATCCAGCAGTGTGTCTCTCCTCTGTCGGTCTGTTCGTTTCTCTCCACCTTCACCAACACACAGCACTGAACTCATCAATTATTAACATTGATGGTTCATTCACTGCACCACAGCTGGAGTGTTTACTCTGTGTGTATTATACCATTATATAATTATAAAGACTTCACAAAGACTAATTATGAGAAATTTTGTCTCATTATTGCAAAAATATAAATTTCATAAACAATTGAAAAAAATCTGCAATAAATAATCTACTACGGTTGTGCATTTGACTAAACAATGATTCAGCAATAAATTATGAGCACATAAATGAAAATAAACAGATTTTGTTTTTCTCTCAACAAAATCCAATCAAAACATAATCAAGCTACAACCATGTATTTCCCCTACAGAGTCCAATAACTCATTGTTAACTTCACACAACTGAGGGAGATCATCTGGATATATAAAAATATTAAATTCTTATATGACGCACACCGAGGGTGAATAACATTTGTTGACTAATAAAGTGAAACTCATCTATCTACTTCTGTGATCACATTGAGCAATTTCTCAACCTGGTTTTTCACATCACCTATTCTCTCTATAACATAAAACATTTAACAGGCTTTCTTAAGAATCTAGAGGAAAGCATTGTTGAAAAGCATTGTTAATTAGTAGACTGTATTTTCGGATTTCTAACAGTGAAGTTGATTCTGCCTTGAATCTGTCTGCTGTCTTTTCCACAGAAGACTAAAGGCATACAGATTGGAACGACATGAGGCTGGGTACATGATGACAGCGTTTTTGAGTAAAGTATCCATTTTAAACTGTATTCTATTTTAGTAATTACAAAAAAAAAAACACCACTGTTTGTCAAGTGCTGTTTTAGATCAGAAAAAAAAGACATAGAAAATATATCTATGATTGAATGTAAAGTTGCTGCATTGGTCAAATGAAAGGTTCATTTGTATACAATAAGATTACAAATGAAGGCCAATCTGAGATTTCCAACGATGAATTCGTAATGCCAGCCGCTTTTAATATTGATCAGTGTGGATCTGGTGTGCAGAGGTTAAGTAGAGCATTAAGCATGTAATGGACAGCATCAACTCAACCACACTTTTCATCTTTGTACTTTTATGACAAGGTCAAATAGTCACAACAAGAAAACATGAGTCCTACAAGCCGTGTCCCAATCGTAAGGCGTGCCTAACTGCTTATCTATCAAGGTCAGCAAATGTCACAATGCAAACTCACTTTGGTCAGAGCGGGCGCATATAAATGCATAATGCATTTTCCGTGGGTCAGAACAAAACAGTTGTTTTTAAATTGGATCCACGTTTGCTGCTGACCTTTCTTGATTGAGTGTAATAGCAAACGGAGCTAATGCAGAAAGGTCAGTGGTACAGACAGCTTTAATCATATAATTGGCACTTTTTTCCTGACGAGACAGCTCTGTTGTGATGGGTGCACATCCCATATTCTAAAAAATATATATATATATATATATAAACAAAATCCACTGCACATCCACAGGGTAATGACGTCTCCTGTCATATCCGTGCAAATGGTGATGCCTGTTTAATCATGGAGCGAGACTGTCTCGATTTGACATGGTAGCGTGTGTGCATTAACACTTCCAGCTCCAGCTTTCTCTCTCTGCATGGACTGATAAGTATTCCGCGTGAACCGTGTGTTAAACACACAAGCACATCATAGCTATAAGGGAAAAAAAGAGTTAAACCAATACATAATATGCCTAACTGTGTATTCAAAACACCAACATATTTAACGCTAATCAACGCTTCAGATTATACATCGAACATCAAGGGGCGATGCAAAACAAAATGTGCAACCACATATTCGTGCAATGATAAGAGAGCAAAATAAAAGGAGAACTTCTGCCGAATACCATGAAGAACTAGTGGTGTACTGGTGTAAGAACCCAGGGTGGGTTCACTTGCAACAAGGAATAAAGGAGTCGTAAGCAAGAGGCCACGCTGAAATGGACAAACAGCATGTTTTTCTTATTTTGATTTTTAATAGCGGCTGGCAACCCAAATTAAAGGTGCATTACCTCCACCTACTGGACTGCAGATTGATAAAAAGAAAAAAAAATCTATAACAATAATACAATAAATAAATATACATATATTGTGGCGAGCAGAGCGAGGCCGGGGGCCGTGAGAGAATGGCGTAAGGCCGGTGGCGTGATTGAAGATGAGTGACACCCGCACAACACACCGGTCTCGTATCTCTCACGGAGGAGCAGAGGAGCGACGACAGTGAAGATAGAGAGAGGACCAGGTCTGGACTGTTTTATTTGATGTTTTGTTTTATTATGTGTGGCAGCAGTCGTCTGTGAGGGGCTGCCATCTTTACTTTCATTTTGTGTTTATTTATTTATTAATGTCTTTAAATGTTCGCCGGTTCCCGCCTCCTTTGGCAACACCAGAATCTCTATCTCTAGGCAACACCAAGAGGCGTTTCTGAATAAATTAATGTGTGGATTGAATGAATGATTCAGTGACTCACTCATAAAGACAGTTAGCTTACTTGTCGCCATCTACTGAAGTAACACTGTAACCTGCAGAAAGAGTGTAAGAATGTGCATGTAAATGCACTCATTAAGTCACCATAAAATTAAAAGGGACATATCTTTATAAAATATAGCAGTATTTATTATAAATGATTTTTACGTGCACTTCATTAGTATTTTTTTCTCAGAGCTCAAAATTTGGCCCGAACCCAGAGTACTTCAAGTGTCTTTACTGCATCCTGGCAGAGAGAGGCTGCATCTGAAATCAAATATGGCTCTACTATATAGTAGGTGAAAAACAGTATGTGACAAGAGTGCGAGTATGTGCGAATTCAAAGTACTCATAAAAGAGTATGGAAAAAGTACACGGATGACCTACTTCTTCTGGCGAGATTCTGAAGTGTGCATATCATGGACACTTTACTATCCCATGAAGCTTTCCCATGAATCCATGGGAGAGGATTTATGAATGGCAATGAAGCGACACTACTGATGCAGTAGGTCACATGATAATGACAACATGATGAATGTATTACACACATTCATAGAACATTTTTAGTGGTCGTAAAATAATTTTTTATTCAAAATAAGTACATACGTATGTGATTTTGTACGCAGCCTGAATGTTTTGCGGTAAGGTAAGGGGAAAACCATGGTACACTCTGACTCTCTCTTGATCCAAGAAATTATAAAAATGTGTTTTCTTCTCTCGCAGCCAAAGGGAGCAGTGATAGTCATTGATTATGCAAATATGAGCGGAATATGAGTTGGTATAAGATTCCAGCTGACATTTTAGACTCTCTGGGAGTTTTAATGCTGTATTTAACTCACATTGGAGTCGGATAACGATGATTACATTGTGACACTCTGTATTGAAAATGCATTTTTGTGTGCAAAACTCTAAACCACAGGCCTGTTTCACACTAGATGCTTAAGCAGCGCATATTTGTTAGAGCTTAGCAGAGCGGAAGCAGCGCATATTATGCATCCTGCACTAGACCACAACACTGTTCCAAGCGAAACATCAAATTTAGGGGGCAGCCTTTAACTCCTTGTCTTTGCATAGGTTTCAACTGAACAAATGTAAATACCCAAAATCACATTCTAGGAGGCAGCACAGTATTCAGGCTCTGGGGGCTTTATCACACAGACAATATTGGGATCTGTTTGCTGATGCATGCTTTCCTCATGCATTCACATTATCCATAAAACGGCCTTTGGCTTCTCTGAGCCTACTGGGCCAGGACAGAGATTAGATTGAAAACAGCATCTATGCTCAGCATTAAGACTTCTATCTCTTCTCCATCAGCATATCATTACGTGTGTGTCATATCCAGCACCGTTAGTGTGTTTGCATCTGTATTACAGGAAAACATTACTCAGATGGCAGATCATTCCCTGCTAAACAAATCACCACATGAGTGCCATTTGTGGCAAATAATTATTCCTACATGAACTTAATAATTTAGCAGAGTGGATTATTTGTTGCATGTTGTTGCGATATTTTCAAATTAATGTCAGGAAGAGATGCTCAGAAAAATAATTGGTGAACATGATAATTACACAATACTCAGTACAATTGAAATCTATAATGCAAGCTAATTTGTTTCTCTGTCTGTGATAAACTGGAGAAGTGGATCTTGTAAGGACTGTTATCGGGTCTTTATTAAATATATATATATATATACATATCTATATTGCTAGGGGAAAAATTTTTGGAAGGTTAAAGGAGAAGTCCACCAACATTCTGTCATCATTTACTCACCCTCATGTCTTTCCAAACCTGGAACTTAAAAGAACGTGTAGATACCCAAACAAATTCTGTTTCCATTGACTTACATTTTATGGACAAAAATACAATGGAAGTCAAAAGGACCCAAAACTGTTTGGTTACCATTATTCCATACCATTATGGTTACCAAAATATTTTTGATCCTGTTCCACAGAAGAAAAGATCACACAGGTTTGGAACAACATAACCCATACTCAAAAATTGTCCTCTGCATTTAACCCATACAAGTTAGTGCACACACATTAGGAGTAGTGAACACACACACTGTAAACCATGGACACACACACCCGGAGCATGTGGGCAGCCATTATGATGTGGCACCCAGGGAGCGATTGGGGGTTTGGTGCCTTGCTCACGGGCACCTCAGTCATTTCAAGCCGGTATTGGGAATCGAACCCGCAAACCCGGCAAAATTACCAGTCTGACTCTCTAACTTAGGTCACAACTACCCCCATATTGCTCCACAGATACAAAAAAAATCCAGCCAAGGTCTATTTATTCTGCACAAAAAAGGTGGAACATACATACAGTGAAGAAAATAAGTATTTGAACACCCTGCTATTTTGCAAGTTCTCCCACTTAGAAATCATGGAGGGGTCTGAAATTGTCATCGTAGGTGCATGTCCACTGTGAGAGACATAATCTAAAAAAAAAAAAAATCCAGAAATCACAATGTATGATTGTGTATGAATGTATGAACTATTTATTTGTAAGATACAGCTGCAAATAAGTATTTGAACACCTGAGAAAATCAATGTTAATATTTGGTACAGTAGCCTTTGTTTGCAATTACAGAGGTCAAACGTTTCCTGTAGTTTTTCACCAGGTTTGCACACACTGCAGGAGGGATTTTGGCCCACTCCTCCACACAGATCTTCTCTAGATCAGTCAGGTTTCTAGGCTGTCGCTGAGAAACACGGAGTTTGAGCTCCCTTCAAAGATTCTCTATTGGGTTTAGGTCTGGAGACTGGCTAGGCCACGCCAGAACCTTGATATGCTTCTTACAGAGCCACTCCTTGATTATCCTGGCTGTGTGCTTCAGGTCATTGTCATGTTGGAAGACCCAGCCTCGACCCATCTTCAATGCTCTAACTGAGGGAAGGAGGTTGTTCTCCAAAATCTCGCAATACATGGCCCCGGTCATCCTCTCCTTAATACAGTGCAGTCGCCCTGTCCCATGTGCAGAAAAACACCCACAAAGCACGATGCTACCACCCCCATGCTTCACAGTAGGGATGGTGTTCTTGGGATGGTACTCATCATTCTTCTTCCTCCAAACACGGTTAGTGGAAATTATGACCAAAAAGTTCTATTTTGGTCTCATCTGATCACATGACTTTCTCCCATGACTCTTCTGGATCATCCAAATGGTCATTGGCAAACTTAAGACGGGCCTTGACATGTGCTGGTTTAAGCAGGGGAACCTTCCATGCCATGCATGATTTCAAACCATGACGTCTTAGTGTATTACCAACAGTAACCTTGGAAACGGTGGTCCCAGCTCTTTTCAGGTCATTGACCAGCTCCTCCCGTGTAGTTCTGGGCTGATTTCTCACCTTTCTTAGGATCATTGAGACCCCACGAGGTGAGATCTTGCATGGAGTCCCAGTCCGAGGGAGATTGACAGTCATGTTTAGCTTCTTCCATTTTCTAATGATTGCTCCAACAGTGGGCCTTTTTTCACCAATGAAAAAATGTCCCCGTAGCCCTTTCCAGCCTTGTGGAGGTGTCCAATTTTGTCTCTAGTGTCTTTGGACAGCTCTTTGGTCTTGGCCATGTTAGTAGTTGGATTCTTACTGATTGTATGGGGTGGACAGGTGTCTTTATGCAGCTAACGATCTCAAACAGGTCCATCTAATTTAGAATAATAAATGGAGTGGAGGTGGACATTTTAAAGGCAGACTAACAGGTCTTTGAGGGTCAGAATTCTAGCTGATAGACAGGTGTTCAAATACTTATTTGCAGCTGTATCTTACAAATAAATAGTTAAAAAAATCATACATTGTGATTTCTGGATTTTCTTTTTTTTTTTAGATTATGTCTCTCACAGTGGACATGCACCTACGATGACAATTTCAGACCCCTCCATGATTTCTAAGTGGGAGAACTTGCAAAATAGCAGGGTGTTCAAATACTTATTTTCTTCACTGTAATTCCACATTAGCTATATGATTACCACTGGGAAACACAATATTTTAAGGAGTATGACAATATATTAAATCATTGTGGAAACTAATGGCTGCTGATCATTATTAAGCTGAATGTGAACTGTAAAGTTTTGTGTATGCAGTTGGAATACTGTAAAAAAAAATATATAAAGCTTGGCAGGAAGGACTACTCAAGTCACTTTTGTGCAACAAATGTCCTTTAACTCTCTGTGACAGCACAAGAATGATTAAATACAGAGATAAATCCTCAATTACACACCTAATGCACATCTGTTGCTCTTCATTATGCCACAGTCAGATTTAAAAGCTTCCTTTGCCAATAGGTTAAAGGAAAAGAAATATTAAATTGCTATATAAAAAGAAATCCATTGAATTAATCACTGGAATCAAGTCATTATTACCACTTACAAACTTATAAGGAGGACCTCAGTTAGGCTGACAGCACCCAAATTGACTTCATGTTACTTTGGCAAACAATAAATTACACTAAATACGACTAATACAACCAATGTAAATGAATTAAAAAAACTCCTGAACAGCAGAAGCAGTTAAAAGCACACTCTACTAATCAGTTTTATCCTATATTGCAAAGTCTACAGACTGAACAAACCTCACCTCCAGCCTCAGGACAGAGGTAGTTTATCAAAGGCTTGTGTCTGTCCCAAACTCTCCCTCCCATGATGCCCCAGGGCTTCACTTCATCAGAACAACTAGACACTCAGTACATAGCCATGCACTCTGAAAATAAGGGCTGCCATCTATTGACTGATAAGAGAAGAGTCAAACCTGCTAAAATAAAATTACAGACTTCTCATATATTTCATTATTATTTCCTATGGCGGCAGCAGAAAAGCCCTGGGCAATTCACTTTTTATGAGTCCTAGCTGAAGTGTGCACTTATCTGCTTTATTTTACCAGGATGATTTAAAGTCAGATGGAAGCAATTGAAAAATGTAATAATAATAATGTGTTTATTGCTGAAACTTATAAGAATGATATTCACTATAAATGAACACACTAAACAGCATGCGGTTTTCAAATGGAGAGAAATTATTGCTGTATTTATGCCAATTAAATTTTTTTTCTTTTCTAGCGTATATGACAAATCAAAACTATTCATATTCACACATGAACACACTTCACTCTCTTGTAGTTTCTGTTGATAAAATATGATAAAGGAGGGATGCGTTCTTCCATGCCACAAAATCACCCTCTCTCTTCTCTCTCTCTTGTTAAAGGGGTCATATCATGAGGAATCCAATTTTCCTTGATCTTTCAAGATAAAAGAGCTTGATACTGTGAAAACAAACTGTAACTTTCAGAACTTAACCCTTCCTCCAAGTAAAAAAAAAGTAATTTCTGGAAACTAAACTGTAAAAACGATCGTTCCGAAACAGATAAATGCATCAACACACTCATTTGAACGTCATGACCACAGATTAGGAAAAAAAAAAAAAAATTCCCCCTCAATAAAAGTTAGGTAGAAACCCAGATAAAAGCTTTATTTCCTGTAAAGAATGTAACAGAATATATGATCATATTGGTTATATATAATAATATATATAAATATATCAATATTATATATAAAACCATATTGGCTTTTTGATTGTCCACTTTTCTACTTTGCAACTTGTCAACTACCAGTCATTAGATTATTAGTAGACTGAAGTAGACTGCTAATTAGTAAGTTAGTCAGTAAAATGTTTATTGGGGAGCATCAAAATAAAGTCTTAGAAGATATTGAGCATATTGTCTATAATAATAATCTAATGACTGGTATTTGCATGTAGTCGCAAAGTAACTTATAGTTAGTAGAGTGTCTAAAGACAGCATTAGGCAAACTGTATATAAACTGAGTTGTATTGCATTCAAGGCAGGCACTAACCAAATAGTTATTCATCCACTCTTTTCCACAGTGATGCCATAGAAGAACCATTCTAAGGTTCGCAAAAAAAAAAAAAACCTTTTAGCAAACTGTTCTTATAATAAAAGGGAAAAACGTTTTAATAATCTAAAGAATTTTTTTTCCACTAAAAGGAAACTTTGTGCAATGCAAGGATCCAAAATATGGTGAAGGATCTTCATGGAACCAGAGATGCCAATAAATAATCTTTATTTCTTAAAGGGATCATGAAATGATAAATCAAAATGTCCTTGATCCTTTGACTTATATGTCATTGTACTAAAAATTTCAAGTAAGTTTCAGAACTCAAACCTTCTTCGTAAGACTAAAGCCAGGCGAAGCGCACCAATCGGCAAACTTTTGACAGCAAGATAACATATTTTCATTATCCGGTAGACTTCGACTGACAAAAAACAAAAAAATCTGGAATACCTGTCTTAAACATGTTAGCCAAACATAGCTGTGAGAGTTTACACTGAAGTCTTAAAGAAGACATGCTCCTTAAAGGTTGTATCAGTGATTTCAGGCCCAAAAATAAATGTCTAATCGTTCCTAACGATCCGCTAGCTGCCCACCCCATAAGCATGCCGTCAAGAGACACGGTTTTTTGACAGCCTGCTTATGGGGCGGGCAGCTAGCGGATCTTTAGGAAAGATTAGACATTTATTTTTGGGCCTGAAATCGCTGATACAACCTTTAAAACTGAGTGTCAAAAACAGAGTAAAAAGTGGCAGTTTATTTCAAAATTATGACCACTTTTGATGTAAAAATCTTTCCAACATTATAAGTGGATGTTGGGGAACATTTTAAAATAGTAATAGTTTAAACCAAACAACAAAATTAAATTCATGACCCCTTTAAGAAAAATAGTGTCACTTCACATTCGATATTATTTCACATTATGATAATAGACATTTAATTGGACAATTCATGTAAGTGCTTCAACAAAAAATACAAGATTCACATCCAGTTCAATTCAATTGCTCCATACACTCATACTGTAACTCAGGGACAAGTCCAAATTATTTTCATTTGAAATCAACAACAAGCTTAGGTTATTTTCATCCCAAAATGCTATTTTAAATTGATTTTACTTCATGTTTTATGTTTAGTTATTTATTTTACTGTATGTTCATGGGCATATTTAATGTCCCATATCAAGACAGACAGAGAGTGAACAAATACAATGTCAAAAGATGTATGTCCTCTCAGGAATCTCTTAGATCACCAACAACATTCCCTGCACTAATTAAGAGCGCCATTTTCCCTTCGTCAATCTGTACAACACTTAAAAAATGTACCATGATTCCACTCTGCACATAGATTGGAGTCCGACTGAAGAGGAATCACCCAGTGTCTCGCTGTGCTGATTTTATTCCTCTGGCATTGGCAAGATAAATATATGTCAGCGTGCGCTGTGCTGCCCCCTGTGCTGCCGTGATTATAGCGTTTAATAACTCGCCTTCAGTAATACATTGACATTGTCCGGCCAGGATCCTTGCCAGGAAGGCTTGATTTACCAAACCCCTTGAAGGGGGAAAAAAATCTCATTCAGCAGATGGATTGCTGAAAAGGCTCTCCAGCAGGCCTATAAATCATTCTTTAATCAGAGCCTTCAGTGAGAGCGCAGAACCACCGCTGGCCCACTGGAGGACCCCTGACTCAATACTGTCTGTGTTACTGCTCTCCACATCCTTGTCTCTTTATTCCCCCCACACACATGCGCTCCCCCTCCGTCCATTCATCTAAAGACAACCACAAACTTGTAGAATGCTTGCACTTTTGAAACATTCAGTATGCTTCCACTACCCCAGCCAACAAGGATTGTTCTCAGAACTTTAGCTTTGAATGTTCAGAGAACTAAGTATAAAATGTAATGTTCATATTACTGTCATAATCTGTTTCAGTTTGGACTATTCCTTGTTTTAATGTGTTTCCTTTCTGTTTCCTGAGTTCGTATCACTAGTTTGTTGCCATGGAGACTAATGATGTTGCGCACTTGTTTGTTGAGCCCTCAGTTTGCTTCAGCCTTTGTTTATGTTGCCGTTACACTGTGTGTTTAAAGCTTTTGCACTCTTCTTCCTGGGATTATTGTCCTTTTTTTTTTTTTTTTGTATAGTATAAAGTATTTGTGTATAAGTATAAAGCTGCAATTGGATCCATATCTTCATCCACATCTGCCAAAAAGTGACAATAACTAAACTATTTAAAAGTTGTAACCCTCTGGTGCTCTTCAGTCATTATTTAAAGAAAATGTGTTTAAAATAATAATAATAATCATTTTTTAGAAAGTTTTACATTGGAATGATACAAAACTCGATAAAAAAAACATGCATGATTTCTATGTCTGAAAAAAATAGTCACACTTTTTTGCGGTCAAAAATTGGATGGAAGTAATAGGGAAACAAATTTCATCTCGTGGAAATTTTGGTACTGAGCCCAAACATAATCTCACTGAAAGCAAATTTGAGATATCCGAGGAGAGGGCTCCTGGCTCAGTATGCGGCCCGAACCCATTGTATCCATTGGTTGGGTGTATCAGTACAAGGTCCCCTCAAGTATGTTCCCCAAGGGCTATCCCTGTCTCCCACCCATCTTCAACAAAGTTATAGAGGCTGCCCTTGCCCCTCTAAGGGCATTCACATTCTCAACTATCTCAACGGCTGGCTCATTCTAACTCACTCTCGAGATTTGATGTACAGGGACATCGTCAGGGGGTAAAAAAGAGCACATTCTCCCCTGTTCAGAGTATCTCCTTTCTCTGTATGGAGTTGGACTCGGTCAATATGCCAGCGCCTCTCTCACCAACGAGTGTGCGCAGTCAGTGCTGAGCTGCTTGATTTTGTTCAAGGGCAAAACAGTTCCAACAACTGAACAGTTCCACCACTACAGCACTGGCTGCAGAGCCAAGTCCTGAGATGGGCAAGGCACTGCGGCACACTCAGTGTGGTCTTCATACCGATCTTTTGATGAACTTTCAGGTTTTGTTCAGACCTTGCCTTTCTACGGGACGAAGTGCCCTTAGAACAAGTCTCCAGGCATGTTTTTGTGACAATAAATGCCACCAGAACTGGCTGGGGTGCTGTATGCAATCGGCACACATCTATGTTTTAACATACGCAGCTAACACACGTTGTGTAATCGCGTTGAACTATGGCGCTAATAGAGTCTCACGTATGTCAAGCAGCCGAGCATTATATTCTATATCTGATTATATGAAAGTGTGAACGCGTGAAAACATTCTTAGAACATATTTTGATAGCTGGGAAATGTTTCATTTCAGCTTTATTTCAATTAACAATTTTTCTTTTTTTAATAGATTTAATTTTAGTTAATACCCAGATGGTCACTTTACATATTGCTCTAATGGTTCTAATGGGAAATTCTTGACTGAAATACAATGCAGTCCAGTAAGTGAACCAGAACATATGCTGTCTGGTCAAAGGTCTGGCTATGTGAAACTGTTAAATGGATAACAAAAAAGCAGTAACAAAAAAAAAAGTAAATAGCTTGTAAGATTCTGTTCCGTTCCTCAAAATTAACATTAAACTACTGTATCCGGTCAGTAAAGAGGGATTAGTGTCAATCCCTAGTGTTTCCATTAGCTGTGTTTTACTCTGTATGTGGTCTGACTGACAAATTGTGAATGCCCACACTGTCAGGGGAAACAAACGTAGTGGCTGCAGAAGGACATTAATCAAAACAACTTGAGTTTTTTTTTCCTTATTGCTAGTTTAAATGGACTCCTTTGCCTCTGTAGACATGTGCATATCTCGGAAGTATTCTTACTGTGAGATATCATCAATACAGCTTCCTTGCACACTCGGATGTTAGCAACCTGGGCTTTGGTCCAACTCTGAACCTTGTACCAAACTATACTGTCAGACATCTGACGTTAATACTGTAGCTAACTTTGCGTTAATCTTTTCTGCTGCACAAAGAGCAGAGAAAATGGCACACTTTTCTACATGTGGAGATCACATTTTTTAAAACAGAGCGGGTTTTTTTTTTTTTTCTGTAGTAACATGCATTTGTAATATTTCATTGTACAAAGCATTAATCCTTAGAAGAGAAAAAAACAAACAAACTGTTGTTTCTTTAGCATGAGATGCATTGTTTTTTGTTATAGGCCATTATTCCCCTCCAAAAAAGAAAAAAAACTGCTAGGAGGTAAATCACAGCATTAAAAAGCAAGAAAGTATTTAAAAATCGGACAAAAAGACAAAATGTTAACGACTTTAATGAGGGAAAGAACTACAATCGAATAAAGCATTGCGAACGTAAAAATCCCCAAAAAATGACAGACAAATATTTAACTTTTGAGGTTTATTGTGTATATAGAAACAACATATTTTACGTTTATTGAAAAAATATGCATACAAATGTTTAAGTAGTTTGAGTGTGTGGGAGACTTCTAGCTTGCTTGTTTCGATTAGCTGATTATGCTGCATTCCAGGCAACTCGGAATTCAGATTTTTTTCCCAATTCCTACTTGGAAATACATATGGAATGCCACCTGGAGTGTGAACTCAGGACAGATCAATAAACCTTGGCCTCAGCAAGACATTTGATGTCACTTTAAAGATGGTGGCAAGCCTGCTTCAAACAAACGTGGAGCCAACTTATTTCAAACGTAAAAACAAACTTCAACATTAGTTTATATAATAATACTCTATAAGCAAATGCCAGCATTATGCCAGCAGATATTTTGGTTACTGACAAATGTTTTTTGGTTACAATACTTTATTTTAAGGTGTCATTGTTTAGAATTATATATTCTATAAGTACTGAGTAATATTAAGTAACTACATGTACTTACTACAGGGTTAGGGTAGGATTGGATTTGGTTTAGGGTTATTTGCATGTAATTATGCATATTTTACTGTTATTATTATTATTATGGTAAGTACATGTAACAAGGACACTGTAAAATAAAGTGTTACCGATATTTTTTCTGTTTTGCCATAACTGAAACAAAAAGGGTAAATTTTGATTTCATATTGAAGCACTATAAACTATAACAGTCCCAACTAAAATAGATCCCAACTAATCCGAAGCAGAATGAACCGTTTAGTCTCCAAGCAATAGGTGTTTCTGTCCTTGATGAATTCTTGTTTTCGAAAGAATCGGAGGAGTGAATGATTCAATGACTCATTTATATTAAAGTTTCTTACTATTTGTATCATATTGATTAAGCGTCTGAAATAGTATGAGAAGTGTGCTAGTTTGCAGTTTCAAATGAATCAATAGGTGTGTTCGACTTGAAGCAGCGCTGCGCAGATCGATCGCTGCATGACATCAAAGCATCACAAGAGCGATTAGAGAGCAGACTTGCTAGCTTTCTAATCACTTTCACGGTACATTGATGTCATACACTGATCGGTATGTGCAGCGCCGCTCCAAGTGGAACACACATGCGCTGAATCTGAAATCGCATATTGCCTGAGTAGGTACTACATTCGAATTTAAACTTACTTCACGACTGTTAAAAAGTATGTTCTATATAGTATGAATGTGGCTATTATGAATGAAATTTAGACATACTATATCTGCCATGTTGTCATTATCATGTGATGTACTAGGTCATCTGGGGACTTTTCTCCTACTGTTTTAAACTATATAGGGAAGTATTTGATTTCCGACGCAGTGCTAGTGTCTTTTTCAAATGAATAATTAATTGACTCACTCCAAAAAGACAGTCTTTTTTTTTTTTTGGAGTGATACATACAAAACAAAGTCCCTGTGCTGTTTTCTGTTTTCACTATACAGTGTTTGTTTTTTTATCATTTCCATCATGATACTCCTTCACTAAAACTACTGGAGTGAGTTGTCCTCCTACTGTCTGAAGCAAAACACTTGTGTGTTTGTTTGTAATGTATCAGCCATTAGAACAGATGATGACTCACTGCCCCATCCATGGAGGAAATGATGTTATGATTAGTATGTGATACTTCAGTACAGTGATACCCAGAGGGGCATTACGTCCTTCACGGGAGGCGTCAGGAGAGCCCTTAAGGTCTTATTAGACGGCTTCTGAAGAGCTTCTCCTGCCTCGTGATTAGGCAGAGCACATGCTGCTCAGACTGCAGTGCACCGCTACACGAACACACAGGGTGAGCTTGCTGTAAGGCACCTGAACACTTCTGAATTGCGAATATGTCTTGCAATTTCATTTAAATTGGATGTTTTAGGACCAATGGATCAAGAGATTATTAGGATGCAGACGGTGCTGCCTGTCTGTGACGAATTAGCCTATCTGTGTATCTATATTCTGTGAGTGGCCTTACAAATAATAATATATATTAATGAGTGCTTGTCAGTTTTTATAGTGTGGACTAGGGATGTAGTAATAATAATAACAACAACATATTATATAAAATATTATTAGTATTGTGTAATTAATCTTTGTAATTAATTAATTAAAAGAGTAGGCCATGACTGACAGTATGAAGAGTGCCATAATAATGTGGCTACATATTAACAGTAAAAAATGCTTCTTGGTCAAAGTTTCTGATTTGGAAAATTAATGTAAACGCAAAATGTGATTTGTGTCATAAAACTGTTTATTAGGCCTTGCAGCACTGTAAATGCTGCCTAAAAGACCTGCTACTATCCATATGGCGTTGTGTACACTGTAAAAAAAAAAAGTTGGATTAACTTAAAAAAGTAAGTTACCTGGTTGCCTTAAAATTTTGAGTTCATTGAAATAAAAAATTTGAGTTAATACAACAAAGGAGATTGATTTAATGAATAGAAACTCAAAATATGATGCTATCTGAACTACATTAATTATCTAAGTTGATTTGACAAAATATAAAAAGTTGTGAAAACAAATCATCAATATTCATTTTTACAGTGTATAATCAAACAACAATATTTAAACCCAGTCATTGTTTTTGATTTATTTTTTTAGTTATTGATTGTTTTCTTGAATAATTATTTAAAGAGATATTCAATTAATTGAGTAGTTGAAAGCTGCATGTCTCTGTTTTAATTTAAGTTATATTTATATTGAATAATTAGATTAGATTAATGACAAAATCAGTTTAATATTATTATTATGTATTGTTGCAAGAGGTTTATAGGTGTGTTCATTATTTCAAATGAACAGTGTCCCAGCGCTGCGGGTAGCTTTTTCCAGACTGCTCCTCTCACTTCTGCTGCTGTCTGATTGTCTGCCCACCTGAGAAGACAGGCGAGAAGGAGGGATGAATGTTAAAGAGGTCAGGTGAAACATTGAAACGCACAATCAAATGCAGCCAAATCCCTATCGCTGCTAGGTTAATTCATCCAATTTTCATTTCATCAAAGCATGAGATGTTCTTTGGATCATCTCAAATCATACTGGAGAACATGTGAAATTCATTCAGCTTCGTTGTCATTAATGCAAAAGGGTGAAAAAAAAACAAAAAAATACTAAGACATTCAGTTCAACTTTGCACTGAAACTTTTACAAAATACATTATGCAGAGAACACATTTTGCAATAAATATTTGTATAGCAAAATAGAAGCATTTCCACTAATGTTCACAGACATTTGACCTCCTTGTATGTTATTAAAAGATCATCTTGATGGTGAGATTTTCCCTATTTCAGTAGCTGTATGTTACACTCTTTAAAAAAAGGCTCCAAAAGAGGCGTTTTGCAGTGAAGCCGCAGAAAAACAATTTTGGTTCAACTTTTCAGTGAACCATTTTTTTCTTAATATGATTAACATTTTTATTTTAATAATCTAAATAACCTTTTTTTAATATAAAGAACCTTTTGCGGAATAGAAAGGTTCCTTGGATGCAAAAGGTTTTTCATTGAACCATTGATGCCAATAAAGAACCTTTATTTTTAGTGTACTATACAGAAAAGAGCTGCTCAGCATTACATGGCCACCAAGTGAGCTGACTTACTTTGTCAGACTGCAGCTTATTATTTTGGAAATCTTTTGTCATTTTTGTGAACAATATGCATCAGGACGTCCATGTTCAGTCTATGTGTATGCTGTCTGAAGCTGAGACTTACTGTAATGTCGACTAGAAAGACCAAAGTTCTCTGGAGATCTTCACACTGACAGAGTGTGAGCTTCTACACAAGTGACTTTTCTGTTTCACAGAACCAAAATCCATTTAACTCATTCTTCAGGAAGAAGCCCTGTCACAAAAGGAAATGATCAATGTTTAAACTTCTCTCACTTCCTCCATTCCTTCCATTTTATTTTCCTTTTAGCAGAAGGTGTGAGCTATCTCATCCAGCACACACCACCTGTCTACGACTGAGCGTGTGCCAAACTGCTGAATTGTATGAATATAGAATTGGTCCTCTGTGACAAGACAAACTATTCAGAAAATTGAGAATACCTCCATCAGTATTTGCCACAGTCATCATGTGTGATCAAATATTCAATCCATCTATTCCCCTGCCTCCTCCTTTCTGATATATACAAGTCCATTTATCTCGATACTCTTATCATCATCATTATCTTTATTAAGCATATCTAGGTCATTCCTAAAATTTGGTGGATTTTTGACTGAGCAGGTTTGTTGAAAAAATTATGTCAAAATTATAATTTTTTTTAGTGTTGTCAGAGTAAAGAAATGTCTGTTTTCATACAACGTTCCTAACCCAACGTTTGGGTTTGTCCATATTTGACCCAAAATTTGGTTAAAACAAACCAGCATTAGGCTATAACCTAATAATCCTGACCAAATGTTTCAAATGTCACATTCTATGAAATTTGTCCACCCTGTTACATGACATTTTTACAATACAATATGTAACAGGATGGACCTTAAAAACAGGGTGTTTATGTGAAACTTATGAAGCCCGTTATTAGCAAAGAACATGCTAGCAGTAGATTTACATTTAGGAAGAATTTTAATAGACATTTAAACAACATTTTCATGTCCAGTACTGTATACATTTTATTAGGACGCAACCTTCCATTTGAGAAGTTAATGTCCAATCAAATGCAACAATCGGAACTAACTGTTGTATAACCAATATTGATACTGATAAATTAAACATCACACATGTTGGCTGATAATGATGATGATAATGACATATAGTGCATCCCTATTATTTATGTCAACTCTAAGAAGATTTCATCAGTATCAGCAAATTGTTTCCTTTATTTACATGGTATTAATATGATGTGCCTCCTCTCTTGTTTTATCTGAGAACTGTGGAGAATTTCATGAGCATTGATCTGAGATGTGTTTACAGTGAAGAAGCAACCAGGAATTGTTGGCCCATGTTCCTTTTCTTGTTATCATATGCCTTTCAGTTTAAATCCAGGCCCAAATCCTAGTAAGAACATTAATTGAGAGCTGATATTCAAGGGATAACAGTAACGTGTCTGCTCTTTTGAAAGTAAATGAGCACTGACTATGAAGAGGAGACTAAGCAAGATCCTCCCATCAATAATGAATCCAGCTAAACCTCTGAGAACTCTAAAATTTCTCCTTTACGTATGAATTATGCATGTGCTTTAGTGCATTGCTGATCTCTTTCAGACATTGTGCCAGGGTGTTTGTGACAGTAAAAGGCCAAATATTGCTGTTCTGTTTGGTCAGGAAGAAATATTACTGCAAAGCCAGTCATTAATGTCGCTTAGCTCTGCGTGTGACTGCCTATAACTGCCACAGACATTTTGAAGTCATGATTTCAGATCCTTTCTGAAGAAAGCCCTCCTCATAATAGGTATCCATTTCAGGCTTTTTTCTCTGTTGTCAAACTATAGAAGCAAAATAATGACAAATGTTTTAGAAACAAAAAGTGTTAAGTTAATCCAGTGTCAAGCCAACTTTATGCCAGTTTTTCACTGGGAATCGCTTAGCGTCGAACTTTGTACGCTACCTAGCGTTACCTCTCAAAAATATCTAGTATAGCCTACATCCCCAATAAGGTGCGCGTTTTGTCTTTTATATCACTGTATTAGTCCATTAAGCGTTAAGTGTCCTGACCGCAGGGGAATCCTGGAGAATGAGATATTGAGGGAATCCCCAGTCCTGCAGCACATCGTTGCAGTATAAACTTAACAACCGAGTTAAATATATGTCTACTACTTCAAATTTAACATTTAAATCAGCATCAGGGAATAACATATTAATCTCGTTCATGGTAAAGAAAGCTGCTTATGTGCAAAACTAACTGTGAAGACTTAAATGCCTAACCAACATGTATATGTGTATATGTACAGTATATATCCACTTGTGTCAGCTAAGTAGGTCTCACATGTGCAAAAACAGGTGGGCTCCTTATGTGGGTCCTAATTGGGTAACTAATGGGGAATGAGTGCATGTGCTCAAAATCGGCAACACAAATGGGGCCCATTTGGGTTTATCAAATAGGTTAGACATTGGCAAACCCAATCAGTCCCCTATAGGCTGCCTACATGGGCCTAAGGTAGTACCCACATAGGTAATCTCTATATGGGTTATGAATTGGAAAAAAAACATATGAGGCACACTTTGATAAATCCCAAAAGTTCCCAAATATTTTTAATTTCGGAGAAATTCCGATTCCGTCCCTGGTCATTGTGGCACGCTCACGGTGTTGTTGTTTCATTCAAACATTATGGACCATGGCAAGCAGAATTTGGGACAAAAAGAGAACTAAAACGAGGATCAATATCAGCATGGCGTTTTCGAGATGCCGAGAGCTCCACGTCTGCGACAAACTTCGACTTGACAGAGATCTTGCTCTTGCATGTACTTTATTAGACAGGTGAGCAAATGTACATACAACTAATCAATGTTATATAGCTCAACATGATGAAATGTTAGAATTTTATCAGTATGTTATTCTAATGTTGATCTAGCTTACTGCTAGTTTCATATAGCAAACGAACTAACACATAGAATAACATTATAACTTTCAACACACTCAAATGCAGTTTAGTGTGATAGTGTAGACCAAGTGAAACAGCGCTGTGTTACCTCACAAGTTTAATTAATCTAAGAAACTGACCTGTGTGAATAATAATTCTGTACTTGCGGGTAGAATGAAATATCCTATTCCTTTATATCCGCGGGACTCGCGTGTAGCGCTGATATCTGTCTCTCATTAGCAATCATGCCCTTCTTCATACCACAGTCATGTTAAAAACATCAATGTATTCTCTCATCCATAAACATTATTAGATCCATCAGAATGACAACAAGTTCCATAATTCTGCTTATGCGTCATCAACCTACCAATAATTTTTGATGAACAACTGCTACCATGATTAATACAAAATGTATACAAACATCTCTTTTGAATTAATGAGGGTTTACTACCTGCTTTCCGTGGGTAGAAATAGCACAACTCTAATTGCAGCCGACAAACAGCATTAGTTTTGTGAATAAGGTGCAATCCATAATAAGCCTAATTTGCATAAGAGATGTGTTTGTGCTGAAACAATAACAATCATTTTAAATCATTTAAATTATAATACTCACTACAAGGTGTTGTTTTGATGCATTTAACATTTGGTTAAATTGGCGGTTAGTGAATAAGAGACAGGTTTTGTGCTAAAATGTTAAATTAGTGGACGAAATCAGGCTGTTGAAAGTTGAAATGTAAGCAAGTGAGAGAGAAAGAAAGTGCTTTTTAATAGTGGAACACTTCTCAGCTTTTCACCTACAGTATGCACTTAATGAGATTGTTCTCTCTCTGTGACACTTGCGAACACTAAAAAAAACAGACTCTGAAAAATAATATATACAACATTTGCTATAGGATGACACAGATTTTCCAAACAGCAGTCTGATTACTTTGACTTGAGGCAAGTTTGCATGTCTCCCTCATTAGTGCACAGAGAGTCCACTGGGGGTTTTGCACCATGTTAATCACCTCCTGGATGCAATATGGATTCCACTCTCAAGTCCTCATTTCAGATCACTGTTTTGACCAGGGCCTAGAGCAAATCACCTGCTATAATTGTGATCAATGGGCCATGTCAACCTATTTCACAGACAAGTGCTTCTCTTGGTGGCTGGGGTCAATGGCACAAATAGCAATAATTTACATAGCCAATGCTGAAAGTTGCAGAATCACTGCGAACAACTTACCTAATACAAGAGATTAAATCTTGCAGAGCAAGAGCATTTGAAGGCTTTTAGGAAAGACACTTAGCACTGTGGCTCTCAGATAGCACTGGGACCTGGGCACAAGCTTTTAAAAGAGATATATTATCAATTTACTGAGAACAGAGTTAGCCTATAAAATCTTGTGTGGCAAAGGTTATTAGGTAGTATTTCTGACTCGGCAATCTCACCACTGATGCTAGAGATGTTACATTAGCAATCCAGGCTTTAATGGTGTCTCGCACAAAGGTTGTTAGTATGAGGTTGTGCATGATTTTAATGTTCATTCAGGTGCAGAGGAGAATGGGACATCCCCACACTGACCCCTCAATTTGGAGGTGGTGAATTCAGGTTTTTCTGTCTACAGGTATCTTGCAAAGGAAGGTGCATCTTAAGGAGCACATACATGTACTACAAAAAGTGATTTTTGTACAAAAGACAAAAAACAGACTTTTTAATGTAAATACAAAGTTATGTCATGAAACTCTAGATGGAGCAGGCTGATATGTCCTTAACTCAATTATTAGCGATCACATTGTTATCTGCATAGTGTTTGCTATCCTGTTTGCTACTGCCATTACAACGGAACGTGATCAATTTACATGTATGTTGGACTGTGAATTTTCAAAAGTATAACTTTGGGTTAATTAACCATTAATAAAACTTTTTTTTTTTTTTTTTTGTATTTTAACACAAGTAAATGATGACTGACTTTTTATTTTCGGGTGACTGGCCCTTTAAAAACAGCACTTCAACTATATTTGCTTCCTTTCATGCTCCTGAAATCTTCGAAGTAGAAGGATCTCAAATGTATGTGCAAAGCAGCAAAAGAAAACTAAACTGCATCTGGAAAACCAACATAAAATGATCAATAAACATTAATAATGGCCTCCCCATGCAAGTACAGAGCGATTAAGCAAACGCATGGCGTATAAAGAACCGAAGATGTGCAAATATGCTCACACCATCTGCAAATCAGGCCTTAATGTGATGATAGTTTCTAATCATTATCCATGACCTCAGCCTCCAAAGACAACCCGGTTAGGTTTATTTGCACAGGGCCAGGCACATATCATTAGAAGAGTCATTTCCAGTCTGGCTGACTGTGGCTCTGTGATAAATGACATCAATGAGAGGCGATTCTCATTTCTCTGCCATTTTGTTTGGATTCAATTTAGTTAGAGCCCACAGTGGATGACACTCTGGTTTGGGCCTGGAAGCGCCCGGTTTCCAAGAGTGTCAGAGAAGCAGATGCTATAAATGAACATGAGAGCGCTTTAAAAAGGGAAGCTATCGAGAGGGTGTTGAAATCTTCATCACACCTGCCTAGCTATTATAATTTTCATGAGATTGTAAAAAAATTAATAAACCTCAAGATGAAGATTTTCAAAGACACGCGTTGGCACACATGAAAAAAGAAGATAATCAATATTAACTGCATATTATGCATTGTATAATTACATATGTACTACACATTATAATAATTTCTTCGTATCAATGTAACACAGTGTGCTGAAAGGTAATAGATTCAGTTTTTTGTTCTGCTTTTTTAATCTTTGATACTGCTAAGGAATTTATTTGGATGATACTAAAAAGCAACCGACCAACATGTGCCTACACAGAACAAAATGAAACTGCGTGTGCTGTCTGGTGCACGAACATCTAAAATATTCCAGTGTTGAAGACACAGCTGAATAAATCTGGGAATTCTGCCAGTCAGAGGAAATTACCAAATGCCAGTCAGAGCAGCCGGTCCAGTTAATGATCACCTACTCGGACTTGATCAACTCCTGTACTTCAATCATCACTGATCACCAATAAATTACTATAAAATAAGGAACACCGATAAATAGACTACAAATCTCTGCAGAGAACGGCATTGTAAGCGAATCAACCTAAAATTGTTTTTAATATCAACTGTGTGGGCGGCTCGTTCATAATGGGGAAAGCTTTATGACACCCTAATAATATTTTACAGTGAAGTGTTCAGTTGTCTCTTAGAGAGACAAGCCAGACTAGATAAATTACTGGCAATTTCCAAGATGACGTTCTGAGATAAAGGATCCTGTGTGTTGTTGTGAGTGTCATTAAACTATCCATCAAAGAGCCAAACCACCCTCGCTGCCCACAAACCATTTACCATTGCACTCAAGTGTTATCAGTTGAAACGCCTGATGTTTTCTTTTACTTATTTAATTATTTTCATTTTTTGTGTCTTTTATCTCCAGGCAAAAAAGGTTCAGTTCGACTTATGCTAATCAGGTATTAAGTTCACTACTTTATCTTTTTTTTTTTTTGGAAAACCAAAAACATTCTAATTTTAGCAAAAATCTGAATCATCTCGAATTGAAGCTGATATAGGCGTTTCTCCGCTGTCTGTATCTTCACATACTGTGGGGTTAAAAATGAGGGTGTATGCTGGCATGTCTCTGCACAGGAATATCTGTAAATATCGCTGCCTGCTGAGTTGCCTGCTGACTTCTGCCAATGGGTGACAATTACCAGGTTCCAGAGAAAGGCTCAACCAAGACTCTGGGCTGATGACCAAAAGGTGACATTTAACTCACGTCCTCCTTTTGTGAGTAAACATTAGTGATCGATGGATCAAAACAGTTCTTATTTAAACAACACAGGGAAAATATCAGTAACAATTAGCTGATTCAGTCATTGGCAGGGGAAGAAGTAGCCTGCTGTTCAATGGCCTTTGCTGGGCGTCCATTAATACCTTTCCCGTAATAAAGAAGAGATAGCAACGCTTATGCCTCTAGAACGCCACTAATGGTAAATATACAAAGGTCGAAACTGTCACATTTTCCACTTGAAAAGGTTTGAAGCAAAAAGAGGGTGAGAAAATTTCCTCCAGCCTTTGAGGCTGAGAATGATGCATGCAAGCAAGGGCTCTGATCTTATTACTGTTGAATGATTGCCCGAAACCGAATTCAGAGGAATGAACAGTCGTACAATGGTGATTGGAGCTTAGAGAGAAATGGTTCAGCCCTGTGGAAAAGGTAACACAAGGAGCACAAATCTAAAATCCCCCCATTTCTTTCCACGAGAAGGACAAAACCTGCAGATTGGATTATTTCATTTGAAGAAAGTGAGAAATTTTCTCATGCCATTGATTGGCAACCCTGTCATTATTAGGATGCAACTTTGGACATAAATAAGAAACAGTAGGGAAAAAAAATCAATTGGACACAATTGGTTGAAAAACAAAACAAACAGTTGAAAAGAACACTGTGGGTCTAAAAGAACGTGTATGTATGAGTAAATACAAGTACAAATGTTTTACTCATCTGGCTTCTAGGTTTTCTGACATTTTTTATTTTTCATTTGTTTTTAATGTGTTCCTTTGAGGGGTCACTCTGTAGTGTTACTCAGGTAGGTTATATCTAGTTTTGTTTATTGTTGATGTAGCAAACTGTTTTAACATCGAGACCATTTGATGCTTGATTAAAAGATTATTTGTGTGGTATAAAGGTGCAGCATTCAGCACCATGGACAGAGGCATGATGATTAAATGAGTATGTTATTATATTTAAAGTCAGCATGAAACGGAAGTTGCAATTGTTCATTTTTGCCCAATTGTGATGTATATACGAGTGAAACAGCTTCTGAAATGAGAAAAAATAAAGGGCGGGGCTTGATTTCATCCTTTAGGAATTGATTGGTTCGTTGGAAGTTGGGCGTTCCTAAGTCGTTTTGAGGGGGGGAAGAAGGTATTTGATTATGAGGGCACATGAATTGTAAAAAAGTGCACAAATAAATCATTTCTAATAAACACTACAATAATACATACAAAAAATAGGAATTGCCAATTTTGATTTCATGGCAACTTTAAAGGATAGTTCAACAAAAATGTTTAATTCTCTCATAATTTACCCACCTTTATACCAAGCCTATATGGAACACAAAATATGATATTTCTTAGAACATTTTTTATAACAATGGCCAATGTTGGAACCCATTGGCTTTCATTATGTGGGCAAAAAATAAATAAAACACACACAAACTGAGAGTATCTTCTATGTTCAACAGAATAAATAAAGCCATACAGGTTTGGAATGACAAGAGGGTGAGTAAATGATTATAGATTTTTAGACAGAATCATTTTGAGTAAACTATCCCTCATCGGTGGAACACAAAATAAAGTATTTTGACAAATATTTCAGTACTTTTGTCCATTTAATGGAAGGGTATATAACTAAAACTCTTTGATTACCAAAATCCTTCAAAATGTATGACAAAACAACATGAGGATGAGTGAATCATGATAGAATATTCCTTTTGGGGTGAACTATCCCTTTAAATGCACAAGTAAATTTCAGTGTTTTGCCTTTCTTGTCAATTGAATCGCTGAAGAAAGAACTGGTGTAGTTGTATTGAAACATGTAATGGAAAATACAGAATACAAAAAACATATTAAATAGGTAGGTGAAAACAACCCCCAGACGTATCATTCCAAGATATAACCAGGTAATTGAAAATCATTTTGAAATGGCACTCCACTCCTCCGGAAATATTACATCCAGCAGAGTTTGAAATTGTTCCACTAAAAATTAAACAACTCCTTATAGGCTGACCGCACTTTGACCTGTGTTATTGCAGATGATATCTCGCAGCACTAACCTCTGCAGCCAATAACATTTCTATATTGTACAGATCGCGTTCAGAGATATCAGGAGAATGAGACTCAGAGCTTGGTGAAATGAAAAGGTTAATGAAGCCCCATGCTTAATTGTATCAATGTCATCTTGGCCAATGCTGTTGACCCAATTGATCCATGGTCTCTGATCACATTTCACTAAAAGCGGATTCAGAGTCACAGCAAGGGTGGCTGATTAGCAAGACAGACTCTCTGGTGCCCCACTAATTGGGAAAATTGCCTACAGATAGACAATCTCTCTGTAAACCCCATGCTTTCACTGAAGAGAACAGTCACAGCTTGCATTATTATATTTACATGCTAAGCCCTCTGAGGCAAAGATATATTTTATGTCAAATAAAAGTAAAAACACCTTTTAAAAAACTATTGCAAGGCACATTTTTCACTGAGCAACTGATAGTCCCAATGTGTTCATGTTATTTTGAGGTGCAGTGCTCATTTCTTGGTGTCAACATTTGTATAAATATAATCTGCACATTCAGTATTTTGTGGGAAATGTCAAACTGACACTCAACAAGATAGTGACATTTGCTGACTGAAATGCTCTTGTTCTCTTGAGCAATTCATGTCTACAACATCCAAGTCTTTGTCGACGACAGAGGTTAGAAAGGATTTGTTTGCCTGTAAGCAGAAGCACAGGCCACTTAGGATTATATCCAATACATGCAGGCAACATTCATAATGAGAATGTGTTTATCACCTAAAGCCTCCTACTCCACACTAAGACATGTGGACATTAAAATCCTACGCTCTGAGAGAAGGATTTACTTTACTTTACTTTATACTTTATTTGTCCCTTAAAGGGAAAATTGTTTTGGGCAATTCAGCAATTGTAAGGGATCTCACCTGGGCAAACCAAAGCCTGTTTAAAACACACTCACTCACTCTCTCTCTCTCTCTCTCTCTCTCTCTCTCTCTCTCTCTCTCTCTCCACAAGCGAAATGAGACCTGTCAACATTAATGTTCCTCTAGACAGACACATTGAAATAAAGCTCTGTGTAGCAGATTATAGGGGACGAGGGTTAAGGGCCTGTTTGTCTTGATAATTGTTTTTAGGTAATATTAAATATTATTTAACCTTCCAGGTTGGTTAAACAGGTTGATATCTTCAAACAACAACAAGACAGGAAGAAAGAGATGATGGTGGTTGAGGAGATTCCCCTCTTCTATGTAAAGCACTTTGAGTGCAGAGAAAAGCGCTATATAAATGTAATGAATTAGTATTATGATTTCAATCAAAACTTTATTTAACTTTATTTACAGACGCATGCTTAAATCACTGGATTCAGTACATTAACACATACTGTACATTAGAGTCCAAAAGTCTGAGACCACCCATGAAAATATTTCTATTTCACAATTTTCTAATTCAATACCAAAAATCTAATTACATTATCAGCATTGCAATTTGAGTGAAAAGTTAGATTGGACAATCTAACACTTTACTTTATAGTGTCATTGTTACTTACAGCAATAACAGTAAATAAATTATGCATAATTGCAAGCAAGTAACCAACTCTACTCATATCCCTAACCCCATGTACATACTGTTAATTACTGTTACTCAGTACTTAATTGTATAATTACACTGTAACAAGTACACCTTTAAAATAGTGTTAACAAATAGTGCAATGGTGTAAAAAGTATGATTAACATGAATTAAAGAATAGCTCAATATTTAGTATGCCCCCTTTTGTTTTAATGAAAACATGCACACTGTAATCACTGTTTGGGATTTATTTATTTATTATATCAATTTAACTGGAATAAGTTGAAACAACATGTGAAAATGTAGCCAATAGATGCATCTCTTTCTGACCAACAGTAAAATTCATCAAGAATTTGAGGCTGAAATATTTAAACAAAAACACTTTTTACTTACGTTTTTGAAGCAAGAGTCAAAACTGAAGTTTGCAGTGCAATATTACTGTGAATAACATAATTTGTTGTGCACATAGCATCATCTTAACACCTCTGGAGAATCTCATAAATTATAGTTTTAAGCAGAGAGTTGTTTGCTTTCGGGTCTAAGAGAAGTAATTTTGTAAAACTATAAACATAATTTAGTATAATTGAAGAATCGATTAAGATTCCACTCCCTGGTCGCAAGCAATTCGTTTAGACGCGGGGCAAATGAGAATTTAAGCAGAATAATGGCACTTAGTGTAATGGTACACGCAGCCGTGCAGTACTCCTTTAAAAAGACAAACGCACGAGGAATATGAAAATATGACGTGACGTCAGGCGTCGTCTTTAAATATTGATCTCGAGCGCTTGACTGCCGCAAAGCCACTCTTGAGAACTTCAGAAAGACACAAACATGAGCTGAACGGTGACCGGGCGAGCGCTGCGCGGCTTCGCGTTGGGAACTTGGAAGCAAAATGTGCCTTTTAGACCTGGAATATGCGATTTCCAAAACGGATTACATTTAGTAAGATGCTGTGTCACATTACCAGGTCAAACAAAGGAATTACTTTAAATATCAGCAGAGAATCAAGTCAAGTCAAGTTGCTGGAGTACAGACAGGCTATATGAGGTGATTCTACAAAAGTGACGCGACGTCGAAAAGGGCAGTGGAATTACATTGGTCTTTTGCTAATTTGGAAACTTTACCTTGTTATCGATACATGTTCTTCTCAGACTTCCTGTCATATTATGTGTCCGCTCGGAAATATTAACTATCATTTTCCCAAATGAGATGTAAGTTCGCGCTGTCGGAGTTGATGGGGAGCTCGAGACAACCAGAAAACCTCACAGAGAAACTTACGGGGAAAAACATGCCTTGTTTTCATCCATGGAGACATGGCATATAGGTTCCTGTCCAGCCGAATCGTGCCATCCTCAAACAGATTAAGCAGAAGATTTATTTTTATATTCACTATCTCTTTGTGTTTCATGTATCTATGCTACAGCATCCTCTTCTGCTCCGGTACAATCATGCCTAGCCAGAGATTGGAGGATCACCGCTGCGTCCATCTGAAGAACATGGGGAGTAAAAAACTTTTACAGAAGTCGCATTATTGCACTATATCAGCGAAAGCGAAAGTTCTCTCGGATGAGACGAGGGCTGTGGGTCTCTTGAACCTTACTGGCAACCAAAGCAAACATTCTGCACTCCAGAAAACAGAAGATGTGGTAGATCACAAGCAGAGTAATAACAGTAATTCGCCAAAATACGGGAATAAGAAGTTGCCCAATGCACTTATAGTTGGCGTTAAGAAAGGGGGCACCAGGGCAGTCCTGGAGTTCATCCGGATTCATCCAGATGTTCGAGCTCTTGGGACCGAACCACATTTCTTTGATAGAAATTATGACAACGGATTGGAATGGTACAGGTAGGTCTTTTTTTTTCTTTTTTTTTTTCTTTTTTTCTTTGCATTGGTATTCTAGTTAGTAAATTCAATAATTGTAGAATGCAAAAAAATATCACACAAGTGATGCTGTACTGAAAATTGGCTGCAGGTAATCACAGCCATGCGAATATTCAAAACTACAGCAACATTGCAAGAATGATATTAATATTAGTTATAATGAAGTTAATATTGAGTAACTTGCAGTTCAGACAAAAATAAATAAATAAATAAATGCAGGTTAGGCTATGTTTATTTTCCACCAATGAAAATACTTCCAACTTCCAAAAGTCAAGCATTAAGCTTTACTGTATGTGCACTGACCAAAAGCCATATTGGAATTGATAATATAAGTGGGGGAGATTTCTCTTCCCTTTTCAAAAATCTCTTTTCAATCGGCATGAAACAGAAGTTGCGGTGTTCTCTTCTTCCCTATATTGATGTACTGTATCTGAGTAAAATGGCTTCTCGAACAAGAAAAAAATTAGGGGAGGGCTTGATTTTGTCAATTGGGAATTGATTGAATGGTTTGTTATTGCTATGATCTCATATGAGTGACAGGTTGTCCCACCCTCCTACCAGTAGACACATCATCAGGGAAGAGAAGAGATGTTGTTGCAAGACGGAGGGGAAGTTATTTTGATTAAAGATGCAGCAATAGTCCATAAAAAAAAAATTTCGCCAAATTTTGCTTTCATGGTGACGTTAATCCCTCCAGCTCACTTGGGTTTTACATTCCATTACTAGTGAGGGAAACCTGATTGTGGAGAGAGATAAATGATATACTGTATATACAGCTTAATTTTCTCTGATGCTGTTTACAAGAAATAGAAGGGGGAAAATAACATAGATGTTCCATGTTACAAAAAAAAAAAAATGGTTAGGCAAACTATATTCAGAATTCTTGGAATTTTGATAAGTCAATCAAATTACCCATAAAAGGATGTGCTCAGTAAAACTACTCAGTATTCTGAACATGACAAAAGTTGTACAAACAATTTGTGATACTGTGCGTGCATTAAAAAATATTCGATATTCAATTGTTTACATTAGGTTTTGATTTAAAAAGGAAAGTTATTCCTAGGATAGCAGCCATCATGGTCCAATTATAATAAATATAAACAAACAAAAAAATAATGTAATCAAATCATATTAATAGAACAGCCAAAATGTCAATTTTAAGCAAAGCATTCTTTAAAATTGCACAAATTTGAAAAAAAAGAAAAAACTGCCTAATGGGTGAAATGTCATAAAGGTAATATCAGCAGGGTGCAAAAATGATGAAAACTGCCTTTTTTTGTGGTGGCAGTAAGACAAGAGCTGAAAACTGGAACTGCTGACGAGGAGATAGCAATAAGTCATACCGAGAGAGCAGGAATGATAGCGTTTTGGCCAGAGACCCAGAGCGGAATGACACAGAGTGATTGCAGTGTTGGGTTTAGGGGGAAAATATGCAGATAAAGGCCAATGGATTTCGTTCCAGAGTAAACCTTCCATAAACCCTGCCCGAGAAAGGCATGGATCATATTGATCAGTGGGTAGATTAAAATCAACTCCTTCCTTTCCTTCTTCCCTTTCTACTGATGGGCTGCCATTCAAATACCCATCGGGGAGCCGTTCGAAGTCGGTGTCGATTCTGTGTGGCGTGTAGGGCCATGGTGCAGGGGTCTCTGGGAGACAATATCAGCCCTCCCTCTTTCAGCACGGCTTCTGCCTGCAGCACAGCCTCAGTAATTACACACACACATCACATCCCAGCTCAGACAGGACAGAGAGGACTCCCCATGGGTCATGTCCAAACGTGAGGGGGGAAAAGCCATAGAAGCCAACAGTACATACTTGTGTGAGAGCAGCCCTTCAGCCATTAGCAGGTGTTGCTGCTTGTTCAGTCTGCTCGTTGTCTGGAAACCACAATAAAACACACTTCTCCTCTATTTACGTTCGTCCAGGGGCAACTCCACTCACACACAGTCTTCTGTGCTTAAATCAATTGAAGCAGATGTGTTTGTGAGATGTGCCGATCGATGCTAGTCCCTTGTATTTGGACATGGGGAGAAAAAGATGCGGGGGAAAAAGAAAGGAATTCAAAGATGTTGTTATTTACAACATTATTACCTGTAATCTATAGCCACAGCAATCGGTCATGGGTGCGTTCACGACAAATTTTTGGGTGAGCTATCCCTTTAAGTTTTATTAATACATTAAATGAGAATAATAAGACAGTATAGGGCTATTATCAAATGAAATCACTATCAACAAAATTTCCACTGCAGAGGAAACACGGAAGCTACATCTGAAGTGGCATCTAGTTGTATTTAGACTATTTAAAGGGTTAGTTCACCCAAAAAATGTTTTTCCAAGACTTCTGTTCATCTTCGGAACACAAATGAAGATCTTTTTGATAAAATCTGAGAGATTTCTGTATTCTGCATTGACAGCTTCACAACTACGCTTCAAAAAGTTCATAAAGAGATCGTAAAACTTTTCTTTTTTTAAATATACATTAATATAACACGTTGGGAAAAATGCAATGATACTTTTAAATATGAAACTAAACCACCATTGAGTCATTCATTCAACTGATTTGTTGAAATGGCTGAATGGGTCAATGTGTCATTTAGCCCCTTTTACACATCAATCTTGGTAAATTACTGTAAAATTTCCAGAATGAAATTCACTTGCTGTTCACACAAGCAACGGCGTTCTGCCTTTTTACCGGTAAAAGGCCATGCACACATCAGCAGCAAAATACCAATACATTCTGTGATGTCAGTCATCGGAAATGATCTTTTAATGCCACGCCGTTGTTTTCATTCACCCGTATGAGGAGAAGCACTTTAGTTTCAGTATCTGTTCAATTTGACAACATTTTTTTATGTCTGCGTGAAAGGCATAACGGATGATCAAACAGAATGCATTTTTGCTCTTAAAAACATGAGACGGAAATAATAGCAACCAACTGCAGAGCCGCAGCGCTGATGAATGGACATGTTGAAAAAGCTGCAAGACTTTTTTTTTGTTGAAAAACTTTTTTTTATGAAAAACATCAAAACTGTTGATTTTGCAACAGTCAAAAATTATCATTTACCGCATATATTTAAATAGAAAAAAGCATACTGTAAACAATGCTGAGTAATCACGTCATCTTCATAAGTCTTTATTATTGGCCAAAAGCAGACTTCTTACGTCATCGCTTTTTGACTTTGTACGTGCAAATACCGGTAATGTTCATTCCGCATTCACACAGAGCACTCTACCGGCAATTTGCTGGTAATGTTACAACTTCCCTTACTGGTAAATTGACAATTTACCGGTATTTTTTAAAAGATCCTGTTCACACATGATCTGTTTACCACTAATTTACTGGTAAATTACCAGTAAAGACTGTATGTGTGAAAGGGGCTAATATTGGCTCACCCAATAATTTTAAAAACAGTGAATAATTCTGTAATGAAACTCCGCTGTGTGTTGCTCGGATATGTACAACATTTCTGATCTGGCTTTGTTCAGAGCTATGTTCATTGGCGGAATAGAGCAAAATAGTCAATATTGTGTCTAAAATGCAAGTAATTTAATATTAACTACTTATTTATTGAACATTACTGAAATCAATGTCGCATTTGCAATCGTGCTAATATTTGTGAAAACAGCACTTATTGGTCATGTGATGATGTAATATATATAATATGTATTGATAGTTCAGCCATGAAATTCTTTTTGTGCTCTAATAGGTCGTTTCAACGTAACTTACACATCCAATTAAATTCACATTCAAATAGAATTCACTAACTCGGCGCATTATGCATATTCTTATTCTAGCCCTTCACCTCCCCAGCACCACCTGCCTAGATCTGTCTAGCAGCAGAAGCTTGTTTCCATTCATTTCATGATCTGCGCATTTAGCAGAAGCAAGTTGTACTTGCTCTGGAGAAGCAGTAACCGTAGCACCTTCAGGCGTTGTAGCAGATCTAGTCCAATTATGTTTTGTTATTAATGTTTTAAAAAATGATACTTGTCTGGGCGGGGAAGTAAAATTCTCTTTCTCTTGCCGCTTAAAAAAATAATTGATCCTGCCAAGCGGACAAGCATTAATCTTGTGCATATATATGTGTATATATATATACATACAGTACCATGCCTATAAAATGTGCAAGCTTCTCTTATTCTCACACTAAGAAACTCATCAATACTATTTTTGGATGGGTTAATTAAAATGCCACAGAGGCCAAGACACTGAAACAGTCCTGCTAATCCTCACTGAAAGCCATTTTATTTTAGCCACTGACTTCTTGCAATGAGAGGACCAATAAGGGCTGCAATAAAGGGCAGAAGTAATGAGAAAGATGAATTGGCTGATTAAGTCAAAGTTTCTTATAAACCCCTTTAATAATGTGTTTTAGAGTCTTGTTTTTCATTTTACTTCAGTCTTTGTCTTGACAGGGCCCATTCATTAAATTCACGTAGCGTTGTTGAGATTACCCCTGGGTTTTTACTAGAAGTTGTCCTAGATGGAGCAACAAAGTCCTTGCTTGAAATAATAAGATCTCTCCTTTTACCTTAAAAAAGTGCAAGTAAGGTTCCTGGACAGTTTCATAAATTGTTGAGTTTTGTGTGCTCTACCACTCCTCCGAAGCCTACGAGAGACATGTAATACATATGTGGATGCTCATTACTTTATTTTTAGAATGGACAAGGATCCTTATGGCCTCATTTGTTGTAGGCAAACCTGTTTTCCCATTATGAGTGGACAGTTGTGAGCCTGCTGATGTAGGTTTCATATTCAAGGGGTTCAGCAAATCAAACAAATATTCTGCTCTACACACCATCTCAACTTAAAAGGGCATCTGAATTCTATTGATTTTAATATAGTTGGAATTTCTTCAAGCAGATTCCCTAAGAAATCCTCAAGATTGTACGAGACATCTTTTAACATTTGCTGGAGCCAATAATTCCTCCTGGTCCTCCATTAATTGGCTCGAAAGGGAAAGGAGCATTCAGAAAGGTTGACAAGGACAGAAAGTTGGAAAGAGCTTATTTAACTGGGAAAACCGCACATTTCTCCATGCACATGAGAGACCTTTCTATTCCCGTGCATTACTAATGGGATTGGCTAATCCCAGTATGGTTCATAGAGTTGTAGATCTTCCTGTAGCATTAATTACCTACACAATTCTTTCTTGGATGTGCCCCAGAGAACGGCAAGCTACCGAGATATTTTGATTTGTTGATTTTAGTGTAAATTACTCATTAGACATGAGTGCCACTAGCAAGAGCGGCGAGTAAATATGAGCTACTCCGAGAAAGTGCGTCTACTGATGGGAGTCCATTATGGGACTGACTGGATTAAAAATGAATGTTGAATGCTCCGAGTCACTCTAGAGACAAACCACAGAACCGCTGAGGAGCTGAAGGTGAGCACTCGGATTCACTTAGAATACTTGAAGAGAAGCAGTCATCATATATTATCATACATTATGGCATTCCACTGGCCCTCTGCTGTGCAAATTAAATTGTGCATATACCAGGACTATAAAATGCATGCACCGCTTTAGAATTTAGCACATTTTATTGAGTTAATCTGAAATGCAAAGTAAAAAAAGACAGACAATTTACTGAAAAAATTACAAAAAACGTGGAACCAAATGAATTTCATGAAAATCTTTCCCTTGCTTCACACATGTAAAACACCCCTAAAGTTTTCTTCTATGCACAATAACATCATCTGAGACCACCAGTGCATCTGAGGTGTTTCACGTACAGAAAAAAACACATATGTGTATTGGAGAATCTGCTTCAATGTAGTACATTTCTAGGAAAATTGTACACCGTGAAGACCAAGGACACACTTCATACACTTCAAGTAGAAATCTTTTGTTGGAAAAATGAAGTCCCATGAACCTTTAACACTAGGCTGTGTTTCGTTATAACCAAGCATTGCATATTAGAACAAGTTCCCGTCAGTGAAGTACAGGTTTTCATGCTTGAATGTTCCAACAACGCATTATTTTTCACATATTCTACATTGTTGCAGCACCTCTCTTCTCAGTCTGTCAGTAACGCTATGTTTAGTTCCTGTCTCTGTGAAGCCACTCGAAAAGCACAATGTGAAAAGCACAATGTGCTCTGATTGGTCGACTGAATTTGTGTGTCATGATTGGTCAACCGCTATGAGCGTGTTTCAGAGTAATGATGCTCAAAATTCAGCTTTGCCATCACAGGAATAATTTATTTATTTATATAGAGATATTAATATAGAATTAATTCTTGATTAATCACTGAAGTATATCGGGGCCTTAAGAGATCACACAACCCTGATGTTTGTAGATTTGTAGATTTCAATTCAATGAATAGTAACCTCACTCCATTGGTAGTCGCCGTGTTGATATGATTTTGCATAAAGTCTAATTGTATCCAGCCTTTGCTATGTTTGCAGGCAACCTCGACAACTGCGGAGATTTCAGATAAAGGCGACATTCAAATATTATTCTAATATTTTAATATGGTAGGTTTTCTGTGGATGCTTCTGGAGAAAAAAACGTGCTGTAGTCTGCTCAAATACTGAAACTTGGGAGATGATTAATCGTCCAGCAGGACAATGACCCAAAAATATACCAAAAATATAATAGTTATACTGGAGTGGCATAAACTAAAAATAAAATAAAAGAGAGAGAGAGAAAAGTTCATGCTCTAAAGTGGCAAAAATCAAAGTCACTCCAGATTAATTATATGCATCTGAAAAATGACTTGCTATTCATAAATTGTCACCATCAAACTTGGAGCATCAGCAGTTTTGTTAAGGTGGGCAGGCATGTTCTGCATCACCTGTCTCGACCGAAGAAAATAACAGCTGGGGTGAGGGAGAGGAATGCTAATGCTAGGGGTGTAACAGATCCTACTGGGCCAGAATGAAGTGAATGAAAGGGTCAGCATCTGTGAACTCAGACATGTGTAAGTACCCATCTTTTATACCACAAGTATTAGAACGCGATTGGATAGATGAGAAGGTAATGAGTGACGTAACAATTGAGTCTTCCCGGCAGAACTTATGCTAAAGCTTTAATTTTTGTGATCTGCTGCACCCCTAGCTAATGTATTCAATTATAACTTTTTCTTATTATCTGTCAGGGTTCTCAAGTTTGATCAAAAGCTTGGAGTGAGATCACATGCGGTTAGGGGAGGAGCCATAATGGAGCCACGCCCCCGTCCATCCCCGCCCCCCTTTTTTACCCATTGTTCATAATTAACCAGCACAAATTGAAATTATAACAACTGGTAAATCGGATAAATGACAGAGCAATTCATCACATCAAATATACTCTTTAATGTTATATTTAAAAATTACAAATATACTAAAATTACAAAAATATAACAAATTGCTCCAGTTTGGAAAAACAAATATTTTTGCATTTTGAATGTGTCTAGTCTTAAAGATAAAATCTTAAAAGATTTTAAAGATAAAATATATTTTTGCTTTTTCCCTGACATCTTTGAAAAATACAAATGCAAAATGATTAATGTAGGCTATGTTTTGACAGGATATCAAATATTACCCAGAGCACTCTGCTTTAATACATGTAGCCTTAATGTAACTATAAATACTATTAATAAAGTATAATATATAATTATAAATAAAATGAAGAAATACATCTTCATTCCTTCCCATACCCACTAACATTTTCTTTAGTTTTAGATAACATAAGCTAGCTAAACAGAGCCAAAGCTTCTGGCCTGGTTGCAAAGTAGCCTAGATGTAGAGTTTTTTACTGCATCAGTAATAATGTATACGATGGGCTATATATATTAACTGTTCTAGAAAAATGTTAGACGAGCTTTCTTCCAAATTACCTTCTCCATCACGACCATCGGATCACGACGCGTGTTCGCGCGATGTTGTTGCTTATAACGAAACGAACGTACAGTGGCCGAGAATGTTCCGTCAACTTCCGTATGTTCGCGCATCTGTTGCTTCGTAACGAACGCAATCTGGCCGAGATGCGTGCTGGAGGCGGGAAACTCCACTTTGTGTGCCTACGCCTCGTATACAACGTTATATATAAAGCTTGCAGGACAACTTGGTTGGCATTGCCTTTTCAGCGTGAGAAATACACAGTGTGGCGTGTGAGCGTGTGAACTGGTTGAATTGCGTGTGTCTCACGGCCAATGCGTGATACTTGAGAACCCTGCTTATTATCTGTAGTTCAGCAAAATGTGTGTATTTTTTTCCCTTTGACATCATACAGTACTCTACAATCTTTTGGATTTTTTCCCCACATTGATACATAGTTCATATACGGGCACCAGAGAGAGCTATAGATATCATGTATCACTTTTTTCAGGCTCCAGTGCATAAATATAACCATTTCCCATTTTAAAATCAATTCACACGCAAATGTATATTCACAAGTGCACCTTATGGGAGAAGATGGTGGTGGGAGATGGTGTGGAATGAAGTTATTTGCAGCTACTGTATGGATGCGTGACTTTATTGGGAATGGCTACCATGTCGGCCATTGAATGGTATCATCTATGACCATTAGATGATGCAAGTAGCTACATCAAGAAAATTTAAAAACATTCTTATGTTCTTATGAACAGTAGTACAGTGTTTTTAAGGCTTCTATTTTAATGCTAATAGATAAGAACATCAAATTTTTAAAGTGTGAAGTCATTAAAGCTACATTCATTTAGCATAAAAGCTTAACTTTTCCTCTTTGTCACCATCTCTGTTCGAAATCTGCAATTGCAGTTATTCGCGGAATTATCATCTTTACGTGGGTTGTAAATCGGCATGAAACAGCGCGGATGAACACAATGTTTTGAGGAGAGTGTGCTGGTGTCAATCACCGCGCTGTGTGGATACTGTCATTCAGAATCACAGATTCACTTTTTGAAAGTTTGACCAACATAAGAATTTCCCCCGGAAAATGTCTTCTGAACAAGTAACTTTTTTTGTTCTGATCAACTAAGGGGGAAAAAGCATTCAACATGATAAGCGATCGTTAGATTTAATTTAGATTTAACCGCGCAAATTATACTTTGTTCTCAAATTGTTCATGTTAACAAAATCAGCATTGCGTGACTAACGTTACATTTAATGTGTTTTATGGTTACCTGTGTAGTTCAGAATTCATATTCTCCATAGCTAAACGAGAAAGGCACAACAAAGGAAACTCCAAAACTGTGTGAATTAAGAAAACAGTGGCACTGTTACACGATTGAACTATTGAAATGTCTTACTTGTTAATGTCTTACTTACTTGGATCCGCCATAAGTTTAATTATGTAAAGTGCTGCAAGAAAAGCCTATACATCTACATCTCCTCACGCGCAGTATAGCCGGCTAGCCGAAACACCTTCTTTATGTGTACGGGTGTGACGTAATGACGCAAAGACATGCTCGAATTTCCCGTGGAAACCCACCAGTACCTCTGGAATTAAAATCATTATTACAAGTTAACCGTTTTGAATCAAGCTATGGCAAGCAGATAGTTTTGAACACTGGCTGAATATGTTTTTTTTTTAAATAATTATTTTGGATTATTTTTAACTTAAAAAATTTTACGGACAGCAGCTTTAATGTGACAATTTGCAATGAAATTCGGTTAAGATCACACTTTACTTGTGCTTCGACAGATCACGTATAAGATGAAGTGCAGGCATTCTGTGTTTCGCGTTCAGGTGTCCCTTCCAGCCATTTGCATTTCTGCCACATACTGAGTAAGCCTGCTTCTTATTATTCCATGATAATGTTCCCATTATATCCTGCAGCTTTGCAATGAACCCTTTAAACCAGGAGAGAAACATATGAAGCATTTTCTTTGTGGGTGGATCAGGCCCATTCCCCGCTGGACAATGAAAGCTTTGGCTCGCCTCACTTTTAACTTGCACAACCTTCTGAAGTGTGCAGTAGTGTGCCATGTCTGTGGCTTTGAAATGAATGATAACATATTGTGTTTTGACAATGCCACTTATTATACAAGGCTGAAATTAATTGGGATAATGAAGCAACAAAACCATAAAATTTTTCATAATTATTTTAATTATTTTCATAATTTTTTTAATTATTAACATAGGCATGTTTCTTTTCTTTTTTTAAAAGAACCATCTAACACAGTTCTCGGCTGTGTGAAATTAGAAGCAATTTAAGTAAGGAATAATTGGAATAATAGTTGTTGTGGGTTTTGGTTATTTTTCTGTTGTAGTAGGCTGTATAGACCTTTGAAATAACTGAAATCATTTGGCGTAGTGATATTGAACTGTAATGCGGTCAAGATCTGCCTGGAACTATTTTAACCATGCGTTTCCCTGAAAATAATTGCACACCTTAGACCGTTTGTCAGATTCAAGCATTCAACTTCCCCTTAGTATAAAGTGATCTAAAGTGCTTGTGAGAATGATTGAGAATACAACAATATTTTCAGACATGTGTTGTGTCCCAAATTATGTAATATACACCATGCACTATGCACTCTATAATCTAGTGTATGAACTTTATACGGTTATTTTGCCATCAAGTATCAGAGTCTGATAGCCTCAAAGCTGCGTGACTGTTGAGTGCATGAAGTGTATTTTTTTATTTTTTATTTTTTTCAGTTAATTAAGTGCATCATTCGGGCATTTGAAATGCATGTGTTCTTTTTGGAATTTTCAGTGTGAACATACTTCTACTACAAAAAAAGTGTGACGAATAGTGCATAAGTATGCAAATTGGGACACACCTATAAAATATGATGGTCGTATTTTACTTCAAATGCGTGTGATGTTGCGCATATCACATTGAAATGTGAGCGTTGGACCACCGTGCTCTGAAGTTAAGCCAGTATCCAGGAGACATCACCTCTTTGAGCTCTCCTCCTCCTCCTTCTCTCTGGCATGTAGGCCTATCTGAAGTAAATGAGACCAAAAATACGGTGGCACTGCTGAGATGCAAAAGATGTTTCAGTTCCAACACAAATGAGTTTGGAGATTGACAAGTCTAGGTCCTTTCATCTTTTTATAGTCTCTGTTGAGGAGCTCTTTGAGCAACAACACATGAAGTCTGCCAACGCGCTGTTCTGAATCAAAATGCACTCTTTCTCAGCGAGGTGTACGGTAAAGTTAATTTATCATCGTGCAGCAGCCTTGCAGTCTATTTTGGGGTAGTCGATGGGCTAATTGTTCCCGTTTTTTCTGGCTAGATCAATAATACCAACAGATCGTTATTGTTTAATTTCATATGTTGCAATTATGGCAAAGACAATGCATGATGAATCTATGAGGACAAGTGAGTCATTTATAAATGCACACTGAACATGTTGTGTTGACAAATGTATAGCAGTGCTTTAGCTTTTATAAATCATTTATTAGAAGTGAAGGGCTTGAAGATGAATGTCTGGCTTAAATGATAACACATTTTTTAGGTGTCATATTGAAGGAGTTATAATTCATTCAAGTGCTGGTTTTAGTCGCATTACTACTGCCAGCACTGTCAACCTACACCCACAGTATGATGTATGTGTGGATGGTTCATGGTTAACTCTTAATAGACTTTCTCTGAGGCGAGTTCCTGTTGCTGACTCGTCATTAATGGTCTGACATCCTCCCAGAAGAAAATCTGAGCAGTTGAAATATTCATGATCTGTATTATGGTGATGGAAGAATTAAGCCATTTGCTCTTTCCAGGCCAGGAAATGAGGTATATTAGTAATACTGACTAAAATCTGTTCATTGTTCAGGGATTATGTGACTTTGTTATTACTGCACAAGCCATGATGATGTGGCTAAAAAGCAATTATGCTTTCAATTAACTTTCTCCTGGCATTGACACAGAGCATGACACTGTGTCATAACCAGATACAAAATACAATGAAAGGTATTTTTACTTTTATCTTTGTTTTATCTTTTTGCATGATGGAAGAACATTGGTTTGGTTGTGCTTCGGCTTTGCATGACTGTGTGGATGAATATGGTTATCCTACTGCTTATAAACATTCACTACTATGCTTCAGAGACATAATCAGTTTAGATTGAAAGGATCTCAAGCTGACTAGCTGAAGACGTTACTGTAGCTTTACCCATTAATAGACACAGTACTTCCTGGAAAAGAAATTCAAGCACAGCACTAAAACAACCATAATGAAATGATCCTTCACAATAAATAATGCTTTACAAACAAGTGACGTATGTATGCAATTTCTCGCAAAAACCATCCCAATATATCTAAAATATAAACACTTATAATAGACTTACCATAGTGAATCAGAGTAAGACAAAAACAGGTTTTGGAAGAAGGATTGATAATGAATTGACGTTGACATTTTGAACAAAAAAGTTACATAGTGTACCTTTAAATGACAGCACAGTTGGAGAGACAGGATACTAAGCAAGAGGTACAATACACACCCCAATGAGCCATGCACTACTTTATACATTAGTAAACACATCCCTTTCTAGTCTCAGACATCAGGCCCACCCTGACCGCAATCGCATATCTGATTGGCTGGTACTTTTTGGAGTCAGGGGCTAAGTTCACCTTGAAATGACATTTTTTACAAGGTACAGGGTCAATACTGTTAATCTCTTTCAGGAAGAACTAATCACTGAATTTTCCAGCTTAGTCAAAATGCTGAATTGTTTTTTTTTTTTTAAACAAATACTGATACGATCCACCTAAAGGATTGATATTTTAGTGGATATAGGAAGTAGGTGTGTCCATAATCTGTACTTCTTGGATGGACAAATATTCCGATTACAAGATTATAAACCCTCACCTAAACAGAACATGAAACAAATCTAACTGTGATTGGCTGTTTTATGTTGGTCTCTTCCTGTGTAAGTGGGTGGTTTTTGGACGGATAAAGCTGCAAACTGGACTAGAGCTTATGTTGTAGTCAAACGTCCCGCTATGCAAGACTGATGCTCTACAGTTTCCAGAAACTTTTGTGCTTAACATCTTGGATACCATGCAAATGCTCTGTTCACATTATTTATGTAATAGAATGCTGAAAAATTTACATAAGAAACAAACTGATACTTTGACTATAAACCACTGATTAAAAGCCACATGGATTCAAATCATTGAATGCCAAAAGATTCATAAAACAGTTTGACATTTATACTGTATGAGCCCAATAAACTACTTACTGCATGTAGCATAGTGTATGAAGATGCAAAGAAACCTTACTAAACTCCAGAGTAAACTATGAAGCCATAGATGTTGGCCTGATCCCTACGAAGACTCAAAAACAGGATATTGTTAATGAGTGTCAGCGATGACAAGCATTTGAACTCAGACAGGAAATGAGGCTCGCTGTCTAAAACGCTGCGAGCGTATCCCTGCAGCTTTGTCATAGTGATTGATGCTTTTCATTTGAAATACCAATCAGACCAGCACTAGCATGAATATGATGATCCAATCATTTGTCCCACCATAAAGCACTTTAATTAGCACAATGAGGATCAGATTAATTAGACACAAATGGCAGCATAACTGCCCAGTTAATAATCACATATGTAGGTTTAAGCAAGTCTTCAGCTAATGCAATATTGGAGAGCGTCTGAGCATGCATTATTTAAATATGCCCAGGTTACGCTTAATACCTGTGGAATGAGTTATTAGATTTCTATGGTCTGTTCAGTGTAGGGACTGGACAGCATGTTTGAAAGAATGAGCTGAAAACAAACCTCAGCACACCGTCACACATAAATGGACTAAAATCAGCCCTGAATCACAAATAGCTTCAGACATTTAATTCTGAGATTTTATATGTACAGGATTGTTGGACAGGTCAGAAGTGCTTAAGTGCATGAAAGCTTCAAGCACACGGTAGGGGAAAACAGAGGTATTCCCAGCCATGCTCTAACAGCATCAGGAGTGCGTTTAGTACATCATATCGACTGAACATTCAAATCTGACCTTTTCATCAGACATTGGTACATTTCTAAGGGTCAAAATGCTGGACTTTCAAGTGTCCAATTGAAGTAAAGGTTCAGGAATACAAAATGAAAAGAATGCGCTATAAAACATTATGACTCGCAGCAATGAAAGCGCAGAGATGACTTTGCTTTAGCTGTGCTGTATTCCCCAGTCCGTCTGAACTTTTAGAAAACCCTCATGAGGTTGCATCAGAACAGTGTATAAGGATAACTTTGTTTCTATATATATGATAGGGATCTGCAAAGTCAGTCAAAGTCAAATTCCTAATGTTTCACAGATAACCTAAACAGGCAATTCCAAGTTAAACTATTACAGAGAGAGAGAAAGAAAGGCAGATTAATGAGAGCATAGTTTGTAGTAAAATCACAGGAGCTGCTAGACCCTATTTATATGATCTCCGAAAACATTGGCTGCAGTAGCTGTCTGAAGTTTTTTCCCTTTCCAGTCATTAAAATACTTTAACATTGTTCCATTAAGTATTATAAGAGTGTGTGTAAGAAAGAGATGCTCTACATCTGTTCAGGACCCGTTAATAGGTGACAGGCTTTAGCATGCAACACTGCCTCACCAGCCAATATAAGCTGGTTAAAATATTTCCATGTTTTTAAAATATTGTCTTCATTTTTATTTAAAACATGAGATGGGAAAAGACTCGAATTTGAACTCGGGTGGGTTGCATCAAAAGCTGACACCACCTGCCTTGCTCGCCAAACCACTGATTTTGTCAACAGGATTTCTTTTTTTTTTTTGTCTGGCGAAATCAGAAAATGGTGGGCGGAGTTAGTGTAACTATCCTCTGCTAACAAGCCCGTCTTTGCACTTGGTGTAAATCGACACTCCACCACATGTATCCTCAAACTAACCACTTCTAAACAATGAAAACAATTTAATAGTGTAAAACTATACAGGTGACAACATTCCATTACAATACTGTTATTTTAAAAAATATATGAATCCGTTATAATGTCAAATCAGGTAGACATATTTAATAAATGTGATAGCATTGATACAATAAAATCAGCATATTAATTCCTTGACTTAACTTGATAAATACATATCTAAAGGTGTTGATTATGTAAAATTCTTACTCTTTAGATGCTCTCAATATGTCAAAAAAATTTTGTGTGTGTGTTTATGCAAACATATGGAATTGTACAAGATCCTCATTTTATGTATGAATACTAATGAGATTATGTTGGCACTTCGCTGTCACAGACAAGCTTCATTTGCACGGTATCTCTCATCAGAACGCTCTTCGAATATTGCATCTGTGTAAAATCATAGATGCAATGTTATTTATTTACAAAAGTTGTCAAAGCCACATCATCTCATTGTCAAGAAATCCTTAAATTGGCCCAGAGTAGAATGAGATTAGATCATTTCAAGAAGGACTTTAGCGTCACTGCATTCTGTGTCCATTTTACTGCAAATCTGCACTGTCATTTATTAGAGAAACATACCGCAATGTGTGAAACACAAAGGTGCGGCACAGAAGAAAGTCATCTCAGCATGCAGGTTGGCCAGAAGCCTTTTTTTTTTAATCAGAATCAATGACCTCAGTAGGAACGGCACATTGGTTTGCGCTTAGCACGGCATGCACTCAGATGGTTTTTTTTGTTTTTTTTTGTCTGATGTTGTGTTTTTTGCATTCATCGTACGGCTCAAAATGTGGCCCAAGAATAGAGATACCTGGGCTGACTAAAGGCCTGCAGGAGACTTTTAATTTAAGAGGACAACTTTAGGTTGATGGTATTAGTATGACACAAGTTGATGTAATTCACAGGGCTTGTTCTCCAGAGCTCTCACGACCTTGTCAGCAGATCCCAGACATATCAGAAGAGCTGCCTGGCTCTCTGAAAACTTATCTTCAGCAGAAAAGACAACAGGAATATATCGTGCTCTGGCAGACAATTAACTGCACTGTAACTTTCAGATGTAATATCAGACCTTTGCCTGATGCCATTTCTCATTTCTCTGAGGTGGTGGATCTGTTGGCAGCAAGTAGTGACTTAACCCCCTGATGAATTAGAATGTCAGTCTGCATTAAAAGTGATACCAGACATCAGGATATCCTCAATTATGTAGGCCTGTGTCTACAGATACAGTGATCTAATAAATCCAGGGCTCAGAGAGATAGCTGGAGTAAATGTTGCGATGGAAACGTCCCCCTTGGAACGCTGAGTTTTAAACTGGCGGCAATTGTTTTATGTCTTACTTGTTTGTGATAGAAATTCAATTAGGAATTAATTCTCTCTAATTCTGCAAGAGACTGCCTTCAGAGTTAATTCAATGGGAAAAGATAAAATTGTTTCCTTTGCTGCACCATGATAAGCGTATTAATTATGTAATTGCAGAGGAATTATGCCAGTGATTAAAATGTTTACATTTTTTGCATGCTTGCTGTTGCTGTTAAAATCTTTCCTATTACAGGGTCTTGGCAATTTCAAGACTCTATGTACACAATTTACATTCAGATTGTATTTTTATTCTTATGCTAACTAGAATAAAAAATAAAAAAACATTGGGCAAGGGTTGGTTAATGACTGATTACCATGTGTTTCCCATAACAGCAATGTAACTCACAGCTTAAAGGGATAATGTTTATATATAATGAAAAATAATATTCTGTCATTAATAACTCACCCTCATGTCGTTGTCCACATACAGATTGAAAAGACAAGTGTAAACGCGTTTCTGATCGGAATGTTATCCGATCAGCGTGTCCTGGTTCAGAGGTAGTCGAGGACGCATTGTGATCGGATCTCAGTGTATGGTAAACGCAATCCAGCCATCGTGTCTGTATTCACAGGTGGACGTCATATAAATCCCCCCCGCCCAGTCTCCCCACGTGCTGTCAGAAAATAATGACCAGACGCAGTTTAGACAATAAATTAAACACATTTGAACCTTACAAATAAACGTCAATATTTAAAACACTGTGTGTTTCATTTTAATTGTGCAACATTATCTGAACGAGGAGATCGCCTGTACAATCACAGCTGTGAGTCAAGAGATCTTAATGAAGAGCGTGCGTTGCTTTGATGATCAGCTCTGAAATATTCCTTCATTCAAAAAACGTAATTTGATATAAGACTGGAGATTGCATAGGAAAGTACATTAGGTTATTGCTTAATTTGTATCAGCTTTACTCTTAATTTGGCTACTGACCTAATTTAAATATTATGCAAAAACAGAAATCCGATTGGTTATCCAGATACAGAGGCTACTTAATATGAACAAATGTAAACGCACTGTGTCCTGATTGGCTAATGATCTGATCTGCTTGATCGGATCACGGTGATTGCATGTTAATGCCAAGTGTAAACGCAGCCTTTGCTGACTCAAAAGATTGAGCGGTTTAGTCCAAATTCCAAGTTCAAAAATTTGGACTAAACCGCTCAATCTTTTGAGTCAACAAAGTGGTAGTTACGTACATACATTATATGATGAACAGATTTAATTTAGACTTTTATTTACATGATATTAGCAGTGGATCAACAATATTCGCTTGACCTGTGAGTGGTCATGATGTTTTGGTTCATCAGTGTAGGCAAATATAGGCAATATTTCATTATAGTATATTTATAGTAATTGTTGAGGGCTCTTTCTCCATCCCCACCACCTAACAGCTCAGGATAGTGTACAGCTCAGGATAGTAGTTCCTGTGAACAATTAGGGGCTGTTTACACGCCACTGTAAAAAAGTAAAAAGTTTTTGAAAACGGTCTCCGTGTAAATAACAAAAACACAAATCTCTGAAGACAATGACATCATGCACATGCATATTACGTGTTCAATCTATATTGTTTCATCGCCATCTAATGGCCTGGTAGCAGAATACAGCGTTTTTAATCGTTTTCGCAGATCCGTGTGAATGGGGATCGTTTTGACAATGGTGTCGTTTGTATGCGGAAAAACGTCTCCTTTTTAAGCATATCTTTGTCGTATATACGTACCCTCAGTCACATAGCATTTTAGGTTCAGATGAGAGACTCAAAACCAGTTCAGGATTCCAGAACTGAGCAGATTTCAAATCACATACTTCCGGGTGGTCCTGGCGCAGCTGAGTAACTGCCATTGAGATGAATAAAAATACTAACAAACAGCTTTCTAGAGGTTTTTATTTTGATCTCCTTAAATAAAACACTACTATTTTAATTGAAAGTGAAAATTAAGGGAGGCTCTAACAAACCTTTATCATTATTTCGTTTTACGGTTATTTCTTGTTACTATCCAGTTTTATTTCTGCATTGTCCACTAAAATGAAAGCTTTAAAAAAAAAAAAAATTTACAAAGTGCCAAGAACTTCTTCCACTTATGGCTACTTCCCTGGCTATTCTTCAGTGTGGACCCAACAGTATGCTTCTGTGCACCACTTTACAATTAGCACCTCTCTATTCCAGCTTTCAGCTAACTTAGCCTTCACTCTTCTCTCTAAATTAATTTTCTTCTAAAAAGACCAGACTCTTATGCAAGCAACAGAGAACCTGCCAGCCCCCCTGTCTCAAGACAGCAGATGAGAGGCACATCAGTGATGTGATAACAGGCAGACTGGCAAATTCATGGCATCTTTTGATTCTTGCAAACGCAATTAATTAAAAAACTGAGAGTACCGAGGTAGGCAATGGCACAAAGACAAAATAAATTGGAGTTTGGACCGAAGTCTTTCTTTTAATACATATTCTGTATAAGAGGACACACAATTGTAAAGAATTGCTTTTCCGTGCAATTTAATAATAATTTCACAAAAATATTCACATAATAAAAAATATTCATTCAGTGAGGAAAATTAGAGTGCACTTCATTTCAGTTGAAGCATAAATTCTCCCTTAGTGATGCATGAACTATTACCGTTTGCAACGAAAATGAAGTCTGGTGTTACAACTTTTTTTGTGAGTGCATTTTTGATGGATGTCTGGAAAGAAATACACGTTTGATTATGTAACTGAAGTATGCATTGCATCAAGCTGTGATTGGTGCTATGCATTCAGACACACATTAAAGTTGTTTAGTGGGTGAAGCTCCATTGCACTGTATGCAAGATTAATGGTTGCCTCTGGCCCTGAACCGCTAAGGCTAACAGAGACACCCTGGCCAGCAGCGCACCATTTATAAATCAAGCTAAATGGATCGATATTTTCAGGACTATGGAGGTAAAGTATGGCAACCCCTGCTTTAGGAAAGCCCATTATGAATCGGGGATGAGTCTGAAACTCGAGGAAAATGGTGGAAACTCGAGGTTATACTCTGACCCCTGTGTTCCATACAATAAGATGGTCAATAAAATCTCCATCTTTATTACAGACTATAACTAAGATTTAAATTCTTAAGCCCTTACTAATCCTGTCTTATAGCTGTAATTCTCAATTTAATGGATGAACGCTGATGTAATCATGAAAAGTTCATTTATAGCTCTGCTTAAATACCATCTGATGGGAAAAAAAATATAAGGGATTTGTATAGCAAACATCTCTTTATTAACTAATGTTGATATCTGATATATTTAAAAGTTTACTTGATCAATCATATAGAAAAGTACAGCAGGGTGCTTGTGTGTTAAATGTTTAACTTACAGCATATGTTTCATTTATGTTTGTGTGATTTTTTTTGTTTTTTTTGTAGTGCATTTCAACACTATCTCATGGAATCCGTAACTATTTTATGTTTTGGCAAATTGATAGCTAATTCCTATCAGTTCTTTCAATCTCATTCAAAGGTTTTCATACAATCTGCTTACGTTCCAGTGATGTTTATACTTAGGGCAGGGCCTTCATGCTTACTTTTTTTTCTAAAAATCATTCATTTTCGTACAAATTTATACGAGACTGACACATTGTAAAGAAAAAAAAAGTGATAGTGTTTTCTTGTGAGATCAGGTTGGACCTTTACACCACATATACACCAGACGAGAGCAGTGTGACACGAATAGCAAATAGAACCCATTATAATCAGTGATGCTGTACAAATTCCCAAAAGTAAACTGATGCCCCATTCTATTTCTGACGTACTTCAAGCGTGCGTGCTACTTCTGACATAAAGAACAAATGGATTTGCAATGGTCGCTTTGTGCTTTAGACATGGTGTTTTAAAATTAGTCGAAATTGACACATTTACGTCGCATTGTGATGGAAGTAGCCACAGATATTCTTCCATGTTCTGATGTACATCCGAGTAAAAGGGATTATTAAAAAAAGAAAAAAAAAGTCTTTGCTATGCATTTATTGTTGATTGGATGGAGACAGATCTGAATGCAAGCTTGCAGTTTATTGTAAGAAAGGGGTGTGGTTTAAGCTGAAAAAAATGACTGGAGAAAGGAGCGGGTTTAAGATGACAAAATTATTGGAGAAAGGGGCGGGTTTAAGATGACAAAAGTGGACAAAATGATTGGAGAAAGGGGAGGGTTAAAGCAGACAAAAGGACTGTTCAACTTCGGCTGCGGCTGGATGTAACCGATCGGAGATAGTTGCCATTTGCATGCGAGGAGGAGCTGAAAACAGAGATGTGAAGTCGGATACTTTCTGCTTCCCGTAGTGACACTCGCGCTGTGTTTGCATACTTTACCACAGCTGAAATGAAATAAATGCAATATTTGTCAAATACACAGACATTTCAGAGACATTTTCATTTAATGCTTTATGTACTGCTTAAAGCTGGAGTAGGTCACTTTTGTAAAAATGTATTTTTTTACATATTCATTAAAACTGTCATTATGTCCTGACAGTACAATATGAGACACATAATCTGTGAAAAAATCAAGCTCCTCTGGCTGCTCCCAGTGGTCCTATTGCCATTTGCAGAAATACACCACTCCCAGTCAGAAACAACCAATCAGACCCAGGAGGAATGTCTTAGCAGTGTCAATCACGCTCGTGTATGCGCTGATCACACCCCTCTCTTGCACAGCGCGAACCGTCGTTTGAACTCAAGATTGCAGGTGTGCCACAGCTGTGCTAATGGCGGAGAAACAACCTAAACTGCCAATTTCTCGAGTGGCACCTGCTCATAAAACAAAGTAGAATTATGTAGGCTAGATATAATAGCACACGGCTTCCTCTTCTCCCCGCCCGTTGACTCGTAGAAGTCGCTGTGGGTGTGAATTCTTCGTCGGAGCCCATTGACTCAGTGTCAAAACTCTAGCCGCATAACATACAGATAAAGTGTCACGCACTGTGCAAAGCAACAATTGAAACCTGCTAATTCACTGGCTTGTCATGTTGCTGAAATAATGTACTAGCAAACCTAATCTAGCATTACATATCGCTAGAATAATCACTTGCATACTGTAACGTTAGTTACCGTTATATTATCTTACTAGCTATTTATAACTTATAGAAAGAGTGCAACGTTATAAAGTTACATTACATGTATTGCAAAATACGTAATGATTTGAGGACCAAGTTTGCAGTCAAAGTATGGGCAGGCTATTAGTCAATGAAAAGCATATTGTTGATGTTTCGTCCCTACCAGTGAATGTCCTCCGCTGTGGGGGAGGAGCTGTGGAGGGAGCGCTGTAGCGCAGCAGACAGCAAGGGGGAAGGACCTGTAAGTTGTGCTTGTTCAAATTTACAGGCTAAGTCAACGTTTCTCAAAACTCCCTATTGCAGCTTTAATATGTTTAATAAAGTTCAACATAAGCATGTACTATTTAAATACCAATTCTGTCAGGACCACTATCGTCAAATACGATTGACAATTAGCATACAGTTTGGATTTGGCGGTATGGTTCCGTTCTGGGCGAGAACTCCCTGCAGGGAAAGCAGCAATAACACCCCTTGGGGTAAACCGAACAGAACCAACATGAATGTATGCAAATATATTTAATTTCAGGCCAAATCCTGACTGACGAGAGGCGGAGCTGGGGATGGAGGAGGGTAATTAGCTCCTGAGAAACGCGATAGCTGCTGATAATAATGAAGGAGCTTACTGTATATCTCCAGAGCTCGTGTAGCCGCTCTGGAGAAGCTGCGCAGAATGAACCAGCCGCAGCCGGCTGCTCTCGAATCGCTCTTGTAGTACTTTGATGCTATACGTGACAGTCACGTGGCGCCGGTGCTGATTTACACCACTGAATTATACTGTCCCCTCGCTCAAAAATCCCACCCTGGATTGACATGTTAGCACTCAAAATGACTTAACACTTTAGAGCGTTTTGACTTGCTAAACGGTAAAATCCTGCATTCAGATAGCGGTTTTTCTGCCTAGGGCACTCGCAGAAACTAGTGTGATTTCTCAAGACACCTGTTTCAGTGATATCTGTCAGGTGAGAGGGAAGTTTTCGGCGTGTCGTTCCATAAAAACTGCTCACGGCACAATTAATAGCTAACTCCTACAACAACAGAATTGTGACCAAGTGGATATCACCTTATGTAGTTCACCAGTTCAAGTAAGAACTCTAAAGCTGGACTCGATGGTTTCTTGAAGAAAACTTGTGAAAATAATGACCTATTTCGCATGTCCCAGATTTGCCGAAGCCTTTCTCTCTATTGTGCATCTGTAATGCAGGTGATGGTGATTTATGAGCAGAAGTAAAGGATGTGCATGTGATAATTTCCCCATACCCTTCAGCTTCACACTCACCGGGGAGATAAGAGACTGGAAATATTGGCTGCGAGTATTAAAACCTCATGTGTGTGCTCTGATTATTTTGTCACTTTCTGTAACTGAATTCCTATTTGTCATGCTGAAGTCTACACTAATTTGAGGGGTGGCCACATTCCGCAAGATATCTCTCTTTCTTCCTCACAAGGCTGTGAAAATAAAATAGCAGTGTTATAGTTTAATCAAATAAATATAATACATTTGAACATGTTCTGAGGAAATGTGTGTGTGATTGCAAGGTGATTGCAAGATGGTTGCTTAATCAAGTCAAAAGAGTGGTTCATCCTTCAATGCATGTCTATAGATAGAATAGAATTTTTTTCCTTATTTAATTGTTTGTCAAATGTCAGACTGCTTGGAAAAGCAATAGCACACCCCAGAAATTTGATGTATCATTCATGATGCCATTCATCATATCATCAATAGGGACATTAATAGGGAGTTGCATGCTGACATTTTTTTTTATTGTTGTTTTGCTCATATTTACCAAGGGTGCCAATGTTAGTGTGGGTGGCTTAAGTGAAAAGCCACCATTGTGAACCTTGGCTATGCTTTTCATTCATTTTGATTAATATTTCTGTTTTCACAGGGGCCTTATGCCGCGGACTCTGGACAGTCAAATCACCATGGAGAAAACACCGAGTTACTTTGTAACACGGGAGGCACCGCGACGCATCTCAAACATGTCTCGTGAAACGAAGCTGATTGTTGTAGTTCGAAACCCGGTAACAAGGGTGATCTCCGACTACACACAGACCCTGTCGAAGAAGCCCGACATCCCCTCTTTTGAGGAACTAGCATTCAAGAACAGGAGTCAAGGCATCGTGGACACCTCCTGGAATGCCATCCGCATAGGCATGTACATCCTACACCTGGAGAATTGGCTGCAATACTTCCGTCTGTCACAGATTCATTTCGTCAGCGGGGAGCGGCTCATCACGGATCCGGCCGGAGAGCTGGGCCGGGTGCAAGACTTCCTTGGGCTCAAACGCATCATCACAGACAAGCATTTCTACTTCAACCGAACAAAAGGCTTCCCGTGCCTGAAGAAGCCGGAAAGCAGCAGCCAGCCCCGCTGCCTGGGCAAGTCCAAGGGCAGAACTCACGTTCAGATTGACCGGGAAGTTATTGAGCAGCTTAGAGAATTTTATAGGCCATTCAATGTGAAGTTTTATGAAATGGTGGGTCATGACTTCAGATGGGACTGAGGAGGAGGACCTTGGTAAAAGCAGCCTCTCTCTTCTGATGATGAGTACACTTTCAAGGGATCATTCACCCAAAAATTTAAATTCGGTCATCATATACTCACCCTAATGTCATTCCAAACCTGTAGTACTTTCTTTCTTGAGTGGAGCAAAAAAGAAGATATTTAGAAGAATGTGTTGGGTGCTGTTTTGTCATTTCATATAAAGTCATAAACTTGTATAAATACATAAATACTTTTATGGTGTTTCTGCACCCTTTTTAAAGTTTGAAAGCTCTAGTTATATATACACTATAACTTGTATTTATATATACTCTACAATTCAAAAGTTTGGGGTCAGTGTGTTTTTTTGAAAGAAATTAATACTTTTATTTATCAAGGATGCATTAAATTTATCAAGTGACAGTAAAGACATTTATTATGTTACAAAAGATTTCTATTTCAAATAAATGCTGTTCTTTCGAACTTTCTATTCATCTAAAAATCCTGAAAAAAATGTTTAACCGTTTCCACAAAAAATATTAAGCAGCTCAACTGTTTTCAACATTGATAATAATAAATGTTTCTTGAGCAGCAAATCATCATTATAATGATTTCTGAATGATCATGTGACACTGAAGACTGGAGTAATGATGCTGAAAATTCAGCTTTAACATTACAGGAATAAATTACATTTTAAAATATATTATAATGGAAACAGTTAGTTTAATTTGTAATCATATTTCACAAAATTACTATTTTAAATATATATATTTTTTAAAAGCATCATTGGTGGGCATAAAAGTCATCTTTCAAAAACATTAAAAAAAAATCTTACTGACCACAAACTTTTGAATGGTGGTACAGTTTTAAACAGGTTTGGAGGGTGAATAAATGATGACATATCATTTTTGGTTGAACTATACGTTTAAATCAGTTTGCGGGACAAAATGAAACAGAACACCTCAAACTAATTAAGACCCAGTGCTCTTAAAACATATTAAAAAGACAAAATATGGGCAAACAACAACGTTGTACTGTTGCTCAAGAGACTTTGCCTTTGACATGAAATGCTTTAATACATTTAGAACTCACGCAAGCTCATTAAACAGATTAAGTGAGAAGCTGTTGTTCACAGCGTTTGGAATGCACAGCATTTGTTTCATTCATCGCCATCCTGTTACTGTTTAAAACACTCATCCAAGTCAATCATCTTGATATGAAATAGAAACCCATAAAGCATACAGTGACTGCTGAGGTGTGTCATTACGTTTATCTCACAAAATGTAACAAAAAAACAAAACAAATTAAACAAATCCTAAAGAACCACATTCACTTTCATCCTCACTGCAATATGTGAAGTTGCTTCAAGTTCTGTACATGCAATGAGAACAACTACCTCTGTGTTTAATTTAATTTAACTTATTTATTTTTGTTTATGGATATTTCTTAAGGCCAATAGAGAGACTGGTTCAACAAATTTAAGGGGGCATGATTTTTTTTTATTATTTTAATATGTTCCTGGGTTCACTTATAATGTTACTATAATGTTTGTAGAATTATATATATATATATATATATATATGCGGAAAAAATATTGTTTTCAAACTTTCTTTCTGACCCTCTTTTAAGGGGAGGCTAGTTTAAGTCTTGTCAGTAAACAGCCACTGTTTTGATTGGCTAAAGTCATTGCATAGAAAACTGTATAAACACCCACTTGCATGTGGGTGATTGCCCCACACATGCTTGCATGTGTATGTTTTGAAAGTATTATCATCTACAGACAAAGCATTATGAAATAATTTACTTGTGTGATGCAACTGCTGTCAGATCCAGTACAGTTGGCTGCTTCATCTTTCAACTAATGCTTCTTTGCAAACTCTCCATTACAATGTGCATCATTTAAAAAACTAAATACTCCGAACAAACATAATCCTCCAAAGCGACATACACTGGTTTCAGACACTGGGATTTTGTTGCAATTAACAGAACAGTAACATATACAAGATAAGAAATCAGTGACACACATATACAATACAGAAGAGAAAGAAGAAAAAAACAAACAATGAAATAGAAAACAACTTAAAGGTAGGGTAGGCAGGATAAAAAAAAAAAATTAAAAAAAAAATTTGTTTAAACTGTCTTTATATCCACCTTATTCTGCGCCCGTTCTATTGTCCATGATTCATAGTGGGTTCAACTGACTAAACGGTTTTCTACTTCCGGTTGAAGTGTTTGTAACATAGAATGCTAGCACTCTAGTCCAGACATTAGAAAAATATCAGTCTACACATGCGTTTTATATTTAATATGAGCAAAATACACATGTGACATAACACAACAAATCTTTAACTTTTAGGTGGCAAAATATTTTTTAGTAATTCTATGGATTACAAAACAAAAGTAATAGCCTACTAACCGGATGAAGAAGGGTTTATTTTATTTTTCGTGTTCGCAATTATGAGGAAAAAAAAACATGTTGCGGACGTGACAGTTCTCCGTTACGGACATGACCGCTCTGAAATTGACTTTAAAACTTTCACAGAGATCTCAAAGAGAAAGCACAAAGTCTTTCTTTAAAGTGAATTTCGTTTTTTATTAATTGTATCTTAATTGTAATCAATATTTCATCAACCAATTGCCTGGCTGGTTTTAATAAATAAGAAGTAAATATAGTAGAAAATGGATCATCATGACGCAAACTGGACTTTGGTCTCATAAATGAACCGAAAAACTCAGCGTATAATGTAGCCTACTTGCCTCACAGGCCTGATAAATATATAGACTATGCATTTTTAAAAGCAGAGGTAGACAGGAGTCAAAGTGCTAACCAGCCTACGCTTATTGCTTGGGTTATTCTGCTGCAGTCGGGGGTGATAGAGACTGTCGGATGTTCATGAGATCGTGCAGTTATGCATCAGCTATCCTTTGGAAGTTAAGAAGAAAAGAAAAAAAGTTCATTTTGTTTTTATCTGTGATTTAATAAAAAAGAACGTGATCAGATCACATTTGATAAATGTTTTCTTTTCGATTTAGTTTAGCGATGTGGGGATGACACAATCTGAAACACATGGCAAAAGCCTATAGACCAGATTCGAACCGGAAGTTGGCAACCGGAGTCGTCGTCATGGCAGCGCGCATTGTTTAGAGCAGAATAAGGTGGATATCAATACATAATTAAAATGTAAGTACTCTGAAAAATAAAGTATAAAAATCGAGTGTCTGTAGTCCTCTCAGGGCTGTAATAAACACAGCTACTTATTCTATTAACTCCCACCCCCTCCCTTCTGGGCTCCTTCCAAAGCCACGCCCCCAAGAACACATGACCGCGCGATGCCGACAGCACTCAGCTGGAGGACGAGTTTACCAGCGCCGAGCGGAGACGAGCAGTGCATAGAGTGACATCATGTCAGAATCACATGTAATAAAATCCCTAACTTTATCATTATGAATATACCATGGCTGTTAGTACTCACTATCAAGCCAGCATATCGATACTGGTAAAGTTTAAAATATATTGAGTTTGATTCGGTAACGAGCTATAACATAAGGCAAAGCTAAAAACAGGTTGCATTGATACACGTTTTTCCCGTTACCATCAGTTACACTGTGATAAAGGGGAATTTCGTGTAAGATTCATAACATATACTGTGTTTTGCATGTAAGAGCTTCCACGATGAAAGCACTGTAACCGTCACTTTTCAGCCCCTTGATGTCCCTCAGTTGTCCACCGCTGGAAAGCCCCGATATTGCTTGCTTTATCCAAAGACTTTTTGGCCATAGCCTGTTCAAATACTGTCTTCCTTTTTTTGCCTTCGCTGACTGTATATGCAGGTACTGGGAATTTTGACTGCTAAATTCTCGGCCATAATTGTGATTCTTCTTCCTAGCTTCCGTTCATCTTCCACTCCTCGAGTCAAACGGGTGCGTGCGTGTGGGCCGCTCCTGTTGCAACAGGGGTGGTAGCCAATGGATGAATCGTCCCGAATGGAAATAAGTAGCTGTGTTTATTGCAGCCCTGAGAGGACTACAGACACTCGATTTTTATACTTTCTTTTTCAGAGTACTTACATTTTAATTATGTGTTGGTGTATATATATACAGTTTAAACAAATTTGGGATTATTTTTTTAGAAAAATCCCACCTACCCTACCTTTAATATAGTTATCAATATAGTGGTGTATGCAGGTACATGGGATATTTTTGTGATATAGATATAGATAGGGGCAGTTTAATATAATCGTAGTAGTAGTATTATGATAGTAGATTATAATGGTTATCGTTTGCTTTTGACGCGATGCTCGCATCCAGTGTGAGCTAAAATGAGCTGTTAAGCGTCTGAACGCCAGTGGGCGGGGACTATGGCGTGATGATGTATAACTATTCATCGATGTCTTGCTCTGGGGGCAGTCATATGCAAATGTGTTTGCCCATGTGACATCACAGATCCCACAATAGCAAAAAAGCATATAACTTAAACCCAGAAGCAACTAAAGGTGCGACAACATAGTTGTCAAATCCAGATAAACGAAAATGACTAAAAATGCTCTATTATGCAAGCTCAGAATTATACTTAGTAGCTGATCTTTGGATTTGGCATATGAAACGCCAAAACGCATCCAAAGTTATCGGTTTTTAGTAGAAAACCGTGTCGTGTAAACAACCCCTCAAATAACAGTGGTTTTGGTTCAAGAAACATAAGTAGACTTCAGAAGAAAGAAAATGGTCCAAAAGTGTTCTGGTATGGCCCCATACCATCTCCTCACTAAAAAAAAATGTTTCAGCTTTGGTAAAAATCCATAAATATAGTGGGTTTACTCATCTAATGGGTGTTTATCTTTCATCTTTTATGCACAGTGATGTCCTTTATTATAAATGCAGTATTAGCAGCATTTTGAATGAAGCAGGGCCTCGGTTCATCTATCAGAGCGATGAATCAAGCATTAGCTCGTCCTTTAAAACACATCTGTAAGCTCTGAAAAGGTCTACCATTGATTTGCTATGATCATGAGGGAGGAAACAGCGCAATTACTGGTAGAGGCCAGTTTAACCTTCAAATAAATACCGAGAAATAAACAGACAGTGCTGAAAATGTCATGAACTTTGAGCTTTTCAGAAGCATCTTGTACCCTGGCCTTAATAAGTAATGCCAACAAAGTCAGGTATGCCTTGTATGCCTGTCAGAGATGGTTGGAGAGTGTGAAAGTCCATTAGGATGTTTTTCTAGTCTAGTGCTTTTAAATGGCAGATGAAAGCATCCCACATAATGATCAAACAATATGGAGTTGCTATATGGCTGATGCAGATAGTAATATGTAGAGATGCAGTGGCTGATGCTTCTCAAATTAGCACTCAATAATCCATATTTGACCAGTGACAAGGATAATTAGGATTAATTAAATTTTGATTTTAATTTAGATGTGTTGGATGTTAAAAGTAAGATGCGCATTTTTTTTCTAACACAGCCCATAATGACTCATCAGCAAACCAATGTTCCTTTAATTGTCTCTAGTGGGTGGACAGTTCAACCACCTGAGCAAAAAAAAAAACTTTTTTTTTTTTTTTTTTTGACTGATCTGTTAAATAATTTCGGGAAACATTTAATAGTCATCTAAACTTCTGAAACATACACACACAAAACCTATTTGAGGCATTTAACTAGGGATGGGTTTTGATAACTGATTCCATTTTAGAACAGGTTCCAAATTTCCCAGAACCGGTGAGTCAATAAGAAACATGCATTTCGATTCCGCTATTCGGTTCCTGTGTGCGCATTAGTTAGGCTAGTTTTTTTTGTTATGGTATTTTTAAACCATAGGCAAAAGTTCCTAGCCTGTTGTTTTCGTCTATGTTTAAACGAAATGTTTTGCAATAAGACTTAGAATACATGTGAATGATATTTAATTTTTTTTCTTTTTTTTTTACCTTTTTGGAATCAAAATCAAAATTAACTTTTTGGAATCAAAATCAAAATTAGGAATCGATAAGAAGAATCAGAGTCATTAAAATTCTAATTCAAATGATACTCAACCCTAGTATTGTTCAGTTTTCTGGGAAATGTGGAATGGGTCTCGATATCCCTGCTGAGCTGCACCCTTTACTGTGCAGGTGTGAATTTGCATTACATTCAGCCTGAGGATTAATCATTTCACTTTTGGTGTAAAAGGGCCTTCACATTTGCCATTAAGGTTTTGTTTTTTTTTTGTTTTTTTTTTACAAACAAGCAAGCCTAGCCTAGGAGTGAAAAGTAATGCAAAAGTAAAGTAATGAATTTATAGTATTCAAAAAACAGTACGTGAAAAGTACCCGGATGACTGAAGTATGTGTTTCATGAGGCAACAGAAGAGAATTTAATTGACACTGTAGGTCACATGACAGTGACAACATAACAGATGATACATCCAAATTTCATACATTCATACTAAATAGAACTTTCTTTTTTAATGGCTGTAAAGCAAGTTTTAGACCAAATGTAGTACCTATGTGGTTTTGGACTCACAAATGTCCATAAGTGTGAACATGCTAAAACATTTCTTATTTGCTAGTTTTCAAAAGGCTAAATGGCTATTTAATGAGGATACGGTTGTCAAAGAAACAGGTGTGATTTCTCAGGACATGTCAGGCATTGTGTGCTATTCCAAAAAATACCAAACTTAAACATCCAGTAGTTATAATTGATCAGTTTAACCTCTAAAAAAACGTGGACTTAACATCTTAAGATGGTATATACTCATATAATCTTAAGGGTTAGGATGTGCTATAGCAACAATATGTTGCACCATTACAAACATTAAAAATAGACGTGCTAATGAGCAAAAGGAAGCATACTGCTCCACACTTGAGACATCATATGAGGTGCTGAAGAGTCAACATCCATCTGCTGAAATTCATTACAATTCGACAAAACAGTGCTCAGGGGGAAAAAAGGTTTGCCCTTCACATGCTCACACAACATTCATCAATAACAACTATTAAGAACCTGCCCGGGTTGGCCATATAATTTATAGTGGAAAAGCATTTTGTCTTGCTATGAAAAAAATTAAGTCAAAATCCCACAGATGGGATTGGCGATGGGCGTAAATACTTGCTGAGAACTGTTCAAAAGTGAGAGTATCGAAAGAAAGCAGGGATTGCTGAAGCTGCATCCCACATAAAAGATGCAATATTCTGTACAGCAAAGTAGTTTGTTTCAAATGTCGGCACAAAAGCACCACAAGTTTTCTACGAAATGCCTCACAATTAGCATTCCATCTCAATTTGATAAGGCCAACCCCTTGTCACGGCTGTCAAGTCAGAGACGGTTTTGTGTCCTGCAGCGGTTTCAGCATTTAGAGCTCAGACTGGCATGTAGAATGAGCAAGGCCATCAGAGGGCCATGAGTGTCACAACACTGTCTCACCTAATGAACAGCATGCCAGAAATGTCTGTCTTCATGCAGTATTAGTTCATCCTTGTTAGAGAGAAAGAAAGAAAAAAAGCTGCTTTTGCACTGAACTTGGTCACATTTATTTAGGCCACAAGACTGGATTTATGCTACCTGATTCAATTGGCAAAATTAAGCACTTTATTTGTCCTTTAATAAGCCATGGAAATGGTCATTTTCATGAATAAAATATGATTTTTTTTTCTTCTTTTTCAATAATAGTCAGTGAAACGAGGTGCATAACAACCTGAAAATACACCACCGTTCAAATGTTTTGGGTCAGTGAAAAAAAAAAAATATATATATATATATATATATATATATATATATACTTTTATTTATCAAGGTTTACAATGTTTACATACACTAAACACAATTATAAACGCAACACTTTTTTTGCCCCCATTTTTATGAGCTAAACTCAAAGATCTTAGACTTTTTCTATGTACACAAAGGGCCTATTTCTCTCAAATATTGTTCACAAATCTGTCTAAATCTGTGTTAGTGAGCACTTCTCCTTTGCCGAGGAAATCCATCCACCTCACAGGTGTGGCATATCAAGATGCTAATTAGACAGCATGATTATTGCACAGGTGTGCCTTAGGCTGGCCACAATAAAAGGCCACTCTAAAATGTGGACACTCCACCGGTTCACGTGGAGGGTGTTCCCCATAGCTGTTATAATGTGCAGAGCTGAATAAGTGAACTTTTTCCTCCATTTTCTTGTAAGTACTTTTAAATAATAAAACTACAATTATAATATATATATATATATATGAAGAGTTCAGATGCAAAAGCCTCTAAGTGCCATTTGAAATTTTCTTCTAGAATGATCATTTTTATCAAGCTTGTATATTTAAGTTCAGTAATTTCACTTAAATGACAATTAATAGGTAATCTTCATTGCCATTTAAGTGAAATTACTAAACTTAAATATACAAGCTTGATAAAAATGATCATTCTAGAAGAAAATTTCAAATGGCACTTAGAGGCTTTTGCATCTGAACTCTTTATATATATATATATATATATATATATATATATATATATATATATATATATATATATATATATATAAATATATATATTTAAGTATAATGCTTTTATAATATATCTATATATATATATAGAATTGGAAACAAAAAGTATTCCAGGCTAACATTAAAACTCATTAAATAAAGTTCAATGGGGAATAAACAAAGCAAACTTTAAGAGCAGTATAATGGCCCAAGAACGGTTCCCTCAGCATTTTAAGTGATTAAATCTAATTCTCTAAAGTAATCACCTCTGCTCTGCTGCGTGCGCTGTGAAACTGATGAGCAAAGCAGAGCTGGAAAATGGTTCCCTCTCCGTAAAAGTACATGACACTTGTAAAAAGCTCGTCGTGTTTTGATACGGCTTTAAATCAATTTTATCGGTGCTAAAACCACAGTGTGTTTTTCCTCATCCCTCTCCTCATCACATTCTCGTGAGAGCGAGAGCCATTAATAGTGACGGCGAATTTGTGAAGTATTTTTATCAAAGCATTTCAACTCACTGCTCTTCTCCAAGCAGCAAGCCCACACTGGATAATGAGAACAGTGCCTGGCCACGCAGCCAGAGAGGAATACTTGCCTATGGATGATTTATAGAATGACAGGCATGTCCCACCTTCAAAGGATTACTTATTATGTACAGGACGATCACGTGAGCAAACCTTTTCCTGCTTGAGCTTTGAATTCGCAACGGTCATCAGCACCACTGCACCCTTTTCCTAAAATAGGCATTGTATGACATAAAGAAGTGGTTTGGTTTAAAAAGCAGTGGTAACAGTGGCTGATGAGGGTGTGTAATTGAGAGACCTGGAAGCGGCTCCTCTGATTCTTTATGCTTGACATACTCAATGTGACATCTCATGTGCCACACTAATGAAGAGCGAGCTATTAGAGCCACAGCACACACAGTTAGCAACTTTGATGAAGTCAAGGTCTCGACACATCCATGCACAGAAAAGACAATGAAAAACCACACGCACAAGCCCACGCATACACGATTTTCTACATAAACTTGTTTCTATCGATGTGAACATCTGGCTTCATTCAAGAAACATGAGCAGAATAAATTGGAGAAAATAGAAATTGTACTTTAAGCCATTCATATGCAAAATTGTACAGGCTATTCAATGGCGAATGCCCAATTTACACCATTTAAAAAAAAAAAAATTAAATTAAATGGTTCTCATGTTTCATGAATGAAGGCCATGCTTTGTTATCCTGCACCAAAAAAGGGACTATAAAGCTTCATTTCTCAACACATATGCAACATTCTTAAAAAATAGTTTCAGTTCTGTATAAAAATAAATAAACCCCCAAATCAAAATAAAAAATAAGCGGGTTTGAGGGGAGAGTAAATTAGAAGAAGAAAAAAAACGAAAAAAAAAAACAATTTCTATTATTTTATATTATTATATTTAACATTTCTTATTATCAATGTTGAAAACAGTTGCTTAATATTTTTGTAGGAACTGTGATAATCTTTTCATGATTCTTTGACGAATAGAAATTTGAAAAGTACAGCATTTTGTCATAGATAATAAATTAGATGGAAATATTATTTGTAAGATTGTAAAAATCTTTACTGTCACTTTTGATCAGTTTAATCTTATTAACCCCATTATTTTGGGGTGAACTATTCCTGAACCTAATAAGATATGGATCATTCAACCGTGAAAGCAGTTGGAATCAAATGTTTACATGATAACTACTAACTATCATTAGAGTGTTGGTATAGTATTAGTAGACTGGTAGGGTTTGGGTCAGAATTAGTTGACATGTAGTTGCAAAGTTACTTATAGTCAGTAGAATGTCTGTTGGAGGACCATCACAATAAATAGTTAGCAGATATTAAGCAGACAGTCTACTAATACTCTAATGAGAGTTAATTGAAATGTAGTTGCAAAGTTATTTATAGTCAACAGAATGTTCAAAAGGGACCATCAAAATAAAGTGTTACCAACTTCTTGTGTGTTTTAGGCATTCGTTTAAAGGACAACAGCATTTTGGGTGCCTGAAAACGTAAACTTTTGAAAACGGGTTTCAAAGTGCAAGTTTTTGAAAACTGTCTCCGTGTAAACAACAAAAACGTGAATCTTTGAAGACGATGACATCATGCACATGTGTATTAGGTTACGTGTTCAGTGTATAGTGTTCCCTTTCATAAACGGTCACTTCAGTGGGGACCCAGCAGGCACAGGATATAGACTACAAAGTCGGTCAGACGTTGGATTTGAAAATGCAAAGTGATTGATTTGGTTGAAAATGAAAGTCGGGTTGACGTCTAAATCCAATGTTTGTTTGACGTCAAGCTCCAACGTTGAGCAGTCGTTAAATTTTAGTTGGAATAAACCAAACATTGGTTGGAATAAACCAAACAAAAAGGTGAAATGCATGGCCGTACATTTATTACCAGCTTCACTTAACTTACCAGATTTACTTTATTTAATTTCCATTTTAATGAAATCGTATTTTGTATTTTAAAGTCACCATGATAGTGGTTAGCGTTTGCTTTAGTTGCGCTCTTGACCCTTGACTCTTTATTGTAAATATTTTTCTGGCTGCTATAATTGTGTTTATAAAGCATAATTGTTATAGCTAAAAAAAATGCCATGAGATCAGGTGATGTTTGCTGTTTATTGATGTCTGATCTTACTCAGTGTCTAATGCTTTCATTATATAGGACTTGTGGTTTTAATATTGTTTTATTCATATTTGAAGTCATCTGATTTTACATCATATCTAGCAGTGTTTATCAAAAAATATACTTGGTTTTTTAATACTATTTAGTGCACAAAAACCTTTCATCTACGGCATTACTTAGATGCACACAGACATCAAGAAACAGCATATGAATCTCAACAATGGTGATGCATAATTTATTAATACCGCAATGCATGCTAGGAGATATGGGTGAGTTATGATTGGTGGTACCCAGCATGCACTGCAGCATTAAACATTTCATCAATTGTCACCATTGTTGAGAGTCATACACTGATTCTTGAAGTCTAAGTAATAATGTAGAGGAAAAAGTTAAATGCACTAAATGTTTTTACAATCCCTTTTAGTATGTTTATCAAATATTATTGGTGTAACTATTGATTTCATTAAACCGGAAATGAAATAAAGTCAGTCTGGTCAGTAATAAGTGAAGCTGGTAATGCTGTTTGAGTTGTTTACTCCTCCTCTGCTGAGATCTTCACAGATTTAATGTGCTACCATGCATGTGAATTTTTTTTTGCAGTGTTTATTCCAACCAAAATTCAACATCTGTCTGACGTTGGAGCTTGACGCCAAACAAACGTTGGGTTTAGACGTCAACCTGATTTTCATTTTCAACCAAAATATGACGTCTGACTGACATTGGAGTAGTTGGAGTCCAACGTCTTCCTAACGTTACATTGATGTACTGTGCCTGCTGGGGAAACTCTTTTCCTCAGATTATTGTTATTAACACATTATTCCCTACTCTCAGGGAACCGAGATTACAATAGTAATCGAGTATGTTTCATCACCATCTAATGGCCTGGCAGCAGAATACAGCGTTTTTAATCGTTTTCGTGGATCCGTGTAATGGGGATCGTTTTGACAATGGTGTCGTTTGTACACGGAAAACTCAACTCAAAGGAAAAACTTCTCCGTTTTAAGCATATCGTTGTCGTGTAAATGTACCCTGAGTTGCTTACGCAAAGACTTTTTCTTTCAGTCATATTCTGAAGGACGCATTTAAACAGCTATCTTCTAAAATAATACTTACTGTATGTTTTAATATTTCCTGTTTTTAAACCTACTTATTATTAATGCAAAACCTGGCACAGTCTCTCTTTAATGATTAGCAGCAGGAATACTGATAAAACTTCCATTTGGCGACGCGTCTTTCTCAAGGTATCTTTAGACGAGACACTGTCTGGGCGCAGACTCAACGGCATCTCCACCCCTCTCCTAGTTGGACTTGTCAGAAACCTCCTTGGTGCTGCTCATTTTCCTGTGGCCTGTTGAACACGCACCGGTCGCTTACCTTTAAGAAAGGTCAAGCGCTGAACACTTCTCCAGGCAACAGAGTTGGTCTAATTAAGCTCCAGCAGTGGAAAATTTTGAATCCCCAGACGCCCGGCTCAGAGAGAGAGAGGAGACCTCTGCAGGTCATGGCCATCTTGTCCCAGATTCATGCCTGTGAATGCCATTTGCATTCTCTTGTAGTCAATGCACGATAAAATCCCTCAGGAACATCCGTGGTAAGTTAGAAAATTTCTATGACAGGAAAGGAGAGAGGATTTTGAGATGCTCTGAGCAAAAAAAACTGCTTGATGAATGAGGTTGGGAATGTTTTCTGTCACTGGCTCTGCCTTGGCGACAATCACTAAACTAGACACTAATCTGAAGGTCTGGCTGTATTCATCTCAAAGAGCAGAGCTGGGGGTGAAACGTTACAAGTAAGGTGTGATAGGGGATCAGAGAACTTTTTTTTTTAATTGTTAGATTTGCAACTTTGTTTAAATAAATAACATGGGCTCCTTTTCTTTTTATTTAATTTGTTTACTTGGGGTGTGAAGAGATCTTATGCCACGAGATCTTGTGATGTTAAAATGTGACAACATTTCTCGTCGAGGTTGAATTGAGTTTGTGGCAAAATCTTTTACAGTGCTTGCATTATATTGTTGTCTTTTACTGCATATGATAATTCTTACTCAGAAAATAGAACATCATGTGCCACACTACGAATGTATCCCTTGTTCCCTGAGAAGGGAACAAGATACTGCGTAGATATAACACTTTGGGGAACGCCCAAAGCATAACGCATCTGAAGTATAAATGAAACTAATCCAATCCTGATTGGTGCTGCGTCATGACGCAACATATGACGGCATACATGGAAGCTACAAAGGGACGCCGGCACAGAACAAAAAGGTAGCTTCTGCGATGAAGCAAGTCGCTCCCAGGCAGGGGAAGGTGTGGCGGAGGGACACAGTGTCTCGTTCCCTTGTCAGGGAACAAGGGTTACAGTCGTGTCGATACAACACTTTGGGGAATGAGTACCGACTATGCCACAATGAGCCCTGCCTGTCCCAGTGTGAAGGAATGTCCAAGCTATAGAATCTGATCAAAGTATGAGGGCTGGCCCACCCTGCTGCATCGCACATTTCTGGGATTGGGGCCCTTGAAAGGAGGACTCTAGAGGACGCCATGCCTCTCGTTGAATGAGCCCTCACGGTCAAAGGTAAAGGCAAGCTGCGCACCTGAAAGGCCATAGAGATAGCCTGAACGACCCAGTTACTAATGGTCTGTTTGGATGCGGGAAGCCCGTTCTTGGGCGACCCGAAGCACACCAGCATCTGGTCAGACTTCCACCATGAAGAAGACCTCTGGAAATATATCTTGATTCATCAGGGGGTTCTGAGAATGTGCCGTCTATCTAGATTGGCGCATCAGATCCTCCCCGTGGTCCCAGTCTAGATAGACGCCGCAATCTCAGAACCCCCTGATGAATCAAGTAGGATACCACTGACACATTGTCTACGAGGTGACCCCTGAGGTCTGGGAGGAAACTCCTCAGAGCCCTCCCATCCATAACCGCACCCCAGCCCGTGAGGAAGGCGTCTGTTGAAGCGGCTTTCCGGCGACATGACGCTTCCAGCACGGGGCCTTGGGACAGAAACCAAAATTTATTCCACATAGATAGGGAACGAAGGCATCTGCGTGTAACCCTGATCATGTGGAACGGGTTCAACCACCACTGCAGGGCCCACATGTACAGCAGGCCGAATTAAATGACGTTGGATGCTGCTGCCATGAACCCTAACCCTCTCTGAAAATGTTTTATAGTGATGGCTTGGCCTAGCTTTATCCTGGTCACCGTGGCCAGGATGGACTCGATCCGTGCAAGAGACAATTGTGCCCGCATCGTGAACATGGAACATGGTTCTCTGGGATGGTGCCAACACGCTTTTTTTCGTGTTGAGTTTCAACCCCAAGCTCTGGATGTGGGCAAGGATGACATCTCGATGCCGAACTGCCAGCTTTTGTGACTGGGCCAAAATCAGCTAGTCGTCGATATAGTTGAGAACCCTGATGCCCTGAAGCCTCAGCGGCACTAGAGCTGCATCCATCCATTTGGTAAATTCGCGAGGTGAGAGAGCTAGGTTGAACGGAAGAACCCGATATTGGTACGCTTCGCCCCCCAAAGCGAACCTCAGGAACTTCCTGTGAGATGGAAGGATGAATTTGTGTAAGTATGCATTCTTCAGATCTATCGTGACTAGGGTTGGTACCGAAACACGGTGCCAATAGGGAACCGGTTCCAACGTAAACGGTAGTAACGAGACAGAATAAAAACGAAAATTTCGGTGCCTGACTTTTTTTACGGCCCCCTTTAAAACATCTGCAAACAGCACGAATGTTCCAATACATATAAATAAAACATCTCCAGGTAACCAGCAGAGCATTCATTTAGTTTGTTTGTTAAATAAGAGACGATCTTTCGCTGAAATGTTTTTTTTTTTTTTTTTTTAAATCAACTGATCAAAGTGCTCGTTGCCGCTGCGTGGATACAGTGTTTTCTCTTGTGGCTTGTGCACACCGCACTGTCTTCACTCGGACGCGCGCTTCAATCCGTTGTGGAGACTCTCTATTCGTTCCGGTGAAATCACAAAATATATTGCACACAAACGTGTCCCTGCTTATACAACCACTGATGAGCATAATCGGTTTTGATGAGAAAAAAAAAAAAACTGTACGAATGCGGATTAGAACCCAGAACCTCTGACAAGTTCAGCAGGGTGCCAGTGTCTCTATAGCACACAGTGTGTTTATGGTGCAATTTATACACGAAAATGAGTTTTTACGTGCATATGATACGCAGTTTTCGCGTGCATTTGATATGCACTTCATTGCGGGTAATACACGCATCCCACACCACTAATTCTACCCAAACGTATAATACACACGCACCCCTAAAACCTACTCTAACCAATCCATGCGTATCCTATCCTAAAAACTAATTTTCGCGTATAAATTACACGATAAACACACTGCGTGCTATAGAGACGCATTTAGTGTGATCGGGTTGTGACATCACAGATGATGATAACAGCATCAGCCGTTCCTCTTCGGGTGAGTCTAGTAGGCCTATTTTAATGCCAACTGCAAATCTTGCATATCAAGTAGGCTAGCAAACACAGTTGCCATTCAACAGCGTGACAACGTGTGCAAAATGTTTTAACAAAGTTCCAACACTTCAAAATACGAGGCTATACTGTGTGTTAAATATTTCCGCTCAGTGTCAGATATTTCTCTGCTTAAAGTAATAATAATCTGCTTAAAGTCATAATATGTGAAGACAAAATGGTGATCTTAACTTAAGTGTATTACATCAGTAGCCTATTAAACAGCGCATTTTTTTATTTAATCAGAAATCAGAAAATCTTTAAATCTTTAAGTTAATATTGTGTCCAGTTTGGCCCTGTAAATAAAAGGGTATTATTTTTTGACAAAGTGTGTGCGGTTTCGTTTTCTTAAAGGGATACTTCAGGATTTAGCATTAAGCTTTGTATCAGTAGAAAACCTGTAGTATTTTCAAATTGCTGTGCTTTCCTCCCTCATATCCCCTGAGATGAGAGATTTATGTATTTTTTGTCTGGAAAAAAATCCTTCAATGACGCAAAAATCTTAATTTTAATTAAAACTCACCACAGTAAACATGATGAATGGCGACTGTAGAACGCAAAAGCCGAATTCCGGACATTTTGGGCGATCTCGAAATGGACTCGTCACGGAGACTCACTAGTTGTCTAGCCTTGTTGTTTAACTGCGCTCTTTAACCGGTAGGCATGGTCTCGTAGGGCAGCGAAGCAAGTGCTGGGAGTTGTAGTCTTTCATTCATATGAGTCAAAAATACATTTTCTGGATTTTCTCAGTCTAGAAAGCTCCAAATTCAAAAATAATTTCACATTTCTACTACATAAATGACCCATTTTAAATACACATTCATCTTTCCAGAGCTGAAGTATTAAAAAAATTCAGAGTAGGTACTGGTATTGTATAAAACCCAACCAATACCCAACCCTAATCATGACAAACCAATCCTCGGATTGAATTTGGTTCACGATGATGGGAATAGTGAGCATCTTGAACCTGAACCTTCTTGGGAACTATGAAGTAGCGGCTGTAAAACATAGAGCACATCAACACAACGGCCAATCAGAGGTGCTTAAGAATGTGTACAGTGCTCAAAATGATAGAGGGAAATGCTGGTATCGTCGCATTTTTTTTATTTCAGTAATGACTTGGTACCAAAGTCTGTACTTTTTGACGACTCTATCAACGTTAACTAATAATGTTAACCAACAGAATGTAAAATGTTACCATTTTAACTTACAAAAGTAGCATCCCCACATTGTCAAAGAGTGTCCAACACTGCCTGATTTGATGTCTCATTGTGTTTACTTCACTTAGGTACTTGACAAGGATGCAAATACTCTGTGTCACTTTCATATTTTCAACCATTGCGCTTTACAGAAATTGGAGCAATTCCACACCATTTACCATCACTCGCGGTTCTGCGTTAAATACATTCTCACAGAGCTATTATTGCGGGTGAGATCACAGACAGCTCTGCTTGGAATGATGCATCAACCCATTACACAACAATGGTCATAATGCCAGTGCATTATCTAAATCCTGCGTCCACTTCTTTGGCGAGATGCCGTGCAGATGATATTCTCAGATGTAAATGAACGCCAACGACTGGGTCTGCATTATAAACATTCATGTGGTGAGAGAGATTAATTATCTCACATTCACACCCCTAAAACGCCTTGTACACTTGCTGTCCACCTCCACACTCCAATGAGTGAAATACTAAAGATGCGCCACATGAGCTAACAACTGAAATCATAAAACCCTCATACATAATTCCACTGATATAAATGGGGCTAAAACAAGGTGTGTTGTTTTGGAGTTTATGGAAAGCATTGCATGGTTGGTTGTCTCAATGAGCATTGTGGAACAGCGTAACAGCTTCCTCAATTCTCATATATTGCAATTGTTTTGCTATAAAGAGTCAGGAAGAATTTTGTTCCAATCGAGCTGAATACAAAGGTATCCGTTTTAATTATGTGTTGTGAGCAATAAAATAACTGTAGGCCTTCATAACCCAATTTGTGGCTGCCAGAAACTGTTAACACATTTATAACTTTTCCTGTAAACAGTTAATTTGCTAATGTCAAATTCATGTTTATACAGCATCAGTAACTCTGACAGACTGGTGACAAATATTGACTCATAGGTCTCTGTCTGACATTGTAAAATATTACTTATTCAGCGACAAACCAAGTAATGGATTTATATATTTCACGGAACACTATGGAAGAACAATCTGGCCCAGGGCTACTCATTCAGCGCGTGACACACGCAACTGACACTTTTCACACGCTCTCACGCCACACATCCATTTTCTCACGCAGAGAAAAATCGCATTTCGCGAAGCAAAGAGGACACTGACACCGACAGACAAGACAGAGCAGGTTACTTTTGATTTGAAACAAATTCTCAGCTCTCAGATTCTGTCAATTTTATTATGAAGTTCAACTCTGCTCTGTTACAGAGATATGATATCACAGAGAAGACATATGAGTCAACGCAGACCACACAACATATCGGACCCATTTGAATTCTACACAGAATGCTATATTTTAAAGCGAATGGAGAATAAGGAGAAACAGTTAGAGATTAGGAGAAAACGTCTCGGTTACGTATGTAACCCTCGTTCCCTGAGTAGGGAACGGAGACGTTACGTTGTGACGACGAATGGGGTTTCGCTTAGAAGCCTATCATCTTAGAGTATTACAAAACGAGCCAATGGCAAGCAAATGCCATGGATCTGCAGAATTTGCATAGCGTAACTCCGCCCCCACCTCGTGGGTATATAAGGAAGTACGCTGGCAACATGCAGATTTGTTTCCTGCTGAGGTGCCAAGACTGAACTCATGCGTTTCCAGCGGTACAGCGGTACAGCGGAAGTGTCAGGGAGACGTAACATCTCCGTTCCCTACTCAGGGAACGAGGGTTACATACGTAACCAGGCCCGGATTGGCTAATCGGGAGCACCGGGAGAATTCCCGGTGGGTTGGTCTGTTTTATTGGCCAGGAGGGCCGGTGTTGTCATGGCTATTTTTTTATTATTATTTTCTCACAGCCCCCCAACCAAAAAAAGTCAGTTGTTAGTAGGGTTGGGTATCGGTTGGGTTTTATCCGATACCAGTACCTACTCGGTATTTTTTAAACGGTTCCGGTGCTTAAACGGTTCTTGTTCCGATACTTAAGAAAACGAAACCGCACACACTTTGTCAAAAAATAATACCCTTTTATTTACAGGGCCAAACTGGACACAATATTAACTTAAATAGGCTATTTAAAGATTTTCTGATTAAATGAAAAATTGCGCCGTTTAATAGGCTACTGATGTAAAATACTTAAGTTAAGATCAACATTTTGTCTTCACATATTATGACTACTTCAAGCAGAGAAATATCTGACACTGAGCAGAAATATTTAACACACACAGTAGCCTATAGCCTCGTATAAAGAAGTGTTGGAACTTTGTTAAAACATTTTGCACACGTTGTCACACTCGCTGTTTAATGGCAACTGTGTTTGCTAGCCTACTTGATATGCAAGGTTTGCAGTTGGCATTAAAATAGGCCTAATAGACTTGTCCGAAGAGGAACGGCTGCTGTTATCATCGTCTGTGATGTCGCAACCCGATCGCACTACTAGATCGTCTCAAGCACGCAGTGTGTTTATCGTGTAATTTATACGCGAAAATTTGTTTTTACGTGCATAGGATACGCATGGGTTGGTTATATGTTTTGTAGTGGTGTGGGGTGCGTGTGTATAATACATTTGGCTTTGGGTAGAATTAGTGGTGTGGGATGCGTGTGTATTACACGCAATGAAGTGCGCATCAAATGCACGCGAAAACCTCGTAGCCTATCATATGCACATAAAATCTAATTTTCGCATATAAATTGCACGATACACACACTGCGTGCTATAGAGACACTGGCAGCTGCTGAACTTGAACTTTCGTCAAGCGTGTCAGAGGATCTGAGTTGTAGGCTAATCCGCATTCGTACAGTTTTTTTCTTTTTTTTTTTTGTTCTCATCAAAACCAATTATGCTCATCAGTGGTTGTATATCAAGCAGGGACACGTTTTTGTGAATTATATTTTGTGAGTTCACTGGAACGAATAGAGAGTCTCGATTGAAGCGCGCGTCCGAGTGAAGACAATGCTGGGTGCGCGAGCCATCCGCGCCACTGATCGCAGAGGCAAAGAGCACTTTGATCACTTGATTTAAAAAACACATTTCAGTGCTAGATCGCCTCTTATTTAACAAACGAACGAAATGAATGCTCTGCTGGTTAACTAGAGATGTTTTATTTATATGTATTGGATCATTCGTGCCGCGAGATGTTTTACAGGCACCGAAATCAGGCACCGAAATTCTCGTTCTTATTCGGTCTGGTTACTACCGTTTACGTCGGAACCGGTTCCCTATTGGAACCGAGTTTCGGTACCCAACCCTAGTTGTTAGAGATGTGCGAACAAAAAATAAGAGATTCAAAACATGGATAAAATAGAGCCTACGAGTCAGGGCCGTACACACCACATCGCGACGATAACCGACCTCATCATCAGCACTCAAACACAGCTCGTCGGCAATGGCAAAATGTTTGAGATGACCGATCAAAGCAGGATTTATGTTCACAGAAGCACAAGCCACGCACGTATCCCAGCGACGCTTCACGAGATAAGATGCAAGTGGCTAAACTAAACAGCTGTTTTGCGATAGAAGTTTTATACGACCGACATAAATAATCAGTTTGCAAAGACTGCATCAATCAAAGCCGGGAAGGGGAGATTTACAGGTAAAGATAAAGAGACTTAGATAAGAAGAACGAGAGAAGGAGATGGAGATAAGAGAGGAGAGCAGGTGGAGCAATAACCTATGCATACTATAGCCAGAATGAGAATAACTTTATTACAATAGATTCCTATTTAACGTCCTCCCTGATCTTGCACAAGGTCTGTGAGAGAAGGCTCACCGGGGGAAACGCACACTTGCCGAGCATGTCCTCGGACAGGGAGTAAAACAGGCTGCAGTGGGAAGAGTCGGGGGAGGCAAACAGATCTACCTGTGCGTCGCCAAACTGTTCCTAAATCAGCTGAACCGTCTGAGGATGGAGTCACCATTCTCCAGAGAGTGGCTGAATCCGTGAGAGCTTGTCGGCTGCACGGTTCAGGTCTCCGGGAATGTACATAGCACGAGGCGACCTCAGATGCTTCTGACTCCATAGAAGGAGGTGGCGAGCGAGTTGAGACATAAGGCGAGATGGCGTGCGAGTTTGTGACATACAGCGAGAGCAGAGACCACCTGGTTGATGTACATTACAGTCGCGGTATTGTCCGAGCGGACCAGTACGTGTTGATTCTTGAGCAAGGCCCGAAAGCGGTGCAGAGCCAAACGTACTGCCAGCAACTCGAGGAAATTGAAATGCCAAAGGCGCTGGGGTCCTGTCCAGGAGCCCACGGCAGCATGTCCATTGTACATGGCACCTGTTGAGACGACAATATGCCTGGAAACTCGAACTTGGGATACACCGGCCCGAAGAAAGCTGAGGTTCAACCACGGGAAGAAGGTTTGATAGCAGGTCAGAGTAACTGGTACTTGGAACGTGCCCAGATGCCATGCCCACCTCGGGATTTGGTCGCGGAGCCAGTGCTGAAGCCGTCTTATATGAAGCAACCCAAGCGGAGTGGCTGCCGCTGTGGATGCCGTTTGCCCCAGGAGCCACAGATCAGCAGGCAGGAATGTGAAACTCGCTGGTAAATCGCCTTTGCACCAACACAGACTGGAGAGCTGCTCGTCTCGAAGAATACTTGATGACACTCAGAGAGAATTCAGGCTGCAGGAGTGAAGAGGATCTCTTGGCTCTGAAGCAAAAACATATCTGCATGTTGCCAGTGTACTTCCTTATATACCCACGAGGTGGGGCGGAGTTACGCTATGCAAATTCCGCAGACCCATGGCATTTCCTTGCCATTGGCTCGTTTTGTAATACTCTAAGGTGATAGGCTTCTAAGCGAAACCATATTCGTCGTCACAACGTAACTCATAGTGACAATGAAAGGGAACTGCGGCTTTACCGGGGTCAACGGCTCTGGTCGAGCTGTGATATAACGAAACTCTATGGGCTATTTAAAAAAGACTGAGGGGCTGTTCGAATATGTTCCACCCTGTCTTCCTGTTTCAGTGGAAATAACATCAACACATTGAATATGCTGCATGTTTCAAGGCAGTTCAGTGAGCCTTTAAGATTATGAAGATTTATGAAGCTTCCTTCTAGTGCACAAAGCTCAAAATGTGCTTCAACATTTGTTGATTTCTTAACTCTTTGACACAGAATGTGAAATAATGGATGTGTAACTATCTCAGAATAACTTTTATTTTTAAAGAGAAAGATTATAATCTTATATATAATTGTAATGCAATTTAAGTAAAAATAATTATTTCATTTTCTTTCCATATTTAATAATTCATGCATCAAAGTGTGGGGGTCCCATAACCTACAGTATGGTCCTGTATTAGATATCTTCTTTCTCTCGCAAACCTGACAGATTACAGAAGTGAAATGGCTTGCGAACACAGTTTCTGACTTTAAAAGCCAGATTAAATTTTGCAGAAAGTCCTGTTTCCTTTGATTGCCAGAGATCAGCTTTTCCAATTTTCCCTCATGAATTGACAATCCTACATTTGAAAGTGTCATACAGGAAATGTATCGGATAACACAAAGAGAAATCATTCAGAGTAATTGCTTTGTTGATAGTGAAGGCGACATTGGAGATGGACTGCTAGTGGCATGCTGGGGAAGGAAGTCCATATCGGTCTTGAGAAGTCTTTGAAAAACAACCCCTGCGGGGACACAGGAGTGCTGGCTATGTTTCAGGTGATCCACACAAAGGGCCTGAGGAGAGGTCGATACAGCCAGAGACACACAGGCTGGTCCTGAGAGCTGGTCTCGGCCCTTCAGCGCTGTAGACTTCATACAAGGTCAGCTCAGGCTCTGTATTTATAGAGCGACATCACGGCTTCCTGTAAACCTGCATCACCTGCAAATTTTATATCAACTTACATAGGAGATTATTTTAGCCTTTAATTGAAAGCATAAATCTCGCTTCTTCATACAGGATTTGTTAATACTTGAAGGGGAGACTTAAAAGGGGAGATTTTTAATTACTGTGGACATGAAAAAATAACTTGAGAGCACGTCAAGCATGTGTGTCAACAATACATGTGTGAAAATGAATGGAAGATCAAAGATTATTTGCACTGCACACAAATCCAATTTGGCTTTTACTATATCTTTAGGGCTCACTGTCTGCACTGTCATTTTGCAAGTGATCAAATGTGATCCATTTGTTCAGACAATGTCACCAATATATGATGTGTTTACATAAGTGGTATAATCAGCACAATGCCAATGGAGAATAAAATTGTAGGTTTTTTCCTGTTTTAGTAATAAAACAAACCATATGTCCAATAAATAAATAAGTATGAAATGTATTTACATTGATAATAAAAAGTAAAACATAAATATGTGACTGTTCAAAAGTTTGGGTTTGTTGCAGAAAACACGATGAAGAAGAAGAATTTCATGAACGTGAAAGTGAGTTCATTGCGTCTGTCACGTGACAATGAACGAAAGGAAGGTAAATTAAATATTTATGTTCCCTGTAACTTATCTTTGGCTGCATTATAATGATTTCTTAATGACCAAAATTGCGTATGAGGATGTGTTCTTGGAATTTGGCTGTTAAAAGTATTAAAGCCACTTAAATGAACGAAATGACTCGAATAAAGATTGGTTCATTTTGATGAACGAGATCGAACGAGAGAGTCTATAAAATGATCCGAACTTTCCATCACACAGGCAGGCAAACAAACACAACTCAGGCTTTAACAAGACCGGACAAAGAATATTGAAAACACAGGAACTTATACTGATGATGATAAGGTGAACACAGCTGAACAGAATGGCAAATATTAGTAACTAAGTTACTAAAAACTAACAAGAGTTATGGGAACAGAACAAAGGAAGACAGAAAACAAGAATAACATAAAGGTCTGTGAAATTTAAACTAAGACGACACAGACAGACTATGCGTGATAGGGGTAAGTAAGCTTTATTATTATTTCAAAGAAAGAAATGAATACTTTTATTCTGCAAGGAAAGTGACAATAAAGACATTCATAAAGTTTTAGAAGTACGATTCCTATTATAAATAAATGCTGTTCCTTTGAAGGTTTTTTTTCAGGACAGAATCCTGAAAAAGGTATTATGGTTTCTACATAAATATGAAGCAGCAGCACAACTTTTTCAACATTCTTGAGCAGCAAATCATCATATTAGAATGATTTCTGAAGGATCACGTGACACTGAAGACTAATGGCTACAAAGCAATACATTACCTTTTTTTAAATATATTAAAATAGAAAACAGACGTTTTAAATTGTAATAATATTTTAGAGTATTGACTATTTTTTATCAACTAAATTTAAATCAGCATCGGTGGCCATAAGAAACTTCTTTTAAAAACATAAAAATATACCAACCCCAACCTTTTAAACAGTATCAAAACTTTAACAGTGACCTCAGACTATACTGTATGTAAATACTTAGCAAATTGAAAAATACTCAAAAATGCACTTTATAAATGGATAAGAACCTTGGTGAAATTTAAGTAGTTTTACATCTAACCTTCTAAAATCTAAACTTAAAATATTGTTTATGTGCTGAACCCTCAAGTCAACTGTCCTTGAGGAAGTATGGAGTTTTTGTAATATTGGTCCAAAAAATATCACTTGTAACGACTGAGACCAATCAGACACAATTATTTGTTATGGTTAACAAATAATCTTTAAAACTCACTCTGGGACCTGTGGCCCCATCCCACAACAAGGGCAAGAAGGGCATTTGGTTACCATGACTACGACCATGCTGTTAAAAATTTTGCCACGTGGTTAAGACAGAGAAGAGAGAGACAGATATTAAAACAGACTTTGCTGCATTAATCAAAATTGAACATGCATCCTAGAAACTGTGTGATTTAATGTTTTGTGTACTATTATGTATTTGATACTACGATATGTATTTTATTATACAACCAACGGTCAATGTAACCCCACCTGTATCATGTCTCCGATCTAATTGATCCTCATTTAATGACTCACACTTTAGTGTACATCACATTCTCTTAGAATGCAGTGTGTGTTTGTTATATCTAGCTGAGCACTAATGGCCACAAATGGGAAGGCAGATGTCTAACCACACTTGAGACAGCGTCATAAATCCTCCCCACAGAGAAATCGTTTAGAAATTCCCCCTTTCTTATTGGTTGAGCCAACCCTGAAAGGTGGGACCTTTGTCAGGCTTTAAATGGCCTCTACACAAGCCCTTCCTTCTCTTGGTTTTCTCTCGTATGTTCGGGTTGCTGTCCTGCGAGGCCACACCAGGCCCCAGACCCCAGGGCAAGCAGGCCTTGACTCCCAACCAGCCATGTGCTCAATCAGGAGGGAGAGGACTCTCTCCCAACCAAAACAGAATCAAGGACAACCTCAGGAGTTTGGCACAACGTCTTCATTCAATGCAAAAGAAGTCCATTGCAACTTCCACCATCTGCTCTGCGTGTCCTCTCCGACCCAGGGCCGGCAGGCCACAAATCTGCACTCCAGTCATGAGAACAGAGTCGAAATAATCATGCAAGTTCATCATATTTTCATCCAATAGAGAAGAAAATGATTGCAACTACAATGTTTGACACTCTCTGAGTCATCAACATATTTTTCCAAGAGCTTCAAGAATTGTTTCCACTTCAAAAGCCATGCAAGTATCAATTTAATGAGGAGCTCTGAAAATGATAAGCTGATGGGATCTTTTCCATGTTTTAATTTCCTGCTTCCGTTTCCATACTGTCACTTTAACCATCTAGCATGTATGTGTAATTGTTTGTACGTTAGTTATGTGTTCGTGACGTCGTTAATAAAATTAACTAAAAATGTATTTGGTTCTGATTCTCTGCTTTCAAGCAAAGTCTATTTTACGATCTTGATCTTGTTACATGCTCTAAGCACTGTACATGCTAAGAAAGAGTTATTTTTCTGTGGCCATGAAAGATACCCTTTTCTTAGAATAAATAAATAATCAAAGGAGTTTGTTGGACTAACTGATTAATTGATTGTAATATTAAGTTAGCAACATCAAGTTAATCCAATTAACTGACCCAAATATTCATAATTAATCATAACAAGTTATGAGTTATTATTAATATATCCCCTTTGAGCTAACTTGTTACACATTTTTAAGAGAAATAATAGTTTAAAATTATGATTATTATTATTTGATTTATTGTAATGAAATTGTGACCCAAAAGTTACACAAATACTCAGATTTCAAACACCATTTATGTTTGTTTTGGACATGATGTATTGATGATGTATGTATATTTTATACCACTGTACAGATAAACTAAAAGGATTCATGCATCCATCCATCCATCTCCAAACCGCTTGTCTTATGTAGGGTCGCAGGGATGCTGGAGCCTATCCCAGCATCTAGGGCAGTAGCCACTAATATGATTCAGATAATCCAAAAAACAAAAATACTTTGGCTGTCTGAATAGACAAAGTAAGTCCTCACAGTAATACGTGATCAAACCCTGGTCCTGATGAAGCATTCAGAAAACATCCAAGCATTTCAACGGGCTCGAAAGCAAACACAGACGTCAGTTTTTTCCAACAATCACTGAAATATGAAAAGCAGAATAAATAAGTTATACCCAGAAATATATAAATAAACAGGCCTCTCAGTTGGAGAATGCTGCAGCGCTGTTCACTGAGATTTCATCTGAGGAAATAATAGAAGCTTGTGAAGGAGTTAAACTGGTCCAGTGACTCCACAGCTGATATAATGTCTGAGAAGGATGCAGAATACCCATATACTGAAAACATCTCGATCCTATTTTCTTCTTTCCTTCTTTCACTTCAAGGACACTTCAGATGGTAAGGACTACATCAAAAAGTTCATTGTAGGCTAAACTCTCTGCAGGGCTTTCATGTTCAGATGAATAGATTAGGCTTTGGAAGGCTGTGCAGGTTTGGTTGATACTGTATGCTATTCATTTCACATTTTTCACTGCACAGAAAGGAAAATAAATCAAATACATCAACTTAATTCAGTAATACATAAATGGGGAATAAAGATTTTTTTTTTTTTTTGTCTGAAACTATTATGGCCAGGTGCCCACTATAGACAGTTCACACAACAACATTTTCAACTAAAAACGAAAAAAATAAATAAAAATGGTTTTAGCCGTTCATTTACATGACAACAGCGTTTGGGGGCCTGAAAATGCAAACTTTTTAAAACGAGTTTTAAAGTGCAAGTTTTTGAAAACAATTCTGTTATCGTCTCCATGTAAATTACAAAAACACAAATTTGAATTTATTCAAAATTTATTCTAACTTAGTGCTTTCCCTTTTTTTTATCTTGAATTTGGGTAAGTTTCATTATAAAAGTAACATTTTTAGTAAAAAGCTGAGAAAATCGCATTTTTGTCAAAGACTATGCCCAGATCGGATTCAGAACGATGATCAAAACATAGATGGAGTAGATCGAGTCCATCAACACTCCCAAAGCTTCACAGTCCTATAACTCAGCCTGGGTCGACATTTCATTCAGTATAATGTTCGGTAGTTTTGATTTATATGCTGTTTAATATTGATGATCGCGCTATTTTACTTATGCATCTGCTTACATATGCTATCGCTTGTTTCTGCTTCGCATGTGTTTTGATCAGGAGATTCAGTACTCTTTCAGAAGATGTGTCATAGCGCCCCCCTACTGTATAACAGTGAAAACACGGAAAGCCGAAAATGTCAGTCGAAAGGTGGGGAAAGAACAAAGGCAAAGTTGTGGTCACATTAACGGCAGCCTCTGGTATTAAATAATCATACTACTCAAATTTTGCAGCCAAAAAAAGGTCCATTGTCTTTTATAAATATATAGTGTAGTGATGTATGAAGCACTGCAACAGTCACTTTCAAACCAATCAGCTTTCTGTTGGTCAATGCGGCGAATTTGCGTGACCAGTTTGAAGTCAAGTCAAGTCAAATATATTTACATAGCGCTTTTCACAATGCAGATTGTATCAAAGCAGCTTCACAGTATCAATCAAAACAACATAACATAACGTTTGGTAGGGCTGATCAATGATATCTATAGCTATGTTTCCATCGACACGTTTTTATCCGAATTAAGTGATATCGAATGAAAAATGCCTTATGGAAACAGTAAAATTCGCTTGAATTTCATGAATATCGACTCAAATGAAATACGTTCGGTCTCATCGGATTTTATCTTGATCGATATACGGCTTATGCGATAAACGCTGATGGAAACGTTATTTGCCGAATAAATAATGAATTGCGATTAAGTTTTAGGTCCTTTTATGGTTGCAACACGCCACAAAACACAGAAGAAGAAGTTTTCGCTCATTTCCGCCCAGTATTTCCGCTCTGTTTGCGCACACATGGCGGGTGTCAACAAAGACAGATGTAAGTGGACAAAGCAAAACAATGCTTCAACCAAAGGGTTTCCGTGAGGTGTCTCTGAACCACGATCTCCCAGAACTGTTTGGAGCGCTGTCGTTCCCACACCACAGGCATTTACGTGCATCTGCATCATCATAGCAGTGTTGATAGCGTCGTTGTTTTCTTATTATAGCTTGTTATTATCGTACATGGCTTGGTTGAATTCTAATGTAGAATGCGGTGTGTTATTTCTTGATAACAGACAGCTGCTAAGTATAACACACCGTTGCCATGAAAAACAGCGTTGCCATGGACGCAGTTCAGAGACGGAACGGACTATTTTCTTTAGCGGAAGGAGTACAATCGTTTTTAAATCAATAAACTCCGTTTTAAATCAATATTTTGTGTCAAATTATTTATTTATTTGGTAGGTAACGTTAGCCATGTAATAAGCGGGATGTAGACAACCCCTTCAGGCTAACAACCCCCTCGCTATAAATCATCCCTTTTATGTCGCTATCAGCTGGCACGTAAGCACTAGGCTACAACTTGTGCAATATTGATCATTTGTTGGCAGATGCGCCATCCATTTTGTCTAGCAAAACTTTGTTCGCAAATGTTTGCTTGAATGTTGTGCGATTCAGTGCGAAAATGAATGGAAACACCTTAAAATGTCTCAAATCAATTCGATATACCAATTTGATCGCAAAACAGCATGTGACGTCATTACGCACAGGTTTTTATTCGCTTTAAAGCCGTTGGATGGAAACACACTTTCACCAGCTTAATTCGCATGAGTTTTTTTACCGAACTTCAGATGATTCGATTGACAAGTGGATGGAAACATAGCTTATGATTGGTTATTTAATTTGAATATCCCCAACTGAGCAAGCCAAAGGCAACAGTGGCAAGGAACCGAAAAACTCCATCAAGTGACCTAATGGTGTCCTAAAACTTCATCAGGTGACCCAATGGAGAAAAAATAAACCTTGGTAGAACCCAGGCTCAGTCGGGGGCCAGTTCTCCTCTGGCGTTTATGAACTAGAGGCCGGATTTACAGTAACTGTAAGATAAAAAATGTATATGAATGCCTGGCTGAATAGATGCGTCTTTAGTCTAGTTTTAAACTGGGAGAGCGAGTCTGAGCAACGAACAATATCAGGAAGGCTATTCCAGAGCTTCGGAGCTAAATGTGAAAATGCTCTCCCTCCTTTGGCGGATCTGGATATCCTAGGTATGACCAGAAGCCTCGAATTTAGTGATCTTAAAGAGCGCGATGGATTATAGGGCGATACTCAAGTGACTCAAGTGAAATCTGCGAGGGGAAGTTTTTCGCACTCGAGCGAAACTCCCAATCGTGCAAAATTCACTGAACGATGTTAAGTTTCTTATTTTTGTTGTTTTGTTTTCACTAATCTACAGAACAGAAAAAGAAACTGAAAAATAGCACATGAGCAGCAGTTTAATGTCTTTTGGCTCCCTTTTCTCACTTTGTTTCCCTCTTATATTCTTTCATCCTGTTGCAATTTAATTGGCTGTTGCTCATGACACTTCTCTCACTAGTCACCTGAAGACTGGCTGCATTTAACACCAATTTGAAATGTCTCGGCGCATCTCACAAGTGCGCACACTTGAACGGACGGCAACAGGGAGCCGCTTACCATCTGGCACTTCTTGTTGCACACTAGCTTCAGTGTGTGCGTGCTAGGCTTAAAAGGCTAAAAAAAAGTTATGTTTTCTATGTGGAATTGGAACCTTTTCTAATCTGAAAAGGTGTAACAAAGATAAATAGTGGCCTTTGCGATGCCCTACGGTCTCTGTCATGCATCCCTGCACTGGGGAGGGTCAGAACAACTTCCTGTCGACCATCCCTAAGACAGAGAGACATGCCACGGCTGAGACTCTCAGTGCTTCATCATATAAAGGTCACGGGCATTACTGTAAGGAGCCGCTGACAAGAGCCCACTGACAGTCTATGGAGAGATACGGGCCACCACTTGCAATGCAGCACAGTCGCCATCTCCACAAATGGAATTTTACTTCTATCTAAAATCATGGCTGAAATTTCCTCTTTATCTCCCTTTCCCATTTATCTGGATCTGCGGCGGCGGGCGAGGGTTATAGTCTGCAAATATTTCATAAGAACAGGCCAAAGCTGTCTGGGAAGCTATAACATATTGTACTTTTTTTTTTGAGGATGCTTGATCCAGCCTGCCAAAAAAAGTCCTGATAAGACCAGAGAGTGATTTTGCTTAGCATTGTGTCTTTTGTTAGAGTGCTGACACTGCCATTTTGTAGTTTGCTGGCTCTCAGAATACTAAAAAGGTTATCATTATACAGCAACCAATCGGATAAACCATTATGCCACAAACCAATTCTAAATTCTCACCTTGCAACAAATGTGCGCATCTACCTGTATATGGCAACAGATCTAATAAGAAAACGGGGTGAAAAACATCCATTATGTTACAAAATACATATCCTGGCCTAGACATCTTACCTGTTTCATGTGTTTATGACTGACAAATGTTTATCAGTTTGTTACAGTTTTTCTCAATTCCTTTGGCTCAATTCTCAAATGAGACTTGACAATTTTCTCAAAACAATAGGTTTGGATCTCTGAACAATTAGTTTCTTGTTTACATCAGATTTGAATTTCTTACTGATTTAAGTAAATTGCATCTGCTTTGATTTTCTGTTTACATGTAGCACATTGCTGCAAAAATAAATGTACTGTAAAAAATAAAAATGTTAGTGTTCTTTTTGTGTACTACAGTGTTGACTTTTCAGACAAAACTAACATTCTTGTACTGTATAGAAAGGAGTTAGTCAACAAAAAAATTTGAAAAAAATAAATGAAATGTTTATATAGCAAAAATTTCCACAGTGAAAAAACATCTAAACATTTTGACTAGTGTGGCTCACACCTTTTACTTTGGTGCCATTGGCCAATTTATTGACACAATAGGTTTTGGGCGAGTAACTACATTTTGCAGACATGCTATAGAGTTCTGATGTTCCAGCAAACAGTTGTGACAATTGAGCTTACAGTTTTGAGAATGTTAAGACTGTTTTGAAAAATGTGCCAAAGCGATTGAGAAAAACTGTAAAACCGTATAACCCAAATGGATGAACATTTTATATGTGATTCAAACATAAATCTTACATTCATGCAAATTTCTTTCTTTAATATCAAAAGTGATTTTTTGCACAAAAATCTGATCCAAGAGACCCCTCCCCTCCAAACATCAATCCATAGCAGGGGGTCTGTTACCATCTGCTTATAGAAACACGCTGGACGTGAAGCTCAAGTCATGAGGCTTGAGCTGAAGGCCTGTCAGCTTCAAAGTGAATCGCTCCTGTACTGTAGTTTGTTTGATCAGAGAAGACAAGTGATCTTAAGGGCTTCTGAGAATATTTACACTTCATTTTTTTTTTTTTTTTTCAGGCCCTCCTTAGAAACATTCTCCGGCACGCTCTTCTCACAAAGCATGCGATTGTGTTATTAATGTCACTGCGGAGCGGATAATTAGCACAAACATCAGATATTAACCCTGTCCCCGTCCCCCGCCCACATTTATAAATGTTTGTTGATTTTACCAAAGCTGCCTTGTCCCATCTGAAATTCAACCTGTACAAATATTCGCAAAACCCACAATAATGAGCAGAGAATGAAAATGAAGCAGAACCGCATTACTACACCAGTGTGATTTGTTATTAGGATGGATTACTGTATTTACCAACTCAGTGTGATTGCAGATGTACTAAAAGGGATTCAAATTTAACATTGTTCCCCCCCCCCCCCCCCCCCCTCCTGCAGTCCACTTTTAATGTTATTATGTATTCGGATATCTGATTCTGTAAATGGACAATATGCCCATTGACAGTGCTTGGTAGTAACTGATTATATGTAATCTGGATTATATAATCAGATAAATATATGTTATATTTTGAAATTATCTTAATAAGATTATTCCCTTCATGTTGTGGATAACATACTCTTTGTATTTATATATCAGTATGGTACAAGATGTCCTATTCAATACAATATGATAAACTATAGTTCAAAAGTAAAAGTAATCAAAAAGAAGTCTGACTACATTACCAAAAATGTGTAATGTAATAATTACGTTACAAACTAATATTTTCATCATTTAATGTGCAATCTGTAACTGACTACAATTTGTAGGAAATCTACCAAGCACTCTGCCTGTTGACATCAGAAAGTTTTAGACGTTTGAGGCTTGTTTTTCTAACTTTATTTTAACCTTGAAGGAAGTTTTCCGTTTTGAAAGATTATGTTTTATAGTACAAGGAACTCTTTTATCTCAAAAGATGGAGGGAAATTTCATTCCTGTTGATATTTCTCAGTTTGAGTATGGTTTTTGTTATTTGTTTTTTTAAACATGGGTCAGTAAAGAATAGACACAAATGTAAAGCCAGATTTAAACTTTGTCTCTGTGTGCACGAATCCCCTTTATATGTCATTAGTATGTGCACTGTGATTTATTTATTCTTTTTTCTTTCCTTTTTTTTTTTAAGCTGCAACATGTCGGATGTTGCTACTGCAACTTTCATTTTGAGACATAATCAATTGGAATTTGTGAAATCATTATTTCCAGCTGGCAGTGATGTATACCTTGAAAAAGGCTGAGGCCAAAACTACGGAGCCCCCCTGGTCCCACTTTGTCAACAAAAAAAAAAAGATAGTATCTCATGGCCTCAAGATAGTATCTCGGGGCCTCAAGATAGTAACTCGTGGCCTCAAGATAGTAACTTGTGGCCTCAATTAGGGCTGTTAACGCAATTAATGCAGCATCTGTTATTTTTTGTCATCCTTTGGCTAGTGTTACATGATCCCGCTCTTATACGTGCGAATGCTTTAAACCATTCATGCGCGACAAGTCAAAAGAGAGCGTGTTGCCTGTGAATCACAGAAAGACGCGCGCCAGTAGCCTATCATGCACCAGAATACAGTTCTCTTTCGCACTTGAACAAACAATAACACACACAATTATGCCAAAATGTCATTTGTCGAGTATCTTCATAACATAGGAGCAGTCTTATGATGGATGTAAATAGTTGTGAGAGATGAGGCACGTGTGAGATCCGCGTCTCTGACAGCAACGGCTGCTCTTAAAAGGCCAGCATCCAATGCTCTGTCAGTAAAGTTAATCAAAGAACAAAGTGAACAGACAAAATTAGTCACTGCTCTTGACTAAAGAACTTTTTGACTAAAGAACTTTTAATGCTTTAATAAGTATTAGTCTATATACTGTATAATTTATAATTTATGCAGTGCAGACTTTTTATCCAGACATCAATGGCTTATCGATCATTATAGGTGTTATCAATCATTTAGTTGTTGTTGCTAGTTTGACTTGATAAATACACATTTCAGGATTATCACTAATCTGTGTGTGCATTTTGCTTTAGAACCAAGCAAGTTGACTCATGAAACTGTTTGTTTATTATATCGCAATCGCATATCGCAATCGCAATATCAACCAAATCGTGCGAGTTACTATCTTGAGGCCACGAGATACTATCTTGAGGCCACGAGTTACTATCTTGAGGCCACGAGTTACTGTCTTGAGGCCACGAGTTACTATCTTGAGGCCACGAGTTACTATCTTTAGGCCGCGAGTTACTGTCTTGAGGCCACGAGTTACTGTCTTGAGGCCACGAGTTACTATCTTGAGGCCACGAGTTACTGTCTTGAGGCCACGAGTTACTGTCTTGAGGCCACGAGTTACTATCTTGAGGCCACGAGTTACTATCTTTAGGCCACGAGTTACTGTCTTGAGGCCACGAGTTACTATCTTGAGGCCACGAGTTACTATCTTTAGGCCACGAGTTACTGTCTTGAGGCCACGAGTTACTATCTTGAGGCCACGAGTTACTATCTTGAGGCCACGAGTTACTGTCTTGAGGCCACGAGTTACTATCTTTAGGCCGCGAGTTACTGTCTTGAGGCCACGAGTTACTGTCTTGAGGCCACGAGTTACTATCTTGAGGCCACGAGTTACTATCTTTAGGCCACGAGTTACTGTCTTGAGGCCACGAGTTACTATCTTGAGGCCACGAGTTACTATCTTTAGGCCGCGAGTTACTGTCTTGAGGCCACGAGTTACTGTCTTGAGGCCACGAGTTACTATCTTGAGGCCACGAGTTACTATCTTTAGGCCACGAGTTACTGTCTTGAGGCCACGAGTTACTATCTTGAGGCCACGAGTTACTATCTTTAGGCCACGAGTTACTGTCTTGAGGCCACGAGTTACTATCTTGAGGCCACGAGTTACTATCTTTAGGCCACGAGTTACTGTCTTGAGGCCACGAGTTACTATCTTGAGGCCACGAGTTACTATCTTGAGGCCACGAGTTACTGTCTTGAGGCCACGAGTTACTATCTTTAGGCCACGAGTTACTATCTTTAGGCCACGAGTTACTGTCTTGAGGCCACGAGTTACTATCTTGAGGCCACAAATTACTGTCTTGAGGCCACGAGTTACTGTCTTGAGGCCACGAGTTACTATCTTGAGGCCACAAGTTACTATCTTTAGGCCACGAGTTACTGTCTTGAGGCCACGAGTTACTATCTTGAGGCCACGAGTTACTATCTTGAGGCCACGAGTTACTGTCTTGAGGCCACGAGTTACTATCTTGAGGCCACGAGTTACTATCTTTAGGCCACGAGTTACTGTCTTGAGGCCACGAGTTACTATCTTGAGGCCACGAGTTACTATCTTTAGGCCACGAGTTACTGTCTTGAGGCCACGAGTTACTATCTTGAGGCCACGAGTTACTATCTTTAGGCCACGAGTTACTGTCTTGAGGCCACCAGTTACTATCTTTAGGCCACGAGTTACTGTCTTGAGGCCACGAGTTACTATCTTGAGGCCACGAGTTACTATCTTGAGGCCACGAGTTACTGTCTTGAGGCCACGAGTTACTATCTTGAGGCCACGAGTTACTATCTTTAGGCCACGAGTTACTGTCTTGAGGCCACGAGTTACTGTCTTGAGGCCACGAGTTACTATCTTGAGGCCACGAGTTACTATCTTGAGGCCACGAGTTACTGTCTTGAGGCCACGAGTTACTATCTTTAGGCCACGAGTTACTATCTTTAGGCCACGAGTTACTATCTTTAGGCCACGAGTTACTATCTTGAGGCCACGAGTTACTGTCTTGAGGCCACGAGTTACTATCTTGAGGCCACGAGTTACTGTCTTGAGGCCACGAGTTACTGTCTTGAGGCCACGAGTTACTATCTTGAGGCCACGAGTTACTATCTTTAGGCCACGAGTTACTGTCTTGAGGCCACGAGTTACTATCTTGAGGCCACGAGTTACTGTCTTGAGGCCACGAGTTACTATCTTGAGGCCACGATTTACTATCTTGAGGCCACGAGTTACTGTCTTGAGGCCACGAGTTACTGTCTTGAGGCCACGAGTTACTATCTTGAGGCCACGAGTTACTATCTTTAGGCCACGAGTTACTATCTTGAGGCCACGAGTTACTGTCTTGAGGCCACGAGTTACTATCTTGAGGCCACGAGATATTTATAATTAGTTCTTTTTTTTGACAAAGTGGGACCAGGGGGGCTATGTACAAAACGGATAAATGAATGATAAGAAGAAAATTTTATTTTAGGAAGGAAACACTAGCTACATTCATGAGTGCATGCTTCATCACTATTTAGTTTATATACTTTGACCTGGTTTTATTAATAATTTAAAATGGCAACATTGCTGATATGAGTGGCATTAGGAGAGGCTGAGGCATTGTGACACTGAAATATGCATTGATCTAGAGTGCGCTCCTTCCTGTATAAATTAGCTACTGCTAGAGTTATTAGCATTCTGCTATTTATATATTTAAACTCTGAACTCCCTCCAGCGATGCTCACATTAAAGTGATAAGTGATTTGGCAAGTCTGAGGAATAAATCTATTTACTTACACGAAATCCATGTGATAGCTTTTTAATAGAGGCCATTACCATTGTTTCTAGTGATTCAGTGCGATTCCATTAGTGGTTAATTTCTCTGATGATTAGATAAACAAACACCCTGATGAAACTTTGATTATGTTTCCATCTCGAATACAGTACAAATCTAAAACACAGGATCAGCAGGTCCTCTGGAAAGCTTCAGAAGGGATTTCTCTCGGCTTTTTGCATGCATCGAAAAACACAAATGACACATTAGCGTGTCACTAAATTGGAAGCGTGCCCGGACGGATTCCCATAACAATGCATCGCGTCCAGCAGCCTGTTGACAAATAACTCCATCACCTCCACCAGATCTAGCTGCTTCGAAATGACTGAAATAATTCATTCACAGTATAATTGCCAACATCAGAGCACATCGATCACAATTTTCTGGGAGAGTCCATTCCTGCAAAGGGAATTAAGACTTACAGTTCAGGAGTAGCTATCGTAGTCTCTGCCAAACTTTTGACATGACCTTTTATCTCTTCTTGTTGTTCAGCCATTTTCCAGAAGCTTTTATTTAAAAAAAAAAAGTCGCATCTGAAATAGAGAAAATTACATGGCCTGTTGGCCAGGCATAACAACTTTGCTCATGGACCGTTTTTCTTTTACACTTTTATGGTTTACACTTTCTACAGTAATTGCCTTCAGACTGTGTTTTGTTTTGCACTCTCTGTGTGTGTGAAAGTATTTGTGCACTTTTGATGTTCAGCACCTGAATTTTGCCCTTAGGGATCAATTCGTTACTTCCATCCACCTTGCCATCTGCAATAACAGACACAAAAGTAAGAACACTGCAAACAATCATTTTCTTTATTACTACAGACAGACAGACAGACACACAGATGGATAGATAGATAGATAGATAGATAGATAGATAGATAGATAGATAGATAGATAGATAGATAGATAGATAGATAGATAGATAGATAGATAGATAGATAGATAGATAGATAGATAGATAGATAGATAGATAGATAGATCAACCCGATCTCACTAAATGCGTCTTTATTGCACGCATGTGTATTGCCGTGTAATTTATACGCTAAATTGAGTGTTTACGTGCATAGGATACGCATTGGTTGGTTAGGGTAGGTTTAGGTGTGTGTGGGGTGCGTGTGTATTATACGCTTGGGTAGGATTAGTGGTGTGTATTACACGCAAATGAACTGTGTATCAAATGCACGCAAAAAACTGCGTCTCATATGCACGTAAAAACTCATTTTCGCGTATCAATTACACGACAATGCACCATGCGTGTCATAGAGACGCATTTACGTGAGAACAGGCTGGATAGATAGATAGATGGATGGGTGGATAGATGGATGGATAGATGGATAGATAGATAGATAGATAGATAGATAGATAGATAGATAGATAGATAGATAGATAGATAGATAGATAGATAGATAGATAGATAGATAGATAGATAGATAGATAGATAGATAGATAGACTAAATTGATCATGTTTCAGCAATGCTTAGATGTTTTTACTGAAAAACAAGACCAAAATACTGATTAAGAAAATGCTTTTTCCCCTCGGTGTATTTTATACCAAACAATCGCTTGCAGTTTTGGAAAGGCTTAAACAGGCTTTCCACCTACACAGATGCAAGACCCAACATTCAGATACATCATCCATGCTAAGAGCCTCATAATTAACAGCCCTGGGCAGTTTGTGACCGAATCAAGACCCAATGACCACTCTTTCCTTCTAGCTGAATATGCATATCTCACAGAATAACACACGTATCACTTGAGAAATCACTCAAATCACTTTGGGAGGGTAAATCACTAAGTGCACAAGCAATCCTGCCATTAGTTCTCCCTCCATTTCCTTGATTGCACAAGTCGTGAACCATAATGTGCATGCCAACCTCCCCCGCTACAAATTCAAAACCAGAGCTTTTCCTTCATCTCAGCTAGTCCAATTACCAGTATGTTTTTCTTTGCCGAGTTTATTAATCATTTATTCTGAGGGGTGCCTGTTGAGGGATGCAGCAAGGTGTTCTCTGATACCACATTCAGGTCGTGTTTGTGTTGTAGCAAGGACGTGAAACCGCCCTATATTGCTTTGCATACTATTCTAGCATGGAGGAATGACACTTAACAAGTTGATGAGCCCCGCAGCTGGCAGGGTCAGTGTTCGGGTGGAATTATTTCACGCTTGGGTTCAACATCTGGCGCGTTTGTGTGACAGGCGAGGAAAGCAACTAGCAGCTCAAACCCTCAATGTAGATTTTCGGATGTGATGCCACACTTCGCTGACAGAGCGCAAATTTGTCAGCTGCACGCAATGAATGTGAATGTGGGAATTCGTGACTGTGTGTATAAGAGACTCCTGACCATGTAGTGCTTTGATAGAAGCATGGACACATTCACAGGGTGGATTAGCCGAGAGATCACTCTTAATCTCTCTCGCTGACAATGTATCAGAGTGTGCGTTCAGAATTGAATGAGAATGCCTCTGACATTCTAATTTACATTCCAGTCCTGAATTTGAATCGGGGACCAAACAGGATGTAGCACTGCAACTCGAATTTGAATGCAAGGAGATAGAATTAATCTGAAGGAGAATCGCACATCCATCTCAACTAATCCATTTTTGATTTCCTATAGTGTCTTAAGAGAAAAATGACAATAGAGAATCACTTGTTGAGGGACTAAATCCATAATAGTAATAAACAAACAATAAATATGAAACAGGATTTTTTTTCAAAGCGATATGTCTTGAAAGCAAAATTCCAGAATTTATACATAGTTCAGTCACGAAACTAATAGGCACAGAAGATGCTTGTCCTTTACATGCAATCTTCAAGCAATCACATCATCACCGCTTAGCACCAATTTTTATAATACATGCTAAACTATCCAGAGTGAATATATATATATATATATATATATATATATATATATATATATATATTATATACACATTGCAGATATATAAAGTAATTTGACTTTTAGAAGACTTATAATTTTACATGATTTCTCACATCATGCTATTTCTATTTCAAATAAAAGCCGCTGAACGTTATATTCATCAATGAATTGTGAAAAAAATATGAATTACATTTTAAAATATATTAAAATAAAAAATGTGGAATTGTAATAATATCTCACAATATTAGTAATACTAATTTTACTGTATTTTTTTGGACACATAAATGTAGCCTTGTTGAGCATTATAGACTTCTTTCAAAAAAAAATTATTAAAAGAAAATCTTGAATGGTAGTGTATATAATGATAGTTCCCCCAAAATTAGATATCAAATTATGTACAAAATTAAATAAGCACCAGATAAGTACTAACTCAAACTCATGAACTGAAAGCAAACCTAAACTATTCTAAATTATGCACTGTTAAAAAAGTATAATCAATTTGGATGTTTAAGTCATTTCAACTTTAAACTGACTTAAACAATGAGTTGAATCTTATATAACTTAATAAAATAAGTTAGCAATTTTTAACTTTTTTCTATGAGTTAAAGCAGTGTACAAACACATGTTGTCATAACCCTTTACAGTTTAGCCCTAATATAAGTCAACTTGATTAAAAGTAGGCGTAAAAGGTAAAGGTCTTATCATAATCATCAAGTAATCAGAATATATATAATGATTTATTTTTTGTGCAATTCTTAAAAACTTGTTATATCCACATATAAGCAGAATGCCACTGCAGCTCTCAGGTTAAAGTAGAACGTGTGAGTGTGTGTGTTGCAGAAACCGATCATTTCCTCAGTCTTATCTTACCCGATAACACAGTGCTCACTCAACTCAGGGCTTTATAATTAAAACCATAATTACACAACTGTGCAGACAATCTCATTTCCAGCTAGCAGCAATTAAATATAACGTGACAGTGACTTAATGATCATTAGAGAGGAACTTTGTATCCAGCAGCCTGCAGATCTCATGAGACGCATAATGCAGAGAAAGACAGAGATCATGGCCCTTGCCATGCACCTGTTTAATCAAGAAGCAAAAAAGAGACCACACAACAAATTTTCATTTGCTTTCTGCAACACGATGTGATAGAGAGGGCTTCATTTATCGGCACGGCTCCAAAGAATCCTTGGATCCTCGTGTTATTCGTCGATCAGCACCAAGGACAGCTCCACCGCACAGACTCTAATACAGCAGCTCCAGGAAAGAAGAAAAACACAGAACACAGCAGAGAGAGCTGCCGCTGACATCATGCCACCTACTATTTAATTGCATTCCACGCAGAAATGAACACAGTTTGAACATTCTTGGTCTAAATCACAGGCGGAACCAGAAAATATGTTTTAGGGCCAATTAAATGCGGTGTGATTATAGAGAAGACTGGAAAGAATCAAAGAGAAGGATTTACAGTGGAGACTTAGTCCTATCCAAAACTTGTTGAACGGCTTTTTATTGGACTGTTTTAACTACAGGGAGTTCTTCTTTTATGGTTATCAAAGGGAAAGGTTTGGGGAAAAATAATCTGGCGCAGGTTTAGCCTACTTAAAATTGATTATAGCAATTCCACAGCACTCAGAGTTTCTGGCTAGAGGGAAATGCTTATTTTCTAGTGAAATGTATGTCATGAGTGACTGACTGACTGAACTCAATAGAGCAGGGACCGCATTCTCACAGCAGCATTCATAACCATTACTGCCTGCATCGTAAACGCAGAGGGACTATAAATATCATGTTAACTTCTCACCCTTCATTCAGAACTATTGGAGAATCAATCAAAGCAAGCTGTCAGTTTCTCCATAGACTTTCACACCAATCACTTGATCACAAGGATAGCCTCTTTGCTGTTCTTCTGAAAGGCTTGGATAAGCAGGTTATCAGATTCACTTTTTCAATGATTTAATTAAGACATGAACTAACGTTCAAAAGTCTGCGGGCAGTAAGATTTTTTTTCTTTTCTTTATTTTTGAAAATAAATGCTAATGTTCTATATAATAATAAATAGAATAAATGTTATATATAACTTTCTAATCATCAAACAAATTCTAAAAGTTAAAAAGTGTATCACGTATTTCACAAAAATTGTAAGCAAGAAATTATGCTGAAAATGAGAACCAGCACGCCCCACCCCGAGAAACCAATCGTCCAACTGGGAAGTTTCGGGACGTGGTGGAGGGTTCCACACAAGCCCGACCTTATCGGCGGCCCGGGAAAGCATAGCCGCCCATTCTGGATCGGACTGGGGAAACGCTACACTCCCTGAAGGGGGCAACGTAGCCGAATCCTCATCTCCAGAGGACTGAAGCTCCCCGTCCAATGCTGCAATCCACATCTGATCGTCAGGCGGCTGGTCGTCCATGAGAAGGACATGCACGCTCCTTTGGAGGCTCCAATGGCGGCAGCGCTTGTGAGGCGTGAGGGACCCGCACGTCCTGATTTTGCCAAGTGGGAGATGTCCTGAGACCAATATCTTTATGATGACCCTGGGACAACAACTGCCTCAGCCACGGAGATTGCCTCGACGTTACGTTGAATGTGAGCGACTGAAGGGGAACTTGTAATTGTAAAAATATTTATTAAACAAATGATGCCTTGGTGAGCATAAGAGACTTTTTTTAAAAACATTTAAAAGCCTCCTTTTGAATGGTGGTGAATACACTTATAACAAGTAAGTAAAGATATAAAGCACAAACATTTTACCTATATTTTATTGTGTAGTTATGTTTTAACATGCTTATATTTGTCAGGATAGGATTGTAACCAGAGAAGGGTTTGTGACTCACACTCAGTGAAGGTGTTATATGTTATAAAATGGTGGTTTTGGACTGTTCCAGCTCAAAGGTGACCTGTATCCAAAAATGAAAATCATAATATTCATAATGTGACATGCATAACATACATGCATAATTCAATTTAAAGGAATAGTTCACCCAAAAATGTCATAAGTTGGGTCAGAGGTCACCGTTCTGGAACTCTAACTCTTTAAATGTGGATATTTCTCTTTACAAAAACACATCGCTTCGCTTCAGAAGGCCTTTATTAACCCACTGGAGTCGTATGGATTACTTTTATGATGGATGGATGCGCTTTTTGGAATTTCAAAAACAATATTCAATGCCATTACAAAGCTTGGAAGAGCCAGGATATTTTATAATATAACTCCGACTGTGTTCATCTGAAAGAAGAAAGTCATATACATAAAGATAGCTTGAGGGTGAGCAAATTATGGGATCATTTTCATTTCTGGGTAAACTATTCCTTTAATGAGTTATTACTTGAATGGTGAATACAGCTCATTTTCTGTTGAGTTTATGTTGGTTTTTGATATACTGCAATATTAAATGTATCAGCATTTAGTGGCTTTTATATTCTCAGTGAATAAATCTGCATTCAGGGGTGGGATTTGGAGACCTTATCTTATAAACCAGCCTGTCTATATTATCTTATGACTAATGAAAATTAATCTTCACAACACGCAAAGAAAATACAAATGGACAAAGGCCATTGTAAACTATAGAGGCAATTGCATAATGTTTGTCCACATGAAGTATGTGATATGCAAAGCTTAATGCACATTGCCCATTTTATAGGTTAGAAAAACGGAGCACTCAGAAAACCACAGCATCCTCACCAATGCCATTAGAAAAACTCTCATTTCTTACTTTGGTATTCCCAGTAAAAGGTCAAACCCAATTACAGATATTTTGCCGGCGGCACTGTGCGATTCCACGAACAATGATTCCTCAACCATTCAAATTAAAGGTTGAGACAGAAACAAGTCAAGGAAATTAAACCATGACACACAGGTCAGTTTCAGCATTGCAAAAAATGCCTCCCATGCTTCAGTATGTCAAACAACCCTTATTTAGACAGTATGAGAATCATTAGAGCATGAGATACCATGTCCAATTCTAAGCTGAACATTATTAAAGGTTTCTACTGAGGTTTATAGCCAACGGGGACAGAAAGTGCACAAGGATGAATCTGTTGATTTCACTGCCTACATGCTGGCCTAGACTGGTCTATATATGTACATATACATATATATATATATATACACACATGTATGTGTGTGTATATATATATAAAGCTGTGAACGGAAAATAAATGACTGACAACTGTCGTGATTCATAATTTCTTGTCCATAAAAAGCATCAGCTGGTTTGGGAGATTTGTTATATTGCATACTGTAAGTTTATGTAACATTCCAGTTTTTTCTGCAACAGTAGGTAAACATAATGATTTCTGGTGATTAAAATATAGAATTGTGTCGCAAGTAGGGTTGGGTATCGGTTGGGTTTTATCCGATACCAGTACCTACTCGGTATTTTTTAAACGGTTCCGGTGCTTAAACGGTTCTTGTTCCGATACTTAAGAAAACGAAACCGCACACACTTTGTCAAAAAATAATACCCTTTTATTTACAGGGCCAAACTGGACACAATATTAACTTAAATAGGCTATTTAAAGATTTTCTGATTAAATGAAAAATTGCGCCGTTTAATAGGCTACTGATGTAAAATACTTAAGTTAAGATCAACATTTTGTCTTCACATATTATGACTACTTCAAGCAGAGAAATATCTGACACTGAGCAGAAATATTTAACACACACAGTAGCCTATAGCCTCGTATAAAGAAGTGTTGGAACTTTGTTAAAACATTTTGCACACGTTGTCACACTCGCTGTTTAATGGCAACTGTGTTTGCTAGCCTACTTGATATGCAAGGTTTGCAGTTGGCATTAAAATAGGCCTAATAGACTTGTCCGAAGAGGAACGGCTGCTGTTATCATCGTCTGTGATGTCGCAACCCGATCGCACTACTAGATCGTCTCAAGCACGCAGTGTGTTTATCGTGTAATTTATACGCGAAAATTTGTTTTTACGTGCATAGGATACGCATGGGTTGGTTATATGTTTTGTAGTGGTGTGGGGTGCGTGTGTATAATACATTTGGCTTTGGGTAGAATTAGTGGTGTGGGATGCGTGTGTATTACACGCAATGAAGTGCGCATCAAATGCACGCGAAAACCTCGTAGCCTATCATATGCACATAAAATCTAATTTTCGCATATAAATTGCACGATACACACACTGCGTGCTATAGAGACACTGGCAGCTGCTGAACTTGAACTTTCGTCAAGCGTGTCAGAGGATCTGAGTTGTAGCCTAGGCTAATCCGCATTCGTACAGTTTTTTTCTTTTTTTTTTTTGTTCTCATCAAAACCAATTATGCTCATCAGTGGTTGTATATCAAGCAGGGACACGTTTTTGTGAATTATATTTTGTGAGTTCACTGGAACGAATAGAGAGTCTCGATTGAAGCGCGCGTCCGAGTGAAGACAATGCTGGGTGCGCGAGCCATCCGCGCCACTGATCGCAGAGGCAAAGAGCACTTTGATCACTTGATTTAAAAAACACATTTCAGTGCTAGATCGCCTCTTATTTAACAAACGAACGAAATGAATGCTCTGCTGGTTAACTAGAGATGTTTTATTTATATGTATTGGATCATTCGTGCCGCGAGATGTTTTACAGGCACCGAAATCAGGCACCGAAATTCTCGTTCTTATTCGGTCTGGTTACTACCGTTTACGTCGGAACCGGTTCCCTATTGGAACCGAGTTTCGGTACCCAACCCTAGTCGCAAGTGTTTACAACAGCCATCATGATTAATGTACACCAAAATGTCTCGCCATCCTGGAAAAGGAGAATACTAAAACTCATTCAGCACTAGATTTGGGGGAGAAAGCTGTTGCAGTCCCTCTTTTCCATTTATTTTTCTGTGTGATCTATAAGTCTATTTGTTTATTTATTAATGGCAGGCTGCGAGACGAATGGAAAACAGCGCAATGGAGACGTGAGATGAAATTTATCTGTAATTCTTTTTTTTTTTTTAAACAGATGTTTTAAAGGGAAACTTATAAAACAAACCCATGCTGGCGACTTCTCAGTGTATTTCTGAACTAGTTGCTTTGTTCTATAAAGAGCAGTTATGACACAAAACCAGCTGCGAGATGTTTTTCCGAAACACGTTTAATTTCTAATGTAAAATGGCAGCAAATGGCCCTTTACGAGCCCGAAAGAGAAAGTGTCGCAGTGACCGTATATTGGTAGATTGATGAACTTTCCTTTTAACAGCCGCATTCTATCACTTTTATGAGTCTGGCATGTGAGGTGTTCCCATCAGGACAAATGGGATGGAAATGTTGTTTGCATTGGGTTGTCCTCAGCCAAAATATAGGCATGGCCACTATCCCATCAGCCTCGGCTAGAATCTGCTCACTGAAGCGATATTACAAGAGGGCAGGGATCATTTCCGTCATAATGTCATGCATTAGCATATATCCTGCAGCCGGACTCCAAGGCACTTCCATGAATGTAATAGACTTTGCTGTTCCGTCATTTTAATAATTATTTTATAGGCACAAATCCCACGTGTTTTGTAGGAAGAGAACTATTGTGGTCAGAATTATTGGCACCCTTGGTAATATGATCAAAGATGGCTGTAAAAATAAATCTGCATTGTTAAACATTTTGAACTTTCATTTTAAAAAAAAGAAAAAATTGTAAGTGGGTGGAAAAATCAAATTGTGAATTAAATGTGAATTAAACATTATACTTGTTAAAACTCCTTTTGCAAAGATAACACCTCTGAGTTTTCTCCTATAATGCCTGATGAGTTTGGAGAAAAACTGACAAGAGATCAGAGACCATTCCTCCATACAGATTCTCTCCAGACCCTTCAGATTCCCAGATCCATGATGCTTCTTCTCTTCAGCTCAGCCCACTCCTTTTCTATAGGGTCCAGGTCAGGGAACGGGACAGCCATGGCAGAAGCTTCATTTTGTGCTCAGTGACACATTTTTTTTTGTTGATTTTGATGTTTGTTTTGGATCGTTGTCCTGATGGACGATCCAATAAAGGCCCATTTTAAGATTTCTAGCAGAAGAGGTCAGGTTTAGATTTTATGTTGGTATATTTGCTAGAATCCATGATACCATGTACAGTATCTGAACAAGGACTGAACAAGGAATGTCCAGGACCTTCAGAAAAAAAGAAGAAAAAAATAGGCCCACAACATTAAAGATACAGCAGTATATTTAACAGTGGGCATGGGGTAATTTCTATCCTTGTTTGCTTTGCATCAAATCCATGTGGTGGGTTTGCTTCCAAAAAGGTAATTTTTTAGTTTCATCTGACCAGAATCCAGTCCCTTTTAAAGTTCCAGTCGTGTCTGACAACTGAATATGCTGGTGTTTGTTTTTGGATAACTAAGGAGGATTTTTTTTTCCAACCCTATAAGCAACATGTGGTGATGTAGGGGTTGTTTGATTATTGTTTTTTAGGCTTTCTGACCTCAAGACTCATCTAATCTCTGCAATTCTCCATTTGTGATCCTTGATCTTCAGCCACTCCAACAATCCTCTTCACCTTGCATTAGGACGATATAGATGCACGTCTTCTTCCAGGCAAATTTGTAACGTCTTTAGTTGATTGGAACTCCTTAATTATTGCCCTGATGGTGGAAATGTGAGTTTTCAATGCTATTTTGTGAAGCTAAACAATCTTTAGCTGCACATCAGAATTATATTCTTTGGTTTTACTCATTGCGATGGAGGATTACATGGAATGGAATTTGGCCTTTGTTTTTCCTTATATTTATACTCCTGAGAAACAAGTCATAAGCTGCGTTTCCATCCCAGGAGCTTTCCCCAGGAACTAGGGACTTTGGGAATATTTCCCCCTCTGAAAAGTCCCTGCTCGCGAGGTAGTACTTTTTCAAAGTTCAAGAACTTTCAGGGGTGGGACTTGGGCACTGAACATGCTGATTGGTTGACTCCAAGCATTATATATCTGTTGCGTGCAGACAGCAACAAGTCTGGGGGAAAAAAAGTTCCATTTAGGATTTTCCAATTTCATGTTCCTAGTCACCCTGGTGTGCTAAAAAAAAAAAGTGTGCATATTAATGGGGTGCCAATAAATGTGGCCTGCAGCATCCTACCTCCGGTTGTTTGTCTCCAGACCTCTAGAGGTCCCCTGTGTTTCCCTCTGCCTTAGTTCTTCCTTGTGTGTCCTTGTTCGTGTTATCCAGTTCACCTGTTCCTTGTTTCCCCTAGAGTATTTTAGGCCCAGTCCCAAATCGCGCACTTCATGCAGACTTTCGGTCTCGTGGACTTAAATTGCGCGTGCTCGCCGAGTCTACGAGTCCGTAGGCCGTCCCATTTAGCATTTTACCGCTCTGAAGTGTGCTCAGCAGCGCCCCCCTTTGTACCCTTGAAACAGTCTTCCGCGAAGCCCGCATAGATGCAGGCTCCACGCACTTTAACTACCCAGGAATCCAATCAGAAAATGGATGATTCAGGAGATTTCGCGCACGGACTGTAAACATGGCTGAGAAGAGAATATTTAAGTGTTATTATGGTTTTTATGACATAGCCATACATTTTACCAGTTGTTACTTACAGTTTATACAAACATTATCAACCAGTGGTTGATATCTCAAACATAATAATAGCGCGTTAAATAATACGATCGCATTATGATTCATTACATAAATAGAACCGAATGTCATGGCTTTACTGAGTCATATAAACGTAGAATGAATATTGAAACCTATAAATTTTTCTTAAACTCATTGTAAAAACAACAACAACCAGACCTTCTTCCTGTTTCCGGCGTGACGATCGAGTCTGTCCCAAAAATACCTCTCAATGCACCCTCGCGCTAAGGGCCCTATAGGTCTGCACTACATCAGGGTATATGCAGGAATCTTGAAGTTAATTTTAATACCTTTTCAAGACTTTTTCAAGACCTTCTCAATATTTTTTAATACCTCACCGCCACTTCAAGCTGTAACCATTTACATCAGTGATACTTTTAACTTAACCGTTTTAGTTTGTGATAAAGACTATAGACCACTCTGATACAAAAAAATCAAATAGGCTGGGATAGAAAATCAAAGCAAAGTTTATTTAAAAACTTCCCCATTCTGTTCATGCGTTCACCAACCTTCTCTTAAAACATTTCGGTGCGTTGTAATACGCACTGGGAACGCCAGAGCGTACATTGTGCTTTTGAACTTCCGCCCGCCTGCCCGCTCTGGTGTTCTAAGAGGCAATTTACGAACGCACCCACAATAGCCTAGTTTATGTACCTGTTCGTTTTTTTAATAAAAATGACTAAATTCACACACTTTTACGATGTTTTTGGGACTCAAACTGTTGGACAGCTAATTCAGAAAAAATACTTTCAAAATTTAAGACTTTATAAAGCCGTGATAAGACTTTTTAATACTTTTTAAGGGTCTTAATTTTCCCAAAATTGATTTATCACCTTTGTAATATTTTTCAAGACCCCGCGGATACCCTGTACATGACGTCACCGAAGTGTGGACTCTGAGGAAGTCCACAAGTCCGGAGTGTGCCATTTGGGACTGGGCCTTAGCTGTGTTTTTTTCCCTTGTTCCTCAATCTGTTTTTGAGTCTTGGCTATGCGTCTCCTGCTGTGTCCCACCGAGTCCTTCCAAGCTATCCCAAGTAAGGTCTTATTTGATTTATTTTTTTCTCCCTTTGTGGAGTTTTTCTATTTCTCTTCTGTGATTCCTTGGAGCATCACCACTGTTAGTAATACCTCTTTCTGAGAAGAACTTTTGTTGGATTTTTAAAAAAAAAAAAAAATTTTTAAATACTTTGTCTGGAGTATTGCTTTGAGTGTTTCATTTGGGTCCAACATTACTGCCTCTGTAGCTAAGTGGTAGATCTCTCAAATCGGCACACCAGACCAGTGACAGTGGCCAATGTGTTTCGGAGAGTAAAAGTTATTTCATAATGTGACTTTCCCCCCACTTTCAATTATTTTACTTTAATGAAAGGTTAGATTATTGCGACTTTATTTGAATAAAAATGCAGATTTATTTTTTACCGCCATCTTTGATCATATTTACCAGAGATGCCAATAATTCTGACCACAACTGTACGTCTGTTATATAAGCTATCATCTGACTAATACAACATTAATATAGCAGGAAAAGTTGTACAGCACTTAAACAGTAATTTAAAAATCTCTTTGGAGTGACAGCCTAATTTGTTAAATCTGCAATACAGTTACTTAATACACCTTGAGATTTTGAGGTCAACAGTTAACATTTCCTGATGATTAAGCGCCTCTTTTCTGATCATTTGCTGGAGAAAGAAATGTTTTTTTGCTGTCTCACACATGCACCATAAAACTAAATTATTCGAGTTCATTACTCTGTGCTTCGCTCATAGTTGGCTAGGAATTAGAACGCAAAAATACAGCTTCCATAATGAATGGCAGCTCCTCTAAAGCTCTATCTTGATCTCCTCAGGTATTGTTTTTATTCATGCTTTGAAAATAAAGTATTGTCCTCATTAAAGGAGCTGGACAATGAAACATGGCTCAATTCTCTCCGCCAGATGAAAAGACTGAAAGGACATTTCCTTTTCCAATCACAGTATATCCATCCTCTCCATCCCACATTTATTATGGAGAATTATTGTCTTCGTCATTTCAATAAATAACAAAGGCAAAGCATAGTTTAATCACACCCAATACAGGCATCAAAGCACATCTATCTTCTCACACTACTCCAAATGAAGAGTGCAAATAGGAAATAGTTCATCACTAGTAAACAGAGTTCATGGACGGAAATTATATTTTCAAGGTATAGCATTTGTCATTTTCACATGATTACTTTTGTCACGTTTGAACAAACACAGTGGATAAATCTTAGATCTGCTGACCTTAAAGGTGCAGTCACATGGCTTGACAACTGTTGTTTTACTAGCACAAATGCTCATAAGTATAAGGACTTATAACGCATTCAAGTCATGTCGAAAAGATCGTATTTACGAGTTTGAAAGCACATGAACGCCACCACAAAATCGCAATATGACTGGGAAGCTCTGGATTTTCTTTTAAACCCTGATGTTTATGAGTTCAGGTTGTATCAGTGATAAACGTGGTGGAACAGCACAATATTTAGCAGTGACATTGTCAGGCTTTTTTTATTTAAAACAAAAGCTAATTCCCTGCACAAAATATAATAGCATTGTTACGTGACATCTGATGCACATTTTTGTTCTTCATTTTCTGGAAGTAGAGTTTAAAAACTGTATAGACATTTTGTTTTATAATAAACATGACAAAACATTAATTTTATGATTAAATATTTGTTTTCATTGTAATATCAGACAGTATTCATTACCCTAGTCATCATCACTACACTTTAATGGGTTATATAGAGTTTTTTTTTTTTAAATCTTGTAATTTATACGTACATTTAATTGTCAATTATTTATCTTATTTATTTGTCAACAATTTAATTATCAATTATTTTTGACCATGTGGGTCAAATTGAGTCTAACCAGCCTTGTCAAGCTTTAACTTAAACTGTTATAGGAGGGTGGGGGTTATGTCAAACTGGAGTTTTTGTACAGAACTTGTTTTTATTTGCACAAAGTAGAAAAAAAATATTGATTGAATAATAGAATTATGGGGGGGGGGGTTTTCAGAGTTAAGGCTTGTAAGAGGCATTTTTGCTTTTACCTCCAACCCCATAAAGCTGAACGCCTTAAACATTTTAAATGTAAAACAGAGTTTGCACAAAACGTATTGAAAGAGAAATGTCATGGGTTTCTATGATTTTTCTGTTTAATTACAATATGTAGGCCTATTGCACTACAAAGCAAAACTGAGTGATAACTGAATTTACTAATTAAGAAATTACTAATTTACTAATTTAGAAATTATTCTGTTTATGAATTTCAAACTTGATGAAACAACATATGATTTATAAATGCATCCTATCAGTTTTAGGCACAAAATGCATTAAAATATTTTATAAATATATATTTTTATTCAAATACGAGAAAAGATCAATGTGTTGGCCCCTATCCAGACCGGAGTACACTGAAATGTTTCTTTAACACAGCTTTGCAATATTTTCCCTACACACCATCTGAAGTTTTCACAAAGCAGTTAAAGATATACACGTACATTATATCACCGTCACCTTTCATCATTTGGAAAATTAAAATAGAAGCAAGGAACTGCTGGCCTCTAAAAACGTGCTTCGTTTCATCTGGTAAAACCTTTGGTGTCAAAACAGAGGGAATGGCGTTGGATCTTGAAAAGAAAGTGAAGAAAGAGAGAAAAGCAAGGAGACAGACATTTCTCAGCAAAGCTGTTTCAACAAATCTTAAATAAACACAGAAGCAAACCGCCGTTGTCTTTGAGTTGAGGCGGTGGTAGAGTCTCTGTGCTGCAGTGCTTTGTGGGATGGATCCACATGATAAAGAAATACCACAAGACAGTCAGAACACACACACACAAACCTTATCACTTATTATAGCTTACCTTATTGTGAAAATAATCAAAATTCACCTGCTCTCATTGGAGGTGGGCCAGAAATGATTACTAGGAGTCACCCAAGCAGTCTGTACATCAACAAACTCCAGCCAAATTATAGCGTTGTGCCAGTTTCGTCCTAATTATATCCACGTTTCCTGCTGGGGAAACAAGACACACACACAGTCTTTAAAAAGATGTGACAACTTTCCAACAGCCTGTCACAAAAAATCTAATATTTTTCCAGTACAAATTGGGCTTACCGTCGGGAGAACACAGCGTTCATTATTTGATCAAGTATCGAGGAGTATTGTAGCGGTTTATATGAATCTATCACGCATCCAGAGAAGGTTGCTTTGAGACAGTTTTCCTTGTAAAGTTCTCTTTGAGAGTCAGCCCTCTGTGGAGAGGAATCTGACGATATCGCTGCCTGTTTGTCGCATACTAGAGTCTCGCAAGTCTAAAGCCACTTCAAAAGGGTGAGGAGAAACGGGAAGCCGTTAGGAAAGGGAGAAAAAAAAATGGAGGCAAGAAAAGAGCATCAGAGTTTGCCGGGAAACAAGCCTTGAACAGTTTGCAGGGAAACGAGCCAAACTCTCAAGATCCAGACTCCTTGTGTTTTCGCCTCTCATATACCTACGTGCCATATTGTAATTATAGCATCAATATCAATCAGCGACTCGGAAAAGAAATGCATCTGGCTCCGGGGTAGACTGTCTCAAAATAAAAGTGTTTATGGCTTTCAGCTCTTATTACTTTGTTTTTGCTTAGAAGAGGAGTTCAGATTTTGCTTGCGGCGTCAGATGAATTAGAAGCATAAGATGAAGCTGACAGAATTATGAAATTCAGAAGCAAAAACAGGTGCTTGTCATTCTGAGGGAAAACTGCAACACTTCAGTGCGTTCTGGCATACGTCAACACCGTCGGACAGAAGAGGCCTGTTGAATGGGCTTCACCGCCAAAAGCAGACATCAGATCAACTGTCTTGTATGTGGAATGTTGTTCTGTTTGCATTTGCAGCGTAAAGGGGCAATTCACACACGAACTTATGTTCTCCTGTGCTGGTTTTAAATAGGCTAGGTTTACATGCCTTATAAGCAACCGGTCAAAGTTTGTCTGGTTCGCATGGTGTACGCATTAAACTTGCAATGTAACGGAAGTGACGCACATACGAGTCATTATCGAAAATAAAAAAATGCAGGGTTGTTGATTGGATGGAATCAGATCTGGGGTGCGTTTCCTGAAGCCAATATGGTCTCAGGTTCATAATTGGTTTTGGGAAACTGAACGTATTTGCAGTCGGTTGTAAGAAAGGGGCGGAGTTTAAGCAGACTAATATGTGCTTGTGAATAAGTGCAGTTTCCCTTTATTCCAATAGGTGGCAATGTCGGATACACAATGATGAAGTGACGTTTCACTCATAGTTACTGCAGGCAGAAAACAATAGAACAGGAAGCATCATCATCTATTTACTGCAGAACAAGTACAAAATTCAATCAAATAGTGTCACTGTCACTTGATGGTGGATCTGGTGATCAAAATATTGATTTTGAAGATGTTGAAAATGATAGTTTTGAGAACATGTTTGAGATGGCAAATATGAGCCAGATTCTGAATGTACAATGTACAAAATATGCTTTATTTTCTTCTTCTGTCATTGTTACTATAATATCAGGAGAGTTTTATATTATCAATAGAGATAGAGATCCATCCGTGATAGATCTGGGTCGCTATACCTGAATATGTATTAATTATTTGTGAAACAATCAATTTAATGGTTAAAACTGACAAGATAAAACAAAGTAAAAAAATAACGGTCAAAAAGAGGACAAATAACACATATTTAGAAAATATATAGTGGAAAAATACAGTATATATAATTTCCATTTCATGCCGAAATTAACTCCTGCTGGTGACAATACTCAGTAATTGTGTAATTTATAGTTTTCTATTAGTTTCTTTTGAAAATTATTTTGACTGCACTACCACAACACTTTTTCAAACAATGCACATCATTTCAGTTAAAATTACCTGGATTTCTTGAAACAATCTGTCCTCCAGATATATTTTTGATTCACATGCTGTATAAAAAATAAAAAAATAAAAAAACTTTTTTTTTTGGCCAATAAAGCCAATCTCTGCCATCTACTGGACTGGAGTGTGAAGTGCAAAAAGAGTCTTGCCTTTGAATGTGCTGCGTACTCGCATTGCTACTTAAAGGTATTGTAGGTAGAATTTTTATAAAAAACTTTTTTCCAAATTTGTTAAAAACTTTCTGTATATATCAATGCATAATTAAAATGTAAGTACTCTGAAAAAGAAAGTATAAAAATCGAGTGTCTGTAGACCTCTCACGACTGTTTTAAAGACAGCTCATTATTTCCATTCACTCCACCCCCTCCCTTCTGGGCTCCTTCCAAAGCCACGCCCCCAAAACACATGAACGTGTGACTCCGACCGCTGAGCTGAAGACGCATTATTTACCTGAGACGAGCGGAGAGGAAGGAGCGCAGTGCATGTAGTGACATCATGTCAGAATCAAATGTAAAAAAAAATCTAACTTTATCATTATGAAGATAAACAAATAAGATGTATTTTAGTACTCACTATCAGGCTAGCAGATTGATATTGATAAAGTTTAAAATATATATTTATTGATTCGCTAACGAGCTAGTTATCTATAAGGCAAAGCTAAAAACAGGTTGCATGATACACGTTTTTCCATTGCCATCATTTACACTGTGATGAAGATGAATTTCGTGTAAGATTCATATCATATATGGTGTTCTGCATGTAAGAGTTTCCATGATGAAAGCATTGTTGACTCTGATGAGGACTACACTCCAGAGACAAGTACCGCATCGTCAGCTCGAGGACAGATCCGGGGTCGAGGGCGAAGCAGAGGAGGTCGTGCAACTAGGGTCCGAGGAAGTAGAGGTTTGCCTTCGCGAACTGCATATGTGAATTTCGATTGGTCTTTCTCTGCCATTGTTTTGCTATTGCTAGGTTCCGTGCCTCTTGAATTACTCAAATCAAACGGGTACGCGCAAGTGGGCAGGTCATGTGTGGCAAAAGGGTGGTTGCCATGGTTGCGAGAGAGTGACAGTCGCCTAAGCCAATCCTTTGTTTCGTCCCGAATGGAAATAATGAGCTGTGTTTAGTGCAGATTAAACGTTCTAGAGTCACTCGATTTTTATACTCTTTTTTTATCAGAGTACTTACATTTTAATTATGCATTGATATATATAGAAAGTTTAAACAAATCTGGAAAAAAAGATCTTTATAAAAATTCTACCTACAATACCTTTAACTTGTGTTTTAACAATTTAAGTTTTATTGTTTGAGCATTTAGTTGTATAAATTGTCATGCTTTATTTGTTTTTAGACATCCATTGTTGTTGCATTTTTGGACAGTAGCCGGTTTAGTCATATTTTGCAGATTGTTTTATTATAGCTCACTGTAAATATTTTTGCACTAGCACTAACTTTTATAATTTGCCATTTGACCACTCTGCAAGTCATGTGGCATTTATGGCTCAAGTGATTGGCTCAAAAATCTGGATGAGCAATTGAATGCAAAGATTGCATCATATACTTCTGCTATTGAGATTAATAAGAATGCTCACGGATCACTTTATTCAGGTATTATAGACCTATTTTTGACGTGTCCTGTGTGCTGCCTAAAAGCTTATTGTTTACTTTTCAAAGACAATTAATATTCCGCTCATACCCTAATGTTCTGGGTTTGCCTTTTAATCGTTCTCATATAGATTCTGTAGGGCTTATTTAAATCAATAAATGGCTGCAATTACGCATGAGAGCCGATTCCAATTGATTCACACCTTCCCCTCTGGGTTATATTTTATACAATATTCACTCATTTAGTTTCATTGTCTACAGAAAGCGTGCCGTTTTACCTCACATCAAATGGCATTTTCATCTCATGGCTGACAACATCAGCGCAGTGACTCCTGTGGGCTTGGCCACCGTTCTTCAATGCATATTTCATCCCAGAAAGATTGTTGGCTGGTAATCCATTTTCCATTTTTATGGATACACTTAAAATCAGATCACTATTTGCATGAGTTATGATATGCCATAAAAGCTGAAAATCTCATACATACAAAATGACACAAACATCTGCTTTCACTAACAAACAAAACTAGCATCCAATCCAAACCAAGCTGGTCGATCTGACAGATAACATCTGATTTGAGAAATAGTCCTGTGTTTTCAATATTTTGTTTTTGTCAATAGCTGTTGCCAATAGACTGCTATCAAACCTGCTGAAGCATGTGACTTTAATTAACTCCATTACCCTCTGTCTGTAAAGCTACTGCATCTGTCAAATCCTGAAACGCACTTCTCTTTGACTGGACTCCACGTAAACCTTGAATACATCCAAGTGATTGTAGTAGATGCATTTTGTAAAAGAGAAAGAATTTGTCAGTCGGAAGTAAATAACTAATTATGCTCTCAGGCCACGAATGTACATATATGTTATTTGCTTTGTCTAAAGGCAAAATGCCTCGACGACATTGACTAATGCTTGCCTCTTCATATGCTATCGTTGAGGAACTAAGAAAACTTTTTACTTTTTTTATTTATTTATTTTTATTTTATATATATATATATATATATATATATATATATATATATATATATATATATATATATATTTCTGAAGTAGTAAACTAGGATTGTTGTGACAATTAAATATTTCAGTTCACCCAAAAAATGTAAAATGTAAGTCTCAGTTTTTGCTTTGAGTTGAGTTGAGTTGGTCCAGTGCTATTTTGGACCCCATTGACTGACTCATTGTATGGACAAAAATAATATTCTTCAAAATGTATTTTTTTTTTTCTGTTTTTTCCTCAGTACCACAATTCTCTGACTGCAGACAGTGGATACTCCTTACATATTCAGTGGGCAGGCATCTGAGAGGAAATCAGGCCGCCAAACTCTGACTAAGCTCTCCTCCATCAAAGTTATATGCTAAAAGGGTACACAGCACTAAGTAACACGAGATGCTGGCTGCATTAGTGAGGAGTGCAAGCTTACCACTCAGTCCATTTGAGCATGCATCCTTACCTTTGCTTCGTTTGCACAATAGGTATGACAGAGTTTTAGATTACGAACATTTACACTTCCTCTGATGAACAACGGCTGTCTGCAGTCAAACTCACCCACCCCCTGAGCAAAAGACACCAGCACTTATTTAGCATGACACCACACATATCATGTTTGTTCATTCATTCATTAAGTTTGAGTTTTGAAAAATGAAAAACAAAGAATAGTTCGAATGAAAAACTAATTTTAAAAAAGGTTTTCTATTTCTATAACTAGACACAACTGGGGCTAATTAACACTTAACAGTAACCATAGTAGCCTAACTAACAAGACACAGCTAAACCAAATGAACTAATGAAGGAGGAGTGGCTAGAAACTGAACACACTGAACATATAGGGGAAGTCCAAACAGAAACTTAAAAAAAAAAAAAAAAAAAAATTATTTGTGGTGAGCAGAAGAGGCTTATAAATATTTGCTTAAAAAAAATATATATATATAATTTTTTTTATGTGTAAATACAGATTTATTATAAATAAATAATATTAAGTATATATTTTATCTGAAACTTAAATATATCTGGTAACAGTGTTGGAAGTTGAATGTCAAGTTTGGCATTAGAATTAACACAAACTATTTTAACGTCATTACTTCTACAAATACGTTCGCAATTCGCTTTTGTAGAATAGTCAAGGCTTGTCTAAATGGACTGGACTGCATTTATATAGCACTTTCATAGACCCAATGGCCACCAAAGCGCTTTATATTTTTGCCTCACATTCACCCATTCACTCGCTCATTCATACACCGACACCGGTGTCAGCCATGCAAGGCCGGGGTTTGGTGTCTTGCTCATGGACACCTCGACACTTGGTCAGGTGGAACCGGGGATTGAACCACCAACCTTTCAGTTTGTAGACAACCTACATGAACCACTGAGCCACTGCCGCCTCTAAGAAAAGAAAAAGAAGCCAAAAATGAATGAATGCATATCTTCAGATTTGCATAACATGTGATGGAAGGAAATATAAGTATGAGCTCTACTGGATTGTGACAGAGCACTCTGGATGTGTGCCTGATGGAAACAGATGTGAAACTTTGCACCGTTCAGATGGAAACTGCTTATTTTTAACTGCAGGTGACAAGGCTTAGCTACTGTGTACCATAACACAGAGGAAACACCTAATCCTTTCGCTGCCTTTAAGTGTCTTTCTCACATTCAGTGATAGCTATAGCCACAGGGTATACACTAGCTATGAGCAGCCTGAAAAAAGAACAAGAGAGGAAACGGCAGCTGATGAGTTACATAATGTGAATGCCGCCATGTAACAGACGTGCAGCGTTGTTGCTCGACGTGTACGGTGGCTTGGCAAATCTCCCTACCTTCTGCTTATATATTGACAGGCTTATTTTTAAACTAAAGTTTGAGGACATCTGTGGTAAAAGTATTATATCAGACCTTACGTAGCTGTTCATTACATCTGATTTGCGTTCGGTGAATCAGTGAACACCGTAAACTTGAGCAAGGTCACGAAGGCCCTATAGCGAACGACAGCGTTCTCTCAGGCACCTCTGTCGTCCTTTCCAAGAAAGTCAACGTGAACTTGTGTGAGAGACCCGAGGACAAGATGATTAAATTTCTCCCTTCAGCCACACAGGACTCGAAATACAAGAGGGAATATGCAGCAAGGTCACTACAGTCTCCACAGCTCATGTTTGTTTGTTCATTTTGGTTTGTTTGTGGAAGTCGTCTCTCCCTCCCACGGTTTGCACGAGGGAAAGGTAGAAGAGAAGAGACGGGTAAAGGGAAACATCAGCACGTCTGTGGGCATAATCAGTTACTATGACACTCCGGAGGATCAAAAGCAATGAGCTGCTGACTGTTTAATAAACTGGGAGCTTACGCTGCAATATGCTCTTAACTATGATTCATTACTGTCACTAGATCCTGTATGAAAATAAAAGAGGTGCCTGAGGAGTCTGCTCGATTCCAGCCGCGTTAAATTGCCGTAAATTGCCTCCGCATTGCACGTCAAGACTTTGTAAGGAGTTCACTTTCACACTCTTTTTTAAAGATCCAATTAAAAATACATGAAAAGAAGAACTTTAGAAATCCTCACAAGTAGCTATAGGGGTTTAAAGTTTACGTATTGGAAGTATAGGGTGATATTTTATTCATTAGAGGCTTTCGTACAATTACAAAGGTGGAATTTTAATGCTAAATAATCCAGATGACAATTCAAATGTCAGTCATGTTTCAAATCGCTATGTAAATTAAATGTTCATGCTCAGTTTGCAATTAGTATTCAGAATCAAATGAGAGTGTATTGATTAAACATCTAATGGTGAAAAATACTACAGTATTAGGAAACCGTGGGTTCCCTTGAGATTGAGAAATGTGTTGGGTTGTGTGCGCTATATTATGCAAATGAATTAAATAAAAATTTTTTTTTTTTTTTTTTTATGGAATATTTATTATAAATGATTTAACCATGCACATGATTTCCATGTGCCCTTGTAATCTTTAATCATAACTTTGCATCCCTCTTGCAGCATCCTCTCTTCTCTGATGATGTGTTTACTGGCACGAGGACGGACCACCTGTCACTCACATGAGATCGACCAATAGCAAACCACAACCACAACCACAAAATCAAGTCCCACCCTATATTTTGTCTTGTTCAAGAAGCCATTTCACTCGGATATACCTTACTATAAAAGTCTAACACAACTTACATTTCATGCTGATTTTAAATGTGTGATTTATGCATCATTCAGTTTGCCATTAATACTGCAAAAGCAGAGAAGCAAGAAGAGAAAGTTCACCTTCAGAAGAAACCGTGTGTGTTTGCTAGAGACTTTAGCGTGACCTTGCCCTACCTGGGTCATGAGAGAGGGATTCTGGGAGTATAAAAGAAATCTGAGGTGAATGCCCTAAAACAGTTCTCACAAAATAAAGACTTCACATTCCTCTAATATAACATGATCTATAATTCATTGTGCTGAATTCATTATCATTCCCATGACTCTTCGCTATAGTGAAGCTGGATGGTATATAAAGGCTGCTGTCTAGTTATGAAAAAAATTATGTAAAACGTCAATTACCCTGAAAAGCCTGTTGAAGTGTTGAAGTTGCAGTTTTGATGTATATTATATTTATTTACGGTGCAAAACAGCTTGAGGCGCATCAAGACTGACACTCACATGGAGACATCAAACTTCTGAAGACGAGATCTCCAACAACAGGTGAATTCAGAGAAATGAATACGGATCTGAGAATTTAAAGGTATAACTTTTACCCCTCTAGCAGGTAAAAAACAAAACTGCATGCATTTTGCAGAAGAACATTGTTTTGGTTGTGCTTCGGCTCTGCGGGACTGTGCGAATGAATATGATTATCCAACTGCTAATAAAACATTCACTACTAGGCTTAAGAGATATAACCAGTATGGGAAGGATCACAACTCCTTGATTAAATTTGAGTCCTCAATTAAAAAAAGAAAAAAAAATCCTCGATTGCAATTTACCAGTGTCGATTAACCGGCAAAATACCAGAAGTGGTGCACAATCCATGAACCGTATTATTAGATCGTTTTCTAAGGCTGCGCAATAATTGAAATATAGTGCTATTGTGACATCACAAAGACGGTGATTCAGTTAAAAAATATATGCTGTTTTCAATTCAGGGTAAAGCGCGAGTCTTTAATTACTTACATAATAATGGTTATTGTTTACTTATATCTATTTTGATTAGACACACACACACACAAAAATCTACCGATTACTCGATTGCCAAAATAATTGTTAATGACAGCCTATTAAATCTCAGGCATTTTATATCTAAGGGTTTCGGCTGACAAAAAAAGTCCCTTTCAAACTGGGGCGATCCATGGAGCACAGTGTTTTGAACTAAAGGAACTAAACTCCAGGTTTGTCCAGAAGGACCGTACCTGTAGGCTAAGAACTGTACTGTAAGTCAAAGCATCAGCTTAACAGCACATTAACCTAAATTAGGTTAATAGCTTAACTAACAGCTAAACTAACCCTAACATTTGTAATTAGCACTGTGACTGTAATGATGTTTGTCATGTTGTTAAGGCTTTGTTAGGCACTGTTAGGATCACAGGTTCAGGCCCAGGTACGGATCTCTGTGAACTCCAGAGTCACTGTGGGAATTTCACCTTCATTGTGTTTGTGAGTTCAGCACTCAACCCATGCTCCAGGGAGACCGTTCCTGCAATTAGCGCATTGCAATTTACTGTTGATTAAAGCATCTGTTACATGACAAGAAATGAAATGAGATACAAATGCCCTGTTCAAACAGGAGAAATACAGCATAACATAATACAGCACAACAAGCATGCTCAGAAGTAGCAGAGATGCTTGTGGCATCTGTTGTTATGGGATGTGGCATTGAGGTTTCTTTGAGTTGTACAGTAAGTGTTCAGCCAACAACATTATATGCTAGAAGTGCTACCTGAATTAAAAGTGGGTTTGATTTGCTGATGTAAAGTCTGTAATTATTAAGATAAACAGGTAGAAACCCAAGTGCCCATTGTCATTTTACAGTTAAGTTGTTGCAATGTTGTTATGTAACTTCTTGATAGCGATCAAACGTAATCAAATCAACTGTCTGCATTTATCTCGAGAAACCAACCGATCAGATTAAAAGCTGTAAGGACAGTAATTACAGTAGATGTTGTACTCATTGAATTTGTACAGATTTGCTTGAATGCAGACTGTCTGAGCCTTAAATGGTCCATGAATATCACTTAAAGAAAGAACTATGGTTGGTTGTTTTTCAGGTTGATCAGATAATCCGTAAGGTTTCTGCCCAAAGCAAAGGTAAACGATTTGTGGATAATTTAGACAACTAAAATAATAAACATTTTATGAAATGAAGTGCTTCAGATTTCTGTTTATAAAACCCCCGGTAAACTTGCTCCATAGACTTGGAAAATCAAGCTTAAGTTGAACTTAAAGCTACTCTATGTAACTTTGTTTCATAAAAAAAATAAAAAATAAATGTGTGCAAAAACATATCTTCCAAACCATGCCTTTACTTTACCCAAATACACTTTGATATACATAATGATTAAAATTTCAGACTGCTAGAGGTCCAAAAACATATACATGAATATGTGTGGATAATTTAGTCCAGTCATATACATTTTACAAAATAATTCATGAAAGATTGTTTCTATTTTTAAATCCTCTGATACACTTACCCAGACTTAGACTTCCATTTATAGAATTGGACAAACTCTTAAATCAAAGATTGAATTATTATTGTACAGAAAAAAAATATACTTACACTGTTACACACCTCGGCTCATTAGCGACCATATACAATTTATATATATATATATAACAGCTGTTATTTTATTTTATTTCTTGTTATATTGTTTATAATGAATTGATTGAGGAATACTGAGAAAGTTGAACGTTGAATAGTTGAATAGAAAAACGAATGATTAAGAGTATAGTGAATGAAGTCCTGGGTCACTAAGACCTGAAGTATGCGTTTAAGGGTTAAAAGGGAATCAAGAAGTTGAATTTAAGATGGAATATTCCTTCAAATGCTGTCCAGCCTGCGTGGATTTATTTATTGATGTATTTTTATTTTAAGGTTATGTTAAATGTAGATAAATTAGATATGGACGTCAGCAAGGACAGATTTTACGACATGAAAGCATATCCATGTCATTTAAAAGCAATGCACTTGTAAGGCCAAGACATTAATAAAAAATATTTAATTGTTTTTGAAGGGACAGTGCTAATATGGCCTGATTTATTGTCTCTGTGAGCTCCTGTTCTGGTGCTGAAGAATTTAGCAGCTGCATCCTAATAGAAGTAATGAGAAATCCCTCTTGCTGACAAATCTATTAAAGCACCAATTTACTTTCCAGAGCTGCTGTAGGTGATATTTATGATGCAAATGTACGAGGGAGAGACAGAGCTGTCGACCAAGTCATTAACACTAAATGTATCAGCATTTGCATTTTGAGTGTCTCAGTTTAAAGATGATTTTTAGACACCCTGAGCTTTTACCTCTTTTATATTCCCCCACAGGCTCAGTGGCAAGAAGCCCTTTAATGACAACCTACCAGAACGTAGCTTTGCTTCATGAGTGACAATGAGTTTAAAAGCAGTTTTCACACTTAGGCTGTTAAACGGCAGCTGTACTCAAGGACACTCATTTGCATATTATCACTTCACGGGTTTAAAGAAATATTAGACATTATATATACACATTTATACAGTTTCCACATTGTGATGCATTAATTAATTCAACAGCAAGTGGGTGAATGAAATACACATTACAGATATATGTCATGAGAAATTTAGTATCTTTTACCATATTTCTGAGAAATATATTAGAGTCGTTGAACTCAGGATGAACAATAAGAAGTGAAAAACACCCAATTCAACATCTTAATCCCCATGACAGTTAATAGGGTTAATTGAAAAATAGAGAACAAAGACTTACACACCCCTTAGCTTTTCCGGCTAAGCTCAGAGAAATATTAGAAGAGCCTGAACTTATTTGTCCATGAATAAATAATGTCGAGGGCCGCTTATGAGGGCATCTGGCTCCCCAGCCCCATATTAGCACTCAAGGGGCTATGGATCCTGATAAAGCGATATTCTGCCAGTATTATGACTGCATGAAAATGAAACTGTCCATTTAGAAAGCCATTGAGGAGATAGGGGAAGGTTTAGCTTATTGTGTGATATTGTTTGTTTTCTGATAAAGATACATTTTTATTTTCATTAAATTTGTCAAATATTTTTACTGGTCATGGAGCCAGTAAATATATATCCAATGTAAATTGTACGATAGGCTTAAATGTTTCCCGGCTCGACTGTTAAAAGTAGACGATTGGCTTTCCAACGGGAGGGGCGGGACATGTGCATACAACCGCCATCTTTGGCATTACGGGTTTTCCCTATATACAGTGAAGAAAATAAGTATTTGAACACCCTGCTATTTTGCAAGTTCTCCCACTTAGAAATCATGGAGGGGTCTGAAATTGTCATCGTAGGTGCATGGCCACTGTGAGAGACATAATCTAAAAAAAAAATCCAGAAATCACAATGTATGATTTTTTAACTATTTATTTGTAAGATACAGCTGCAAATAAGTATTTGAACACCTGTCTATCAGATAGAATTCTGACCCTCAAAGACCTGTTAGTCTGCCTTTAAAATGTCCACCTCCACTTCATTTATTATCCTAAATTAGATGCACCTATTTGAGGTCGTTCGCTGCATAAAGACCCCTGTCCACCCCATACAATCAGTAAGAATCCAACTACTAACATGGCCAAGACCGAAGAGCTGTCCAAAGACACTAGAGACAAAATTGTACACCTCCACAAGGCTGGAAAGGGCTACGGGGAAATTGCCAAGGCAATATGGCGGAGGAAGGCAGTCGCTCGACAGGTGCTGCTGCACCCCTCCTAAAACAAACTGGGAAACCACCAGATGATCTCTCTGTAAATGGAATTTCTGTATCTCGGAACTCACACATTAAACGCTCTAAAATAGTTTCCTCATTACATCTTCGGATAACTCTGTATGTGCTGTTTCTCCTACTGACACAACTATGGGGAACCCGTGAACGAAAACGCCATACTCTGTTGCAGGCCACGGCGCTCGCGGACATAATCGTGCCAATGCCACTTGCTTCATGGTGCCAATACACCATATACTCGAATGTTCTAAATGACGGGCGAGCATGTACTCATAGTGCGCTGCGCGAGCGGCGTTTCTACAGGAAGAGCCAGCAAGCAAGTTGGACTCGAGGATATTCTGTATTTCTCTGCACGATTCTGCTTCTATGTGGGGATATTCATCTAAACCCCGGGCCTGTGGATTATCAGCATCGTGTGGATGGTCTACAATCAGCTGTTCCTGTTCATGGGCTGGAAGCACCGCTGACCCATATCCAAGTATCCGGCGTGGGAAAACAAGGTAATCACCTGACAAACTCTGCTCCTAAGTTCATTCCTGAGAAGATATTAACATCAGTGATCCATGCTAAACCAGCAGTAACCTTAAATACTACCGTCTCACTTAAACAGCAGCAAATGAAACTGTTTCAGACTGTGAATCACGCGAGCGTGCTTTGGAACCCGAAAACAAAGCCGAAGGGCATTTTCGGAGGACATTTAAACATCCGCAGCATTGCTTCAAAGACTGAGCAGATTGAACATCTGTTAATGGATTCAAATCTTGACTATCTTTGCTTAACGGAAACTTGGTTAACCCCTAATACCCCCTCATCTATAGTGAAAGTGCCGGGATACACCTTGTATAGACGTGACAGAAAAAAGGGTAAAGGCGGTGGTGTGCTGATTTATGTAAAAGATCACATCCAAAGTAAACAACTGGACATCAGTGATTGTAACCTAGAGTGTGTGGGGATTACTATCACTTTATCTCCTGAAATGAATTTTTGTGTATTAGCAATTTATCGACCTCCTAAAGCTACTAATGATTTCTTTATTTCTCTTGGTAATTTACTTAAACAATATGATGGAAAAGAGGTCATTCTTTTAGGTGATTTTAATTTAAATTGGTTTGAGAAATCATGTAAAAACAAACTTAAGGAAATAACAAAACCTTTTCAAATGATTCAATTATTAAGTAAACCAACACGTATAACAAGATATTCTCAAACCTTAATAGATCTAATATTAACAAACAAACCTGAGAGAATAATTAAAACTTATAATTTAATCACAGGCATGTCTGATCATAATTTAACTCTAGTAGCTAGAAAATTGATAAAAACAAGGTGCAAGAATGAAAATCTAATAAATAATAAAATTTCTATCACATTCATTCCAAAGAAAGATTTAAAACTGGTTGAAAAAGAGTTAAAACAAACGAAGTGGACAGATATCCTGGAGAAAAAATCTTGTGAACAGGGCTGTCATGATCTTATGGTGGCTGTAAATAACATCTTAACCAAATATACAAAAAATAGGCAAAGAAATCGACATGCAAAACAAAATTTGCCATGGTTTAACAAAACTATTTGGGATATGATGAAAAAGCGAGATGTGGCACTAAAAATATTTTTAAAATCAGGACTAACAACAGATCGACTTGCCTTTACAAGTCAAAGAAATAAAGTTACAGCTGAGCTTAGAAAGGCCAAAGCCAGTTTTTTCCTTGAAATTATCAAAAATGCACAAGGTAATAGTAGAATAATATGGAAAACTATTGATAAGTTGATTGGAAAAGAAAAGTCAAAATGTGACCATATTCATCTCAATATTAATGGAAAAATGATCGACGACTCTTTTGCAATTGCAACAAATTTTAATGATTATTTTTTAACAATTGTCCAAAAACTGGCTAATAATTTTCAAATTGCTTATCCTCCTCTCATAATCAGCGATACACCTATTTTTAACCTTAGTCTAATAACTAACACTAAAGTTGAAAAAATAATTACTGTGCTAAACAGCAGCAAAGCAAAAGATATTTATGGACTTGACACATCCTTTCTAAAACAATATAGGGACATTTTCTCTAAACCATTAACAACAATGATCAATCGATCAATTAGTGAGGGTATTTTTCCAGCAGCCCTAAAACCGGCGATTGTCACCCCTATATTTAAATCCGGAAACAAACAAGACATGAATAATTATCGTCCGATAAGCATTCTTCCAGCTGCGTCAAAAGTGCTCGAGAAGATTGTGGCGGAGCAACTTACGACCCACTTTGACTCACACGCTCTTTTAAACCCAATGCAGTTTGGCTTCAGACGGAAATACTCAACAGATTCTGCTTGTTGCTACCTCCTAGAAACTATCAGGGCATATGTAGATCAGGGAAGGGTGGTGGGAGCAGTCTTCCTTGATCTGCGTAAAGCTTTTGATACTGTTAATCACCAGATACTTTATAGTGGGTTGCATCAATACAATCTTTCTGAGCACACCCAAAGGTGGATAAGATCTTATTTGAGCGACCGACATCAGTGTGTACGAGTGAATAATATCCAATCTGCGTTTAGAGCTACTTCGATGGGAGTGCCGCAAGGGTCTATTTTGGGACCCTTGCTTTTTAGCATCTATATAAATGACCTCCCCAGAGTGTGTTCTGACGTTGATGTAATCATGTACGCTGATGATACGGTGATCTTCACTTTTGGGGAAAACGAGCTGGAGGTTGCTGATAAATTATCAAAAGAGATGCAGAAAGTTGCAGAATGGTTGCAGACGTCCTGCCTGACCTTAAACGTTGATAAAACTGTCTCAATGTTTTTTTCAAATAAACGTAAAATACAACAAACTCAAGAAATTCAAGTAAATGGACAAAAAATTAAATATGTAAATGAAACAAAATATTTAGGTTTAGTACTTGACTCAAACCTTGGTTTTAAAAGTCACATAAAAAAACTCAGTAATAAATTAAAATTTAATTTGATGAACTATAAACATATTAGAAATTCATTAACTACGGAAGCCTCAAACACATTCCTTAATACTATGATTGTTTCACATCTTTTGTATTGCATGTCTAGTTGGTCTCAGGCGTGTAAAACATCGCTAAAGTTTCTTGAATCATTATACAAAAGGGCTATAAAAATTCATGATAAAAAATCTCGTTACTACCATCATTGTAAAGTACTAAGTAAATATAACATTTTAAATTTTGAAAACCTTATTAAATATAATCAAATTTGTTCTCTGTTTAAAATTATTCATAACATCGCTGCTCCTCCTTTAAGAAAATTTGTGAAACTAAATTCGGAGCGAAATTCTAGAACCACACGGTCGACAGTTAGAGGAGAGTGCAGCGTTCCAAGATGCAGAACCACATATGGTCAACAATCGTTTTCTTATAAAGCAGTGAGCCTTTGGAATACTCTTCCAAATGAAATTATCTCTTGCACTAACTATGGCACATTTACACGCCTGACCAAACAGTGGTTATTAACAAAGCAAACCTGTACACACTGAATGACTGTGATACAAATGATGTAAACTGTGAATGAATGAGTTACAGATTCCTGTAGTAGAGAGTATTATATGATATGAGTAAAGTGATGCTTCTGTGTATTATAATTCTGTACATATTTTTTAATTTTTGTAAGTATATCATCAACCTGTCCAGGGACTGCAGGCGGAAATTAGCATTTTTTGCTATAACCTGGCACATGACATCTCTTCTTTCTTAGATTAATGGTTTTTGTGCATTGTCCCTGATCAAATAAAATAAATAAAAAAAAAAAAAAAAAAAAAAAAAAGCAGCTTGGTGAAAAAAGGTCCACTGTTGGAGCAATCATTAGAAAATGGAAGAAGCTAAACATGACTGTCAATCTCCCTCAGACTGGGGCTCCATGCAAGATCTCACCTCGTGGGGTCTCAATGATCCTAAGAAAGGTGAGAAATCAGCCCAGAACTACACGGGAGGAGCTGGTCAATGACCTGAAAAGAGCTGGGACCACCGTTTCCAAGGTTACTGTTGGTAATACACTAAGACGTCATGGTTTGAAATCATGCATGGCACGGAAGGTTCCCCTGCTTAAACCAGCACATGTCAAGGCCCGTCTTAAGTTTGCCAATGACCATTTGGATGATCCAGAGGAGTCATGGGAGAAAGTCATGTGGTCAGATGAGACCAAAATATAACTTTTTGGTCATAATTCCACTAACCGTGTTTGGAGGAAGAAGAATGATGAGTACCATCCCAAGAACACCATCCCTACTGTGAAGCATGGGGGTGGTAGCATCATGCTTTGGGGGTGTTTTTCTGCACATGGGACATGGCGACTGCACTGTATTAAGGAGAGGATGACCGGGGCCATGTATTGCGAGATTTTGGGGAACAACCTCCTTCCCTCAGTTAGAGCATTGAAGATGGGTCGAGGCTGGGTCTTCCAACATGACAATGACCTGAAGCACACAGCCAGGATAACCAAGGAGTGGCTCTGTAAGAAGCATATCAAGGTTCTGGCGTGGCCTAGCCAGTCTCCAGACCTAAACCCAATAGAGAATCTTTGGAGGGAGTTCAAACTCTGTGTTTCTCAGCGACAGCCCAGAAACCTGACTGATCTAGAGAAGATCTGTGTGGAGGAGTGGGCCAAAATCCCTCCTGCAGTGTGTGCAAACCTGGTGAAAAACTACAGGAAACGTTTGAAACTACTGTACCAAATATTAACATTGATTTTCTCAGGTGTTCAAATACTTATTTGCAGCTGTATCTTACAAATAATAAATAGTTAAAAAATCATACATTGTGATTTCTGGATTTTTTTTTAGATTATGTCTCTCACAGTGGACATGCACCTACGATGACAATTTCAGACCCCTCCATGATTTCTAAGTGGGAGAACTTGCAAAATAGCAGGGTGTTCAAATACTTATTTTCTTCACTGTAGTTGTATTGAGGATTGAGGAGGTGGCATGTCTCTATATAAATTGTCTCTGGTAATACCCAGTAATGTAAACTACTTGCCTTTTTGTCTAATTTCACTGTTGCACCGAAAAAAGGCAAGGCTGTCATTAACACGATTCAAGTATTCATAATTTAATGAATATGATGTGACAAGAAGCATTTTTCCATTTTGCATTTTCAACATATTAAGTATTTGGATTATATTGAATTTGAGCATATTGATTTTATATTCTAGTTGTTTTACTCATTGCTAGTGTTGGGGATATTACAATATATGTTACAATATTGCAATACTTTTGCATTTGCTATTGTTTTTAATAACAACAACAACAAAAAGTTCTATTTTTGGCAAATGTAAATGCATTTTCACACCAAACGTGAAATGAAGAAGCCTCAAGCTGAAGGAAATGCAAATTCCTGCCTGTACAGTAGAGGGCGCAGCTCAAACAAACCTTTCAGCTGGGCTGTTATTATGGATTACAGAAGAAAAGAAGAAAGTTCAACACTCTTACTTACAAATGATGTTTGTGGTAAAGATGGTCTTAACTGTGGCTAGACAGGCAGCAAGAAACAGTAAAAACTCTGAAGTCTCTTGAGATTATTTAATTTCTCTTCAGGGCATGCTCCAAACAGGTAAATTGTAAGTGGTTTCTGGATCGTGGCTGATTTGTAGATTGTACGCACAAAAAAACTCGGTATTTTCACATTTTTGCCAATTTCCCATTCATTTCCTATGCGGGTCCATTTGGACCCGAAGGTCCTGAGTGTGACTATTTTTTTTTACAACCACTTAGATTAGTCAAATCCTGTCCCCAATTTCTTTGGGTGTTTATATACCAAGTACCAACAAAGTCACCAAATTTCAGACCATTCTGATGAAGCTATGATTAAAAAAATATATTTATTTAAATGCTTCGGGTCCATTTGGGCCGAACAACCCCAGAGGGCTTGTAATGCATTACCCCCAACACTGCTCATTCCTTTAAATAAAGAATAGGCTATTACCATTATGATATTATAATAATGATTAAAAAAAAGTTCCCACAATGTTCAAAACATGGTTACATGGCTAATTGGGTTACACTTTATTTTAGGGTGACAGTTGCATTGTACTTACTTAAAATAAGTACTGAGTAATATTACTTAACTACATGTACTTACTATAGATTAATGGTTAGGTTTAGGGTTAGCTACTTGTAATTATCCACAATTTACTGTTATTACTATTAGTAAGTACATAACATGTAACTACGTCAGCTTAAAATAAAGTGTTACCGCTAAATGTTTTTAAAAACAACAACAACGTTGGACACCATCAAAAGGAGAAGTTACCGCGTTATGAGCAGGGCAAGGACGTATACATTACATGGCAAAAATATAATATGACAGGAAACAACAGCAACGTTTAAAAGAGGTGGTGAAATGCATAAAGAGAAAAATATGTTTACCCCAGCTATCAACCTTTGTTTGGCATTATATTAATCAAGTTGTGAAAGTACGAGGGATGTAATATGACCTAATTGACAGGTGCAGAATCTTCATTAAATCTGAGTGAAAGCTTCAGAAGCAGCAATCAAACCAGTCGGCATCTGCTGTCATGATGAATGAACGTGCATGAACTCTCTGCGGTGATACACATCAGCAGGGCTTGTGAAATACTGTAATTATGCATGGCTGATCAAAAGCAAGTCCATCCCTCTTTCTCACAAACATGCATGCTGTCATGATTGTTGCATGACTCTCTGAAGATGAGATTTGATCCTAAGTAACTGTGTTAGCTTGTTCTACATGCACTGGGCTTTTCAGCATATAAATGAAGGCTAGTGGAAACGCTGTTTGATTATTGATCATTCCCTTGTTTGAGAACCGAGGCAGAAAACTCTCACCGAGTTACATACACTATGGTTGGTGAACATGATTTCACCAAATAACATGTTCCTGGATCAACATTCTAATCAACCAATCAGATTTGAGGGACAAGTTTACAGTATATATCAGGTTTAGGCTTACAGCAGGGTTAGGTGTTTCTACATCAGTGTTATTCAAAATAATTAAATAACAGTACAAATAACAGTTGCGCTGCATGCTTAATATCCTCAGGATTCTTTGACGAATAGAAAAATCAAAAGAATAGGATTTATTTAAATTTTAAATAAAAATATATATATAAATGTGTTTACTGTCTCTACATTTGCAGTTAAATAAATTCGGACCTGTCATTCTGGTTCAACATCTTGTGAGACATGGGCAGAAATAATTCTTAAAAAACAAATTTTGCACACATGAAACATTCTGACAATGACAAAGACAGAGTTTAAGAATCATTTTAAAGGAAAATTCCCCAGGATGTTAGATGAAGTGAAACAGATTGAGTATCAATATCTTAGAGCAACTCATCCAGCATGAGGGAAGATAAAAATCATGTGGCATTTGAGCTCTGCTTAACGGCTGAGTACATGAACCCCAAAGATCTATATTAAAATCAAGCTTGGGTTTGAATTGCTGCGATGGGGATCTCAGTCGAACACTGTGTCTTTGTTTCCACGCCAGAAAAACTGTATATTTGTTTCTACAGATAACATCAGACAGAAAAGGAGATTATACCAAGTCATCTCCAAAACAAGAACAATGGCCCCCAAAATATTTTTCTGCACGCTTTACATTGTGTTTTCCAAGCGTGTCGTCTTCCCCGAGCGGGAGGGTTTAGAGGATGAATGTCCTGAAACAATCCATGATGATGAGGGTGTGAAGGAGGGGGGAGACTCATCAAGACCGCAGGGAGTCTAGTGTCCAGAAATCCCTGCAGGGGTCTCGGTTTACCGCTCGTGTTGTTCAACTTTCTTACCCAGTGGGCTGCGGTGGTCTGGGAGGATGTCCTGCATCAATCTAAAAGCTGTCGGCCCAGTTAACCTCTTCGCACCACATGAGAGAAACATCTCAGTCCTCTTTATCTGTGGCCATGCTCTGGGTGGTTTGTTCCTGTTGAATCTCTACTCTGCACATCACTCTACGAAGGTAATGATAGAATCACCCCATGAAAGAGAAACTTAAACACAGGAAACAAACTAGCAGAATGTTTTCCTTGTCTGAAACAGCTGAGCCTATAACTCAACATGAAATCTAATACAAGTTCCTGGTCTTGCTGTGCACAAGTGATCAGTGCATGCTGCACTTATTATAATAAATAAATAAAAAAGTGAACTCTGTAATCATTCATCACAATGTAACAAATTGTTTCACCTCTGAAAATACTTTCATAACAGCTGACGTTGCCAAGAGAGGAAAATAATGTTGACCAATATTCAAACTGCTAGGTATTATTGTAGATTATTCTTCCTTTCTAAAATCATTCTAAATAATACAGTAATTTAATGTTGATTTACTGTAATTTTTTTAAAGCAGTGGTTCTAAACCTTTTCAAGGGTCTCCATGGTTGAAGATACAAATATATAAAATATTCTCGACTGTCAATACTTTAATTTTTTATTATTATTATTTTATTATTGAAATTTCTAGCCTATACTGTAATTTATTATAGAGCTGACAATTATTATATACATGGCAAGCTCTAAACTAAATTACGGTATTGGCAAGAAATTGCTGAGAAATTGTCAATATAAGCATTTCCAGGACTACTTAAGATTTGATTAATTTCCATGACATTTCCAGGTCTAGAAAATACAAGCCTAATCTAGAAATTCCTTATATAGCCAGGTTTCCCATGCCCTATGCAATGTTTAATTGTTTAAGCTTATGATAATGCTTGCTTTGTCTTATTTTAAATCATTTTAAGTGGCCTCCTTGGTAGTGTGCTAAGGCTTCCTAATGGGTCCAGATGGTTGAGAACCTTTAAAGGGATAGTTCCCCCCAAAATGAAAATGAGGTCATCATTTACTCACCCTCATGCCATCAATAGCTGCATTTCCACTGTCGGGCCAAAAGCGAGCGTACGCTAGTACGCCTTTCGACTGTCACTTCGGGGCTTGATCGGGCCTCGTCTGGGCCTCCTCAGGGCCAACGGCCAGGGTTTTTCGGGCCCACAAAAATACCTTGGTCCAAACCGGGCCAACTCGGTCTTGAGGAGTGTTTACGAACAGGCGGCGTTTATAGGGAGACAGCAAAAGCCGGATGATTCCATATACTGTACCAGCTAACATCAGCATAAAGACTTTTAAAATCATTTTAGCTCAAAACTCACTCACGTTTGAATACCTTATGTTTGTTATCCAATGTGGGTTCTGATCACTGTATAAGGCAAACATATTTATACGCGATGCAAAAGACTATGCGCGCTAACCATTACCAGTAAACATGATATGATCGCTTGATGAAATCAGACAAATCATATAGGCTATCACAATCATGTTTTTATTTTATGTGTCGTCTCTTTATACCGGACTGTCTGATATCCATATTTAGCTCTGCATATGTCATCAAATTAAGCAACTTTTTATTTACAGTTTCTCTGACTGAAAATATAACTAGGCTATTGGGAGAGGGTGCTAAAGCTCCTCAGGTCATATTTTTGGTGGCATAGTTGTAGAAATTATCATTCTTTCTAAATGTGATGTGAATGGGCCTGTCTGCAAATAAACAGAAACAGACGCGACTGAATAAGTAGGCCTAAATTTGTCCTCTTTCTTTCTTGAAATAACGGTTAACCACTTTATTTCTGTGTGACTAATGTGCAATCTTGATACAAATTAATTCATTATGATCAATGTATCACTTTTTATTGTAAACCTGTGGTCAAACATCGATGCTTGGGTTTTAAATCTTTAAGTAAACAACAAAAAGGCCAGCAAATGGTCGCTTTTATCATGTTTGTTTTGCGATATAGCTAGTTTCCAGTGATTTCTTTCTGATTCATTTTCTGATAAAACTTCCTTTTGTTGGTGAAATGATGGGTTTGTGTGACATTGTTCCAGAGAGGCGTTATGTGCAAGTTTCAGTGAAGCACTGCTGAGTTTCTGGCCCATACGGTGGTTTGAATATTTTTCTCTACTAGTGAATCAAAGCTGTGAACACACACAAATGGAGTGATACAAACTATGATACACAATCAAATTCGAAGACTTGAACTTTATAAGCTGTCAGCAATAATAACAAATAGATTCGGTAATATGTCGAGTTGCTCTTGACCTTCAGCTTCCGTGCCCAAATCAAATTTCCCAGCAGGAAGAAGCTAATAAATAAATAATGCCAAAATATTCCTCACCACAATCAACAACAACTCCAGTCTGGCTCGATTTTTATGTGTAATCAATACCTGAATGGACAAAATCAAGTCTCATCCACTTATCTCTTGCTCAAAATCTGTTCTCACTTTTATATGTTACCTTGAGTAACTAAAAAATACAGTAGTGGAAATAAAGCAACAAAAAAAAAGAGCCACAAATGTGTTGCACAAAGCAAAGTTTTCACAGGCACATAATACAGTCTAATGATCCAAGATCTAAAAAGTAGGCCTTCAAATAATCTTTATAAAACAGAAAGCCTCGCTGTAATTGGGCTCCACAAAGCTGTAAATACGCTGTTGCTCTGGCTCTTTTTGATAATCTGCAGCTGTAAACAGCATCACATTGGTGACCTTTAGCAGGGTTTGTTGTGTGCATGTTAAACCCAAGGTCCTCTGCCTCTCACTCTGATGCTCCTATGCTTGGCTCTGAATAGTGGCCCTCTATGTCTAGCCTTGGAGGAATCAATTACTATTGATTTTCTTACAAAGTTCTGTTCACTCTCCAGGGCCAAGTCAGAGAAAGGGGACAAAGGGGATGAAAACCACTGGTGAATTACTAAAGTAACCTGCTTTACTGTGGGAGAGAGAAATGATTGAGTGTGAACAAGAAGAACACAGTACGATGCATAAGGTAAATGTACATAAATGATGCCATCTGTGCCACTTAAAACTTCTTGTTGTATCGGAGTGGAGCATAAGCAAAGGTTCATCCATGTGGCTGCTGTCTACTTCTCTTTGTAAAGCCTTGAGAAGAGATCCAGACAATTTCTGACTTCTTGTACGATTGGGGAAACCAAAGGAAACCGCAGCAGTGTGCAAGCATACTAAAAAGAGCTGTAGTTCTCAGCTGACAATAACATGGTCTAGTAAAAGGTATATTTCACTCCCCCCAAAACATTTTTTTGTTTTGAATAAAAGTTTTAAGAATAAAAGGTCAAGTTTTGAATAAATTATGCAGAAAAAGAATCATAATTTTTTTGGGTCAATGAATTACTCACAAAATACGAGTGTAGGGAGGCAGCGAGTTTGTAACCATAGCTCTACAAAAGTATCCAAACAGAACTTGCTGTTGATCGGCACTTCCTTCAGACAGCGGTGTCTAACACCTCGTCTTTTTTTACGAAAACCCCAAAAAACTCCTGCACTGGGTGAAATTACTTTTTTGGGGGGCGGGTTGATACTTTCATCTGTCACCAGTAGTTGGCTGCTGCTGAGTGTGCCTAGAATGTCCAAATTTACAGCAGGCTATTCAAAAATATTAGGCAAGTACACAGATATTTTTTAAAGTTTCCTAATGTTGTTTTGGAGTCTCCTACAACAGGTTTGCATGCATCAAACGTCAAAAAACTGTTTCATTTTCTCATAATATACATTTGCACATCACCAGATTTTCAATGATTCTCAAACGACTCGCCAAATGAATCAATCTTTCTAAATCCCTCCTTTCCGCGAGCTACTCTGCTCTGATTGGCCAGACAGCTCAGTCTGTTGTGATTGGTTTACCACATAATTCCCATTGCCATAACACCGACAGCTCTGTGTGTCCTGAGGCTTCCTACACCGTAAACTAAACACAGTAACGAACAATTACATTGATTTGACCATATCAGTCCGAGCGTGAGTCCGATGATGAAACACTAGAAGAAGAACCATTAATTCAACCCGAACCTCCATCGCAAGGACGACTCGAGCAGGACGTTTCAGTGATTCACTACTCAGTTTGAGGTAACTAATAGCCGAGCTCTAGCGTGAATGACTGCTGTAACATAAATATTGGTAAAACAAATCTTGCTCCATGCTTAATTCCTCAAAGTAGTGAAAACGACAGTCAATCTGCATTAATAGACAGAGTTTTATGTACTAGTGGCCCACAGCTGATTAGCTGACTCCGATATTTGAGAAGCAGTCGTCAGTAAAATAAAGGTAACAGGAAAATTGTATGATTATACTGCTGTAGTATCATGGTAAAGATTCATTTTAACCACAGATTCTTCACATGCTCGTCCTTGGGCAGTGGGAAAAAATGTCTTTACAGTCACATTGTGTCACACAGCGTCTCCTCGACATGATCTATCCAGTATCCACAGGATCAGCAGCCGGTTTGAGGTTTAATTTTCCCTGGTGTCTGCGCGTGCGCAATAAGTGGGCGGGCTAATGTTTCGTCTTGACGTCACGATGAAACGGCTTGTGACTGGTTTGAAAAACAATTAATTTCATTGACACAGAGTCAACCTTTACTTTTGAAAGACAATAACTTTATATACGGTGCACTTTCAGATTTAAAACTTTGCAGGATGTTTTTATTCACTTAGAGCTATATTACACACATGAAAGGTCATTTTCAAAAACTCCATGATAGGGGCCCTTTAATATTACTCAGGACTTAAATATATAATTAAGGCCCATTCACACCTAGAACGTTAACTATAAAGATAACTATATAAGCGTCCACACCAACGGACGATATCGTTCTGTTTATTCTAAGCGCATGCTTGTCTGCTGTTTTAAATGCTCGCGCTCAATAAAGCAGGATGGATTCTGATCGGCTGTCAATGTTTTTATCGTTCATCAGCTGGATAAATTAGTTCTGAAAGAGATTCCAACTATATTGTTTCTTTGTGCCGTTATCGTTGGTGTGAACTCTGCTATTCTATTATTTAATATTGAGAACAATTTTCGTCAATTTTGTCAACTTTATCATCATTGGTGTGAATGGGCCTTTACACTAACAATGACTCCTTAAAATAGTGTAACCGAATATTGAATTTTTTTTTAAATTACCATGGTTATTACCAATTCCAGTCCATTGCGATACCCCATAGTGAATCCCAATAAGTTTCGATGGATGGTGTCCGACACTGTGGAGATTATCATGCAATATAATCACATTTGAAAACCATGGAAAAGTCCAAGATAATTCTAATACTAATAACTTCAAATTTCAGTCTGTTTTTCAAACACAATGCTATCATATAGCATCAGAAAACTTGAAATATAGTAGCCTACATAAATTGTACCGTTTTAGAACACCTTTGCAGATGGAGCTCAACAGCATCTCTACTCACTTTCACTGTTAAAGGGGTCCTATTGTGCCCTATAGTCTTGATTTTGTTTTTGAGGTGTACTAAAATATTATATTATAATAGTGATTCTGTTAAATAAAAAATCTCCCTTTGGAGTGGACTTTGAGCTTTGTAAACTTGCATATATATATTTTATGCTCAAACAGCAACATTACACACTAACTAAAGTTGAAAAAGTAAAAAAAAAAAAAGCATAATAGGACACCTTTAATAAAAAAAAATTTAAAAAATGAAAGCCATATGTGTTTGTAATGACATGAGAGTGAGTAAAGGATGACTGAATTTTCATGTTTTTAGTGAACAAACCCTTCATCAAAGATTTTCCAGATAATTTAACAGCAATTATTGTTGGTCACATTGAAACAATTCTCACTTTTTCCAGTCGCTCTAATGAGACCAATGCATTATCTTTCTTAGCGTAGTCGCGGTTAGAGGTCAGCATGTGCACAAAGGGGGCCTATGTTGATTGGTATTCAACACATTTTTCATCATTTCATCGTCCCTCTGCCCTTGAATATAGAGGCACTGCGTAAAACGAAAAATTTGCATCTCAAAGGTAAATAAGCATAATTTGATGGTCTTGTTTATTTTCACGGCCTTCACTGAGGTTAGATGTGAAACAGTTGGGAGCATTTAGGAGCTTTTTTGAAAGGTTTGTTCCCTGCGTCTCACATCTGGCTACAGAAGATACCCTGATCGCGTTAAGTGTCCAATTAAACCACTAGTCAGGTAAGTGCATACTTTCACAAAAGAAGGAAAAGAACTAAAGCGCAAGGCTTACGAAAAAGATTGAAGGCTTTTGTTTCAGGGTTTGAGGGATGCAGACTGATGCCATAGACACTGGAACACTGCAGTGGAGTAGAGGAAGTGACAGATGATATCACCTTGCACACTGAGCTCCAATAATGGCCTGTGAATGACTCTCACAAACCTGTCGTAATTAGCCAACACAGTCGGACTGAATGGCGATGAACAGTCTTCATCTGGCCTGTAAAGACTGGAGCACAGAACAGACTGCAAATGGAGCAGGGGAGGAGTAGATGCCAGCGACTGTGTGTGTGGAGGGGAGACGGACGTTAGAAGTTAAGGAGGTATTAGATTGTGATCATAGTCAGCTGGGTGTGGGATTCACGGTGATGCAGAGGACACAAATGTTGGATGAAATGTGAGCTGCCTATACAAGGGGTAAATGTTCAGCTGGTCCGCTTTGTTGGAAGCTCCATATTAGCTCCTGCTGGTAGATGTCGTAACTGCACCATCTGGGGGCAAAAAGTATCTTTCTCCACTGACAGCATTTTAAAAGTAGCTGTATTCTGATTAAATAACTTTTTGAAAAATCTAATTGTCAAGATTATATATATTTGTTAAGCAAATATAGTCTATATCATATAAAGATGTATTCATTATATGACATTTTAGTGCTGTCAATTTCATGGCATCTAAAGCATACGTACGCACACGTGTGTGTGTGTGTGTGTGTATATATATGAAGAGTTCAGATGCAAAAGCCTCTAAGTGCCATTTGAAATTTTCTTCTAGAATGATAATTTTTATCAAGCTTGTATATTTAAGTTCAGTAATTTCACTTAAATGACAATTAATAGGTAATCTTCATTGCCATTTAAGTGAAATTACTGAACTTAAATATACGAGCTTGATAAAAATGATCATTCTAGAAGAAAATTTCAAATGGCATTTAGAGGCTTATGCATCTGAACTCTTCATATATATATATATATACTTTTATGTTAGATGCCATTAATCGGGATCAATCGATTTGACAGCACTTGTCAGTTTGTATATAAAATTAACCAAAATTCTGAATATTGCAATTAATCAAAAAATTTATTTAAAAAAAAGTGGCCAAAAAATTCAGCTGAACAGTTCCTGTTTGTATCATTGCTCAAATACCTTAATGGATGTCCTCTATAGTGTTAAAAAAAAAAAAAAAATTGGATGGATGGATGAAAAAACAATAAATATAAACATTAAACATTTTCAGGGTGTGGCTATAGCCTATAAATCATATCATTATTTTATTAGTGCTGTCAAATCAATTAATCACATCTAACATAAGTTTATACGTTTGTTTAGATCATATATACGTAGGCCTATAAATGCATTGTCTGTGTGTCTGACTCTGTATACGGTAAAGCCTATAGGCCTATGTAATAGCCTATATACATAATATGTGCCTAATAATTATATTATGCGTCTGTTGTCTAAAAATGATATCGGAGATGCAGCCAATAATCACAAAATTTTAGAGCTAGGTATGAGTTTCCAAATCTCAAACTAACAATAAAAAGAAAAGCTATTAACTTTATGGCTAAACAAAGTGCCACAAAGAACAACACGTATTTGTTCCTCCCTGTACATCATTTAGCCTATGTATTAAACCGTGCAAAGAGCACTTTAGGTGAGCCTCTTTCTGTGTAAATTAATATCGCAGATGTTAAATATTCAGCATTGCATTTGCACTCCACACCCTAGCACTTGCCAGTCCTCAAAATAGCTGCTAATGATAACACTCAAAAGAACAGGACTGTTCACGAACACAAATGGCTGTCAGAATCTGTAATGAAGAGAGAGAAAAGGAAAGGGACGCTGATGATGCTGTATAAAAAGACAAACAGAAAAGACGGGAAAAGGAGGGCGTTTGAAATTCAGCACATGGTAACGTGTAGGCTTTTGAACACCTTGCCGAATGCCGATGCAGTTTGCTTATAGAGACAGCTTTCACCTCTGCTGAGCAATGTGAAAACTGATTGAAGTTAAGCTAAAAGCAAACAACTGTAGTTGTCCCTGGAGGTTTAGGGAAGCGAAGAGAGGAATAAGCCCTCGGAAATGTTTGCTCGGGTTTAAATGTATATCGAGGCCTCAAATTAAATAATAGCCTCGCTTTTTCTGCAGTCCAACATATCGGGATTATGGGCCGCTATTCAAGCAATCACGCAGAACAGTCTTTTCTCAGAACGCGAGATTTCAAATGTAAACATGCACCTGCCATGTGAAAACTTGAAAACATTTGAGCTTACACAATAATTTAATGTGAATGACACATTTATGAGAGCTAGCAGATTTTGCACGGCAAGGCTTAATTTTATCCAACCGGTTTACATACACTTAAAGGGATAGTTCACCCAAAAATGGTCATAATTCACTCACTCTAGTGTTCCAAACCTGCAGGCCTATGAGTTTCTTTCTGTTGCAAATAATACATTTTGAAGAATTTTGTAAACCAGACATTTCACTTCCATAGTATTTTTCCCCCTAAGTTACCAAGTCAATTGTAGCCTACCGTCAGCTGTTTGACTTTGATCAACATTATTTAAAATGACTTATTTTGTGTTCAACAGAAGAAAGAAACTCCATACAGGTTTGGAACAACATGAGGGTGAGGAAATAATGACATTTTTCATTTTTGGGTGAATTAGCAGCTACCCCTTTTAGACATGACTATGTTTACATAAATCTCTCACCCAAGAATGATTCATTGGTGATGGCCTTCACGAGCACTTTATAAAAATTGAAATAGCGGAGTTAATCAGCAATTTTCAGAAGTTCGGAGAAAGTAAGGGACAGTCTCCCGAAAAACTGACTGTTTTACACCCCTAACAGGACATTTTCTGTACCAGCATATTTTCAAAAGGAAGGTGGCAAACCCCATCTTGTGGTCAACATTGGATATTACCACAGTGCTTGAGAAAAGTTACAAAACAAGCTAAGCAAATAAAATGATTCAAAATTCGAGCACATTTGAGGTTAGACCTATGACACAGGTATGTTTTTTAATCATAATTCAACCGCCAACTTACATTGGGGAGATAATGTTATGAATACAAATGATTCTTCAAAGAAATACATTCTTTAAAATAAAAACAAAACATAAAAAATAAAAGTGCATACACATAACAAAACATACAAATAAATTAACAAAAAGCATTTGACAGTCTCATGCAACCAAACATTTACATTTGTTTATTATTATTTCCCTCTTTTGGTTCACCTAGACTGACATTTGTATAATAAAATGATGACAGCCCAGTTATAAGCCCACCAAAGCGGGTACCAGTTCGTGAACAATATATAAAAACTGCTCTGGGCTGAGAGAAATCATTCCAGTGTGTAAACCAAGAGTAAGTATATCATGTCATAAGACTGATACAGCTTCATAATAATGATAAATTCATCCGTCCTATCCAAACGCTTGATAAGACCAAGTCATATTAGCACTTCAGCCATTGAAAATATCCCATATACAATAAGACTTGGAGAGGGTAATAGCACTTCTCTTAATTCATTGTCCGAGAAACTTAAGACATGGAATGACATGAAAGACTAAATGAATGTAGTGTTTAGTGTATTAGCATTACAAGCGATGCAGGAATTGTGTGCACTGAATGAATGCTGATGATAAAGGTCAATATTAGATACGACACTCCCAACAACTAAATGTGAAAACATGACAAGAACACATTGCGCCTGCGAAATGTGAAAAAAACACATAAAAAAAAATAAATAAAAAAAATGTCATAACATGGAAACAGGGAGGTCATACCCTAAAGAACAGCGTATGAATTAAAATAACAGTATTAATAACAATGAAGATAGTGTATAAAAGAAAAAAAATAGCATGAAAATGCAATGCCAATTGCACATTTTTTAATACATATGGTTAAAGCTAATTTATGCTCTCATATTACAATATTTATGAAATCAAAACTTCGACAAGTGTGCAAAAAAGCAATAAAAAACTGAAAATTCATGCTGTTTTCATTTTTAAAAAAGCAGACATTGATAACCAGACTCGTCTTGCTTAGCAACAGTCACTTGCATAGTTAAGTGCATGCGTCAAAGTAATCATGCAATACTGCTTTGTACAAATACTTTTTCAGTGCACACATAATATGGACCTGTCGCAAAAACAAAAAAAATACAAAAAAAAGAAGCGTGCTACACATTAGGTTCATTGCTAAGTATCTATTTTAAGATATAGTGTGCTAATAGGGAAGGGTTTTTGAGACCGAAAAGCAGCATGAAAATGAGAACGGTTCGACAGTGGCGTCAGCACCACTTGGATTAATGTTTTAATTACAGGGCAGCAAGCTGAACAGTGGCCAACGTAATGACACCATTATGCTAATGTCACAATAATGACTTGTTTAACCTTATATTTCTCCTGTCATATATAACATTTTGAATTAGTCCAAATGAACTTGTCTGAGCTTACTCGAGATGGAAATATATTTATGCCGTTGACAAGTATGCAAAATAAACAGGCCTTTCTGCAGAGCCATTTCAACTGGGTATTAAATCACAAACTCTTGGCACAAAAAAAAAAAAAAAAAAAACAGATTTAAAAATGAAACCCCATTATCGTGATGTGGCATTACAATCCTGAAAATGATTTTGATTTACATTGATTAAATGTTTTTCATTACTATTGGATAAGCACAGTATTTATCTTTTAAATCATTTTTCTCGAAAACACCAACATTCCCGAATAGATAATGTCAATATATCTGTTCTCCTACAAAGAGTTGAAAACTATTGCACTGGTTGTCCACAGATAAATATGGAGATAGAAACCTTTGCAGGGTTCAACTCCAGCTCACTCAAGCCCAAATGAAAACTGCTCACATATATCTGCATTGGATTTGGCGGGCATGAAATGGTTCAAGTATGATTATGTAGCTTTCAAAATTTCATTATAAAAACAAAGATATACAAAACAATTTCATGCAGGGCTTACACTGCCTCCATTAATATTCAGATAAAGAGATCACAGCATTTTGCTGGAATAAACTAAATAGATTGAGTTTAAAGATTGTCCTCCACTAATTTACCAATCGAAAGATCACATTCACACAGCAACAATTCAGCTATCGGCACATTTCTAAGGGCAGTAATGCTACTTGAACACTTGTAACTGCTCGTGTATAAAAGGATATAGTTGGGGTAGGAGAGCAGCCTTTGAGAGGTACCAATGAGATTGATCACTGCTGAACCCCAGTAAGTCTACAGCTTCAAATTCGGCCAGGTTTCATGATGTTACTCTTCTCGATCTCATACTGTATCAGTGCCAGGGGAACACTGGACTGTAAATAGCACCAAGTGTAGATGTGGAGTGAATTGGTACAGTACTCCAAGGAATAACACAAGAATCTAATTTCATCATAAGTGACTTGTCCAAAGAAAAAGGAATGGTACCCAGATAAAAAGTATTGTACATATTGTCCATTACATCTAAGCATTATTCGAGGGAGAAAAAATATATACAAAGTGCTAAGTTAAAACATTCCTATTCAGAGTCATGAACAGTAGTAGATTCATTTACCATACCTTGCCAGAGGCAACGATTTGGTTCCATGGCAGGATAGAAAGGCGCTTTCTGATAATTTACATATTTTCTTTGAGAAAAGTAAAATACAGGTATATACTATATACTTTATATTCTTCTTAGGCACATCAAAAAATAGCTGCATTACAGAAAATAATGGAACTGCTATTCGAATTTCATTGAGGCGTCTGTGTTGGCCGTGCAGAGGATTGCATGCTGGAAGAAAGCTTTCTAGAGGATGCCACCTTTTCAAGAGGCCTTTTCCCATTGATGGGAGACTGAAGACTAGTCTCAGAATTGGAAGACTTGGACTTGCCAACTGGTAAGAGAGAGCGCTTGATAGGAGTGGAGGTCTTCGAGGACTCTTTCTCATCAGTAACAGCCTTGCTGGAGCGTGGCTCCGGAGAGACCTGCTGGGAAGAATTTCCAGAGCCTTCACCCTCGTCAGCATTGAGTTTGTTCTGGCTGCAGGACTTGGCACTCCTCTCGACAGCCTTCTTGGCGAGAATCGTGGTCTTGCCCAGATCGGCCGACCGCCGAGTCTCTTTCTGCCGAAGCGCGCTCTTGAAAAACGAGAGTCCCTTGTCCTCGGATTTGCTGCTGCGGCGGAGGTCTCTTGAGGAGACGCTTGGGGAGCGCAGGCTGGTGACTGAGGAACTACTGCTGGAGCTTCTCACTGGCCTCCTCTCAGGCCGGCTTCCTTCAACAGTTCTAGGTTGGGATGTCCGCGGGGTGCCACTGACTCTTGACTTCTCTGCAAGTGGACTGGTGTGGGCCAAGTCCTTGCTGGAGCCTCTCTCCACCAGCTTCTTCTTGCCAGACACAGAGTTTCTCTCAGCCACCGAGGAGCTCTTCTTGGATGTGGGCGACGGAGAGGCAGAGGATTGGGGCGTGGAAGCAAGAGACGGCTTCCCCTTTGTGCCTCCTGACACTGGAGACTCCTGTGCCTGCAAGGACTCTTTCTTTCTGGAGGGCGTTCCTGAAGGTGTACCCTTGGTACTCTTGGGAGAATCACTCTTCTCTTTTAGATTGGTCGCTTTGGTGCCCTTTGCTTGAGGGTTGGAAGACACTTGGGAGGATGGAGATTTCGTTACAGAAGAGGTGCTCTGGCGCTTCTTGGAGGGCTTCTCTTGGTCTCCCTTGGTTTTAGTGGAGTTCTTCTTGCTGGAGGACCCTTCTGCTTTCTTCTCCGACCCAGAGTTCTTATGCTTCTGCTCTTTGGAGCGCACTCCGAGAGTATTCTGGTCCACAGCATTAATCTGGTTGTTGTTGTCAATGGGCTCACCTTTAGAGCTCTTCCTGTCAGTCTGGGTTGGAGCTCTACAATAGGCCTCGTCTAGGATCATTTTCCCATTGCTGTCATCACTACCATTACCCTCCATCATGGCCAGCGGGGCCTTACTGCTGGGCTGACGTTCATGTCTGCTGTAGCCACCGAAGCAAGACGTGGACACTTTGTCATCACAAGTTTCTCCTATCCTCTCTAAAGGAGGGGAGGAGCGCGAGTCCAAAGAGAATCGCGAGGGCGAACTGGACCTCATTTGTAGTTTTGCTGACAGGGACCAAGAAGGTTTCATCCCGTTTTCACTGAAAGCCAGAGGACTGGTAACCGACGATCTAGAGGACAAGCTCTGCCGTTGAATGCTTCTCACGAAGGGCCGCGTTGAAAATCCTCCTTAACAAAAAAGGACAGAGAGATTTAAACTAATGTGCTGGTAACAGACTGAATGAAAAGAGCATTGGCATGCAGTTTTGTCTTAACTGAGCAAGGCGGGAGATCCTGTGTTAGTAAGCGCTAAAGCTACAAGAGAAAGAAGACATAATAAAGAAAGGCAAGAGTAAAACACTGGCACAATACACAGAATAAGAGGACACAAGGAAGATGAGGGCAAAATATGGTACTACTTGGCTTCTAAAGATTTATTAAAGACACCGGAAAGATAAACATCCATGTTAAGAGGCATAACGATGTTCCTCACCATCGTCTTCACTGCGATCACCGGGAAACTCCACTGACTCTGCCAATGAGATCAGAGATGTGCGTCTTGAGGAGGCTCCAGAGGCCAGGCTGGGCGGCCTGCTGCCTGGAAGCCGGTTAACCCAGTGTTCACATAAAGATGAGCTGGTGGAGCCTGAGATCACATCCAGGAGTTACACAAATCCAAAAACAAGAATCTTCATTTAGAGGGCCATGTTTTGCACGGTTGTAAAATTTGATTTCAAAAGGCCTGAGTGGTATGACAATATATATCATGACCACAGAATAAAGTGTCTATCATTAGAGATTTTACTATACAGTTTATTTCGCAGTATGTAAATATATCCGTGTAGCACAGTACTAATTAAAGTTATATACACAAAATAGTAATAAAGAAACATGCATGAATGAGAAAATAAAGAGGGGGAGGCGTTGATGTTGAGCGCATTAAGCTGTGAAAAAGAACTCAATGCAGTTGGCGCTAGCGCTGACAGACACACAGTTGAAGCGTGTGCACAAAAAGCTGCCTCTCTCAGACAGCATGCGATTGCAAATTCAGTTCCCTTTCGCTTCTTATTGTGATTGAATGTCAGTAAAAATGTCAGTAAATTAGATCTGTGCATTCGTTCTTAAAGGGACAGCAGCATAGTAAAACTGTGCTGTTTAAAAAAAATAAGTATGTCATATATTTTAATAATTTCAATTTTGGGGTCCAACAAAGTAGAAATAAAACTGAGAAAACCATGATAGAATTTTCATTTTTGGGTGAATTTTTCTGTAATGTGCTCATGGCTCAGATGTCAATATTATTATGACGATTTTGAATGACCCAACTACGTCTCCATAAATGAGCAGGAGGCCCTTCAATGCAAGATATATGTCTAGACAGTAAATCAAACTCTAAATATTTTTAAATTGTTAATTCTCCAGAACAGAATCTCTAAAATTCATACTAATATGAAGCAGTTTCATTGGGCTGGAAAAAGAGGGTCACTTGGATAATCACATGCCAGCGCCTTCACAAGCCTTCTAAACGAACAAGACAAATGACTCAGCAAACTGTGTCAACCCAAAACTTAAGGAACAGGAGTCACCTGCAACAGAGCTGTTTGCCGACCAGGAGGGAATAGTTGTCCTCCTTTGATAGAACAAAATGTATGCAGTCTGCTGACAGACATCCTCATCAGCTACAGGCTGAACCTCACTGTCATCAAAGCAATACCACTGCCCATCAATGGAGTTCTTACAGTACGCTGTTAAGAGTAAAAACAGGGAATGAAATATCAAATTCACCAATCAAGCAGTTAACACAATACTTTTTTTGAATACTACACTGAAGTTCCTAGTTCTCTTTAAGGTGTTACCTGTGTAATGCCCTCCATGCATGTTTCCGTGATGGTTACACACAGCATAGAGGTCATAAAGGTAGTCGTCTGGGTTCCGGCCAAGTCCATAAGGTCGTCTCCATGGTGACCAGTGTGAGGGTAAGCTCCAGCTGCTCTGGCTTCTCTTCACCACATGGGGTGCCATATCCATGCCAATCAAAGGAAATCTCACCATGTTTTGCATCTTAACCCTCCTATCCCCTTCCTTGAAAACACAAGGCTCACATATTAGTAATTAGGCAGTCATTTAGCACACACATTTATCCAAAGATATTGAATAGGAATGCTAACACATATATCCATATATCTCCTGGTAGATATTCATGATAACCAATGGATCACCCCCTAGTGGGGTATGAACCTTTAAGCACTAGTCTAGTCTAAACTTTAACCACAGGCCACTCGAACACACATTTGCACTGCATGTTGGGAGCACCATTTGCGCAGATGATGCGATTTGATTAGTACAGCACCTGTCTAAACCTCTTGAGATGCAAAATAAGAACATCAGGCAGGGTCCACAGGCTGAGTTTGATCCGACCCTGTTGCAGCTGCCTGCAATGAGGGCAGCGCCAGGCATCGTCTGGGGCCAACTGGAACGCATGCAGGAAGCAGACATAAACAAAATCAGTCAGAGGGCTTTTACATTTTACAAATCTGGCTGTTTCTTCACTTTCCTTAAAGCACAGCCAGTTCCAAACCCTTTTCATAATTGCCCGCGGCCAGCTCTGGCTAACCACAGTGTATATTTATACGCTATGTGGACCCATTCCAGGGTTACAGATGTGTTTGCAAAAAATAGCAATTTTAAAACAGCACTGACAGCAGAAATAGAGAAACCTTGACATATGTGTCCACAAAGGCAGCTCTAGAGAAGTGGAAATTAAAGGAGAGTGATAACTCTTTTAAAAAGACAGTTCACCCAACAATCAAAATTCTGTCATCATTTACTCACCCTCATATTGATCAAAAACTTTCTTCCATGCACACAAAAGGAGAGTTTTAGCAGAATATCCTACCTCTTTTCAAAACGAGGAAAGTCGATGGGAGCAGTCAAGCTCTAAATATGACAAAAGCATCATAAACTGCCTCTTGTGAAAGGAAAAGACAGAAACCTAGGGTGTGTTCACAACTGGCAGGTTTGGTTCAGTTAAAACTAACTCTGGTGTGTTTGGTCCATTAGTGCGCACCAAACAAGCGTTTCCAAAATGAAGTGCGGTTTAACTGAAAATTAACACAACATGGACCAAAGACATCTTAAACCAAAAAAACAGGGCATGATGCAACAAGATTCGACCTTAAAAACGACAGAATGCTCAAGCACACCTTATTACCTTATTTTTCATAGGCGCTACATTGCCCATACAGTTATGTACAGGCATCAGAACCACCATCTCCTTATAGCAGATCTTCAGTTGGTGTGCAATGGAGGAATTCCTGGTGCTGTTTTGAATCCTTTACACCAGAGGTTCTCAAACTTTTTACACCAAGTACCACCTCAGAAAATATTTGGCTCTCCAAGTACCACCATAATGACCAATATGAAAATACAGTAGTGTAGTAGGCCTAACTATTCAGCTACAGTTATGCACAGCTCAAAAATAAGGCGGTTTAATCTAATAAGAATATTTATTATTGTCAGCCACTTTAAACATTGTAAAAACACAGTTTGAACATGAACACGGCACTGCAGCTTACATACAGGTTAAATAAAAAACTTAAATAATGCTTCAATTCAAATGTATTGCACCTAAAAGTAAAATAAACACTGTAGCCTACTGTACTTAAAATATTAAGTAAAAAAACAAAGTACTGTACTTAATTAAAAAAAACACAAGCTGTGTATTCATATTTAACCTTTTTAATTTTTTTTAAATATTCTGGCTGACCCCCGTGAGTTTTTCAAGGCGACCATTATTTTTAGAACGTACCACTTTATTGATTCCATGGTGACGGACGCGTCATTGCTTGTCACGTGACACACCGCAGCCACAATAGCGCTGAATGACTGATGATCTGCTTTTATTTCCTTTTTTTAATTCAAAATATTCACAAATTTGTTAGCTATGGCATGAAATATCGGACATTCCGATTGTCAAATATGCAAGTGGAAGTGATTGCGTTAGTTGAGCTATATGCGCCGCCATGTTAGTTTGTGCCATGGTTCAGAGAATCGGATCTGTTGGATTTAACGTTACAGGACGTGAATTCATCCTTTCTCCCGAAATACATGAAAGTAAGTGGCCGGTGAACTGGCAGAAGAATAGAGTTAACTTTAAAGTTACTGACACAATGTGTAACTTATCTGATATGAATAAAACGTGTCGTCTAATTATAATGGAAATTATTATTATTTCCGCTTCCATTGTGTATTTTACAAATTCTAAATGTATTTTCTTTTATTACTTATGTGAATTTAAATGTCTGAAACCTAAAATAAACATTATGTGGTTAAAAACACTGAATAATTGTGATATTTGACAGCGTCTGAGTGGTGCGCGTCCGTCTCTGGCTCAGCACCAGCCAACTGCGCGAAAGCACATTTGAATTTAGCAGTTTAATTTAACACTACTTTTAGAATTTAGCACTACTCACACCGGTGTAATCGTATCGTACGCTCCAGAGTACATAGACTGGGTACCAAGACTGATCACACCGGTTTGATCTTACGTTGCGAAATTCAGTGATTCCTCTGCGTTCCACTAGTGGTACGCGCGTGTACCACACTTTGAGAACCACTGCTTTACACATTTTATAAGCTCTTCACAAGTTCTCAGCTAGTAAAAAATACTGTCAAATAAAGTGCATTTAGCCAAGCACACAGTATTGTTTTTGATGTTCATAAGTTCCATTGCAAAATATACATCATACAAGCCAAACTACAAGTGTGAACAAGCCCTTAAGTTGCTATTCACTGAAAATTCGACTGGCATTCGACAGCCTTGGTCTCCTTTCATTTTCTTTCTATGGAGTAGTTTAGTAATTTCTCCTTTTGAGTTCCACAGAATAAAGTAAGTCATACGGGTTTGTAAGAAATGATGTTGAGTACATAATGACAGAATTTTTACTTTAGCGTGAACTATCCCTTGAGTGTGCCAGACTTTTACCTGCTCCTCTTTGGTGTAGAGCTGGAAGCACTGAGCGAGGGTGCAGGCCTGCGGCTGATGGTGCTGCTCTCTGTGCAGATACACACTCTCAGCATCAGGGATGTACTCTTCCTCAGTGTGTCCAAACAAACTGCGGGAATCAGAACAAACACAGGAGACCAATCTCTAACATGACCAGTCAAGCATGACTTCCTATCCTATGACTCCAACATATTTATTTTGTCTCTGCAAGATCTTTTTCCAATAGTCTGCCAGAGAATGTTTAATACATGTACGGGTGTTAAAGAATAAAAACGTCAAAAAACGAGTGCACAATCAAAAGTTATTGCAATACCCCACATATTGATTGCGCCTCCCTGATGCCTGCAAATTATATACAATTTTCTCCCCTCTTCACAAATTCAGAAATCCCCTGCAATTCCCCCTGCGAATCCTAGTTTGGGATATCTATTTTGATGACTCATTAATTTTAAAGTGTGGTTTATTTTTCCAAATATATTGGGGGTCCACTATATAAAAACTACAGAATAGTAGTAATTATGGCTTGGTTTTACTTACTATTCCTTGGTCTCTTTGTCCCACTCCACTACAATTTTAACATGAGGAGGTCCTCCTGGTCCACAGGATTTATATGCTCTACAAAGGAGAGATTGAGGAAACAGGATTTATCTAATTAGTGATATAGTGATACAGATTACATAACCAATTAAATATGTTGTTCTTCAGCACAACCACATTTTGAAATGCTATTACATCTATAAGATGTTACGGGTGCATGTTATAAATATTAAGAACATGTTCAATAGGTCAAACGGCCAGTAGAGTTTCTGATGAAGTGCTTCATCATTACATGCTAAAGCAATGAGTGCTAGCTTTGCCACTCCAGTGCCTGTCTAAGCCAAACATCCCCAAGTCAGGGATCACTACAATAGTAGTGATAATATTTATGCTTGGCTGAACTATGCTTTTAACAGATGTTTCAGTATCCAAAATGAAGCAGACTCGTTTTATTAGATTTGTTTAATCTAATAACCACCCTGCCTGCAACACTAAAGCGGTTATAAACTTTTAATCTATGCTCATTAGAACATCTAGACTAATGTGATGTCTTTGGAGGTTTGTGTAGTTAATGGCGCTTTAATAAAAGTACTGAGTATTTGCTGGCTGCACATGTAGCCAGCAGAAAAAATGTTTATGTGCACCAATGGTGAAACAATGTACTTTTAAACTAGTCAGTTGGACACCTGAAATTTAAGTTCACACAACACAGTGGTCATGCATAACAAACCTTTCCACAGTGGGGTGACATAGTGGCTGCTCTTCTTGTGGCAACAGATATGTGATTCCAACCACTCCGACCACACGCAGACTAAAAGGTCCAACCTAAAATAATCAATCCACTTTATTAGTGCAAGTTGTATGCAAGACAAAAATTATTTATTTGTACTGATCCCACCAGACTAACATTAATTAAAACAAACAAATAGCTGTATTTCAACACCAGCAGAAGTATCACTGACCTGAATGTAAACCCCTGGCCTTAGTAGGTGACGCATTTTCTCAAGAATTTCTTTCTGTAAGACATCCCATGTCACACTGCGCTCTAGATACAGTACGAATGGAAGACCAAACCTGCAACAAACAGATTTTCAACTTACCACCGTTATATTGTCTGGAGGATTTTGCATATTTTAAGAAATTTTCCACGCAAGATGTGTCAAATATAATGGAAATTCAACTGATGTGTTAGCATGAGGAAAAGACAATTATCAGGGTGTATGACTGTTTTCGGCTGCTGCTTTTACCTCCGTCCTTGATGGCCAGTGCAGGCTCTGTTACAGATCAGCAGAATCATTTTTTCACATCCAGTGTTTTTGTTGGGTGATGCTGGATTCATTGCACCCTGCATGAAAGATGGTGTTCGGCTGGTCTCCGCTCCGTATTTCAAATTGTTCTGATTCAAATTAGCAAGGAGGCTCCCTGGAAATCGTTAAAAATGTTACTTGCATTGTTTAAAACAAAAGAGACAGAACTAGTAAGAAGAGATTTAAGCTAAGTTAGTTCCTATGTTTTCAAAGACAAAGGACTATCTTTAGTTTATTATTAGTTATGTTTCAATAAAGAAGCTGATTGGTTATGATTAGGATTATTTGACATGACTATACAGTTTTTCTTAAGCCCAAAGTATTCTTCGGTTTTACGTGTACACTAAGGTATGCGTACAGCATGAGTGACACAAATATTGTCATCAGCACGGCCTGATTTTTCTAACCGCACGTACTCCGAATGCTCAGCTCACACAATTACCATGAATTCTTTTTTGCAGCAATTAGGTCAAACTAACAGACTAACTTTCGACTGTTAAATAACACTGGCCTGGCCGTTTTTATATGTTGATAAATAAAACGGAGACGAAACAACAAACTCTTGGAGATGCAACAACAATAAACGACAACGTTGAAGAGTGATTGTGTAAAGGAGTTAAGAGATACACACAAAAGTAATAAAGACATTTTCATCAGTAATAACGTCTGGAGAGAAATAGCCCAGACCAACACTGGATAAAGATGAAATGTTCTAGTAAGCATGCGTCAACCAGCTATGTTCACGCTTGCTACAAAACGGAGAGTATTTTGAATATGTGTTTGGCTGTAGGCCTACGCTAAGTGTTTGCGTCAAAACTGACGTATACTTTGGGCTTTAACCAAAGTGCAATGCAGGAAAAAGTACCTCTTTTAGAGCGAATGTTTTCTAATCTAAAAGTCTCAGGAGTTTCAAAAGCAAAGACTGAGTCACTTTCTTGAATGATATCAAGATCGTCGTCATCGTCACAAAAGGAGCGGTGGAAACCGTCGTAATACATTTCAGTCAGGACAAACTGCACAGACATAAGGCAAACAACAAACAGGAAACGGCTTTGGTTGATGACGTTATATGGGAAGACGAACACACAAACAGCAATTACTGTAACCCTCCATCAGTGCCCACACCTCAATATTAATGGAGAATCAATATTGTATTCAGGGAAACAGTAAAGATCTTTAAACAAGACTTGAATGATGCAAAATAACACGTGCAAAAAAACCTGTGGAAACTGCACCTGGTCTGGTGGGATCTTGGTCTCACGTGATACGGCCTCTCTCAGTCTGGACACCGTGCTGTTGAGTGGTACGGCCACACCAATCCTCATGCAGTGAGAGTACTTGCCTTGATAAACCACGGTCACATACAGAGGCCTGAGGAATGTCAAGTGATGAAACAAATTAATCCAAAGCAACTTTTGGTGAAGAGACAAACTAGAGCAAACAAGGGCACAATAATGAAAGTTCATGGATCGCACCATGAAAAGTTCAAACCTACAGCCTTTTGATTGCCAACCCAGATCTTTAACCATTAGTCCACATCACCACCTAACTAGGGATGCACGATATATCATTATTTTAATGTTATCATTATCAGCCCGATGAGAATATTTGGTCGACATATTGAAGCTGATAAATAATGGATTATTTCCTTCAGATGTGCACCGTTTCCCATCATGGTTTTGAAATGCTTTAAATATTATTTAAATCACATCAAAAAAGAAAATAAAGTCAAGTGCAACATGTGCAGCGCAAGTCAGTCTTAAAGGCTACATACAATTAAAATGAGAACATTATAATTGTGTGCTGGGGACATGGCTTTTAATGTTGAGACTTTTTAAATCAGCCTCTGAAAAAAAAAAAAGTCTTTATTTCTTTCAAGTTCAAAGGCAGATTTTTGCTCTAAGTGAAAGTTGTAGAAACCTGAGCGTTAATTGTGGTTTTAAACTAGTCTTTATTGTCAGAACATATCATGACAAACACTTGCCAAACAGGTGAACATTTCACAAATCTGAGGTAGAACATTCAAACATTTGCCATTTTTCCTTAACAAAATAAATATCTTTATTGGAAAATTAATTTCTTAGTTTCTGCATGTGCAAACGGGGGATATTATTTCAAGTCTTGAAACAGGTTTGTGTTGCTTAACTTTGATGGCACGTATCTTCAGCACAGTTTGCAGCGCAGGCTGTTTTGTCTCGAAACGCATATTTGACAGTGAGTTGACAGTAGTATTATCTTGAGTTAGATGTAGATTTACTACGTTAAACTTATGTTCATTAACAAAAACAGTAACATCGGTTAAAACATTTTTTTTTTTAATGTTTAAAATTAACCATTGGTCATCCACTATCATGCATTTAGATCATGATAACCAAAGTTAAAACCAGGCATAGCCTATAGCACCTCACTATCATGGCAAAATGTAACTGTATGGTTTCTATGGTATTTGTATGAAAAACAGTAGCCTAAATACATTAAATACTGTAATTATATTTAGTGGTGCACGATATATCGGCCGCCGATATAAAATCAGCCGATATGGTACATTTTTCACACATCAGTAACGATTCGATGTCAAAATAGGGCCAATGTGAACAGGCCGATAATCATTCCTGTGTATTTGACGTGCGTGTAGGCTAAGATGTGAGTGTTAGGGCGGCCGGGGATGTTTGTTTTTGCACGAGCGCATACATTACATGTCACATAATTTGCTGAAGCAGGTGCTGGAGGCGGCAAAAAAAGTCAAAGTCAGTTTGCTCACTTAAACAAAACTCAGCGAATACTATTCACCCAGGCATGAGCAATATATCTTTATAAATGATCTAATTCAAAACTAGAACAAATATTCTCTGTTTATGTAATCTATATAAAAAAGAGAAAAATGTCAGTCGTCACTCATTTCAGCTCATTAGAGCTCGCCCACGGAGAGCGCGCGCTATTCAAATACTTTTGGCTTCGGCCATTTAAGGCCTACTACTGTACTTTAAACTGTTGTACAATGTTCACAGAATACAGTGACTTGGTCTCAAGTGAGTTAGATGTGTATTGAGAATACTTAGGGTTGGCATATTCACAGTGTGAATTCAGGACACACTTTATAAACAAATATTTTTATATAAATATTAAATTTTTCTTCTGAAAATCTGATGACATATTTTGCACACAAGTAAAAGTTTTAGGAGTTCGAAAAGAAGTTTTCTATACAGAGATATCGGCATCGGTAAATATCGGCATCGGCCATAACAGCAATATTAGATTATAGGTATCGGCCACAATTTTCACATTGGTGCATCACTAATTACGTTCCATTAGTCCTTTAATACAGTCTACATTAATAATATAATACAATTCAATATGTATATCCCACATTTCATGATGCAGTTAATATACTAGGCTAACGTTACAGTAAATCCATGGTAAATGATGGAAATTTGTAGACGGAAAAGCTTTCTGACTGTACCGTTGTGCACAGAGTTTCTCCTGTTTGTCAGCGCGGTTTCATCTGCCTTTAAACTGGTTTAAATCACTGAGACATTTGTGTCCTTCGCTGAATTCAAGCGCTTCTCACTGGATCTCGTGACCGACACCGATCAGAGTAAAGGCATCTGCAAGTGAGCTCGCGCTGCGCTGCTGTTTGGACTTTGAGCCGAGTGGATAAATGGTCTGTGTGGCACGCAGTTCAAATGAGTTTCGTTCCACTTTTGGCACAAAAACATTATCGAACATTTATCAAATTCTTGATAACGTTTTATCGAGAAAAATTATATCGCGATAATTATCGTTTTAATCGCCCAGCCCTAGGTTATCGGCTTTCAAATATAAAGAATTATCGGTATCGGTCATTTTTTTTTATTATATCGGTGCATCCCTATGCCTAATCAAAAACTCAAAGGGCCCGTTCTCCCCAAAATGAAAATTCTGCAATCCTTTACTCTATGAGTGTTGTTTAAAACCCATAAAACTTCCATTCATCTTCCAATTTTAATGAACCTCAGAGATTTGAAACTCTGGGAGTTCAAAAGAGTTTGGAACAACATGATTGTGAGTGAATGATGACAGAATTAGCATTTTTGGGTGAACGATCTTTTTAAAAAGTAATGCTATTATATTCTTACCCGAAAGCCTCTTCTAGAATTTAATTTAATTTAGGGTTCAGATAAAAATAAACATTCAAAAGAAAAAGAAAAAAACATGAATTTAAAATAGGAGATACACCGTAATGCAATACTTGCTGTCTTTTTTTTATTGCATTCAGCAGTCTGTAAGGACTGAAAGCATTTAGCATTGCTTTAATGATGCTTGATCACCTCTCCAAATGCATTAGGAAGCAAACTCATCTCTAAAGAGGAAACGCAGTGTGCAGTGGCCCCAGAAGACGACACTTACTGGCTAAATCAACAACTCTTCATTAATATCTTCCCACGTAAAGAGGCATATCAAGGAAGGGTAGGGAATAAATGGCCTATGAAATAATACACAGAGATAACAGCAACTGCAAAGCATGGATAAACAGAATTAAGGAGAGGGCAAATTAAATCTACTCCCACAGACTGTGACGACCAGGGCAACTATAAGTCAGCGCTTAAGTTGCACATCGTTGAACTTCAAGACGAAATTTCCCTGTTTCTCGGATCGGTCATTCTTCATGTTGGCAGAGCATCTAAATCTACTCTCTCTCTGCACTAATGAGTGGAGAGACGACGACAGTGCAGAAAGTTACTGTGGGTGGATGGGTCAAAATACCCCCCCGATTCCGCTTTATGATGCAGAACTTCTTGGATTAGGGATGATATGAAATCACCAGCAGGGTTTTTACAAAGAAATGATGTGGAAGCGAATCCTGCCCAGCTATTCTACTCTCCTTGGGACTATTATTCACTGGTTCATCATCTCTGATGTACTATGAGGGGCAGGTGGGCTGTAAATCACTGTCTGTCTTCCAATAGTACGCCTTCTTTAATCATTAATGTGTACTAATACATTCAGCAACTTAAAAATGCTTCTGGATTAAATCAAGTGCTCTCCTTGATCAACCACTTCACTGGCCTCTTAAAAATAGCATCACAGTACCTCAGGAGAGAAGCAGAACTGGTTATAATTTGAAGGAAGAGTTTATTTTTAGCACCTTGATCAAAGAGAAAATAGCAACTTCAGAACTTTTGTATTTTATGGAGGAATATTTGGAGTAAAAGGAATTTAAGCACCATCAAAAAAAATCCATGTCATATCTGTGGTATGCTGTCAGTTTCTACAGAAAATTTGTTGAACCAATTGGTTTAACACTGATTGCTAACCGCCACAACTGGAAACCGAGCAGCAGAAGAAGAGACGATCTATGCACCAACCTAAAACAAGCTTGCTGGAAGCTATGCTTTCGACACATTTTTGTGATGCTTTTTCCTGTTGTAATAAACTCATATCGAACCGTGACCCCAAAATCGAGGTACGTAGCCAACTGCAACTGTGACTTATGTGTACCGTTACACACCTAATAGTATATGTATGTATGTATGTATATATATATATATATATATACATACATACACTATTTGACATGGAACAAACTTCACTCACATAAACAACAGCAATAGCTTTTCTAAAGTCAAAAATATGAGATTCACACTGGTTTGAAACCCTCCAGTTCACTAGCTCCAAAAACTTTCATTGTAAGGTTTATTACAATGGAAGATTTTTTTTAAAGTAATTAATACTTTTATTCAGCAAGAATGCATACAAATGTGTAAAGACATAATGTAAACAAAATATTTCTATTTTAAATAAATGTTATTTTGAACTTTCTATTCATCAAAAAATCTAGGGGAAAAAAAAGTATCACAGTTCCCACACAAATATTAAGCAGGATATAAGTTTTCAGCATTGATGATAAATAATAAATGTTTCTTAAGCAGCAAATCCACATATTAGAATAATTTCTGGAGGATCATGTGACACTGAAGGCGAGTAATAGAATTTTTTTATTTTTATAAACTGTATTGTTACAGTTTTTCCTGAATAAATGCAGCTTAGGTGAGCATAACATAATTATGCTCTTTTAATCGGTCGTTTATCCATTTATACAGATTAGTCAAAGCATCAACAACATGTTTCACTGTTGGTGAGGATATATCGTGGGCTGTGACACAGATCCACCCCAAAGTTTCCAGAGTTAAATGAAGCCATTAGCTGTATCTGAATGTAAACTGAAAGTCCATAGCAGACCAAATTAAAAACATCATTACAACAGTCAGGAAATCGAACGCTTAATCTAAACTTCGCAGAGATGTCCGAACATAATTCTTCATATTCATCCTACCCCTGATGATCAGACACATCATTAATAAAGACATGACGTAGGCCAATCTGACTTTATGTCTACAAATGAAGCATGTTACTGTCATAAAAAAAAATTTAATCAGGGTCTGTCTGTCAGCATCACTTACCGTGAGTGAGGTAATGGAATCGGGAGGGAGATGCAAAGAAAAGGATCGAAAGTGTTGCTCTGTTTCTGACAGTGGGGACAGGTAAGCGAGGATCTGGAATCAACAGAGGTCACAGTGAGTGATTTCAAACACCAAGACAAATATTTAAGTACAGTTGACAGACAGACATGAATGATCATACCTGTACTGAGCTTGAAACAGCTCTTGGACAAATGAGCCGGCTGAAAGAGGAGGTGATGGTCCCTCTAACGCTCCATCATCTTCCTCAATAGGTGGCTATGGTGACAAAAATGAGAATGTTCACAATACTAATACCAGTAACTCAAGAAAAACAGGAAGAGTCAACTATTGAATATTATGCACAACAGATTTGCATATGATGCATCAACATAAACATTTACCACACTAATAACTAAAATGCATATGTACGGAGCTCCTAAAGGGACATGGTGAACCGCATTTACTTAGTTACCGCATTTATAGTTTAAACAGCAACTGACAGTAGCGTCTTGAATACTGTCTGTATGGGAGTCAAGCTCATATTCTCTTGACCAATGACCAAAGTAGGAAGCACTTTATTTTACAGTCCTGTTTTGCATGTACATACTGTATACTTATTGTAGTAATTACTGTTGTGTAATTGTGTTGTGCAGCGCAGAGCGGCTCTCTCGCGCTGTATGACGTGACTAGTTGTCCAGCCCGGTTGCGTACACACACAGCACAGGTTTTCCGAGGATGTGGTTGTGAGTCCTGAAAATTTGTAGGGTTTTGGTAATAGAATGCGGTGGGGTGACCCCGAATCTTCACAGATGTTATATCGGGTGCTCAATGCCTGATTTCACATAGAACTACCGATTTTCTGTCAATACGTTAATATAGGAGCCTATTATGATAATGCTGTAAATAAAAATGTGCAAAGAAAGAAGCTTTTAATAAATATTTTTAACGTGCGGGAATAAATCCAAACACCCTGTGACAGATTTAAGTTTCAATTTCACGGATCGAAAGTTTGAAACTTAAATCTTGGCGGCAGGGATTTAAATTTTAAAAAATGTCTAGGATAAGAACATCTAAAGTGTGGATGCACACAATCAGAAAGGATATTCTCCAAGGCTGGATTTAGCATCAGAAAAACCATGATCGCACTTCTGCCGGACAACGTTAACAAGTTGGTTTTCTTTACAATAACGGTTTTCTATGGGAGGAAAATTAATGTTTAATTAAACGTGTTGCGTTCAAATTCAAGGCTCATCTGCTTTTCTGTAGGCTACACGGTATTCTTTATTAATAAGGTGTGTACAGAATTTGAATGTCTTAGGACAAAGCCGTTAAACGTTTTTTCACGTTAAGCGCTTTAGAATGTATTTTATCCGCGCACACAATTTGAAAAGACTCAAACGGACACAGAGACACAGACAGAGTGAAAGACTGGATTTTTCTCTCTCGATCAGGGAGGGTACAAGTGATTTCAAATCATTTCAGCCGGTTCTAGCCTAATTCGATTTTTGGATGCTATAAACATGTTTAGCTAAACCGCCACTCCAGTTTACCGTGTATTGTTGTTTCTGCAGTTAAAAAGACAAAGTTGACAATTCTGGCTATAGTTTCGTTATTTTAATAATTTCTTTATTTTTACTTTATTTATTGATCACTCAGGGTTATCTAAATTAACTATTTGTGGCTTGTGTTTTCAATATATGTTCCCCTGCACTTTAGGCACTTTGCACACATTTGTTCTGCATCTTGTGACTAGATTCTGACTTATTTCGTTTTGTATTTTATTTATTAGAAAGGTATATTCTGTTCTAATTTAATTCTGTAAATTAATTGTTGATTATTTTTCGGTGCACCGATGTTGTGCTCTGTAGAGCCTGCTCGCACAGGCAATTTAATTTGACTTGCATGTGAAATGCCAATCCTGTCTGCAGTGTGGCCTTTCTGCAGTTTTTTCTTAGTTTTATTGATCCAAATTTTTTTATACATTTTCTTCTATATCTTTGTGTAATGTTCTGTAGATTGCGGCATTAAAATGTTAAAGCCCCGCCCCCTCCCAAACCCCACACACACGATTCGACTATTAGTCGACTATAGGGAAGAATTGACGATTCTGATTCGACTATGAAAATCCTTAGTCGGGGACACCCCTAGAATGCGGCTAACTTGTCACTGTCGTAAATAATCATACTATGTGCGAAAGGAATAACGTATTAAGAACTAGAATACAGGACTGACAACCATATTCTGCTGTTGCGTGAACGTGGCCTATGTGATAATTCATATAAAACTTGTGAACACATGATCAGATCACCACAAGGAATGTGTCAAAGGAAATGCTCCAAATTTTCTTAAAACTAATTTGTACCGTTTTAATTTAAAAATTTTAAATGTAAATTTTTACGAATAATTTAACAGCAACTTTTTAGCATGCTGCACATATACAACCATTCAAAGGTTTGGGGTCAGTACGTTTTTTTTTTTTTTTAAACAGACTTCTATTCAGCAAGAACACACCGACCAAATTAATAAAAAATGCCAGTTAAGACATTTATAATGATGCAAAAAATTTCTATTTAAAAAAAATCCTGTTCTTTTGAAATTTCTATTCATCAGAATCCTGAAGAAATAGTATCACGGTTTACACACAAAAATATTAAGCAGCACAACCGGTTTTAGCACTGATGATGATAAAAGTTTCTTGAGGATCAAATCCTCATATCAGAATCATTTCTGAAAGGATCATGTGACACTGAAGACTGGAGTAATGATGCTGAAAATTCAGCTTTGCATCACAGGAATAAATTACATTTTGAAATATAGGCCTATTACAATAGAAACAAGTTTTGAAATTTGTAACAACAACTATATTCAAGTTTTTAATGTCTTTTGATCAAATAAATGCTGCCCTAGTGAGCATGAGACTTGCGCTTTTAAACCATCCAAAACGCTGCTCCGATTTATTTCCACTGTACGTATGCTACTAAAACTTTGTAAAGAAAAATCTGAGGGATGAGTTAAAATTATTTTCTATGGTAAATTAACATAACGCCACAATAAAATGCTGTCAACTGATCTTGACTTGTACTGACCAAAGAACATTCCTTAAAAATCCAGAATTGGGTCCATCTGTAAATACCTCCTCAATCTACGTGCACAGAAGGACTGTTATCAAACGTCAAGAGTAAAGGTGCATGCATATGATTATGCCGCACCATAAAAGAAGAACTTATAATAAATAAATAAGTAATAATATAATAAATAAGTGATTGATAATCTGAGAGACTGATATTCTTCTATAAGTTTAAGATTCCAGCTAAGCATCTGACTCTCCAGGGCAGTGCAGTCAGTCAGCCAGGAAACTGTCAGTCTCCTTCCTGCTCCTTGGCACAAACTCTTTGAAACCACAACGTACATCTAAATCAATCAGACAAGCTGAATGACCTCATGCGAGGATGCAAGTGGCTGACCCTGACCAGGACACCACAGGCTGTAAAAAGAAACCAAACGAGCCCTTCTCCAAACAGGCCGTAGGATGTGACTTAATGTCCCATGTATTTGATATACAACGCAGAATTTAACTCTTTTAACTCCTAGCTGTCATTCCAGGGCAGAATGGCCCTATAAATCCAGCCACGTTTGGCTCTTCTCCTGTTCTGCCATTTAAACGATTGAAATCTCAAGCTTTTATGGACCTGCCAATACGATCCCCCTTCTGTGCAACCTTTGTAAACAGCAAGAGTGGTTAACGGTCTCCGAATTCAGCTGACCTTAAGAGGAGAAAACTACAACATCCTTAGACTAAGTAGCTATTAGGGCTGTAACGATATGCGATGTGAAACCGAAATCGCGATACGCAGGTCCACGAACCTGTGTCGCGGTGTGAGAGGGCAGAATCATTTTTATGTCACTGGATATGCGCCCCTTTTCGGTTGTTGAAAACGAGGGGTTCAAGTATTTACTTAGTGTGCTTGAGCCCCGTTATGCATTACCAAGCCGGGCGCATTTCTCTCAAAATGTGCTACCAAAACTTCTGGAGAAAACAAAGGCTAAGGTGGAGGAAGGGTTGAGTACCACTGAATCCTTCGTAATCACCACCGATGGATGGACGTCCTGTGCCACAGACAGCTATATGACCATAACCGCACACTATATTACAGGCAATTGGCAAATAGCAAACCCCGTCCTCCAAACAAGCGCTGTGTACGAGAGCCATACAAGCGACCATGTATCAGGAATACTTAAAGAGGCTGTGATAGATTGGAAAATCAGCAGAACAAACGTCCCCGTTCCCGGGACAACGCCAGAAATATTGCCAATGCTGTTGAAGCGGACGGATTTTCACCGCATATACGATGCTTTGCTCACACTGTTAATCTGGCTGCGCAGAGAGGGATGCGCGTTCACCACATGTCCCGACGACTCAGCAGAGTGAGGAAAGTGGTCACGTTTTTCCACCTCAGCACAACAGCTACAGCTGTGTTGAAGGAGAAACAGGTGATGCTACAGCTGCCCTTACACAAGCTGGTCCAGGATGTGGCTACTAGGTGGAACTCGACCCACGACATGCTCGAGCGCTACCTTGAGCAGCATTAACAGACAAGAGTATCAAGAACAACAATAAAGACATCGCCACTCTGTCTGATGATGATGATGATGATGATGATGATGATGTGAAACTAGCTGAGGATGTGGTCCAGGTTCTTAAACCTTTGAAAATCGTGACTACCCTCATGAGCACTGGGCAGATACCAACTATTTCAATGATCGTGCCATTGAAACACAGAATCCTGGCCTCCATGAAGCACAGTGGCTCTGACTCAACAGTAGTGAAAGACATCAAAGCTGCTATTGCACATGACTTCGAGGACAGATAGGGCACTAATTCAGTTTCTTCATGTGAGCACTGCCCTTGACACCCGTTTCAAATCTCTACCTTTCCTTAATGAGACCACCCATGACACAATCTTCAAGAGTCTGACAGAAAATTCTGGAAGATTGTTTACAGACTGTTCAGGTATTTGATTGTTTTAATATTAAGATATTTAAATAAAGTGCTGTGTAAATCAGTTAGGTCTATTGAATTAAAGTCAGTATTTAAATATAGTCAAATAATAAATACTTAACTTTATTAAACTAACTTTATTCGTGCAATTGTCCTGGTCCATTTCATATCCTCCATTTTATAGCGATTTGATATCCGTTCGAATTTGATTTTTCTCAAAAGTGACAGTCCTAGTGGAAGGACAACCACAACCAGTTCCCCCATTTAGCCAAGTTGGCTAAAATGTACCTTGGAATCCCAGCCACATCTGTCCCCAGTGAGAGAGTGTTTTCCAATGCAGGGGACATTGCCACAGCACAGAGAACAAGCCTCTCACCAGACAATGTGGACATGATGGTGTTTCTGAAGAAGATTTTTCAACTCCTTTAAATCAACTCCACAACAAGTTTGGTTTTCTTAAGATAAAGAAGCTGTTTATTTGTTTAATGTTTACTTGCTTTATTTGTGGTTTACAGCACAGACAGTAAGCCTCAGTTATATCAGTGTGATACAGTTACCATTTTGTAAATGTAAGATTGATTGAAGAATTTTCAACATGCTCGAATCGTCTCCACAATGGACTTTAGTTCTGTTTGTTTTTCAACAGTATTTTGTTACAAAGAAAACAGAAGTGTTATAGCTTTGGCTATATAATTTATTTTACTTGGGTATATTGTTAATATTTTGCATAGTTAATATTGTTATTTGGTGTTCAGTTTATACAGGTTTTTCAAATGTTATTATAACATATCATATGTTTGTATCGAATCGTGGGTCAAAAATCGTGATACGAACCGAATCTTGGGTTTGGTGTATTGTTACATCCCTACTATGCACCAGCAAAACAGTCATTTCACTATGACATCTGCAATACCTTTATAGAGGCTATGATGTTAGGGTGTACAAGATGGTTGAGGTCTTCATGGACACGGTCCAGTAGCCAGAGAAGGAACTCCTGGGCGTCGTGCTGTGCATTTCCCCGGTACTGCATGGCACTCTTGGCCACAGCATTCTACCAAAACACACACAGTGTTAGTCCAGTTTGGAAAAAGGTGGCATGAATGTTTCTGACCAGTCAGTGTTGACAATTGAGCTTTTTAGAGGTTTACCTATTTTTTAACCCTGTTAAGCCTATAAGGAATTTCTAAGGTCTTTAAATGATCTCAACATGATCAAAGCTTTGCTGAAAAAACTTTTGTACACAAGCTACTTCATGTCTTCTGTCGTCTGATTGATAGTTTTGTTTTTTTCAAGAAAAGGCCTTCAAGGTATGGCTTGTGATATATAAAGTGTGATATGTGATCCTGGATCACAAAACCAGTCTCAAGTCGCACGGGTATATTTGTGTATATTTGTGGCAATAGCCAACAAAACACTGTATGGGTCAAAATTATCGATTTTTCTTTTATGCCAAAAATCATTAGGATAATAAGTAAAGATCATGATCCATGAAGATATTTAGTAAATTTCCTACCTTAAATATATTTTTTAAAAAAACATTTTTGTAAGTGGATGCAGCACAATCGCCAACAGAAATGGAAACCTTTAAAGGTGATTTTCTCAATATTTAGATTTTTCTTAACCCTCAGATACCCGATTTCAAATAGTTGTATCTCGGCCAAATATTGCCCTATCCTAACAAACCATACATCAATGGAAAGCTTATTTATTCAGCTTGTGTGATGTATAAATGTCAATTTATAAAAATGGACACATAATACTGCTTTTGTGGTCCAGGGTCACAATTATGAGAAACTATTTACACCTAGCTTAATCTTTGAAGCTGACTAGTAACCAACCAAGTGTGATTGCAAAGAGAATGTGAGTGTTCAAACACCTACAAGCGTGCTGATTGGCTAACAAACATGGGTCACAGTTGTGGTTTACAGACATTAGTAATGAGAAATTAAACATTTCCATTTATAACTTCTTTTGAACGCTTTCTTTCTGAGAATAAGAACAAGTTCAAAACTAACACACTCGGCATATAATCGTCTCGCTGCAAATTACGAAACAAACATGTTAAATTCTCGGCTTATTGATTTATTGAAGCTATTAACTCAAAAACACTCAAACTGATTTAGTCCAATTCATGAATGACTTCTTTTTTAAGTTGGCATGAACCGGGAGTTGCAATACTCTTTTCTTCCCTATTGTGACATCCGAGTGAAATGCTTCTCAAACTAAAAAAAAAAAAAAAGCGTGATTTTGTACATCGGGAACTGATTAGATGGTTGTGCTATTATTGTGATCTTATGTGAGTGACTGGTTGTCCCGCCCTTACGCCAGTTAACACTTCATCAGAGGCCCTGTCCCAAGTGGAACCCTAAGCCCTCACGATCTTCCTCTGAGTCCACACTTTTGTGACATAACGCTGCTTTGACAGTCGGATAGAAGTCTGCCGCAGAGCTTGCGGGGTCTGCAAAAGTGTGCATCGGCCAAAGTATACTAGTTTGGGCTTAAGTCTACAAGACTGCAAGTGCACATGAAGTGTGGCATTTGGGACAGGGCTAGAGAAGAAAAGTCAATCCAAAAGGGAAGAGATGGTATTTTTGATTAAAGATTACCGATTCACTTTATTTTGATGGTCCCTTTAACACATTATGTTGACTATAAGTAACATTGCACTTACATGTCTACTAACTCACAAGTAGAGTAGAGTATAAGTATAAGTTAGTAGAGTATAAGTAGACTGGTAGGGTTAAGAGAATAAATTGACATGTAGTTGCAAACTAAGTTACTCATAGTCAGAATGTCTGTTGGCAGACCATCAAAATAAAATGTTGGCAGATATTACGCTACTAATACTCCGAGTTAGTCGACACGTAGTTGCAAAAGTTACTTATAGGCTATAGTCAACAGAATGTTCAAAACTGACCATCAAAATAAAGTTTTACCAAGATTACAGTCCACATAATTAAAAATAATAATTATAATTAGTAGACTAGGGTAGTTGTAAAGTTACTTAGTCAGAATGTCAGTTGAGGTACATCACAATTAAAAGTTGGCAGATTTTAAGCAGACAGTCTAACGTGATTAATACTCAAATGAGTTAGTTGACGTGTAGTTGGAAAGTTACTTATAGTCAACAAAATGTTCAAAATTGACCATCACAATAAAGTTTTACCAAGATTGCAGTGCACGTGAATTAAAAATAAAAATGATTATGATGAATCATTTATAGTAATTACGGCAAAATAACTAAATTTTGATTTTCAAGGTGAAATGATTCATTGAAAAGATCCTTCTTCCACTAGCTATCAAATAGACGAGAGTCATTTTATGAGTGGTTAAGGCATATATGTAGAATAGTCCCAGGTGTGTGTGTGTGAACGACGTCGACGTGATAATCCTTCGCGTGAACTTACTTTGAAGTCTCGACTATGCTGCGGCGTGTACTCAAAAGTCCACAGGGCTCGGACCAATCCCGACAGCTGCTCGGTCACCTCTCCTTTGTCCTGACCGCCCTTCCTCTGCACGACCCCGTTCGTCTTGGGTTTCTCCTCATCGTCCGTCTGATCGCCTCGATACTGCTCCAGAGCCAGATACTCCGCGAAAAGCTCCGTGTTGCTCAGGCACTGCAGAATAGCGTTCATGAAACACGTATTGCCGTGGTTTTTCAACCCGGACACTCCGGGGATTTTGTCCCCGGACAGAAACCCCCCGCAGTCGCTCTCGTCCGACGCGACGGACCCCTTGCCTTCTTTCTTGAAGGCTGTGAACCCCCCATCGTCCTTGTCGCCCACGGGCGCGTGCAGCTCCGAGCTGAAATGCGAGAGTGTGGACAGAGTCTTCAGGACTCTGCTCATGAAACTCCCCACGGAGCGCACCGAGCCCCGGCGGAACAGCTTCTTGCTGAAGCCGGACTTCTTCTCTTTACCCGAAGCTTTGCTGGACATGCTTGAAGTGTTTAGGGCATCCCCTCTCTCAGTGATAATCGAGTGCAAACGCTGGCTGCTTATTTAGAGCATAAAATCGACTCAAGATCTGGCATGTTACTTCTCAAAGGGCTAGCTAGCTGGAGGCAGTGCCTCTATTAGCCAAGTGTTTGCTTCAGTGACACAACCCGAATTTGCTTTGAGAAGATGCATTGTGAAGCGTTCACGCCTGCCACTTTTTCAGATATTAAAAACCTGTTATGTCAAGTTGGCAGTAACCTAGCCGGTTATTAACTTGCAGGTGGTTGTCAGCCATCTACTCGCTCCGCATCTATAACACACTGTATTATATGTTCACTGGCTCCCCGGTATTACTCGCTACTAAACAAACCGTTTAGGGTTGCACGCTGCCTATAATCCAATGAAGTGATTTCTACTAGCTAACACAGTGGCTAGCTAGGCCTGCCGTGGCTAACCGTTTGCCATGTCAATGAAACGACGGGCAAAAGTTAATTTCTACCGGAGATCCTGTCCAGCATCAAACGCGCTTGACTGCCGCGCGTGATCAAACGCTGTAGGCAAACAGATCACTGTCATAATACAGGACAGTGGTTAGCTCGCGCTGCTAGTGCGCTAGCCTCTGCCGCTTCTTCATGCATAATTGAACGATGCACTGCAACTCCACCCAGGCAATGACGCTCTGTTGTGATAGCTAAATATGCGAAAGCGAGATACTTTAGCTTGTTGTTTTTTTTGGTCTATTTAGATTTGAAGTCCATCCGTCGCACCGACCGCTTTCCAGCGCGAGCCCGAGGCTACAGGACAGCAGCAGCAGATGCGCGCGACCGAACCAGAGTTCGGCGTGCACCGCAAATCCGTAGCGTTTTCGCCTGTTCTCGTTGACTCATCGGTTTCCTTTTAGCCCGTGCAGTTTAATGAAGTCTGGTGGATTCCGATAGTGATAGTGGTGTGTTGGTGGGCCGTCTCGTCCTCGAGAGCTTTTCTAAAATCACTGACACTGCAGGGCGGCGGTGCGCCGTGACGTCACAGCCCAGCAGCAGCCTCGTTCAGGTAGTTTCTGGTAGCTACTGTTTTGGTGGATTAGGGGTGTCCTCAACCTCGAAAGATCAGACTACTCTAACGCACTGGGTAGTGCACGACAATAACATAATGTTTTTACCATTTTATGTACTTATAATTAAGCCTTAATGGGTGGTACCCCCACAGCCACCCAGTGAGGCTCAAGTACGCAGGCCTTTATCAAACCAGAATTATGTTCCTTTTACTCATATTATACTGGATATTATGTTGCATTACTTTGAATAATATTACATTAACTTTGAAACAAAAAAACAATCAGTGATGTGGAAAACAAACTTCAATTGACTAGCAAATATATTATTTAAAACATGGTCTTTGTTTACGCCACAACTTTCGCCCATTCAGAGGACAATCATAAAGAAAGTTTGTGAGGAAGATTTAATGTTTAACTTTATCAACAGCAAAGATTCAGGAGTAGAAGACAGTGAAAGGACTGAGGACACTAAGCGTAGACTTGGCTTGACCAGTGTGTACAGTATCCATGTGAGAGTGTGAGAGGATAAAATGTGTTTCTGAGGCTCTGTCGGTTACAGTTGCTACAAAGAGGGCACAGAAACCTGTTGTAGATTCACTTAAAAATCTTGTCAAACAGGATTTCAGCACAACTAAATTTCGTGCTTTGGGAAGGAGCCTACTTTGTAGTTTTGCATATAGACAGTATGGAGTATTTTTAGAGAAATCTTCACATCTATCTATCTGTCTTCATTAATTATATCTATCTATCTATCTCTCACAACCATTGTCTTTCTCTATATCATTAATTTTATCTATCTATCTATCTATCTATCTATCTATCTATCTATCTATCTATCTATATTTCAAAGTAAATACATTTGTTAAAAATTAAGTTATTTAGCATGTAAGTTGATGTTGATATTTGATTAATGTAAATATGATATGTATAGTACAAACACATGCACAAGAGAACCGAGATAGGTTTTGGCCTGCTGCCACAGATGATCCAGTTGTTACATATTCAAGGTCATTTGACCGAGGTCTGGTGTAACACGAGACTAGCATCTCTATCCAGCAGAAACCTCACTGTGCCTCTCTACTCTCCCCCTGCATAACACTAGATCCACACACAAAACCCTTCTCTTCTGCATGGAAATACCGAATAGCTGGGATGCTCAATATAGGACACGTATTAAAAATGTATGACCTTTAATGACTGTTCATTTATATCTTTATTGCTTTTCACCCCCTGTGGATTTTCTGGTAATTCTGTGGATTCTCAAAGCACTGCATGATGTATGTCATCCAAGATCAGAAGCAGAAAATGACTCATTTATTTCAATGGCAAGTCATTTATCACCTTTTCATGTAAATGACAAGATAAATAACATCACTTCATTTCATTTATAAAAAATAAAAAAAAGACATACACATTATATCATCTTGAGAGAAAACAATCTCTCCAGCTTCACAAAACCACTGTTTTTCTTACTGGGATTTAATCAGGTTAAGATGTAACAGGGCTGTCCCGTTTGGGCAAATTCTCTTTAATAATGCTTACATCTTGTGTTGCTCCCCAACAAATCTATCACTTCTGACATTTTGGCCAATAGAAATCTGAGCTTGCTGCAGGTTTTGTGGAGGGATTGGCTGGCTTGTTGCTAAGAGTCAAAGTGCAGTAACTCATGGAGGAACAGGGCATTCCCACACTGCTGAATAGAGCACGCACCCTGTAAGCAGAGAGAGATACACAAGGCAGACGAGCGTGTCGCAGCTTGTTGAATTATCATGGGAAATTGCACAAGTGCACCTGTACCAAGCAAGCTCCCTGGATATGCAAGAGCGAATGCACCCCAATGTTTTGTGCAATCAAACACATAAGCAAGGACAAGTTTGTTAAAAAGCAATGAGAGTATTTAATGATTGCCACAGTACTTATAATGTAACTTAGGACATTGTAGTGGGTGGGGCCTTTTTTTTTAAGTGTCTGGGTTTCTTTTTTAGAGAGAGAAAAAAAAGTTCAGTTTAGAATTTGTGTCGGTTTATTCTCACAAGATTGTGATTATTTTATTTATACATAATTAATTGCGTTTTTAGCTCGCCTTCCTTGCAAAGTACAGCCATGGCCAAAAGTATTGGCAGTGGCAAATTTTGTGTTTCGCGAAGTTTGCTGCTTCAGTTGTTGTGGTGTTGATTCACATTTTTTCTAGATTGATCAGATGCTTTTTAAATAATAGCAAAAAGCTTAATAGCCTACAAAAACCCAAATTTCACAGTATTTTTGGCCCTGGAACAAAATGACCATCTAGCATCACTTCACTAATCATATCGTCAGAACTATCATCCTGATTGGGTTATAAGAGCAGACTGATTGATATAAAAGAAAGGAAGAAGTGCTGCAATCATTCTTGTGTTAGCAATGGTTACCTCCAAAGAAAGACGTGAAGCCAACATTGCTTTGCATTGAAATGGCCTCACATGCAAGGGAATTGCAGCAAAGAGTATTGCACCTGAAAGAACCATTAACTGAATCAAATAAGAACTTCAAGAAGAGAGGTACATCTGCGTTGAAAGCGGATTCAGGACGCCCCAGGGTGTCCAGCAAGCGCCAGGACCATCTCTTTCTGAGGAGTCAGGTATGGAATCATGTCACCACAGGTGCAGAGCTGCTCAATATAGGTAGAAGGTGGGTTGAGTATCTCCACGAGACCAAGACTTTGGACAACGGAACGGTTTGGTGTCAAGAAGGGCAGCAAAGAAGACACTTCTTTCCAAGAAAAGCATCAAGGACAGACTGAAATTCTGCTGGAAGTACAAGGACTGGACAGCCAAAAGACTAAAGTTATATTCTCTGATGAAGCTCCCTTCCAACTGATTGTTACATTATGAAGAATCGATTGTACGGAGAAGAAAAGGTGAACACTACCATGAGTCCTGCGTCGTACCAACAGTGAAGCATCCTGAGACTATTCATGTGTGGGGCTGCTTTTCATCCAAGGCCAGGAGTGGCTCGAAAACCCCAAAACGCTGCCAGGAATACAGAACATCAAAACGTCCCGCAAGAGTAACTTCTCCTAAAGACACAGGTGCAATGTTGTGCTGATCCGCGCATGATAATGAAGTGGCTCGGAGATCATTACATTGAAATTTTGGAACTCTTAATTCCATAGAGAACCTGTGGTCAGTCCTCAAAAGGTGAGTGGACAAGCAGAAGCCCGGAAATCGTGATCAACTCCGAGCATAAGGCAAGGATGGATGGCCATCATTCAGGGTTTGGCCCCGAAGCTGATATCCAGCATGCCAGAGCGAATTGCAAAGGTTATGAAGAAGACACTTGATATTATGTAACAGTCAATATTTTACAATGTGTTTGCCTATAAAAAGCCTTTAAAAATTAAGGAATGCTTATCGTTTTGTTTTCCAGTATACCATAGAAACGTGAATTATCTACAAATACTGCAGCAGCAAACTTTGCGAAATTAAAAAAAAAGTTAATAAAAAAAAATTAAAAAAAAAATATATATATGGGTTTGGGACAATGACAGTATAAAATCTATATTTATTTATGCTTTATTCATTCAAATATATGGCTGTCTTCATATTTTCATTTTTGGATCATCATTATATTTTGAAAGCCTTTTGGGTCAGAAAACCCAAGGTTTAGGATCTACTTTATCTTACATGTTCCAACTCTAAAATACATAACACATGCCCTCTGCTGTGCCAGTTGTGTCACTACAGCGCAGCATTTCTAGACTCCAGTTAACAGGCTTAATTCATACCCTTTACCACCAATGTCCTACTAAGTGTAATACTTTAACATATTTCCAGCAATTTAAATCTCTGCTCAAAACTTTGACGTTATACTTTTTTTTGTCGTTTTATGTATTTAAGTCTGCGTTAAAAATGCAGAAAGGATGCATATCAGTATTTCAACTAGAAGGAAACCAAGAGAAAAAAAAACAAAACAAAAAATTCAGAATTCAAAATTGTTTATTTAGTTTGACCAGGTTCTAGCATTACCATCATATACATTTCCCCGGTCATAACTTGCAATTACATATATATATATTTATATATATATAATATACTATGTGAATACACAAATTGTAAGCATAAAAAAAATACAAATACAAAAACATGTTATAGGATAAGTATAGGAACAGCAGTGACAAAGTGGAGCAAAAGACATTTCAGTCTACTTCTGCCCATTTTCAAAATACATTTTGCAGATTGCACGCTTTTAATGGAGAAAGAAAGAAAGAAAGAAAAAAAAATTCCAAAGGCATGACATCAGACACCCATGCCCGCCTCAGGAAAAAAACAAAACTGGTGCCCATCAGAAACAAAGTTTATGTAAACGGGCAACTGAAATATCGACCGTGGCTGACAAGGTCCAGCAGGCATGATGGAGACGTGTGATCGGTGCATCAGTGTGCACATCCTACTTTCTCCACCAACATCTGGGAGGCAGGACATTAAAAAGCCGAGTTTAAGGGCTGCAGCGCCCTACACAGCAGTGTCTCGGCCTGGACGTCAGCGGTGAGCGATGGGTGTTTTCAGTGCGCTGTCTGGATGCCATGCACTGTGTGGAGCCTCGGAGGCTATAACAGAGGCACGTTTCACCACGAGACACTGACTCAGTGAGCAAGCAACAGAACACTCCACTGAGAAGGACCCAAACCTCCTCTCTAGCTGCTAAGACACAAGGTTGACAGTAACTAACTAGGTAATTGAGAGGATATGTAAACATACAGGTCTTGAAACCAAACTAGAATGTGGTCACATAGTCAAGGTAAGTAAACGTGTAGTATTATTGTTATAAAACACTAGCCATGTAAACTTCGCCTTGATCAGGCAATATTAAGAGATCGGATGAATCTCTGCAAAAAAAATTATAGCTTGTATTCCACTAGTAAAAGCCCTTTGTGTGTGTGTGACGATTAGGAAAAATAACATGCACTGAATATTATGCTCTTTAGTCTATATACACAATGTCAAATAGCTTTTAGCCTAGCAAAAGTGATGTGTTATTTCCCTGACCACAATTCCAAATGAAATTCAGATCTTGTGTAGGTTCATTAAAGGCAACATTGTCAAAATATTATTATTTTTTAAATAAACTACAGGATTATGTATATTTGGATTCTAAATTCAACTTGAAACAAAGCAAATCAGAAACTGCAGTGTTAAACTATGTGGATAATATTTTTTCACTCTTCTAGAAGTGCCCTTTCTGTCTTTACACTTACCAAAGTGTGAACAAAAGAAGCCCTACAACACCACTAATTAACAGTCACTGTCATGTAAGTAAAGCGTTGTTCGAAACGGTATTGCCAAAACAAATCAGGCTCAATTCCTTTGTAGCCTTGCCTTAATTCTCCACCTAAACCAAATCTAGCTATAAACATCTCTTTCACAAAGTCAACGCGTTTCATTTGTTAACAGTGTCAGGTGTTTTTTTTTTTTTTCTCCACTAAAAAAAGTTCCAGTTTAACAAAAATCCTTATGGAATGAATGTGGGGATGGAAGACACACATTTTTCTGTTCTGTTTTTAACCAACTCAAGGCAGCAACAGTAAAACCTCACAAAATGTGAGGAAACTTTGAGGCAAACTGTTACGGATGTTCTTTCACCCTTCTGGTATAAAAACTAACACTACGCAAAAAAATCAATAAAATCAATATCTCATCTGTTCCTACAAACATGCTAAAACAAAAATCCTTGCTATAAAAATCCACCATTCCTTACCAGTCAACGTTATAAGCCATCTGAATATTGTAATCTCAATCAAAAATACTTCTTCCACGCTCTTAATTATAATTTCAATTGATGAGATTTAACTTCCTGGTATAATATACAGTTTTAAATATATATATATTTTTTTTCTTTTTTGGACAAAATTGCTCACTGGACCACAAATGACGTGATAAACATGTTTTGTGAAAGTCGATTAGAGACCCTGAGTAAATATGATTGGACCAGACGTGATTGAGGCCCTTTTTGCTCAGCTTACTAATGACATGCATATTCCTACATTTCAAATAAAACGATTCAGATAGATCTGCCCATGTCAAGAACCAACAGTCCGGTATAACTGTGCAGGCACAAACAAGTGTCAATTATTCTAAATCAAAACAGAACATCCACTTTAAATAGGTTGTCATCCCGCTTGTCAGATTTCTCTCTCGGTGTGATATGGTGCATGTTGTTTTGCCCAGCAACTGCAGGACCGGAGGAAATAAAAGGAAGGAATTGTTTCACATTCGAGAGCCTTGTTCTTGAAGAATCTGTAAGAGAGGAACAACTGTTAATGGATGGAGTGGATGATGAAAGTCAGCATGTCTATATAAAACAGGGGGAGACTTGAATTAAATGATGATTTAAAATTCATTCAAAATATATTTTTTTTTAAAAGAGAGAATCAGTTCAGTTCATTTCTGCAAATAACTTCAACACTGAATCGACTGGCATTACTCTCAAATATTCAGAGAAGTATCTGCAGAGTACATATAATTTATGAAAACATTTTAAATTACATAAATAAATATGGCTGTATGCTTCAATAATAATGGTTATTATCGTTAACTAAAACTATTAAAAACATATACAAATATAAACGTTAGTTGAAAAACTTTAAGTAAATGAAAATTAGAAATGTTGCCTTAAATTAATATAAACTCAAATAAGTTGAAATGAATTAAATTAAAATTAAACTAAATCTGAAATAAAAATAAATAATAATATTTAAAAAATAATAAAAACAAAATCACAAAATTACAAAAATAAACCTAAATTAATATGAACCCAATTAGAATATAACTAAAATAATATTAATACAATTATAATATTACTAAATTAAAACATATATATGTATAAGGCTGGAAAAGAAGCCGATTATTTTTGGGGAATTCTTTTGCATGACCTCGGTTGACCTGATGCATTAAACATTGAGCAGGTTTTCTATCATTATCTGCGAGAGAAAAGGAGACTAGATAGATAGATAATTCTAGGGCTTTCTTAATAGGCACGAGTACAGCCAGACAGCATGCGTCAAATGGGAGCGAGCGACACTGCCTTCAGCATTCAGCAGAGACCTAATTATCAGCTTAAGTGATATGTAAATGATGCCTCACCAAGAAATACAGGAAATTCTTTTTTATATATATATATTTCCACATCCTCAGTGTGCACAGCATGCAGGGAAACAAAACACTCAGGCATAAACACATTTGATCAGGTTAATTAACTCTTTGAGTACTGTTATGCCATGTGACCATCGGAAGAGCAGAGGGATATTTTCTTACGATCTGCGCGCAAGTGACTATTTCTGTCCGTGCACGAGGGAAGAGTGCATGGGAGACTGTAAAAGGGTTCTGTTATCCTCACCTTGGCCTTTTCACTGGGCTCGCTGTTTGTGCCGTATGACTGATTGTGCAGCTCCTTAGAGACCACGCAGAGGAACTCAGCTTGATCCTCATTTCCATAGTTGTACGAAGAGCCGATACTAACCAACTGCCAGGAGAGAGGAAAGGAAAACACATGACGACAGTATTTCCATAGTGAACTGATTTGACTATGATACAATATCAGTTGTTGCTGGTAATAATGTGTAAAATCGCAAAAATCTAAAGAAAATAAAGAAAGAAATGTTTGCATTAAAAGTAGGGTTGGCAATTTGTTTTTTTGTTACACTGGTTGATACTCTCTTCTCATCCTGATAGCAATTCATAATATAAGTGGTCTAGGGGTGGGTGATATGGCAAAAATATCATATCACGATTTTTTTTCAGGAAAATCACGATTCACGATTTGATCACGGTTCTTTTTCAAGTTGGTTTTACAATTTTGCAGGTGACTAAGTCATCTTGAGGCCCCCCTGGTTGAGAACCACTGCCTTTGATGCTTCACTCACCACAGGTTGTTAAACCACAGACACTTCTACTGCTACTGACTAGGGATGAGCACACTCCAGCACCGAACCCCCCATTCACACCACAAATTACACCTTGTCCCTTAAACAACCCAAGCGTAAAGCCTACACTTTGTTTCTGTTTTACCCTTCCACCATAAGTGCATGCATATGCAAAAATAAAGACAAACAATTCTAGTCAAATAAAAGCAACCTTCCAAAAAAAATGTTCCACTGCTCCTACTAGATGCACTGATGATATTGATCTCAACTTTAAACATTCATAGCTGCACCCTTTAAAGCAAACATCGCAACGCAAACATGGACTAGAGATCAACCGATATTGATATTGTATAGCCGATACCAAATATTTGCATGTTTATGTGCCCATCTGCCCGATATATTGAACTGATATAAATTTATGGTTTTCTGTTTTTGACAATTACTGACAGCACTGAACGGAACAAACTGTTTTAACACTTTTTAAAAACTGTAATTTCTGCAATTACACTCTCTCTTTGCATACAAACCAAAACACACTTCTACAGGAATAAATAAGAGTCTGATCGTGCCTGAAAGTGTACACAAAGTTCAAAAATATAGTGCACCGTCACCAAAGTGCCTTTTTTAAATCTTTGATTAAGTAAACAAACAGGTAACGAATATGCATGTAAAATTCTAAACAAATAAAAATAAATAAAACATTCTAAATAACCTGAATTACTACTTAAGTGTAGCTTAACATCCCAGTTTCATCTTTTTATTTGTAACAACACCATTAATATTAGCAACAGGAAAAATTACTTAATGCTTTCAAATGGAGAACATAAAACAAAGAACAGTGGAGTCTATCAACTCCCTATATATTTTCCATATTCCCCATATTTCAAATGTAAGCATTCATTTAAACTATAGTTTTAAAAGGTTTATGTGTTGTTCAATACACACACACACACAAAAAAAGAGAATGGAACAAGTTTTTGGAATTTTGCAGAAATATAAACAAAACCGTGCAAAAAAAGCTAAGTCAATTCATATTCTTTTGGCTTCTCTGCCCAATATTTTTAAAAGTTAAAAATGCAATAAAAGTACAGGTATCGGTAATCGGTATCAGCAAGTACTAAAAATAAAAGTATAGGTATCGGACTCAAACTCGTTCTGGAAAAATTGGTATCGGGGCATATAGGCTTGTATTTTTTAAAGGGCATATTGCAGGTTAGAGGACCCAACGAGTCGATGTATAGAAAAATAATGTAGGAACTATATTTTCTTTAAAATATACTTATAAATACACTACAGAAGCTTCAGGAGACGTTTTTGTGAGAAAATTTTACTTCCGCGTCTGAAAATGGGCGTGGCAGCCTACTGGCAGGCGTGACGTAATGGGCGGGAGAGCGGTCGATTCAGACAACAGGAAAACAATGGATCGCAATGATATTTCGGACGCTGAGGAAATACTTACTCGTATGACGGACCACAGCCGTACAATAATGAGCATGCTATACTGCCAAGAGAGCAGGGACAGGCCAGGATTAATGTTAGACAGAACGGTCAGAGACAAATTGAGTTGTGGTGTGAGGAGAACCAGTGGAGAACAGGAGAGTCTTGGTGTCTTGGTGAGAGAGACCAGTGTTGGCTTATAACTTAGATAATATACACGTTCGCTAACGATATACACTGTTCTCACAATATTGTACAGATTATTACCCTCGTATATCAGGACAGCAGACATGAGTATGTTTAGGGTAAATATATACTATTAAATGTATAAAAACTATACTTGAGTGTGTTTGTATTGTACTAAAAACATACCAAAGTACATTTTTAATACATATTTTTCACCTGGGTTATAACATAAACAGAAAATTAAAGATTTGAATATTTAAACAACCTAGTAATTTTGTTTTTCAATTACAAGTTGCCTCTATTAAGGGTATGACTACCTATATCAGACTATTTGATGCCATTGGTACAGTATAAGACGATCAATATTCTTGCTTCGGCATCACATGTTAAACTCCATCATATCACCGGGATGATAATCCTCCGATCTGAAGTGAACGCTAGACACGACTGCGTTTTTCGAAGCCGATGCGGAAGAGAAATCCCGTCTCTTCACCTTCACAAACCGCACCAGGCACGAAAGATACCATCCTTTTTCTTGTTATAGAAACCTGTGGACTCGATGTCCTGACAGGCCAGAGTTTTTGCAACCTCCACAAACACAATAATTTACCATGACGATGACAAATTAAAATACAAAAACTACCGAAACCACACTGACTCACGACAGCTCTTACCAGCCTACTCTGCACTGAGCCGAGGCTAGACTCCCTGTCGTGACGTAAAATGACGCGATGTTGAAAAAAAAAGCCGTTTTTACGAGCAGTCCAAGAAACGCTCACTTTATCTACTAAATTAGTGCCCTTATGTCGCTTTAAAACATTTTATATCCTGCATTAACTTTTCATATGGTATTTTCATACAAGGTTATATATTAATTTAGATTTTTTTTTTTTTACCTGCAATATGCTCTTTAAAATTCAGTATCATTAAAATGACTGAATTTCATTTAAGTCTAATATTAATACAATTATACACAAATAAGCTCATTTAAAATGTATATAATAATGTATTAGTAAATGTTCAAATTAACATTAACAGAGATTATTACGCTTTAGAAGTGCAGTTCATTATTAGTACATGTTATCTAATGAAACCTTAATGTAAAGTGTTAGGTTTTCAGCATCCAGAATTTTCAGCACCAGCCCAGAATTTTCAATTCGGTGCATCCCTAATTTTTCTTAAATAAATAAGCACTTAAAATACTTAAAACACTTATAGACACACCACTTATAGAAACACGCACACACTTTATTATGTGGCTTAGTAAGACAGAATTTCAACAACATTAAATGGCAAAGTATTTTGCCATCTAAATATTTAACACCCGTTATGATGGTGGATGATGACATCTAATGCTGATGGAAACAACAACCAATTGTATCTATTGGTGCTTCCATCCACAGCATTTTCCAAAGGTGCATTACAGGGAATGCCTGGCATTCTGTCACCTTACAGCTGCCCATATAAGGTAACACTTCAGGACGAGCCAAAAGCAGGTCAGGAGAGCCCACACACCTCACTCACTGCGCTGGGGAAAACCCTCCTATACCACACGCTTCATTCATTGGCCAACGCCACCTCTTCACCACATATAGACAGAAAAACAGCCCCATTCACTACAGGTCAGGAGTTTTCAATGGATGGATGTCAGTTCATACAAACCTGAGCTGAGTTGGTTCATAGGTTTTATGAGAAAGAAAAAGTATTGATTTTACTGGCAGGTAAAAAAAAAAAAGAAAAAAAAAAAGAAGTGTTTTGCAAACTGGCGTAAGAATAGTAAAATTAGCATCCCAGAATTTGAATCAGTTAGTAACATCAAACCGCTGGCTTTAGATCACAATGTCCAAACCATCACATTTAAAGAACAGCTTGTTACACCCTGTCTACAACAGACACGACAGATGACCACAACAGCTTTAGTCAGACCACACTGGAAGCTGCATGCCATCGTACACAGACCAATCAGCTGGTAACTATATATCCAACAATGCCATGGCCGACAACCGATAAATGGCTGGTGTTAAATGATATACCATTTAGTCCAAACCACTATTAAAAAAAAAATCTCTTATGCTCACCAAGAGTGCACTTATTTGATAAAATTCAGCAAAACAGTAATATTGTGAACCATTACAATTTAAAATACATTTTCTATTTGAATATATTTATTCTGAAGCCATTACGCCAGTCTTCAGTGTCACATGATCCTACAGAAATCATTCTAATATGCTGATTTGCTGCTCAAGAAAAATGCATTATTACTATCAATGTTGAAAACAGTCGTGCTGCTTGATATTTTTGTGGAAACAGAACTTTTTTTCCCAGAACTCCGACTAGAACGTTCAAAGAACAACATTTATTTGAAATAGAAAACTTTTGTAACTTAAATGCATTTACTTTTGATCAATTTATTGCATCCGTTTTCTTAAAAAACATGTAGATATCTTTTATTGTATATCTTTAATATTGACCCAAAACCTTTGAAAGGTAAAGTGTCGGCCACGAACCGATATAGTGCAGATATTTTGAGCGTCTCCAATTAAAACCCCTCAGTATGCTAAAAACAAGAGAGTATTCCCAGTGTCGTGTCTCTAATCACCTGTTCAAACTTCCAGCCATCTGACATGGTGGAGACCATCTGTGTCAGTTCCTCCTCCTGACACTGTAGGACTCTGTAGACGTGCTTCACGGGGAGCTGAGGGCAGAAGAAAGACTTTGAGAATACAACAAAAAAAAAACTGCCATATTATGCAAAGTCAAGGCACACGTTTTATTTTTGTTGGTGCTCTGATTTAATTGTAAAATGATTCGGTCATTCCTGCAGACCTACAAATGTCATCAGATTAAGGTGGATTTCAGAGGACACCTTTGTCATGGGATACAACATTTTAAAAGGACCATGCAGACCGGTTAATATGTTTGTTTTGAACCATGAAACACAAATACAAGTGTGTAAATTGTATAATGAAATATATATATATAAAAAACATTCTATTCAATTGAACATTTTACGCAAGAAGGGTTTTATGAAAGATTTACACATGTTCTGCTCATGTTTCATGAATTGCCGATATGAAAGCTTGTTTCCACCAGGGAATAAAACATTTAAAAAGGCTATGAGTTTATTTCCCACAATTATGTCTACTTTTTCAGAACTGTAGGTTTATATCCCGCAATTCTGACATTTTTCAAAATGGCGAGCTTATATTACACAGTTCTGACTATTTTTGTTTTCAGAATTAATAGTTTATAATTCTGCCTATTTTTTTTCAGAACTGTGTGTTTATATCCCGCAACTCTGACACTTTTTTTTCCAGAGCTACTAGTTTATATTCCGCAATTTCTTAGAATTGTGTGTTTATCTCGATTTAGAATCGAGATAAACTCGCAAATGCGAATAAAGATATAAAAGTGAACACACTTAGATTAGTTGTTTTGTTAGATACGAAGTAGCACAATCTTAACATGACTTACCTGAGCAGTCTTACAATCCCTCTCCCTGATTTTGTCTTTGACCAGTTTAATCAATGAAGTGATATTGTAGAATTCAGCCTCTTCCAGCACACCTGAGAAACATTTTACAGATGAAATGTTTAAATAAAAAACACACATCATAGACAAAACAGCTTGATGTCAACAACACGTAGAACTTAAAACCAAGTTACAACTGAATTTGAAATTTAACAGCATGTCCAGACATATCTTAAAAGTTCTTGATGACATTCCCATCATACCTTCCTCTGCAAGGCCTCTGTTCAGCACCAGCTTCCCATGTCTCAGATAGTTGAGCACCGGACCAAAATAAGTGGGATCACGGTCTATCAAATAAGCACCCGTGTCGTCCTGGATGAGGAAAGAGCGTTATCAGTACCATGATGCTTGTCTCCAAAGGGATTTCAGCATAATAAACATAATGCAGATTATTAAATCTGGCTATAATGACTCGCCACCTTTTCAGATAGTTTGTTCAAATTATAGAACATTTTAAAAGAAATAATAAACAGTGTTTTATCAGTACTCAAGGGTATCTGACTTTATCTGTACTCAAGCTGTGGCTGACATTTAACATACATGCTGCAGAACCCATAGGGACGCTGATCCATCTCCAGCACAACATGATTACCACGGATCAATATTGAGGTCAGAAAGGAGAGCTTTCTTCCACAACATTTACCCGTAAAAGAAAGCAATTGGCAAGAGCAACTTCACAGTTAAAATTTCTTATTTTGTAATGAAAACATCTTTGTTTATAAGAAAGAGTTTTGACTGAGCAGAGGAACATAAGAAACTGTTTGTCTTTTAGCAGCTTTCAACTGTCGTTGGCCTAATAAATGATGCATACTGACCTTTAAAAGTTTAAAAGCATGCAGGCAACCCTATTTCTTCTTGTGTCACATAGAAGAAACTAGAGGATTAATTAAAAAAAGACCAGTGTATACTTGTATGACATGATAAATATTCATATTAGTGCGTTCACTAATTATACAAGTTTAATTGGTTGCTAATTCTATTCAGGATTAATTCCTGCCAATTATTATGCGTTGTGTGTGAGTATTAAAATATTTGTAGTTATTAGGCTAACTGTTTTGCTCACAGCTTAAAAAAAATAAGGTATAGGCATTAAACAACCAATAACTCAAAAAAAATAAAAATAATACTATATAAAAGCCTATTTGATTTCACTAATATTTTAATTCTTATTTACAAAGTGAACTGACTAACAGTTTTCATTGTTTACTCCAAATAAAAAACTTGTGAAATAGCCTTAAAACAATTATTCTACTAAACCATATAAACAACTGTAATATATTTAATTAATATTGTTAGTTTGACATTTAGATTCTAGAGAACATTTGATTGGACAGAAGATGTGATGAGAAGCTGAAGTCCGTGGTGATGTCATACAAACCCGTGATCCATTTTACCAGAAGTGAGAGATTAAGTTTTTAATGCTTATATCTCCTAAATGCGAATGTTGTCATTGTTTTCGAACACACCAACTTATTCATAACCTTAAGGTTTTTACATATTCATACTAAAAGCTTAAAAACAAACAAAAAATTAATTCAATGGGCCTTTAACATTAAACATGTTCCATTGGATATTGATGCACTAGATTAGATATTATAAATGAACAATGAGCAAACTCTCCAGCAATAATCAGCATTTAATAACCATAATGTTAATAAATATATTATCATGAATTGTTAGTTCATAATGCATTAGTGTTAAAATATTAAACTCAATATATTCATATTAACGTTAATATTATTAATGTTCATCATAGTCATATTAATTAAAAATATTAAAGTCAAAATTGCACCATATCTAGACACGAACCAAGATTAATAAATGCTGTATGAGTATGGCTTATTAATTCAAGTTAAATTATTATTTTAAAGTAATTGTGTGCACATCCCACCTTCTGGCAGGCGCAGGACAAAAGGAACTATTAAAGTGAAAAACATGTTATGTCAGCAACACTGCTTTTAACTCCCATATTTTTCAGGATGAATAAATGAGCTTGAATAAAAGTATCTATACATCCATCCATTTAATAAAAAAAGGCAACGTCTCGACTTCCACTGGGTCTTCTTCAGGCAAATGGTGGACATATTTGATGAAGGGATCTATATATAAGGCTTACAATCAACTGACCCACCCTGTGATTTCAATTAGTTTAATTAGGTCTAAAAAGCCTACTATCCCCACACATTACTGTTAAGAGAACATTTGCATACACATTCTCCACAAACCCACACATCTCAGTTCTCGGTAGGTCTTGTGAATATGTGGGGTAATATCCTAATTATTTGGGGTCGACTTGTATGGAATTGTTTCTTCCACTGAATCTTTTTTCTTATTCTGTGGATAGCAATGTTAAGTAGCCTACTCTTTTGGGGATATTGAGATTTGAAGGGCCCCTTTTTGAGATGTGTGGGTTTGTGGAAAATGTGTATGTAAATCTTCTCTTAATTGAGTAATGTGTGGGGCTATTAGGCTTTTTTTTTAGACCTAATTAAACTAATTGAAATCACAGGGTGGGTCAGTTGATTGGAAGACATATACATATATATATATATATATCCCTTCATCAAATGTATCCACCATTTGCCTAAGACGACCCAGTAGGGTCAAAACGTTGCCTTTTTTAAAAAAAAGTTAAATATGGGAGTTAAAAGCAGTGTTGCGGACATTACGGGTTAACGTTACATGTTTTTCAAATAATTGTTTTAATTAATGGTAAAGACTTATTATAAACAGTTACCAACATTTCACTGGTTTATAGCTGGAAGCTATTAATATTTCTAGGTATCCAGTTAGAAAAAAGCATAAGCTTGTGAACTTTATAAGATTTTTCATTATTTAAGGTTTGGTGAAAAACTAATAAAAGTCATGCAATTAGCACTTGACATGTAACGTTAACGTTAGCATGCAAGTTTGTACTGATATAAGAACTATAAGCGATGCATTTTTGTATTTTCATATTTAAACGAGCTAATGCTACTCAAAATATACTACAAGCAGCCTTTTTAAACATATCTGACAGATTAGAGCTAAGTTCATTTTAATTAGTAAACAAGACACATCAAGTGTTATCAGTTAAGCTAAGCTAGTAACGTAACGTTAAGCGGAGCTCCATTGAGTGTAACTTTACTAGCTAGCAGTCTAGCTAAAATATTAAAATACATCAATATAGCGACATGTTAGACTATAAACCCATTATTTTGCGTCTACCCAGTTTAACTGAATTGCCTAAAGTCCGGATACGTGAAGTCGCGGTTAGTGTTCACTGTCATGCTAGTGAAGAGCTCGCGGTATACATACCTTGTCAGAGTCGAGGTCGGGGTCGGCCTGGCACAGGCGGTACAGGAAAGATTTCGGGTCTCTGCACAGCGTTTGTCTCGTCGTGAGAAAGTACGTGCCGCCGACGTTCAGACGAACCCATTTGGACGAGCCGCTTCCGGACGGCTGCAGTTTCTCACCGGGAAAAAGAGAGGGACACCTCCGACCATTAGAGCCGCTCGGGTCAGGGCTCTTCTCCGCCATCCCTCTGCGCTCCCGCTGCCTGACTGTCGACTGATGGAACTGAGCTGACTCTGATCGAGACTAGCAGGAAGTGTGTGTGGGGAGTTCGAGAGCCGCTGTTCCCTGAGCCCTTCCTCCCTACACAGGCTCCGTCACCATACACACAGTGCGGTCTATCTAGACTGCACTTTTGCCACCCAAGAAAACCGCTCGCGCCGTGATGCGCCTAGCTAGGCGGCTCTATACGTTTTGAACATTTGGAACAATGATGTCATTGTTGTTTAGGCGTTTAAAACAGCCACATGATTTAGACATACATTTATGACGGTCAAAGTGTGTATTTACAGTAGTATTCATAGTGAAACCACTTAGTAGGCTACTTAAGTATTTTTTGAAAGTCACGTGTCTAGTATCTGTAAAACCGCATTTTTCCATCTTAAAAATATATCTAAATTACGTCATATGCTCTCACTGAAAAATGCGGAACAATTAGTTCATGCATTCATGACATCAAGGCTAGATTATTGTAATGCTCTACTGGGTGGTTGCCCTGCACGCTTAATAAACAAACTACAGCTAGTTCAAAACGCAGCCGCTAGAGTTCTTACCAGAACCAGGAAGTATGACCATATTAGCCCGGTTCTGTCAACACTGCATTGGCTGCCTATTAAACATCGTATAAATTTTAAAATAATGCTGATTACTTACAAAGCACTAAATGGTTTAGCTCCCCAGTACTTGAGCGAGCTCTTAACGCATTATAGTCCTTCACGTCTATTGCGATCTCAAAATTCTGGCCAATTGATAATACCTAGAATATCAAAATCGACTGCTGGCGGTAGATCCTTTTCCTATTTAGCACCAAAACTTTGGAACAATCTTCCTAACACAGTCCGGGAAGCAGATACAGTCTGTCAGTTTAAATCTAGACTAAAAACACATCTCTTTGGCTTAGCATACACATAACACATTATAGATTTCTATAATTCAATGTTAGGCTGCATAGTTTAGATCAGCCGGAACCGGGAACACTTCCCATAATTCCTGATGTACTTTGTACATCATAAGAAGGATGGCGTCTACGCTAATATTAGTCTCTCTGCTTATCCCGAGGTTTACCGCGAACCGCCGGATCCAGGCCATATCCAGAGCTGAGGAAGGACCATCACATGGACACGACGACAACGCATCCCTGATGAGCCAGCCCCATCAACACTGTGAAGGCCCATGGACACCTCAACACAGTCATCTCCTCACCGGCCGGATGACCCAACCCAACCAGATGAACTGGATAAATATCGTGAAAGTTCTGATCACATCTGACTCCTGACATTATGCTGCCTAACTCATAATCATACACTGTTCGTCAAAGGAGGACTGGCCCCCTGACTGAGCCTGGGTTCTCCCAAGGTTTTTTTCTCCATTCTGTCATCTGATGGAGTTTTGGTTCCTTGCCACTGTTGCCTTTTTCGCCTCTCTTCGCCTTTGTCGCCATTGGCTTTTGGCTTGCTTAGTTGGGGACATTTAACATTTAATTTTGAATTTAACAATACTATTACAACATTGTTTTCCTGTTATCTCTGTAAAGCTGCTTTGAAACAATTTGTATTGTAAAAAGCGCTATATAAATAAAGGTGACTTGACTTGACTTGACTTAAGTTATTTAGTCAGATTAACACTTTTTTTGTCATATTGTTAATATAACAATGATTTAGAAGACAGATAAGTATAGAAACCAATTTCTGTCACATTATGGTAAAAAAAAAGGCATGCTTTGGTGAGTCATAATTACAACATAAAAAGTCTCAATTAAAAAGATAAAAGTCCACAAAGTAATTACCAGATAAAAAGCTGAAATAATGAATTACTAAATCAATTATGGCAAGGTAAAATTGAGATAAAAAAAGTCAGCTTTTCACCTCATAATTATGACTTTATTTCATGTTTATGGCATTTCATCTCAGAAACCTTACTATTTATGTCTTAATTATAATTAACAAAAGCATGTTTTTTTTTTCTTATGTGATGGAAATGGTCTTCCACAGTGATATAGACAGTATTTGTATGGTCCATTCAGAAAAACACTAGTACAATAGTTAATATATCCAGAGTTTAGTTTGATAAACACAAGTAAAACAGATAACATTTCAAATAGTTTAATCATATACAGGTAAAACAATTCATATTTGAATGGTTCAGTCAGACAAAGACAAATAAAGTTAATATTTCAATGGCTTATTTAAAGTAGTGATTCAGTTCATGTTTTATGGTTTAATCAGATTTATCATTTATCTTCTTCAGTGCTATGGAAACGGTGTTCTCATGTGCAATTAGTATGAAGATCATTTGAGAGAGCCATGTGAAGATTGATAATACAAAAGACAGTACAGCGAATAGCAGGCATTTATCATCACTTGATGGTCGTGCTATTGCTAAGTGAGATGTGTTTCTAGCTAATGTTTTTCTGCGTAGGATATGCCTGTGGGCATTCTCTTGCTGTATATGTTTACCTAAGACATGGAAAGCTGAACAGCGAGCTCATTCAGTGTGACCTGATTTCAGCGCTGCAAGATGTTGAGAAATGTAAACAGCCAGCATGCATGAGAGACCTAACTGTAAAACACAGGGAAAGTCTACTGGGAGCTGTTGTCTTAGCACTGCTGTCTTGCACATGCTACCGACAGTCTGTCAGAAACAGAAGCAGAAAGATGTTACTCTTCGTGTATACTACTTTTATTATGAGACTTAATTTTCTCCTCAACATCCTCCAGTTCCATTCAAGTTTTATGGAAGCTTGTTTCTGTCATGGAATTAAAAAATAGACGTAATTGCGACTTTAATTTTTATAAACTTTTTATAGACTTGCATTTGTGAGGTAAGTCAGAACTGCGAGAAATAAACTTGCAGTTGCGAGTTATAAAGTCAGAATTGCGAGATATACGCTTGCAATTGCAAGTTAAGTAAGAGTTACGAGATATAAACTTGCAGTTGCGAGTTATAAAGTCAGAATTGCGAGATATAAACTTGCATTTGCGAGTTATAAAGTCAGAATTATGAGATATAATATCTCGCAATTGTGTGTTAAAGTCAGAATTGCCAGATATAAGCTTGCAATTGCAAGTCATGTCAGAATTATGAGTTATAATCAGAATTGCAATATAAACTCACAATTGAATTATAAAGTCAGAATTACGAGATATAAACATGCAATTCTGAGTTATAGTCAGTATTACGATTTAAACTCATAATTGAGTTATAAAGTCAGAATTGTGAGATTTAAACTTACACCTGCGAGTTATTAAGTCAGTATTGTGAAATATAAAATCAGTCAGAACTTTTTTCTTAGAATTGCGAGTTGATATCTTACAATTTAGTCTTTATAACTAGCAATTACGACTTTATATCCCTCAATTCTGAGAAAAAGAGTTAATATCCCACAATTCTGATTTTAAAACTCTCAATTATGAGTTTATATCTTGCACACACAAAACAAATAGAATTGTGTGATAAAAAAGTTGCAATTACTTTTTTTTTTTTTTTTTTACTCCCTGGTGAAATCAAGCTTCCATAAAGGTACGTAGAAACCAAAGGGCATAAACATTGAATCTGATATAATTTAAGTGACCTGATTAGGACACATAAAAATCTTGCAAAGAATTACAGCAATCATTCACATTCAAAGGCAATATTCAATATTTACAACACATGTCCCCTGAATATTAGAATTTAAATAATACAAGGTACTACAGGTTGCGCCACTGCCAGCAATTAATCTTATATAAGAATAAAATTATACAAGGTGCAAATCCAGTAACGGTGTTACTTTCTGAATAATTCATCATCTGTACATCACAGTTATATTCGGTGACAAACCCAGTCGAATTATAAATACACAGTTGAACAATTCCTCAAAAAATGCAAGGAGGAAACGCAACAGAAGAGGAAAAACACACTTCTGTGCTTAATTCTCACTTGGTTACAGCATTTTCGTTTGCCTGTGCTGGACCAACATCCTTTTCAATGTACAATAAAGCGGTCAAAAACTGCATCTCCGAACGCATCTCCAAACTATTTACAGTTGTGATTCTCTTCACAGCTCAATTCCCGTAGGCATTACACCATGTCTACATTGCAAGAGACTGACATGGTACGACGCAATGTGACTGTCGACAGCCATCCACTTTTGTTGCAAAACATTGTGCTGCTCGCTTGCAGTGTATACTGTGTAACGTACCTTATCAAGTACTTGTTTTCAATCTAAACCAATGTTTATAAATAAAATATAATATAAAAAAATATATACACAGCAGATTTAAGGAACCAAGTGCGCGTTTCACACGTGAACCCACAAAATCCATTGCCATTTCATATTAAATATAACAGCTCAACAGTGATTCTTCTTCTGATGATGATATTTCATGTAATATGATATACATGTGAACAAGATGACTGAGAGAATAAATATAAATATATTAACGATTTGTGTATCAATTTAATATTTACTTGACCTGTAGGATCATTTTCAGTGTCCTCTATAGCTACCCTAAAGCGCTCTTATTATCATTTAAAAGGCAACAGATTATGAGTGTTTTTTTTCCCCAAGCTTTTGTGGATATTTTCCTATGTGTGTGTGTATATATATATATATATATATATATATATATGAATGTCTCAACATGAATGAATGTCTCAACACTCTATATATATATATATATATACACACACACACACACACACACACACACACACACACACACACACACTCAACTAAAGGATTATTAGGAACACCTGTTCAATTTCTCATTAATGCAATTATCTAATCAACCAATCACATGGTAGTTGCTTCAGTGCATTTAGGGGTGTGGTGCTGGTCAAGACAATCTCCTGAACTCCAAACTGAATGTCAGAATGGGAAAGAAAGGTGATTTAAGCAACTTTGAGCGTGGCATGGTTGTTGGTGCCAGACGGGCCAGTCTGAGTATTTCACAATCTGCTCAGTTACTGGGATTTTCACGCACAACCATTTCTAGGGTTTACAAAGAATGGTGTGAAAAGGGAAAAACAGCCAGTATGCAGCAGTCCTGTGGGCAAAAATGCCTTGTTGATGCTAGAGGTCAGAGGAGAATGGGCCGACTGATTCAACTGATAGAAGAGCAGCTTTGACTGAAATAACCACTCGTTACAACCGAGGTATGCAGCAAAGCATTTGTAAAGCCACAACACGCACAACCTTGAGGCGGATGGGCTACAACAGCAGAAGACCCCACCGGGTACCACTCATCTCCATTACAAATAGGAAAAAGAGGCTACAATTTGCAAGAGCTCTACAATTCTCAAGAAGACTGGAAAAATGTTGCCTGGTCTGATGAGTCTCGATTTCGGTTGAGACATTCAGATGGTAGAGTCAGAATTTGGCGTAAACAGAATGAGAACATGGATCCATCATGCCTTGTTACCACTGTGCAGGCTGGTGGTGGTGGTGTAATGGTGTGGGGGATGTTTTCTTGGCACACTTTAGGCCCCTTAGTGCCAATTGGGCATCGTTTAAATGCCACGGCCTACCTGAGCATTGTTTCTGACCATGTCCATCCCTTTATGGCCACCATGTACCCATCCTCTGATGGCTACTTCTAGCAGGACAATGCACCATGTCACAAAGCTTGAATCATTTCAAATTGGTTTCTTGAACATGACAATGAGTTCACTGTACTAAAATGCCCCCCACAGTTACCAGATCTCAACCCAATAAAGCATCTTTGGGATGTGGTGGAACGGGAGCTTCGTGCCCTGGATGTGCATCCCACAAATCTCCATCAACTGCAAGATGCTATCCTATCAATATGGGCCAACATTTCTAAAGAATGCTTTCAGCACCTTGTTGAATCAATGCCACGAATTAAGGCAGTTCTGAATGCAAAAGGGGGTCAAACACAGTATTAATATGGTGTTCCTAATAATCCTTTAGGTGAGTGTGTGTGTATATATATATATATATATATATATACACACACATAAAGTGTACAAGTTGTGGATTTGCTGAGTTTTACTGATCTTAGATTGCTGAACACGACAAAAACACTGCAAGCAAAACATATTTTGTCTTCAAGAAGAAATATCGATGCACTAGTCCCATAAATGAACAGATCTTCCTGTTTGGTAGTTGTACGGTGGAGGGCTCAGACTTCTTAGACTTGCCTTGACTCCAGAGGTCCTCAAATGCCCAGTCATGCCAGTAGTCTTATGTTAGTGATAAATTGTTCCCCAGACCTCTTGAATCTTCTTACACCATTTGTCTGCGTTTCCACTGGGATCCATTAGATAGTATGTCCTGTTTGGCTGCATACGAGGAAAACAATTACAAGATTTAGCAGCATTTCGCAAAGTCCCTGAGCAAGAAGTACCATGATATTACCATGTTTTTTTGCACCATGTGTACTATGGCTTATAAATGATATTTAGTAATCATTCAGTATGATGTTTTTATCAAAGTACCATGATACTACAACTAAAGCTTCCAGAGAAGCACTGCCTATTAGGCAAATGGTTATAAAAAAAAAAAAAACTATAAACAGCTATACAAATAGCTATATATTTAACTACGTATATCTATAATAACTATAATTTGTACCGTGTGGACAAAGAACGTCTTGAAATTCTTGGCCTCGGGGCGCAACTCTGGAGACCATGGAATTTCCCCCTTCAGTACTTTATTTACAGGATCCACGTAATATAGATGTGGTCCTTCAGTCAGTAAAAGCTGACGGCGTCGAGCAAACAGTCCCTGTGGAAATGACAAACAAGAAAGGGTTAAAAACACTTACCAAAAGGAAGCCAAAAGAGGGCGCTATTTGTTTACTCACTCAACACTTAAAAAGAAAAAATGTGAAAACATGCACCTGTTTCATACCATATAAGATAAGAAACAGGAAGGAAAATGTTACCTTTCTTTTGTCAACTGGTCCCATTTTATATATCAAGTTATTTTCAACAAACTGGTGCCTTTGAGACAAAAAAAAACAAAAACAAATGTTAATGAATAACAAGCTGGCAGTGCTACCCGTGTTGTTGACCGATAGAAAACAGAACTATAATGATCAAGAGTTCCTTTTACAACATGCAATAAAAAAACTCAACAGGAAATGCGTGAGATAAAAACAAATCATTATTAGTGCATACACCCACACAATACCTAACTATGTATAATAACAAAATGAATGTGTGTTTAACTGTGCTGTCATTACAGGATGATCATTTAATATTTAACCAGAATGAAGGTTTATGAGCAGGAAAACTAATTTCTGAATGAAGGTTATGACATACCAAGGGTTGCCTCTTGTTTGCTTCTGCAGCAGAAGTCGTTTCTCCTCACTGGAGAACTGCAGGTCCAGCTCAAAGGAGTTGCTGTCCAGGTCATGGATGTACTGCTCAATGTTGCTGCAGGATCTCAGTGGGACGATCTGAGACGAGCTGGACGGAACCACCTGCAGGCTGCTGAACTGACTGAGGAGATCTTCATACTGTGGGATCCACAGCAAACAGCAAATCAGTACACAGTGACAAGACCCAGTGAGCCTGCAATGGAGAGCTCACAATTTGTACCATTAACTGACCATACACACTTAAATATTGAACTTTATTTAAGCAGAAGTTGTGTCCGACTTTACTAAAATACTGTGACATGATTCTGAAGATCACTGAATGTGAAGTTTGATTTTAGCGCACTTCCTAGCCATCTCTAGCTGACAGCTGACTGACGGTTGGAGGGGAGCATTTAAGGACTCTCAGCCCAATCTGACATCATCAGAGAAAGAACGCCATTCTAAAGGGGCATGCAAACTTTGGGATTTTAACTAAAGATTACGACAAAAACTTTTTCTCTGTGCACTGATTAATTGTTCACCATAATACTGGTAATGTGCGCAAACAAAGTAAATAGGGTCAGTTTTGATTTAAAGCAAACATGAGATGGTATCCGTAATGTAGGACATTTAATAAGGGCGATTCTGATTAAAAACAACAAAACAAAAGGTCCAAAAAAAACAAACAACGCAACAATAAAACAAAACAACAAAACAAAGACCAAACCAAAAAAAAACAACAAAACAAAAGCTCCAAACCAAAAACAACACAACAATAGAACAAAACAAAAAGCCTAAACAAAACAAAACACCCAAAGAAAAAACAAAAAGGTTAAAACAAAAAACGAAATGAAAAGTCCCAAAAAAACAACAACACAACAATAAAACAAAAAACAACAAAGGGAAAAAATAACACACAAAAAAGCACAAAAGACAAAAGTTATTTTGCACAGTATAGTGGATAATATGTAAGATAAGTCTAACTAACATTGCCATAGTAGTCTTCATCATCTTCAGCCATGGCTGGTAGGTAAGGGGTCAGCTTGGGTGGGGTCTGAACCGGCAAATTCTCCCATGAGATTGTCTCAAAGAACATGTGGCCTTTCAGTGGATTGAACCCACCCATTTCCTCACATCCTAACCGCTTTCTAGGGTCCAAAGACTGAAACCAGGAGATAAACAATACATTTTCTTCAGCATAGTCATGCGACTGAAAATGAAGGTATGTAATGAAAACAAACTATTATTACCAAAAGTCGCTGCACCAGATCTTTAGCTTTGGGGAAGAACTTCTCAGGAAATTCATATTCCAGCTTTGTTATCTTTTGGAAAATCAAGTACTCGTTCCTATTAAAAGATAAAAGTAAATGACTAACTCAACCAAATCAATATCAACTGAACAGTTTGTAGTCTCACAACTGAAGAGCTCTTAATAATCAGTTGAGAGAAGGAAAGGGTTCATTTACAGACACATGTTCAGTGTTTTGTTTTCAACGGCTGGTCGAGCCAATTTATTGGTTGTAATGTAACCAAAACTGCAAGCGGGTCATGTGACCCAGTGGTTGGGGTTTCCTCAGAAGCCCTCTGTACTGTCTACACAAACAAGTCATAAACACCAAAGCCAACATTTCCTGTTATTTCACACCATGTTTTTAAAAACTGCAATTACAACAGTGATCAACCACCAGCACTTCAGTTGTAGTGCAAAGCACCGTCACCACATTATTAAAAACGTTTAATTGAACTAAATCTGACTTGATCAGTAACTCACCCAGCTCTAAACGGAGGTAACCCGGCCACCAGCTGATAGATTATGCAACCCAGTGCCCAGAGGTCCGAACTAAAAGAGAAATATCACAGAAAATAAAAAAAATAATTTGATGCAATTGACTAACATCTTAATCTGGTAATATTGCGCTATTGCACATTAAATGCCAAAACCTTTTGCAGGCTGATTTTTCCGTCAGCAGCTCCGGAGAAACGTACTGTGCAGTGCCAACAAAAGAATTGGCTCTTGCTGTAAAGACAAATCTTTCAGGTTCAGATTCAGGTGGGACAAACAGCATCACATAATGTCCCCTTCAGGGTCCCGTAACCCTGCTGACAACTCATATATGTGTGTGAAGAATAAAATGATAGACTGTCCCATATTTATGCTACTTGAGTACTGTTGTGAGTGTATCTATAGATAACAAACACTTCATGCCTGACCTACAAGGGGGTTGAAGGAAGTTAACGACAGTCGTGATGAAAAAAAACAACAACAACCAGAGCAAAGCAATTCAATTAAATATTCATAAACAATACGTTACTTTGAGAGCTGTCCAAAGACAACTGTTTCGCTGTCCCGAAATCCGTAATATGAATGTGCATGTCTTCGCTCAGTAAGATGTTCTCTGGCTTAAGGTCCCTAAATAAAAACATATGAATGCATATTCAAAAAAGCATCACGGATGATTTCAATCAATGTCATATTGTTAGTCAAATTACCTGTGAATAATTCCCAGTGCGTGCAAATACTCGAGTGCACAAACTATCTCAGCAGTGTAGAATCTTGTGCAAGTCTCATCAAATGAGCCTATTTTGCGAATGTATCTAAGTAGTTCTCCATTCTTTGCATAACTGAGGGCGAAATCTGACGGATTAGAAGTTAAGAACATTTTAACAAAGTATTAATGAGTTTAACAAACACAAACCTGATTTCACAGCTTCACAGCTCAACACCCTTACTCCCCAAAAGGATACAAAGTTTATGTGAGTCTTGAAACGTGAAGTAGAGCTTTACAAAAAAGGGATGATCTATGCTTGACAATATATCCTTCTCTCTGAACACATAGTGTGCTTTATTCTCTTTCCTGATGTGATTCTTCTCAAGAATCTTCACTGAAAAACAAATTTCAAATTACATCATTTAATATATTACTACTATAATGCATTTATATATAAAATAAATGGCCCATTACTTGCATATTCCTTTCCCGTGGCAAGTTCTTTTGCAAGCACAACCTGCAAATGAAATGTGTTCAGCTATTACAACAAATCAATTGAGACATCATAAAACTTTGTCATTTAACTACCAAAAATATCGGTCACTGTATTGGCTGTTTGGTCCTCAAATGTAGTTGTTAAATTGCTAATGATCAAATCTTTCATTGCAAAAATCACAAAAGTTGTACACACCGTCGAGAAGGAACCCTCTCCTAAAATTTTGCCAAAGCTGAAGTCCTCCTTCTTGCGTGATTGTGCAGGTTTGAGGGTCGATGTCTTCGGCTTGGCACTTGCCTCACCCCCGCGGACCTCCATACTGAGACAGTGAGGAAGGCTGGAGTTGAGCTGAGTCCTTACCATTGATGAAGAAGCACAGGAACGCAACACCACGCTAGGCTGGATGGGAGCAGCATCGTACTGAACGAGCAAAACACACACACAGAGCAAACATGACACTGACTCAGACATGCGGGTGCATGTGCAATGAGGAACAAAACCACCTTGGAGGCAGTAAACCAGCAGCTGATAAAGTACAGTAGAGCTTCCGCAGAGGGGAGGGCTGTGTTTGTTTTCACCCAGGATTACGAGTACTCAAATTCATTCACTCAGACCTGCCTTTGTTTACGCTGCAGAGAACACAAAATATTTACCCTGCTGAAGTTGCGAAAACACCGTTTTTGGTTAAGTCTAACCACACTTTTGATGCTAAGTAACCACCTGTATATAATAGGCTACCTGAATTAAAAGTTGAAGGCGATTGATCATTTAAAGTTGCACTCAGTCACTTATTAAAAAGTTAAATAAAGATATAAAGAGATGAATAGTACTTTGGAAAAATATCATGCTCACTCAAATGAGATGAAGACTCCACTGACTGTGAACTAAACCTATTTATGGCACTGGTAAACTTTTGCTTTGACATGATGCTACATCCACACCACAAAGAGGCAGTATAAGACCAAGACCAATGCTATATCAGATTTGAACATCTAAGGGTACGTTTACACTCGCCTAAGGACGACTTTTCCATTTACACGGATCCACAAAACCGACTAAAAACGCTGTATTCTGCTGCCAGGCTGTTAGATGGCGATGATACACTACAGACTGAACACGTAATACTTATGTGCACGACTTCATTCTCTTCAGAGACTTGGGTTTTTGTTGTTTACAAAGAGACCGTTTTCAAAAACTTGCACTTTGAAACCTGTTTTCAAAAGTTTGCATTTTCAGGCACACAAAATGCCATTGTTGATCTTTGTCAAATGGCCAAAACACATAAAAAGTTTTACATTTTTAGTTGAAAACGGCATTGTATAAAACAGCCCCTGAGTTTAACGGATTAGAGGAAAAGAAAAAAAAAAAATGTAGGGGGGCTATAGGTTCTATGCATCATTTCATAATTTGATTTTAAACTTGAGAAAATTAAACAAATGCACAGACGAATTGTTCTCAATAACTATACATATAATATAATAATCTATAATAACATATAACAATATAACAAATAATCTATAACATGCATTTGAATGTGAATAACATGCATGTGAATTTTCATTTCGTCCCAACTTCAAAGACAATGCTGACTAAATAAACGTTTATAAACGCAAATTTACAGGCGTTTTCTTCCGTGAAAATGAACAAAACAATACTAGGGACTAACCTTGCAAATCCAATGCTCTTTTGAATAAGAACGTTGCCCTAATACAACCCGCTACTGATTAGCAATAGCAACTTATGGCAAATTATGGTTCGCACCTGTGAATGATGCAACCTAAACACAAAAGGGACACCTGAAGAAAACTGCACTCATTTAGCTATTTTATAATCTCTTTAAGTAACATCCAAGTATAGGTAAATCTATCTCTTTATTTATTCCCTTAATGATAATGATGAGTTCACCAAGAGTAACCTGAGACACAAGACTAAGACTAAGATATTTTTGTATGGAATATTGCAGTATTTCATAAATGATTTATCTGTGCACATCATTGTTTTAACTTCGTGTAATATTTAATCAGAATAACTTCCCCTCCCTCTTGCAGCATCCTCTCTTCTCTTCTCAGATGGTGTGTTTACAGGGCAACCTGTCACTCACATGAGATCGACCAATAGCAAACCACATTTTTTTCTCATCCGAAAAGTCTTTTCACTCTCATATATGCACAATAGGGAAGAAAAGACTACTCTTTCATGAAAAGACTTTAACGCCTACTTTAGAGAAATATATATATATACTGAGGTAGTTTTAGCCTCAAGTCTGAGATAACACCCAAAGCCATGCAAATAAAGCAAGATCTGCTTCCCCAGGTTGATCACTCCTCATTTGTTTACTATGAGAACTGTGGAGAGAAAAAAAAAAACAAATTCTAAAAGGTTCTGTTATTAGTGTAAAACCTGGTACTTTCCAGACACCTGCTATATAGGGCACTTCTCCAATACCTCTTTGCCAAACAAACTCAACCACAGAAACTAAAAAGGACTGTCCCCCCCTGCCTGTAACTGACAAAAAAAAAAAAAAGGGGAATGGATGCTACAGGAGCTTGATGTGAAGAGAAGATAAATAGAAATCAGGCCATATGCACACAGCATGTCGACATAATGAAGGAAAGAATTTAAACTGTCTGCAAACAGCACTGAGAGGCACACAACAATGCAAAGAAATCTGTCATCATGCAGTGCAAAAGTTATTCTAGATCTTTATTATTAGTACTTTTATTTAATTTATTTTGTACATTTTTTATATAATAGTATTTTGAAAATACATCTTTGACATTATCAATTCAATTGTATAAAAAATGCATTATGCAAGAACAAGAAAGTGCAACTTACAAGTTATGACAACAAAAGTTTTTTGTTTGTTTTTTACATTGCTTTAACTCATCAAAATAAGTTAAGCAACTTTCAACCTTTTTTATAAGTTATACAAGAGTCAACTCATTTTTAAACTCAGTTTAATGTAATTTAAGTTGAAATTAAGTTGTTTGTACTTTTTTTGTTTTGTTTTACAGGGATGCTAGTTCATGTTTGTATAAGGATCAGCCATCTGAACATTTTAAGTAATACAAGCACACACAGGTAACATCACTTTCTTTATGACACATTAATAATATAAATGGGAGTAGCATAAACACAATGGCTAAAACAACAATGACGATTACGAGCTGCGCAATACGACCTCTGGATCAATGGCATCCAAATGGTGTGGCGCATTGTAATCTGATAGCAACGGCCAGTTTTCCTGGAAGTCGTATTTAAAACTAGATTAGGAAGTAAAGTTTAGATAGAGTACACTCACCAAATACAATACACTCACATCTCTGACAGCCAGCACTGGATGATTTAAAAAGCAAATAGTGGCACTGTACGCATGAGAGGACAGTATAGTAAAGGTTGACAGGATGCCAAAGTAAGCGTGAATACAAACGAGTTGCAAGCTGGGTCATAAAGTGCCATCACAAGAAAAATACATTCATAAACGTCTAGACAAAGTGCTTTTATTTATTTGGTTTTTTTTTTTAAATGTGGAATCGTACTCCTATTCAAACAGCGAAAGACAGATGACTATGTACACAATGTCTACATATTACTGTACGTCTCTGCAGACGCCTGATCTGTGTCGAGGCATACAAGCTGCAAATGTCAGATCATAGCTTTTAACATGTAAACAAACACGTTTAGCACATGACTTCAAATAACTGTTTCATTCAGTTGATTTGTAGAGATGAGGCATGGATTTCCTGCATGTGCCGTGGCTCATTATCAAATCTGTAGCCACATAAACAACATCCTGATGCAGATGTCATAACACAATTTTCCCAGTACTGCTGGATTTGTGCAATTAAATTGAGTAATTATTAGGAGGCTATTGAATCTTTTGAAGACGTCATAATCTTTTCAGCCTTATATAACCTTTTGAAAAGCTCAGACGAGGTAAATATTTAAATATTTACAGGGTCTATTCTTTTGGCCCCTTGAATTTCAGTGAGTTAATTTGTAATACTAAATAAGCATTTTATATTATATTACATATATTAGTAGGCCTATATCTTAAAAATAATTATGACGTAGTACCTATAATTATGACTGTGAATTTGTAATCTCATAATGAATTAGTATCTCATAATTTCTACTTTTTGTCATATAATGATTTACCAAAGTATGTTTGGTTTTCTTCTTATTTGGCAGAAATGGCCTTCCATAATAAGACTAATTTATATTAATTTATTTTATTCATTCCCACGACTCTACTAGGTTTTCCATGACCATGAGCCTAAAGGGGAAAACCTTTATAAAAATAATTGTGTGCAACAAATGTTCAGAAAATGAAGCCATAAATTGGTAACTTTTTGGGCAGAGTGATAGGCTAGTCAAGGAAAAATACATAAAATTCAAAAAGCAGAAGAGGCACCCAAACATAAGTGATTATCTCTGAACATGTTAAACAGAATAATCGAAAACCAGTTCATCCTTCTGCTTTAGAATCTGTATATGGGCTAATCTCTGGGCATAATCATGTCGAGTTCATTTTAAGCATTGTTTGTTTTAAAGGTCTCTGCTGATTTAAAGCAGCAGTGATAGTCAGATGTGCGTCTTTAGAGTTAGATTAGCTTGTGCAACTCTCGTTAAATGTCACGGTGTTGTTTGTCAAGTGAACACGTCTCTCGTGAAAGCAGTTTCGTGAGGAGACTGTACGGACACCTTAAACAAATTAAACAAATCCATCATTAACCGACTCTGCGCTGCTGCGTCACTTCCTCTGGCATGTTCACGAGCACTGCTGTTTGTTTTTAGCCTGTCAGCTGACAAACTATTAACTATATGGCAAAACAACCGCGCTAATTAAAATAAAATTATATATAATTAATGGCATCACTACATGCAATAACGATGAACTACGTTAAAGCACGGAAAGAGTTTTTTTTTTTTAATTTAATTTATTTTTTTAAATGCTGAAAACAAACAAGTGCGTGCTCTTCGTCTTTCAAAACACCCAAACAAATGACTTAAATGGTTTGAATTGCATTTAGAGAATACAACTTACTAAAGTAAAATCCCTCCCCAAACACTAAGCTGCTTAGCTAGAAGAAGATAGCAACTGGCTAATTTGAACACTGTAAATAAAGATGCAGGTCCATGACACCCTATCATTCGGTGTCACTCGGTGTCTAATGTTGTACTTGTCATCATTTACTCACTGTTTGGCTCTTGGTCTTGGCCATGGACGTTCACAGGCAGATGTCTCAGTAATGTTGTCATTACAGAGCTGTAGTGGATGGCCGCTGCTGCCTCTCTCTGCCAGCTCTGACGTCACACCACAACAACGTCTCATGCAGTGGAGAAGTTGCCGTGAGAACTGCAGTACGGGCTCTCCGGACAGCAGAGGGCAGCACAGCACGGGCAATGAGTGAGGCGGAGACCGTTTCCCTCAACTGACTGCCGTAATCTCTCTGGATCGTTTTAATCTTTTGGGGATACTCCAATTAATTAACCGTTTATTGATTTATGCTCTCCCATTTGCTCTTCCATGTAGCTACCAGAAGTTTGGCCTAAAAGTGAGTGAATGAGTCTCTTTTTCAGACCTTTTTCTGTAAACCTTATAGAGATGGTTGTGTGTGAAAATTCCCTTAGATCAGCAGTTTCTGAAATACACAGACCAACCAGTCTGCAACAACCATGCATGTTCTTATATTCACTTAAATCACATTTCTTCCCTTTTCTGATACTCAGTTTGAACTTCAGCTGATTCTCTTCAACATGTCTACATGCATTGAACTTTTTTGATATTTATGATAACGAGCAGTTGAACAGGTGAATAAAGTGGCCAGTGTGTGTGTATATATATAGAGAGATGAGTAGTTCAGACACTTGCAGGAAGCAGAGATCAAGATCCCAAAAAATATATTTTTTAATACACCAACCAAAATACATGAATTTACATGAGAAAGCACTACACAACAACTTAACACGACTAATACCGGAACTACTGACTCAAACTGGGGGGTTTATATACACTGCAGTGCAGACAAAGGGAGAAACTAACTAGATGATTAATGAAACACACCTGAACTGAACTAACGCAATCAATTAGAGACCATACAAATAAACAGGGAGAGAATGGAGGAGAACAGAACTAATTAACAGCCTAAGATTAACAAAGACATTCAAAATTGAACAGAACAGAGAAACATTAAAAAAAATATAAAAAAACATCTCAAAATGTGACAAAAAATGTTAAGTGTTTATGTCATTGGTTTGCTGGCAAAGCCTTGCCCTTGAATTTATGATGCAGATTCAATTATAAACCATTCCAACAAAAAAATAAATAAAAACACACTCTACATGTTGTGATTTTTTTTTTGCCATGCAAAATGTTAAAACAATGGTGTCTATTTACATATAACTGAAATAAACCAGTTTTTGTTGCACTTCAATAACCTTGAATTTAGTCTGGATTCCTGTGCATTACTAAATAACATATTGTTGTAGATGAAATTGCTTTCAGTGTTAGTGGGGCTTTAACAAGCTTTTCCACATGAAATACACAACATTACAATTTTCTCAGTACAAATATCACAAAGAGAAATATATTCAGCACTAATGAAAAACAGAATCTGGAGCATCAAATCACTGCACACAAAACCTCAAACCTCATTGAACTCACTTTTTGAGCTACTTCTACACCTCTTAGCCTGGACAAATTGTTTTCATTGAAGAATAAGAATTCCTTGATAACATTATTTGAAAAGGCCTGTCAGTTGTGAAAATGTGAAAAATGTGTCAGTTCAGAATGACCACATGCCTACTACTGATGTCTTCATGCATTTAATCCCTGAAGGGTTTTTCATCCAGCTCTATATCTCTGGCGATGGTGGGGACAGGGCTTGTGGGAATGTCAGTGAGAGTGCAGTAGTCCTGTTTCGAACACATAGGCGTTGGGTTAATGATAACTGGTGCTTCAGAGGCCTCGAAGTCCCCAAAACTCTCAAGACTAAGAGCAGAGTCATTCAGAGACAGAACATCTCCACTCAGACACACCACGCTGAGAGACTGCATGAAGTCGCCCACTTCATCTGGCCACACTTTACAGAACAAAGAACATTCCTCACATGGGATACTCGTCTCACTGCACGTATCGGGCATTTGGCGTGGGGCCCAGAACTCAGCTGTGGGGCCCACATAGGGTTGATGGCACTGTGCTGCGGGATACATGCCCGTTTTCTCTACCTGATTCTGTAGTGGAGATATGACCTCGGAAATATTGTCGACCGTTGAAAAGTCTTCTATAACATGATTGACTTCTTGTAAAGGACTTTTTGCCAAAACCCAACACTTTAGGGGATAATAAAAGAGAAATATTAATCTGATATGAATATGAGGATATATCTAACACAATTATATATAAGTGTGTGTAAAAAATACAGTATAATACAATGTTCTTACCTGAAAATTGCCCTGGTAATTTTGATAAAGAGGCTGGAAGTACGTTTCTGGTGTCGGCACCCATGAAATGACTTTCATCTTAATTCTGCAATGCATAAATGTCACATTTTATATCTAGTTATCTTTCCGGTCTCACCTGTTGGTGTACTGTATCATTTTGCAGTAAATTTGTGGCAATAGCAGGTGCATGATAAACAATTACCTTGTAGCAGGAACAGATAGAAGCAGAATTAAAAGTCCGAGTATTAAAAATGTTCCAATGACAATCTTGCCGACTTGACTGGGCTCATCTTGTAACAAAAAATAAATAAATGAAAATACCAATAATAATAATAAATAAGAATAAAATTGAGAAAAAAATAATACAATAAAACAAACCAGGATGGGTCAAATTTAAAGGTACAGTTAGGGGTGTGGCGGTTTCAGAATTGGTGATGACGGTTATGATGTGAGTTAAATGTGACGGTTCATAACATAACCGTCATCGTCCGGGGGCAAAAATAATGATTATGAATATGTAAAATATAGCAAGGAGATATTTTAATTGTTTATTAATAAACAAGTGTTTTCTTTGTCAGTATCTGAAAAGATGAAGGTGACGACGATGCTGACTCGCGATCTTCGCAGTAGTGAACGCGCCAGAGAGAAATGCACATTTACATAAGCAGAGAGCAGTCTGTAGTCTGCTTTCTTTCGTTTTGAATTGTTCTGTTTAAAAGTAGACATGTCTGTGACTGTGAGGCGAGTAGGCGACCTTATACGCTGAGTTTCGGTTCATTTATGAGACGAGCTCCAGTTCACGCGCCGGCGCCTCTGTTTCGTGATTATCTATCGTCTGCTATATTTATCTTTTATTACTTCTTATTTATGAAATCCAGGCAATTGGTTGATGAAACATTGATTAAAATTAAGATACAATTAATATAAAACGAAATTCGTTTTAAAGAAAGGTTTTGTGCTTTCTGTTTGATGCCTCTGTGAAAGTTTTAAAGCATCTTTTAGTGCCGCTTTCAGAGCGCTCACGTCCATAACATTGTTTTTTCCTCATAAATGCGAACACGAAAAATTTAATAAAATGAATATTTTATGTTCTGTGGAGACTACAGTTACTCATAATTTGTATTCTGAATCCTTAACGCCGGTACAAGTATTCCGTGTAGTCCCCAACACTGATAGTATAACCTTATCTGTAATATATTTTAATAACACGGTTTTTAGAGTTCTAATGACGGTGTTCAACTATAACCGTCGGTCTCACGGTTATATCATAACCGTCACACCCCTAGGTACAGTAAGCAATTTCTGAGAAACACTGTTGATATTTTAAATAATCCCAAACAAACACACCCCTCCCTTCACTGATCCACCACCAAAATGCATGAAAACGCAATGCAAGAGTGGATGTCTCTTTATCATAGCTGAAGCAAAGCAAAATAATGCTTCAATGACACTCGAAATGGTCCTGTTACTAAAGCTAACAACAGCATATCTTTGTTCTGTGAATCAGCAAAGCCAATGTTACTCAGAAACAACGCAACCTCTGTGTCCGTTTTCAGGCCTTCCCGCTTAGCTCTCTCCAGCTCTCTTTTCTAATATTAACATGGGTCCTAAAGCTCTTGCCTGATCATAACCCTTCTTTTTCCAGTGATTCCTCTGACCTTTTCTCTTTTGTAATGTCTCTAAACCATCAGTCTTTCTTTAAGGCCACATCCACACGAAGCCAGAGCTTTCCCTATCCAATCTTTTTTTTTCCCTCGTTCTTAAAAAAATATTCTGTAAACACGGCGTCGTCTCAAATATTTGCGTACACGCGAAACCACTGAAACCGTCTCAAAACGATGTAGTATGCAAGACTAGTATGTGGTGCTGTAATTCTGCCATAAAGATACACTAAAAAAGGAGAAGAAGAATTGGAGCATACACATAAACCTTGCATGCTATATAAAATAATAGGCTCAGTAGCTTCTTCTACTTATTTTCTTTTTTTTACCATGAAATGTATTGAACAATATAAATAACTATAAATGGTACAAAATATGAAATGTCTTAATCAGACAACAGACAAGCATCATAGTATAAGAATTAAAATATAAGTTAAGTAAGTAGGTAAAATTTATTTATACAGTGCCTTTCAGACTAGGTCACAAAGCGCTTTAGACAGAAATAGATAAGAAATAACATAAAACAGATAAAATTATCAATATATAAAATACAGAGATTACCCAAAAGCTAACCTGAACAAATGAGTCTTCACTTGTCCCCTAAAACTGTCCACATTCTCTGCAAACCTAATACTGGTTGGCAAAGCATTCCATAGTCTGGGTGCCATAGTGGCGAAGGCTCTATCCCCACATGTCTTTAAACAAGTGCGTGGCGTAGATAGCAGATTTTGGTTATTAGACCTGAGAGGGGTATGAAAATTACTTATGTCAGCAAGATAAGCAGGGGCCTGGCCATGTGTAGCCCTTATGGTTAGTATTTTTTATTTGGATCCTGTAAGTTACATGAAGCCAGTGAAGGTAGCAGAGTATCGGGTGCGCCTATTTGATCTAGTAAGTAACCTAGCAGCTGAATTTTGAATACATTGCAGTCGATGAAGAACAGATTTGTTAAGTGAGGAGAAAAGTGAGTTACAATAATCAATAAGGGAGGAAATTAAGTCATGAATGAGCATCTCCAGTTCTGAGTGAGAGACCACAGACCTCAATTTACTAATACTACGTAAGTGGAAATGACAGGATTTGGTCAGTGATTTGATGTGGGTTTCAAAAGATAGGGATTTATCAAATGTGAGAAAATACAGAAAAAAATAGAAATACAGAAACACATATGTGATGAATGTATTTTTATTTTATTTCTTTATTTGACTTCTGTATTTCATACAAGTAAATAATAAATAGAGAAATAAAAGAGGCTCAGTAGCTTCTGCAAAAACCTTCGATGAGGGCCCTTACATAGTCAACGCATCGGTACGCATACGCGTGCGCAAGGCTACGCATCGCTACGCTTCGGCCGCCATTATGCGTCGATGCGTAGCGAAATGTGTCATCCTAGTTTTTGATACGCGACGCACCGATGCACGCAATACTATGCGTTGTCGGTGGGGGCGACATCGCAGTAATGTACATAAAAAGGTATATTATTATGTTTACAGAAGAAGAAGATTTGAATACAATGGCGGGCGAAGAGGAAAAGTTATGCGAGCTTGTTCGTATACATCCGCATATATTCGACAGTTCGTCACAATTACATTCCAATAAATTTGCTTTGGAAAATGCCTGGAGAGAGGTTGCGACCGCGATGGGAAAGACCGTGGAGATGGTGAAAACGGATTGGAAAAGTGCCGAACGTGACCCGACTCTAGACTCTACTACCCTCTGTTGCGTGATCGGTGTATTGCATTTCACGCATCACCCGTGACGCTTGCGTCTGCTTGCGTACTATGAAAAGGAGCGCGTAGCTCGCGTTGCTCGCGTAGCTTGCTCGCGTTGCTCGCGTTGACTATGTAAGGGCCCTTAACGATCGCGTTAGTTGAGCTGTATGCGCGATGGGCGGTACCAAGTTAGTTTGTGCCAGAGTTCAAAGAATCGGATCTGATGGATTTACAAAACGTCAATTCATCCACTTCTCCTGAAATACATAAAAGTAAGTTGCTGGTGAACTGGGAGAAGAATAGAGTAAAAGTTAAAGCTACTTACACAATGTGTATCTGATATGAATAAAACATCTTGTCTAATTATAATGGAAAGGTTTATTGTTCCACTTCCATAGATATCAGTGTGTATTTTACAAACTCAAATTCATTGTTTTGCTAGTACTTATGTGATTTTAAATGTCTGAAACCTAAAATAAACATTATGTGATTCAAAACACTGAATACTTGTGATATATGACAGAGCTGAGCCAGCCAACGCGCGAAAGCACGTTTGAATTTAGCAGTTGATCACGTGATGCACTGACCATTCCAATCACACCGATGTGATTGGGGGAGACCGGGGATAGACCAACGCTACTTTTGCGTCATCGAAGGGTAACGCCCCTTTTTGGGGGAAAACAAACGGATTCCCCCGAGAACAGAACTCGCTCTAGATCTGCAATTTAAGTTTCGTGATAGCAAAAATGGCACAAACACACTCTTTTTGAAGAGTGACCGAAGACCGTGAGAAGAAGCTACTGGACACAGGGTTACAGAGGTGTCCCTTTGAAATGGTCGAAAACTGGATTAATGACCCCACGCAGTGGCCAAATATGGACTATTCAGACATCTACCACTATCTAGTAGCCTATTTTATTTTTGTTATTAACACGAGTGAGTTCACAGTATGACAAACTAGACGATGAGGCCATGTCACTATCATATTTAACTTGATTTAAGCTATTTACAGTTTTGTTGTCGACTATAACTTACTAGTTAGAAAGACGAAGCTGCTAGCAGCTACGTGATTAGCTCTCACTATAGGCACTTTTACAACTTTCAAAGTCCTAGCACTTTCTAGACAAGCAGAAACCAGCCAAGTCCACTTTAGATCTAAATAAAGTAGCGTGCCTAGTGAGAGCTAATCACGTAACGTTAGCTGCTAGCAGCTTCGTCTTTCTAAATAGTATAGCTAATCGACAACAAAACTATGTCAATTTAAATCAAGTTAAATATGATGATTAAAGTGACATGGCCTCATCGTCTAGTTTGTCATATTGTTAGTGTGTTAATGACAAAAAAAATAGGCTACTTACTTGGTGATTCCACGAGATAGTGGTAGTCTGAATAGTCCATATTTGGCCACTGTGTTGGGTCATTAATCCAGTTTTCGACCATTTCAAAGGGACACCTCTGTAACCCCGTGTCCAGTAACGTTAGCTTCTTTAAATACAGCTCACGGTCCTCGGCCGGTGTCGTGCAGGAAAGTGATGGTCTGCCGAAACCTGATTGCGCCCAGTCTCTTTACATCTACAGCTGGATCAAAACAGACATAACGTGCAAATAACCATCAGTTTATGTCCGTGGTAATAGCAAAGCTATGTCTGTGTGATACTTTAACGTTTCTTTTAACATAATAACAATTTGTGGCCAAATAAGTGTTTGCAGTTGATAGCTTATCAGGCATGACATTTCCATGATTATAGGAAATAATAGAAGCCCGTTGTTGCCGATGGAATAGGCTACGTGACGTGTTTGTATTTGGAAAACGGACTGTAGCTTATAACGTGACTGCTATATAAAAAAATAAAATACATGATCTCTTTTGACTGCATTATTTTACCTGCTGTATACCAACCAATCCAGCCCTTTTTACCTGTTAAAATAGGCCTACCTTTAAATGTCGAAAACAACCAATAAAATGCAGTATTCTAACAAAATGATTGAAGTCTCTACTTATTTCAATAAACAATGCAATCAATTTTCGGAACACCATCACTTTTGAGTGTGTTTGTGCCATTTTTGCTATCACGAAACTTAAATTGCAGATCTAGAGCGAGTTCTGTTCTCAGGGGAATCCGTTTGTTTTCCCCCAAAAAGGGGCGTTACCCTTCGATGACGCAAAAGTAGCGTTGGTCTATGGTTGTAACACGGGTCAGTGGAGGGGGGGTGTCCAAGATGGCGACCTGATCAGACGTGTTCGTCCGTGCTCTTGCACCAACTGTGGTTAGACAATGCAAAAAGAATTTTTAGTTATCTGTACACTTTGTTCATAATTTAGTACGACTCTGACGTTAAGTTTTTCTCCATTCTGTGTTAATATGGGGCGTAAACGTGGACATGTGAATCCACCGTCGGTCGCTGCTAAACCGCCTGATGATAATGCGTGCTCCTTAGCCAGCGGTGGCCATGATTACGTGGTCGCGTCTCAGGATGATATGTTCAGTTTAGTTGAAGAGGAGTTTCCAGCATTGCCCATCACCCCGAGTGAATCGCCAATCATAAAGAAAAGGGCAAGTGACGCTCGAGCTGATGTCTCGTCGCAACTGTTGGGCATAACGCAGCTGATCAACAGCCGCTCTGATGGGATAGAAAAGAAGATTTTAGACATGTCCGCCGAATTGAAGGCTGTTGTTGACAAGGTTGCAAGTCTTGAGCGACGTGTGGATGATGTTGAACGGCCCGTAGTGCAGATGCAACGAAGGATTGATGACATGGAAACATATTTGAGAAGGCGTAATCTGAGAATTGGCGGGATTCCTGAATCAGCGCACGAGGACATCCGCCTTGAAGTGGTCAAGATCTGTCAAAAAGTGCTTCCCAGTGCAAAGGACAAGCTTTCAGAAGTTATTGATGTAGTTCATCGTCTCGGGAAGATTCAACAAGGTGGCGTGGGTAGATCCAGGGCGACCATTATGCAGTTTTCTGTCCGCTCTTACAGAGACGCTGTCTGGAAGGCCGCGAAGAATTCTTCATATCTGAAAGAGAATGGTCTGCGTTTCATGGAGGACTTTTCAGCTGGAGACCGTGAGAGGAGGAGAAAGCTGTGGCCGGAGGTCCAGAAGGCGCGTGCAGAAGGGAAGACCGCATACTTCGTCGGAGGCAGAGCTTTTATTCAAGGACAGGGTGAAATTGTTCTTTCTACATGAGATGTTTTTCATCTTAATACCCAATTTTGACATGGTGTACTTTTAAGACAGCTAACGGTTTTTGACTTGTTTTTTTTTTAGAGGCTGTCTCTGGTTCGTTTGTTATAGTTCTTTTTGCAATTTGTTAGGTATAAAATGGTGCTGTTGTTAACTGACCCTTTTCAGCACTTTTCGATTTTGTGACCTATTTACTATAATTGTTTAATTTTCTAGTTCTATTCTCAAGCAGGTTAATAGTGTTTGTGTTCTATTAATGTCCTTTTCTGTTTTGTCTTTAAACGCCAGGGGGTTAAGAGATGCTGTGAAGCGCAAGGCCTTATTTTTGTTTACCAGACAGTTTGGCTCTGACTTTGTTTTTTTTCAAGAGTCTCACTCTCAAGATAATGATAGAAATTTTTGGAAATCTCAGTGGGGTAGCGAGATTTGGTTCTCGCATGGTTCGGAGCATTCAGCAGGGGTTTCTTGTTTAAAAAATAACTTTGCGGGTGATGTTTTACATGCGTATTGTGATGAGAATGGGCACTTTATTCTGTTAATTCTCAAGTGTTACAATGTGAATCTCATCGTTGTTAATTTTTATGGGTATAACTCTAGATCTGAGAATGATCAGTTATTATTTTTTATGGAGGATAAGCTTTATTACTGGCAGTCAAAATTTCCAAATGCCTATTTATTGATTGGTGGTGACTTTAATGTAGTCTTAAATGAATCCCTTGATAGGTGGCCTCCTAGTCGCCCAACAAATTCAAACTCTGCTCTGAAGGCATTTATGAATAGGTTTGACCTTATAGACATATGGAGGGCCAAAAACATTAATGATAGAGTGTATACATGGAGCAATAAAAATTCATCTAGACTTTCACGAATTGATTTTTGGTTAGTCTCCAGAAATCTTGATGAAGATTCTATTTGTGTTGATATCTCAGCAACTCCATTAACTGATCATAAAGCTGTTTCCATTAAAGTTTTGCTTTCTCCTGAAGCTAGTGGTAATAGGGGCTCTTCATATTGGAAGATGAACAGCTCTTTACTTAACCATAATGAGGTTAAATTAGAGCTGGGAAGGCTGATTGATTTTTACTGGAATAAGGCTAAACATGAAAATTCATTTGGCACCAATTGGGAAATGTTAAAATTTGAAATTGGGAAATTTTTAAGAAAATATAGTTCTAACTTGGCTAATTCAAAACGGCTTGAAGAATTGAAAGTGGTCAGTGAAATCTCATCTATTACCAGGATTTTACCTGAAAAATTGTCAGATAGTCAAAGAGCATATTTAACTGAATTGCAATTTAAGTTAGATGACTTGTATAAATTAAGAGCAGAAGGTGCTTTCATTAGGTCAAGGCAAAGGTGGCTAGAATTTGGGGAAAAGATGTCATCTTATTTTTTCAAACTTGAGAAAAATAGGGCTAAAAACAATTGTATCTATCAGCTAAATATTGAGGGATCCGTCTCAGAAAATCCAAAAGAAATTTCCCAATTTTGTTATAAATTTTATTCAAATTTGTATAGTTCTAAATTTAATGTAGCTGATTTAGATACTTTCTGTAAGCACATTGATAATGTTAATTCTATTAATCAGGATGATAAGTTTCTCTGTGATTTACCAATTACTGTGGATGAGGTTAAGGTCGCAATTTCGCATCTAAAATGTAACAAGTCGCCTGGTAATGATGGGATAGCGGCTGAATTTTATAAGTCTTATTCTGAGGTTATATCCCCTTTTCTTCTTGAAGTATATATAGAGAGCTTAAACTGTTCTGAGCTTACAACAAGTATGAAGCAAGGTGTCATTTGCTTAATACCTAAACCTAAAAAGGACTCACTTTTATTAGATAACTGGAGACCCATCAGTCTCCTTAATAATGATTACAAATTGTTTGCCCTTATTTTCTCAAGTCGTTTCAAGTCAATTTTAAACTCCATCATTGATGAAAATCAGTCAGGTTTTATGGAAGGCCGTCATATTTTCAATAATATTAGGCTTGTCTTCGACCTTATTGATTACTCTGATCTGATTGAGGATGACAGTTTAATTCTTTTTTTGGACTTTTTCAAGGCCTTTGACACTATTGAGCATCCTTTCATTTTTTTTTGTTTAGAGCGTTTTGGTTTCGGACCCTATTTGTGTAATGCCATGAAAACGTTGTATGCGGGAGGAAACAGCTCTGTGAAATTAGGCCATGGCACAACCCAGAGATTTCTTCTGGAAAGAGGAATTCGGCAGGGCTGTCCAGTGTCTGTATATCTTTTTCTTATAGTAGCGCAGACTTTCTGTCATCTTATTAAGAATAGTAAGCTAGAAGGAATTCGTATTGCCGGTAGAACTATCTTAATTAGTCAACTAGCTGATGACACAGCCTTATTTTTAAAAAACTCCAGTCAGGTTCATCAGGCGATTAAAAGTATTCAGTTGTTTTCTAATGCCTCAGGTCTGCACCTTAATATTAAAAAATGTGAAATTTTAGCCTTGAAAAGCTCCCCTCTTGTGTCTATGGATGGTATCCCTGTTAAAGAAGCTGTTAATTATTTGGGTGTTGTTGTCTCGAAGGGTGAGCAAGATAGAGTTTCTCTTAATTTTAATCCTGCTCTTGAAAAGATTAAAAGCAAATTTAATCTATGGTTATTAAGGGACTTGTCCCTCAGAGGTAGAGTCCTTCTGTCAAAAGCGGAAGGGATTTCCAGATTAACCTATATTGCTTCATCTATACATTTAGACAATAAGACTATCAAAACTATTGATCAGATTTTGTTTAATTTTCTTTGGAAGAATCGTGTGCACTACATCCGTAAGTCTGTTATTTTAAATCCACTTAAAAGTGGCGGACTGGATTTTTTAGATTTTGATACTTTAAATAATACCTTCAAAATTAATTGGTTAAAATTTTGTTTGAATAAACCTTCTCTGTGGAATTTTATTCCTAATTTTATTTTTGACCAACTTGGGGGCCTTTCTTTTTTATTGATGTGTGACTATAAAATTGACAAATTGCCAGTGAAACTCTCTGCCTTTCATGCTCAAGCTTTATTGGCCTGGAAGCTGATCTACAAGCACAACTTCTCTCCTCAGCGTTGTTTTATCTGGAATAACCGTTGTATTTTGTATAAACACAAAAGTATTTTTCTAAAATGTTGGTTTGAAAAGGGTATTGTTTTAGTTTGTCATCTGTTTAACTCTCAAGGATACCTTATGACGTATGATGAGTTTCTTTTGCACTTTAATTTTCCTGTGACTCCCAAGGAGTTTGCTCTTGTATTTTCTGCAATCAGCTCCGGATTAATGTCTTTATGTAGAGGTGTCTTGTCTTTAGTTGATGTGCCCCTTATTAACCCAACTGACACAGTATGTGGTAAAATCTGTTTTGTACAGTCCAAAAGCAGCAACAAGTCTATTCGTAATTTATTTTTGAAGGAGGTTGTTACCAAATGTTGCTCTATTACTTATTGGGCTAAATTTGTTAATGACGTTGATTGGGAACGTGTTTGGTTGTTACCTCATAAATTATTTGTTACAAATAAGGTCAAAGAAATCTCCTTCAGAATATTGCACAAATTCTACCCTGTCAAACATTTCCTCAGTAGGTTTAGGAAAGACATTGATGTGAGTTGCTCTTTCTGCTCTTTGCACTTGGAAACAGTACCCCATATTTTTTGGCATTGTAGTCATGTGAAAAGATTATGGTATGAGGTGTCTATGTTTATTAAGGACAAAGTGCTTTTTAATTTTGTTTTGGATTTTGAAAATGTAATTTTTGGTTATTTAAAGTATGATAACAGTGTGATTAAGGAGGCTTTTGTAATTAATTTGATAATTGTATTAGTCAAATTTTACATCCATAAGTGTAAGTTTTCTAACAAAATGCCCCTTTTCTCTGTATTTCTTATAGATTTCAAAAATTATTTTTCTACTATTCAATCTAGTACTAATGCAAAAGCTAATAAGACTGTGCATTTGTGTACTGTCTTCAAAATCTTTGTTTGATACAAGGTCTTGTCCCTTTTTTTTTCTTCTTTTTTTTTTATTTATTTTTTTATTTTATTTTCTTTATTGTATTTTTGTATCCCCCTGGCTTTAGAGTGTGTTATGTATTGTATTGTCTTGTTTAAGCAATAAAAAAAAAAAAAAAAAAAAAAAAAAAAAAAAAAAAACACGGGTCAGTTGTAACAAGTCCAATCTGTCCAATCAGGAACTAGTTACAAATCACCTGATTCACTTCACACATGCTCAGTTTAGTTCTTATTCCACATGTGATAAAGTAGAGCCCTGTGGCAGACACAGCACAAGTTAGAGTGGAAAAAACTATTTTGAGGCAAGAAAGTTACTTTTTTTACTTTTTTTGTTTTTGTTATGGGAATTTCTGCTTTGTAGTTAAACTCATCAAACTTGTATTATGTTTATTGTGTGTCTGTGTAGATATTTTCCATGCAAGTTGTTAGTGCTAATGTTTTGCCTGTTAGCTGTAAGATGCGCTAGTTCATGGCTACATGACTCTGGGTTAGTTGTAACAACAAGACTCTGGGTTAGTTGTAACAGAGTCACACACACACACACACACACACACACACACACACACACACACACACACACAATGTTCAAGTGTTCAATTTATTTATGGCCAATACTAACACTCTGGGAGTAACAAACATGAATGGGTGAATGTGAGGCAAATGTAAAGCGCTTTGGTGGCCATTGGGTCTGTGAAAGCGCTATATAAATGCAGTCCATTTACCATTTACCATTTCAAGTTCAATTTATAATGGTCAATTACTATGACTGAGAGTGACAAACACACTGAGACTAAGAGTGACACACACATCAGTTATATTGAAAAGTCAGTGTTGAATAAAAACCTTTCAAAATAATTTTTTTGTCAAAATCCTTATTTCATTATGTTACATATCACCCCGGTGGATATCATAATGTTACATGTCACCCCAAGGTATGTTACAACTATAACCCAGACTATGGGGTGAATTGTAACATTTCACTCCTCGTGTTTGAAACTAAACCATGCATTTTCTGTTTGTGTTGCAAAGATAATAGCTATGTCATTTAATAGCAGACACTTGTAACTAGTTTGGATCACATTTTGAACACACTGACTTCAAAGTACTACAAGATATAGACAGAAAGGTCAAAATTGTTACAACCATCCCCGGTCTCCCCTATGCCCCAGGGACAGTGTTGCCAGATGCCAGCAAGGTTTTCCAGCCCAAAACCTCATCAAAAACCACGAGAATGCACAAAAAAACGCCCAAATTTGTTTTGGCTTATTGTTTAAACACAGTGAAATCATTAACAAGCTTTAAAATTACCCATTGGTCCATGTACAATTTGAGCCCATTCGTTTTTCCTTTTTTAACCAGTAATTGAAAAACGAAAAATTAACGGTAGTATTTTTAAAACAGTTGAACACCAAAATTTGAATTTGAACTGTATACACCAAATGCTGCACAAAAATAAATAAATATTGAAGTATTTTCTGATTTTTGTATATGACTTTTTGCACCTTTATTAAACATTTAAAATATTCACAAATTAATATGGAAAAAATTTCGGATTTTTCCCACAGTACTGAATGAGAAGAGCCATACTCTCGAACCATACAGAGAGGTTAATTATAAAATCAGAGTCGGCTGGAAATATACCTCCATCTCCGCTGTAAAGCGGATGTGCCTTTAGAGAGAAATTCATATGGATTGCATAATCAGACGGTTTTGCTTTCGATTTCGAATTGGTTCTTTAAAAGTGGACATTTCAAGCATTAGCCTACATAGGCTATATTTTTGTTTCAGTTCAGTTTTGAGACGCGATCCAGTTCACGGAGACCATGAAAGCGCACCTTATTGGTTTATTTTATTTTACAACGTTTTCTAGTTATTGTGATTTTACACAAATAAAAGTAGTTGCGAATGATGTATTATTATTTTCTGTATGACCAGAATGATAAGAGTATTTTAAGTTATTCCACTGTCGATAGGAAAACGCAAGTGTTCGTGCCGGTGCATCCATGTCATGCAGTGCGCGCTACACAATCCGCACAAACACTTGGATATGCACTTGGAAAATAACCCCGCGAACTAGTGTGTTTGAGGGGAGGGCGGTGCCAGCGTGTGTGACGTGACGTGATCTGAAGGTGGTGGGAGGGAGTGTCTGTTGTGAAAACCCGCCGAACTGTTCCGAAACCAGCCCAAATTTTATCCACCCGCCCAAACCCATTTTTGCCCGCACAATAGATTGCAAAACCAGCCAAGACTGATCACACCGGTGTCTTTTTTTTTTAAAAATTTGTCTGGACGAAACGATACGATTTTTTGTACATATAGCCTACAGCTAAACGTGTCTCCGTGTGGACAAGGCCTAAATCTCTAGGGCTGTAGTCAACCAAAGAAATCCTTAGTCGACCAAAGTCTTGTCCTGCGCAACGATTAGTCGACTAAAAAAAAAAAATAATAAAAAAATAATAATAAAAAAACGCGATGTTTTGATTGAACATTTTTTAACAATTGTCATAGAGCATTTATAAAACAACAACGAAAAAACATCAAAAATACATAAAACTATAATAATAATACAATTCTTTGAAAATTAAGTGATTTTTTTTTTAACTGCAAAAAGTGAGGAGCACTGTCCTCCTAGGTCTATAGCCTAACAGTCACAATCGCGCACCTGACCACACCACACGCTACAAAAAATATAACTGCTATCTGCCACAATGAAAAATCCTAACAAAAGCTCTCGTTTATACAGGCTGAATATTCTTCTTTACTTTCAAAGCTATGTCCAGCCGATCTAGGCGTTTTAAAACAAACACACAAAAAACCTAAAGAGCCTAAAAAACAATCCTAATAATAATAGGCTGTATTGTAGGACCGCATATAGGTTTATTTTCGTTTTGTTACATTATTTAGGCTATTTTCAAATGCGTCAAGTGTACAAATAAAAACAAAAACATATCAAGAAAACACAATCTATTGTGTCGGCATGATAAAGCCGTTAAAGGGACTGCTCACGTCTTTTGCGCGCTCAAGTTCGATTTCAAATGTAGGCGCGCGGTGTGCGCGCTCATGATGGAAGCAACGCGGTCGCGGTGCGACGCGCTCTTTTTTTTCCAAGTGCGTCCACGCCGCATCGAGCTAAAAACATATAGTGTATAAAAGCATAAAAACCGAAACAAGTAGCGTTCTAACTGAATGAATACAGCTAAACTACCTATATCCCTTACTGAGCACGAAGCAGCAGCGCAGCCACAGGTGCGAACCGAGTGTTCTATGTGTGTGCGCTAAAATGTGGCGCTGTTACAAAATAGCCTAAATTAAAGCATTTAAAGTTGGGGATAAACCATAGGCTAATTATATTTAGAATACAGTAATATATAACTGCTTATAAAGGAATAAATATCAAGGAGTAAATCATTGAAAAATTCTTTCTATTGGTAAAAAAAAAAAAAAATGCAACTGGTCGACCAATAAGAATGTCAGTCGACCAAGACGGCATCGACCGATTAGTCGACTAAACGACTAAAGTTGACAGCCCTATAAATCTCCCTCTTGCTCACTCTGTCTCCTCCCCCATCATGAGTGGACACGCCCCCTACTGCTGATTGGCTACAAGTGTGTTGTGCTGCTCTGGCCAACCCACTTTCAACAGCGTTTTTTTAGAAATTAAAGACTTACTGCACCTTTAATCTCTCAGCAAATAGATGAGAGAAAATAGATTTTCATAAATCAAGTACATGAGAGTGTAAATATAGATCATCACAGTATTCACCTCTGTATGCCGTATTCCATTTGACTGTGTTGCTCCAGTCGCTCCACGTTCCACTGTATACGTTTCTCTTATCTTCATGTATCCTAGTCCTCACCATAGCAGTGTACGTAGTTCCAGGATCAAGCTTCATTTCATCAATCTGAATCATTTGACTGTCTGGATGAACACTGAGCTCCTTCAAAAAAAACAAAACGTTAATGTGAAAGCATTTATAGAAAACACATATAGATTGCGTTTTGATGTGGGTGAAACAGGATGTTCTCTGAGAACATACACTATGAATGGTGGACATTTACAGCTGAATCATCACTTTAATTAATCTTACGCTGTCATTTTCTCCATCTTTGTAGTACAGGAATTTGTACATGATGGGTAGACTCCTTCTGTATTTGTGATCTTCATATCCATCCTTCCAAATGAAATTATACGTCCCATTTACATATTGTATCGTCAGATTAAATGGGGCTTTTGGCTTAACTGGAAAAAGAGAGAAGCTTCATGTACGTGAAATATAAGAAGAAAAAACTATTTTTTTTTTTAGTTACATAAAGATTTACTCACTGTTTTTTGCTGGACGAAAATCACCATCCAACAGAGCCGAATAATTCTTGTCGTTTTCCATATAATGAAGTGTAACAACATAAATATCAATATCCATAATTTTTTTAACTGTGAAACTGCAGGTGTGAACTTCACGTGCTCTCTGGAGTGGGTATCTAAACGACCTGTGTGTGTTGGCAGAATCTGGCTCAGTACTGGTAATGCGCACAAATTCAACTGAAAAATAGTGTATGAATTACTAAACAGACAATGGTAATGAATAACTGCTTACAAGTCTTTGTTCCTTTGAAATTCCAGCCAGTATGATATGTTTCTAGTGGATGTGACTGGTAGTTTTAAAGAGCAGCTGATGGTATTCCAGTAATCTGTCACACAGCTGAGCCCTTTTGTCAAAGCTGAAACATGAAAAAGAAAAATAGTCACATATTTTTGGAAGTACTGTACATGTAAAATCCATTGTGACTAAAAGTGCAGATTTGAGAAGCCGGTTTTACCCTGTGAACTGGCATTAAGTTCCATTAAAAAAGCCAATAAAATGCAGATTATTCCAGTGCGGTTCATCATTCTTGTAAATGATTGTATGTACACACACTTCCAGATTTCAACACATAATTCAGCATGCAACTGAAAAGACCCCATTGAAAAGTTAGCCATAAATGAAACAATTAACTGATAAAGAAAAACCTTCAATATAAGTCCATCAGGTTCCATTGATTTAAGTTCTAGAGTTTTACAAATTAAGTGATTATCCTGAACGTGTATTTAATAAATAATAAACATTAAAAGCCAAAACACAACTCTATGGATCATACATTCCTGTATTTAGGCTCACATTTAATGCGGTCATATGCAAACGACTGGTACGTCACTTCTTACTGTGACGTCACTTAATACCATGGATCCAGAACGAGCTGTATTTAGAGCTTGATTAAATAAATGCTTCGTTTATAATGGGGAGGACGTCTTAAGCTATGAAACTTGCAGGAAGTTTTAATAGTACATAGATCTCTTATATACCAAAAGATCAAGGCAAATTTGGTTTCTCATGTCATGACCCCTTTAACCTCAAAGTTATCTGAAATCTCTGATTAGTCGTTTAAGATGGCATCACAAGGTTCTTCTCACACATGTGGAACCACATGGTACATTCTCACATTAAACTGTCCAGGTGAACATACCTTCTTAAGAGTAAATACACAAAAAAAAATCAACTTGGATGTTTAAGTCATTTCAGCTTAATTAAACTGACTTGTTAATTTTGTTGAATCTTGTCTAACATAAAAAAAAGGTTGAAAAATGCATGTTGTCATAACTTATTGATAATTGTTTTACAGTGTACAAAAATATAAACAATGTGGCAAAAAGAAAGTTTCCTCAAATTATGACAGTATAAAGTTCACAGATGGTATAGCAAAGGGAGGACCTGAAAGCATTTTGAATAGCCTGAAATAATTTTTGTTGTCTTTTTTCTTATACTGAATTACAGCATTAATAATATAGCCTATATAATAGTTTCAGACAGAAAAAATGTGACTTTCCCATATATAACTATAAATTACTGACATTTATTGCAGTGACTTTAAAGATGAAAAGTTACAAATATGAACTTTTATTTGTTGTTTCCTACTGTATGTCACTGTGACGTTTATCTCTTCCAGTTTTAGATGTTGCAGAGAACTTCTAAAGTGTTCATGCATGTACAATTTGGGGGGAAAAATAAGGCCACAAATGTTGCTATTCAAGTCTTATACAACTTGTTAATACTTGCCTATATACTTTTAAACAAAATTAAAAGTAAAAAAATAATTCAAACTTTCCATTTTATTTGCAAAAAAATCACCTCCAACCATCAAATGATCTAATCCCTTATGAGTAGCCTAATAAATAATAAGATCATGAAAATAAAGTGCATGAAATAATTTCTTGAAAGTCAAGAGATATAGCATAGAGCATTCATAGAAAAATAAAACACTCACAAAGCATTTGACCAAAAAAAAAAAAAACTAAACAAAAAAACGAGATATTCTGCTGAGCTAATTATTTGTGCAAAAGATCTGGGCCCGTATTCATAAAGATTCTAAGAATCCTCTTAGAAAACTCTTAATTTAGCTTAATTTTTTACGTAGGAGTCTTAGCTTAAGAGCGATTCGGGAACGATCTGAGAGCAACTCTGAGTAAGGAAAAGACAAAAACTCTCATCTTAGTGAGGAGGCGGGTTGACCCTGTTGCTATGAATGACACTGTTGCTATGAATGTCGGTTGTCCAAGAAGGAAAAAAAAGAGCCATTTTAAGTATAGAGTTTACTCACACACACACACACACACACACACACGCACATTATATTTATGTATATAAATGCTTTTTTTTTTACCTTGCTGTTAATTTCCTGGTGGTATTTGATTGGCTTAGAATGATAAAAATTGTTCCACTATTTCCAATTACACTGATTGCTGTCTATTTAAGTGGTGGCTTGAATGTTTGTTTTAATATAGCAAACATGGATTAAAAAAACAAGAAAGACGAGAAAGCCCGACTGGTCAGAAGAACCGTGTTTACTGTTAGCCCAGTTAGTGGATGAATACAAGGCCATCCTTAAACAAAATTCACGGGTGTCACATCATGGAGCGAGAAGCGGACGTGGGAGCTTATAGCGCAAATAATTAACGGTTCATTCCCCTGCTTGTGCGCACCAGGGAAGCCTGCTATTCATAACTGCAGTTTTTTTGAGCCCGCAAGGTGAGAATGTCCAGTGGAAACTAAATGAACTGCGACACAATAGAAGGTTGTGACAGACCCAAATCATCTCTGCTGCTTTATTGCATTTTCCCATTTGCCAAATATCTTAAAGTAGTGATTACTTTAATTTCTGGCGGTATGGCATTCCTGTGCTAAGATATTAGCGTGTCTCTAATAAGATCAGTCACAAACATGATCCCAGGCTACACGATCTCATAGCGTCTTATTAACTCACTGTCATCTATTGTCTGCATCACATTTCCTCTCCCTCTTCATCTTTCTGCCATTTTCTCCTCTGCTAAAGAAACTCTTAAGCCTCTTAAAAGTCCTCATCCGTACTCCTAACAATTTTGACCTTAAGACCTCTTTTAAGGGTTAAGATGCTTTCTGAATTACTTTTTTCTTTACTAGGATTTTTTCTTTAATTTTAAGAGTAAACGCCCACATTTCTAAGATTTTTCTTAGAATTTTGTCACTAGGAGCTACTTTTTGCATTAAGATTCTTTATGAATACGGGCCCTGATATGTAGAAATACCCGTATTATTATCAGGTGGTTGGCATTTTGTAGATCCGTCTGAGACTCGTGCCTTATCTTGCTCTGTGCAGCAAACACTGATAACTCCAACATTGTGTGCAATAACTGAAGAACTGCACAGCTAATGTAATCCTCATGCAAAAAAGTCGCATAGTGCATCATTTCTCAGTATTACTTCAATAGATAATCAGTATAGCATTTGTCGCACCTCACTTCTCTTACTTCTGCTATAGGCTACACGCTGTGTATGTACTTGATGCTGATGCTGAGTATGGTATGTCAGTATACATCATAAAATCACCAGTCCCCTGTCATGCACTGTTGGTGTTAGCATGTAGCTAAATTCATGACTCTTCTTAGGTTCAAACATTTTAACACATCCCCCAAATATTCAGACTATTGGTTGTACAGGGCTTTTTAGTCACCAATTCTTGAACTTTAACTTAAATATTTGGTTACATCGTTGTCAGCTCAAAAAGAAAGTGCAAATGAATGGTTTTTGGACACGTCACCTCCAGCTAACAGGTAATATTCTCAGAACTTTAAAGTTTTATCAAGGTTCTCTCAAAGTTATGAACAAACGCTATTCCAGTAAAGTTAATAGAACCGCTCACTCAAAGTTATCTGATCTTTAATAATGTTAGCATAAAAATGTTATTGATACATCGTTCATATAACTTTTTCCCGAAATGTTTCTTGTTGGATGTTCATCTAACATTTATTAAACGCCATTACTTGATTGGGAATCTTTAGAGAACACTCAAGAGTAACGTTCAAATAATGTTTTAAGAATAATACAATGGCAAAACTCTTAGAATCTATTTCTTTGTTAGCTGGGATAGTAAACCACCCAAGCACTTTTGGCATGCTAGTTTCTACAGACTATGATTTCGGACACACTAATTGCACTAATTGTACGAATTGCACTACTTTTGCATACCATAGGCATAGGCAGTGGTTGTGTTAACAACATTGGAAGAGATGTTAATTATAGAATTCTGTAAAGCGTAGACTCCAAGGCAATTATGATTTTATATATCACAACTGTGACAAATAAAGTCATAGTTGCCTTTTTAATTATTTAGTTTTATCTAAAGGTTAAGGTGATGATAGACATGGCAACTTTTTGAGCAATGTTGCTGGGCAATCTTGCCAAGTGATTGTTGCTTGGCCACTTTCTCATTGAAAATGGGCAATACATTTCTTTCTGGATAATTTAGATCGGTCGTGGGCCCTGTGTCTCATTGCCCAGCAACATTGCTCAAAAAGTTGCCCTGTGTATCATCACCTTAAGACTTTATTTCTTGTAATTGTGACTTTCATTTTACTAAATCTTTTTTTTTAAACTGAGGTGAAAAGGGATTCCATAATTATTTATTATTTATTCCATAAAATAAGTATAGAGGAGAAAATATAGTTTTAAAGTGCAAAACCGAAAAAAAATCTCAGCAAGAAAACACCACCATAAAACAAAATGGCCATATAAAATGTCTAATAATTTAAGCAGAACTTGCATAATATACTATATCAAAGAATGGCCAAGGTATAACATAGATGAGTCTGACTTACTCTTTCCACATCATTTCTAATCTCTTGTCCTTGCTCAACATTTCTAAACAAAAGTCCAACGTCTGACCTTTTCAGCTGCAAAATCATTAATCAAATCTTTGAAGTCGAGCTCTCTAGCCAACTCGCTCTCAATGGAAAGCATAGCAAGACCGCAAAGCCTTTCTTGAGACATTGTAGACCTCAAGTAGTTTTTTATTAGTTTTAATTTGCTGAATCCCCTCTCCCCACCAGCAACAGTCACTGGCAGTGTGCTAAATAAACGCAAAGCAATGCACACTTCTCCAAAGATGCTTTGCAGCTGCAGCTTACAAATAGCATTTAGGAGTTCAAGAGGTGACAGGTCAGGGGGGAAGTTGGAAGCATATACACGGTTTAGGTGTCTTACTTGATTTTCAAAATCAGGAGTTAGATCACTGGAATACTTAGTGATCAGTGGTTGGCACACAGAAGAGATTTTGTCCTCACTAATCAGCCCAACTTTCAGAACCGCATAAAACTCGTTCACAATATCAGCAATTCTCTGGAACCTAGAGTCTAAGTCACTGATGATACTATCCATAGCAGTGTAAAACACAGTATTCCGAAACTCTGTTTCTGAATCTTCCTGAGTTGTCTCCTCTTCACAGGTTTCATCATGGAATCTCTTTCTTTTCTTCTTGCGACTCCTTGCTTAACTGAGAAGTAACATGAGCTTCTCTAGCTATCAACTTTGCCTCAGCTAGGAGAGACCCCCATGCATCTCTCAGAGACTGCATCTCTTCTGTCGAGGCTCTAATATTGGCTGCCTCTATGTCAAGTGAGATTTTCCCTGACTGGAGAATAACATTCCTGTCATCAATGCTTTGCAGTACTTTCAGCCAGATGGTGAGAAGAAGAATAGCATCAAATGACATGAAGTATTTTCTGAGACCATTAGCATCTGATCTTGCTTCATTGGTGAGACTGCAAGTCATTAGTATGCTATCAAGTGCATTGATGACAGAAGGTAGGTGCTTTGCCACAGGTTTAACAGCCTCAATCCTTGCACTCCAGCGGGTATCAGATAGCTGATGCAATGAGCAACCTGTTTGCTCTTTGTAGATTGCCCAGCACTCTGGGCTGCTACTTACAAATGTGTACAGGCGAATTATGCAGCAAAAAAAGGTGGATACATCTGGACTTGATTGTGCAGCATGTACGCCGACAAGATTTAATGTATGAGAGGCACAAGGTGAATAAGTAGCTAGCTTGTTTTTCCTCAGTATTTCAGCTTGGATTCCCTTTACCTTCCCTGACATATTTGCCCCATTGTCATATCCCTGTCCTCTGCAATCACTGATGTCAATCCCATGCTCACAAAGAGCAGACTCAACCATCCCTGCTATCTCACTCCCTGTCTTTTTGTAAAAATCCTTGAATTCAAGGAACCTCTCAGTGATCTCCCACTCGTCTTTTTCTTTGTCGTATTTGACATACCGTAGTACCACCACGTTTTGCTCTGTATGGGAAATGTCTGGTGTGGCATCGGCGATGACTGCATAATAGATGGCATCCTCCCTTTCCAGTAGAATTCTTTTCAGAACTCTTCTGCCACATAAGTTGATGAACTCATTTTTACTTTCAGAGCAAGATAATGTGTTAGCCTGGTTTGTTTTCCTTCTTTTTGTTTTTGTTTGTTGTCCCTGATTTTTTGAAAGTGCTCTTTCAGCAGAGGATCATAATGTGACAAAAGCTCCAGTGTGCCTAGGAAATTGCCATGTCATCTAAGTCGCTTGTTTTGCCTCTGAAAGGCAGGTTTCTTGAGACCAGGTGTAGGGTAACATCTAACAGTCTCTCCAGGATGGCCCTATTTTTCTAAATTTCTGTTTGGAACTCCCTGTTTAACAGAGAGTCTATACCTTTATCTTGTAAAACAGATCTTTGCAGATTTTTCCATCTTAAGTAGCAGTCTCTGTGTGCATCACTCCTCTCATGGATTGGGAGTTTGTTGTACATGTGACGCCACTTCACATGACACATTTTAAACCCATTTTGACAGGCCAGTGCACTACAGGAAGGCTTTTTCTGTATATTGGAGAAAAGCACACATGGTATGCAATAAAGTGACTGATTGCTTTGACTAAAAGTAAGCCAGTCTCTCTTAATTTTTTCTCTCTTATTGGCTAACTTTGTATAATTCAAGTATTCAGGGAACGGCTTCCCCCCTGAATCGCATGGCATTTCCACTTTCTTTTCTCTCATGGTCACAGCCAATTTTCTGATTATGTCCTCCCTATCCTGATCCGTACAAACTGCTGGCCACAAACCAGGGTCGTTTGTCACTAGATTTTCTTCCCTTTCAAATCCCTCAACATTCAGTCCATCCTCGGCATCTGAATTCTCATCTCCATCTTCACTCTCTGCCATCTGTGTCTCACTTGCATCTATACCCTCTTCCATCTCTTCCTCCACTTCCTCAGTTCTCCCTGACAAACAGGAAGAGGGTCCTGGAACTGACAAACAGCATTTCCTATAGCCATTCTTTTCCACTCTACAGATGCCTCTTATATTTTGTGTGTATCACTTTCAGACATTAATGTGTTGCCATTAAACCAATACTAATAGCCGCTCACCTTCTTCTTCATGTGGGAGCGCAGGGGCTGATTCAGGGGATGCTGGAGTTAGGGGTTGGGAGACATCCGGACCAGTTGCTGCTGCTGGTTCACTTGACTCTGTTTGGAACAAGGCATGATTTGGCAAAGTGTGTTTGACTGCATTGAACGTTAAACTAAAACTGTATATTGTTATTTTTTCCAGCGTTTTCTTGACCTAACATGGGGAGAAAATGTAGTTCCTTTATCATGCCCTTTTAACACTAGAACGGCCACCAGCAGTCATTTTAACCGCAACATTTAAACTTATGGTAATTATCTTTAACACTAGAACGAACAAGGCGTCATTTTGACCGTTTTGAAATTTGCATAGTCAATAACTTTGTCTAAATAAATCACAAAGCCTTGCTGCTCCCTGACATTTCCTAAAACTACATGAATTTTCATTAAAACTAGTTTAAATATTTATTGTGTGAATAAAAACAGAAATATAAGCTAATCATTTCTACCTATAAAGTCCACAGGCAGTCATTTTGCGCTGTTTAAATTGAGTTTTGCCGACGGTCTGGATCAGATAATGTGAAAGTATTATGTGAGGATGGTTGGGCAGAGATGAATCATGCTGTATTTGACCATATAGGGGACATTGTAGTAATACAACTCCACATCATCTTCAAGAGATGCACTGAAACCTCACAAACAGCTGATAGTAGTTTGTACAGTAGCTGGCAGAGGATTTTTTATCAGAGTTCATGAAGTTAGACTGCTTGCAAGACAGGGGCAACAGCGTGGACCGCAGCAGGGTGCTGAAAGTGGGCGGAAAGATGCCGACACCACGACACCGGCTGCATGTGAGGCAAAGCCGTGCACCCGCTGCACCCTGCTCTATCGAAACGTGCTAACTTGTCGAAAAATGTTACCGTAGAGACCTGGGGGGGGGGGGGCCTCATGTACAATTTACAAAGCGTGCGTACGCACAAAAAATCATTGTCACGGGCGGTCCACTAACAATTTAGGCCTACTTACAAACCCACCTTTTCTTGTGAAATATTGGGTAACATACTGTCGACCCTTTGCCTCTTTCACTTCTCTTATTTTTTTCTCTTTCCGTTTTTGACTTCCAGATTTTTGAGGCATTTTTCCTCTTCCGTCAAGTTGATATTCCCGCCGCCGTCGCTATAAGTGAAGTCAAGCTGTTTGTTTGTGTTGCCTAGATACAATTTGGGCGGACTGAACCATTTTATGATAATCGAGAGGGGGAGAGGGGCCCACGGACGTTTGTGTTTCCTAAACAAATAAAAAAAATTGACACCAGGGAACAGCAAAGCGAATAATTTTAAGTTAATAATTTTTACTATCAAATATACTTTTTAGCACCACAATTTTATTGGAGGCTTCTCTGGGCCCCCTCTTAGTCATGGGCCACGAGAATCGTCATCGTTTACCCATCGTTTATCGTTTTTTTGTGGCATCGCAATATGCCACAAAAACAGTTCAGTGTAAGGAGATACTGCTCACAGCAACACATTATGAGCAAATTAGATTCAATGTCTTCAGATATTTTATATAGAAGCTTCTGAAGAAAGAAGGGTCTGAAGTGCCGGTGTTTCGGCTACAAAAACCCGCCGAACTGATCCGAAACCAGCCCAAATTTTATCCACCCGCCCAAACCCATTTTTGCCCGCACAATAGATTGCAAAACCAGCCAAGACTGATCACACCGGTGTGATCGTACCTGCAAAAGGGTTAAAAAATAATTTGTCTGGACGAAACGATACGATTTTTTGTACATATACAGCTAAACGTGTCTCCGTGTGGACAAGGCCTAAATCTCCCTCTTGCTCACTCTGTCTCCTCCCCCATCATGAGTGGACACGCCCCCTACTGCTGATTGGCTACAAGTGTGTTGTGCTGCTCTGGCCAACCCACTTTCAACAGCATTTTTTTAGAAATTAAAGACTTACTGCACCTTTAATCTCTCAGCAAATAGATGAGAGAAAATAGATTTTCATAAATCAAGTACATGAGAGTGTAAATATAGATCATCACAGTATTCACCTCTGTATGCCGTATTCCATTTGACTGTGTTGCTCCAGTCGCTCCACGTTCCACTGTATACGTTTCTCTTATCTTCATGTATCCTAGTCCTCACCATAGCAGTGTACGTAGTTCCAGGATCAAGCTTCATTTCATCAATCTGAATCATTTGACTGTCTGGATGAACACTGAGCTCCTTCAAAAAAAACAAAACGTTAATGTGAAAGCATTTATAGAAAACACATATAGATTGCGTTTTGATGTGGGTGAAACAGGATGTTCTCTGAGAACATACACTATGAATGGTGGACATTTACAGCTGAATCATCACTTTAATTAATCTTACGCTGTCATTTTCTCCATCTTTGTAGTACAGGAATTTGTACATGATGGGTAGACTCCTTCTGTATTTGTGATCTTCATATCCATCCTTCCAAATGAAATTATACGTCCCATTTACATATTGTATCGTCAGATTAAATGGGGCTTTTGGCTTAACTGGAAAAAGAGAGAAGCTTCATGTACGTGAAATATAAGAAGTTTTTTTTTTAGTTACATAAAGATTTACTCACTGTTTTTTGCTGGACGAAAATCACCATCCAACAGAGCCGAATAATTCTTGTCGTTTTCCATATAATGAAGTGTAACAACATAAATATCAATATCCATCATTTTTTTAACTGTGAAACTGCAGGTGTGAACTTCACGTGCTCTCTGGAGTGGGTATCTAAACGACCTGTGTGTGTTGGCAGAATCTGGCTCAGTACTGGTAATGCGCACAAATTCAACTGAAAAATAGTGTATGAATTACTAAACAGACAATGGTAATGAATAACTGCTTACAAGTCTTTGTTCCTTTGAAATTCCAGCCAGTATGATATGTTTCTAGTGGATGTGACTGGTAGTTTTAAAGAGCAGCTGATGGTATTCCAGTAATCTGTCACACAGCTGAGCCCTTTTGTCAAAGCTGAAACATGAAACAGAAAAATAGTCACATATTTTTGGAAGTACTGTACATGTAAAATCCATTGTGACTAAAAGTGCAGATTTGAGAAGCCGGTTTTACCCTGTGAACTGGCATTAAGTTCCATTAAAAAAGCCAATAAAATGTAGATTATTCCAGTGCGGTTCATCATTCTTGTAAATGATTGTGTGTACACACACTTCCAGATTTCAACACATAATTCAGCATGCAACTGAAAAGACCCCATTGAAAAGTTAGCCATAAATGAAACAATTAACTGATAAAGAAAAACCTTCAATATAAGTCCATCAGGTTCCATTGATTTAAGTTCTAGAGTTTTACAAATTAAGTGATTATCCTGAACGTGTATTTAATAATTAATAAACATTAAAAGCCAAAACACAACTCTATGTATCATACATTCCTGTATTTAGGCTCACATTTTAAAGAACACATGTTAGAACACAATTATATCAACTTACCAAATGTATTCTGAAACACTGGAGACATATTACATAATAGCGTGAAAGTTGACATCTGTGGCAGTGAAGGGCATCAAGTTGGTTTTATTACAGAGAAGTTCCTGTTTATGTAGGAGGTCTTAACCTCAAAGTTATCTGAAATCTCTGATTAGTCGTTTAAGATGGCATCACAAGGTTCTTCTCACACATGTGGAACCACATGGTACATTCTCACATTAAACTGTCCAGGTGAACATACCTTCTTAAGAGTAAATACACACAAAAAAATCAACTTGGATGTCTAAGTCGTTTCAGCTTAATGAAACTGACTTGAAAAATTTGTTGAATCTTGTATAACATAAAAAAAGGTTGAAAAATGCATGTTGTCATAACTTATTGATAATTGTTTTACAGTGTACAAAAATATAAACAATGTGGCAAAAAGAAAGTTTCCTCAAATTATGACAGTATAAAGTTCACAGATGGTATAGCAAAGGGAGGACCTGAAAGCATTTTGAATAGCCTGAAATATTTTTTTTTGTCTTTTTTCTTATACTGAATTACAGCATTAATAATATAGCCTATATAATAGTTTCAGACAGAAAAAATGTGACTTTCCCATATATGACTATAAATTACTGACATTTATTGCAGTGACTTTAAAGATGAAAAGTTACAAATATGAACTTTTATTTGTGGTTTCCTACTGTATGTCACTGTGACGTTTATCTCTTCCAGTTTTAGATGTTGCAGAGAACTTCTAAAGTGTTCATGCGTGTACAATTTGGGGGGAAAAATAAGCCCACAAATGTTGCTATTCAAGTCTTATACAACTTGTTAATACTTGGCTATATACTTTTAAACAAAATTAAAAGTAAAATAATAAGGCTGGGCTGTTCACTCCAAGAAAAATAACTATAACGACAAATATATGTGTCCACAATCTGCCTATTTAGTTTTGTCGTCGGCCGCTTTAAATGCTCGAGCTCTTAAAGCAGGATAGATTCCGATTGGCTGTCAATGTTTGTATCGTTCATCAGCTTGGGAAATATATCATTTTATCATCAGCTTGTTATATGAAGATATATAACGTTATATATAGGCTATATGAAGAGTTCAGATGCAAAAGCCTCTAAGTGCCATCTGAAATGTTCTTCTAGAAATTAAAGAGAAAAATACCCCTAGAGTCTGCGAGAGCGGGGGCGGAAGATGACTCGATGTTGGACAACATGGTTAACGACTTAGGAATGGAAACGGATATGAGTATGGAGAGTAAGACTAGTTCAAGATCTGCAGTTAGTAAAGTCATTGAACTCCAAGTTTGTGTCTGTGGCTGGAGCAAGGCGACAACGGTCAGGGGTTTGAAGGTTCATCAAGGGAAAATGAAATGCTTGAGGGAGAAGGGACAAGGGCCTCGCATTGATCAGTACTTCTTACGAAGTCAGTCAAGTCAGTCGAATGAAATCCAGCGACAGGAAGCAAACCACAGCTCGCAGGATATCAGCACCCCTGTCATAGAGGAGAGGAGGGCTTGCACAGTTAGTGATGAACATATTCATACTTGTGAAACAATAGGCCTGGAGTTAGATGGCCAAGAGCTTGTGAGAAAACTGCATGGGATACGGTAAACACAGATCTATGCTTTGCATTGGAAAGATTAACTGGTACAGTTGAAAAGAAGCTGGATAAATTTGGGGACATCATTTACGCATATGGAAGTGAGAGGTTTGGTGTGGAAAAAAGGAAGGAAAAAGTACAAACTGCTCCTGGAATGTCTAGACGGCAGCAGAAAATTTAAGGGTTAGTTAGAGAAAGGAGACAGCTGAGGAAGCAATGGAAAAGAGCAGAACAAAGTCAGAAGGAGGGACTCAATCTCTTACAAAGGGACATAAAAGATAAGCTGGCAACATTACGCAGAGCTGAGCGTCTACGGAAACGCTACAAAAAGAAGGAACATGCGAGGGCTAATTTCTATAAAGACCCATTCAAATTCGTAAAGAAGTTATTCACCAGTGAGAAGAATGGCACTTTAAAAGCATCTAGAGTTGAGCTAGAGAGATATTTGGAGGAAACGCATACAGATGCAAAAAGGCATGAGCATATGTCAATTCCATCAGACATACCACCTATCAACCCACCAGAATACCAAATGGAGGTCTGTGCACCTAAGTGGAAAGAGGTAGAGCAGGCTGTGAGAAAGGCAAGGGCTTCATCATCTCCAGGGCCTAATGGAGTTCCGTACAGAGTGTACAAGAGTGCTTCAGGAGTTCTGCGAATTCTGTGGAAATTGTTAAAAGTGGCATGGGAAAAACAGGTTGTACCTAGAGCATGGCGCAGAGCAGGTGGAGTCTTTATACCTAAAGAAAAAGATGCTACAAGCATCAGTCAGTTTCGTCCTATTTCACTATTAAACGTTGAAGGTAAGATTTTCTTCAGCATTATTGCCCAGAGATTGTCCACCTACCTATTAAAGAATGGCTTCATTGACACTTCAGTTCAAAAAGCGGGCATTCCAGGGTTCTCAGGATGTTTAGAACACATCAATGTTATCTGGCAACGAATTCAGTCAGCAAAAAAGGAGAGGAAGGAGCTCCATGTAACATTCCTGGATTTGGCCAATGCATATGGTTCAGTGCCACATGAGCTTCTTTGGGCAGCATTTGATTTTTTCAGAGTACCAATGTCAATAACAAATTTAGTGAAAGCCTATTTTGGAGATTTGCAATTTAGTTTCTCAACTCCAAAATTCAGCACTGCATGGCAATGCTTAGAGGTTGGAATAATGGCAGGATGCACAATTTCTCCACTGGCTTTTACCATGGCAATGGAAGTAATCATTAGGGCATCAAGATGGGTAGTAGGAGGAGAACGCTTGGCTTCTGGGATGCGTCTACCACCAATCAGAGCATACATGGACGACATGACAACCATGACTACAACAGTAGCCTGCACTAATCGGTTATTGGGGAAGTTAACAGATAATATTGAATGGGCACGAATGCAATTTAAGCCCTCTAAATCAAGGAGCATCTCCATAGTTAAAGGAAAGGTAGTAGATAAAACATTCTTCATTAATGGTGAGGCAATACCAACAGTTTCTGAGAAGCCAGTGAAAAGTCTTGGGAGATGGTACGATGGAGATCTAAAGGACACAGTTCGAGTGGGAGAAGTTAGACGACAAGCAGTGGAAGGGTTGAAGAGCATAAACAGCTGTGCTCTACCAGGCAAACTAAAACTCTGGTGCTTTCAGTTTGGTCTACTGCCGAGGTTGCTGTGGCCACTGACTGTGTACGAGGTTTCTTTGACAACAGTGGATAAGCTGGAAGCGTTAATAAGTTCATACATCAGGAAATGGTTGGGAGTTCCACGCTGCCTCAGCAGAGTGGGACTTTATAGTAAAGGAATATTGCAGCTGCCAGTCTCTGCTTTAACCGAGGAGTTTAAGTGTGCCAAGGTCAGACTGGAAATGACATTAGTAGAGTCACGTGACAAATGTGTAAGGGAGGCAGCCCCTGTGTTAAAAACTGGTAGAAAGTGGTCAGCAAAGAAATCTGTAGTAGAGGCAAAGGCTGACCTTCAAATAGGGGATATCGTGGGACAGGTACAGCATGGAAGAGGGGGTTTTGGGCTCAGTTTAGCTCCTCCTAAATGGCACAAGGCAGGCCCAGCTCAAAGGAGGAAGCTGGTAGTCAACGAGGTGCGAAAGCAGGAGGAGAGGATGAGGAGTATAAAGGCCATTTCCCAGGCCAAGCAGGGAGAGTGGATGAGATGGGAGAGTGTGGAACAACGCAAAATGGGCTGGCAAGACCTTTGGTCAATGGAAGAGAGTAGGATCAGTTTCCTTATTAGGTCAACATATGATGTTCTCCCATCACCGCAGAACCTAAACCTCTGGGTAGGAGAGGATCCCTCTTGTCCTTTGTGTTCAACACCTGCCACGTTAAGGCACATTTTGACAGGATGTAAGGTGGCTCTTAGCCAAGGTCGGTTTACTTGGCGCCATGACCAAGTACTGAGATGTTTGGCTTTAGCATTGGAAGGCAAGCGTAGTATGACCAATAAGTTGCCGCATGTTCTAGCAAAACACACGCAGAAGACAACATTCCTCCGCCCAGGCGAGCAACCACCAAGAAAAGGTGTTAACACCAATTCTCGGCCAGGACAACTGCAAGCTGCTAGGGACTGGAAGATGCTGGCTGATCTTGATCAACGGCTTATTTTTCCACCTGAGATTGCCACCACTAACCTACGACCAGACATTGTTTTGTGGTCTGGATCAGCACGCATTGTTCAACTGATAGAGTTGACCGTGCCATGGGAGGATGCTGTAGATGAGGCATATGAGAGGAAGAAACTGCGGTACGCTCATTTGGCCACTGAAGCAGAACAGCGAGGATGGAGAGTCCAGGTTTATCCAGTGGAAGTGGGTTGTCGAGGTTTTGTGGCACACTCTACAACCCGGTTCCTCAGAGACGTCGGATTCAGCGGCCAAGAGTTGCGTCGCACAGTAAAGAACTTATCTGAAGCAGCAGAAAGGAGCAGCAACTGGCTGTGGTTGAGACGGAAAGATTCTAGCTGGCAAGGTACAGGCCGCCACGCTACGGTTTCGTAGAATTCTTAAAAAACTTGAAGAGTCTGTTGGTTTATTTGGATAGGTTGTATAGTATAGGTTGTATAGTATACTATACAATTTGTATACGTTGTATAGTATAGAATGACGGGTGGTTGGGCAGATATTATGTTTTGCGGTAGGTGGTATGCCATACGGAACCGTTGCCACTGTAACTGCTTTAACGCACCAGTGGGGCTCGACAGCCTTAGTCATTCGGGTTGGCGCGTATGGTTGGGTTGCGGAGAGATAGTGAGATTGTGGTTAGGTCTCAGCAGCAGGAGGGATGTAGAGGTCAGTAAGCTGGGCTGAGTTGAGTGGGGGACGGAGGGGGGTGACTCTGGGACGCCAGAGTCACTGTCGAGCCCTCTTGAGGTGTCGTGGGCTAGTCGACGAAACACTGAGGACGGAAGGTGCCCACTTGAAGACCCTAGAGATGTCCCCTACTCGGCTCAATCCAGACAGTTGTCGTGTTGGTCTACTAGGGAGACCACACTGTAGTTGCAGCCGTCGTGTGTGCTGACGCGCCAAGTACACTGCAGCCGTTAACGCCGGACAGAAGGGGAGTCACACCCTCATATGGAAAGAAGCGTAAATGGATGGAGAAGCATAGTTTACTGTAAAGCTACGTCTTAGTGTTGCTTATCTTGGCGAAAGCCGAGTACAAATCAGCATGAAGTTTAACATCTACTCTCGTGTAATGGAAATCTAGAATGATAATTTTTATCAAGCTAGTATATTTAAGTTAAGTAATTTCACTTAAATGGCTATGAAAATAACCTATGAATTGTCATTTAAGTGAAATAACTGAACTTAAATAAGCTTGATAAAAATTATCATTCTAGAAGAACATTTCAGATGGCACTTAGAGGCTTTTGCATCTGAACTCTTCATATATATATATAACGTTATATATCTTCATATAACATTATATGTTTTATATAATTATAAATATATATAGATATATCATCAGTATACTATATAATATATAGTGTCAACCAACCCCACCCTTATTAGGACACACCTCTTTACTGAAATTATGTTAGCCACATAGCATCACTCATCAGAGACTTTTAAATTTCATATCAAAATATAGCTGATCCTATCTATATCAACTGAAATCCTTACATTTTATATATCTCTATCATAGGTTTAAAATGTATTTAGTGGGGATACATTTTTTTTTTTTAACAGTAAAATAGAAAAGTTATCCTCACCTCAACAGTGACAGTGTTGATGACAGTTCGACAAAATGACAGTTCGGTGATGTTAGTAAATGGGTGTGCTCAGGTGAAGAGGGCAGTCATTTAAATGTCAGATTTTTGTGGCAGCGCCCTCTTGTGTACTGGAATTTAACTGTGTGCCAACCAACCCTTGACCCAACCAGGGGTGCGTTTCCCGAAAGCATCGTTAGCCAACTATGGTCGCAAGTTCCGTCGTTATCAGCATAATTCAACGAGTCAGTGTTTCCCGAAACCTTCCAACGAACATTCGCAAACAGCATCGCAAAGTTGTGTGGTTTGAACGACAGCTCTCGACCGTTAGAGGCATAGTTTCTATATTGCATGACATTTGGACGTAATAAGTCTGTATCTTGAGCAAAATAAGCAAGCTGACATTCAGTACAACCTGTGCCTTTTATTTAGAATACATACAAATGTAATTTACGTCTTTTAGTTTGTCAAAAGATTTAAAGTAGCCTACCGTGTTTGAAGAGTGCGCATGTGCGAACGTGCTCTACTATGTAAGAACGAGCCAAATGTTGAGTTTGGTATTAAAGCAAAATAACTGAGAAAAATTAGAAATAGTCCTCAGATGACATGTCTGTAACAGTTAATTTATATAAAAAAAAATCTAGCGTTAATTGGATATCAAACGATATTTAAATCATACTTTTCATTAAAAGTAGTTATTACTCCACCACGTGCGAGACGTCGAATAAACCAACGTGGTTGAACGATACTCTGCGACATAGGTTTCGGGAAACAGTCGTGACTAGCTAGTTGATTTCTCCAACGATGCATCGTACTAAATTCATCAACTAACCATTCAGAAATGTCCTGTTGCATTCTACATGTTCAGGGCATACTAACCCATTAAGTTATGTCTTTATCAAGTGAACATAAAGTTTGCTTTCAAACCTTCCATTTTATTTGCAAAAAAAATCACCTCCAACCATCAAATTATCTAATCCCTTATGAGTAGCCTAATAAATAATAAGATCATGAAAATAAAAGTGCATGAAATAGTTTCTTGAAAATCAAGAGATATAGCATATAGCATTAATAGAAAAATAAAACACTCACAAAGCATTTGACCCCCCAAAAAAACTAAACAAAAAAACGAGATATTCTGCTGAGCTAATTATTTGTTCAAAAGATCTGATATGTAGAAATACCCGTATTATTATCAGGTGGTTGGCATTTTGTAGATCGTCTGAGACTCGTGCCTTATCTTGCTCTGTGCAGCAAACACTGATAACTCCAACATTGTTGTGTGCAATAACTGAAGAACTGCACAGCTAATGTAATCCTCATGCAAAAAAAAAAGTCCCATAGTGCATCATTTCTCAGTATTACCTCAATAGATAACCAGTAGCCTATAGCATTTGTCGCACCTCACTTCTCTTACTTCTGCTATAGGCTACACGCTATGTATGTACTTGATGCTGATGCTGAGTATGGTATGTCAGTATACATCATAAAATCACCAATCCCCTGTCATGCACTGTTGGTGTTAGCATGTAGCTAAATTCATGACTCTTCTTAGGTTCAAACATTTTAACACATCCCCCAAATATTCAGACTATTGGTTGTACAGGGCTTTTTAGTCACCAATTCTTGAACTTTAACTTAAATATTTGGTTACATCGTTGTCAGCTCAAAAAGAAAGTGCAAATGAATGGTTTTTGGACACGTCACCTCCAGCTAACAGGTAATATTCTCAGAACTTTAAAGTTTTATCAAGGTTCTCTCAAAGTTATGAACAAACGCTATTCCAGTAAAGTTAATAGAACCGCTCACTCAAAGTTATCTGATCTTTAATAATGTTAGCATAAAAATTTTATTGATACATCGTTCATATAACTTTTTCCCGAAATGTTTCTTGTTGGATGTTCATCTAACATTTATTAAACGCCATTACTTGATTGGGAATGTTTAGAGAACACTCAAGAGTAACGTTCAAATAATGTTTTAAGAATAATACAATGGCAAAACTCTTAGAATCTATTTCTTTGTTAGTTGGGATAGTAAACCACCCAAGCACTTTTGGCATGCTAGTTTCTACAGACTATGATTTAGGACACACTAATTGTGCTTTTGCATACCATAGGCATAGGCAGTGGTTGTGTTAACAACATTGGAAGAGATGTTAATTATAGAATTCTGTAAAGCGTAGACTCCAAGGCAATTATGACTTTATATATCACAACTGTGACAAAGTCATAGTTGCCTTTTTAATTATTTAGTTTTACTCTAAAGGTGATGATAGACATGGCAACTTTTTGAGCAATGTTGCTGGGCAATCTTGGCGAGCGATTGTTGCTTGGCCACTTTCTCATTGAAAATGGGCAATACATTTCTTTCTGGATAATTTAGATCAGTCATGGGCCCTGTGTCTCATCTGGTTGCCCGTTGACGGCAACATTGCCCAGCAACATTGCTCAAAAAGTTGCCCTGTGTATCATCACCTTAAAGAGGCTATATGCGTTTTTCTGAAATTTAAACTCGCGACTGACACCTGTGGCCAAAAAACAGAACTGCTCTTCCTTTCCGCTCGGACTCGCAGCGCGCGCTCGTCCGTGCACACTTCACAAGTCATCTGCTGCAAGGTCGTCAACATTATGTTTACAGAGGTAAGAACAGTCAAATATATATATTCCATTGCACTGCTTGCGAGTGTAGGCTACTTGCTGACTAGCGGTGGTGGCAGAGTGATCTGAAACACGTTTAACATGAACGCGCTCGACGTCACATCCGCAGACAGCGCGGGAAAAATCCGACCCGACAGAAAATAGGGAAAATAGGATACAGGCTTATAGGTGCACCCACTGTGAGCGGACAAGGTGTCAGTATGCTCACCAGGAGATGTTTGAGTCATAAATGGTAAAATAAAAAGGCTATTGTTACGTTTATTTTGGGGGAAAAGCTGCATATAGCCCCTTTAACACTTTATTTCTTGTAATTGTGATTTTCATTTTACTAAATCTTTTTTTTAAACTGAGGTGAAAAGGGATTCCATAATTAGTAGTATAGAGGAGAAAATATTGTTTTAAAGTGCAAAACCGACCAGAAGGATGATTTGAAGAGATAAATTAAACATACCAAATATAGTTTAGTGGAGTAATTCATGGGATTTTGTTCAATATCGTTGCCACAGAAGTTCTTGTGATATCAATGTCACATTAAAAATTGCAAGCATTACAATATTTTACTGACAGATAAAGATAGAACAAGACATAAAATGTACAATTAGAGTGATGGATAATGATAATTAGTTGTGCAAACTCTGATATACATGGTTGATAGTATGTCAAATAGTATGCATACTGTCCTGCAGCCTAATGTAAACCAATGTCCTGTGAACGATCATACAACTGACTAACATTTAGTCTGTTTTTAACAGTCTATTTAGTGGCATTATGCCACAAAAACAGTTCAGTGTAAGGAGATACTGCTCACAGCAACACATTATGAGCAAATTAGATTCAATGTCTTCAGATATTTTATATAGAAGCTTCCACCATCTCCTGTTTATTATTCAGTTGCGGTTGATTCAGTTCGATGTAGTAATAGAAACTCCCATGAACAGCTACTTTTCAGTGCTGTTGGCATCAACTTGAACTGCTGTAAAAGCCACCCACTGTTTGACATAATTCGAATGGGAGCCTCCCACGCCATCCAGTGAATCAGTCTCTATCTGCTCGTTCCCATCAAAAGCCGACGGGCTCGAACAGTCTGACTCCAGAAATCCACTGTCTATGGTGTCTAAATCCAATCCCATTTGTGGGTAACCATCATCGGACTCCTCATTGGAACCGTAAGAGTCCAGCGAGACCTGTTCAATGTTCTCCAGGTCGTGCTCCTGTAGATGCCAGTCATCACAGTCTAAACCCTGTAAACTCCCGCTGCCTTCAGGTACAAGAGGCTGTCTGTCTGCGATCTCAGCCGCTCTCTGATTGGTGTCTTTGTCATCGATGAAGTCCTCTAGGCTCCGTCTGTGACTGTCACCAGACCAGTCGGCCACGACGCCCTCCTGACCAGACACTGTAACGGTGTCCATCGATATGCGTCCACCGGAGTGTGCGACGCTGTTACCGTTGCCACCAAGGAAGTAGAGTTTCGATGAGTTCTGAACCGCCAGACCAAAGTCCCGCTCACCATTCCTGCTGTTACTAGGTTCCTCTGAGCTGTCATTCTGCTGGTTCTCACAAAGCACCTGCAAAGTGGTGCTCTTCTCATTGAAATCGAAGTTATTGAACGTCAGGACTGGTCCAACCCACCTCTGAAATAAAAGACACAAGTAGATCATTTTATTTATTTGCTCATGATGAAAATAAATGACATTAAGTTAAAGACTGGAGGGATCAAGTATGTGAGAAGTATGAAAGTTTTCTGGCCATTTGGCAGGACAGTCACTTCCACAGTCATGCCATATTACTAAATGATACACATACACTTGTTGATCTTGTATTTGTTGGTAGGTCAATTACAAATAAAAACTTAAAAAAAGATATACAAAAAACATTTTAAATGTTCCTGCATCACAAGAATTTGATTAGCACAACTTTAACACTGCTTAACTTTTTTTTTCTGAGAAATTGTAAAAGATTATATTCAAGAATGTCATTATTTTAATTAGTTGTTTGTCTTCATTATGATATTAGGACATGTATCACTCTAACATTTTTAACATTATGCCCCCTCAAACATTTTTACCAAATTAAAAATATGTTCATCTCAATGAGGTGCATTCAAGTCATTGTATTGATGATGTGAAATGTACAAGGCTACATTTATTTGATCAATAATGCAATAAAAAACAATTGAAATAATATTACGGATTAAAAAGAAATAACTTATAAAATATTTATTCCTGTGATAAAGCTGAATTTTCTGCATCATTACTCCAGTCTTCAGTGTCACATGATCATTCTAACCCACTACTAAATGAACCCGATAATAAATGTCAAAAAACTCAAAACAACGCCTACTTGCAGATTATCTGATCGCAATCATCATTTCCTGAACTTTAAAATGTGTTAAAAAAGGGTAACAAAAATCATTCATTAAAAGCTCATCTTTATGAATGGTTAGTAACGTAAAAATGACTCGAACATTCAGGTGCTTTGTGCACACTGAATAAGAACTTATATTATGAAAGCAAAACAGCACAACTACAAAACAAAAAGACATAACATGCAGGTATAAAATGATTATTTATCAATTACTGATTTTGTCAAATTTTCTGAGTAATCTATTTTAGTATTAAGGGGGGTTGGAAAATTACACAGGGTGTCACGGAGCGATTTACAACAAAAACGGAGCAGATCAAAACACTTACTCCACGACACACCTCTACTATTTTCCACACAGTACTTTGTTAAATATATCCATCTAGAAGTTTTAAAAAGTTGCTAATGCAGCCTGTTACTGACCTCTACTGGAATATATGTTCCTTTACAGTTCAAAAAATAAAGCTGGTGCCTGAGTCTTGCAAGTTCACAACACCGTCACATTTCAAAACGCTTATGTTTCAGATAAATCCTCAAGCTGCGACTATTAATATCTTAGGATTTATTTCTTGTTGTTGTTGTCCCTCAGAGCACTTCAGTAACTTTTTATTTTGTTGTTCCGAGCTTTCGATAGAGGGTAGTATTTTTCACCTCACATTAGCCTACCCAGTGGAATATTCACTAAATTCCCCTTTTGTTAAAAACAACTATTTATAACTACCCACCTTATCAGAGTTTGGGTTTGAACTCATAGTACTTTCCATTAGAGGGGAAAACTGCTACTTTCAGTTTTCACATTTAACGCAATCGCTACCAAATGTTAAGTGAGCCCTCCTGTTCCTTTGAAGCCCCTACAGACTGACTCATTTGAAAAATGTCACATTCCCCTCTTGCGAGTTAGGTTAAGTTAGTCGCATGTATGAAAGTCCCCTAATGTTACACGCACAAAGACTTCTGCTTATGCACAAGAGATTTAGAAACACAACATACCTTAAAGTCTCCTTGATATGTATGGTAGAGCGGTGTGAAATACTCATGTGGGCTTGGGATGTGCTGCCATAAGGTCGGCTTTTTGATGCCCCCTCTATACATGCAAAAAGACAAAAGTGTTATACGACTGGAATGTAGTTTGGTGGATAGGATATATTTAAAACAGGCTGTTATTTCTGGACAGATGATGATTACGTGCTGAAAAACAAATGAAAACAGCAGCTGTCATGGAAACTGTCGAGCTTTATGCACTTGCAGAGCTTGTAGCTCTGACTTCCTCCAGTTTTTTGACCTACATGAAAATTGACTGTCTGCACAAACATATCTGCTGCTGTTGTGGTTTTTGTGAACGTAGGAGGTGAGAAAGGACTATTCATATACGGTAAGTGCCGTCATATCGATTACTGGAATACTCATTTAGAGGAGGCGCTATCGAAATTTAAGATCAAACTTGTCTTGTCTTTTATTAAGCCCGTCACTATGTGGGATATCAGGCAAACTTCTCAGTACATAATCTTTCAGATTTGTCAGAAGCAGTGAACTGATCTAGATAGTTTGAAAGGTTAATATAAGCCTCAAAGGAATATGACTAACAGATAATAAAAGACACTCATGTGACTCATAAATGAAGAAACAGTCATAACGAGAGAGGTTTGAGTTTAGTTCACTTCTCCAATCTCCATATCCCACAAAGTGACTTCTGTAGCTCGTACAATTCCCTAAAGTCTTAAAAACATACCTCATGGCCTCCATGATGAGCTAGACTTTGAACTTTCTCTTTGGCAAGTAAACCGTTAGTAGCCTACTGAGAATGCTTTTTTTGTTGTTGTTGACAAATACAGATCTGAACTGGAACATAAGTGCCAGTTTCACAAACAAAGCTTAAGCCCATCACATCTTAAGCCTAATCATATCTTAAAATACATCAGTGCCATTGTTTTGTCTCAAGATGCACACCATCCCCCTAAAATAAAGTTTATAAAAAGCTACTTAAATATCCTAATTTAACAAAGACCTACTGCTAGCTAAGTGTAAGCCCAGTCTGTGAAATCGAGCCAAGACGAAATACTGAACAAATAAAAGTGACACTCACAGTTTCCCACTGTACATCAGCAGCGCCAGCGCCACAACAGGAAGTGCCAGCAGCAGGAAATAGTACTGATCGGTCCCCGGAAAGTCAGATGTCCATTCAACACTGTTGCTCCATTCACTCCACATGGATGTAAACCACTTCGGATATACAGCGACCTGAATGTCTGCCACATATTGCCTCCCTGGCAGGAGTTTTTCACTGATGATAACCATGGATTGTCCGTAGTGCTGCGTAGTGTAAATTTGCCCCTTCTGTGGAATGACCAGCATATTAAAAAAAAGTGTGCAAAATATGTGTCATTTTCCCTCCATATGGATAGACAAATTGATATTTTACCTCATCGGGGTCACTTTTAGTTCGTAATCGTACTCTGTAGTATAATTTTTTATACAGTTCGTGGTCTTCATAAGCCACATCCCAAGTGAGGTTGAAACCCCCATCAATTTTTGCAATGCTTAGGTTGAAAGGTTGGGTTAGCTTAACTGTAAAAAAATAAAAAGCAAAACAAATGTAAGTGAATAATGTACATAAGTAAACGAGGCCGATGAATTACAGTGGAGTTAAAAAAATCTGGGATTAAAATCCAATTCCAACCAAAAGGTTTAAGGGATTTTGAGTAAGGTTATAATGTAAAATTAAGTAGCGATATTCAAGATTCTGCACAATTTCTATATCACTAATTAGTGATGCATGTTTAACTGTGCAATTAATATATCACTAATCAGTGATGCATGTTTAAAAACTTGAAAGCAAAAGAGGACAAACCAAAAACTACAAGACTGAAAATCCTCATACACTCGTAAAAATAAAAGCCCCAAAAGGGTTTTTTTTTGCAGCGATGCCACAGAAGAACCATTTAGGTTTCCCCAAACAACTTGTTTTTTATAATCTAAAGAGCGAGTTTTCACTACAAAGCACTTTTTGTAGTGATCGCAGATTTGGATTTCACTGTAAATGACGCTTATTTTTACACTGCTGCTGAAGTGGATAGAGGAACTTACTAGAATGGTATAAACTAATGTTTTCAGAGTAACGCCTGGTCGGGGTCTCCATATTGCCGTGATTGGCCATTTGTGTTACTATGATAGAGCAGTTGGTATCATAGGACATCATCAAATCCAGATCCTGAGGTTCCATTGTGCACCAGGATTGTGGCGATTTGATACGGCAGTTCCCATTTACAGCAGATTCTTCATCCCTGAGAGACATGAAATGTGCTAATTACAAAATATGCTGACCAATGGTAATAGCAGGTTAAAAAAAAACAATGAGCTGAGGCCAGACAATGATTCAGTGGATTCACATTCTCAAAAGAACACAATGTGCTAGATCTGTACCTGCAATCTGCCACAACATCACACGAAACGGTTCCTGCCGAGTCAGAATTAGAGCAGTTCAGCTTGGAGATGAAGTCTGTGGTGCAGGTCACACTGCACACGGCGTTATCTGCAAAGAGTGATGTGAGAGGAAATGTGGTCAATCGAGCTACAGAAACGGTACAGCGTTTCTTCTCAAAGCAACACCTGCTTAGGTCAAAGGACACAAGGCAAATCATATGTTGCAGCTATATCCTTCTGAGGATGTTTTCACTTATTTTACAAGACGATACGAATGACTTTCACTGTAAAAAATTATACGTATACGATCAATACGTTATGACAACATATGTTTTTTTACATCGTTTTAACTCATCAAAATAAGTTAAGCAATTTTCAACCTATATTTTGTCAGTTTAATGTAATTTAAGTTGAAATGACTTAAACATCCAAGTTGATTATACTTAATTTAAGGTAGCAAATTCCAATGTTAGAGGAATGGTAATATTGCAATAAATGCAAACTTACTGCACTCAATAAGTCCACAAACAACCAAGAATATGGCTTGCCATAGAGCCATTGTGGAGAAACAATGACAGAAATTGTGGTCAGCCCTGCTCAAATGCATTGTACAGAGCCCACATGCAAACTGCAAAGAAAGCAAGCATGTTATTTTAATACATAGCGGCATTTTAATCAGTAATGTATAACCAAATTTTATATTGTACATTTAATTTAATTCAACTCATTTTAATTTTCAAAATAATAAAACGTTATAACAACAACTTAATACATACACATGATTACATATTTATACATATAAAATATAGAAAAGCATCACAAACACTTAAGATGTTTATCATCATATTGTTTAGTCTATAATCAACATATGGTGATTAAACAAGAAAAATAGATGATTGAGTTGGGGGGGAAAATACAGGTAAAAGTGACTTTAAAAGAAGTAGATAAATTCTAAGACTTACCTTGATAATATTCCCATTGAACCGGTTTACAAAAATATAAGATTTTGCTGAAAATAAACTAATATGCCGTTTTCAATCAAATACCAGTTGTACATTGCATTACTCCACCTGACATGTACGCTATGCCAATCTTCTACTGATCTACATGCACAGTCAGAGTGCTTGTGACGCAAACGCAAGTATGACATGAAGGATGTGGTTGTGGTTAAAACAAGATCCCATTTGCAAATGTCTCGCCCCCAATGCGGCCAATTGGATAGTTCCTGTTGTTGCCATCATGGGCCGAATAAATGTGCCATTTATCATTAGTGTCATTAGAATCTATTTTGGGGGGTAAATATAGCAGAAAATAAATAAATCAAGGCTTGGCATGGTTATAAAAAAAAATGAAATGAATAGCCTAAATAAAAATGAAAACGCAGTGATAATGTGTGCCATTTTATATTATGGTAATGAGTGCTGTAAAATGTCAGTAGCCTATATAGCCTACAGAACTGCAAAAAAAAAAAAGAGCAGAATGTGTTTTGAATATTATACTAATATTTATTCATTTATATCCTCAATCATATGTTTGCTTGAGAGCTAACTGTGCGTTCACACCAGACGCGAATAGCGCGTCAAATTCGCGCTTACCGCGTCGGTACCGCGTCTAGTACGCGTGAACAATTTAATCCATTCGCGCGTCAAGAGCGAAATTGACGCGGGTAAAAAAAAAGATTGAAGCGAAATTTAAGTTAGGAGGAGGCGTAGGCGGCCATCTTTTTACAAGATGTTGATCGAGCATTCTTCGAGAGAGTCGCCGCTCTGGAGATGTAAAATAGCAGCACGGCAGCTTAGTTGGTTAGTAAGTTAGGTCAATAACGTGACTCAAAAGTGAAATTTGTACATCTTACAACTTACCAAGTTGTACAATCTCCTCACTAATCCTCTTCCAAGCGAGGTACTTTTTGCTCCTGTCTCTATAAAAGTATGAATGAAGTAGAGTCATGCACCAAGCGGCAACATTCGAATCTGAAAAATTAAGCCTACCAGGAGTACGAAAAATTGCAATACATCGAAAATCCGCTAGGGCCAGGTCCCAAAAGGGAGCAAATGTCCATAGACCCCCATGTTAAAATGTCCGTTTTCACAGCATAAATTCATGTTTTTACAGGTTGGTGCCATGGACATTTATTTTTCGATAGGTTCCGAGTGCCTGACAACTGTGAGGGGGGTGAATCTTTTTCTAACTCGTTAGTTTAGATCGTATTTAAATATGAAATATGTTTTACAGTCTATGGTCATACAGCAGGAGTTTATAATGTCACTTTACCACGTAAAGCAAGCAGGCTCCTGATTGGTTAACGCGGCGCGAACTGACGCAGAAGTTTTTACACTCGGGTGGCAGCAGACGCGAATTCGCGTCAAACGCGTGAATGCACAAAAAGCACTAAATAAAATCATTCGCGTCTATCGCGCTGCAGGAATTTTTTTATGCGCATAACGCGTCTTTGCATTGACTTAACATTGAAATCACAACGCTCTATTCGCGTCTGGTGTGAACCATATAGACTGAAAAGGTGTGAACGCACCATAGACATCCTTTAGGTATCCAAGAACTGCCTGACCAAAATGTTTAAATCTTAAAGGGATAGTTCACTCATAAATGAAAATTATGTCATTTACTCACCTTCAACTTGTTCCAAACCTGTATGAGTGTATTTCTTCAGCTGAACACAAAAGAAGAATGTGGGAATTTTTGAAGATTGTGGGAAACCAAACAGTTGACGGCATTGACTTAATGCCATAGTATTTATTTCTGCATTATGGAAATCAATGGGGTCCATCAACTGTTCGGTTACCCACATTTTGTTAAAATATAATTTTTTTATCTTCAACTGAAGAAAGAAATTCAATGATGGCACATTTTTTCATTTTTGGGTGAACTATCCCTTCAAATCAGTGGGTTTCTCTGATTCGGTAAAAACAAGCAGCAAATAAGCTAAAATGCAGTGTTATTGAACTAATCAAAAAATATAAATGTTTCAATCAGCTATATTGTTTAATTAATCAATTAACTGTTCGTGTTTTACCTTAAATTGGACGTTCAGATTATATCCATCAGTTTGCATTAATAGAGTGCCTTGCAATTCGTCAGCCTGTAATTATAGAAAACAATACATTCAATTTCACCCAGTATATATGGACACTGTTGAAAGTTTCATTCAGGCATCTGCGTGTGCACTCACGGGTCCTAATTATCTTGGCTAAATGTCTGTGTTTTCTTTTTTCCAGGAGGGAAACTTCGTTAGATTTTTGCTTCGAGTTTGACGCGAGTTCCCAATTAAACCACTCTTGATAGAGTACAGAACTCATCTTCACTGACAAGGTATGTCTGGTGTAAAAGCAGGGTCAATTTGTGGACGTTTACAGTAGTTTGCGGTGTTTTGTTTGCGGGTTTTGTTAGCTAGCTAGCTAGCTATGCTAGGCTAACAGCCTATCCAGACTGCACGCGACGCAACAAATTACAGCGCGCGCTTGTATTATAATCATGTAATTGCACACATGCAGAGTATACATCCATGTCCGTGCAGTTTGACGTGAGCAGTTAATCGTAACAAAGCGTGATTTGGATCAATCAGCGGCTTATGTGCGCGCAGTGAGGAATGCTGCTGTGCGGCATCGCGCAGAAAATGTGCATCTGACAGGTATATTAATTCAATGCGGTTTATTTGCTCTTTACTCTAATCAAACATAGGCGGCAGCATATTCATTAAAATAAGTTGCTTTGATTGTGCCAACTATGGACACCCCGAGTATCTTCATATAAGTGTGTGTGTGTGTGTGTGTGTGTGTGTGTGTGTGTGTGTGTATATATATATATATATATATATATATATATATATATGTGTATATGTGTGTGTATATTTCATGCGTTCTTTCACCGAATAACTTCACTATGCACTATCATTATAGATATTATTTTTCAGCTGTTTATTGAGTTCGTTTGTTTGATCATGTTGATCAACTCCTCTTTTTAGTTAATGGCCCCTTAATTTGACAAAATATATAATTATGAAAACTTTATTCATTTTTAATGTTCTCAATTTATATCGTTATAGTCTCACAACATTATTATAGATTGTCATTTTATGCAAAAACATTTAAAAACTTTTTCTTTTTTTTTTGTCTTAAAAAAAAGGTTTAATCAATGACACCTAAATCCAATGAAACCATATGCTGGACTTATCCAATCATTTTGTCTGTTTAAACTCCGCCTCTTATAATTGTCTACAAGTGCACATTCATTTATTTTTTTAAAAGCAGTCTCAAAACCCAGGTAACAACCTAAGCATGTAGGGGTAGTGTTTGTTGTTCCAAAACTGCAGATATCCAGAAAAATAAGGATATCAAAAATATTATCAAATTCTTTTTCAGGGGAATTAATTGCAATAATGATGGCATTTAGATGGGTAAATGAGGCAGGATTAAAGGATGTGGTAATATGTTCAGACTCTAGTTCTGCTCTAATGAGCATTGAAGCACAACAGTCAGACACTAGACAGGGCTGAGTAGTGGAGATATTACAATAATTATATATGTTACACAGCAGGAAAGAGGAGAGGGGGGGTAATTCATGTAGGTACCAGCTCATGTTGGGGTAAAAGGGAATGAGGCAGCAGATAGAATGGCGAAACAAGCATTGCAGGAGGGCAGAATAGAAATGGAAATAACTCCTAGTAGAGATGAAATTAAAGCTATAATAAAAAATTTAAAAAATAAATCAAAGATGGCAACAAATGTGGGAAACAGGAAGTAAGGGTAGAAGTATGTATGCAATGATCCAACCAAAAGTGGGGAAAAAGAAGTACTCAGGTGGAAGTAGAAGGGAGGAAACCCTTTTACCAAGACTTAGAATAGGACATACAGGACTTAATAATACAGTGAAATTAATGTCCAAGCATCAGACAGGATTATGTGAATGGTGTGGAGAAAATGAAACAGGCGAACATGTTATCTATTGTGAAAGATATAAAGAGGATAGAGATCAATTATTTGAAGAGATTCTGAGGAAAGAGGAGACTGATATAACTTTGACAAACATATTAAAACAAGGAAATGACAATAGAGAAGCTTTATTTGAATATTTGGAGAATACAGGTCTAATTAATAGAATTTGAAAGGGGGTGTTTTTTTTATTTTTTATTTTTTTGGACAGAGGAGCTGAACAACGCAGCGCTGGCTGTCGCATATACTGCTTTAATATAACGGGTAAGAATGAGGAGTGGGTAGTTGTTAGAGTCTGTGGATCAAGTTTACAGTATGTGGCGGTAATGCGCGAAATCGATGCGAATCGCCAAAAAAAGAAAGAAGGTAACAACCTAACACAGAACCAAATCTACTTTTTCCTTTTATATTTTTTTATATATATATTTTTTTTATATATTGTATAAAAAAAAATGCTCCTAGTATAGCGTTGCAGGTCTATCTCTTCCATCCAAATGATGGTGCTTGGTGACTGAAGTCTGTCTAACTCATAGTACGAATGCGCTGATGATGTGTAATGTCTGCTCTAGCCGTGGAGGAATAAAAAATACATGGGTTGACAGGCATCGTATCATTGCTTTCGAACCGAATACAACAAATACAATGATTGGGTGAACATTTAATGGTTACATACAAACTCACACTCACACACACCACTTTAACTTAGCGATTGCTATCAGGAGGATGTGAAGAGACTTTACACCAGCATAGCAAAAATGTTTTAAATTAGACTAATTAGACTAAATCAGCCTTTAAAAAAAAGATGTAAACACTGTAAATCATACTCCTTTTGACTCATGATGATCAAACCCTCAGAGTAATTAATAATGAAACCATCTTGTGTATGTCTATTTTGAGCTTCATTGAAATGAAGGGAGAGCGGCGCGCAATATACATTTAATATAAAAAAACCCAGAGGACCTATAAATACGTTTTAGAAATGGATTATTGGACCTCCTGATCAGTCAAATGGTTAAGATGTTTGAACGTAATAACCTTATCACTGCTGATAAAACAAGCACACATTTCATTAACAGTACATAGTCACACATGTTGGGTTGACTCCAGGACCGTTAGGTTGATAGAACCAGGATTTGTTTGATTCTGTCAGATCATACATCTCCTACTGATGGAGATTGGGAAATGTGCAGTTGTTCTGTACTAGAACCATAAACGACAGTGTGTATCTGTCACCACCGCTACAGTTTCACTACTGTTGATCCCTAGATATATTTCATACTCCAATGACATTTCCTCGTTTGTATGAACTCAATGTAGTTTTACTTTTAATGATAGTCTCAACCTAACAAATTTATTTATTTAAATTTTAATGTCTAAATGTAAGCAAATCCTGATGAGTGTTATTACCGCTCCCCCATAACTGTTTGATAACTAAAGGGTTGCTATTATCAAGTTAAATATTGAGGTAATAAGGAAGAAAATTGCATAATGACTATGTATAGTTTTACAGATGCGTGCATCTTGCTTAAAGAGAAAATATTGTCTTTTTTTTCCAGGTTTTCAATCATTAAGTGGGCCACAAGTCATGTCTGGTATAGCGTTAAGTCGTCTCGCACAAGAACGAAAGGCTTGGCGGAAAGACCATCCCTTTGTAAGTATGATGTTTCCGATCACATATGTGAGGATGTTATATTAAATTAAGAGGCCGATATATATAAATATAAAAAAATTAAAAAATGGCTTTATGTAGACCCATGGAGGGTCATTTTATCAGTTCCAAATCACTAAATATTTTAGAAGCTTCTTAAATTATTAGAGCTGCAGTATTAACCTGTGGAGGAAAAGCAGCGAAGGGGTTACTGAGGGGGAGTGCTTTCCATCTGTGGTGGAGATTTTTATTTTAAGATGTCGCGGTTTTAATTTATTCAGCTGAGAAATCATTATTGAAACTGTTGGGGTGTGTGTGCTTACAGAAACGAGGCCATAGATTAAAAAAAGATTCTAGAGTCTGACATTTTGAAACTTTTGCAGCCACCCACAGGATGTAAAAAAAAAAAAATTTATATATTTTTTTATAATATATATATATATATATATATATATATATATATATATTTTTTTTTTTTTAGGGTTTTGTAGCCGTACCGACAAAAAACCCTGATGGAACGATGAACTTGATGAATTGGGAGTGTGCCATCCCAGGGAAAAAAGGAGTAAGTGTCATTTCAGTGTTTACAGTACAGGCACCCAATCACTGTTTATGTCTGGTATGTACATCATATCGAATGCTGCTCTTGTGAATTCTTGTCTTTTCAACTACTACAGAATGTCATTTGTATGATTGGAAAACAAAATGTTAAAGTCCCCCTGTATTCAATAATTCATCTTTGATCACCAAAATGACACATTTAAAATATATATATATATATATCTTTGAAAACAAATTTCTTCATGCCCTAAAATAGCTTGAATGTAACTCTACACCCTTGCCTCATTTATTATATGTGGTTCTATGAATATGCAAATTAGTCCACTCACTCGCACCAGCTAAGATCCGCTCGATGATCACTCGTTGACGATGATTGGTTACAAGGTAGTTTGTGACGTCAGAAACACCAGCAATTTCAAACTGTTTTTTAAACTGTCTTTGGTTCACTGCAGTTTTAGGGAGAAAATACTCTGCAATAGTGTTGCCTTATGCTTTAAGACAAACCATGTGCAAATTTATATAAAAAATGCCACAGACATAATCTCAACTTTTAAAAGCTGTATTTTTTTTTTTCCACAGGGGGATTTGAAGTAAATAAGTACTTTTTCTTCTTTTTTTAATTCTCAGACACCGTGGGAGGGAGGCTTGTTCAAACTTCGGATGCTGTTCAAGGATGACTATCCTTCCTCTCCACCAAAGTGTAAATAGTGGAGCTAATCCATTATCTGTACTTTGTATGCACATTGTGTTTTTGATTATGCCAGATTTTTATGATGTGACTTCTTCTACAGGTAAATTTGAGCCTCCTTTATTCCATCCGAATGTATATCCGTCTGGTACCGTATGCTTGTCTATTTTAGAGGAAGACAAAGACTGGAGGCCTGCCATTACAATCAAGCAGGTAAGCTGTGAAGTTTGGATCTTCTTAGACTGTCGTTCCTCTTCAGAACACAAATGAAGATTTTTTTTTATTTTTTTTTTATGAAATCGGAAAGATTTCTGTCCATCAATTCTAAGCAACTACCACTTTGACTCTTTAGTAGGGATGCACTGAATATTCGGCTACTGAAAATGTTCGGCCGAAAATGGCCCAAAAGAGCATTTTTCGGTTTTCGACCGAATGACTTTTATCACCCAAACAATACTGCCGAAATGTTGTGATGACGCAAACAGAAACCGTGACCTGCATGTGCTTGTCTGAAGCAACATGTCTGCGCCTGCGGTGTGTGGACGTATTTCAGGGGGCTTTCACACTGGCAGTTTAGTTCGGAACGGGGCACGGTTCGCATGAAAAACCCGAGACTACCTGGAGGAGGCGGTCTGAGTTCGGTTGCTCCTGATTCCCGAACCGTGGCGCGGTTCGCGTGAATGTGCAAGCAACACGGGTGCGCACTTGTTCAGGAAGGAAAGTGATCTGCGCATAGGTTTTAGCTTTTTGTGATGTATTCTGTTAAATAAAACACTTGTATGGGATGATAGTGTTGATGAATTACGAGCGAGAGTGAGCCGGCAGTGTATTCGCGCATTGCGCGTGGAATCAGGTCAACACATTTGGAAATCCACTGTCTTCTCAAGAGTCCGTTTGCAAGCAGCAGAAGGCCACCTTATGCGACGCACACAGAGTACACCTGTATTATTCACTCAACTGCACATAATAGCAGCGAATTAATAAAAAAAACAATATATTGACCCATGTTCTGTTTTCTATCATGCGCCGTGCACATTTGCGACGACGTAATATGCACGCAAACGCACCAGGGTTCGATAGAATTGATAGATATAATTCTCCAGTTAACATGTGGGCTATGGCAGTCTTTGTTTTAATACACTTATGTTGAATGCTTAAGATACAACAATATTTTCTCTAAGCTGACTTGTTCTGAATGCATTTTCTTGTAGTAGTCCTACAGAGAAAAAATTCAAATGCACTTGACCTAAATGCACTTTGTTTTTATAAGAGAACATTTAATTTTGCACTAAAGTCTGCAGGCCAGTAGGCCTTTACATCATTATTTAATGTACATATGAGTGGGGTCAAGTTAAACATTTTAGTTTGAGTTTTATTTTATACTGTGCATTGTTGCAATGTGCTAAATAAATATTTGCATAATTTGTAACTGATTTATTCTTTGAAACTTTAATATTAATTTATGCAGTTGCAATGCCTTGACTTCAATGCCTTGAGTTTAGTACACAGTCATTGCCATAAATGCAATGGTATTAATAATTGGCATAATATCTTTCGGTTTTCGGCCTTGATTTCCTCTTTTTCGGTTTCGGCCAAGAATTTATTTCGGTGCATCCCTACTCTTTAGATTGTTAAACTAATCCATATGAATTGAACTGTTTAGTCAATTTTCTGAAGAGACACGATTGCTTTATATGATGATTTAATATAGGCATTTATTCATAAAACGAACCAATGAGGTTCATTCTCGTGTTATGCAGCATGTTTGAGCTTCAGCAAGAACCAATGAGGTTCATTCTCGTGCTGCGCAGCACGTTTGAGCTTTAACACGAACCAATGAGGTTCATTCTAGTCTTACGCAGCATGTTTGAGCTTCAGCAAGAACCAATGAGGTTCATTCTCATGTTATACAGCACGTTTGTCCTTTAACCAGAACCAATGAGGTTCATTCTAGTCTTACGCAGCATGTTTGAGCTTCAGCAAGAACCAATGAGGTTCATTCTCGTGTTACACAGCATGTTTGTCCTTTTGAACCCTCATTGGTTCTGGTTATTCTCGTGTTTTGCAGCACGTTTGGGCTTTAACACGAACCAATGAGGTTCATTCTAGTCTTACGCAGCACGTTTGAGCTTCAGCAAGAACCAATGAGGTTCATTCTCGTGTTACGCAGCATTTTTGAGCTTCAGCAAGAACCAATGAGGTTCATTCTCGTGTTATGCAGCACGTTTGAGCTTCAGCAAGAACCAGTGAGGCTTGTTCTCGCGCGTCAAGCAATTACGGTTGAGTTTCTGTTTTTGCTCGGTGGTCAAGGTTCATGTGAATAAATTTTATCTTTTCATAATTTAAAGTGATTTGTCTCTTCAGAAAATTGACTAAACCACTCAATATAAATTGATATGCTTTATAATTTCTTTATTAATTTTTTTTAAGTGGTACTTTTGTAAGCTCCCTATGGAGGGACAGCAGTCTCTCAGATTTAATTTCAGATGAATGACAGTCTTACGGATTTGGAACGACATGAGGGTCAGCAAATAATGACAGAATTCTCATTTTTGGGCAAACTAACCCTTTAATAACATCATTAAATGGTTTAAAATGTAAGTTTTAATTTTCAAGGTGTTTTTAAACATTTGCTGCATGGTTAAATAAACTACACATGTCATTTCATCTTAGTGCTTAATCCAGTTCTGTACAAAGTTCAGTAATTAATGGGATGACAACCACCGTCTACAACTGAATTAACTCCCAAAAAATTTAGGTAGCGACAACTGCATTTACAAAAATTTGACGCGGTGTGTACGGAACAGAATCAAACAACTAGTTGTTAATGACGTGGGATGAGAGATGACAGGCAAGGTGCGTATTTTAACATGCATCAGATGGATCTCTCATCTGTATTACATGGAAAGCGATACGAGCCTTGACTCATTCGTGTTGCCAGATCATGCAAGCAAAATGGCAAACAAGAACAAGGCCATAAAATTTGAAGTGCTTTATTCTGAAAATAAGACCAAAATATCACGACCTGTACTCTTAATAACTCCATTAAGCTTGGCTCAGAACGCGATCAAGTTTAAGGGCTCATATGATGTTCTAAAAAGAACATTTTATCTTGTGTATTTGATTTAATGCAATGTGTTTTACGTGGTTTTAGGTTAAAGCCTTTTTACACATACTGTACATTTATTGTTGCTCCTCTATGCCCCAACTTTCTGAAACGTGTACATTTTTACAAAGCTCATCGTTCTGAAAAGCGCGGTGTGCTCTGATTGGCCAGCGATCCAGTGCATTGTGATTGGCCCAAAAACTTTAAAGGGGTCATCGGATGGCAATTTTCCACAAGTTATTATTCTTTAGGGTGTTCTTGTAAAATTTGTAACATACTTTGGTCAAAATTCTTCAATGGTTGTGTAAAACACCCTTTTACCTCCCCAAAAACAGCTCTGTTCACACACAGCGACCGATTTCTTTAAATAAGGCAACTGCTCTACCTCACCCCTCTCTTCCATGGGGTGTCGAATGGCAGAGGGCAGAAATATGCTAATACGGGACAGTCCGTCAGTGGTTCTGGGCGGAGCATGAGTATTATGACATCAGTGCTCAAATTCAAACGGCCTGATTGAGTGTTTAGACTTTTTGAGGATTAAAAAAAGTGAATGGATTATTTTCATTGTATGGTGGTTGTCCACACTCTGCAAAGACACTTTTATATGCAAACACGATATAAAAGTGAATTTTCCATCCGATGACCGTGCTAGGGGAAGTGTCACGCCCCTTACCATATTTGGAACATCAGCTCCCAGAGCAAATAATGGCAGGTGATAATGTCGGCACTACCATATCAATTCGAGCCTAAATCTGAACCGGAAAATGCAGAGCTGATCGATCAACTTTGCCAGCGCGACTGGACCAGATTGTATCAGACTGGTAAGGTTTTATTTCATTGGGGACATAATTACTGATTATACTGTTGGTGCGACGCGCTACGAGGGGAGAACACCATGTAAACTTAAAACTATGTCTGCATTTGTGATCGTAGAAATGACAAGCAAGCGCTATTCTATACTGCTCAACTCGTGTTTGAATTGTCAGTAGCAAATTCTTAAAATATGAAAACGTCAGAAGCGCCAGAATGTACATGCAAAGATTGAAACTTTTCAAGTAACACTTGATTGCACTTTTTAGAATCAGCCTTTCTGCACAGCCGGCCTTGTACTCTCGCAGGTTCTGGAAACAGTCCTCCGAAAAATGTGCAGCACACTGTTTCAGAACAGTACAACTAAAATTTCGACTGTTGTAAATAAAGCTTAAGCAGTTTTCTAATTGTCTCCTTTTGGAAGGCCAAATTAAGTAGTTTGGCTTTTGCAACGAAAAAGTGTCTCCACGACATGGCGGCACCGGCGGCAACAATAACACAGCGAGAATAAAAGTTCTGCCGCCTTTATTTGCGTGTACTTTTGGGCGGTGTTCTGAAACTCTGCCCCCACACACTGACGTAGATTTGAGGGGTAGTGTTTGAACGAAGCGTTTTAGGAAGGTGTGCCTGAGCCTTAACTTTCTAAGAATATCTCTTTAGGTTTGACACTTTGAGCTTTGTTACTCTGCAGATCTTATACATGCACAAATGGCTACGTGACACACTAAAGAAAAAGGAAAACAAGAAATCGCATCACATGACCCCTTTAAACAAGCCCCAAAATGCTTCTAATATGTGGACATAACACTGCAAGAGCTTCCTCTGTCTAGCAGCGTTTCCAAACATAACCAAAACATGAGGCCTCCATCGACTGCTTCCGTTAAAATTGCTGAACACAGCGGGTCTTTTGTCGCTGTAATGTTACTTTGGTCAGAATAGTGGAGACCAAAGACTAGATGCCAGAATGTTGCTATGGTTACCCCGGTGTCAATCATCGCAGTTTCGGGAGTCGTGTTCCGTACATGCATGGAATGGTAAAGGACTCACTCCTGCATTTAAATGTGGTTGTCACTCCTGAAGTGTATGTGGCCTATTTGTGCACATACAACTAAACCATTTAGATATCACAGATACTTATTCTTTCTAATTTAACTTAACTCTAACCGTTAACTGACAAGACTAATAAAATGAATGATCTGTTGACCAGCGTCAGTTGTCATTTAGGGCGAAAAAAAATGACTAAACTGAGATTAACATCCCTAAAATGTATGCATTGGTCCATTTAATTGGTATATCCAATAACAACGTGTAGTTCAAGTATGAATTGTTTCATTTTTGTATTCAAATTATAGATGCGTTTTTAAGAAGATTTGAACTAAATGTTGTATGGGTTTGTGGTGTGTGTGTTTTTTTTTTTTTTTTTTTTTTTTTTTTTGAATAACCATAAGCCAAATGTTCAATGCTTTCCTGAAGAGGGCAGTATTATCTCATGAAGCACCACAACTTGTATCTTTTTAGATCTTGCTAGGAATCCAAGAACTCCTTAATGAACCAAATATTCAGGATCCCGCACAGGCTGAGGCATACACAATTTACTGGTATGCACCTTCAAATATAGTCTTGCCTATTGAGACTGAAATTCGTATTGCCTTTGTTATGAATCTTGTGTTTACATTTCTGTTTCAGCCAAAACAGAGTGGAGTATGAAAAAAGGGTCAGAGCACAAGCCAAAAAGTTCTCGCCGTAAACCTCAAGATTTCTCACTTATTGGAAATGGGTTTTGACCAGATCTCCTCACCCCTGTTACAGCCCACCTCCCACCTTTCAATTCATATCCACTTCATACTTATTTACTGCTGGGCTTAAAGAAATGAATGTGTTGTGCCATTGTCAATCCACTGATGCTCATCCTAACAAACTCTTCCTGGAGGTTTTAAATTTGGTCTTTTGTATAAATCTGTTTCCCCCCGTCCCAGTTGGGCAAATCCACACCATAGGAGTTCACACTAGGTTGTGTGGGCTTTATTTTTTTTTTTATTATTATTATTTTTTAAATGGTGGGTGGGGTTGCTTGGTAACAGTGCTAAATATTTGCAAAAAAAAAAAAGGCACAAACATCCACATGCAGAAGAAATGATATTCCACAGATGCAGAGGCATGAGCCTAAAACTTTTGTTTCGCTTAAATTTTTTTCATTTTTTTTTTTTTTTTTCAGACTGGCCTCCTTGGTCTCTTTCATGGTTTTAATGATTTAAAACTTGCTATTAATGTCAGTATTTCAACTGCTGTAAAATGATACTTTTATACTTTCTTTACTTTGAGTTAGTGTCTATAGAGAGATTTCCATTCCTGATGCAGGCAGTGTACTAAGCATGTACCGTTCAGTATGATAGCATTGTGCTGCCTCGGCCGTCTGTGTTTCACAAAAAAAAAAAAAAAAAAAAAAAACTTGCGTACAAGGCCTCTGAATCAAATGGTTAGTTAACCGCTGCATCAGTCTCTTTGTGTTTATATGGTGTTTTGTTCATGTAAGTGTATAGAGTAAATAAAAATGTTTATACAAAGCCAGTCGTGACTGCAGGTACGTTTTTCACATGCTTCACACCATGAATGGATTGACTTCAACCCGTGCTTGAAAGGTAAGTCTTGTCATGGTCATTTTATGTTTGAAGATTTCTGTATTACTGGAATTAATGAAATCAAGAGGTTGAGTTTGTCTGGGTTGTCTGCAGTAGAAGTTGAATAATTTTGTGGTTTTGATTTGAACATCTAGGGCAAAACTTTATTTTAAAATGTAATTATTTTTATGAAATCATACCAAAGATAAATAACTTTATATATAATTTTATATATATCTCACTCACAAATATGTGTGTATATATAAAATTAATAATCAAGTAAATCCAAGTTGCTTCAGTCCTGTAAATATTAGTCTTGCATGTATTTTATAGAAATCATTAAAGATTTCTCAGCAAAAAAAGATTTTACTTAGAAGAAAAAAAAAAGTATGAACTATCAAGCAGAAGACATGTAGATTGTATACAACAGGTTTTTGAGCAAAGTTTTGGTTATATTTTTCTAAAAATGTGTATTCTGATACAGTAAAATGAATATATTCATAAATGTGTATTATTGTTTCAAGTAATTTTACAAAGGATGTTTTCAAGTTATGAGAGAATAAATTAACCTGATCAGTGTTGGGGAAAGTTACTTTAAAAAGTAGAAAAAAAAGTTTAGAAAAGTGATGGTGCCTTACTTTGTTAGTTTTTATTATTTTTTTCTGGGCGTGTTTTTTTATTTTATAAGTTATATTTTTGGGCAAATGTAAAGACCTTATCACACCAAAAGTGAAATTATAATCCTCAAGGCTGATGCAAATGTAAATTTTTTGTTTACAGTAATTTGAGAGTGCAGCTCAAACAACCTTTCAGCTGTGCTGCCATTCTGGATAACGGAAGAATAAGATGCAGAAGAAAAAAGTTTAACATTTTACCACAAAAAAAAACACAAATCTATATTCATTTTTGCTTGTAATTAACTGAATCGTCGAAGGTCAAAACCAAGTACATTGGTCAATAAAGTGAGATTAAAGTCTTAACAATGAATTTTCATTTAAGATATTTAGTTATTGGAGATTTGCATAGTATTCTGATTCTGCATTTCACAGATTTTATTCATTTTTTAATGCAAGTGAGATGAGGATATGCATGCTCACTTTTACAATACCGTCATGTTTGCACACAACACATGCATTTTGATTCGTCTCAAGATGGGTACAAGAGAGCTGTCAGTCAATAAATGGGAAAACAAAGCGTTAGGCCTACTTATTTGAAATAGTAACTTTATAGTTACTTGAAAAAGCAGTCTGATTATATAACTCAAGTTTCTTGTAATGAGTTACTCCACTGGTCCCGATAATAGCAATAATTAATTGTTCTGATGTATATCTTTATGATCTTGTCCTTTTTAGGGTGAAGTATCAGCTAACATAACTGGTTCATTTAATTTCGTGGCGTTTTATTCGATTTAAATATACATTTTAAGGAGAAAATAAACTTTTCTATATCTGCAGGTGCAATGGACATTGGTTATACCCATCTTGCTCCTTTGAAGGTATCTCGAGTAAAACAGCTTTACATTTAACGAAAAAGACCTAAACCGGAAGCGATGCGACCTGTTTCACAGAACCTTTTTCAGAGCAGCGTCATGACAGGTATGAAAGGGAGGCTTTGGGGGAAAGACTTGCTGTGTTTCAGTAGCTTCCGCTTTAAAAAGCTATATGAATTTCCCATAGCTCTTGTTGTCTGGATTTTTGTGTGTGTGTCTACTGAAATATCTTGAAAATATATTTTTTTGCAGTTTTGTCAGCAGAACTATCCAAAAACACAGTAATTAACAGTAACCCATTGAAGAGATGTCTATCCCTCACAGCCTCGCTTTTATTCCTGTTATAAATGCGAACAAATATGGCCTAGCTGTGAATAAGGTCTATAGGTTTTGGTTAAAGCGTATTGGCTTATTGCTGAAATGAGAGGCAGCAATTGTGGTTATGGTGGAGACTTGGATGTTCTGTATTGGTGGTAGCTGGTTTGAAACCGCTTAAATGGGACGGTGCTAATTTATATATCAGATTTAGAAGATTCGCTCCAAGGTTGCTGCCTATAGCATGGGCCATGGGATTTGTTGGGTTGTTAAGAGGAAGCTAACACCCACATAACTATTATCCCCATGGGGAAATGCCCCACATTGAATGTTAAAGGTGAAGCAATAACTGGCCCTGATTTTGATAAGCCTCCTCTCATTGAAATGAGATGTTAAAGCAGGAGAATTTCCATGCTAATTATGTATTCTTCCTAACAAAGGTAATGTTTAATCACACTGGCATTAACTTGGTAAAGTGTTCTTACTGCACTCATTCCCGTGAGAATTGCAGAATTAGGTTCTGTGAGCTTGTCAATGCTGTTCTGATGTGAATGAGGAAACGCTGGCTGGACTCCAGGCTTTTGCGGGGGTCAGCACAATTATGAATATGAATATTTTCAGCATGATTTTACAGCCTGTAAGGAAACTGGATAGAAACTATTAGTTGGAAATCCTGTCAGTGGAGTGACAGAAAGACCCACTTAAGATGTTATTCTGCTAATTGCAAGAGGAGATTTCTAAAGAGTAACGTCTTGGTAATTACTGGTTTTATTTCGTTATTTTATTTGAATATTTTACCATTTTTGGCTGTATGCATTTAAAATTAAACCCAAAAACTATTGTGTCATTACTAAAACTGACACAATAATTGCTAATGCAAAAATCACTATTAGCTATACTATTGCTCATATTGGTGGGATGTTTCAAAAATCGTACAATTTTTGTTATGCAACTCATCGTGTTTGTGCTACAGATATAAATTGTGCCTAAATCTTGCAGATTTTTATCAAAGCAACCTATAGCAACCTTTCCACATGATTTAGTTATGAGTTTGCATTGAAAATGGCCTAGTAACTAGCTGTCAACCAATAGCACCATAGCAACCACAAAAATGGCTTAACAACCACTCAGAACACCTTAGCAACCACTAGCATTGTGCTAACTTGATTTCATGGGAAACCAGCTCATGTTTTCTTGAGAATTAATTGGATAACATTCTCTATGCATTTCATGACACAATGGGATTTTGGAACCATATGCATCAATCTGCCTTTTGCTAATAATGTCGAATTCAAGACTGTCCTCAGAAGCTTTTAGAGTCATTTATGTATCTTGAGGGATTTCTTACAGTAACCTTTGTCATTGCCATCTTTGAGTAGCTAGTTAAATAAGATTAACACACAATGCAAATGGCTGTTCTGCAATGCAAATTAAATCATTAACACTGCTCTACACACATCCTCGACATTGAAGCAATTCATGCCTTTCCAAGTCTCTGGATCGTTTATTTTTCTCAGTCACGTTTCATAAATACTGATTGCCATTTAGAGACCTTTTACTCCTGACATCCATTTCATTTTTAAATGACTTATTTCCTCAGTGTCTTGTATAACTGCATATAATAACCATTTAGGAATCACTGATTGTAATGAGAAATTATAGTATATAAGTGTCAGTGGCGTGCAGTGGTGTTCTGAAATGAGGAGGCAAAATCTTCAGGTTTTTTTTTATTTATAAATCACATGTAAATTCATGTCCCAGTTAAATTGAATATTGTCACATTTTCCTTGTTAAATAAACATAACTTTACAATACATCAAAAAATAATTAGTATTGTTTTATTTATTTTGAAGTATAAATCTCATCGATGTTAGTGTTTTAAGGCAGTAACAATTTAAACAAATAGTTTTTATTCGTGTATTGATGTTCAACTGTTCTTTTTAATAGTCAACATATTTTCATCAGTCATGAAGCTCGATAAACGCTGTCTGTCACACACTTGAAAATGAACCTTTAACTTCACCAAGCTGATTGCTCATTAAAAACCCAACAGTCTTCATGTTTACGGGTCATTTCAAGTTTGATTTTGACGTGACATAAAACGATGATATCTAGGTTGTTGAGTTGTTTAATTACTTTTTAATTAGTTTTCCCATTAACATCATAATTTTGTTCATTCAGACTGACGCATGAAATGTGCAAGTAAACAAGAGACGGGATCTACAGCACAAACCAATCATATCCAGTCATAATATATCATATCCAATCATAGCGGGATAGAGGCCATGCCCCCTCTCATTCATTCTCAATTACCCCCCACTAATTCCTGCTGTAACTTTACCTGCTGGTGTTGGACAGTGTTACTTTAGATAAACTAGTGATTTATACACTTTTTAATGTCACATTTTGTAATATTTGTACATCTTTGTAATATGGATTATTTTCTCATCCTATTGTTTTTGAGGAGGCACTGCCTCCCTTGCCTCCTCGGAGGAAACGGCCCTTTCAGGTGTCACAGCCCGAGACCAGGAAGAGAAGTTAGGCAGCTTTTAATGCATCCTTGCCTTTCCAAAACATGATCATTCAAATCTGATCCGACATTTTTATATTAATCAATGTCAGATTCTAATGCCTGTTCCCATACCCATCTTTAAAGTAAAGCTGTAGTAGTTTTATGTGTGCAGTAGGCCATCTTCAAATAGTCTGAGCCAGCCGGGCCACACATTATATAATGTCAAGAAGCTGTCACTTATTGGGTGGAAATTTAAGTTCTCTGCATATATTGATGCATTAGTCATTTTAATATCAAGAAATAACTTTCCTGTATTTGTGCCTGGCTGTTTATAAAGCCGAGCTTTTCATCAACTTAAGACTTGACGTTGAAGCCTTTCGAATTAACTAGATTTCTGCACGAATGACTCATGAAATTTGATTTCAGCTGCATCCAGGTAATAACAAGCTGATTTAATTAGCACCATGCACAACATTTGACAGTGCTGTATTTTTAATGAACAAATGCTATACAACCAAAAATAATTAATGGAATAAACAGCATTTATATTTGGTAACTGGAAAAACTAAATTGCTATTGCCTCTGATTAGCCCCCTGCAGAATATATGGGAGTCATTATTAACAAATATATTTTTTATATTATAGGTTCGTGAAACGGTTTGTCGTGTTGTGGTTCACAAAATCTCAACTCTTTCTGACATACCTTAAAGAAAGTATGGAAACCTGCTTCTGCTGCAGAGTTAAAAAAGGTAATTGCAATTATTATTTCACCATGCAGCTGTGACTTAATTAGTAATTGCTACTTTATCCCAACTGTGACTTAATATTTAGTCATTGTATCCGTATCCCAGCTGTGACTTTATATCTTGAAATGTGATCTCTTTATTTCTTATTTAGCTCAGTTTTTTTTTTTTTTTTTTTACTTTGAGGCGAAAACAGGGTTCTACAAGAACTTAACTTTCTAGCTGTTTTTTTGTTTTGTTTTTAGATTTTATAACTTTCGAAGAGGCTCTATCATGATCACTTGCGGACACAATTGAAGAACCTCCTATGAAAGCTTACAATTACAGAAAAGAGGAGACGTCTGTGCGATGACAATTCGACCCATGAAAGCTTCGAGTGCAAGCGATGAGGGAAGCTTGAAAGAAATATTCCCATTTGATCCTTTCAAAATGTATTTTAATACAAAACAGTACGCAGCATCACAAGTGGGCTGGTGGAAGTGGAAACCTCTAGAGCTTCAAAGCACCCATCAATTGCGTCGACTGGCTGTTTATAAAGTGCAGGCCCTAATTCTCCATGTTACAAGCACTCAGTGTTTGCAAGAACACAACACAGTAGCATCTAGCATGCTGTTCAATTCTAATTCATTCTGACCCGGCCACTTAGCGTGCACTGAACAAGAAAGAAACCTGTATTTTGTAATCCAGTGGAGCTCATTACATGGGTTATGGCTCAATTGTGTTTTTTACTAATTTTAGCATGTTTTATTTGTAGTGATACATATATTTCAGTGCTAATCCATCTATAAATCACTAAATTGGTCACATTAGATGTAGCCACTCAGCAGTGCAGCCAAATGTACGATTTTACATGAACTACATAAAAAAAAACACTCTCATGCAAGACAAAAAACATATATCTAAAATCTAAAATATCTAAGAATTTACAGAATCATAGTTTTTAATGAATATAATTAATCTGAAACAAAACGGTCAAAAACAGTCACATTTTTTAATCCTACATTTTCTTTCATTTTTTAAACAACATTAAAGCAACATAAATATTACTTTATAATATTTGTATTCAAGTCAAGTCACCTTTATTTATATAGAGCTTTTTACAATACAGATTGTTTCAAAGCAGCTTTACAGTGATAACAGAAAAATAATGCAACAAAGTTTGTTTCTGCTGTACAGCAGATCTAGAAGTTCAGTGATGGTTCATTTCTGTTATAAAAAAGTTATTAATTTAGTTAATTTATATATATGGCCACTCTGGAGAAAACAGGGATGTCATCGTTCAGCTCAGTTCTCATAATGGTGTCAATGCAGGTAGATCAATAATATTTTTGAATATAAAGTGTCCCCAACTAAGCAAGCCAAAGGTGACAAAGATGATGGTGGCAAGGAACCAAAACTCCATCAGGCCAAAAAATGGAGAAAAAAAACCTTGGGAGAAACAAGGCTCAGTCGGGGGCCAGTTCTCCTGGCCAACGATTGTATCAGAACATTCAGAATATTATCCAGCTCCATCTGGCTGAAGCTCAGTCATCTCTCTGGTATGGAGAAGGGTTTGTTGAGGATCAGTGCCAATGGTTGTCGTGTCAATGAGGCCTTCACAGGGGATTGTCTAGTTAAGACAATCTCTGCTGACACTTCAGGGCTGCCTTGTGGTCGTGTCTATAGGCGCAGGTCCACCATCTGATCTGAATACGGCCCGGATCCGGCTGACTACAGTAAACCTCGGGATATACAGAGAGACTAATATTAGTGTAGATGCCATTCTTCTGATTATGTAACGAGTACATAAGGCGTTATAGGAAGTGTTCACGGTTCCGACTGACCTAGTTTATGCAGCCTAACAATTCATTTTAATTAAAATAAATACATTTCATTAGCATAAAGTTTTACTTTAATGAAAAAGAACATTTTTCATGCTGCAGTGGTTCATCAATTAGCATGCATAATCATGTATATCACCAAAATTCAGTTACAAATGTGTGTATGAGGCATGGTAACGAGGCTACATATATTTTACAAAAGTATTTTATCAAAAAAAGGTCTGCATAATGTGTAAAGCCTAATTTGATACCGGGGTCAAAATGGACCCAAATGCAAAAAGTATACCTTTTTTTCTGTGGTTATATCTCTTAAACCATAAAAAAAAAAGATGTTTATTTTGATAGTCTTGACACATTTCCAAAGTTTGGTTCACATAAAACCCAAATGCATGAGTGTTAAATTATAAATTACCATAAATTTTCATTTTAATCTTAGGTGTTACGTGCTAGGCAGTGCTCGAATTGAATCAAGTTTATGGGGGGGGTTTAGTTGGTAGGTCTCGCAATATACAATTTATACAAAATATACAATATATTTGATCATAATATGCATATATATATACTATTTATTAAAAACTGTTGATAAAGAATAATATATATACATTTTCAGTCCAATGTTAACAAAGAGAGATAAACTACTAGGCCCTATTCCTCTTTTAAATTACTTACTAAAGTAATACTGGATTCAGAGGGTGACAAAGCAGCAGACCCAAAAGGGCTACTATGGCAAATATACCAGGGCAAATGTCTCAAAAAGAGTAGAAAATAATCAGATGACTTCCAGACTCACTGGATGGTATTCACTGTCAGATTAAACAGTGGCACAGGAATAATTGCGTCTCTATAACACGCATGGTGTATTGTCGTGTAATATCTACGCGAAAATGAGTTTTTACGTGCATATGAGACGCAATTTTTCGCGTGCATTTGATACGCAGTTCATTTGCGTGTAATACATACGCACCCCACACCACTAATTCTGCCCATGCGTATAATACACACGCACCCCACACCACACCTAAAACCTACCAACCAATGCGTATCATATGCAAGGAAAAACTCACTTTAGCGTATAAATTACACGACAATACACATGCTAAGACGCATTTAGTCCGATCGGGTTGCATCATTGTTTCATTATGTCTCAGAAAGCAGTGATTAAGGAGCAGTCAGTAACTTCAAAAGGATATCTATCTTCACAAATTTTTATCACTTAAACAGTAGCAAAAGGATGTAAAAATACTATCAGGCTGTAATGATACTGTAGAGATGAGATTATGAACCCAGTATTACTCAAAGAGTGCAGGACTTACTGGGCAGACAGGATACATCAGTCTTTGGAATAGTTCACAAGTTTAACAAAGGCATGTCCAGGAGATTCTCAAAAGTTTTTCAGCATCATCACTCCAGTCTTCAGTGTCACATGATCCTTCAGAAATAATTCTAATATGATGATTTGATGATCAACAAACATGTATGATTATTATCAATGTTGGAAACAGTTCATATTTGTGTGGAAGCCGTCATACATTTTATTTTTCAGGATTCTTTAATGAATAGAAAGTTCAAAAGAACAGCATAGCCTATTTGAAACTTTGTAACATTATAGATGTCTTAACTGTCACTTTTGATCAATTCAATGCAACCTTACTGAATAGTTTTGTTACTTTTGTTTGTTTATCACCGCTCATCTTTCTTCTCTCTGTGGCTTAGGCCTATTTCAATTATTATTTTTATTTTATATTTGCTTAAGTTGCATATAGCTGTAAAATATGTTGTTTTGTTTCCATTTATGGAAATTATATTTTTCATATCGTAAATAAAGTGAACCACCTGCAATTATCTCAGTTATCCTTGTGTCATTCACCCAGTACTAGAGACCAAAATTATAGGAGTGTGTTTACATTTTATTATGTACGTCTTCATCATACCTCTATGCCATCAGGTGACGTAACACTTCAGAATAGTTAGTTACTTTTGTTTTGTATAGCCTCTAAATTAGTTAACAGCTTGTTTCTAAACAGTGACTGTAATTGCATTATGATTATCTTCAAAACGGCGTCACCGAAGAATTTTTGATGGCAACAATCCCAATCCATTCCACCATTCAAGCCAGGTACTAGATTTCAGCACAGCTGGGAAATCAATGAAAGTAAATAACGGTCGGACACATCCCCCACCTTTTTGTGTGGAGGTAAAGCCGTTTAGAGCTTCTTCCAGCCATTTGGAAATCCTTTGCTGAATAGAGATGCCCGGCTGGCGCTTTGTTTTATTGGCTCTGCTAAAGAATAATGTCAGTGCACTGAGAGGCACCTCACCCCAGCAGCTACGTAATTAATGTGTCCGAGACTATTTATAGTAGCGAGGAAAGGCAGTGGAGACGTGGGTGGTGTAGATGGGTGAGGGGTACCGATGGTGGTGGGGTGTAAGGAACGAGCGGGGAAGTGACACTTTGCGTTGCCTCTTGGTCATGAAATCTGAGGCTTCATACGTGAATGACAAATAGTAAAACGCTCTGAGACAGGGTCTGATGTAGCAATGAAAAACACTAATTGAATCGAGTTCAGAAACCTCTTCAGAAGATTTCCAGAGTCAGCTAATCCTTGTTAGACACTTTGAGCATAGAAGGTTTGAGATCCATTCAACAGTATTACTCTTCTATTTTCTCAGCTACACTCTTAAAAAGGGATCTTTAATGGCATGGTTCAACAAAAAGACCTTTAACATCCATATAACCTTTCCATTCCACAAAAAGTTCTTTATATTGCGGGAAAAAAGGTTCTAAATTTTTCTCCACACAAGAATTTTGTTTTATTATTTTAAGAACTATTCACTGAAAGCTTCTTTGGAGAAACACATTTGTTTTGCTCTGCACTCTTAAAAATAAAGGTGCCAAAAGAGCAATGCCATAGAAGAACCATTTTTGGTTCCCCAATCTTTCGGTCTTAAAATATATATATATTTTTTTCCTTTCGTGTGAAGAATATAAAAAAAATCTAAAGGACCCTTTTCCACTATAAAGAAACTTTTGTGGAATGGAAAGGAACCATCAATGCCAATAAAGAAGAATGGCATCGCTCTGAAAACTTTATTTTTAAGAGTCTAAAATAAATAAACTGTGTGTCAAATGTTTCTCCTACAATTCATGAGAAATAAAATAGACATTGTTGACATAGGAAGAGCAAAGAGCTATAAAATGAATTTTGTTAGCATAGCTCAGATAATTTGGATTAGAAGAATTTGATGTGAAATTTGAATTCATATTGAGATTTGACATCCGATTGCAGACATTGGCATCTTAGCAAATCAGAGCAGAGTTTGGGATATTGTTTTTAAAGGAGACCTGTGTGAAGGTCTTTTTCTGAGGGAGAAAAAAGTGGGCAGAAAATTTTGACTAATGTCTCTATTTCCTCTCCATTTCATCTAAATGTTAACCCTTAAATGCATGAATGTTTCACCAATCATTATTGCATATTCAGGTATTTAGCGACCCGGATCTATCTAACATGGATGGATCTCTACCTGTCGCGATAATATAAAACTCTCCTGATATTAGAGTAACAATTACAGAAGAATGAAATAAAGCATATTTCAGCCCGAAGCAGTTATCATTTTCATGTCCTGCGCCACAATGTTAGTAATGTGCGCTTATAGACAGGTCCACAACGCATGCGCACTCTGCTTTTTACACACACAGGGATGCGCAGCAGCAAATAAACTAGCCAAAAATAAAAAATAAAAATGATTACAATGTAAAATATGAATATTGTGTAGACTACATAAAGATATGGTGAAATGGTAGTGAATGACTTCCCAGGTCACTAAAGACCCGAGGGATGCATTCAAAATTACCAACTGGCATTTGGCAAAGATTGCGTTTTAATTTCCTGAATTGACTTGCCAGATTTGTCTGTTGGCTAGTCCAATTGGTATTTTGACACTAATCTATTTCTAATCTAGTTTCCCTGGTTGAAAGACCAGTAATCAATAACCGTAGCTGAATAAAATCAGCCTATATATCAATCAGAAAGTGGGCTAATTTGAAAGAACGCCCCATCTATAGCCTGTCACATGTGCACATTTAAATAAATCTGTCTGGAGATATCACTAAAGAATAAGCAAAACAAAACATCTGAGAGTGGAGGTCATTTTCATCCTCAATGTCCTTTGCTTTCTTCCCTTGCTCCAAGCACTAAAAACATCATGTTTCATCATATTCTCACACACATGTCCATGATCACAAGGCTCTCACACGTTTGGACTGTGACAGTATGAGTCACCGCACTGTTTGGAAGCTCAGGTCCACGCTTCTGTTTTACTCATACTAATAAATGTCTCAGATCTACTGTCTGCAGGGTAGCACCTCCTCCTACTGGTTTGTCTAATTGGAACAAAATAGAGGAGACCTATAAATGCCAAGTCTTGGCTGTGGCTTTCTTTCTGTGAGCTCTGAAAACAATAGCCTGGAGTTTTATGGAGATTTTGTGAAATTTGCCCAAGTTATGCAATGGCACAGCATGCAAAACCCACAGTTAAGGGAGAGTCAATTATTAGGCTGATTTGTAAAATTGTAGGCTGTCCAAATTGTGATATTCATCTGTTTGGCAGGCAATACTCATGCAACTATTATAGAGAATCTATTATTCTCTATTATAAAGCAGCTGACTCTTTGATGTATTCACACTTTCTGTAGGTTTTACCTGATGTTTTTGGTTTTGCATCTAAGTCTCTGATGTGCATTTCATGTTAGAATACCTGCTCTACCCATAACAATGAAATATGCTCTTGTTCTGTAATAGTATAAAACACGGTCAAAGCGACTGACAGCCCCACAGCAACAGCTCGAGGCATGCAAAGTAGTCTTGCACTTCCCTTTACCATATATGGATTATACCGGTGCGCACGAGAGCAGACGGAAACGTCTCGGATAAATTAAAACGCTTTCCTGTCATCAGATGAGGACAAATTAACGTTTATTGCTTAGTTGACATCTCCCGTCTTAAAGAGATATACCACCAACCAGTTGCGTAGATTTCGATGGGAGAAGAAAAGTCTGAGACGCACGGAAACAGTCGCGCGCGCATCGCACAGCAGTGAATGAGAAATCCACAGGTGAGATGCTCGCATATGGATTTATACGTGCATTGTGCTGCCTGAATTAATATTCAAGTAATTTAACACGGGGAATTATAGTCTAATAAGCATGAGCGGGAAATGTTACTAGCTTCATCTATTTTCTGTGAGTAGGCTATAAGTCAGTGTATATGTTGTTTAGTCTTGCTTTATACGCTATGTGTCTATCACTAACCCTCATGTTGTTGCAGGATTTCTGTTTAACTAAATCGCAATATATTTGTATTTTAGTATGCATAATGGATTATTGTGGGTTTGAATTGCGTTTTAGTAGAATTGCTTAAAATTTCTAAGCATTTGATTTAATGTTGCTACCTTTTTTTTTTAGATTCTTTCAGATCTATGTTTATGTCTTATAAGTAGTTGAACACCTGTAGCTATGTCTCAACAGATGTTATAGGAGGCAAAGTAGCTTTCAGAGGGCGCAGGTTTTTATTTTGTAGCTTTTTTTTTCTGACAATGAAAACAGGGAGGGAGGGGGGTTATAATATAATAATCCATTATAAAAATCTATAGATTAATATAATCCGTTATATTCAGTATGCAAAGAGCAGTAGACAAAAAGTAGAATAATGGTGTAATGTACTTAATTAAGTTTTGTTCCATATCACATTCAATTGTCCATATTGTAAATTATAGTGAATTATAAAACAGCCCAAAAAAAAAAAAAAATTCAGAAATGTAAAATGTGTGGGTTTTAGCAACCAAAAGTAGAAATAATGCAGGAATAGTTGAAAGGCGCGTGTCTGGATAACTTAGAATACCTACAAGTATTTTCATCCAAATATGAACATTTTATTTTACCCCCCACCTCCCGTAATGTGTTGATGGTGCAATGGTGCACAAGGGAGTTAGTTTCCAAGACAACAACACATATAGACAGAAGATGAGGTTGACAATCCAAGAAGCAAATTATAAATCAAGTCTAGTATATTTATTTAAACATGGTACAAAAACTTTTCAGTTCAATGCAAAAAAGAAAAAAGAAAAAAAAGCTTTAGAATTAAATGGCAAAATGGACTAAGATAGTTAGATGAAGTGGAGTTTATCTGTAACAGTGGTTTAAATAACAACCTTGATGATTTGATGAATGTGAGAAATAATTTAGATATGTTAAAATGTAAATTTTCTGTGATTTTAATAAATCTCTTGTATTCATTGTAAACATCACTTTATACGTCGAGAATTCCGAAATATCAAGATGGAAAATACGTCTTTCTTTTTCCATAGAGAAGCGTTCGCTCACACATGAGCTTGTCCCAGTGTAATTTAATGTGAAAGCTCGGCAGACTTCCCTTTGGTCTCTGATTGACAGTTTAAATCTGTGCTGTTCTTAATGGGGGCTTGAGCAGACGTGTGAGCAGAGCTTCACAGGTGAAAGACAGCACTCCATTCTCTCATCTGTCTTTCTGTGAGTTGCTGTGAACGTCTCAGTATAGCTAGAGAAAGACAAGAGGAATTGTTTTTACTTTTCTTGCAGCGACTATGTATTTGTTGAGTGTGCTGCTGTCAGATGCGGTTTTGGAAAGTTAAATTGTATTTTATTAGAGCTGTTGGCTTGCAAATGTCCATCCATTTTTCATCAGTCTCTAAAATCATGATGGCTCGTCATCATTTACACTTTATTTTACCCAATAATCAGCTCCTCCACTTTAGAGTGACATATTTATGCCTAATTTAAAAAGAACGCTTGAAATTTGTGGTTGATTTGAGTAGGCTACTTAAATGTATTCCACTCTTATTCTAACAGTGGCCTGTTAAAACCATGACCGTAAATGTTCAAATAAATCTGTAATATTATTGTTTTATTCTGTCACATGAAATAAGCATCACAAGGTAAATTTCCAATGATATTATGAAGTGGACTACACAGCCTGACAACTGGAAAATTTCTGTATTAATTGTATAATTGTAATAGTTAACCCCCAAAAATAAATTTGTCATCATTTACTCACTCTCATCTCATTCCAAATCTATAGTTGTTGCAGAATCTTCACTTCATTATGATGAGAATTCATAGTGATAATTCCTGATAAGGTCCCGAAATGCACCATATACAATGCATCATTCTTGTATTCTAGCCATGTAAAGCGTTGTGTCATGAACAAACTGAAATTTAAGGCATTATTCACTGAAAAGTCAGTGAGTTGAACTAGAGAACCACAAAACGATCAAATGGTTGCAGAAGCCTGGAAATATAGTTCTTTTGTTTTGTTTTTTTGTTATGGAGCTTAACAGCCATTGTTAAGCTTTTTTGTTCTACTGAAGAAAGAGTCATACTGGTCTGGAATGACATGAGGGTGAGAAATAATGATGACAGAAATTTAAAATTTTTCAAAAATTAAGCATTCCTAAGATGCCTGGTTTTGTCCAAATTTCAGTGCAGCATTGTGTGGATCCTTTGGCTACTTTTTAAATAAAATAATTCAATAAAAAAAAAAAAAATTGATATGTTTGGTCTTGGCGGAATAGATCTCCTACGCTGCTGCTGCTGCTGAAGAGCAAGTACGGGAGTTGCTACTGCCAATACATACACGACACGCTGCTGTTAGCAAGTAAGACATGCTTCTGCTGCTCCACAATATAGCATACATGAATTACCCTTAGCAGATCTATACAGGTTGAGCTGGGGAAGGTGAAGGAAAGGTTTCTGAAAGCATGCTGTACTGCTACAGCGAATGCTGACCCAATATTTGAAGGTTGAGCAGTGAGTTCATTGGCTACTGATTCAGCAGGAACCAATCAGCTGTGCCCTATAGAGAATGATGTGATTGCAAGCAGATTGAGTTAAGGATCTATTAGCCTGCACCATCTAGAGTTTTATGAGAGAATTATATTTGAATGGCCAAAATCTCCCTGTGTTTTGGCCAATGGTGGCCAGATATGTAATTATCCTCATAGAAAATGAGGGAAACTTGGACAAGTCAATTGGACAAATGGTTCCATTACAAATAAATTGCAATTAAATGTGTAATAAAAAAAAAACATCCTGTAATATTTTACTAAAAATTGCAGTCCTTTGCATTATCCATGCTTAAGAATATTGGAGTGTTACCTCAGCAACAATGGCAAACTCTATTGAAATCAATTGTGTGCGTCAAGTCTATACAGAGCGCTATTTGTGTTGCTGCCTATAGCTAAAAACAGTACAGGACTCAAAGATTTTGATTGATTTAAGCTGATGACTGGTTTGCAGCAAGAAGTCACAGATCATAGTTCATCTACTGAGCTGACTTGTGAGATGACAGAATGTTGTTGTTGACACATTGTCAAGAATCAGCCATCCCGTTTGTATGCGAGCAAATGTATTCGAGGATCAGGGAGAAGAACAATCTCGCAATTTACGCAGCTAGTCAGCGATCAATTGTATAGTGTGTGCACACCACCATGACAGGAGTCTTTTAGTGCCCGCAGGGAGACATATTCTCTGTCTTGTAGTCTGTGCTTGGCTTATGTGGAGAGCTTTTAAAATCATTTGAGGTGCCATGAGGATATAGGATGCTGCCTTTGAGGCAAGTTGCAATGTAGGCAACAAAGTATCTCACTAGGTTTTTGAACAGGGTGAATATTTCACTAGCTGTCATTGTTCAGCATCCAGTTACACAACACACTCAGAGTAAAAGACTGTGTCACTGGATGTCTATCTGATTTGTTCCATCACATGGTGTGTGTAAAAGCCTGTAAACATCTCAAATACATATTGGACAGACACAGAACTATAGCTATTCTTATTTAGTTTCATTTCAGAGAGACCAATGGGTCTTCGAGTCGGATCGATCCCAATTGTGAAACGTCTCTGGGTTACTATGCTTGACGTTAACGTTGATCAACACTGCAGATTGGCTCTGTGAAAATGGCCTAGTGGGGAATAAGCTGGCATAGATCCCCTGATGGCCCCATACACCTTTATCACAGCCTGGAGGATTATTGGTCTTATCAACTCCTAGATTGTAATGATATGAGCCCCGGTTCCTCCCCTGTGTTACCTGCCCTGTATTAGTGTTTCCTAACCTTTTAGGACCCCCACAGCCCAGCAATAGTAGTAACTAGTAAGTACCAATTAATTCACATCAAACCAGAAATATATTCCCTTTTTACTTATATTATACAGAAGAAATTTTTATGTGAATAAGCTTCTGCTAAAAGACATTCTGTGGAAAGTATTATAATATTTTTTTCAATGGCGTCCAGTGGTGTTCTGAAATGAGGAGGCAAAGTCCTCACAGTTATCTTTTTTATAAATCAAATGTAAATTCATGTTCCATTTACACTTAATGTTGTCACTTTTTCCTGGTCAAATAAACTACATCAAAAAACTAAAATACAATTCTATTTTGTATTTTTCTTTTACATTAAATATAGGCCTGTGTAATCAATATGCTATTTATTAAAACCAAGTATGAATCATTATGTTTATTCCAAAATAATAACTAAAGGCAACTAACCCTAACCCTAACATTTAAATCAATATATTTTATTTGTAATCTGATGTTCAGCTGTTCTTTTTAATAGTCAACTTATTTTCAAGTTCAGTAAGTTCAGTAAACACTATCTGTCACAGACATGAAGATGTACCTTTAATTTTCCCAAATTGATTGCTCAACAAAACCCCCCACAGTCATCATGTTTTCAGGCCATTTCTGGCCAAGTTTGATTTTGATGTGACATAAGCGGTGATATCTAAGTGGCCGAGTTGTTTACATACTTTTTAATTAGACTTTCCATTAACGCCATAATTTAATTTATTCAGACCAATTCGTGAACGTGCATGAAAACAAGAGGCGGGATTTATCGCACAAACCAATCAAATCCAATCGTAGTGCGATGGAGGCATTGCCTCCAGATTTCTGCTTACAAATAACCCTGAATTTCTTTGTCCAGGTAACACGTAGAACGAGTAAACATTACAATACAAAGCGGGTTGAAAATATGAGAAAAGCTTAGGGTATTCCACTCCCACACAACCAATAACGATGACACGGTTTGGGAAAGAATTGTGGGTCTGGTTTGATTGGATTACTTTATGGCTATAGACAGGTTAAATTATTAAATATACTTGTATATCATTTCATTATTGAAGTGAAAAAAAATGCCACCCTTACAGGTAACCTTTACCCCACCATTCAGAGCTTCATAATGAGAAGGACACTTGACATTTCTTCAATTTATGAAATACTGGAGACACGGTTATGGGCCGTCTCTCAGTGCTTATCCAGTGCTTATTCATTCATTGTTTGAGAAGAGAGCAGTGATTGCGTCGATGACAATCACTGGGCCTGCCATCATAAATTATTATGAAAACAGTATTCCTGTTGGATTAGTGGGCAGAGAGCAATAGAATAAATAGGAAATAGTGTCAAAGAGCATGCAGAGTTTCCCAGCACATATGATTTATGTTGAAATAGAAATACAGAACTTTATTTGCTATCTGATGATGCCAGAATCATACAACAGGGTCTATTTGGTGACATATGGCTAGTGGAGGCTCACATCTTACATAAAACAGAGACATACTGGAAAACCTCATTGTAGTCTGAAAGGTCTTCTTTGAATGGCATATCTTGTCAGAAAGAATTTGCCACAAATAAATGGAGGTTGAGGAATAGGCACTGGTGAGGCTTGAACGAAAGCATTATACAGCAGCCCTGCCTCATTTCGCTTGACAAAGATCAGAAGGTTAACTCATCTCTATGAATGAGAATGAAAATCCATATGAAAAGCAGCCGTTCAGCCTTTGTATATGAATGAGAGTTTGAATCTATGTAAAAGAAGATTATGAAATCAATAAAACAATTTGGTTGCAATTGGAGAAATTGAAATCGATAAACCTGAAGCTGAGGAGAGAAAAATATCAGCAATAATTGCTTATCTGCTGGTGGCACTCTTAACTTTTACTTGCGAGTTTAGAAATAGAAGATTATGTTGAATCTTTCCCAGAATCCTCTGGTCACTGTTAGTAGCTTAAATGCCCCGACAAAAGATGATATAAGCAAAAGAAGAGCGTGATTTGTGCAGCTTTTGTTGAATCTGCATTGGCGGTACCTCTTGCTCAACCGTTACCATAGAGATCCCTCCATCCCCAGCCGAGAAGCCTTTGACTGCCAGGCTTACCATCTCTATTGAGCAGTGGTGTCATTCATGTGGCCCAAGAGCCTTTGCGAGGGACAGCGGCTCAGCGGGGATGACCTGGTGAGAAGGAGCCGATGTTCCTGCTCTCGGCTATGGCAACGCTCCCTTTGCAGCTGTTGTCTTGTGTTTGGTAGCATGTCAGTTCTCGCCTTTCATGGGAGCTGATGACTGCGACAGAGTGACATTCAATTCAGGTGGCGGAGTGCGTAATTGAAATGTGTTCACCTGGGAAGCAGCTGCTCAGTGGTTTGGTGCTAATTGCCACCAGTAAGAGCTGAGAATTCAGGTGAATGCACTGCGGTGCCCTTCAATGCGCATTATGCTCGATTCCAGCACAGCGACTGCTTTGTGGAGGGAGTCAAGAAAGGTGCTGCGACTCAGATAGACTGCTTTGCTTGGGCCCGTCTTTTGACATTTCTTAATGCACGTCTGGTCAGATTAAAGGAAGGTGAAAAGCAAACGCATCCTCTCCTCGTGTCTTGCAGGATTAATCAAGCTGAGAGAAACCAGACATGATCTTAACCCAGACCAAAGGCGGGAATACACTATATCACTATACCACAAGTTGATGCTAAATGCCAAAAGTCAGAGCCAATTTGCAGATTTGAGTTGACATATTTCACAGAAAATCATGTTGTGTATGATGGAAACAGACTTGTTGCATACTATAATTCCATCCTGTCAGAGGCTTAGATAATTTAAGCCGGTTTTAGAAGACATTGTTTTCATTTGTCAGGCGTCTTCTAGCAGTGAGCTGCATGTTTTATGCATGAGTTTGTTGTGTTCAAGTAATGGACGCAGACCAGTTGGAGCTGTTGCATGTACACCTCACGCCTCTGGCCTCAAGAGGCCCACGACTGACGCCAGCGGCTGCCGTCTTTAGCGTCCATGATATCGTGTGCGCCTCCCACGCTGGAGACCACGGTTCAAATCATGCTCGGAGTGGGTCTAGTAGGACCGGTTACATTTGGTGTCGTAACCTGGATGGGAGTGAGGTTTAGGGGGATGAGGTTTAGCGGGGTGACCAGCGATATACTGTTATCGAACATCTGACTCCACCCACACTGCTGAGAGCAACAGTTAGATGAATATGTAAATATGTGCTTTTCTCTCAATAACAAAATAAACACGCAACTCCCCTGGCCTCAAGAGCCGTTCTAGCGACTCACGTTAGCGGCTGCAGTCTTTAGCATCCTTTAGCGCCCAGCTAAGTCCAGCAACTAGCTAAGATGGGGTGTCCAATCCTGCTACTGGAGGGCCACTATCCTGAAAAGTTTAGCTCCAGCCCCAATTAAACACATCTGAACCAGCTAATCAAGGTCTTCAGGAATCTGCAGGAAGGTGGTCCACCAGAAGTAGGATTGAAAATCCTTAGGCTAAGATGTTTTTTTCCCCAGCTGGGTTCGATTCAAAACAACTCTGCAAATGGCCTGAACTAGCTAAACTTGTAACCAGCATAAATCACCAGTTTGTTGCATCTTCTTCACAAGTACAAGGCATGTTGAGGCACCTTCATGCTGTTTTGGCTGATCGTATCCAAGACTTGGTCAAGCTGGAATGCAACAACCAGCATGTATGTTGCAATATTAACTGGTCCAAACTAGTCTACGGTGATTTAAAATGCAAAATCTTCAGAAAAATATACCATTTACTTCAAAAACCTGCCGAAGTAGTATTATGAATGCACCAGGGACACACTAGATCTCCAAGTAAACGTAGAGTCATTGCATAGAAAACATCTGATATGACAGTGGGCTTCAGAACTCCTCCTCGTAACATTTAGAGATTTGACAAAGGCAAACTGTCATGATCTGAAAGAACTATTTGTACATCTGCATGTGACATCTCAATCAAAATTATTCTCCTTCACTCATTCTGTCAGTCTCTTACGCTAACCCCCGCCCCCCTTGATTCTTTCTCTGAATAGAGCCGTTGCTTTTCCCAAAGATGTGACTGAAGTGGCTCACTAGTGAATCATATACCCAGTGAGTCTGTACCCAGAAGTAGCTGTTCTCACCTCTCAAGACTCCTCAGGTTAAGGGCCTAGAGTTTAAGCCTGTGGTTCCAGTCATAACCGTATTAAGAGCCTCTGCCGAACTCTCACAATCTCCATCTGCATCACATCTGAGCTGACGGGTGAAAAATTTGCCGCCGTCTTGACATTGAAAGTAATTGCAGGCTTCGCTTCTCACACAGATGACCACTTTCTGTGGCTGAAGACAAATGTGCCTGACACATACGTCAATTAACACTGGACAGCAGCCGCATGTGCCCTATGCAAAGCATGTTTATAACTGGATTACGAGAAGGAGGGATGATGCCTGTAATTACTCATCGTGCCTGTTGCGAGCACAGCCAATGGTCGGCCAGAGAGGTGGACGCTGGGTTAATTGTTTCGCCCGCTACCACCTTTCTGAGAAGTGCTCTCTGATAATGGCCCCACACGTCCCCTCATTCTGTCACCTTTCCTCCTCTCCTACGGCGTAGCTGATGCAGTGTGTGATATTTTTTGCAAACAGTGAACGAGTATGTCGACACTGCTGGATCTGAAGAGCAGTGTGCTCAGGCAGGTGCAGAGGAGCCAGTCCCTGAGGACCAGGAGGGAGCCACCAGCCAGCACCAGCGCTGGAGGGAGTCCCCCGACGCTCGCACGCCGCTCTGGCACCGTCGTACACAGGTGAGTCTGTAGCATGAGAGAACATTCTTAAAAATTAAAGCTCCCGTTAAAAACAAAAAGGCTTTCAAATCACTGCTTAACACACTTCTTTATTATAATTTACTTTTGAATGTCTAAAAGTGAAGTGGAACACAGCCAATGATTGAAAAACACTGCTTTGAAGCACCAGTATATATTCTAAAGAAGAGAATAGTTCTAATCCAAAAAAAATCTATTCAATTTGTTTTTGTATGTATTGCACTCTAAATAATGCTTGGTTGTTTTAACCCAAATTTTGGTTAAATATGGACAAACCCAAATGCTGGGTTAACATTGTTATCTAAAAATTAAAAAAAATATCTGAGTTTGTCTATATTTGACCCAAAGTTCAACCCAGCATTTTTAGAGTGTGTGCTTTTTACAATGTATAGTTCCAGCTTCATAAAGAATTTTATATATACAGGGCCGGCCCTAGCCCTTTGGTTGCCCTAGGCGAGATTGATTTTTGATGACTTGAACTGTAATAAATTGTTTATACAAATGCTATAAAGAACGTTCAAGGATATTTCAATCATCCTAGTTGCATTGTACAAATACAATTTATCTGACCATGTAACTTGTAGTAGATAAATGACAATTACTACCACCACTACTATTATTACTAATCTATTAGGCGGCTAGGGGGGTTCGGGCCGGGGGCATGCTCCCCCGTAAGAAAATTTTGTGCATTTTAATGTTAAATTCATCAATCTGGTGCACTTTGAGAGTTCAAAATTAAAAGCTCCAACCCATATTCAGTATTCAAATTAAACAAAGAAAAATTCAAACCTCTTTTAGTTAGTGTCTGTCTACATTACATAATAATAGTTATAATATTAATCCCATGATAATACCCATATATTGTAAAACAATGCACTGAAAAATAAAGGAAACTTTCATAAGTTTTGTACTAATTTCTATACTAATAGAAAGAGTATTTTTCTATACTTCACATTAAAGATGTGATTGGGCCAGCCCAGTGTCAATCAAGAAAACAACCAATGGGGCGCTGATCTACGCGTTTCATGCGGTGTCAGAAAAAAAGCTAACGCTGACTTTTTTTTTGACCAATGCATTAGGCCTACACCAGCACTAACCCAGCGCCGCTGATTAAGCAAAACAAAACAAAACAAAACAAAACGAATGGGCTATTTCTATTTTAGCCCCCGGCCGCTTTTTTGCTTTATCCATCTTTTTCGACGACAACTCACTAACTTACTCGGTCGTGCCTGTTCGCTCAGCGCTCACTGCGCCCGCGCCCGCTCGCGATATTATTGGAGGGGGGTCCCCTGTCAAAATTCTATGATGAAATCTTATGAGGGCGCCTACTCCGCTACACATACCGGTATACCCACTTTTTGTGCGACTGGCAGGCTTATGTAATTGCTCCGATCGTTGCAGTGTTAATAAAAGCGGAAAGTTCCTTACGCGGCTCTGGCGCCCCCCGGCGTCGGCGCCCTTAGCATTTGCCTATACTGCCTATGCCACGGGCCGGCCCTGTATATATATATATATATATATATATATATATATATATATATATTACTTACTCACAAGTAACTTACCCCAGACTTTTCAACAGTAGTGTGCACTTTTGAGAATTTACTATCTGCCTTTAACTAGAAGCGGCAGCAGATCATGGTTTGTTGATTCATTTCCTTTCCCAACCACCAATTAGTTACTGAGGAAGCGGCTGTAGTTTATTCATTTTGAAAATGTCTTTGTGGTTTTCTTCCATGATTAGCCTGTCAAGTGTGGATTTACCGGGTTTGTGAACTAAAGGCGAGTTGAAAAGAATGAGCACTTCAATACGTCCTATCCCAACCAGTCTCAAAAAATACGGGAAATAAATTGCACTCATAAAGTTCAATTTCATGGTTGCTTTAACAACATTATTTTTTAGAGTGAGACAGCAGAGATTAATACAACACAATAACAAACGGAGACTATCGCTTCAATGTTCTGAATGTTTAGAGTTTTGTATTGATCTATTAACTTCCCCCAGATCTTAACAGATGGTGGGATGTCTAATGTCCACGAAGAGGCCATTGACTCAGTTAGCTCTTGAACGCCTACTACCTTTATAGTATATTCATGCTTTTAGAATGACTCAATCTCGACATCTTGCTCTATCACATTTCAATTTTATCGGTGTTAACAATTCAGTACAAGAAGGCCTTTGTGCGGATCATGCAACAATTACTTTTCTGTCTCAAAGCGGTATCACAAGGCTTTTTCTTTTCCATTCAGGCCAGGGTTTTTTAGGCAATTTCTAGGCAGCAAAGATAAAAGTGGTTTGGTCTCTGTGGTTAGAAAAGAACGATTATGTAAGTCAGTTTGATCTTTACGAAAAGGCAAAGAAACCATTGGCTATAAATGTGATACGACTAAAATGTTTTCCAGCGTTTCTCCACCATTGCTACAAGAACAGAACATGTTTTTCTACAATCTGGACACGTTTACTGCTCTAAACACCCGTAAAGACATCACTTTGAGCATGCACATGACTTCTTAGGTCACATGATCATTCACTACTATATGATCAAAGTCATGTCCAAAGATTGTTTTTCATCCATCCTCTCGGCCTGTCTTGTTTTTATTTCCTTTTCGACTGATTTCAAAGCAAACGTAATGATGGGCATATAAACCTTGAGGTTTCTATAGCAACCAAACACGTCTATTTATCACAGCTGCTCCTAAAATATGAGCTGCTTTATTTTTAATGACTGCACCTCTTCTGTCTAGGAGGGGAAAAAACACCTGTTACGTGCAGAACTGAACTAAATTATTGCTTTGCACTTCATTTGATGTACCCTTCTTTGCTAATGTTATTTATACCATATGCAAGGGTGATTGCTGTCATTGCTGGCCAGATGTAACTATCAGTAATCAATAAACACAGTCAATCCATTGTTAACTAGCGGCTGGACTAGACAGGATTCAGTCAGAATCCTATGAGACTGCGTAGTGTGTAGTGATTTGCCTCGGGCTGTATGACTGCCATCATTAGGCTTTCAGGAAGCTGTTTGTCTCCTTCATTAGCGCCAAAGAAAAGTAATACCTGTAACCCAGATACTCACTCATTAATATTATGCAAATGATCCAAAGCTGTGGAGAGCGTCCCTTCCTTATTCACATCACTGGTGACCCTGATTACAGCCGGTTTCAAGATCTACAGATCCGTGGAAATGTTTGAAAAGCGAGGAATGAGATCCAAATGTCAGGCACAGATTCTTGAGAGATCTTTTATATTGCTATATCATTACTAATTATTTAGTCAAGTCAAGTCAAGTCATCTTCATTTATACAGCGCTTTTAACAATGTAGATTGTTTCAAAGCAGCATTACAGAGATAAACATATAATTTAAGGTAACAGAGATTGTTTTGGCTTTATAGCGGTTCTTGAATAATGTTATTTCCAGCTAAAGTTAGTTTTGATTGATTCACTTCGGTCGAAATGATGATTTGTTATTAAATTAGGGGGCGCTAAGACGACGGCGTTCTCTCTAAACAGACTTTAAACGCGAACCTGTGATAAACACTGATGACGTTCACATGCACATTAAGAATTGATTCTATAGTTATGTGGGTTTGAATATATGTGTGCAGGTTTGTAATTCCCTACAAACCATTTAAAAAGTGACACTTCTTTATAAGGTTTCAGAGCTGTATTGTTACCTTTTGTCATTATGGTCCCACTTATGGTCCAATTCTGTCTATTAACTAACTATTAAGACTTTTGCCTCAATAAACCCCTAATTGCTTATTAATAGTTATTAGGTAGCTGTTAAGTTTAGGTGTTGAGTATAGGATTAAGGGATGTAGAATATGGTCTTACAGAATAAGGCATCAATATGTGCTTTATAAGTACTAATAACAGCCAATTTCCTAATAATATGCATAATATAAGTTAATAGTGAGAATTGGACCCTAAACTGAAGTGTTACCATCATTATTGATATTTTTTAAATAATTTAATGCAATTGTGCTTATATTTTGTGTGTAGGCTAAAAGACATTGTATGTCATCACCATCATTCAAATTGTAAAATAAATAAATAAATAGTTTGGCATAGTTTAGATAATTTTTAGATAATTAAAAACTATGGTTACCGTACATCCTATTAGCAACACCAGAAAAACCAAATTGATGAACAAAATGTGATAATATTGGTTATATCAGATTGCAGTTTGTAATAGCTTTTTTTGTCTTGGTAGTATCTAATCATCATGCACACTAATGTTAGTTGATCATTACAGCTAATTTTATTTTGCATTGTCAAGCCAACCGCAGACTGCAGCTCACACTAAAACACAGGGCAATTTGTCATCACTTTAAAGGTGATGGAGGAAGAGGTGGGGGGTTTCCCCACCACAACCTTTTGATTGAATCACATCATTGCATATGTGTTACATATTTTTCTGTGTTACATGTGCTTCTAGATATGTATGTCCTTCGTGTTTGCTCAAATAAATGGAGAAATGACAGTCTGGAACGTGACAAACCACAAAAACTAAACAACAATGTTAAATTATAGATTACATATTTTTCATTCTTAATCATCAATAAGAATGAGAATGTTCGTTGTTTACTTGATATACAGCAATAACTTGGACACTGCGCAGGAGCCTCAATGTGTAACTTTCGTTGTGACAGACATCTAAATGACCTGGTTAAGAAAAAGATCTTGTATTATGATGCGTCCTCAGCACACTGTGGAAAACATGAGGAATACGGCTGATTGGCGGCAGCATTAGAAATTAGTGTAATCACATGCAGTACGACCTGAAGGGCCCGGATGGAATCAGAGGTAATGAGCTCCATCTAGAATTGTATTTCCTGTTGTGTGGGTGAGCATTACTTTTATTTTCTACATGAACTCTGCAAAAATGATTTGGCTCTAAATGTCTCCCTAACCAAAGAATGATTATTGCATATTTAACATTTAATTTAGCTGGGCATTCATCTGATTCATAAGTGCCAAGCTGTATTTCTTTGTCCCATGTCAGTCGACGGGAAGCTTCTACATTCATATGTGATATGTCAGTAAATAAGTTACTTTTTTTCATTTTTTTGTTCTCCTATACAACCATTGAAGTCTGAGTAATGAAAATAAACAATATCGCTAAAATAATAAAAAAGCTTCATGGAAAACTCTGTTTCCTAGCAACATGAATGTGGACAGCCAAATAAGCTGTGTGCCTATTTGTGTGTGTGTGTGTGTGTGTGTGTGTGTGTGTGTGTGTCACTTGGATTCGTGTAAATCACAGAAGTTGTAATAATCCATGCATTCGTATAAATCACAGAAGTTGTAATAATCCATGCCTCCCATGCAATCACTTTTCAAGTAATAACAACACAGGAATGTTTAAAAGCTTTGATTGGAGATGTAAAACCAGGCACAGACACAAAAGTGCTAGTAACAAATAAGGAAGTTGTTGACAACTAAGAGAATATGTAATTGTAACCCCTCCGGTTCTACTCGCACCACTCCAAGTGGGATTCAAACCGGGGTTTCCGGCAAGGGAGGTGGGCGTTCGAACAAGTATGCTAAAGATCGCAGCCGCTAGCGTCGATCTGAAGGGGATTCGTTTCCGGCATGGGAGGCAAGTGCGCTAATAAGCCCGGGACTCACCAAGCCAACGTCAAAGAACTAGTGTCAACGAAAGCCGTTAACACTTTACAATACTGTATCTTACTGCATAACTAATAAGGAATTACTGAAGAACTAATAGGTAATTCTTTATTAACACTTAAGTCACTACTGTTAACTACTAAGGAAGATGTGTTAACTCAGTATGTAATATAATTTTATGATTGTGTTAAGTATCAGTTAGTTAATCAATAGCTAATGAATTATGTCATACCTCCTGAAGAACTACTATTAATTATCTATTAATTAAGGTTCAAGAAAAATAACTATGAAGTAACTACTAATGAACAGTCATACACAGTAGTCAGTGTGTCATTCTTCAGCACTAATAAGAAAGATAAGTGCAGACATTTACCTATAGGCTATGATCTTCAAATAAGCAAACTTTTTATTTCATTAGAAAAACTTATCATAATGTATATATTACACCTTATTATTATACTTAGTTCTTATACATTTTAAACTTCTTTTGCACCATTCAAGTTCTGGCAATATCGCGGTAGCCACATACAGTGATTTGGTGATGCAAGAGTGCAGGCATTTGCATCCTCCTCTGGAGAGTTCTCAACGCCGCCGATTTGGTGCATTTCCGCGAAATACAGATTTGTGTACGTAATTCTTTATTAATTACTAATGGGTTCCCTATATTGTCACTTTAGAATACTGTTTCAAGTTCTAAGTAATTCCTGAAGAACTATCTAATAGTTATTTATGAATTAATAATAAGTTCCTTATATTTTCACTTTAGAAGACTGTTTCAGGTTATTAGTAGCCTGATTCCTGGATAATTATTTGATAATTCTTTATTATTTACTAATAGGTTCCCTATATTTTCACCTTAGAATACTGTTTCAGGTTCTAAGTAATTCCTGCAGAATTATTTGATAATTATTTATTAATTACTAATAAGGTCCCTATATTTTCAGTTTCCCTCAGTCGTTGCCTCAAATACATGAATTTACTCAATGGCATTCTATGCTGAGGAAAACAGACACACACAGTACTGTATATAAAATACAAAAATAATCTGAGGTTAGTTTTTATGGCTGTTCAGTAGTTACTTCTTAGTTATTTTTCTTGAACCTTAATTAGTAGATAACTAGTATAGTTCTTCAGGAGGTATGACAGAATTCATTAGCTATTGATTAACTAACTACTTAACACAATCATAAAATTATATTACATACTGATTAGTTAACACATCTTCCTTAGTAGTTAACAGTAGTGAAGAAGTAGTTAATCGGTTATTGTCGGTTGCGTCTCGGCCAAAAAGATGTAACAAAAAGCTGGGCTCATGTTATTATGAAAATAGTCATGCATTTGAAAGCTCAGTTAAGATGACATAAAATTATAACAGCCTTCTGTCTGTACCGTTTTGACATCTTTGCTCGCTATCATCACTTTCTTTTTTTTATTCTCTTGCATTGATTTGTTCACTAAACTGGACAGCCAATTACAGCCTATGTTACATACTGTAGCTCCAAAATGAATTCAGATAATACAGCTAAAATAATTTGAAATTCTGAAGTGTTTGTTAAAGTCCCCCGGTAGTAAATAATTGTGTCCCTTAAAACTCATCTTTGATCACAAAATGACATATTTAAACATTTTGTTCATGTTAAAAAATAAAATAAAATTATGCATTAAAATAGTTTGAATGTAACTCTACACCCGTGCTTTATTTAGTATAGATGGATTCATGAATAAGCAAATTAGCCTTGCCTCCACTCACTCACACCAACTCAGAGACTCACTCGCTAAACTTTACTTTTCTGTAGCAAGTGGAAATACTGGTTTAATTCAGTGACATATGTTTGCACCAGGATCTGAGTCAGAAGAAAAAAGTGGAAGAGTTATACAGGCTGGTATATAGGTCAATTGTATCAGAATGGTAATGCATTTTATACAACGCTATCTACAACGTTGGACACATTACGGTAATTAATATGATTAGCCTTTTGCTTGACTACGTTATCAAACAGCTTATAATGTGTTGCTAATGTTACACAAATGTTCCCATTCGTCATCTCAGAGTCAGACAGATGCCTTCTAAAAATAAGTATCCTTAGAAATGCTTTGAACAACTTAGAACATCAATGGAGAAAGTTTATCATACAATCGTTGGTGGTGGATGAGGAGATTCCCCCGCTTCCATGTAAAGCGCTTTGAGGTCCCAGAAAAAGCGCTATATAAATTGTAACGAATTATTATTATTAATCGTAATATACATTATACACAATTCACCCGCTATATTGCTAAATGTACACGATTTTTCATATCAACAGAAAAATATACCGGGATAACCTGGCTTCTCTTGAGACTCCCCTGCTTTGCATTATAGTAATGATGATATGCTAAAGCCCGTCGGCACATTGACGTGATTGGTTACAAAGTCATTTATGATGTAAGAAACACCAGCCATTTCAAACTGTTTTTTTGTCTTTGGTTCACTGGAGTTTTAAGGAGAAGATTCTCAGCAATGATGTTGGCTTATGAATTTGCAAATGGTTAGTCTTAAAGCTGCAGTAGGGAAAATTTGAACAAGCACAACTTACAGGTCCTTCCCCCTTGCTGTCTGCTGCGCTACAGCGCTCCCTCCACAGCTCCTCCCCCACAGCGGAGGACATTCACTGGTAGGGACGAAACATCAACAATATGCTTTTCATTGACTAATAGCCTGCCCATACTTTGAATACAAAGTTGGTCCTCAAATCATTACGTATTTTGCATGTAATGTAACTTTATAATGTTGCACTCTTTCTATAAGTTATAAATAGCTAGTAAGATAATATAACGGTAACTAACTTTACAGTATGTAAGTAATCATTCTAGCGATATGTAATGCTAGATAAGGTTTGCTAGTACATTATTTCAGCAACTTGACAAGCCAGTGAATTAGCAGGTTTCAATTGTTGCTTTGCACAGTGCGTGACACTTTATCTGTATGTTATGCGGCTAGAGTTTTGACACTGAGTCAATGGGCTCCGACGAGGAATTTTACACCCACAGCGACTTCTACGAGTCAACGGGCGGGGAGAAGAGGAAGCCGTGTGCTATTATATCTAGCCTACATAATTCTACTTTGTTTTATGAGCAGGTGCCACTCGAGAAATTGGCAGTTTAGGTTGTTTCTCCGCCATTAGCACAGCTGTGGCACACCTGCAATCTTGAGTTTAAACGACGGTTCGCGCTGTGCAAGAGAGGGGTGTGATCAGCGCATACATGAGCGTGATTGACACTGCTAAGACATTCCTCCTGGGTCTGATTGGTTGTTTCTGACTGGGAGTGGTGTATTTCTGCAAATGGCAATAGGACCACTGGGAGCAGCCAGAGGAGCTTGATTTTTTCACAGATTATGTGTCTCATATTCTACTGTCAGGACATATTGACAGTTTTAATGAATATGTAAAAAAAATAAATGTTTACAAAAATGACCTACTGCAGCTTTAAGGCATCTTAAAAACACCACATAGACATATAACCAACATTAAAAACTTTATTTTCACCACAGGGGGTCTTTAAGAGTTTATATCTCTGACTTTTGAAGGAAAACTTTGATGTCTTGGCACATGCAGTTTTGACACTTTGGAGATCTTATCTGAAGCTCTAGAGGAGATGACTAAGGTCTTTTCCCAGGAGACAAATCTGAGAAACAGTCTACTTAAATGTGCTCTAAGCAATATTTTTTGAATACCACACATAAAATGTCCTCCCTACCTGACAGATTTCACAGAAATAAATATTGCTTCCTGTCGCTATGACAGTACTAGGCTCTGTAAACAGCTAAAAATAGTGAAAGCAGCCTCTGAAAATCAGGGATGTGATGTTTTCCGTATTTATATGGATTTACATATTTTCCCAACTGAAAGGGAGGGGGTTACTGTATGATGGTTACTGGTTACTGTATGATGATTGAAATCGCTTTTTTAAAAGTACTTTCATGCACGGATTGCTTTTGACAGTGCTGCATGAGCTCGCAGCACCATCTGTGGGACACCCCTAACATGTTAGCCAGGGTTCAAAGGGCCAAATGCGGGTAAAAATTGGTGTTGAAATGGTGTTACTCACCAGTTGCCCAGAAACGTTTGTTTGAATTTTGACAATGGTTGTGCATGTGATATAGCTTAGTGCATTCATCAAACCGCTGTTTTAAAAACACGCTGACATTTACCATGAAAGTACAACTTACCAAGAGCAATTTGAGAGCAGCCGGCTGGCTCATTCTGCGCAGCTTCTCCAGAGCGCCTGTGCAAGATCTGATGACGACACAGCTGTTTCACGATTGGCCGGATTCCCCAATAACAACAATCACTTGTGTTTCGTGTTTATTCTGACACCTTCTCAGCTGATGCTCACAAATTTGGTCTTATAACAGTAACAATTATTTTCATATAACCTTAATGTTATATTCCGTCATGTTTTTCTACATAAAACTAGTTTATACAGTAAAATGCACTTTTTATTTTATATAAATTGTATAGGCTTATGTTAAACTTTATTCTTGTACATATGGTGCTGTATTAAGCAGTACATTAAGTATTGAATTAAAAGTGTTGCTCTATGAATATTTGACAAATATTGCATCTAATCACTTCGTCTGTGATAAGTATTCAAACACCTCACAGGTGTCACCATGGGAACGTCCAAATTCATGTCTCAGCTAATCTCAGAGATCGGTTACATCCAGCCGAATTCGAAACACACTTATTGGTGTTCTGATGTCAGCACAAGAACAGGGACAAATAAAAGCTTATTTCACATTTTTGAGAGCCTCCAAAAGAATGAGCACTAGTAATTACTATAATATAGTGAAATGAACAATTATTAAAACAATTAGTACAGATAAAAAATATTTAGTCAGTCTAGAAAGATCACTTTAAATGTCCATCAGTGGAGAAAGATGTGTTAGAACTAACATCTACCAGCAGGGTCTCATACCGCATTCAGACACTTCCAACAATGCAACGTCTTTATGTGGCATCCTTTTTAAAAACGTAATTCAGTATCTAACAAATAAGAATAAATACAAAATTTAAAAATGTACAATTGACTTTTTGACTCATTGAACCCTATAAACCTGCAGCTTTAAAGTTTATTCTTTTAATTCAGCTAAGAGATCATGTCATGATGTATCAATTTGTCTGTTGGTCACATCTTCACGCGATACACATTTGCAGGTCAATGTGAACGCAAACATGATCGCAGCGAAATTCACATGAGCTTTGCATTAGCGGTTTCGAGCATTTGCATGCTTATGAATGGGAGTGATTAAAACTAAAATTATAATGTGACTGGCCATTTGGGTCCATGCTAACCAGCCAAATCTTGACATTTGCTGACATATTTTTGGAAAGTAGTGTTTTGGAGAAAGGGTGCGTTCTTCAAATTAACAAAATTACGGAAGTTTACAAAATGACTAAAATTGCTCTCATGCAGCACCTTTGCACTTTTTTTTTTTTAACTCACTGCTGTCTATGAGGAACAACTGAGAGATTAAAACTTTAATCCCTAAATCTCATTTGCGATTTTTTTATTTCTCACGAGTAAGAACAAAGCGGTCTAGACAGCTCTAGATTTGTCAGACAATGATTTAATGTGTGGCCTCATTTAGTGCATATTTATATGGATGTATGCAGACTCAAGGTGTCATCCCTAATTCATCTCCTGAGGGAATCCCATGAGCGCTCTGTTGGATATCTAGGGGTGCAGGTATCTAATGCTCACCTGCTGTGATGCTGTTGATAAAGAAATGGTCTGGAGTGCTGTGGGGCTGGATAAATAATGAGAGACGGGAGGGCTGGAGCTCACCGAGGGGGTCTGTCCTGTCTGACAGCTGTATGGCCATACTAATGCGTTCCCCCGCTCATTCCTCCACACTCTACTGAAGTCAGGCAGGGCAGAGCAGGAGAGATGGATGATATTCCCTTGGTACTGCGCTCTGCCAACCAATCCCGCATTGAACGGCTATCATCACCATGACGACCGGGGCTGGAAAATTAGCAAGTGGCAGGGGTCCAAGAGTTCACCCCGCTTTGTGGGAGTTGCACACTCTCCGCCCCCCCTCCCCCTCCCCAGATCGCCTCCTGATAATATAAATGAAGTTGGACAGGGTGTAAGAGTCTTGATCAGAAGCGGCAAGACACGATTGTATACTTGTTGCATTGACGATGTTTAAGCAGTGAATGCGGCAGTGACTCTAATGAGGGCGGAAAATGTCCATCATCTTCTTATCTCCATGGAGGCCATTTCTCAGGGACGCGTTTCAAGCTGTTGATTTTCAGGCTTGTCAGAGGGACGGGGAGGCCTGTCACCTCAATCCCCAGTGAGCGCAGGCGTTCTGTAGATAAACTCGATCAACAAGGTCCACAACAAGTTCTGAAATCCGTTGTCAGTGTTTCCCAGCATGTTTGTTTGTTTTGTTTGGCTGTGACACATCTGGTTTCTGATCCCCTTCTTTTAGATGTGTAAAGTAACGGATTTCCTGCCTCGCTGAAAAGATCGGCATTCATTTCCATTATGGTGGTTAGTGCTGGTTTGGTACTAGTTGACATGTGGAGCATCAACGCAATGTTCACCAGAGAAATGTATCTGAAGAAGCTGTTTGATCTATGTTAAGTCGCCTGGTGAGAACAAACCAGCAAAGGTATTAGGGGTGTGGAGAAAAGACATTATTCTCCACATTATTTGTGCAAGTGTCTTTTGCAACCTGATCTCATGAGAAAACAATTCGTGGCAATTTCGTATGAATTCGTATAATGTGAGCCGCACGAAAACTTACATTTTTTAGAAAAATAGTAAGCATGAAGGTCCACCCCTAAACATATTGAATGAAAACATGAGAATATCATATACATTCATACAAATTGGTCACAAATTTGCCATTGACGTAACTAGCTATGAATGTGTTGATCTATTGCAATGATAAAATAATCTTTTTCTTTATCGAGATAGAACAGGATGTGGTCGGAGCTTAAACAGGAAGTTCCTCAGCATTAATAAAAGGCCTATTTGAAATGTAATTGTATTTACAGTTTTTTTTTTCAGTCGCTAACAAGCATTTATTCAATCAGTTGTCACATTTTCAAAACTCTAAACACAATTAGCACAGCATCGGTCTTTTGTGGCCATACCATTCACACATTTCATGTCGTTTTCACACAATATGCAGTCAGTGAACACATTTCCACAATGCTTACATTTTCTTAACAGACAAGTTATACCTCCCAACAAAATAATGGATTATTTTGTAATATTTACAAATGTTAACACACACCATCACACAATAGCAAAAACAATATTTCAAACCTTAGATACAGTATAAAAAACTCTTCTTCTGCAATGATATCAGTTCAAAAACAATATATTTATATATTTCAGCTGATAATAAACAAACAGTTGAATAATTGACACACAGCTGATTTATGTTGGGTAAACTGGGCCAACCACAGCTGATTCCAGCCTGGCTTAGACTCAGTGACAGGGGTTATTTTTTCTATTACATTGACACTTAAAAGGTAAACACAGTAAAAGGAGGACTTTGACGAGTGATGTTTTTGGAAACAGAAACAGAAAAAGACAAACACTGTAATGTATGGACGAGGAAGAGTAAGAGCAAGGGGCCCAGGGAGAAGAGCAGGCCCAGTGAGAGATGCAGTGAGAGATGCAGTGAGAGATACAGGAGCAGTGAGTGAGAGATGCAGTGAGAGATGCAGGAGAAATGAGTGAGAGGTGCAGTGAGAGATGCAGTGAGAGATGCAGGAGCAGTGAGTGAGAGATGCAGTGAGAGATGCAGTGAGAGGTGCAGTGAGAGATGCAGTGAGAGATGCAGTGAGAGGTGCAGTGAGAGATGCAGTGAGAGGAGCAGTGAGAGATGCAGTGAGAGATGCAGTGAGAGGTGCAGTGAGAGATGCAGAGAGAGATGCAGTGAGAGATGCAGTGAGAGATGCAGTGAGAGGTGCAGTGAGAGATGCAGTGAGAGGTGCAGTGAGAGGTGCAGTGAGAGGTGCAGTGAGAGGTGCAGTGAGAGATGCAGTGAGAGATGCAGTGAGAGGTGCAGTGAGAGGTGCAGTGAGAGGTGCAGTGAGAGATGCAGTGAGAGGTGCAGTGAGAGATGCAGTGAGAGGTGCAGTGAGAGATGCAGTGAGAGGTGTAGTGAGAGGTGCAGTGAGAGATGCAGTGAGAGGTGCAGTGAGAGATGCAGTGAGAGATGCAGGAGCAGTGAGTGAGAGATGCAGTGAGAGATGCAGTGAGAGGTGCAGTGAGAGATGCAGTGAGAGATGCAGTGAGAGGTGCAGTGAGAGATGCAGTGAGAGGAGCAGTAAGAGATGCAGTGAGAGATGCAGTGAGAGGTGCAGTGAGAGATGCAGAGAGAGATGCAGTGAGAGATGCAGTGAGAGATGCAGTGAGAGGTGCAGTGAGAGATGCAGTGAGAGGTGCAGTGAGAGATGCAGTGAGAGATGCAGTGAGAGATGCAGTGAGAGGTGCAGTGAGAGATGCAGTGAGAGATGCAGTGAGAGGTGCAGTGAGAGATGCAGTGAGAGATGCAGTGAGAGATGCAGTGAGAGGTGCAGTGAGAGGTGCAGTGAGAGGTCCAGTGAGAGATGCAGTGAGAGATGCAGTGAGAGATACAGTGAGAGATGCAGTGAGAGGTGCAGTGAGAGGTGCAGTGAGAGATGCAGTGAGAGGTGCAGTGAGAGATGCAGTGAGAGGTGCAGTGAGAGGTGCAGTGAGAGATGCAGTGAGAGATGCAGTGAGAGATGCAGTGAGAGGTGCAGTGAGAGATGCAGAGAGAGATGCAGTGAGAGGAGCAGTGAGAGGTGCAGTGAGAGATGCAGTACCAAGCGGTTTTATCCCAGGTGCATCGCCTTGGATAATATCAGATGATGTTGATGAAAACCTGTGGCCTAACCCTGAAGATCGCAGAGATTAGATACAGTAATTTTGTGCTTTTTTTTTTAGCCCTATAAACTACCTATAAAACCGAAACATAAAAGTCTATGCAGTTTTTGTAATGTCAACAATAGCTAGTATTTTGAAACCTGGTGTACTTTGATTGACTGCATGTACCTTGTGAAGTGAAAACAAGTGTTATTCTTTGACAGAATACTTTCATTTTGAGTCAGATTTCCAGTGTTTTGGTAAAGTTAGTGTGTGCAGAGAAAGATGTGTTCTATTTTGAAATGAAGAGTTAGTATATATTTAACAAAATGTTTTTTTTGAGAAGAAAATTATCCATTTGGCCAATTGTGTTTTATAGGTGTGAGTCTGTGTTAAGAGTTTAGAAAAAGTATCTGAAATATGGACAAGCGCTTGTTAGCGATTGAAAAAAAACTGTAACAGTTTTCCTATTGCAAATATTCCCTGTGGATTTCATACAATTATTTATTATCTTTTTTATTACAACCTGTATGTAAAATCAAGTTATGATAAAGTAAGAAATGGAAGCATGTCATCTTGCAAAAAATAGGCTACTTAGACATTTTAAACATTAGAAAATAGGTATGATAGAGTTTCATAGTTTAATGTTGCTCTTGAAAATTTAGAACTTCTGGGACGCCCAATAAATTGACATACAACATGACCACCAGAACTTTAAATCGCTTGAAATCTCACCACTTTACCACATGTTACTTTTTCCATGTGCTTATTTTTTTATAGCAAATCTTCTTATATCATTATATGGTTGAATTATTATTCATTGTTGTTATTAGTCATTATTTGTGGTATTCAGAATAAGGTATTCAGCATATCCCTAGTAGCAACTGCTAGTATTATTGTTCACATTAGTGTTCGCATTGAACAGAGAAGTTTAACTTCTCCTGAAACCAAGATCATTGTCTGAAAGTAAAAGCTTCATGCTAATTTCTCCTCATCCTGTCATGTCAGCATCGCTCTTAGTTTCAGCCTAAACTTGACAATTTGACAGTTTTTTGCCACTTCTCCATTTATCTATGTTCAAGTAATTGCATGTCAACCCAAAACAAGCATTTGCTGGATGCCTGTCAAAGATTTCTCAGTGTTGCTCATCTTATCTTATTAGTGTGAATGAGCAGCACTCCAGAGGTCTAGGTGACATTTCAGCATATATGTGATACTGATTACAGTGAAGCAGAACTAGGAAAAAACGTCCCATTTTCGACTGGAAGGGAAACTCTTTTTTGAAGCCACATTGTGTAATTAAATGTAAACAAAGGTGAAATGTTTCGCAACTGAACTGATCCGTCTCTATTTCCAGGGTTGCCAGGGGAAACGGAGATTTCTTTGACCGCATGAATAAAATCCTCCAGAAACAGGATAGTCTGCAGTCTGCCGGCCAAACGGAGGTAACAACATTCTTCAAAATATTGCATCCCTGCTTTCTCCTGGGTGTATCCCTGTCACCACATTTCCCTGTGTGTTCAATCTAAAGAATCGGGTCATATTAAAGTAGTTCTCTCTACTGATCATTGCTGTGGGATTAAGCGATCACAGAAACTCATACCCACAATTCCCCTCATATACAGACAGCATCAGAGTTAATTTGCTTCAATTAGATGTTTACTGAATAGCGTTACTCTCCCACTGTTCTACAGTAGCAGTATATGTCGCAAAGGACAGCAATCAATGCTGGCTGAGACTTTGCCTCCAAGTGGTTCTCTGTGATAAAAATGTCATTACCACTTTCAATGGCTACTATTTACTCACTATTGAAGCATCCTACAGAAATATGTAGTCCTGACAACCTAATCACGCAATTAATGAATGAAAATATGCTTTTTCACATCTTCATTGAACACATTCATCATCTTGTGGGGAAAATTATACAAATACTGATTTACTCCTTTTGCCCTTGGATGCATGAATTAGTGAATCACAAAGGTTTTTTTTTGTAAATCATTCTTAGGCAAACCCAGTCATTGAGATTTTTGTCTCGCTTGAGCTGCCTACTTCAGGTCATGCCACAACATTTCATTCAGCTAAAGGTCAGGACTTTGACTTGACCATTGGAAAACAGAAAATTTCTCTGGCTGCTCCTTTCCGTTATTGATTGACTTGTGTTTTGTATCATTAGCATTGCGATGCACGACCTACCATTACCTCATGCATGGATGTCAGGACATTCGCTAGTATATTTTTCTGCATAAATCAAGTCAGGTTTAGTGCCATTCATCTCATTAGTCCAGATGTAAGAAAACCTATAAAAAGTAATTCCACCAGAACCTTACAGCAACATTGGCAATGATATGAGGAAATGTCATGTTGTGGAAATTGCAGTAAATTGCAAGAGACAACTTCTCACATTGAGCACACAACGTGATTCTGATTGGCGTATCAACCGGCCACAACGGCTGCGCCGTACGGAAGGTAGAGGAGACCCCACTGCAGCCGGTGTCCCGTCCTGACACACAGGTGTGGGGCATGGAGTGTGGGAGGCTTGGGAGGGGAGCAAGGGGTGGGGGCAGAGCAGAAGGCCGTCCGCGCCATGGGGGCTGAGCCAGGTTGATGGGCCTTGCCACATCCAAGTGAGCCGGTTGGAGACAGTCAATGGAGAGTCGCTCCGGTTTTCCTCCCCTTGTTCACCACAAAATGTTTGTCCCCCGTCTCCAGAACCCGAAATGGGCCCTCGTAGTGCGGACGTAGTGGTCCCTGTGGGCATCGTGGCGAATGAAAACATAGTCGACCGTCTGAAGTCCAGCGGGGATGTGTGACTGAGGAAGGCCATGATGGGAAGTAGGGACAGGTGCGAAAAGCCTTGCATTGTCCAGTAGAGTGGACCGCTGGAAAGTAGCAGACCAGGGAACTGTGGTGCTAGGGACAAAATCCCCTGGTACCTGCAGTGGCTGTCCATAAACCAGCTCCGCAGATGAGGACTGAAGGTCCTCCTTTGGCGCTGTCCTGATGCCCAGCATCACCCACGGGAGCTTGTCGACCCAGTTGCTGTCTTTGAGGCCAGCACGCAGGACAGCCTTCACTGACCTATGAAAACTTTCACAGAGTCCGGGTGATATGCAGTCGTGCGGTCAAGTTTTACTCCGAGGCTCTGTGCGACAGCGTCCCACAGCTCAGAAGTGAACTGCGCACCTCGGTCAGAGGATATGTCCGAAGGAGTGCCAAAACGGGTAACCCAGGTGCCAATAAGTCTGTCATCTCGTGCCCGTGTCATCTCGACAGACGCCACTGACGTCAAAGGCACAGCCTCGGGTCAGCGGGTGGTCCTGTCAAACACGGTGAACAGATATGTGAAACCGTGAGAGGAGGGCAGGAGACCGACCAGGTCCACGTTTACATAGTCAAAATGTCTCTCTGGAACCAGGAACGACCCTAACGGGGCTTTAGTGTGGCGGTGGACTTTGGCCCGTTGGCACTCAACACAGGTGTTAGACCAATCCCTAATGTCCTTCTTGAGGCCGTGCCAAACAAACTTTCCTGCAACCAGTCTCTGTGACGCTTTCGTACCTGGGTGGGAGAGACCATGGATGGCATCAAAAACTTGTCTTCTCCATCCCGAGGGAACGACTGGCCGAGGACTACCTGTGGAGATGTCACACAGGAGCGTGGTGCCGGCATCGCCAAAAACCACGTCCTCGAGCTGCAGCCCTGTAGCTGAGGTCCTCAGGAGTTGCACCTCCGGGTCTGTGGCCTGAGTCACCACCATGCGGTTGTAATCCAAACCCAGGTGAACTGCCCCCGCCACAGCCCGTGATAGGCAGTCCGCCACTCGGTTGGTATTACCAGCGACATGCTGCAAGTCCGTGGTGAACTCTGAAATGTAGGACAGATGGCATTGCTGGCGGGCGGACCATGGCTCAGACACCTTGGCCATGGCAAAAGTCAGGTCCACAAAAGCAATGTAGTGTCGGTCTTCCAGCAGGGAACGAAAGTGTTGGATGGCGAGGTAGAGACCAAGCAACTCCCAGTCGAATGTGCTGTACTTCAGCTCACAGGGGCGCAGTTGACGGCTAAAGAAAGCCAGCGGCTGTCAGGCCACGTCTACCCACTGCTCATAGACACCACCAACAGCATAGTCCGAGGCATCCAAGGTGATGGCGATGGGGGCTGTTGGAGAAGGATGTGCCAGCATGGTGGCGTTCGCTAGGGCTGCCTTAGTGGCAGCAAAAGCCCCGTCTCTACTCTCATTCCAGTATACAGCGTGCTTGGGTTTACCTCTCAAGGCCTTGTGCAAAGGCCACATGAGCTGTGCGGATGAGGGATGAGGGATGAGGGATGAAACGGAATGAAACGGTGGTAAAAATTGACCATGCCGAGGAACTCCTGCAGGGATTTGACAGTGAGAGGGCGCGGGAACTGTGCAACCGCCTCCAGTCGATGGAAGTCGATGGTGGAGAGGCCGAACTGGCACTTGGCAGGGTTGACAATTAATCTGGCTCAAAATAATGCTTGCTCAAAAAGTGTTTGGAGGTGCGCCAGGTGCTGACACTTGGACGAGCTCGCTACTAGGATGTCATCCAAGTACACAAAAAGGAAAGGCAGGTCCTGCAAAACAGAGTCCATGAGGCGGTGAAAAGAATAGGCGGCGTTTTTAAGGCCGAACTGTATGCGCAAGAACTCAAACAGACCAACCGCTGTGATCACTGCCGTTTTGGGAATGTCCAGTGAACGTACCAGAACCTGATAATATCCTTGAACAAGGTCCACCGTTGAAAAAATCACCTTGCCAGACAGGTGTGCTGAAAAATCCTGTATGTTCTGGACTGGGTATTGGTCAGGCGCCGTTGCCTCATTAAGCCGGTAGTCGCTACACGGGCGCCAGCCGCCACCAGGTTTGGGGACGATGTGAAGGGGCGATGCCCATGGGCTGTCAGATCTGCGGAGTATTTTTTAGCAAACTCAGCCTTTGCAATGGCAAGCTTGGTCGAGTTGAGGTGCCGAGGACGGGCATAGACGGGTGGACCAGTAGTGGCGAGATGATGCTCCACACCATGCTTCATGGCAGATGCAGAGAAAGTGGGCTCAGTGAGGGCTGGGAACCTGGCAAGCAGATGGTGCAAATCATCAGAAGCTGAAACCATGCTAGACAGTCGTATGGAGTCGGGCCCGCTGAGCGTGCATGTATAAGAGAGAAACATGACAGCATCAATCAAACAGCGGATCTTTACATCCACCAACAGTCCATGTGCACACAAAAAATCAGCGCAGAGGAGGGGAATGGCAACCTTTGCTGTAACAAAGTTCCAGCAGAAGTGCTGTCCTCCAAAACACAATTCGACGTACCTTGTTCCATAAGTGTGGATGGGGCTACCATTAGCAGCTTCCATAGGGGGTTCATGGCTGTCGGTCACCATGTCCAAACGGGATACAGGCAGGATGCTCCTCTGTGCTCCTGTGTCGCACAGAAAACGCCGTCCAGAGATGCGGTCGTGGATGAAAAGCAGCCTGCCTACTCGGCCGACACTCATGGCCACTACTGAGCTCCGGCCCTTGCGTTTCCCGACCCGCCGAAACTGCATGGTGGGTGACATTTGTTAGCCTTAGTTCCAAACTTCGCATGGTAGAAACACAAGCCTGAAGGTTAGTGGGGGCCAGAAGACTGCTGCCACCGAGAAGTGGTTGCCGCAATGAAGGTGGAGTCGTCCCGTGTTACCGAAGCGATGTTCGCGGGATAAAGCGTGACCGCACAATATCTCTGACTCGCCAGAAAAAATGTATCAGCCTCCTCAACCAGTCTCTGACAGTCAGTGATTGTGGTGTTGGCTAATGCAGCTCTCACTTGTGAAGGCAGCTGACGCAGGAAAAGCTGTATAAAAAGAAAATCAGGTCTGTGCTTGCCCAAAAGATACAGCATATGGTCCATGAGCTCGGACGGTTTGCTGTCACCCAGTTCTTGAAGGGAGAAAAGCCTGCCGGCTCTCTCAGCGTCTGACAGTCCGAACGTTTTCAACAGGTGGGCTTTGAGTGCTGTATACTTCTCAGTTTCCAGAGGATTTTTAAGGCTCGCCACTCTGGATGCCATTGCATTACAGAGAGCTGACACAACATAGTAGTATTTTGTTGTATCCGCGGTGATCTCACACGATGCGAACTGCGCTTCAGTCTGGGATTTCCAGAATTCGGGGAGTTTGAGGGTTACGGCGTTCTCGGTCATGGTCGTGTTTTGTCACTGGATACGTCCAGCAGACTAATGTCGGGGTCACCAGTGTGGAAATTGCAGTAAATTGCAAAAGACAACTTCTCACATTGAGCACACAAATGTGTGTGTCGTTTATTTTTGTAAAACCAAAACCTGAACTAAAATGGCGCTGACCAGCGTCTCATGTCATCACGCATACAGAGCTTTTAAAGGGACCACGATCCCTGAACAACCGTGAGGAACAATGCTAAGAACAAAGGTGAATGATGTATGTCACACTCACTACACAGTAATAAATGTCAGCTAACCTAATTCACAGGCAATAAATAATAAATGCAATGAGACTAAATGCAGTGCAGAATAAAATACAATGCCTATTGAGATGAAATAGAAAGCAGACAGTCAAATTCACTAGCGTTTCTGCTGGAGAGATGCCGAGTACAATTAAGATTCATTATGCCCACAAAGACCGCAAGCTATCCAGTTCTTAGGCTGTAAATCATGATACTCCCACCACCATATGGCACGTCTGCTATGAGGGTCTGATGTCAGAATTCACCATTTTGCTGTGGATGAAAATAACTTTCCCATTTAAGCTATAAAGATCAAATTTTATCTTGTCTCTCTGGCAAATGTGTCTGGACCTTTCTTGTGGTCTTTAACAAAGCTGAAATGTGCAGCACTGTTCTTTTTGGTGAGCAGTGAATCCCTCCTTAATAACTTCCCACGCACACATCTCTTGCCCAGTGTTTTCCTTACAGTGAATTCATGAACTCTGACAACAGTCACTCCTAGAGTTATTGCTAGCAAACCATTTGTCTGTTTCCCTGGGATTTTATGATCAAGTGACGGTTGCTAAAATTTTAATTGAATTGGCCACACCCATTGGAGGTTGCATCGGAATTACGGGAAGTGGACAAATTACATTAAAGTGCAACAGCCGGGTTCCGCAAGTAAAAAGCCAATTAATAATGGAAACATATACAACATTCAAGACAGACCTACTGTGAGCTACATGGCTGTTGAACGATGGTATGCTTTTGTTAAAGCTGGCAGTCCACATTATTTAAACAATTGTTTAAATCATGTGTCACAGCAGAATTCCTGGTGTAAAACTACATTACCTATGATTGTGCAAAGTAATGTCCACCAATCAGAGAATTGCAATAGAATTTTTTTTAACCAAATTGAATACTCTAATCCAAGTGGTTTCTATATGCGTAATCAACAAATTTAAATCAATAGTTCTATATTTTTATATTTGTTTATTTTTATTTATCGTTTTTTTTATTTAATTGCATCATTTGCAAATTCTTCATGGGATTGCAGATCTTTCAAGTCAAGTCAAGTCACCTTTATTTATATAGCGCTTTATAGAGTACAGATTTACAGTGATAACAGGAAAATAATGCATTTCGGCTGTTGTTCAGCTGAAGTCAGTTCAGTGTTGATTCAGTTCTGTTGTAAAGATCATATAGCACTATAAAGCAGTTCTGCAAAGAATTATGACATTGTATAACGATGATGACATCAGTATAGTCAGATCAATAATATTATTGAATATTAAGTGTGGCTCATTTAAAGCCATTATGGACAGTCTTGAACCTTTTTTTTCTTCTTAGAATCAGAGTTTCTAATGTTGATTCACCTCATAACTTGTTGGTTTGGATCATGGCATTTAAGTTTTTAAGGAAGACTTCTTAAAAAAAGCCCCTTTGGGAAAAATTATTAGGAAAAATACCTGTAAAAACTGGATGACACTCTATCAACACAGTGAAATTCAACAGGTCATGCCATTCTGGGAAAATTAAATGTTCTCAGATTCCCCCTGAAACTCCTGATAGCTGATTGTCAAGTTATTGATTACATTTGACAACATTTGAGTCAAATCACTCCCCTTGGAGAACTGATTGTGTTATACATTTTTATGTTCATTGACAAAAGTGCGAGTTTATCGCTGTGCTATTGTCGAGATCCCCTTCATCTATTAACGTAACCCAGATAAAAGCTCATATTTTGGATTAAATTATCCATTTCTCACAGACGATAATTCTGAAGAGCTCATAAATTCTCCTTTTGCCAGCTCATTTCTCCCAGCCCATGAATCTACATGGTTATGGAATTGCTTTGAGCTCATTGTTACGCACAATTAATGATCTCCTCACTCTTCATTGATCACCTCACCTGTCATCTTTGTTTCTATTGGTTCTCCGTCCTCATGCATTTACAGGAGGAGAGCAGCTGCGCTCCTCCACCCCCAGAGTGCAAAGACCAGGCTTTTGTTCCAGAAAGAGCCACCAGACATGAGGTGAGTCTCTTGGTCATCCATTCAAAATGCAAGAATGATTCAGATTGCATGATTCCTTCTTGTGGCACATTGCTGTTTTTCTCCAATTTTAAAAATCAATTATTCTGTTTTAGCTGGATTTGTTGTATGAGGAGGCGATCTACACCGTGGTCAATCGAGTCGGGGTTCCGTCGCCAGAATATGTTACCAGCGAAGGGGACATTTTTAATTACCTGCAGAAGGTGCGACTCTGTTATTTGCTTAATAAAGATTTAAACACTCCCACATCCTTCCAACAACAGAAATATGACAATATGTGTTGTGCCTTTGGTGCTCCGAAACCACCAAGACCTAAATAAATATTGTGCTCTGATTGATTTCTAAATGGAAATTAAATAGACAGAAATATTTGTTTTAGCTTTTGTTTTCAAAGTGCTTGCGTTCCTTGAAGGGATTGTGGGGGAACGGAGGGTTGTACAAGGGGTGGTGGTAGGGGGTTTGTTTACTTTGACTTGGTTTTATGAGTTGGAGCAGATGCTCTTGTCTCAGATATGATTAAACATCAAAGCCCGTGCCCAATGGGGATTGATGTTCGGTTCTAATATTACACCTATGAAACCCCGTCACTCCAGAGGAGCCTGATTACATTCTGAGACCTCTAACACCCAGGTGCAGCAGGTCTTCCGTTTGAAGTGTCTGATCTATAATGTTTTTTCTTCCAAAAAAAAAAAAAAAAACTGACATAGCTGAACTTTGATTACCATTACTTCTATAAAAGGCAAAAACCCCTTTCCCAAGAATAATGGCTGTCAGCACTCATTTGAATTACATTTGTATGTAGAAGTTTAGATGCCATAAAGAGTTTTCAATGCAATGTTTCCGAAAGTTGAAAATTGAGATAGAAACTCTAATCAGAGCTTCTCGCTTCTTAAGACTTATCATTTGATATTTCATTTGGACTCCAAATTAGAGACCTGTGAACAACACAACTCTTATGTCTACAATGAAAAACATTTTCTCCAAATATCATCTCATACACTCTAAAAGGAATAGTTCACTTCAAAATGAAAATTCTGTCATCATTTACTCACCTTCAAATTGTTTCAAACCTGTATGAAATTATTTCTTCTGCTGAACACAAAGGAAGATATTCTGAAGAATGTCACTAACCAGACAGTTGATGTGCCCCATTGGCTTCCATAATAGGAAAACAATACTTTGGAAGTCAATGAGGTACATCAACTGTTTGGTTACTGACATTCTTCAAAATATCTTCTTTTGTGTTCAGCAGAAGAAAGACATTCATACAGGTTCGAAACAACTTGAAGGTGAGTAAATGATGACCAAATTTTCATTTTGAAGTGAACTAATTCTTTAAGTGAGTCTTTTATACACAAATTTCTAATTGAACTGCCATAAACAAACACACTTGTCTGAAAGTTAGTTCTTGTCTCAGAGTTGTTGATTGTTTTAAACAATTTTTAGACAAAAATAAACAATTATTAATTTTTAATATTATCATTATTATCAATTATATTATCTTATACGTTTTTGTCATATACTTTTTAGAAATGTCTAATAAAACTATAGATATGTTTGTTTATGATGAAATTCCATTAAAATAAAACATGTATTATACACAGTACAACATCTATTATATTTACATACACTTCCAACTTCGGGGTTTTGGAGGTTAGTTAGATCTTATGCTATTTGATCAGAAATACAGTAAATGCAGTGAAATATTATAACAGTTTAAAATAAATATTTTCTTCAGTGTCAAACGATCCTTCCGAAATCATGCTAATATGATCTGGATTGCTGCTTAAGAGACATTTCTTATTATTAGCATATTTGAAACCAGTTGTGCTGCTTAATATTTTTGTGGAAGACTTACTGTAAGACTTGAGAAGATGTCTGTAATTGCATTTCTTAATCATGAATGATTCCAGAAACGAATCTTTCCCCTGCTCACTCTCTCGCTCAGGTCTTTGATATGGGTCAAGAGGAGCATGACATCATCCTCCAGAGAGTCAGAGAATCAAAGGTGAGGGTCTTGTCTGATACTATGTACATGACTCTCTTGTTCTGACAATTTATTATTTCTTTATAGGCAGATTATTTGTCCTTTTGTATGAGTAAAGACTAAAGAAATCTTCAACAAGTGGAAAATATTGAAATGCGAGCCTCTCTTACTAAACAAATATAAAATCAATAAAATAAACTCTTTTCTACAAGTTTCTACATGACTAAACTTTGAAATATTACTGTGAAAGATGCCCCAGTTACCTCTTGTAACCTCTTAAAAGGTATTTGAAAAGGACAGAAAAATGTTCTGCCATTTGAATGTGCATCACAATGATTCAAGCCTTCATTTGAACAGCAGTCTCCCACTGCCTGTGTCATATATAACATACTCACTTCTAACATGTGAAAAAGAAAACCTCTATTGACTTCTTTGCTCTCGACAAGCCTTGGCACTAAAGCACTGCATGTTTCCGTTTATTTTACTGTGCACTCACTCATGGTGCCGCCACCATGTCGAACAGCAAATGAAACAGGTTTCGTGTTCATTACTGCAGTAGTGCTTTCTAATCCATGTGTGAAACGTTCTTTTGTAGAAAGCCAGCTTTTCTCTCAGGGTCTCGGTAATGAAAGGCAAAAATCTCATGGCGAAAGATGCCAATGGTAAGATATTTTAGCCTTTCGTATATTATTTGTGTGCTTTACTTCTAAAATCATGACCTTTTGATGTAGTCTTTGGCATTGATTTTTGTTGTGGAGTTTCCAGAAACAAACAAGAACAGCAAGACAAAACATTCACACCTACATCCCTTAGAACATCTTCAAAGGACATTTTATTTATATTACTTAAAGTATCATAGAAACTGTGTTAGTTTAAGACTTTTATTTTGTCTGCAAAGTTTTTTTGTTCTCCTTTTGATGAGCCAAAATTCACACAACATAAATGATTCAGTAAAACCGAGTGGGGAAAAAATGTGGGTTTTTTTTGTGCAGAAAAAAAACTTGCTCTGAAACCATTAATCCTGACCTTTGTGGAATTAATTAGCTAACATTTTTTTTGCTTCACACTGTGTAGGCTACAGTGACCCCTACTGCATGCTGGGAATTCTCTTGGGACAATCACCCAAAGACACCGAGGAGAAGAAAGAGAGAAGGTTCAGTTTTCGCAAGAGACGAGAAAAGCTAGAGAAGCGCTCCAGTGTTAAGGAGGTGTTGGCGGGAAGGGATATCCAAGTGACTGAAGTCAAACCAGAGACCCTCAACCCAGTGTGGAATGAACACTTCGTTTTGTGAGCATCTTACTGTTAGAATTGAAAATTGAAAATCTGTAAGCATCAGTTATAATGTAACTGGGACATTGTTTTTAAATGTGATTGTTTTCCACAGTGACATTGATGATGTTCACAATGACCTTCTCCATCTGGACATATGGTAAGATGTATCAACAGTTGTTCCTCAGAACGAGAGCAGTCTGTTTTTCTCACAGAAAAGTTGTTGTTTTCCACCCTAGGGATCACGATGATGATGTTTCAGTTGCGGAAGCGTGTAAGAAGCTGAATGAAATCAGTGGATTCAGAGGAATGGGCAGGTAGATCACACATCGACCGTCTGTTGTCTTAAAGCTAATGAGCCTGAGATCCATCTGACACATTCTCTGCAAATGCTTGTTAAAATGCATGCCGAATGTATGACTCAAACTGTTGCATCATGATTTTAGATATTTCAAGCAAATTGCCAAATCCGTGAGGTCTAACGGGGCTGCTGCATCAGGAAGTGAGGAGAATGCTGATGATTTCCTAGGTTGCATCAACATTCCTTTAAATGTGAGCTCTAATTTGGCACATTAAAGTTGTTATAACACCCAGGCAACTCATCGAGTTTGTCACTGTATCTACTTTTGTGCCACTTTTTGTCTCTCACTAGGAGATCCCGGTCGTTGGTTATGATAAATGGTTTAAGTTGGAGCCCAGATCCAGCGCCTCTAAAGTTCAGGGAGAATGTCACCTGATTCTTCGCCTGTTCACCACTCAGGTACTGCTGCTCACCTGGAATCTAGCAGCACTCATTAAAGGGATAGTTCACTCAGATTTTTTTTATTTGTATCATTTATTCACCCTAATGTATTTCAAGTACTGCATGACTTTGATTCATCTTTGGAGCTCAAACATTGAATGTTGAAGAATGTACTGGCCTCGCATTTCCATCTAGGCCTATATATTCGATGGGGATCCATGCTGCTGTTGAGCTTCAATTGTAATTTGGAACTCGAAATCCCAGTTTCCCATTTAATTGTATAACTAGACAAGAGCAGCTACTGTTCTAAAGTTTGGTGTCAGTAAGATTTAAAAATATATATATATATATATATATATATATATGTTTTATTCAGCAAGAATGCATTAATTTGATAAGTGTCAATAAATTAAGAAGATTTCTATTCCAAATAAATGCTGTTCCTTTGAACTTTCTATTCATCAAAGAATCCTGAAAAAAAATTATCAAAAGCACCAAATCAGCATATTAGAATGATTTCTGAAGGATCATGGGGCATTGAAGACTGGCGTAATGATGCTGAAAATGAATTTTTATAATATATTCAAATAGAAAAGTTATTTTAAATTGCAATCATATTTTACAACATTACTGTTTTTACTGTATTTTTTATCAAATAAATCCAGCCTTGATAAGCATTTTTAAAACTCTAAAGGTCTGCACACCAATGAAGAGACCTATAACGATAAAGATACAGTTCTAAAAATCATTCTAAATATAAAATAATAGCAGAGTCCACACCACAACTATAACAATAATGGCACAGAAATTATATTTAAAAAAATTCTTTCAGCTGATGAACAATAAAAAACATTAACAGCTAATAAGAGCAACAGACGACACAACTGCAGCTTGTGCTTAGAATAAACCGACTGCTATCGTCAGTTGTTGTGGATACTATATAGTTAGAGTTCTCTTTATAGTTATTGTTTTTGGTATGAATGTGCCTTTACCGACCCCAAACTTTTGAATGGTGCTATACATTTTAACGCATGTTGGTTTGGAATGACAGGATGGTGAGTAAATGACAGAATTTTCAATCCTTTAAGATTAAAATGCTTATTCATCTTTATAATATTTATTCATCACTCTTTTTTTTTCTGCTCATTAGAGAGACACAGCATTGAGTAAAATGGCCTCCAATGTAACCATTCACAAGAAGATGTTGAGTCAGATTCTGGACTATGAACACAATCAAATTCAGGTTGCACTTTTTTGTATTACATTGCCTAGCATTCATCTGCATCAAGCTTAGAGCTTGTCATAAAAAAAATCCATTTTAATTGCAGAAAGAGCCTTATAACTGGAATGGACAAGTGTGTGCGGCTGCATGGACTGTGCTGTCCCATCATGCAGTGCAGGCTGACCTGTCCCCTCTGCAGCAGGCCATCATGTGCGTATTTAACATCAAACCTGTAGTGAGATCATATCTCGCCACGCAGTCGGCGTGTTTATTGACAGGATGAGCACTACAGCATGAAAACAGCAAATGCTTATTATAACACCAAGGCCCATCCTGATAATCGCTGCATGCTTTAGCTACACATGCCTGCCAACAGTGAGACTGACACTAGTGTGTAAAACGGATGTTTTTTGCATGTGTTTGCAGCCGTTGGCAGTGTTACAGCAGCCATCACCGCTCTCAGAGGATGAGCTACGCTCTTCTTCTCAGGCTGCTGAAAACCATGGAGGCAGAGTGGGAGGATACCGCTGTGCATGGGGAGCTGGTGGGTCTTTACAACAGCTCGCTGACCCTGAACGTCTGGGAAACATCCATGTGCTGTAACACAGTGTCTGGAAATCACTCTAGCACTCTTTTGAGTTTTACACATTAGGGGCGAATTCATTCTGCTGCTGCTGAGCAAAAAAAAAGCCTTTTTCTAATCAGGATTTTTGTCCACCATTTTCCAGTAAAATGCTAACTTTTGTTGAAAAATATTCACTTACTTAAGATGCAAATTGATTCATGATATCAGGATTTATTGTCTGAGAATATTTGGAGACAACATTGTTTCTGTTCTAAGCGTAAATCTAAAAAATATGCATTCAGGTTTATGCTTGAAAATAGTTTAAACTTATGATGTTTTAATATATATTTTTGTAAACAAAATACATATAATTTTGCTTAAGTAAATGTATGTTGCTTTAAAAGATATTTAGATATTATATTGGAAAAACACACCAAAATCTAATACGTTTTTATGTTTTAAAAAAAAAAGTTATGAAGGGGTCCTATTATTCCCTTTTATGAAGTCTTGATTTAGTTTTTGGGGTGTACTAGACTATGCTATCATGCTTGATTGTTCAAAAAACACATTCTTTTTCACATATTTTACATTATTACAGCTCTCTTCAGTCTGGCTCGAACATGCCGGTTTCGATGAAGCCTCTCCTTCCAAAATATGAAATGTGCTGTGATTGGTTAGCTGACCCAGTGTGTTGTGATTGAAAGTGCTTAGCGCATATTTGGGAAATGTCCCGCCCCTCCATAACTGCGAGTTCTTCTCTAGTGTAAATACGAGTCGGGATGGCGCCAATTTCAAACCAATTCGAGGCCGATTCAGACCCTGACAATGTTAATGAATAAGAGGATTGTCCAGAACGGATTTCATGCACAGATTTTTGCAAGCTTTTTTGTAATTTTCTTATACATTTTAGATACTATGTTATGCACCATTTGGTTGATTGTCTTGTCTTACAAAAGCGATATCTTACAAACACTACAGTAAACACTATACTGTTTAACATACTGTTTAACAATAATCTGTTAATAGAAAACGCAACTATGAATAATAAGACATATTTACAAGTTGTGATCCACAAACAACAGATTGTCCTGAAAAAAATGGGAACTGCTCCATTTCAGGAGAAGCTTTTGTGGGCAGCCTGCATTATTCTCTTAGGTTTTGGAAGCTGTTCTCCGTAAAATGTGCAGCAGAAGATAAAAGTTTTGATTATAATGTTGAAGAACAGTGTTTAAAATAAATTTAAACCAAATTCTCCAGCCTTAGGATGTTCAAATAAATGAGTTTGGAAATGGGGTGGACAAAACCGCATCGCTTTAACATAGCGACAGCACTTTTCAAATGCAGCTCAACCAGGCCTAACATTATGACTTCACAAACCCCGGAAAAATCTCCTTCTGGAGTGGACTTTGAGCTTTATAAACGTGCAGATCTTTTTTATGCTCAAACTGCAACATTACACTCTAACTAAAGTTAAAAAAAAGTTAAGTTAAAAAAGTTAAAGTGATAAAGCATAATAAGACCCCTTTAAAACTTATTTTAACTTGAATGTCACATTTTTAGAACACTGTGTAAACTCAATGGTCAGAAACGTCCATTAAGTGCTTATTAAACGTCCATTTATTGCTATTTGTCTGGTGTATTTAACATTGTGCTAATACCACTCGTGAAAAGTGACGCATTCCCCACAAACTTGCGCTCAGAATCGAAGAGTTGCACTGTGCGCTAATTTAATGTGTCGTTCCTTTAGCGAATCAGATACTAAAACAACGCAGTCAGCCTGTGCAAATAAACGCAGCTTTGAGCAGGTGTAATTAATTCTTTGTGAATTCCCCCCCCAAGGCTTTAGTTTGGAACTAATTCTTTTCATCTGGCTCCATCCTGTAATTGTATGTTTCTGAGTGCAGGAAAGTCTCTTGGCAGAGAGCTTCAGACTTTACTGTGATTATTGCCTGTCTCAAATGAAGAGTATGCGTCAAGTATTCCCCTGCAACAATTCTGCTGCCATCATACGCTGTGAGCTTATGCTGAGGTAAACTTATACTCACACACACGCACACAGGCTACAAAGAATCATGAGCTCGCAGACCGGCATTCGCACGGTCGATTTTCTGGCCGAAGGACCAAAATAAATCTATTTATATTCAGATATTTCTAACATCAATTGTAGCAGCTGTGTCTGCAAGCTCATGGTGATCTGCCCTTTCGGACTCTGGGTAAACCTGTATTGGGTAGCGGGACACACAGAAATGGATTTCCTGTGGGGTTTTTGCTACTACAATGTAGTACAGTACTCTAGGCTCAGAGACACACCAACACACTGTATGAACAATGCATGCAGTTTCCAGATAGCGCCGTTGAAACTGTTGATCTTTGTGTATGTGTGCTTTAGGAGCATTGGTCACATGCAGTCAATGGCAGCCTTTAGAGCAGTGTGTTCAAACCGCAATGAACTACACTTGGAAATAGCAACAGTTATAAAGGTAACTAGGTGTTCCAGATCAACAGTGAGACATACAGTGGTCCTGAAGGGTATTTGGACACTGAAGCCACTCTTGCCAAAAATTTACACTGCAAGGATGCATTAAATAAAAAATAAAAAATTAAGTTATATATATATATATATATTGTGTAAATATATTCGCTATTTCAAATAAATGCTGTTCTTTTGAACTTTCTATTCATCAAAAACAACTTTGTCATGGTTTCCACAAAATTATTAAGCAGCACAACTGTTTTCAGTGTTGATAATAATAAGAAATGTTTCTTGAGTAGCAAATCATCATATTAAAATTATTTCTGAAGGATCATGTGACACTTACTGGAGTAATAATGCTGAAAATTCAGCTTTGCCATCGCATGAATACATTATATTTTTTTAAATATATTCAAGTAGAAAACAAATTTATTTTAGAAATTTACTTTAAATTGTAAAAATATCTCACAATATTACAGTTTTACTTTTGTTTTAAATAAATGCAGCCCTGGTGAGCAGAAGAGACATATAAACATTTGAAAAAACGAACGGTAATGTATGAATGTCTCTGCAGTATAACATTAAACCAAGTGACACAAGAAATACAGCACAAGTACACTTTTCAAGGAAAAAAATGTTTGTTTTTTTTGGTTTCCATTAAATAAATTAAATACATTGTTCAAAATTAAGACATTTTTGTGACATTTTGGTTTTCAAACGTTTGTGGGACATTGTAAATGTGATGAAGTCCACCTGGGGTAAATCTAGGACACTTTTGTGAACTGACTTCACACATCTACTACTCATCCTAAGACCAGATGTTAAAGATCACTGCAAAAATGGCACAGAAAATGGAAGGTAGTTCTGAGAAAAGCTCAAGCGGATATTTTATATTTAATGCAGTGACATTCCGAAATTTCGACAATAAGTGTCCAAATATTTTTGGGGCCACTGCATACAGTAATTTTAAATATTATCTGTTGAATGTGAAATAGTACTTGGAACATATTTTATTATGCTATGGGTGCGTTGGTATATTTGTACTATTTCTAATGTTTGGTTTCTTTGCTTGTTCCTGAATTTAGAAAGGCACAGTTGAGTGGTATGAAGGAATAATATCAAACATTAAACCAGACGAAGGTGTAAGTATTCATTTTATAACAATTTTATTGCAATTTGTAAAATCCAAAACTATATAATCAAATATACTTCCATTCATTCATTTAGCTACAGCACCACATAAATAGTCAACTAGTTTCAATCGTCCTCTACATATGCATTTGGCAGAGGTTTTCTTCCAAAGCCTTTTACGTTGTTGTACATTTTACAAGTGCATGCATTCTCTGGGAATCAGGTGTTGACCTTAATGTTAGGACTAGCCATGCTTTACTGTTTGAGCGGCAGGATTGCTACAGGGTAGTTTATATAGTAGTGTATTATATCTGAAAAAACATACCACTGTGAATGGAGCTCCTGCAGTTTCTCTGTTGGCCATAACTGAGCAAGATAGCATTGGTCGAGTGTTTCTGTGAGCCGATGTATTTGTTTTCTGCACATCTCTACAGACTTTAGAGGAGCAGCTGAGGCGTCTGGTTGTGGTGGTGGATGCAGTATGTGATGATGTGCAGAGAGGACAAAATGTCTACAACAAGCTTTATTACAGGTAACATTTGTAGAACTTTGCATAAAGATGATGTGTATAATTTCAGAATTGCAAAAATAATGACTGTTTTCAAGTCACCCGCCACCACCAACCACCACCCCCCTTTCCCTACCTCCCAAAACAAAACAAAACAAAAATGACAGAAATACATGTTTTGTGTCTTGTCTTTCAGCTCTGTGAAGGTTGACTTCTTCAGCATCTCCTACCGGCAGTTAGAGAAGCTTGTACGTTTGAACACCCATGGGAACGCTTATAGATCTCCGTTAAAAATAAGTCTTGCCTCGATAAACAGGAGCTAGGTGATAGAGAGGGGCTTTAATGCTGTGCTGTGTCTCTAGGTGGCAGATGACGTCAATGTGGCAATGGAGCGAGTGTGTGGGAACTTGGAGCAGGAGAGTTTTCGGTTCACCCAAACCATAGGAGAGACCCTTTTTGAGCTCTACATGTCTCTGAAGTCCCTCAAAGGCTTCAGGGAGTACCTGCCTCTCAAGTTAGTCATTGTGTTGCCCTTCATCCATCTGCATGATTGCTAATTCATCACCTAGGCTATTATGTTATGTAAAGAGTGACTCACATGGAGAGAGTGAGTGAATGTACAGTACATGAGGGTTAATAGATACATGATTGTACCCATAATTGATGAGGTTATCCACTCTTGAGTATGAGTATGGCCAAACAACTGGTGATTCACATTTCTTTTCAGAGACACTAAGATGTTGGCTCTGACTGGATTTCACAATTGGTTTAAGACCTCTATTCACAAATGGCTGCAGATTGTACATGAAAGATCCACTGACAGGATCCGCAAAGCTGTGGAAATGGATCAGGTGAGCAAGGACAAATCATTTTAGTGTTTTAGCATATATTATACCTACCAATACAATACATGGCCAAGCAGTACAAGCTATTCAATGGAGATGTCAGAAAGAATGGCATAAAATAGCAGTAGATTAACTTGCCTGGGCCCGTGGGGCGCACAATAATGTGGAAAATAGGCAGATTCATTGTAAATCTATATCTGTAGCAATTCTGCAAGCGAATTGTCAAGAGAGGAATAGGTTATGGAGGATGAGGCGTTGGGTGACATCATGACAAGCCAAGACATGTGCAATTGTTTCCATCCATGTCAGTGAGTCATTGTAAAACCCATTTCTACTTTAAAGACAACATGTCCGCTCCCACTGAATTTTATTCACACATTGAAAATACAATTGGTGCAGGATTTACTTTAAAACTCTTTCCTCTCAGAAATTGCTAGTAAATTTCACAAATATTTACAAAGAAACGGCAAGTAATTATATTGAATTAAATTAGAAATTTTGAAGAAGACTGAAATCCTTGTAAAACGTACTCCAATAATTTTTTTCTTTTTAACTTTGAGAATTTTTTTTTACAGTGTACCGTTGTCTCCAGCAGTCTATACTTACTATAAGCTTCAACCTATAATTTTCTGAAAATTGGTATAATCATTTATATGATCTACTAATATTATTCCATTATTTTTGGAAACGTGGCCCTAGCTGATATATTAGTTTAACACTAAGAAGACCTATACAATCAGTTCATATTGAGATAAAGGCACTACAAAAATGGCAGCCTCTTTAAGTAAGAACAATTGGTTACACTTGATTTTAAGTTGTCCTTGTTACAGTGTATTTATGTAGTGAGTAACAACATGTACTTACTGCAGGGTTAGGGTTTGGTTCAGTAATTCTGCATAATTTACTGCTATCATTATAGTAAATACATGCAATGTGTAAAAAGGACACTGTAAAATAGTGTTACCGAAAAATCAAGTTAACGTACCCTCATTGAGAGTGTGTTAGTGAGGGTTTGTTGGCTGCATAACGTGACGTGTGTATTTTAATGGTACAGCTGGAGCTGATTCAGAGTCAGACCAAACACAGCTCCTCGGCGGTGGACGTTACAACATGCTTCAGCCAGGTGCGGGAGTTCTGGGCCCAGCTGGCGTGGCCCGATTCAGCTGGAGCCTTCATTTTCATCACACGCCTGACGGACGTGAGCACCACTGATATCTAAGCTCCATTTTCATAAGCATGCAGTTTAAGCTTGCACAGCTGGAGAGCGGCAGTCAAAAAGTCTAAAAGAATAAGAAGCTTTTCCGCAATGGAATAGAGAATTTATGGTTTTACTCACATAACGCATTTCTTTTTTTTTCTTGTATGACAGAATTTCTGCAGCGAAGCGGTGTGTTACGCTGAGCTGATCAAGCGCAAGATTGAGAGGGGCCAGCTGGGACAAGACCACAACAAGAGTTTCATCGTGCAGGTAGCGCTTCTGGGCGATGGAGGATTGGCTTTAATTACGAGCGAAGTAAATGTCAGCGTTGAGTGCTTCTCCCTGACAACACTGACGTCTCAGCGGTGCGCCTGTGTCATAGTGTGTCTGACCTCGTTAGCGCCCTTTTTTCATTACGCACTATATGCTCTCTCTCTCCCTCCACCCCATTTAGACCTCCTTACTTTCTTCCTTTTTGTTCTATCCACTTTTTACCTCTCCTTACCTCATTTCCAATTTCCCTTCCTCCTCTTCCTGGCTGCTGATTTGGCACAGGTTTGTGTGGCTCTGAATAGCACGGAGCTTGTGCGTGTGTACCTGGGATGTCTGCCACGGGAACTGGACTGGCGGGGGGTAGAACAGGCCATGGGGGAGTCGTGCGGCTTGGAAGGGAAGGAGCAGGTCAACAAGTCCCTGAATGGGCAGCTCTACAACGCTGATATCGACCTGCAGAGGGAGGCCAAGCGCCTAATCACACATCTTACTGATAGGGTAATGGCATACATCGAAGAGCACAGTTCAACTACTAGACTTGATTATGTCAACAGCTTCAGTGTTATGAATATGGTGACATACAAGTACGCTGATGCATACTGCACATGAAAATTGTTTTCTGAAAATTAGATTTCTGCAAACGTCCAATCTGGGGTGCGTTACCCATTCAACAAGCTAAAAGACATAGGACCAGATTTACTAAATATGACAGTAACACTTTAGAATAATGGTCCGTAGTTAACAAGTAGCTATGCAGGAAGAAATAAGTAGTACTGTTAGGTAAAATGTTACTTTTGTGATTAGTAATTAATTGGTTATTATTTCTTAGTTCACAAGTATTTCTCAATGAGGATATATTTCTTTAGTAATAATCAAATACCTACCAAGGAACTACCTTTGTACTAAATTACCTATTACTTACTGCTTAGTTAATATTGATTCCGTGTTCGGTGTTCGGTGTTAATGCAGTACTACCTATTACTTCCTGCATAGCTACTTGTTAACTACGGACCATTATTCTAAAGTGTTACCAATATGACAAATTAGCGTGGAGCGCAATTAAAAAAAAACAAAAAAAACGCCAATGGGAGTGTAAAATTCGCAACTTAATGAACATGGACGCTGCTGGATCATTTCCATAATGACCAATCCAATCAATCAAGAGCAGCGCAAATTAGCATGTGGTTTTAAGACATGCTTTTTTGGGGCAGTAATGCTGCAAATACCAGTAAATTGACTAGCGCAAACCTTAACCTTAAATCACCTTGCATGATTCATTTAAATACTCTCCTTCTATAAATTTTGCAGCTAAAAGGGAAACTCCTAGAAATGCATATGTAATGAGTTCAGCCGCAAAAATAACCCTGTCCACACCTTTTCAGTGCTAATTAATTGTCACGTCATATTTTAGTAACTCCTGACAGTAGTTTTTCAATGCTAAAAGAGGGTTTGTGCTGGAGCAAGCTTTTAGTAAATCTGGCCTAGAATGAAGTTTGTGTATAAATGGAATGGAAGATATAAATTGTGGTGCAAGTTAGCTTGTATATGTTTCTCAAGAGCATGATCTATTTAAGTCCTACTAACAAGAAACTATGCTTCTAAGTTCTACTTTGCGATGCTTTTTGCGAATGTTTGTTTGAACTATTTCAGGTTCCAGGAAACACAAATTCGTTGAACTGCTATTAACAACCAAACTTGACTATAGTTTATTATCAATGCTTTTAGGAAAAACAATCCTGATTGATTAATTTTGCACAATTTCTGCACAGATTGCACAGAGTAATGAGTCACACTTGAGTAAACCACACACATCTTTGTCCTACACAGATGCTTTCTGAACTCAGGAGATGCATTCAACACATCAGCTTATCTCCAGACTCTATTAACAATGACGAGGCAAGTATGAATGAACAGAGAAAGAACATTTAATTATTTCATGTTAGCATAATTCCGCTATGGTCTAATGTGTTTTTCAACATATGTCATCTCTGATGAACTGCTCCAGGCTGTGGCTCCTCTGATGAAGTACCTAGATGACACTCTAGTCATCCTCAATGAGTCATTGGTTAAAGAGAATCTAACAAGGTAATTACTTTCGTCATTTAGTGATAAGAGCGGCCCTAAGGGGTGGGGATGGGGAGCATTAATGTAACAGTATTGACACATAGATTTACCATTGGAAGCATGTTTTCCAAGTAAATTGGGCACTTTAAAGTGGCAATTGACTGCGTGTGAAGGAGGTCACTGTGTCCGTGAACCTGATCTTTCTGGTTGTTTTGTACCCTAGGGTTCTGCAGAGTCTGTGGGAGCTGCTCCTGCGGATGATCCTGGACACGGTGGCGGAAAACAGGGGTGTCCAGGTGGAATTCTACTCACGATTCCAGTACACCGTAGAGGTCAGTACGGATGAGTCAACATGAATATCACCAAAGTCCCTTTCAAGGAAAGTCAGTTCACATGGCGGCCTAATGTGCAATGGTCGGGGTAGCTATTTGTCTCATGCAAGACCAACTTCTATATAAAATATCAAAAACAGCTTGCCAAACTCACATTTAAATAACATATTTCAAATCAGCAATACAATCTGACACAGACTGTTTAATAAATGCTATTTCTTATGTTTAGAAATGGTTAAAAAAGCATTTCAGGTTGATCCAGCCAATGCACATGTGCCATCCCAAGTGCACATCTCAGGACACTGGAACCGGAGTTTCTAATGGCAGCTGCAGTGGTACAAATACTTAGCCAGTTGGCCACTGGCTCTTTTATTTTGAAGGCAGGATGTATTCTGCCCTATTGTGCGTTGTAGTTTCTCCCATTCATAGTAATATGAGTGAACCACGTCCAGAGCTATTGTCTATTTCCTTATGCCCATTTCCTCAGATAGGTTTCTGGTCCTCAACCTGTAAGCATTCCACATGTTCCTACCAAAGAAAAGGGGGTTCAAGGCCAGCTAAACTGGCTATACAATGCACACAAAAAAATGTGATCTCAAACCACCATTAACGTCATAGTCCAGGGTTGGATAACGCAAAACAAATCTAAAATCTGCAACCTAGATTCCAATATAATTGCCCAATGTGTCGAAGCAACACGTCCATATATGATTACTATAAATTGTATTTATTATATATTTGCATAAGAGCAGCTTATAAAAAAGTCTGAATCAATTACTCAAGATGTTAATATGAAAGGAGTTCGAGATTAGTTCGAAAATGGTACTGAAAGCCAACAATGTGTTTTGCCAGCTAGCAGTTTAGTATAAGAACTCTGTGGACTGTAAGGGTCATGTCTGGTATTCCTCTGCCTGCATTCTCAGCCACGGTCACAGTCACATCATATATTAGCCACAGCTCTTGGTATTCAACTATTATAAAGACAGTAATCTTTAACAAATCCAGTATTCCAGTAGAGAGGAACTGGCAGGAACTCACCACAGATTTACATGAAAACTCAAGGGTTGAACATGTTGTTCACCATATAGTTGGTCTATTAACACAACAAGTCTCAAGAGTGTGTTACGAGAGTCCGTGCATGTGTGCTGGTGTCCATGCAGTCAAAGAAAGAGCACAAGAAAAATGTGATGGCATAACAGAAGAAAACATGTGTTGATTGTCAGTCAGTGATCAGACACCTTAACAAGTTCTTTTTCGTGCAGATGCTGGTGCGGTTTTTCCAAGCTGATGGAGAAGGGCTGCTCTTGGAAGACCTTAAGAGTGGAGATTATAAGGTATTCTCACCTTCAACCAATGTGACTGGCCAAATGAATTAAGCATGGCTTCATCTTCTTTCCTCTTCCTTCCCATTAGGGCCTGGACGAGGAGCTGCGTCTGAACAAATGCTCCTCCTTTGAGCTGATCGAACAGTATTTCCTGGAGAAAATCTCCCAGCAGGTGGGTAGGAGTCTTGCTGGGCTGCCGCAGCTTTTAGCTCGAGCCCTGCCGAGAGAGGAGGTGTTGATTAGGAGCTAAGACATCACAAATACTATTCCTTCCTCTGATGATTAAAAGTTTACATCAGTCATTTCCTCTTTACTAAGCGTTCTTTGCACTGTGTAAGATTTCGCAGTCTCTGACTGTGTCTCAAATCCCGCTAAGCTGACTTGCTGTCTACTGCCTACGGGGGCAGATGTCTACATAACTGGCATGTTATAGAACCAAACCGAACCTCAAAATTGTCTGATCTGAACAGACAGCAACTTTAACAGCAACATTACAAAGTTTTTTCAGTGATGAATACAATATAATTGTGCATTCAAATTGTCTTATGTGAGTAGCATTTTCTAGCAAGCTTTACTTCATCAATAGTAGGCCTACAGAAAATGCACTCAAAGTAAATTTCTTCTGAATTGACATGCCTGGATGTGGACGACCAAAGAAAATCCAGGCATAATTTTGGTTATTGACATTGAAGGCTGCATTATCCAATAACTTATCCATTATCACTTTATACATGAAAGATACATTCAGGGTTGCTTCAAATGTTTGTACAATTGTACAATTGAAGACATTCTTAACGCCACTAAAATCAATTGTAGAGTCTCAACCTTGGCTAATATGTTATTAGTTCTAAACTAGAAACCAATTTTATATGTATTACTGCTGTGCTGTAGACAGTAATCTTTAACAAATTCCCATTTGCTTTACAGAGAATCTTAAAGCACAGTCGCTTTGGACGTATCAGTGTGAAGTGTTACTATGATGCCCCTGAGCAAAGACTCACTGTGGAGATACTGCATGCAGCTGATCTCATTGCCCTGGATGCCAATGGTAAGCTCCAATTACACCAATTTGCACTACACACACGCACTCACGCACGCACGCACGCACGCACACACGCACACACGCACACACACACACACACACACACACACACACACACGGGGACCTTTCATAGATATAATAGTTTTATACTGTACAAAACTATTTTATTTGAGGTTCGGTTTCTAGGGGGTAAACCTAAGAGGCCTAACCCTACTCCTAAAACTACAGAGTATAAAGGCCTTCTGAAGTGTAGCGATGCGTTTGTGTAAGAAACATATCCATATTTAAAACTCAATCGACTAAAATAACTAGCTTCAGGCAGACGGCCGCACACATCAATTTACGGTGAAAGAGCAACCCTTGACCTTGACACACAATGTAATGACGAGCGCAGAAGCGCAGAGGATGGAGCTAAACAAAATACCAGTCACGAATTAGAAGTTTAAAACGACAATTTTTAAATATAAATGTCAGAGGAGCTTGAGTTTCTTGCCCACCCATGTTAGTTTGAACCGCGAGAGGCGGCAAAGCTTACGCTACACCTATGTCATACAGTGTTACTCTTTTGGCGTAAGTCGACTTGCGTAGGCCGTCTGCCGGAAGCTAGTTATTTTAGTCGATAAAGTTTTAAATAAGGATATTTTTTTCTAGTCCTAAAGTTCTTCCCAAAATTGAGATTCATTGGAAGATCTGCATGACTAAACCCAGGTTTATAATTTCCCAAATGTTTTCAATGGCTTTAAGGTCGGGACTGAGGAGGCCACTTGAAGACTTCAAAATGCTGAGCATGAACTTTGTTGCATGTGCAATGTGCAATGTGCAATGTGCAATCCTCTATACTTGGCTACATTGTGTTCAACTGGATTCCCTAGTTTTGGTCCATTTTCAAAATGCCAGCAACTTTGTAGATCCTTCCAACACCTGCTGCAGACATGCGTCCCCAATACCATTACCACACATGCATTTGGTATTAAAACACTGTGTTTCCTACAAACATACCTGACACCATCCAATGCTAGGTTGTTAAATTTTGATTTGTCGAACTATAGAAAATGGCTCCAATCTTCTACACTCCAGTCCTAATGTTCTTTGGCAAATGCGAGGTGTTTTTTTGAATAAGATAAAACCAAAAAATGGCACTTTACATTCTGCATGGTAGTGGTCTCACTGTGCTTCAATAATAATGTTGTGGATATTGTGGCCATTCACATCCTGCACATGAGCAATATCTAAAACTGACTGACCAGATTTAGCCATTTCATCAAGCTCCTTCCATCTGAAAATTTTCACTAAAACCCACAAAATAACATCTAATAATATAATACCTGCCATATAGTGATTTATTGAATCATGGGCTGGGAATAATGAGTGAAAGACTGGTATGACCACTTGGCCAAAAATGGCGTCAGCACAATTCTGCATGTTTCATTGCGTCATGATAAATGCTAGCCTGGGAAAACCCTTACATCCGATCTTTCTTACGTATTTTAACCATTTATAGCCAGTTATACATCACAGAGACGGTGTTGCATTGTGTGTTTATTATAAAGTACAGATGGTTTTCCTAAAGCTTTGGCACTATTCCTTGGCTTCCATGCGGGCACTGGTATTTCCTTCCAAATCTAGTTACTTGCTTAAATTTTCTGTTGTTTATTGGATTTGTCTCCTAATTCCTGCTTTACTAGGCCTCAGCGACCCGTTTGTCATCGTGGAGCTGTGTCCTCACCATCTGTTCCCCATGGCTCGGAGTCAGCGTACCCAAGTGAAGCTCAAAACCCTGCACCCTGTTTTTGACGAGCTTTTTTACTTGTGAGTACCACAACAACTGCTCACCTGAACACTTGTTATTGACTTTGAGTCCCAGCACCTCAAACAGAATTTTGATTCCATTTGCTCCACCACAGCCATGTCAGCCCTGAGCAGTACAGGCACAGGTGTGCCTGTCTGACCTTCACTGTGATGGACTATGATTGGTTGTCCACTAATGATTTCGCTGGTGAGGCTGTGGCCCCATTGAGTGACTTCTGTTGGCCGGGCAGGCAGAGTGCCACACCTGCTGGAAAGACCCTTCAACCCGTCATCCTGCACTTGTCCCGCCAAAAACCAAGCGGTATGATAATCTCTTCGATGTATCCACCTTAAGAGGAAAATCAGGGGTACTCAACTCTGCTTCAGGAGACCCACTGAACCTTCCGGTAGAGTTTAGATCTAGCGCTGCTCTTGTCTGCCTGTAATGTTCTAGTAATCCTGAGGAGCTTTATTAGCTTTATTAGGGTTGAAGGTAATGGTATACCTTCAAGGCCTTCTGGTGAAATTCCTACCGACGAGTTCGCAATTACGTCGTGATTATTACAGCAGTCAAGTGATTTTGATCTGAATAAAATAGAAGTGTTAGACAATTTCATATTTCTTTCTCATTCTTAATTCCTGACTGACACAGGAAGCTTTTCTGCTACTGCTATAAACTAAAATTGCTGCATAATTGATACATTTCTTTGTATTTTACCTTTCTTGTGCTGCTGTTTGTCTCGCAACGGTTGTACTTTATTTTACAGTATGTTTACTTATAGAGTACTTACCTAAGAAATTACTAGGTAATATAAGGTAACTACAGAATAATTAGGAGTTTTACAGTAATATGAAATTTATTTCAAGACTATGGATTATTTCAAGATTTCAGAGAGAAAAAGAAGTAGTGTACTGGTTAGATTTCATTGTTTTGTCAGCATTGCTTGGTGTTTAGTATCGGTTGCAGCCTGTCCTCTTGAAAAGATTTCCAATTACATGTGTCATTCCCTATCGAGAGGTCTGCCACCTCAACATTATTGTTGCGTCTGGTCTGATGGATTCATTTCTTCTTTTGATACAGAGAAGCCCATCATGAAGATGCTGGAGGCGAGAACGGGAGACAAAGAGGCTCAAGAGTTTGTGCGAAAGCTGAAAGAGATTGAGAAGTCAATGGAGGAAGAGTAATGTGTCCCCTGTAGTGCACGTATTTCTGATGGTGGTCTTTTTTACCTGTTGTACTATGTTTACTCTTCAAATGCAAACTCTTTTAAATGTATTTTTCACTGTTGTCCAGAAAAAAAAGGTGAGGTAAATGATCATGTTTAAAGATCAGTATTTTATCACTGTTCAGCACTCAATGTGTGCTGTGTTTTGATGTTGAAGCCCTCTGATGGAGGTTGTTGTTCATAGAATTGTATGAATTTAGTAGTAGAAAGGTCTATTTTGAAAGAAACATTTCTCAGCTGAATTGAATTCAAACGCTTTTCTGAGCTATAGATTGTAACTTGAACTCTGAAAATCTTGAACTTTGAAATAATTAGATGTTTACTTGAGGATTTTAAAAAATGCTACAAAAGAAACTGATTTCCTTTACATGTTTTGCAAGGCCACGTCCACACTGCAGACAAATACGGTTCACTACCAAACAATCCTTTTCTAAATCAGTATTTTTGTCTTGTTTCAGGCCAAAATATCTCAAAATCCTTTTTTATAAGTAGATGTTTTTTTTTTTGTTTTTTTTTGCCCTACAGGAAAATTTTACATTTAGAGGGGGCGAAATGGTGCACACACAAGATAACTTTGACACTACTTACCACTTTTTTTTTTTTTCACTTTTTCCATATAAAGCTAAATTGTGTCCGATTTATGCTTACTAAAATTCAAATGTTTGGAGTGGGTACGATTGTTTTCAATATTTTTTTTTAAAGAAATCTCTTATGGTCACCAATAATTTTTATTTGAATAAAAAGTACAGTAAAAACAGTAATATTGTGAATTTAAAACAACTGTTATTTCCATTTCAATATATTTAAAAAAAAAATTTATTCCTGTGATCAAAGCTGAATTTTCAGCATAATTTCTCCAGTCTTCAGTGTCACATAATCCTTCAGAAATCATTATGATTTGCTGCTCAAGAAACATATCATCAATCCTGAAAACATTGCTGAAAATGTTGTGCCGCTCAATATTTTTTTGTAGAAACCAATTTTTTTTCCCAAATAATTAGATGAATAGAAAAATAAAAAGAACAGCAGTGGTTTAAAATGGAAATCTGTGACATTATAAGTGATCAATTGCACCCTTGCAGAATAGCATTCATGGGGAAAAAAAGTCGTACTGACTTTAAATCACCATTTGCTGAAAATAATTGTCCAAAATCTGTTAAACAGTCCTAAACAGATTCTTAAACACGCAATATGGTTTCATACAGCCCCTCACGTTCATCCTTATACCAAGCCCTCAATGTCTCTTTTCATTTGCCCTTTAATATTTCCCCAAGCAATTTGAGATGGAAAAGGTTGGCATCTCTGGGTTTTGTTTTTTACAGCCAAACTGTTGCTATGGTTATCACCATGCCAAAAGTGACTCCTGTATTCTGTACACATGGAAGACATTCACTGACACATTTAAAAGCAGTTGTCACTCCCAAAACTTTGCAGTGTGTATGTGGCCTGTACGTGTAGCAAGAAAGGCAACAGAATTTTGACGACTTTTTCCCATGTGATCATACAGCAGAGCCGATACGATAATGTTTACCTTATTAAGTGTTCTCTGTTCGCTCTTATCAAGGAAAATACTTTCAGAAAAGTCCTTTATCTTAAACGGTGAATGTTCAGTATTTGTCCTTGAATCACACTGGATTGTGTAGAGATTTTATCGTAACATTTCTGTAAGATGTCGTCTTTCCTAAAGAATGTATTCGTTTATGCCAAGTGGTACTTCAATTTACGGGAAATTTAGTTCAATTTAGTTCAATTTAGTGTTCAGATGGTTCTCTTCTCTTGTATTTTCTCTCCCAAATTACTTGTTTTTATTGCCAGTAAACGATTAGGTTAAAAAAAAAAAAAAACTAGGACTTTTTCACATCGCAAAGGCTTTTCACCCACCACGGTTTGAATGTCTTGCTATTTTTGTGACAGAAGCAGAGTTTATTTGGCTTTATGAACTCTTCTTTTTACATTTTCCCCCCATCTGTACATTATGAATAGCTCTCAGCAGGCAACTTCCTGTTCAGCTATTATATCTTCAGCCTGTTACTTTTCCTCAGTAGCATCTCTCCTCTTCTGACCTTCACACATCTCATGCGCTATTTCACCTCCTGGTGAGTGAAAACCACCAGAAATGAGCCAATCGCAAACAAATGAAGGCCAAAGCCTGCTGAAACATACCGCAGTACCCGGCAACACTGATATTACTGCTCCACTTGAAACATGTGATGCTCAAGAATGTGATACTGTCAGCAACTCTCTGTCTCCTTTGTGACTCCAGTGTATATGGTGTGTGTGCATGCACGTGTGTGGCTGCGTGCACTCTGAGTTCAATAAAGAGTTAACGATTAGAAAGAGATGTGTTTATGATTAAAACATGTTGAATTGGAGAGACCCGTTTTGCGCAGATGGTGTTGTGACATCTCATCTCAACAGCAGAGCCGTCTTCAGACTCATTATCACTGCATGCTTTCAAAGACACTGCAACTGATCCTCACGAGTTATTACAGGTACTTAACAAATAATACAATATGATCTCATCTCATCTCATCTGCTATATAATAGGATGATAGCTTAGTACATTCAAATTCATATTACTCAATAGAACTGAACAGTAGCAGCTTTTTATATCCCTGCTTTGTTCTAAAAGTCAAACTAAATCTCTTGGTGGGTTTGGTTGTAAAGTAAAGCATATTGCTTTAAGTCTACAAAATTGTCTATCTATATCTATCTATATCTATATATCTATATCTATATCTATCTATCTATCTATATATATATATATATATATATATATATATATATATATATATATCTGTCTATCTGTCTGTCTGTCTGTCTGTCTGATGTTATGGTACCTATGAAAATATTACAGTAAAACACTGAGGGAGGGAGTCACCACCAGGTGTCCCCACAGATTTCAGTATTACTATCTTTAGTTCTTTGACCAGACACTAGATGGCGTATTAAGAGGTGAGATGGGTCATTTTGTTTTAGACGTAAAGAAAAAGGTCAGTTAATAAAACACGATGAATCGTTACTTATAAACTGACATGGCTCTTTAAGGGACAGATCGCAGTATCATACAATGGCATAACGCCCTCTGGAAGAGGTATGAAGCTAATCTGTGTTGTGTTGCAGCATCATAATTAGGAGCACAAGACCTACTTATTAACTGCAGTTATTATACATAGCCTAGTTATTATACTTCTGAGTTAGCAGTCCTATTTCAATACTAGCATGGCAACATTGTTTCATATTGTTTACAATGTATAGCCTATCATTAGACTGCTAAAATTAGATGTCGTTTTGTTTTAATACTGCTTTGACTTTAAGGTGTAGCCTATTGTGAAACCTCTTTGCACGATACAATGCTTAAATGCATTTCATCTGTTTGAGGCGAGTGAACCTCACAAGTGAACGTTTGAGGCGAGTGAACCTCACATGTCAAAAACATGTTTCACCCTGAAAAGTATATTTGTATGTATAAAAGTATAAAATAGTTTATTATTGTTTATTATTATAATATTTACATTATATGTAAGCTTTCATTATTTTACACAGTATAACTGAAATGCAATAGATAGATAGATAGATAGATAGCTCAAATTGTATAGTATTTACATCATGGTAGAATTAGTATGTAATCACATGAGTATTCAAATTATATTTGTGCAGGTACCATTCTTATTTTTAATCCTTGTTTAAAGGACAAGTTCGGTATTTTATACTTAAAGTCCTGTTTTAAGATCGTTTCTGATGAAATAGAACGGTTAAGATTGAAATTTGGACACATGCTGCTGGCCCGAGAATTTTCGGGTTTTGTGGTAGCATTTGTAAACTAAAGTTTAATGCATTTTATGACGGATAGTTCCAGTGCAACCATTGTGGAGGTGGGGGGGTGCTACCACAGAAACAGAAAATTCTCGGGCCAGCAGCATGTGTCCAAATTTCAATCTTAACCGTTCTATTTCATCAGAAACGATCTTAAAACAGGGCTTTAAGTGTAAAATACCGAACTTGTCCTTTAAACATCCACACCAGCAGTGCTCTACCGAGTTGTGCTCTGAGATCAGCGAGTGTTGGAAACTGACCTGAAAGGTCCACTTTTGTAGTCTCCTTCTCAACATGTTTGTGTCCTGGCAGCGTGTCATAAAGCCAGCCATGGGCTGTTAAGCTCTAAGTGGCTCCTGCTGTTGGTCAGGCTCTGGACTCTCACACCTGGTGTGTGGGCCTGACTGGACCTTGCATGACATTTACTGACTCGTTTTACACTGTCACTGTTCTAAATGAGCCCTTTCACTGCAAGTCCAGTCAAATCAGCTTTATTTATATAGTGCTTGGCTTCATACAATACAGATTGTTTCAAAGCAGCTTTGATAACAGGAAAATGATTCAATGATTTCGGCTGTACAGCAGCTCTAGAAATAAAAGTCATTGTTCAGCTGAAGTCAGTTCAGCGTTGCTTCAGTTCTATTGAAAAGATCATCATTAAATTAGTTCTTTAACCTATAAAGCAGTTCTGCTGAAATCCCCTGATGTCACGTACAGGAACTGCTATATCCTTATGACCATTGCATCACATTATTAACACATAACAGGCCTAGTCATGTCTGGTGGTGGGAGGGAGGGCTAATAGCATTTCCATTCCACTTGTCACACATGTTAGTCATGATGGACATCTCCTTGCACATGGTCCTCATCCAGCCCAAACTTCCTGGATGTAGTGTTGTTAAAGGAGACAGATACAACGGGCCTTTGTAACCCCCCTCAGCACTCCCTCAGGGGCGGTGAAGACTGTCCTGGATGCAGATATCTCTGTGGTGAGTGCATGTGTGAGGGCCACATGATGCTTGGGACGTAGGGGCTTGCTGGGGAACCGTCCCATACCGCAGAGGCAAGCTAATGAAGAACAGAGGATAGATGAGGAGAGAAGTGCAGACCCAGTGTCATTCCTATATAAATATTACATAGAATGACTGATGAGAAGCAGAGAACGAGAGCGTGTTTGATAAGATGGAATGTGCTGATAGGAACGCCCATGCCCTGCTGAACATCCTGAATTATGCAGTCCTGCGTCTTCACAAACACTCTTTTTTTGTTTCGATTCGACTCATTTGGAAAGTCCATTAAATGACTATTCTTAAGTTATTGCTGCAGATGCTAATGATTAGCACAGAAAATAACTTCATCCCTCAGTTTGAAAACATTCATGAAAATGCATTTACTCTTTTGTTAACGCCCTAGCAACGGAATAAATGTTATGTAATTGTTACGCAAAAGATTTTCAGACCATTTTGAAATAATAACAATTAAAGATTAGTTTTGGAATGTGTTAGCATAAAAATGTGATCCCCAAATCCACATAGCGCTGTGTGCATCGAGCAAACTCCAGTAAAATTACATTATGTAGTTCATAACCGAAGTTGTGTGCCCTTGAAGGGCCCTTCAGGAAGGGGACACCATTGATTTGATTATCAACTGAATTCATTGGCAAAGGGTACCACTAAAAGTCCTTTAGAAAGGGGTACATGCGATAGTCATTTCAAGTACATTTTTTTTTTTACTCCTTTTTAAATTTCAAGTAAAACACAAAAAACCTAATTATAAAACGTATGTTTATTTGCAACAATAACATTAACATGCAATCATAAGAAATTCCAGTTGATGCCGCACTGAGCTGTTATGGTAAAATTCCAGGAGAAGATAATGAGGAAATTGCGTTCGCTGCATCCGAAATTGAATACTTCCCTACTATATATGCGAAAAACAGAGCCATGTGCAATCCATGTGTACCAGATTTGGGCCTCATCTGGGGCGACACTATGTAGCTGTCTGGGTTCATACTACCTGGGTCATTCCTTTGGTATTTCAGCTTGTGATTTTTTTTCTTTTGTGATTATCAAAATTAGGCACAAACCTCCAAAAATATTTTCCCACCTCAGGCATTAAAGACCTTTTATTATTTTCAGTATTTGATGAGTTTTTATGAGTTTTATTCTCTTTTATTCTCAACCCCGTAATGGACTAAATGTAATTTGATTGATTTAAAAGGGATTTTATGCTAAACTTGTTATAAAACAAACATCTAGCCTACCCATGTATCCCTCAAACAACTGCAAATGTAACATTTATGGTAATTTTCACATTTTCATGGGATTGAAGTTAAAAATATACAAATTGTGTCTCTTTATATCTGTAAAAAAAATGTTTTCAGTTTACTGTTTGTTATTTACAATTTACTTTTACTGTAATGTTTAACTAAAACCCCAATTTTATTGTGTTAGCCCATAACATGTCAGTTGGTAATCAGCAAGAAAGTCATTCATTTTTAATCGTCTATTTTTCCTCAAAAATATTAATGTGACAATGTTGAGAATAGTGTGACAGGGTTGAAGACTGTAACAGGTTTGAAGGGAGACATTGCCTTCAATTTTATATTTAAAATATTGTCTTTCTCGCGTATTTTTTAACAGTCGCAAAGTAAATTCAAATTCAGATGTAGTACCTACTCAGACAATATGCAATTTCGGACGCAGCAGTTCATTATTAAGCCAAACGGCTTCATTATGACACACAAGTGACCTTCTCCCTCCAAAGTCCCCACTTCAGAGGGAGTAGAGCATAGGGATGCTCACTAATTTGATGTGTTTTCCAATCTTTTTTTACAATGTGAGGGAGGAGTAAAAAAGTCGTAGGTCATCTGTTTTATTTACAATGTGAGGGAGGAGTAAAAAAGTCGTAGGTCATCTGTGAATTCTGACACATACTGCTTTTCACCTACTCCATGCATATTTGGATGGAGTTTCACTAACCAATGACAAACAGCGGGAGTTTGGGAAGCTTGTTTAAAAACAGCCTTTGTTTTTGTAATTACATTTTGTGATGCTAGTAGTAGCACAGAAATGATCCACTTCACTTATATAAATAAGAGATTGACAAACATTTTTTTTAGTATTGTATTTCTGGTTTTGTTTTTTTAGAGAAAGGGCCTAAGAAAGGAGAGCAAGGAATGCTGGCAAAGATCTGTGTTCAGGGGTGGGTCTAAGTTTGGATCTGGCTCTGTCAGGTACGTTTAACAGCGCTCTGATCTCACATCCCTTATCTATTCTCACACAGCCCTAATCCTCCCACAGAAATATAGCAGTAAAGAGTGCCATCAATAGCAGGCCAACTCCCTGCGGGCCCGCCACAGTTACACCTGCACGTTCCACTGCTTCACATGGGCCGCCCGCACCTCAGGATTAGTAATGATATCAGAGGGGATATGTTTCCATTTGAGATTTATGCATGGTGGGCTGTCATTAATAGCAGAGTTCACTTTACTTCTCTCATGTTAAAACATGTTGAGTAGAAGCCGAACTCATCTCACGGGGAACTTCCAGATTTCCAGCAAGTCAAAGCAAATGCCTTCAAAGGCAGAGAAAACTGATCCGCTCTTAAAACAAAAGGTTTTGCATAGCTCACCGAATTTATAGACAGTATCGAAGAAATCGGACTACACCTTGAAAATAATGCTAAGAACGGAAAAAGTTTGTTCTGCAAAAAAACGTTGTGTAAAATCTTTTGCTTTGTATGAGAGCACATAATTAGAATCCCACAGACAAAAGTTGGAAAGAGGCACCTGTTGAAAGGACCTCTGGCAGAAGGCCACAGGTGAGCTGCAGATTGGAAGTGGCGTCAGGGTAATTAAGCAGTTCAGAAAGGAAGGTTGGGAGAGCTGGGGTGAGGATAGACTGACACAGAGACTCCTTTGTGGCTGCCAGAGCTCCTGTCAAAGGGAGCAGAATGATATTGGACAGCTCGCCCTTGAGGAATGCAGCTGGACTGGCAATGGAGGCTTTGCTCAACCCCGTTCCACCGTCCCTGTCCCTCTCGCCTTAGAGAACTTCTGAAAGCGCAGAGTCATCTCTGGTGAAGTGAAAGTACAGTGAGTGTGCAAAATAAGAAGGAAGGTATAGGTTGCTATTCTAACTATGGCATATTAGGAGGCCAAATCGTTAAGCAACAACATGGCGAAAAGTAGACCCACTGGACAAAGAGAAGTAGATCATCATCTACGTCTGTTTTTCCAGTTGCCCAGGTTGTAAATCAATACATTTTCCAAACCACTTGTCCAATGTAGGGTCGCAAGGATGCGACAGCATCTTAGGTCATAGAGAGGGAAACATCCTGGATAGATGGCAAATAACACAGAGTATCCAGTTCACCTGTCCTGCATGTCTTGTGGGGGAAACGGGGGAAAACCAGCCCGTTCTCATCCCAAGGTGTCATACTTGTGACGCTTGTGACATTTCGTCGAAATCTTATGCACATGGCATCCTTTAGCGTCAATATGAGACGCAGAACCCAAGGCGTCATACAGGTGATGCTCGTCTAAATCCGACGCACATAGCATCCTTTAGCGTCAATATGAGACGCAGATCCCAAGGCGTCATAACCCTAACCCTACCCCAGACCTAAACCTACCCATTACAGTGTGTGTTATATTGACGCTAAAGGATGCCATGTGCGTAAGATTTTGACGAAATGTCATATGGCGTCACCTATATGACGCCAAAGGATCGCAAACACAGGGACAACATGTAAACTCCACACAGAATTGCCTCCTGGCTTAGCTGGGACTCGAACCAGGGACCTTCTAGTTTTGAGTGTGATTTTCTGTAATCGGACAAATTCTAATTTGCTATTTTGACCATTTAGGATTTAACTTGACAATTTTCCACATTGCTCATTTAATTTCACAGCCATTCATCATACTTGCTTGGGAAACCAGGAGCACGGGAAACTCTTTTTACTGGGACAGGAGCCCCAACGAAATACTGCTGTGACCTACTAAATTATTACTGATAAATCATTGTCTATTAATAGATATTACTGTACAGAAACAGATATAATATACCTGAGAATCATTTTCCCTGATAATATTTTTTAGCAATCAAGTTTAGCAAAATGATTTTTGATCTAATCGTTTGTTCGAGATCCAGTTTGATTAATTTGGACAGTTTTTACACACGGAATCATTTGCAGTGGTTTCTCACACTGAAAAAAAATAACAGACGACATTTTTTTTAAACAAAAAAATAACAAAATGAGGTGGATACAATCCATCATAGCAAACTAAACTGGCATATGTATTTTATCATTCGCTGATGACAAAGCAGGTCTTTATTGCACGTCAGCTTGTAAACGACTCTTTACTGCATGCAAAGACAATTTAGATCCATCAAATAAAGTATTGATAAAGGGTCTCTGTGCTAATACATATGAAAGACTAGAAATGCCTCTGCATGAAACAATATGTTGGGACCTTTTATGGGAAGGGAAGACTGAACAGCCCAGTACTAATATACAGTATGTAACAAAGACCCACTAAACACTGCATTACAGTAAAGTCTGGTCAAACAGTATTCACTCATGATGAAACTCATGATGAAAATTACAAAGAGCAGCTGAGACCACTGCAGAGCGTCAGGGTTGGGAAGTGGGAACAAGTCAATCCTGAATACAAGCATTACATTGTATGCATCGAGCTTGGCATTTCTATATGAAAATGTGGCCTCCCTAGGAGTTTACATATACTGTATGAAGACTGTTAGCGACCATGATGCTAGGAGACTTGCTTTTTTGAGCATTTCTGGAACTGTTGTGTCCAGAAATATACTGGCAGGGAGTCACATGAGCCTAATCTGATTTCTTGTGTTTCTGCTGTTGATATTGTTTTCTGAAACAGAATGGCGTAAAGCCAGTGTCGTAGAGAGGAGCCAAACAGTCCATAAGTTTCGTAGTCTCGGGGGCCTTTAGATTGTGCAATTAATTAGCTAAGGTTGGCTCTCTTCCTTTGGTGCAATCGAATTACATCAGATTGGCAGACTCATTTGCTTTCCCTGCCCTCAGCCAAATTTGGTCTCCACTCACAATTTTGTGTGTGGATAAAAGCAGAAAGGCCTTCCCAACAAAAGTATGGGATGATCTGGGAGTGAAGTCAACCCACTTTGGGAGCATTTTCTGAATCCTGAGATGTTCATTTTGGGAGCGCTCTAATGCGGTGGATGTTTGTTCTTCTGGGTGGAGTGGAGGGGGAACTGCAGAGTACCCATTATTGTGGTGAGGCTGGGCCACATCAACCCTCTGTTTATGCCTACAGCTCTGTATTCTGAGACATTCTGCCTCCTTTTTCTGCAGTCTCCTCACACGCACATCACTGCTCCAGCAAGCTAACCTCACACACTCACGCTCAAATTACAGCAAGTGAACCAGAACTTTCCTACTGACTTCCTGTTGAGTTCACCCAAAAATAAAAAATAAATAGTCTTTCATCATTTACTTACCCTCATGTTGGTCTAAACCTGTGTGAATTTCTTTCTTCTGTTTTCACCTGCAATAAAGTTTTCAGTCTTCAGAAATTATGCAAAGTTGTATAAAGTAGTCTGATTCAAGGACAAATTGTTCTTTTGAGTCTTTCTAATCCTTTTAATGAATTAGTTGATCCAGGCAAAACCAATCTGAATCATATATCGTAAGTGTATAGACTTTTTTTTATTCTATTTGGAAGCTTGAAAGTCCTCATTTATACATGAAAAAGATCAACCAGTGCATTTCTTCAAAACTACTACATTTGTGCTTCACAGAAGAAATAAAGTCATGCAGGTTTGGAATGACATGCGGGTGAGTAAATGATGCCAGAATTTACAGAATTTACTTTGTAGGTTCCTTCAATGATCCTTGATCGTTGTAGATCCTTCAATGTTTCTATTGACCTCCTAATATTTTCACAAATTACACCCAAATATGGTTATTATCTATCTATTGGCATAACACTGAATCTGAAATTTCTCATTGCAAACTCAGATACAAAATTCCACAACAATAGTTAACTTAGCATAACTAGTCATACATAAAAGGAATGGGCTATAACAGAGACTTCAGGACATATTTGAACTTGTCTATCCTAATTTAAATACCTCCCATTAGTTCCTCTTCTATAGGTTTTCGATCTAAAGTAAGGACTAGGGTAAGCAAAGAGAAGCACAGGCTTACTCAGCAAAAGGTTTAATTGAATGTGAAGGACCACCGCACTTGTGTTTGCTTACGTCTGTTCCTCTCCTGTGATGCACTAATACCATCAGAGGCTTAACTAATACAGCAGTGCCCCCCCTTCAAGATCCAGTGACACCGCACTGCAGTAATCTATACTTCATTTCCTATCATGACTTTCAAAAGCAGGGCATTTGCCGGTCAAGTGGTCAGTCGTCGAGCCAAAGTGTCCACAGCTCCTTCCCTTTGATGTCTTTCATGATCAGTGAAGTGAAGTAACAAAGAACATGGTAGCCATGACCACTAGCAGAGAAAGAAAAAGAATGACCCTGGTTGCCATGAATGCTGTCTCTTGGTTCATTTGGAGGTCACTGGAACTTCTCACTGTTCCGCTAATGCACAACTTGGCACATTTAATTTATACAATCAAGCTGTAGGACCAGACACTTAGACCATTAGCGTTTCAAAGCCTTTAAAGCTTCTTCAAAGCTCGATAACAAGCCAGATAGACCTTTATCATAGAATAATTCGGACAAATAAACCAAGAGAATTAGTTCCAGGCCTAAATGAATGCATGATTTCAAATTTGCCATTGAGCTGATGGTTTACTTGGTTTACTCATTACAGAGACACTTTCTCACCGAGGCTTATTGTCTTGCTCAAGGGCACAGTGGATGAACTTCTGTTCAATCATTCACACTGATTATCAGACTTGGCCTTGTGCTACTGAAAGTACAACAGCTGAATACCTATATTGTTAAGTGAAGTCTGGGGGCAGTGAAACAACTGAACAAGGACATGTGGTTCATCATGACGTGACTCAGATGGTGGCGATATTCTGCATAATGTTTTGTGAACGTTTTGTGAACTTGTTCAGGTTCTGAAGAGCCCCCATGCAGGGTTACTATAGAGGCTTATATTTATGAGGTCTGATGTAATTACAAAACACAAAAGTTCCATAATGTCAATGATAATTGCAAAAAGGGAACTTCACACATTTTTAAATATAAATAAGTCAATACTTCAATACACTGACAGGGTTGAAGAAAAATATATATTTTAAAACCTACAAATTTCTCTTTTTAAATCATTATTGTGTATGCTTTGTACACATGAAACTGTAAATATACAGTACCTATTTTTTTATATAAATTTATATATATATATATATATATATATATATATATATATATATATATATAATGAACACAATACCACACGAGTGTTGTTTTTGTCTCGAATAGCAAATGTGGGGACAAATGTCTAGAAGAGTTCAAATGTGACATTGCTTTTATACAACAGTTCACTTAATAAAAAGTTCATATTTTTTCATGTCAATAAATTCATGTATAATTCACCTAAAAAAATAAACAAATAAACAAATATAAATATAAATATATATATATAAAAAATAAATAAATAAATTAAAAAGGTAAAAATTCTAAAGCTAATTTTTGTAATGTCTATTTGATTCTATTCTTATTTAACACAATAATGACTTTAAATGATCTTTTTGGGGGTAATTTCTCAGACAAATTTGATGTGCTATTAATTCGATGAATTAATTAATTGCTACATTGTGTAATTCATTCGATTAAAATTTTTAATTGTTTGACAGCCCTCATTAAAACATTTATTGAATATTTTATTTAATTTTAATTATGTAATATAATTTTTTATTGTGATTATTTTTTATTAAGATTATTAACTAATAAACTAATAAATGTATAGTTATCATTCAAAATAATAATAATAATAATAATAAAAAACAATAATAAAAAACATGTATTAACTGGAAAGAGGCAGGTGTACAGTATGTGAGATTGTGAGTGATATCACATCTTATCTATCCATTCCCCAAACCACATGTGTTTTTTAGGGTCCCAGGCCAAGGGTAAGAAAACATCCTGGATGGATGGCCAGGGCTAACATACACATTCAAAATGATTTTACATTCATTGAAAAGACACAGTACAATGAGTTGACCAGAGTAGGCAGACCAGTCTAGACATAATGTCTCCTCTAAATCAAAGTGCTAAAGCTGTGTTTATTGGGATATTTGTCAAGGACACACAAAATATCAAGTCTGAATAATTTCAGGTGAAATTACTATCCTACGACTTCATTAAAAGTGCCATAAAATGTCCCCTGGTGTGAGGCGTAGGCAAAAAAAAAAAAAAAAAAAGCCATATCTCTTTTTTCCCTCTGACCTCTATAGCTCATGGTCAGCCAGTTGCTGAGGAACTGTGGGAATGCTTGTAGGGAGACTTCCCACTTGGGACATTAGAGTGTGAGAAAAAGAAATTCCTCAAGGGTTGCTGGTCATGAGGGCTTGTGGGTACAGTGTCCTTGTATACTAGGGCTGGTCAGGACGTCAGCAACTTTCTCAGGCCCTGTGTGTCGAAATCACACAGAAAGAGTCCATGTTGCCCTCAACACCACCACTCAAAAACACAATGGCCCCTAAACCACCCGCTATCATCGGCTGCAAACAGCCTGAGGCAGGCAATGTGGCCTATACACTCCACTACAGGAGGTAAGCAAGTGGAGTGTTTTGATGGGTGCTGAGCAGCTGCTGTTAAAATGTTTTCTCAAATTTTTTTTTAATGCACAGAAACAATGTTTCGACAACATGCTGCACTGTCTCAGCTGTTCCTCCTCCCCTGTGAACTTGACTGAGAACATATGTTCTAGAAAGACTCGGGATACATTTATTAACAGCTCAGCAAGCACAATATGATATAAAGCTCTTTGGCGTAGGCCCCGTCCGAAGTTCACATTCTGAGGGTACGGAATCTGCATATCCTGTCTGAAGACGTAGGCAGGGGCGCAGCCAACCCCCCGGGGTTATGGGACGGGATCATCCTGCTGGTGGTGTTGGGGAGGATGGAGGAGAAGGGACATCTTGGTGGTGGAGGGGGGGATGGAGGTGAATGGAAGCGTCAGCATCTGCAAACTCAAACGTGTAAGTTTCGATCTTTTATACTACGAGTATGTAGAGCATGATTGGATAAAGAGAAGGTAATCAGTGACGTAATGATTGAGTCTTCCCGGCAGAACTTTTTTTCTCTTTAACTCTCATGTCTTTATTGTTCCTTCTTAAGTATGTCATGTAATGGATGAAATTAAAGGACAACTCCGGCGCAAAATGAACCTTTGGTCTAATTACACATTGGTACATAGTCAACCGTTCTCTGAGATTTGTTTTCATGATTATCGAATGTAAAGAGTTTTATCTCTAAAAACTGTTTAGCTTATAATGCTAGTATATTGGACATAGAGTAATGAAAATAAAAATCGCTAGTTAATACCACTAACAAGGCTCAAAATAGCATCACACTAACACGGTAGCATAATGAGGGTCCCTACCTGCAAACTGAAGCATTGAGAACTTTGTTCAGACAGTGTACAGACAGTTTAATAAGAAGATTTTTTATAAAGACAGTCCACTTTGCTTACACAGTCAGGAGCCGTCTTTGGAAAACAGTCTCGACTAATCGAATCATGAACGCCGAGCCGAACAACGGACCATATGAGATTCCAAGGCAGTTCAGCGCACTCGGCTCGGCGTTCATGATTCGACTGATCGAGACTGTTTTCCACAGTGGAAAGTGCGAAGTGGACTGTCTTTATAAAATATCATCTTATGAAACTGTCTGTAGACTTACAACGTTCTCAATGCTTCAGTTTGCAGGTAGGGACCCTCATTATGCTACCGTGTTAGTGTTGGGCTATTTTGAGCCTTGTTAGTGGTATTAACTAGCGATTTTTATTTTCATTAACTCTATGTCCAATATACTAGCGTTATAAGCTAAACAGTTTTATAGATAAAACTCTTTACATTCGACAATCATGAAAACAAATCTCAGAGAACGGTTGACTATGTACTAATGTGTAATTAGACCAAAGGTTCATTTTGCGCCGGAATTGTCCTTTAATTTGTAGTAGTGTTTGTTAAAGCAAGCATTACTATTGGTATTGGATTTTCTAAAACCCCTAATCCTAAATATTAAACTTTGGCATGTAGTTAACCCCACATTAAAACTGACACCTCAAACAGTGCAGCTTCTTAAGGTGAGCTGTGCTTTTATTTTTATAAGTGATCAGACCTACAGAAAAAACATGTCATGGAGTTATATTGAAGTAGGGATCTGGATATCACGGAGGCTTGAGACTGGGCTCCTTTAACTTAGACCCATATCCGATATCTGCATATACACTCGGCGAAACAACCCAAGGTTGTGACTGGTACTGACCCGGAAAAGCATTAGCCAAAAAGGAATTAAAAATGACGCGATTTGCAATGGATGCAGATGAAATGATAATACAAGCTTTTGCTTTCCGCACCATCTTAAAAACTAGATATTTTATAGATGTTTTTAATATTATCTCATAATTTGGCAGCCGGTATATTAGGCTGCTGTCACTTTAAGACCTGACGCACCATTATACTGTGACTAAATGTAATTATGACCATTATAGTGTTTTATATAGCCAATATATTTGTCTTTATGTGCGCGCACTTGGGTGCGAGGAATCAAAATCTGCGGGAATTAATAAAATGTTGCTCAATACGCTCAATTCCCTCGCCGAAATTCAAGCCCTGAACACCAACAATATTCATCCGGAGCAAATGAAAAAAAGGGTTTGTGTGTCAATTGTGCGTATCCTGCCGGAGAGTTTCAGACATTTCAGTATCGATAAGTATCAAAAAATCATTAGATTCACACTAGATTGCAATTAGTTTATTTTTCAGATGCCTTTTTAAGAGACTACAATTGTAAAATGTATAGGCCTATTATATAAAATTCAACACGCCAAAGTGGCTAGCAGGAGTGACTGCGCTAACATGCCACCACTGAAATCCACCCGCATTTGAAGGGTGTAAATGTCAAGCCCTGGTGACAGATACAGAAATGAGCCCCCTTGCCTACACAAAGCTCGCCCCACTTTTGGTATGGAAATGCTCTGTAAAACTGGATAGAAAATTATGACTCATTCAACTCTCAAAGCTCTGTCATTTACTTTCATTGCATGCTTAAATGGATCTTGTTTCGCTCCTGTAATGTGCCCTTGCTGACAAACAGGAGCTTTAGCAAACAGTTTTCTTTAATAGACCTGTTTACACATCGCCATCTATCAAAAGCAGGAGCCTTGTCAAAAAGGCAGCTCTCTGTGAAATGAACACAAGAACTTTGAGAAATCTACCATTAATAGCAAATACAGATCATGTACATTTCACTGGGCAAGATTATTCAAATACATTTAATCTACATTGTCACTCCATCCATCATGTTCAGACACTCAAGGTTATGCTAACAGCTCTGTTCTCATGTCCTTTTAGCGTTCAGCAACCACAGAGCTGAGGCTAAAATGTACAACCTTCAACCCTGGGTACTATCCACTATCCTGCAGAGTTTAGCTACAACCCAGATCAAACACACCTGAACCAAAGTGACCAATCGTAGTTTTGTTTTGTTAGACTTCATGTTTAGAGGCGTGTATATGTCGGACTGACAAATGCAGCAGATATTTCCTTCTCAGTAAAGGACACACTACTAATATAATGGGACAATGGGATCACTTGGAAATCAAAAAGATTGTCCAAGCTTGGGAAACATCATTGTTCCCATATCCCGTTGGTAAACATGCAAACATATCTCTTTTAGATTTAACTGAGCGGCACAAACCAAACGCTCGATATCTTTAAGTTTCTATGCTGTGGAAAAGTTTCATAGTCACTTATCCAAAGCAACTTACATTGCAGGTACACATTTTACATTCTTATCAGTTCTTGCTTTCCCTGGGTACCGAACCCATGACCTTGCTGTTGCAAGCGCCAACACTCTAAGGTTGGAGCTACAGGAAAGCTACAATGTTTCCTGACACAATGTTTCGTCGCACACTATGGCTCCTGGAAAACCTGTAGTCAGCCAGTCAGATTCAGACTTTTGCCTATGCGAAATTGTTTCCAGTTTTGTGTGCCAAATGCATCAGACGTTCAGCGAACGGAGTGTGGGCGGTCCGTGACTTCTGAGGCTGAGACGTTTCACTAAAGGGAGAAAGTCTCAATGCAGCCCACTTTAAGAGGAATCTATCAACTCCGTCTGAGACTACTCCTGATGTAACCTTTGTTAAACCTGGGATCCTGACATGCACACATGAAATTAGCGTGTATGTGTGCGGGTTTGGTTCTAATCAAAAGGGAGATGTTTGTTTGGTGAGCACCGCCTGCGGAAGACGAAACCCAGCTGGGAGAGAAAGTAGATCCAGATGCCTGTTAATTGATAACACCAGCCTGCACTGTCCCGTTGCTCTTCTATAGCTGTCAGGAGCCACATCAACGTCTGGATACAACTGCCAAATGGTCTCTTTTTTTCTTTCTTTTTTCCCCCTGCTTCCATTCCTTTCTTTCATTACTGCACACTTTGTAAACACCAATGAATGATCCAGACACACTACTCAATGCAGCTGGAGGAACAAACAATGTTTGCAAAAGTCTGACATCAGTAAAAAAAAAAAAAATTTTTGAAAATAATTTTTCTCATTACATTTTCACCTATGTGTTTAGTTTTGTTTGACTTCATTTTTTATATTACTTTATTGTTTAATTTCATTTGACTTTTTTATTGCATTTTATTTCTTCAATTTCATCATTCAATTTCATTATTCATAATCGTGTCCCCCATTTGGCATTAATGACTGCAGCACTAGTGGAAAAATAGAAATTCAAATTTTTAACATTTTAAACTAAATATTATTATTATATATGGTTTTGTTTGATTTTTTTATTGAATTAAATTAGATTTAATTTAATTTAATTTTAAAAAAAAATCAGTATTGGTTGTGAACTGACATTATTTTCAAAGTGGTCTCATACTTTTAGGCCCCACTGTAAATTTGATGGAAGTGTGTAATATGGCAAACACAACTTTAAATAAAACAATTAAATGGAAAAAAATAAATGGAAAATAAAGTGTGTAATTAACTGTTTTTATTTCTCAGTGGGGGACTTATAGATGAGGAAGTCCCGGGCAGGTCTGATTCACCTAATGGGAAATGCTACGGAAAAACACATTAGATTCTCTGCTTCTCTGGAATCACTCCATGAAAAAGCTGGCCGCAGGCTAAAAGCTTTCCAGGGAAGGGAAAAAGTGCCAAGGTCTGCCTCCATGGTTTATTTGCTTTCCCTGAAACAGAGGTGCTATGACATCTCTAACATACTTTACAGCAGATTACAACTGCAAACTGTCTCATACGCACACAAATGCCCATAAGCAGAGGACTTCACTGACACACAGTATTGCTCATTAATCAGTTTTGCTTTGGCAAAGTAAAACTCGCTAGTGGCTGATGGTCTGCCAACAGCACAAAGAGAAAGCAAAAGCAAAAATTCTGCTTTGGCTGACTGCACAACCCCGTCTGCTTCTTTTTAATTGTCCTAAACATGCAGCCATTTTAGGGGAGAGCCATTAAGGAAGATTATGAGCATGAGCATACAGATACTAGCTCAGTATAGTGTACATAAATATGACAACACTTTCCCAGAAAACTGGAGGTTTGTACTAAAACGACTTTGCTTGGAACAATATGCAGACTGGTCTTGCACGAGAAGCGGATAATATTCAATAAACAGGGGTCATACATGACTCAGAGCTGCTATAAGACTGTATTCATTACATGTAATCATGCAGTTATTGTGTGAACTCTGGCTGCGTTCCAGCAGTAAGCGCTGCCAAAACCTTATGCATCACTTGGCGAGGAATCTTTCAACAAAATGATTTAATTTTCCCACCGCTTGCCATAAACAATAATGATGTCCACATTCGAATTATGTTCACAATGCAGAGAGAGACAAAAAAGAAATAGAAAAAAAAAAGAATGCTTTCAGCACAATGGAGAAAAATAATTTGCTGAGACTTCAAAATGCCTTTGAAGGTTTGTCGTCCGCCATTCACTGTAGGAAAAATTGTGTTGACAACAACAGAACTTTATCCTCCACGTTGCATGCAACACTCATATGAGCGGTTTCATTGTCAGAGCACACAGCATATTTAACATGACAATGGTGGATATATGTTGGAAGTATGGTCTGTTCGATCGAGGGGTCATATAAAAAGGGATACATGCACTTTTACAAGTTGATTGTACTGAAATGTGTGTTGGCAGTGCCTGTACACAACCATCATAAAATGATAAAAATCCATCCAGTGTTTTTTTTTTTTTATCTCATTATATGTTTCCCCCCATCTCAAATCAAGCCGTACGCCCCTCCCACGATTGTTGATTGACAGCAGCGTTTCAACACAGACCCGCCCTCGCTCATGAGCGAGCTGTCAATCATCAATCATAGTCCGTGCGGACCGGCGCGGTCATTGTTGATACTGGAGCACTGTCTATGAGCAGAATGCTCAAGCATGCTAAGCAATTGTGGTGTTCTATTCTTGGGTGCAATAAGGAACACAGCACTCATTTTAATGTTCCTAAATCCGAACCGCTGAAGACGCAGTGGCTGAGTTTGTTTTCGAAGGGAATTTGTCCCCACGATCAACGTCAATGCTTTCATGTTTGCGCGAATCATTTCACACACCATACTGCTTTAAACGAGGAGGATCAGTATAAAGCTGGTTTTGCTAAGAAGCTGCTCCTGAAAAAAGGATCGGTACCAACTATTCGTGTTCCTGCTGCACCTCCAGAAGAAGTGAGTGTAACGTTTTATTAACCTTTATATTATTATATTAATCTTTGCAAATCGCTAGCTGCCAGCTTCACGATGAATGCGTCTGGTTTACACTCAGGGTACATTACGGCATGTTTTCTATGTACGACGTTCTCAATATAATTCATATAATGAACAAAGCGTTCTGGTTATTGTGTTACAAACGGTGTACGCACAGAACAGAGGGGCGGGGTGAGCAAAGCTCATTATCATTTAAAGACACATGCACTTAAACCGCGTGCTGAAAACAGAGCTGTTTTTGACCAGGTAAAATAAGTGTTTTCTTACAATACTAATGAGAATTTTTTATTAAAATATATTACAAACTTTTAATTTAGACCCAAAAGAATCATATTAGCTTGTACAAAAATGGCATTATATGACCCCTTTATGTTATTGTGTAGGCTACTTGGATGTCAATCATGCAGCCCGCAAAACATTTTCAAGGAATTTTCAAAGGGGGAAACAAATTGTACAATCAGTGTTTCATTGGTGGAAAGATTTAATCTGAATAATTGAAGCAACTTTTCTTTCATCCCTCACAGCTTTCCTTTTGTTCACATTTAATTAAATAAGGGAGTTTACTCTGAAGGCTTATGAAGAAAACATTGTTTCTCAGAGAGAAAAAAAAAAATACATTTAGGATTCAAATATGAACACCGTGAGAGTTAACAATGAAATCACTGTGTGAATAATGAAAAGCTAACATACACTTTGGTAACTTTATTTTGATGGTCCACTTTAGACATTCTACAAGCTACAAGTAACTTTGCAACTACATGTCAACTAACTGTCTGCTTAATATCTACTGACACTTTATTTTGAAGCTCCACAACAGACATTCTGACTATAAGTAACTTTGCAACTCAATGTCAACTTATTCTACTAAACCGAACCCAAACCTAACAGTCTACAGTCTACTAATTCTCTAATGAGAGTTAATTGACATGTACTGTAGTTGACAAGTAATTTTAGTAGAAGTTCAAAAGTGGACCATCGAAATAGTGTAACCTCAACTTTTACTATGTGTTCTTTGTAAAAAAAAAAATTTTAATGAAAAAATTATTTACACTTTAAAAACGATTTAATTATTTCACCAATTTAAAATAAAAATAAAAATTCATGTAACCAGGGGCGTAGAATTTAGTAGGGACGCTAGGGACGTGTCCCTACCAATATCCAGTGACACTGATATATCCCTAGCAATAATTTTGATCAAAACTTAAAATATATTTATATATTGATGTCCCCGTCCCCACCAATTTCAAAAATCAAACCTACGCCACTGCATGTAACATTCACTATTTTCTGGTCTATGTTTTTGCTCCTAAGCTAACAAATGAACTGAAGATTGTTGAAAATGCTTCATCATTCTCATAGAAAACAGACACAGCAGGGTGGATGCAATAGTTTTGCTAACAAGTAACAATCAATGATGTGTAGTCATGACGTGTGTCTATGCTACTCCCTTCTGTGGAGTATTACCAACTCTGTCGGGAAAACAGAGACATTGCCTCATGCTGATCAACTGAAGAGAGTCTATAACAAATGTTTCAATGATCATAACATAATTTATCAAAACGAAAAGTGAAGGACAAGGTCAAGAACTGTATTTCAGATACTAGCCCTCTTTAAAGGGAAAGTTTTCATCATCCAGAAGACCAAAATAATGTTTTTCCAATTTAGAATTTCACAGTGTTTTTAAATGTTTAAGATGTTGGTGTTAAAGCTGGATTAATCCCAAAGTGTACTTCGGCCGTCCGCGCAGAGTACGTGGTGTAATTTTTGTCATCAGGAGGGTCCATGCGGACACAAAAGGTGAGCCGAAAAAAGGAGGAGCCCAGAGGTTTTTTTTTTTTTTTAATGGGTGTCAATGGAGGAGAGGCTTCCCTATGCTAAATAAACCACTTTTATGAGGAAATAGGGTATCGTTCAATAAATTGACACCCCATCAGCTACTCTTAAACATGTTTGCTCTTAAAACATTTTTTTTGGATTGATCTATTTTTAGTTTACACTGAGAAAATGCAGTTTTATAAGAGAAGTCACAAACAATTGCGTGACAGGTATGATTCCGTTTACGGCACTTCTCATTAATTTCGATGGTATCAGCAAACAGTGATTGACTGTCGCACAACTTTAAACGAAATTCAATGACGTCAAGGCTGTAATGCGATTGGTTATCAAGCTCTGATGACGACACAGCTGTTTCACCATTGGCCGAATTCACCAAAGACAACAATCAAGTGTGCTTCAAGTTTATTCTGACACATTCAGCTCAGCTGATGCTCACAAATTCATGTAGGCTTATGTTGAACTTTATGATACTATATACTCTATATACTGCACACACTCACACCCCAAACTGTCTCTTCCAGTTACACTCAAAAATGAACATAATTCACATATGAGCTATGGTTGAGTGTAATTTGATTATAGAACAAAACGTCATTGAACACAAAACATGTTCCGTCGAGTTATGTTTACCACAGGCTTCATTTTACAAATAAATTGAAAAACTCAATTTTAAAACCACATTGGAAAATTGTTAAGGAACCAATGACGAATTAGTCTTCCGGGTTCTGACATCATACCTGCACCTCTCTAATTAGGCCATCCGCGGACTCTCCTGATGACGAAGATTACGTCACATGGATAGCGTCGTGTCACGTGCGAGTGATTTGAGCTTTGAAAATAAAAGTCCACTAGATGGACATTTGTTTGTGAGCAGGCGCTGAACATGTCTTACTTTGGACGTCTCCATCCTTCTTTAACTCTGCGTGAGTCAGAGCAGAATGTGGAAAATTACGTTTACATGGGGCTTTACATTGCACAACTTTTAATTTTATTCACTTGACAGCTTTGTAAATGGTTACAAAGAAAAACTGGGCGTCGTATACTAAACAACTGAGGATCACACACTACAAGACTTTAAAGTCATTCCAAACACATGAAAACAATATGTGTTCTAAAATTGGCTCAAATTATTAAACATGTTTAAGATCCTTTAACTATGGAATCAAAGTCTGTGCCCATCAAACACTATATGCAATTTTCAGTGCCATACCAGTTACTGCACTTCAGCAACCAGCATCAGCTCATCTAGACTGTAAATTGTGGAGGAAAAAATCTGGGCAAAAGCCATGTAGTGTATTCCAGCCTTTATTTTGGTCAGTGTGAGCAAGTTTTTCTCTGGCATAAACTCTCCCAAGATTCACCTGGGAAAATAGTTCATCTTCACTCTAGCTGCCTTAATATGTTAACCAGTAAATAATGACCAAGATAATGTTTGACTCATGTGAATACTTCTTCAACCAATGGCACTGTCTTTTATGAACGTCTTTAAATTTTGCCTGTGGCCTATGTAGAGATTGTGGGAAAGGCAGCTATGCCGGTGCTTGCCAGAACATCGTTCAAGTGCGTCCCTGGTGGGTGGTCCCCTCTGCCCGGGGCGAAAACTCCTATTAATGACCGAATATGTGGCCTTTAATCAAATCCCCTTCCTGAGAGGATCCAATTAGGTGCAGGAGATCACTGCTTTCTGCAATCTAATAAACAGCATGCATCCTGCACTCTGGCATCACTGCAATGCTGTCCCATGTAGGCCACAAATATGGCAGGGCACACAAAGAGCTCCTTGTGTGGGGCCGAGAGGAATGCTCAACTTTGCGTGTCTGTTTTAGGAGCTTGTTCTTATCTGATGCGGTGTGAGAAGAGGTTCAGGCCGTGCTATTGTTCCAGCTCTAAAACAGGCTGACACTGCAGGGTTGAAAGGGGACAGTTTGGCTCCAGGGATGAGTGCGCTCTGCTGCCTCACTGTATGGTGATAGAGTATCACACACAGCCAGACTGATGGCACTTTTTGACTGATTTCTTTTTTTTATTTAAGAAATTAATCATTTTGTTCTCAAGGATGCATTAAATTAACAGGTGACAGTATAGACATTTATAATGTGACAAAAGATTAAATAAATGCTGATGTTCTTTCTATTGATCAAAGAATCCTGAAATGAAACGTTTCACAGTTTTCACAAAAAACTTAAGCATCACAACTATTAAAAAAAAAAAATCAGCATATTAGAATGATTTCTGAATAATAAACATATATAAAAAGAAAAATTCTGATATGAAAATAGAAAACATTTATTTAAAATTGTAATAATATTTCACAATATTTATGTTGTAGCCCATCCGCCTCAAGGTTGTGCGTGTTGTGGCTTCACAAATGCTTTGCTGCATACCTCGGTTGTAACGAGTGGTTATTTCAGTCAAAGTTGCTCTTCTATCAGTTAAATCAGTCGGCTCATTCTCCTCTGACCTCTAGCATCAACAAGGCATTTTTGCCCACAGGACTGCCGCATACTGGATGTTTTTCCCTTTTCACACCATTCTTTGTAAACCCTAGAAATGGTTGTGCGTGAAAATCCCAGTAACTGAGCAGATTGTGAAATACTCAGACTGGCCCGTCTGGCACCAACAACCATGCCATGCTCAAAATTGCTTAAATCACCTTTCTTTCCCATTCTGACATTCAGTTTGGAGTTCAGGAGATTGTCTTGACCAGGACCACACCCTAAATGCATTGAAGCAACTGCCATGTGATTGGTTGATTAGATAATTGCATTAATGAGAAATTGAACAGGTGTTCCTAATAATCCTTTAGGTGAGTGTATATATATATAAAATGTATACTATATAAACTATAAAATAAAATATATATTTAATAAAGATGAACAAATATTTGTGTCTAATTGTATTTGCCTGCTTGACTTTATAAAGTTCACCATCTAAATTGTAAGGGTAAGTTTGTACTAAAAAGAGAAAAACATTGTCAAAACTCTCCCCGATCACACGGATCCGACAAAACAACTAATAACGCTGTATTATTCATGCCAGGCCAGTAGTTGGCAATGTCACTTTGTAAAGAAACACTATCACGCGCCTATAGACTGAACTCGTAATACACATGCACACGACATCACCATTTCACAAATTCACATTTTTGCAGTTTACATGGAGACAATGACATTAAGGCATGTAAATGAACTGCCAAAACGCATAATAAGTTTTCAGGTTTTTTTGTTGAAAACGGTGTCGTGTAAACGGCCCCTGAGATTCATTTAACAGCATACAACAAATGAATCATCATCACTGGTGTCTTTAACTAGTTGAGTGACCTCAGTCATCACGTGACATGCATGATATACAGTACATGACAAAAACATTTACATGACTCTTAGAGCTGTAATGCCGAACTAAACAAACCATGCAATCAGGGAGACAATAAAGACTGCAAAGTGCAAAAAATTTAACTGTAATATTTAAAAATGGCCAACAAAGGGACACTTCGTTGATGCATCAACTAAAACTGTTAGCAGCTCAGAAGGTCCTGACATCATTGCCTGCTCCAGAGGTTACAGTGCGGACAGAAGCAGAACTCAATTCTCGAGTCACGTTCTTGGCAGCGATGGGACGCTCGATGAGCGGAGGGAAAAACAGAGACTCTCCCTCTCTCTGGGCCCCACCTCAGCTATGACCTCACTCTATCTTTTGATGGAGCTTACAGAAAACACTCATATCTATAGATTTTGTGGGTGGTTGTCAGGATGTTGCTAAGGCGTTTACATTTTTTTTACATTTCTCAATACTCGCAAAACTCTTCACAGTTCTCATCACCATCTTTCAGCTTGACAACTCGGGACATTTCACTTTCAAAAGCAGTAAAACTATACCAAAACACTTCATACTTCTATCAAATAAACTCATTCTTCCATAACACTAGCAAAGGTTTTTCACCCAACAAACACACTTGGTCACTCATAAAACAATGATATAAAAGACACTAACAGCAGGTTGCATTACACAATGTTTTATTTGTAAAAATTTCTTTACAAAACAGTAGACAGTCTACTGTTTAGAATTCACTGCGGTAGCCATGTTACATGGTCCATGTTTGCCCCTTTTCAGACTGAGAAACTTCAAGCCCAAATTCAAAAAGCTCTCAGTAACTCAGAGCTTCAACCCTCCTTTTCTAAAACATGTCATGCATGGACTGCAGCCAATTCTGCAAACTCATCATGAAATCAGTCTGGTTCCCACAAAGAAGACATTTGGACTTAATGTCTACAGAGATCGGACAGCATACTGCTAACAAAACTCTTTATGGACTGATGGTTAGGCCATCTGCTAGTTTGTTTGTTCCTGAGGGACAAGCCGAGTGGATAATTCAGCTGTAGGGAGTATGATGCACTTGCGTGTGTGTGTGTGCGTGCGTGCGTGCGTGCGTGCGTGTGTGTGTGCGTTATGCAGGTGAACTTTGATTAAGCAGCTGGGTTGTGTGTATTTGCTCATGAGATATTGAGGCAATATGTAAAGCGCTTTGGTGGCCGGTCTATGAAAGCGCTATATAAATGCAGTCCATTTACCATTTACCATTTGAGATGTGATGCAGTCTTGTTTGTCACTTGTGTTTGTGTAAAAAAAAAAAAAACTGTGGGTTTACTTAGATATAATTTATGAATTAAATAATCCCCAGAAGTGATCCAAATCTGGTAGGAACAGATTTTTTGTTTTATGGAAACAATTTTTACTCAAAATTACTTGTAAATTTCACAAAAAAAAAATACAAAAAAAGGACAAGAAACACATTGAATTAAATGTGGAATTTTGAGTTTGAAGAAAGCATACTCCAACAAAATTATATTTTTAATAATATTTGTATTATTCACAACTATGAAAACTACTACAGTACACACAATACTGTTCAAAAGTTTGAGGTTTTGAAAGAAGTCTCATTTGCTCACTACATTTATTTAATCAAAAATATAGTAAAAACTATTTAATATATATCAGATATCAGAAAACCTTCAGAAATCAGTCTAATATGCTGATTTGATGCTCAAGAAACATTTCTGATTATTAACAATGTTGTACAATTGTGCTGCTTAATACTTTAATGAAAACTGTAATTTTTCAGTGTTTTTTTTATGAATAGAAAGTAAATCTGTTTAAGTTTTAGGGCTAATCTGTGATAATTATTTTGTGCTTTATATTTAAACAATGGAAGTCTAGTATGTCCGTAAACTAGCTAAGTACATGTGTGTGTAGGTGTGTGTGAGGGTTTGGGGTAGAGCCAAGCTCTACTGATATTGACAGCTCTCTTTGAACACACCCACCAAAATAACAAAAGAGATTAGCTGGACTTCACTCTAGAAGAGGCCAACACAAGGGATTTAGCACATACAGGCCACACAGCAGAAAGACAACCTGATCACAAAACAAATGCCTGACCAAACTGTCAAACTTCTACAGGATTAAGTTAGATTAAGGCAAGATCTTATGTGTGACCTCTCTTTGGGTTGAAAATCAAACTACTATATTTGAAAAGTGCCTCTTAGAAAACATTGTAGAAATTTGATACAAGTTCCAGATTCACATGATGTTCTATGGAGCAATTCTAGCACAGACCCTATAGAGGATCCTTAAAGGGACAGTTCGCTTAAAATTGACTCATTTGCTCATCCTCATGTTGTTCTAAACCTGTATGATGTTATTACTCTGCAAATTGTCCAATTGATTAATTTTATATCCAATAAAGTTAATAAAGGATAAAAAAAAAAAAAAAAAGACAAAAACTAGAAAATCACCCAGAAAGCTGTCCATATGATTCATATATACGTATACTGTATGTATATACTGTGTGTATATACACTCACCGGCCACTTTATTAGGTACCCCATGCTAGTAACGGGTTGGACCCCCTTTTGCCTTCAGAACTGCCTCAATTCTTCGTGGCATAGATTCAACAAGGTGCTGGAAGCATTCCTCAGGGAGTTTGGTCCATATTGACATGATGGCATCACACAGTTGCCGCAGATTTGTCGGCTGCACATCCATGATGCGAATCTCCCGTTCCACCACATCCCAAAGATACTCTATTGGATTGAGATATGGTGACTGTGGAGGCCATTTGAGTACAGCGAACTCATTGTCATGTTCAAGAAACCAGTCTGAGATGATTCCAGCTTTATGACATGGCGCATTATCCTGCTGAAAGTAGCCATCAGAAGTTGGGTACATTGTGGTCATAAAGGGATGGACATGGTCAGCAACAATACTCAGGTAGGCTGTGGCGTTGCAACGATGCTCAATTGGTACCAAGGGGCCCAAAGAGTGCCAAGAAAATATTCCCCACACCATGACACCACCACCACCAGCCTGAACCGTTGATACAAGGCAGGATGGATCCATGCTTTCATGTTGTAGACGCCAAATTCTGACCCTACCATCCGAATGTCGCAGCAGAAATCGAGACTCATCAGACCAGGCAACGTTTTTCCAATCTTCTATTGTCCAATTTCGATGAGCTTGTGCAAATTGTAGCCTCAGTTTCCTGTTCTTAGCTGAAAGGAGTGGCACCCGGTGTGGTCTTCTGCTGCTGTAGCCCATCTGCCTCAAAGTTCGACGTACTGTGCGTTCAGAGATGCTCTTCTGCCCACCTTGGTTGTAACGGGTGGTTATTTGAGTCACTGTTGCCCTTCTATCAGCTCGAACCAGTCTGGCCATTCTCCTCTGACCTCTGGCATCAACAAGGCATTTCCGCCCACAGAACTGCCGCTCACTGGATGTTTTTTCTTTTTCTGACCATTCTCTGTAAACCCTAGAGATGGTTGTGCGTGAAAATCCCAGTAGATTAGCAGTTTCTGAAATACTCAGACCAGCCCTTCTGGCACCAACAATCATGCCACGTTCAAAGTCACTCAAATCACCTTTCTTCCCCATACTGATGCTCGGTTTGAACTGCAGGAGATTGTCTTGACCATGTCTACATGCCTAAATGCACTGAGTTGCCGCCATGTGATTGGCTGCTTAGAAATTAAGTGTTAAGGAGCAGTTGGACAGGTGTACCTAATAAAGTGGCCGGTGAGTGTATATATATATAGCCTACATGTGTGTGTGATGGAGAGCCAGTGTTGCCTATCCCTAACATATTATTTTATTTTAAAAGCTGTGTGCAGGAAGTAAATATCAGAAAGTGGCTATGAAATAAGTCTGACAATCCTTTTTACCAGAGATCAGTGCCCTCGATTATCTACTGACTCAATGAATGTTAAGTGCTTCTTTTTCACTCTTCACCAACTCAACTTCCAGTCATGTGAGCATTAGCTTACTGAAGTAAATGAATAAATTTAAAAAAAAATTGCTGAATGAAATTCTTATTTTGATGGTCATTAAAAAAATTAAGTGGAATGAGCTCTCCACGTTAACACTACATTACAATACAAAATAAATAAAATAAATACATAAACGATTAAATGAATTGATTAATTACATAGCCCTATTTGTCTCATTTTTAGAAATATGTTTAAAAATATATAGGCCTACCTTTATACTATAAACTATAACATAAATACTGAAACTTTTAATCAGCAAGGATCCATTAAATTGATCCAACTCTCACATATCACAGATCCTGTCTCACCTTGACAGTCCTATACAATAAAGGCAAAAGTGCCCAAAAATGTAACAACCTTAAACCATTCAATGTGAACCACGTAGGATACATCATTTATCCTTTATTTTTCAGGAAGGCCCCATTGAGATCAAAATAAATCTCTTTTTCCACGGAGTCCTGGGAGTATACACTATTTAATCTCTTGTAGGAGGCAGGATTTTTCATCCAATTCTGTTATCAGCATCATAGTCGAGTCTGTTTGGAGAATGTGGGTCAATGACTTGACTTGAATCAATGACTTGGTTCAAATTTGTGCTTGAACTAAAGCCAACACGTCCATCCATGGTTCTAGACAATTCTGACTTAATAGGCATAATCGTACTTTTCTTCATAAAAAAAAAAAAAAAAAAAGCAACATTGTGAACATTGTTTTAAGATGTTGAAAAAGAAAATTAAGTCATGTAGTGCTCATGCTGTTATTTACCACATTCTGAAAAGTCTGTATCCCCCGAGACACGTTGTCAGATTAGGGTAAGAAAAAGGAATTATCCACAGTATTGACAATGAATGGTGTCTCAATTTAAACTGGGCCCGCTGTACAGGTTATTGCAGTAGAAATCTTGCTTTAGAGAAGATCCTTATATGCCCACCTGTTTATATCCACGTGTAAAACTGATAATATTACGCTTAGTAAACTACATTTTTGTAATTAACTTATTTTCTTGCTCATTTTATGGTATACCTGGGGTGTCCAGTCCAGCTGCTGGAAGGCTACCATTCTGCAGAGTTTAGCTTCAACCCTGATCAAACACACCTGAAAAATCGATCCAAACCACAAAAAACTTTTTCAAATATTTTATTATTTTATTTATTTAAAATAAATACCTCTCCGGTCTGATATATGCTGGGAAAAGGGAGTGGAGTGAGTTTGGCAAAAGGCGTTTTCGAACAAGAGTCGATTGAGCCAAACGCTCTGCCATGAGCCTCACCCCTTACACTATTGCTACTTTTGATAATCTAGCGTCTTCCGTAATTTTGTCTGGCCCAACCAGATGTCAGTGGGCGGAGTTAGTGTAAATAGCCTCTGCAAACAATGCAAGCTATTTGCACTCAGTGTAGATAGACACTCCGGTTTTTTTTATTCCCTTATAGGCAACGTATCCTGCGGAGATACACCTCATAAAATCCAAACTATTTGAAATATTTCAAAAAATTCCTTTGGATATGTTTTACTTAAGTCCAGATGATATAAAAAGTGAGATGAATTGATTTTTTTGCTGATCATTTTCCACTCATTTAATAAAAGTGACAGAAAATCTACAAAAAAATTAAGCGGCACAAATGTTTTCAACGTTGAAATTAATAATAAATGTTTATTGAGCATCAAATGATCATATTAGAAGGATTTCTGAAGGATCATGTGACACTGAAGACTGGAGAAATTATGCTGAAAATTCAGCTTTACCATCACAGGAATAAATTAAATTTGATCACATATATTACATTTGAAAACTTCTAATAAAAGATAATATTATTTATAATATTACTGTTTTTACTTACAAAAGATCCTAATCTTTTGTAAGGTACTGTATGCTGTGAAAGCAATTTACTATTTTTTAACAACCAATGAATCTAATGTCCAGAATACTTTGTTAAATATGTTGTATTTTTTGGGGCTGCACAATTTAATCTTTAAATTTCAACAAATCAGACAGATGAACTTTTGCACTTTTTTGATATCTTTTGAAGAATGCCATTTGACCTCAGAGTTTAGTTGTACAAAAAGTACAGATAAATCCAAAAAAAGTCAGAGCAGCCTTGAGCAAGCAACAGAGCGGATGCCAGAAGACAGCCACTGAATTTACGATGAGGCATTTTCCTCCAGTTCTGCCTGGATTCTTCAAAGCAGCAGCTGCCAAACAGAGAGCGTCTTGTGTTCTGATGTGTACCTGGTTTATACAGAACCACAGAAAACCCTGATCGCGGCACCAACAAATATTTATAGCCACGGTATCTTCAAAGTCTCGCTGTTCCTATTTTTTTCAATCTCAGATTCATGTGTAAGTACTTAAAATAATGTATTAACAAAAATTCAACATGCAAAAGTCCAGACAAGGCTGTATCAAAAGGTTTTTCCAGCATGTCTACTTCCTCAGAGTTTTGCATTGACCCACATCACACTAATGGCTTTGAGCTAGACTATGTAAACACATTTTGTATAGTCAAACATGCATAGAGAAGACTGAAGCATTTGAAAGATCCCCTGCTTTCGGGTACCATGATAATGGGTAATAAATGTATGTTATTTCACTGCACTCTTTTTGGTGCACCGCAATCTGCAAGCAAGTTAATACAGAAGCAAGTCCCACATAAAAAAAAAAAAGAAACCACAGATGCGTTAGATCTGGTGAGACGCAGGGAAAGTTGAGGGCAGTAACGATGACAATCTGTGTATAAATAAAGTATGGTAAACGATAGGGACGTTCAACAACCTATGTGACGTATGCGTTTCTGTAATAAAGCGGAATCTAATCTATGAAAATAAGGGCAGAGGTTATTCTTGGGAAGTCCGACTGTTGGAAAAATGTGTTGCGTTGACATTTCAGAAAGCAACACCTTTGAATGGATGGCCAGGTGGCGTGTGGCCAGTAAGCGTTTTTGTGGGCAGACATGACAGGAAAAACAATGTGTGCCAGAGACACGTAATACAGTCTTATCTGATAGATGCTGAGGGTGGAATATTACTAAGATAAACATCACGCCTTAAAAATCTGTTTAGACGGTGTACAGCACACAGATGCTCAAACGCCTGTGTGCTGTGCTGGAGCCAAAGGTTGCCTTCAGTGCGGTTTGGGCCAGTGAGCAGAACAGTGTTAGTGTTATCTGATCGAGGGGCCCCATGCCAGCTCGGGGCCGGTTTAGCTTGTGGAGCCGGGCGGGAAGGAGGGGTTCAATTTCTGCTCCATTAAGATTGCATGCAGGAGGCCCTATGCCACTCCGCAGTGAGGGGGCTTCACTTCCAAACAGCTTTTAAGAGCCTTTCATCTCGGATCACCCAGTGCAACACAAACACGCATGAGACTCGGATACCCAAGTACACTTAGACGGCGGTTCAGATCAATGACAAACTAAAACAATGACAATCTATAATATCTTTATACTGGATGCAGACTAAAGGTATGATAGCAGCAGGAGTGAACACAAATGGGGCAGTGTCACAAAGGAAAGTGATTCAGTCTGGTGGGAGTTCAGGGAAAAGGGGTGGGAGCAAAGTTACCGATGTCTTTTATACCATGCCAGGGTGGATCTTCCATTACCGGTGGATGAGTTCAGGCCTAACAGAGACATGCATTTAAAGCTAATGGCGGCTAAAACTGGATATGTACAGTGGTAGGGCTTGGAAATGAAATCCATTTCTACCTAAAGCCAGAACACAAGCACTCTAAAGCCTAAAGTCTTTTGGGGTTATGCAATGAACCTTCTCAGGCAAAAGAACAAAGGAGCATGCAAATGTTTTCACAGTGTTGGTTCACTTCAGCCCTAAGCACCCCGTGACATCATAATACCACTGATCTGTCTGTGAACACACTCCAGAGAATGAGCAAATGCACAGCAGAGACCATAAGCAGTAAATTTATGTTCCCTTTACAGCCGACACAGCCAGTTGCACATGACTGGTGCACCACTCCTTTCCTCCATATGTGAACATACCAGCAAATGAAACAACATTTATACATTTTATCCCTTACAAATAGAAACTAAGTTGTACCATGGTATAGTGATTGTAGGAAATGATAATATCATGATACAATTGAATATTGAATCAAGTTCTTTAAAAAAAGAAAAAAAAGATATCGATTTAGCATGTTTAAAAATCAAGCAAAACATGGTAATACCGTGGTAGGGCAGCACAATATATCAAAATTATTGAAATATTGCAAATATTTAGATATCACGATTTGCAATGATTTGCAATAATGGCATGATTTTAATACTCCAAAATACTACAGGCAGCAGAGAACAGACTGGACACATGACTGTTACATACGTGTGACATGCTTAATGTTATTTAATGCAATAACTGAAGTACTCACACACACATGAAGCCGTCTATCTGACAGCACTTGATTCCAAATTCAGTTCTCTTCAGCTGCTTAAATGGCCAAAATACACACAATTTTATGTCAAAATGCCCATCTAAGTGAGTGTTAAGTAGAGTAAACAGTTGAGAAAGAAAGTGCGTGTGTAACAATATATTGGATTGGAATTGACAGTATCCTGATATACCTGCTTCTGACTGTATGCTTAATGTTAATCAAACAAAAGACAGAGAAAATCACTCTTGACTGATAAGGTTTAAAATGTGTGTCCCACAGTTTTCAGATCGCTGCTTCCGCTGGTTGAAAGCATTTACATTGCAGGTTAGATCATGCTCAATAAAAAGTTACTCATATATTCCATGTTTATGTAAAAATAAGCTGTGAGGACTACGCTTTGGGTCCCCTCCACGCCCCTTTTCTCTCCCTGACTATATTTGCCCTATTGTTGCTCATGTTTTTAGATTTCAAAGTACCATGATTTCAGAGGCTGCTGAGAAAATCTATATGGAGTACCTGTTGAGATACTCCCGTTAAGAGTCCCCTTTCTCACAGCAACCAACCATGCCTCCAATTTACCAAGATAAATCACCACAAGAACACTGAAAGTAAATGGCCCTCTAGTCAAAGCACATGGATCGAATTCACTTAACTTCACTAGTTTTTTTTTTTCTTTTTTTTTTTTTACAGGCTGCGCTCAGGCAGCCAACGGCAGTGTCTCATATGCCTTACCAAGGAGTCTTTGTTTGATGAAAAAAGACCTTCAAGACTGTTTTCAAGGTACCAACTGTGATGTGCAAAGTTCCTTTTTTTTCTGTGCAACGATTCTGCAATGGTTTCTTAAGAAGGATGTTAGTTTATGTCATCCCTGATTTGAAACACTTGACAACAGATAGTGGTGACACTTTCTTCCAAAAAAGCTATTTATCAGTCTCAAACATTACCATGCTAACCAGAAAATATGTACAAGAAAAGAACAAAAATATCTCTGACTATTCCATTCAGAGACAACAAATGCTGCGACTATCAGTTTGAAGTTAGCAAACTTCAACAACAAGAGTTGAACAACAGTAGCTACAGATTTAAACATATGGGGTCAAATGTAATAGTTGAGCACCTTATGAAGCAGAAACACAAGCTCTGTTTACAAAAAAAAAAAAAATCTTTAAAGGGTTAGTTCACCAAAAAATGAGATTTGGATTTAAGGTGATGATACACAGGGCAACTTTTTGAGCAATGTTGCTGGGCAATCTTGCCAAGAGATTGTTGCTTGGCCACTTTCTCATTGAAAATGGGCAATACATTTCTTTCTGCATAATTTAGATCGGTTGTGGGCCCTGTGTCTCATCTAGTTGCCCATTGACGGCAACATTACCCAGCAACATTGCTCAAAAAGTTGCCCTGTGTATCATCACCTTTAGACTTTTATTCACATATATTCACATATCAGAAAACATAAACAAAAGCTCAAACCAAACCTGCTTGACACGCTATAACAAACCTCATTAGAAGCTCAAACGTGCTGCGTAACACACGAGAATGAACCTCATTGGTTCTTGCAGAAGCTCCATACATCGACAATAGACAATGGACGTTTTGTGCTCGTGAAATTTTGCCAAAATCTTCCTAATGTGATTGCATCTTTAGGGGGCAGCATAATTAAGTAGCATTTTTCATTGTTCGGAACTTCTGTATCTGATTATCTAAAGATGATCAGAAAAAGCACAGTCATGCGACTCATTCGCAGTTCCCAGATATGGCGCATTTACAGTACATTTTGACGTGTGATTTCAATGCCCACAAGCCATCAATAAAACAAACAATGGACACGTTCAGTACATACAGCTTCCTGAGCCAACCATCACAGGACAGTCTTGTGAGGAGTTGATCGGCATGATCATGCATTTATAAAATCACTGCTCTGCTTGGCTTTAGCGCGTCTGCACTTATCAGCTGACTGAACTGAGCTCAGTACATACAGGTTTGTACATGAAATGTACAAACATTTCAGAAAGCCACAACAGAATATAAACAGTAATTGTTTGAAATTTGAAGCTTATAAACTTTTATTTTCTCCAGCTCTATGCACATTATAGATACAAACTCAAGCGCACACACCCTTTGGCAAATTCTTCTGTGGATAGCGGGCCACAGGGAGTGGGCCACATGCCAGAGTAACCGCACAATACTAAATATCTTTAATGAGACCCAGACCAGAGCACAACACACCAGAATATAGGCCTATATGCAATAACAGCTGAGCGGGCATTTAACATAAAAAAAAAAAAAACTTCCATAATCTTTAAACACTATAGAACATAGAACATATAGTACACTATAGAAATCTGATTCTTTAGTTGAAACATAACATTGCAAGTTACTTGCAGAAATTTTGCCAGTGTCAGAAGATTTCACGCACAGTCCTGCAGTGTGACTTCTCCTATGAAAACCATCAAATTGTCTTCGCTTTTTAAGACGCCATGACAAAAATTAAAGTTAGGTATATCTTTGTAGCCACCATTTCAGTCCCTCGTGTAATACACCTCACTACCACCGAACGTGTCACTGATTGATCATGTAAACCTCCAGATGAGTTTTCTTGCGTTCATCCGTTTTAAACGTGTCTCGACTGTCTTAGAGTCTGACATTAATGACAACTGAGATCTTACAGTGTGACATGGCTTACAGCAAGGATCATGTCCGTATATTCTGACAAGGAAAAATTGGTCTAAAAAAGGACTATTATAAATTGCACAGTCTGCACCCGGCTTAGGTCATTAGGTGTGTTCAACTTAAAGTGGCGCTGCACAGACCGATCGGTGTATGACATCAAATTACCGCAAGAACGACTAGAGGGCAGACAGCTCCGTATGTTTTTGAATCGCTCTTGAGGTACTTTGACGCCATACACCTGCTTCAAGTCATTTTATGTATCAGCAGCCGCAAATCTTTTTTTTTGTTGGCTAGCATTATTCGCAGTGTGATGGAAAAGATATACGTAACACCTCTCCATAAAAAAAAATTTTGCATTGGCGGCATGCAAATGTTTACATCTGTCTGAACAGACGTATTAACTCTTATTCGAATTACTATCGCACCAAATTTGCCCACCGAACTTCCATCTTGGTGTGAACAGACCTTATACCATATATAAGGATGCTACACTAGTACATCAAACTAGTAACTTTGTCTTTCACGAAATAACTGGAATTAATCAACCTTGGCTGCCTTAAATAATACAGTGAATTACAATTTATTATCTGTTGGAGGGACACAGTTTCCAGGAGCTGATGGAAGCATGACATGACATTAGATCTCACCTTCTGACAGTGCCAGAACAAGGGTTGCTTGTTTAGCCAGGCAAACAACCGCAACGATCATACTCAGATATATGTTATTAGTTTCAATTTGGACACTAATTGTAAGAACAAAGTAGAATGTAACACTTGTAACATCACCGCAGAGCTCAGATTGTGAGTGACATTCTAAATTCCACACGTCCACTCAGACCTCTTTGATTTGGGGGTTGGTTGCGTCTTGAATTAATTAACAAACATGCCACAAACAGATGCCCCCTCGTCTTGGATGGTCTGTTGCGCAATCCAGAACATCTGCTTCCAGGCATTTCATTAGAGCTCCATGTCTCTGCAGGGAGAGCACCACCAAGGGTACTTCAGGGAGAGTCAGATTTCCTCAAAAGGCTTGGCTTAGGGTGGGGTTAGAAGAGGAGAACTGGACGTTATGAAACATGGAGACACACCGCTGTTTCTGGACAGTCTCCCACTGTCGTGTCACGGCAACCCGCTTATCCCCTTACATTTGCCGCCCAGGCCAGACGGAAACCATCCGTGGCGCTGCTACATCTGGTGGAACCTGGTGGCCGCCTCTGTCTCGCTGCAGGGAGAAAGGGGGGAGGAGCGGAGGTGAGATGATCAGTTCAGACCCGGTGAGGGAAATTAAACAATGGCCTCATGTGATGAATTCAACCGTCCCTTTACTGTAGTGGCGACACACCTCACAGGAGCTCATGCACACTAATGAGATTACTCTTGCTGAGGGACCTAGTGTCTTTCCCAGGTGCACGCTGCTTTATTAGTGTACGAGTGGGCCATGCTCTCATTTTTGGCACTCTTGGAGTTATGCGCTCAGGAAAGATTAAAATTCAAACGTGCAAAACCTCGCTTTGAGACAGCTGCATGCAATCAGCAGCTCCGCAGAGCATGATATGAATAACAAATCATTTAATATCCAAGGACACATGGATTCAGTGAAAATCTCCATTCTATTCCAGGAAGTTGATTTTTTTAGTACCTGCATTCAGAACACGCATACCAGACACGCATATGCAAGACAAACACACATCCTTGGTTTTGTGATCTCTGATCTCTCTTTCTCACCTATGTATTGATGTTGATCTCTCTCACCCTTTCTTTTTACATGGGCATAAAACATATGACAGCTATTTGCATCAAGTTCAGAGACTTTCTTCTGCTCCCGCTTTATATTTGCTTTGGAGAATCTCTGCAGTGCTGCCTTCTTATTCTTCTCTGTATTTTTATAACAATGCAGGGAGTTTTAGACCTGCATTCTGAGCATGAATTTAGCATGAAGTGTGTACACATATCAAACCACTTATGTGCACATTTATGCATTAGGTAGATGCTTTTACCATACAGTACATTCAAGCTGTACACAGTGCGTTGAAGTGCAAAAACACCCTCACCTTCAAAACTAATGCATTTATATGGAAGCACAATGAGCTGATAATGTGAAGTTTAGATGCAGGTATGCACTCTTGTTCTGCGAACTCAGATTTTAGATTATTGCATTGAGCCGTATTAAGGCTGACATTCGCTGTGTAATTGTATGTTAATCAAATATTCAGCTGGAAGGATTTCAGCTGTGTCAGATGAAACAGGACTGGATCTCCCTGGTCTTTTAATATGTATCAGGCGAACACTGACCTTTTAATCAGGACATGTGGTATTGGTCTCCCTGGCAACTGTATTTCTGTTATTTACAATTCAGTTTGAAGACCTTTGATCTCAGAGGGAAGAGGAAATGTTACTAATATAATGCTTTGAAGGAAATTTCTCTTAAAGGTGACAAGTGTATTTTTGCAATTCCATTTGGTGGGGCAAAATTAATGATTTTTCCACTTCCTAAAGCTTGAGCTTGCATTGCTAGCAGGGTCTGTACGCCATTCAGTCTCATATTTAGAATGCCTTTTCATATTCAGATGGGATGGATGGTTTGGGATTGGATGGAGAGAGAGAGAGAGAGAGAGAGAGAGAGAGAGAGAGAGAGAGAGAGAGAGATGGAGAGAGGGAGAGAAAGGGAGAGAGAGAGGGAGGGAGGGGGAGGGAGGGAGGGATAGGGAGGGAGGGAGGGAGGGAGAGAGAGGGAGGGAGAGAGAGGGAGGGAGGGAGGGAGAGAGAGGGAGGGAGGGAGGGAGAGAGAGGGAGGGGGGGAGAGAGAGAGAGGGAGGGGGGGAGAGAGAGGGAGGGAGGGAGGGAGGGAGGGGGGGAGAGAGAGAGAGGGAGAGGGAGGGAGGGAGGGAGGGAGGGGGGGAGAGAGAGAGAGGGAGAGAGAGGGAGGGAGGGAGGGGGGGAGAGAGAGGGAGGGGGAGAGAGAGGGAGGGAGGGAGAGAGAGGGAGAGAGAGGGAGGGAGGGAGAGAAAGGGAGGGAGGGAGGGAGAGGGAGGGAGAGAGAGGGAGGGAGAGAGAGAGAGGGAGGGAGGGGAGGGAGGGAGGGAGGGGGGGGGGGGGGGGGGGGAGGAGAGAGAGGGAGTGAAGGGGAGGGAGGGAGAGAGAGGGGGGGGGGTGGATGGGTATGGGATGGATGGATTGGTATGGGATGGGATGGAGGCTGTGAGGGAAGGAAGGATGGATGTGTATGGGACTGATGGGATGGATGGAGGGATGGATGTATGGAGAGAGGAATGGATTGGGATGGGATGTATGGAGAGAGGGGGGGAGCGAATGAAGGATGGATGGGTATGGGATGAGATGGTTTGGGAATGTTTGTGTTGAATTTATTCGAATGAATTAGTATATCTCTTTCTGTCAATTCAATTTAAATTTCAATTGAACTTCATGAGGGGTGTGGCCAGTTCAGTTCAAAATCTCTCAATAAACACGAGACATAATAGTATGTGAACAGCAGGAATCAGCAATACCAAGAGGTTTTCACTAAAACAGCCTTAAACCCAATATATATTTAAATGGATTGGGTGAGAGCGGATAATAGTGGTATGTGCTGCTCTAGCGGCTCTCACAAAAACTGCAAACGTTGACCAGCTGAAAAAAGGTGCTTTGAAGGATTTATGTGAGTAAACCCATGATGATGATGGTGCCGGGAAAGGTTCACGCCAGCCGCTGCAGATCAGCAGACTGGGAGCGGACCAGAGAACAATGCGTTCCCGCCTGGTGTTTTTATCAGACAGGAAGCGCTCTGACCGAATGGTGGCCACAACAAAGGAGTGACAGGAATCCCTCGCACTTAAAAACAGGATGTTATTCTTAGACCACGGCGCTGGAACTCCACCTATTTTATGACGGAAGGGAATGTGCACCAGAAACCCTCGTGGGGCAATATAGGAAAATATAATGTGGGCCATAAAAAACACAGTTAAAGAATGATGGCAGAAGGGATGTTATTGAAATGGCTATATTACGGGGTTGATTTCAGGTCAGCCTTCTACACTTCTACACATAATACACGGCAGGCCTATGAAAGGCTGTGACTCTGACAGGAAACAAGAACAGCAGATACACACAGCTGCCAAAATGTGTGTGTGGCTTAATTCTTCTGAGTCAAAAGATACTGCAACCCCTGGATCTTAGTTTGGATACGCGTGCCAGGGTCGGTCAGGTTCACTAACATGAGGAATGTCTCTGAGCATTGTAAGCCTCTGAGGAACACAGTGATGTGACGCGCATGTGGAATCGAGCCATTTATGTATATTTGTGTTTGTGTGTATTAGAGTGCTGTATACGTGCTTCCACTCGAGTGTCTGTGTGAATGAATACCTCTTGATGAATTACAAAATCCACATTTTGGCTAGGCTAGATGTTTTTTACACAAGAGTAATCCAGCAATTACAGCTTTTATCTTTGGGCTTGAGTTCCATCTGACAAACAGCGGCTGTTCTGTCCCTTCTAGTTTATTTAGATCTCAGAGCCAAGAAGACTGAATCGAGGATACACCCTCCAAGAGAGGAGATTATTCATTCAGTGCGGGGAGGCACAGATGCTTATCAGGAGACTTCTGGCTCGCCACACATCTCATCTGAGGGTAAATAGCGTACCAACGGGAATCGCCACCGGTGATTACATCATTTACAGGGAATCAAAGGTTTGCTGGCTCCTGAAGAAACTTAAAATTTGATTTCCACTGCCAAAAAATATACTCCAGCCAAAAATTATTTTACACACCCTTATATCGTTCCAAACATACCCTTCCTTCCATAGAACTCAAAAGGAGACATTTTGAATAACTGCATAGTTCCTCCATGTTTCCATGCAATTTGAATATAGCTCACAAACTGTATGGAGTGTAGCTGAATTGAAAACAGTGCAGACAGTTTAAAAAAATTTTTTTTATGGTAAATGTGATTTTGCACGTAGAGCGTGTTCCTTGATCAACATCTTTGTTGATCCTGAAACAACATTCCAATCAACCAATCAGATTTGAGGGACAAGTTTAAAGTTAAAGTCAAGTTTAGGCTTACAACCAGGATTACATCTACATCAGTGTTATTTACCATCATTTCCCTCTGTTATGGATATAGGGTTAGGTTTATGGATAGGGATAGGGTTAGGACTACATTTTCAGACAGGAATGTTGTTCCATGATCAACAAAATATGTCTTACTTGGCTAAATCACTTTCATTTATTTTTTAAAGAAATAAATAGTTCCATTTCAAGGGAACTCGAGCTGCGTAAAACGCTGTGGGAACGCGCGTGCGTGAGTGCGTCATGAAGCAGGAATGGAATCAGTCAAATGGCGAGACGGGGTGACCCCGAATAGTCGAAGATTCGATGCATCGATAGGAGAAGCCTGATTCGACTACCAATCTCCTGGTCGAATCTTCGCAGAGGTTGTATCGGGTGCTCAATGCCTGATTTCACATAGAACTACCGGTTTTCTGTCAATACGTTAATATAGGAGCCATAATGCTGTAAATAAAAATGTGCAAAGATAGAAGCTTTTAATTAATATTTTTAACGTGTGGGAATAAATCCAAACACCCTGATTTAAGTTTCACGTTCGATCCGTGACCGAAAGAGGAGCGTCTTGGCGGCAGGGATTTAAATCTTTAAAAATGTCTGGGATAAGAACATCGAAAGTGTGGATGCACACCATCAGAAAGGATATTCTCCAAGGCTGGATTTAGCATCAGAAAAACCATGATCGCACTTCTGCCGGACAACGCGTTGGTTTTCTTTATAATAACGGTGTTCTAGGGGAGGAAAATGAATGTTTAATTAAACGTGTTGCGTTCAAATTCTAGGCTCATCTGCTTTTCTGTAGGCTATACAGTAGCCTATGCTTTATTAATAAGGTGTGTACAGAATTTGATCTTTTAATATAACTGTAGGACAAAGCCGTTAAGCGTTTTCACGTTAAGCGCTTTAGAATGTATTTTATCCGCGCACACAATTTGAAAAGACTCAAACGGACACAGAGACACAGACAGAGTGAAAGACTGGATTTTTTTCTCTCGATCAGGGAGGGTACAAGTGATTTCAAATCATTTCAGCCGGTTCTAGCCTAATTCGATTTTTGGATGCTGTAAACATGTTTGGCTAAACCGCCACTCCAGTTTACCGTGTATTGTTGTTTCTGCAGTTAAAAAGACAAAGTTGACAATTCTGGCTATAGTTTAGTTATTTTAGTAATTTCTTTATTTTTACTTTATTTATTGATCACTCAGGGTTATGTAAAAATTAACTATTTGTTGCTTGTGTTTTGAATATATGTTCCCCTGCACTTTAGGCACTTTGCACACATTTGTTCTGCATCTTGTGACTTGATTCTGACTTATTTCATTTTATATTTTATTTATTAGAAAGGTACATTCTGTTCTTATTTAATTCTGTAAATTAATTGTTGATTATTTTTCGGTGCATCCATGTTGCGCTCTGTAGAGCCTGCTCGCACAGGCAATATAGCCAATTTAATTTGATTTGTAGCCTATGTGAAATGCAAATCCAGTCTGCAGTGTGGCCTTTCTGCAGTAATTTCTTAATTTTATTGATCCAAAATGTTTTTATAAATGTTCTTCTATATCTTTGTGTAATGTTCTGTACATCGCGGCATTAAAATGTTAAAGCCCAGCCCCCTCCCCAACCCCACACACACGATTCGACTATTAGTCGACTATAGGGAAGAATTGACGATTCTGATTCGACTATGAAAATCCTTAGTCAGGGACACCCCTAGCGAGACGGAACGTCGTAGGCGGGTGACGTCATCGACCAGGAAACTATAAAGCACCCCAAAATCACAACCGCGTCAGCTTCTGTGCCTTCAGCAAGCGCCCTGTGTGTGAATATTGTCCAAGTGTTTTTTGTCTGTCATTTAGTGTCTACTAGGCAGCAGTTTTCACTATATATTTAAAAAAAAAAAATCTATAAATGGCGAGCGAACAGCTTTATAGAAAGTGTGTTACCCCCTGCACTCGTTATCTCACGGGTGGGTATACACACAATGTGTTGTTTGTTTGGGAGTGCAGCATGCCCAGTCAGCTCTCGAGGGGGGCTGATTGTGAGCATCACGAGCGTTTTCCTATAAGAACGCTCCGCTCCCGCCAAATTTAAACATCCATTCACAAATTTAAACAAACATATTTACCAAATGTAAACATCACACAGCAAATCTGCATATGAGAAAGATTTCTGAAGGATCATGTGAAGACTGATGTGATGATGATGCATATTTTTGCAAATTCTATGCAAATTTCTATCACTGGTTGTTGTTGATAGAAATGTCCTCATTTTCCCCCCAATGCATCAGTTGTCTCAGACACAGGCAGAAATAGAAGCAGACACAGAGGATCAGGACACACCTGTAGCCTGAGACGGGCAGACAGGACCTGCATCATGTGGGTCCCTCAGGCTGAAGTTTCCCAGAATGATCTGACAGGATGACAGGCCTCAACATGACGCCAGCCTAAAATAACTACACAATGTCTCCACATGTGTGCTTTATTGTGTTACTCTCATTAGAGGTGTTTGCTAAGGCAAGCGTCACTTTTACTGTCACTTATAATTAGTGTTCGGGATCTGAACAAACCCCTATAGCTACGTATTCAATTTCATCCTGCACAGTTTGTGCTACATAAATTAATCCTCAAATCATGCAGCTTGTGGCTTGTGGTCGCATTATTTAAATGATATATAAAAGTGATCAGACTTTAATGCCATTGAATGCCATATTTGGGGAACAGAACTGTGGGTGGACTTTTGATTTGGGCAACCAACCTACTGAATAGTGGATAAAATGTGTATAGCAAATTCTGGGCAAGATTTTAGGGGCATCCACTCATATTTTCTTCAGTAAATGTAAAAATAACACACAATAACTCTGTGTGCAAAAGTTAAAACATCCATATTTGTAGTATGCCATGATTTAAAAGGCTGAAAGTTGTCATTTTAAAAGTTCTGTTGGCTACAACAATTATAATTTTTTGTACAGTGCGTTTTCAATTTTTGCAGTTTTATAAATTGTTTTGTGCTTCATAACTGTTTTACTGTTTCAATATTTCTGAAAAACTATTCACTTTCCAATAACATATATTAACTTTATAAAGAATTTTATATTTGCCGAATTACAATACCTTTCAAAAGTTTGGGGTCAGTAAGACTTTTTAACGATTTTGAAAAAAGTCTCTTATGCTTACCACTGCATAAATCGTATATAGGCCTATATAGACATTCATATACAGGTGAAACTCGAAAGATTTGAATATCGTGCAAAAGTTATAATTTTGATGGCTTACAGCTTGAAACCGCAAATTCAAAATCTCAGAAAATTTGAATATTAGGCTACATGAAATAAAAATTAAAAAAAAATTAAACACAGAAATGTCGGCCCTCTGAAAAGTGTAATCATGCGCATATGTATATTATATATACTAAATATATTAGTTTCACCTTTTAATTTGAATGACTGAAATACTACATGAACATTTGCACGATATTCTCATTTTTTTCGAGTTTCACCTGTATATATAAATCTTGGACTGACAGTAGCTACAGTATATCCGACTAAAGCCTGATAAAATCCAGAAGAGAGGGGGAGGGCGGTTCATCATGTGTCGGGGTGAGGAAGAGTCAAGCTGTCCGTGAACCTAATCTGTACCACAGCATAATGGGTTTACAGAGGAATACACAGCCTAAGAGCTTAAAGGCATGTTAGGAGCGATCAGATGTTGCCTTGTTGCTGGGTGTGGAGGACAGAAGTGTTTGTGGAGCAACAGGGGTAACTTCCATCCCAGAAAAGACATTGTAAAAGATGAGCTTGAAGATTTTAATCCACACCGTTTCTCACTTGGGTGCACAAATAACTGCATACAAAGACCATGGCAACCTCACCCAAACCAGACGACAAGCAGAGAGCATCAAAGGCACAGTTATGTTTGATCTCTCTCCTCAGGAAATAGCAAGGAAACATCGGTCTTTCCGTGGGAGGAAGCTGTACACTTTAGAGCTGCGTTCAGATCCACAGGCAGGGTCCCTACGCAGTGTCCACTGCTCCCTGTCCACTTCACTTGACAGAATTAGTTTGTCCGCCTTGCATGTTGTGAAACGTCACAATGAAGTGTACTGTGAATAAATATAAATGTGGTACACGCTACTGAAAAATGTCGGGGTCATACAGCCAGGATGCATTAAATTGATCAAAAAGACAGTAAAGTAATTTGAAGTGTTACAAAAGATTTATATTTCAAATAAACGCTGTTCTTTTGAACTTTCTGTTCAAATGATCCTAAAAAAGCAGCACAACTGCTTCCAACATTGTTCTACACAATGTTTATTTTGGATCAAATCATCATATTAGAATGATTTCTAAAGGATCATGTGACACTGAAGACTGGAGTAAGAGCTTAGATCACAGGAATAAATTTCATTTGAAAATATATTAAAAATAGAATACAGTACAAGAAATATTATTACATATTTATATAGATAGATATTTGCCCTACTTTAAAAACACACACACACACACACACACACATTTAGTAAAAAATGACTGTATCAATGTTTAATATGAAATGTGTGATTTTTTTTTTTAATTAGTCTTCCTAACTGCAAAAGTCTTGAACACTTCATTCCCAAATGCTCAATTCCCTTTCACAACATTTATTTTAGCCAAAATGTATGTAGCACAGAGGTTGTTTCCAATGAACGGTGGTTACATTTCCCTGTCCAAGGATTGTATTAATGTACACTTGTTCTCTACAGTGCAGAAAAAAAAAAAATCTAGTAAAATATTGAGCTCTCAGTAAAAATATATATTGTGTATTTTTAATAGATAAGATAGTAAACTATATTTTAAACTAATCATGATTCTAACATCTAAACTTTACCTCCCTTTTTCAGGCCTAAACATTCTAACACTCTGACAAACAATTTAAACATTCTGTTTTTTCTATTTGTGTAATGGAAAATTCAGTAGTATGTCATGATATATTGAGTAATCAACTGAACTCTTAAAACTTTCCACTTCTTTTTGATGACTCAAGATAATTTTGCTTATGCCAGTAACAGAGGGAAAAAAATGTGTGGGCTTGCTTTACAAATTGAACCAATCATATTTATAGAAGGTGACAACATGTTAGTGACCATGATCTTATTTGATCATATAGGTCTGTCTCTATTCTATAAAAACTGTTGTATTCGTGTTAACTGGTGGGATTCTCTCTGAAATTTCCTCGGGAAGATCTACCGGCCGTGATTAAAGCATTTGAAGGATATTTGCTGAAGTCTGTCTATCATTACTGCTGCGCAGCAGGTTAGTTTAGGGAAGCAAGATAGTTAGAGGAATAAAACTGTTAGGGAATGTCGATTGCAGACAACCCAGGGAAAGATGTGGAGACGACAGGTAGACTTAGGTACGTATTAGGTTTAGGGAAAAATCTACCATACATCCTTAAAACAAGATTTTACTTGACAAACAATACTGTGTAAGATGTATCTCTTTTGCATAAATATATCTTGAATTGCTTACATTTTGTATTTAGCTTACTCCAATGTTTAATATCTTTAATGTTGCTTCTCAATTCTAAGAATCAGACACACACACACACACACGACACACACACGCACACAAAATCACTTCAACATGAACAAGTGAGGGGCTATTGCTGTGATAACAGGGATTTTCATTAATTAATCTGGCCATATGTCCTGGTGAAGTCTAATTCCTTGAGAAGAAGGTGACAGCAGTTCAAAACTTCACCGCACTGTCCTGCGACTTCTAGGAAGGGGAGAGATTTGAGAGCTTGGGGATAAAAAGTGATTTAGTCTTGTCCCTGTTTCTCTTTATCCTTTTCTCTCATTAGTGTCTGTAAAGTGATATAAAAAAGAAAGAACTACTCAACAATACTGCAGAGCACACATGCACCGACTAACCCACAATTGACATGAGATGTGACTGTGACTATCACTGATCTGTAATCACAGTCTAGCTCACAGAAAACAAACACTGACCTCACTCTCTCAAACATACAGTCCATAGCAGGAGATACTGTAAAGTTACTGAACTTTGGTGTAATCCACAGGACATTTGCAGGCCAGAGTAATATCAAAAGATTCACATACAATCTATACCCTTATATGCTTCCACACTTATTTGCAAAACATATTCCTTAAAAAAAAATGTCTTGCATATTATTGGTCATTCATACAAACTTCTAAGTATTAAACTTCTGTGTGCAACTCAACTATTAGGTTTACAGATATGAATGATATACCTCAAATTGTGTTTTTACCTGGTGAACAATAAAACTGGCAAAACATTTTTTAAACTTTTAAAACTAAAATCATATAGACACACTGAAAACTGATGATAGGAATTTTTTCTTGAGCATCAAGTCAGCATATAAGAATGATTTCTGAAGGATCATGTGACAGTGAAGAAGACTGGAGTAACAATGCTGAAAAGTCAGCTTTGACATCACAGGAATACATTTTAAAATATAAATATTTTTACCAAATTCCTGATCATATAGCAGGCCTTCATAAGCATAAGAGACTTCTTTCATACATGAGTCACTGACTACTGTAAATATAAGGCATTTAGTCCATGCATTTAGCTATCCACATCCACCATCTCAGATCAGATAAAATCATCATGTCCTTATACGGTAAAGCAAAATGCAGAATACCTGTAAACATATGAGTCAGTTTCCCAGAAATGAACTGACGTCTGATGAAAAAAATATAATTAGAGGTCCAGTGAAAACCATGAAACGTGTGGTTCAGTTCATGAACATTAGAACCATATAGGCCTATTTCTTTTCTGCAAGTCTCTTTTTTAGTCTTCAAAAGCATATTATTGAATGAAAAAAAAGAGAGATAGAGAGAGACTTAGAAAATAAATATGTTTTTCTAATGAAATTGTTCATGGTTTTCAGTGAATGTCACACAATGGCAAGTGGAAATATTGGATTTCAATCAGCCATTTATGTTTCAACCAGAAACTCATTCAGAAGAATATATCAGAATGGTAATACGTTTTATGTACTCTTTACAACATCGGACAGTAATTCATATGATTAGCCTTTGGCTTGACTACGTTATCAAACAGTTAATAATGTGCTAATGTTACACAAACATTCCCAGGATTTGTTACATGTGTGTGATGTAGGAAACAGGGGCGTTTTCAAACAGCGTTTTTGAGACTCTGGTTCAATGCAGTTTTAAGGAGAAAATACTCAGCAATGGTGTTGACTGATGAATTTGTCTTAAAACATATTAAAAAACAACATGTGGACATTGATTTTCACCACAAAGGGTCTTTAAAATAAGTTATAACATTTTTTGTTTGTTCTCAAGTTTAGGCATGTTTAGATATTTCTGATTAAAAAAGTTATTTCTACACTGTAAGCCTAACATTCACCAACACTGCACATTTCAGTCACCCATTGTCTTTTAAAAGAAATGTGCTGTGTTTATCATCTTCCTCTTTGCATAATGGCCAACTGTAATCATGAATGATTCTCATCTCATCACACATGCCACAGTCCCTGTCCCGCCAGTACGCACCCACTGAGGATTAATCATAAAATACTAATTCTTAATACCTCACCGGCAGCTCGAATGAAACTGCGTGTTTCATCTATTACTTTGGATAAATGTGAATTCAGCACAGTTCAGCAAAGGCAGCCAGGATTACGACCCATGTGATTTGCAAATCACTAAAAATCCACATCAAAATGTATTGAACCAAATCCAGGTCATATTAAAAGATATTAGGCCAATTGTTCGGAGGAAACAGGGGCACAGACCTCTAATATTTCTGCTGCACAAGGGTTTGAAGTAGAAGGCCTGTAAGTACTGCAAACAAAAATGTAGGCATGTAGGCATAAATAGGATTACACAGCCATGCTTCATTCTTTATCTGCATTCCTAATGCCGCAAATACTACCACTCTGATAGCAACAAGGGGAGGACCCAGAAGTCCACGTGGTTTCGAGAAAAGGTTTATGGTTTCGAGTCAGACCACTTTATGGTCGCCATTAGTGGACACGGACGTAGTTAACAGTGGTCATCGCATAACCACAACGCTCAGTCCGCAGGATAATCTCTTCCCAGAGGCTCCACAGAGCTGCTGAGTCCAAGGATTGGCTGTCTTTTAAGAGGTTTCCTCCATACAACCTAAAGCGATAAAAAATTCACTTATCCTGTAGATTTCTCCTTAATCTGCAGTGTCTTATCTTGTTATAAGTGTAAAGAAAATTCTCAAATTTAAAACTGGGCATTGTATGTAGGTATGCTATAGGCATTGCATTGCTACATAACTGTCAGTGTTGACAACACGCTAAGTATTCATAAGCAGGGAATTGATTGATAAGTAAACGCTATGAACATGGAAGTTTGTATTCTAAAAATGAAGTAGCCGTGTTCCAACTAGAACAAACATTATGGTAATTACAGGCTGTTATAAAACATCTTTCTGTGGGTCAGGATTTCAAAATGTGGGTCATAAAGTTGTACTTAGAGTGGGTCTCACTTTTCAGTCTTTCGGATTCTTTACAAACTAGTCATATTATGAGAGAGACTAATTACGAAATGTCCTGGAAAACAGAACTGGAAAAGACTTCCCTCCAGTTTCTTGAAAATTAAGTGAAAGAGGAAACAGGTCTATAGCCTACATGATAATGAACACATAAATGAATGCAGTCGCATAATGCTGATTAGAGCATGTCTTGGTTGCCATTGTCAAAGGTTAAAACTTTAAAGATACACTCAGTCAGTTATGTGTGTGTGTTATTCCTCGAGCTGCGGGTCACTGTTTTGTTCTAATAGTTTTATGCTAATTTGGACTTGGACTTGGAACGGTTGAACGGACACATGCTATACTATCACTCTAGTTTGTTTATTGATTATTGACTCGAGCTCTGTTGTTGGGTCTGGTAAAGTTATAAGCGATTTGAGCACTGGCTGGAAGTGCTATAAAGTAAACTTTGGCTGCATCCGAATATGCATACTTCCCTATACACCTTATTTTGCAAAGCAGAAGTAAGCTATGCGAGACGTCCGTTTCATTATTAGCTATAGGGAAATAACTAAGAATAACAAAGAGCAGTAAACGGTAAAACAATTTGCGCTACAAACCAGTTTGTTTACGATTATTATAATTTATTAAAATAGTACGATAGCAAATACCAGTTTGCAATATTGAGCAAAATAACAGACTGTTTTTGTACAGTTAAAATAATTGGAAGCGAATGACAGTAGAAGCCTTTGCACATTCAAGTAATATCCGTATCCGCTCTCATGTTAAAAATAAGGTGGATAACAGGCTAAAAACTGTACATGAAAAAAGCAGAATGTTGAATTCACAGAATTCATCAAACAGTAGCCGAAAAGTAATCTGGATGAACAACTACTTCAGGCGAGATTCTGAAGTGCGCATACGATGGACACTTTTCTATCCCATGAGGCCACGGGAAAGGATTTATGAATGGTAATGAAGCGACGCAACTGACGCTGGTAGGTCATGTGATAATGACAACATGAAGGATATAGTATGCCCGGATTACATTTACTCACATTCATACTAGGCCTATATACAACATACTTTTTTAATGGCCATGAAGTAACTTCAAATTCAAATGTAGTACCTACTCAGACAGTACCCTACGAGATTTCGGACACACTGCATAGGCCTATGTAGAATAAAACCGCTTCTTCTCCTATGAGTCTATTTTATAAAATTGCTTTAATTTTCTCTACATCTTTGTTTGTTTTCAAAACATTTTGCACCTTTAAAAATCAGCAATTAAAAAAACCACCTCTAATCAATACTCTCTATTCTGAATATTACAGCATTAAAAAATTTAACTAAAATAAATACATGTAAAATCATTTTGGCCTACTACTATTTGCTAAAAATAATCAAAATGTCTTTTATTTGCAGTTTACACCATGTTTTGTGTTGTATTGTGTTTGGTTTTGAAAAGAGTAGCACATGTTGAGGTTTTCAAGCAATTTAGTGTTGAGGAGAAATAAAAACTATGGACAGGCGTTACAATGTTGTTTTTATTTGCCTGAAATTTAGTCTTGCACAATGACACATTAGTTTATTGTGCAATGTAGGCTACATGTGTAGCCTACAAATGATGTTGCTACATGGGATGAGGCATTGCCTCCTTTTATTGGCTAAACTTAACTAAACTAAATACATTTAAAATCATATTCTAGTTTGTTTGTTACTAATCATACTCTGTCACTATATTCTGTTTTCTTCAGGCATTTTTATCAAACAAAAAAGACCTGTGAGTTTACTGTCGATAAAAACAACATCAAATGCAAGTAAGTTAGGTTAGTTTCCTTTTCCAGTCTACCGGTGTAAAATGGTCTAACTCTAAATAATGCTGCCGGATCGGTAATCCTCTGACCTGCAGACTCAAAGCCGCTTCTCTGGCAGGTTTTAAACGCGTTGAGTGAGTGTGCTGTTGAAAGTTGCTGTATGTCTCCCTCCCTCCACTACACACTCGTCCATTGACTACGAGCTAAGCGAAATTACGAATGCTACTACGGTTAAGGCTACGCTTATGAGTATTAAGAAGGTAGCGCTCACGTTGCCTGGTAACCTTCCAATGGCAAAGGCTAGGTTCATGCATATTAGTTACCCTACGCAGGCGTTGTTCGGTAACCTTCCAATAGCGAAACGCCTGTCTAATGAATATAAATCAGCTACGAGGGCATTTGTTTTGATAGTCCAATTGAGACAGTTTGTGTTATGAATATTAACAACTAAGGTTTACCGTAGTAGATTTCATAACTTTGCAGTCGGGCCTCTTGAAGAGGACTGTGGGGGAGGGTCACGTGACGTGTGTACACACAGTAGAGTTCAGCACCACTCGATTCGTAGTAAGATCATCAGCGTCCTCCCCTTTCCAGAACAAGCTTTGACGGACCAGAGACGAATGTACCATATGCAACTGTGTTTACGCCACATATTGGCGACTTAATCGATCGCATTTTTTACTTGCTTTATTTTATACGAAGTCCTGGAAGTCTAGCTACCGATTTGGGAGCTTTTGTCAAAGTATCCGAGGAGAAATGTCAATGGAAATACAGCAGAACCCGATGCCTCCGTAGAGAGCTGTCTCTCAGTGCCAAGAACTGGTCCTCTGGTGAGTAGGTTAGCCAATACCTCCCTGTTTTGAGTTAAAAGTTGTTTTTAAAGTAAACCGCTGTATCTAGTCAGCAGTGATGAGAGCTCGCTAAATCAGTCCCATGCATGTTAGACACTTTTTTACAGTTTACCGCTCGAAGTGTGGCATATATGTGACAGTTAACAGCAACATCAGACAGGTTAAGTTAAACTCAAACGTGTAATGCCCGGATGAAAAACAAACCAATGATGTTCACTGCTCAGTCAAACATACGCATCTTTTTAGTCATTGTGAAGATTTCCCCCCGCTGTATGTTTACAAAAAGACAATTAACCATGGTTTTACTACAAATAAAAAAAACTAAACAAAAACATGGTAACCACAAATTAACAATGGTTTTGATACACTAACCATAGTTAAACCATGGTATTTGTGTGGTTATACAAATCCATCTAACAAAATACATAGTTAATACACTTTTACTACAATAAAACCATGATTAATTTTCGTACGGGTTGTTTTTTGCGCTGGAAAAAAGGGGGTTTGTACATTTACCCTAGTATTTTCGATTATGTTTTCCATGAAGGTGCCTGGATGGGCTTTGAACATCCTGTAAGCAGCAACAGAACGAGGAACACACTGTGTCTTTACATTTAAACACTCTGTATAGCTTATCAATTTTAACTTTTATTTTTAATTCATATTTAAACATAAAAACAATCCAGGGGTATCAGCTAAGTATTGAACAACCAAAATTAAAAGTGTTTAATTGTTTTTAAACATGATGTAAGGTAATTTGTAAGTTTATGTTTTCACCAAGTACAAACATGTTCCTGGATCAACATCTTTATTGATCCTGAAACAACGTTTTAATCAACCAATCAAATTTAAGGGACACATTTTTAATGTCAAGTTAAGGCTTACAACCAGGGTTAGGTGCTTCTACAACAGTGTTATTCACTATCATTTCTCTCTGATTTAGGTTTAGGATTAGTTTCGGACTAAACCGGACAGGAGTTTTGTGCAGGATCAGCAAAATATGTTCATCTTACTTGGCAAAATAATGGTGACTGTAAGTTGCTTATTCTAATTGATAGTGACCTTTGAGAACAAAACCACAGTTTTTTAGTGTAATATTTAGCCTACTAAATATAATCAAAATATATTTTATTTACATTTTACTCCACATTTTGTGTTGTATGTTTTGTTTTGGAAAGAGTAGCACATGTTGAGGTTTGCAAACATTAATCCCATTAATTTTGTTGAGGAGTCAAAAAAAAAACAATATGGAAAAGCATTACCATGTTGTTTTTATTTGCCTGATATATAGTTTCACACTGACACATTAGTTTATTTCGCAATGTAGCCTACATGTGGACATATGCTGTTGCTACATGGGAAGTGACATTGGCTTCTTTTTATTGCCTAAACAACCAAAATCCCCAGAGAGGCTACGTTACTGTTGGATCAGGTCCATGTAGGACTTGTAAGAGGATGGCAATGTGCCTACGAGTTCTGTTGAAGATCGCAGACGTCATATGAGACAGCTGAGAGAAGCATGCCTCTTTGCCTAAAGACATTGGTGAGCGCGTTACTCTCCAACATGGTCTGGAGTGTCCAGCTGGACATGAGAGGATTACATAACCTGTTATCCAATTTTTTCATACAGTTGTCAACTTTGATCCCTCATATTCTCTTCAGTCCATATATTTCATTCCAAATGTGGAGATATTTTTATATAAGTGACCCCAACAACCCACAATGCTAAGACATGACGTACACACCAAAATATAATGTTCACCAGTAAACAAATCATGCTATGCAAATCATACGTGAATCGCTTTGTATAGCTAGGAACGATCCTGCTGTGAATTTGTTTTTCTCGGTTCAAGACTGCCTAGCGATTAAACCATGCACGTGGTACTCAAACACCTAGAGTGATCTCTCCTGCTGATAACTTTACAAAGAAGTGCTGAGAGAACACGCCGTCCCAGGGGTCAACACAGCTGAGGCGGTGTCAGGACGACTAACACAGATATGTGCAGGAGGTTTAATTGAGACGTTTGTTTGTGTTTCACAGCTACAGGAAAGTATTGTAAGCCTTAGAAAAATGTTGTGGTCATCAGACCCCGGCTGCGTGTAGGTGATGAAAAGCATGGTAAGAATGAATGGCGCTGTTGGAGGACGAGAGATTGAAACGGGTCGAGTCGGTGTTGAATAAATTTACTTGAAAACGCGAAAGATCCCTCTGCAACACCCATACTTTCAAACCAGACAAATTTTAACTTTGAGCTCACATGGCTGAGGATCTGTTTATTTTACATTTCCAACTGAATATTAAATATTTTTATTTGAATATTTATAAGGCACACTTTGATCTCTATACCAAGATGACCACTACTAGTATTTCTGCCTGTTGCAAGGTTAGTTTTGGAAGAGGGTTGCTGGGTAAAAATACCATACCATGTTGTTTCACTATGTACAAAATATTTTGTTAAATTTACAGTAAATACTGCCAGCTGTAGTTTTTCAGAAATTCACTGTAAATAAATACTGCATGGGTTGCCAAGTAGCCTACTTGATTTTCCAGCAGAATTGGGCTACTTTTAAATGATTTAATATTTTGGTAATTTTATATTCTACCAATGTGCTATGATGAGTTTTGTGAGTGAGGGGAACTGCGTTTGAGCGCATGTGCTCCTTTATGAGTACATTAAGATTTGTAATACATATGATGTATATGATTACTACTATATAGTGATTTAAAAGTTGAAATTGTGTATAACGCATACCAATGTATTTTAGGGTCAGGAGGAGTTTTGATTTTTGGGATAGGGTCATTTGGCTTGTTTTTGGCTATTTTTGATTGGCCATTGTTGTGCCAGTTTTGTTTTACAGACCTGGCAACCCCGAAAACAGTGACAATGTTTCTGGCATTATGGGAATGGCAAATTGATCATCAACACACATGACACTAAATAACATAAAATGTAACTATAACCATTACTGATAACAAAAATAGAAGAAATTTATGTCATATGGACTTCTGAGAATGTTTTGAAAATCGCATACTTTCTTGAGTGTACTTATTTTGTACTTTGCAAGTGCTAAAAAAGTAGCCTATGTTCTAAATAGTATGTGTGTGTAGTATGAATCTAATCTGGACATACTACATTCGCCATACTGTCATTATCATGTGACGTACCATCGTCGCTTCACTGCCGTTCACAAATCCTCTCCCGTGGCCTCATGGGATAGTAAAGTGTTCATTTTATGTATTCAATTCAGTATCACACTGGAATAGGTCATCTGGGGAGTACTGTGAATTCAAACATACTTTTTTTGTCACCATTGTCATCTTGTTTTTCACCTACTAGCCTATATAGTAGTGAAGTATGCAATTTCGGACACAGCCCAAGTGTGCCGCAAATGTCCTGAAAAATGAAGACAGAACATTTTGATCGCCCCTTGTGGCTGGCTGCAGTATAGGTCATAAACTCTGCCCTCTTCATGTAATTGAAATAAAAAAATCCAATTACAATTTTTTTCCAAAGATGGTTTCTGTCATTTTAAGTTATTCTTATCATGCTGACGTATGTTTAAGTGTTGATTTTTCCAATAAGTTTGGTTTTAGTTAGTTATTAGATGCTATAAAAACCTGGTGTAACGCCAGCAATGCTTGCGATTGAGTCGGGAGCGGGAGTATGTGCGGGACCCTGATACTGCGGCTCTACCTCAGGATCACTACTGTGTGTGTGCAGACTCGGGCTCCAAATGACGTAATCGGCACAAGATGCCAACGGTTATTTCTAGGACATTTTGGCTACAATTTTTTTTTTAGCGGAAGTGGAGACACGCAGTCCATCTTTTTTATACAGTCAGTTTTTCACCATAAAATATATGGTGATTCATATTTTGTACTTATTTTATTTTTACTTATAAATTTTTTTTAAATATTTTTTATATTTTACAGTAAAATTACATATAATAATTAAATATAACCATTTACAGTTGGTTATGTACATGGTAACTTACAGTTAATTAACAGGTTTTACTGTAGCATAACAGTTTTTTGGCAGAAATTTGAAAAGACTTCCATAGTAATCAATGAGATGTTTTAACATGCAGTACCATATTTAGATTTTGTAGACATTTTTTTTATGTAATTTTTGTTTACGTCACTTTTGCGTTATCTCTATTTCGATATGCAAAACCATGTATTTTTGACACCAAATATGTCGTCTTCCTCTTAGTCTGCTTTCTATTACCTAAATCAGACCCTGCAGCTGAAACACAGAAATGAAAAATTTATTGTAGCACAACATGATTTGACTGCAGAGCGCTCAGTCCTCATCTTCGTTTACTATTCGTTACCTAAACCCTTGCAGCCCGCACACACACACGCAAAGCTCAGAAAATGCAATCATGTGACATCACTCAGCCGATTCTGAGAATTTGCTGTACATTCCAGTGGGGATACGAGGGGTGTGGAGCAGCCCTCTTTTCATCTGCCGGGCGGAGGGTTGACTACTTCTCTGAAAGTGTCAAGTGCATTTAGTTTGACTCCCACAGCAGTCTTCATCAAGCTGCATGGTCAGCCAAGATTTCTTGTTTGTTTGTTTGAGGGAGGTACAGTTAATAACTGGGGTCATTGAGAGGTAAACAGTGGATGGACACTCAACCGTTGCTGGCATGCTTGCTCATGTATGTGAGCCGTGAGCTGAAGCTTAGAAGAACTATTCTCTAAATGACATGCTTTTATTGTAAGCAGTGATGTCTACCTTTTGCACCCACTCAGGAATGCTTCAGTCTTCCCGCATAGACAGTGTTTGGTCATGGTCTCTTGAGGCAGACAAGATGCTGGTTGCAAGTTTTAAAGGGCACCTATTATGGCATTTAAAATGTTACTAATATTGGTTTGGGAGTCCCCAACAACAGTTTTACAAGCATGCAATGACAAAAAACACATTTGTTGTTTTATAATATGCATTTATTATTACCTGATTTGCTCAGTGACTCCCATATGAATCGTTCAGAGATTCATTTTTCCAAACCCCGCCTTTGCGTGACGCTAATCTGCGGTGATTGGTCAGATGACCCAGTCAGTTGGTTAACACGGAGTACAGTGTAGAATGCTTTTATCAATTACATTGTGTTATAATAATGATTATAGTGCACCGCTTTGTAGTAAAAAATTCAAAGTTAGTAAGAGAAGGAATTTAAGTTGAGTTATGTTAGCGACCACAGCCCAAAGTTCAGTGGTAAAAGCACATTCAGTCTTTGTTTGCGTTAGCCCAACGCATAAACATATTGATATTGCAGTACTACGAGGTATTGCTCTATTCTTTATGACAACTCCAATAACAACGACAAACACTTCACATATTTCAATGCAATTGACATTGAAGACTATAGAAGCTGCGCTGTACATACACAACACACAAAATAATTATTGAGCATGCTACATAAAACATAAAAGCAACAATTATTAATATTAATAATACTTACAGCCGGTTGTGATTCGTAGGAGGAAGCTGATCTAAATAAACTTGGTACTGAACCTTCCTTCAATATCAGCCGGCTCGCGAATCCATATTTGATAGCATTTATGTTTGTGAAGCAATCATCTTCAAAATGACACGAACAAAGCACAAGGTCTGGGCTATACTTCTGTGGTATAGTTGTATATATGAACTGCTCCACTTAGTCTTCAAATGTTCCTCCCTGAGTAGATGAAAAAAGTTTGCTTTTGCGTCACACTTCAGAACACAGCGTCTCGTCGCCATGATGTTTTCAAGTATTCCCTGGTGTCTACGAGCGCAATAAGTGGGCGTATCATATTCAAATAACTTGTCAAGTTGACGTCATCTAGATAGAGAAAAAGCATTGTTCGTTTATCGATTCATATCAGCGACTCAGAGTCGACTCTTACTTTTGAGAGACAATAACTTTGTGTACGGTGAACTTTCATATTTAAAACTTTGCAGGATGTTTTCGTTCACTTAGATCTATGTTACACACTACATGAAAGGTAATTTTCAAAATTCCATAATAGGTGCCCTTTAAAAGCAAGGAACAGTAAATATGGGCAGGATTATTGAATAGTCATCTGTGTACAAAAATGTACAATACCCATAAAAAAGTTTGGGACCGGTAAGATTTTACTTTTTCTTACCAGCTGCACAACTGTTTTCAACGTTGATCATTGTAAGAAATAATTATTACGCACCAAATCAGCACATTAGAATGATTTCTGAAGGATCATGTGACTACTGTGGGCCCAAATTATGCAGGCCTTATAGTGCTAGCTTGATAGTGATGGAGGGACATCATGTCAGAATCACAGGTAAGAAAATACCTAACTTTATCATTATAAATATAAACAACTAACATGGCTGTTGGAACTCACTATCAAGCTAGCATATCAATACTGGTAAAGTGTAAAATATATTGAGTTTGATTCGGTATAACGAGCTAGCTAGCTAACTGTGGAATTTTGACTGCTCTTTCTCTGCCATAATTGTGAGACTTCGTAGCTTGCGGTCGGTACGCACCTCTCCTCTTCCGAAATGAGCAAGTCAATCCAGTGCGCGCATGTGGGCAGCTCCTGTTGCAGCAGGGCTGGTAGCCATGGCAGCGAGGGAGAGTGACAGTCTCCCAGACAATCATTGCAATCATTCAATTCGGTCCGAATGGAATAATGAGCTGTGTTTATTGCAGCCCTGAGAGGACTACAGACACTCTATTTTTATAATCTCCTTTTCAGAGTACTTACATTTTAGATATGTATTGGTATATAAAGACAGTTTAAACAAATTTAGCAAAAATTGTTTTAGAAACAAACTGCCTACCCTGCCTTTGAGAGTGAGAGATAGGGACACAGGTAGTGACTAGTCTTGGCTGTTCTATTGTGTTTGCTAGCAGCAAAGTCCATTTACAAGATATTTTGTTTCTTTGAAAGTAAATCATGCAGAAAAGCCGGCATGGCCATTATGGAATCAGACTTTTACACCTGCCCTTTAGAAACCATGTCATCACACATTGTTTTCCCACGGTACAAGTAGAGATGCACCGATGTGAAAATTTTGGCTGATACAATAATTCTTTATATTTGAAAAGCAAATAACTGATATATTGGCAGATAAATCTAAATCCAAATTTTTATTTAATTCTTGAGAGCCTGATTACAAAAACAAAAGTCTCACTATTAAAAGTTATGTCCCAAGCACACAAATATAATGTCCTCATTTTAATTTAATGTACCCCATATGACTGACTTGTCGTATAGGCTGACATGTTGCACTTAACCGAATTTTCCTTTTTGAAGTTATTCCAACCATATTTCAAGCAATTCAAAACCATCATGATGAACAGTGCACATCTGTTGCCTCAGATGTGCCTGTTGCCAAGTGCCTCAGCTGATGGAAATAATCCATTAATTATCGGCTTTAATATATCGGCCAAATTTTCTTATCGGGCCAATAACGGTAACATTACAAATACACATATTGGCCGATACCGATATGGGGGCCGATATACCGCACATCCCTATTTACAAGTTTTTCCTCTAGACCAGAGTTTAAACCTTTAAGTTTTACCATGAAGATATTTACTGCCAGTTACATACCGGTTAGACTGCAACATAAAGTGCTGCATACAAAGTAGCGGTCGACCGATATTGTTTTTTTGATGGCCGATACCGATGCCGATATCTTAGATAGCATGGTGGCCGATATAAAGCCGATATATATATATATATAGAAAACAATTAGAATTTACAATTCGAAAACAAATCTTTAAAAATAAACATGATTATACTTTAGATGGCAACTTCTTGAATCTGCGATCATATTACAATATTTTTCACAAATAAAGTAATTGTTTAAAAATATATGAATATGTGAATAAAAAGTAAGTAAACTGTAACAGGGCTCAGTAATCTGGTAATTTCATGCCCACTGGTAATCATATTTTTTTTCAAATAAAGACAAGGTAACGCTAATTTTACATACAGCACATTGAAAACGATATAAATATGACACAGGGCAACTGGATATAGCACAGCATATTTTAAAATGAAGGATTTAAAGTGTTTCGATCGCGTGTCCTGTGAAGCTGATATTCTGTTCGCATTTACTCACTTACATGGACCGACCGTCACTCGCAGTAACACGTTTAGGCTACAAATGCACACTTCACAAGATATCACAGCTGGATTCGATTAAATCTGCAAGATTTGTCAAATTAAATGTTTATTAGATATTCAGAGATTTGTTTAAATGATGTAAGTTAGATGCGCATTTGCTGAATAATAATACAAGTAAAAAATAAATAAATGTCCGGAGCGCCGTCAAATAAAAGTCCCGCTTCCAACAGATCGGCCAATCAGAAAAACGTATCGGCCAATGCCGATATTTTAAAAATACCAAATATCGATCTACCACTAATACAAAGCTGTTGATGCAGAAAACATGCTGGTTCACCATAGGTGTGTGACTGCAAGGTGAAAAGTGTAAATGAGTTTCCCCACCCTCTGGCGAGAGTCATTGTGGTGCAATCCATGGCTGCCTGTCTCCAGGCCAAAACAGCCGATCTGTGACTGTGTTATGTAAGCAGACATAGGAACATGCACTCAACAGTCATTATATCTGCTCAGATGTGCTCAGCGTTGTCTGGGAAGACTCCAAATCTACAACCAAATACATGCTGACATGCACACAAAAGCCATAAGCCTTGTGTCAGAAAGTTTGATCTTCAAAATATGTTCTTAAGACATTATATATATAATGACTTGGCCTGTCACAATTTTTTTTCCATGACAATTGTCATGCAAATAATTGTGAGTAATGATTTAATTTAATTGTTGTTGGTTTGTATGTTATTATAAATATATTCACTTAACATATAGGCCTATTCTATAGTCACTTTAAACGAATTAAGGTTGGAGTAGCCAAGTGCACAATGATTGCGATTATTCCAAATAAACATACTAGGGACAAATCATTTTGGCTAGCACACATTCATCACATATAAATAATTTGGCTTGTTTGCTCTCTTTCCTCCTTAACTTTGCTCTCTTTACCAATTATTTACATAAAAGAAGCAATTAAGCTAATTAAATTAAATAAAGCAATAATGTAGCCTGTGTGTAATCATACAAAAGTGTTGTTCACATTGTGAGAGCTCACTGAGAGCATTATGTCATTATGTTTTAATGAGCGGACGGCAGAGCAGCTCTCTGCATGTGCCCGCGCTGTGACCTCATCCTGAACTCAAACTTCACACTGTGCATCCACTGCTCCCCTGACATGTCACATCTCATGCCATAAATCTGCCTGCCTCACAGCCCTAGAGCTGAATTATGCCATCCTTTGGTCACAGCACGTGCATTGTCACCGCCCAACGAGCCAAGGTGCTGAGCTGAAGAGGTGGAACCTATTGTTATGGAAAGAAACATCTGATGTCATATAATGGTGTCCTTCCTTGTACAACATGATCCTTAATGGCACGTGGTGACTGGAATGAAGTCCTTGTGTTTAGGGTTTTGCTCTCCAGTGCAACGTACTGTGCTGAGTTTAATTCAGTTTCTCCAAATCTAATGCTTGTGCATTGACTGCTGTTTATGTATGGTTTCAGTTTTCTTCTCTATGAGGTGGTAACAACAGCAAGAAGGTTTTTGCAAGCCATTGATCAGTAAAACCTAGAAAGTATGAAAAATTCTAAAATGTAGCATTACAGGTGCACTATGTAATTATTTCCCACTTGTAAACCTACAGAAATGATCAGTGCATTTGTCAACTATCCATTATTTTGTTCAAGGGTGTCCAATCCTGCTCTTGGAATTCCAACTTCCAGCAGAGTTCAGCTTTATCATTGAATTAAACACTCCTGAATTAGCTAATCAAGGATTTCAGGATCACTAGAAACTCCCAGGCAGTGTATTGGAGCTGAACCCTGAATGAAAGCGGCACTCAAAGAGCAGGATTGGACACCCCGGATCTTGTCGGGTAATAAAAGTGCTTTATAATTTTGAAAACAAACCAATGCTTTAACATTCTGCTCATGTTCTTTCTTACAGCTGATTCAGAAAGACAGAGCAGACACCTTTGGAAAGTCTAGCAATGTGGAGTTGCATGGTTTACAATGAGACGGACGACAACGTGGACCTCCGCCTCTGCCAGGACTTCGGACTCATTCTGTCCGTCTTCTCTCTGGTGTACCTCATTGTCTGCTTTCCAGTGGGGCTTTGCTACAATGCCCTGCTGGTGGTGGTCAACCTTTCTAACAAGGTCACCATGACCATGCCTGATGTCTACTTTGTGAACATAGCCATTGCTGGTCTGGTGCTCAACTTGGTGGCTCCAGTAGAGTTGCTGGGCCCCAGTTTTACACGCTGGCCCATGTGGGAATACAACAATGAGATCTACATCACCCTTCTCATTCTCTTCAACATCTCCTCTCTGGTCATCATGTACTCCACTACCTTGCTCAGTCTGGACTATTATATTGAGCGGGCTCTTCCTCGCACCTACATGTCCAGCGTCTACAACACCAAGCATGTTTGCGGCTTTATCTGGGGCGGTGCCGTACTCACTAGTTTCTCTTCGCTGCTCTTCTATGTGTGCAATCACGTCTCCACTAAGATCATCGAGTGCTCCAAGATGCAAAACAAAGAGGCGGCTGACGCCATCATGATATTCATTGGGTATGTGGTGCCGGCGGTTGCCGTGCTTTACGCGTTCGTGCTGATCCTCCGAATCAGGAAGGAGTCCACGCCTTTGGACCAGGACTCTGGGAGGCTCGATCCTTCCATCCACAGGTTGCTGCTGGCCTCTGTGTGCATGCAGTTTCTTCTATGGACTCCATACTACATGACCTTGCTGGTGCACACAGTGGCTGGAGCTCCTGGGAGCTATTCCAACAGGCAGCACCTTACCACATACTTCTTCTTGAGAAGTTTATCGGTGCTGCTCGCCTTCTGCAGTAGCTTTGCCATTCCCCTCATGTACAGGCAAATGAACAAGAACTTTTCGCATAAACTCCAGCGGCTCCTAAAGAGGCTGCACTGCGGGGACCAATCGTGTCCTCACGAACGCTCAACAGTACAGCAGGTGGTCACATGAGGGCTTGTGTCCAATCGGACCTGCTTCTCCCTCACTAGCACTTACTCCGAATCCACAGAAGTAGAGCCAGCACATGGACCTGGATATATATTTTGTGTGCATAAAGGAACCTCACCACAAGGTGTGTCTCTGTGAAATTTTGGAACCTCTGTAACACTTAACTTTATTTGTCCATCTCTGTGGTGAGTGGGCGACCAAGAAGAAACCACTAAGTGCTGTTTTTGTGTAAGCTATGTCTATTCTTTGGGTTTTTGGGCCTGGGGAAATCTCAACCCATCTGATGGTCCTTTCGGTGGAGGGGGAAAAGTTTGAACGTGTGTAATCTGTTACAGGATATGTGGCATAGCCTTCTAATGTAATGCTTTTAGACCAACCTAGTCCCTTTTAGCTCAAGGCCACATTTTGCCCCAAACTCTCTGTGTTTTGATCCACAACAGCATAAGCTCTTCAGTCTAGATTGAGTTTTCTGGTCACACTTTCTATAAAACCTCTCTGGTATACGGATCTGGTATATCAGCTATTATACGCAATATAATTACCTCAATTTCACACACCAACGGGCATTACATTACAACTTTTACAGCACCCAGAAATAACTCAGTGAGACTGAAATCAGGGAGCGGGAAAGATGTGTTTGTGTATGTCGTTGTGTGCTGGTGATTGTGTGTTCTTGAGTGCTTGCTGCTAAGGTGATGTGCATCATAATTGCACAGCTGCTCAGCCATATTAGATCCAGTCAACTGTGTATAGCTTATTGAGACGAAGCTATAGAAATTATCTACTAGACAATGGATCACAGTTTTAAGGTCAACTAGTTAGAAATTTAATCTTCTTTATTAAATACTTTTTCAATCATTAGTCTGTTACTACTGTATAATTATTATCCATGCACCATAAGGAAGTGGTTAACAATTCACATGTTTGAGATGTGAATTCAAGCTGCACAAGCTCTATCAATACAGTCAAACATATTTGATTTCTTTTAACAGATTTACGCTCAAGAAGAAACCCGCTCAGATTTGTTCTGGAACATACAGTTAATGATTTTTAGAAGTATTGATCTGACTTTATTGCTTCCAAATGATTAATCAGAATGGGAAAACTTTTTCTGTCTGATGTGTATATCCAAAAGAAATAGCTTTTATTGAGATTAGTTGCATGAATAATTTCAAATTTCATTGTATGCATATATAGATAAATATGCATCAATGCTCTCATGACTGGGAGAAAATCGTAGACATTTCCAGAAAATAATACTGGCAGGATGAGAAATAGTACAGTTATCGAAAATGTCTTTACTCTGGTTTTTTCTTGAGTCAGTGGATGCAAAATTAGTATATTTTGGAGAGAAAGCACTGTATGTGAATGGAAGAGTGGATATGTGTCATTTAAATCCACTTTTGTATGCAAGGGAAATAATGTATTTAAAGTCATGAAGGGGATTCAAATCAGTTAACCCTAATCATAAATGATTAAACAGCATCAAATCTCAATGTTATGGCTGTTGTTAGTTTGCTAATGCCAGTATGTATCATATTAAGAATGTGTATATATTGTACTTCAGAGATTTACTGGAAAAAAAACAGACATGCCATTTTAAAGTACAGTATTATTTTCTCAGAGATTTATTTAGATACTAAAGTGTCAGTCATCCTCTGTCCCATACTGAGTCAAAGACTTGTTCAATAAACTAACATGAATATAATCCTGCTCTGCTTTTCATTGACTCACAACATCAAAGAACATCACAGCGTTCCAAATGACAAATGATGAAGCGTGTTTTGGTTTGCATCAACAAAACAGGTATGGATGACTACACTCGCACATACCAAAGAAAATAAAATAAATATGGTTTATGTAACAGATGCCAAAACATATTTTTCTTGCTTGGTGCGATCCTCAGAATAGTGCCAGGCCCCAGGAGCACAAACCACACTGAAATGTGCTTTGGCAGAATCATTTTGTGCAGAGCAGCAACCACTACAGACATTAGTATGGTGAAAGACGCGTTCAGCTTGTTCTTCATTTGGCAACTGTCTTAAAAACACATTTTTGTTGCATATTAAACACTTTGCAACTTCACTAAGAGGTTTTACTGATGAGTTTGAGTTTGTCTGAGTTCAAATCTTAAGTGGAAACTGCATTGCAAAAAACAATAATTGTTTTCAAACAATCTCCAATCGCCATTGGTCGAAAAACAGATGGCCCCGCCTCTAACTCACGCCATTTGTTAAATTAATATTGCTGTTGTCTGGCTGGTCAGGAAACTTAAACAAACTGCGCAATGTTTTGAACTCAATGTTAAACATTTTGGGAAATCTTATAGTTAACTGGGATAGAAGGCACATTTTAACCAACCTATCAAGAAAAGGACGTTATTTTATTGCGATTATGTATGAAAGTCAAACATCTTTTTGTTTGCCGTTTAAACAGGAATACACACTTCCAAAACCACCTAAATGTTTGTGGAGTAAGTTGTAGAGACACTCAGTCCAGTGTTGACTATTTCAAATAAGCATTACTGAATGATTTACAAGATGCTGTAGTGTTGACACTCTGTGAATAAGAATTCACCTACTGACTCGCAGTGGGGGCACCTCAGTCAACAGAGTCAGCAGTATGTGTGTGTGTGTGTGTGTGTGTGTGTACGTCTGGAATGGAGCGAGCTCGGTCAGAGTGGGAGTAGACCGAGGGGCCCCGTTCAGGCCTCAGCACTGTGTGCAGTCTCTCCGAAGTGCCTGTGGCGTCCCCAAACCAAGCCACAAAACCCCTGTGAAAGAGGAGCATTCTAGGCGTTCTGAGAATTGTTTTGGCTTCTGAACACCCCCAGCACAACATATCCGCCTGTCACAACACAAGAACAACATTGTCCGATATGGAACAGTGGAGCCAGGGTGAGTGTCGGAATGTTAGACAAGGAACCAATGAAGAAGCAAGAGAAATTCCATTTTGTTTGGAGTAATACTTCTGAAACTGATTGTAAGAGTATTTCTTACAGGCATGCTGTTATCTCTTTGTTAGAATGTCACACTACTTTTTAGGAAGTTTTGGAAACTTTGTTCCATGCCTTCATTAATTATTTACAATTGGAAATTGTAATGTTTTACCCTTGTCCCAGACTTTCAATCTTAAAGGATTAGTTCACTTAAAAAAAAAACTTTTGCTGATAATTTACTCACCCCCATGTCATCCAAGATGTCCATGTTTTTCTTTCTTCAGTCGAAAAGAAATTAAGGTTTTTGATGAAAACATTCGTGGATTTTTCTCCATATAACGGACTTCAATGGGTACCAAATGGTTCAAGGAAAAAATGAGAGTTTCAGTGCAGCTTACCAGACGATAAACGATACGATTGGTCATTTAAAAAATAAATAAAAAAGTTTAAGTTTTATAAGCACAAATGCTCGCCTTGCTCTGTTCTGTGATGAGCGTTAGCGACTCAAGTAATACGCAATTACGTTGAAAAGGTCACGCTTGACGTACCGAGTCAGTGTTTACAAATGTAAGGTAAGAGGACCATTACACATATTCAAATGTCTTTGTGTCAGTTTATCGTTTAAAATGGCCATTTCGTGTGCGTATCCTCAGTGTTGTAATATTAAAAAGGCTAAAAGAAAATTTTCGTCAGGACAGAAGCGTGACCTTTTCAACGTAATTGCGTATTACGTGACGTCACCAACGCGCATCACAGAACAGAGCAAGGCGAGCATTTGTGCTTATAAAACTAAAATTTTTTACATATTGTGTAGTTGTAATATTTTTTTCAATAGATCCGTCAGTCAAACTGTTCTTGACTGGCCACATTTGTAATTACTTTAGAGGGTATGAAATTTGAGCTTAACCAAATGGAGGCACCATTGCATTAAGGACAGCCCTTTAATCTACTTTGAAGGGAACCCTTCATAATTATTTCATATAATAATCAAATCATATAATAATCATAAATAATCAAATCATGCAGAAATTGTTTTGTGTATTATACACGCACCTTAAACAAAACAGATATTTTTGGGTCTGCCAAATCCAGAACTGTCAAAGCACAAATCTTTCTTTTTTTTCTTTCATCTGTATAGAATAAAGTACATAATGGACCGGATAAAATAATGGATGCCATAGATGCCTTTATCCATTAATATTTCATGAAGGGCAATATATAATAGATGTAATTGCATTTTTTCTTAGCTTTTAGATAATATACAGGTAAGACCATTAAACAATATCAAATAAATATTTAATGTCTGCATGCATATTTATTTATTTGGTGTTATAAGCCAGATAATACAGTCAGCCAGTCATAATCACAAAATAAACCCCTATTTAACTTTGAAGACACCAAGAAATCAAAATGAACAATTCTTATTTTTATGGAATATTGCAGAGTTTATTACAAATGACTGATGGTGGACAAAGTCAAGTTCTGCACTGCAGTTTTTCTTTTTTGAGAAGCCATTTCCGTTTCAACTTTAATGCCTGGCTGGCTGTACATTATCCCATGCATATTGCATCTGTTGAAGTTGAAAGCTTTGAACAGGACATGCTTTCTAGAGACAGGTGGATGAGGCGTTTAAGTCACCTCCCCCACTAAATTACTGAAGCATATCCCCACTCTCAGAAATCCACACCTGAAAGTTCAACATCCTGTTGGTATGTCCCACCAAAACAGAAGGCAGAGATTAAACATGGCGTGTTTTAATATCACTAAAACACGCCGTGTTTAATCTCTTAATGGCACCTCTGACCATTCCAGTGGCCTCAAGAAATTATTTCACAGCCTCAATAATCTGAGAGACTCTAAATAATTCACTCGAAATCCAATGACAAACAAGCAAGAGGTTTGCACAACAGGTTTTAAATCCCACATATTGGGTAACACATCCCGAATAATGCCTCAACTCCGGACATGAGCTCAATTTACCCCCAAGAAGCCGGGGTCTCTAATGTTCTCTGGTCTTGTTTCAAAGTAAACTTGGGTTGAGCTTAAAAAGTAATTGTTTCATAGAGACCGGCCACACTAGACCACCAAGGTTGCATGTTTGGTTTGTCTCTTAAAGTTTTTTGCTGTTTGACTTGGCGCTCATCCAGATCTCTCGTTTAAATTAGGACAACAATTCCTTTTAGAGGTTCAGGATCACAGCAGGCAACGCAACTGAATCAGCTGATCCGCAATAAAAACAACAGAGTAAAATAATATATTTATACAAAAACATAAAAATAGAATCACAGCCAGACTAAAAGGGAAAATGTTTCTAGGTTTAAACCTGTCAAATGTCTGAAGTTTGACCACTTTTCTATCTGTATGACATTATAAAAATGGGTCAGGAGCTTTGTATTTACATATCTGGTTTGCTCAACCCACCTCTATTCTAACCCATATAAGCGCAGGGAAATGGGATGGGGCAATTCAGTCATAGGACCCAGATTTACTACTACTACTTTAGATTTACTACTACTAACTAGATAATGTTATAATTTTTCCACCAGAAATATCTATGATTGGCACATTGAATGCCTTAGGCGATTACACGCTCCCTTCCTCTTTTTTGCACCACCGGAATGATCTGGCATGAACTGAATGCTTTGATAAAGCAGATCCAATGGGGACAGACAGTCCAGCCTTGCTGGAGAGGGCCGACTAAAGCAGATGGCTGAAACCCAATCCTCTAAGATCCTGCCAGACCGGCTTGGTATTTTTCCTCTTTGCAAATGTACCAGAGATTTGGAAATACAACAACACTGAAATGCTGGTGTCAGCAGAACATCTGAGAATTGCACCATGGGAACCACACAGGAGTGAGTGACCAGGTTGGCGGTGTTCAACGCTGTGGTTGTGTGGGTTGGAAGTCATGGGAAAGTGTTTCTATTAAAGTGAGAATGTCACTAGTCTCTTTTTACTCACTGAGACAAGTGTGTCTCTACCAGACCACAGGCATGGAGCTACACAACCCATTATCCTTATGTGTCGTTTCCAAAACATTTTGACAAATAGTCTTGGACAAGAAAAAAATTTAAAATTAGCGGTCTTAACCATTTTAATCGCAAATCACTGGTCAGCAAATTAGCAAGAATTCCAGAAATACTGTCGATAAAGTAACCAATAAAACACGGAATAGCAACTTGCAGACATTTTTTTTTAAAGGAAGAAGAGTCAGTGTTGTTCCACTTAATGTGAATGGCTTCAAACCGTTTATAAGTAGGCTATGTCTCCCAGTTCGTTTCAGTTTAATGTGAGATCAAAGATTCACTATAGGGTTCAAATCTGCACTTTGACCAGCCAAAACATGAGCCTGATAACAACTTTTCATTTGATGATGTTTTATTAACAAGGTTCGGGGAGGAACACGTTCTAATGATCAAACAATCAAGTCATTCCAACCAGCTGTCAGTAATCAACAGGTCCACTCAATCAGCATGACTAGAAATATACGCAGTCGACTCACCCATATTCCTCGACAGTTTTCAGCATCCCTCCACCACCCCATCTCTTCACACTTGCTGGTTATCCTCCTAAGCAGAGATACGGGGGGAGTACTCTGGTTTGGGCCCAATTTCCGAGCTCGGAGCCCTCTCCCCGGACAGCACGCCAAATACGCATAACCATTTACTCTCTGATCATTTGTGAAAGGGAAGCAAGCCATTCTGCAATATTCTTCTGAACTCAAACACATTAATGACTTTTCACAGTGAAGTATCTCACCAATACCAGCAGCTAACAAGCTCCCCACACAACGACACTCTTCCTCCATGCTTCACTGTGCTAGAGATGCATTTATTATTATATTTCTCTGAATATTTTTGAAGACAACGCTCTGTAGCATCACCAAAGCAACGTGTGCTTCATTGTGGTTCATCAGCCAAAAACTTCAGTCTGTCTTTGATGTTTTTCTGAGACAGCAATGGCTTTTTAACTAGTGTGTTTGCTAAAATTTTGCTAATTTCCATACTAATCATTTGTGGTTGCTACAATTAAAAGCTTTGAGTCTAGTCGTTTTGGGCATGGCCCATTTTTTCCCCCTGTCTTTATATATTTCTAATATATTTCATGTTTGCTGTTTATTTTCCCCTTATAACTCATGTTTATGGATCAATAAACAATGACCTGAATGTTTACATGTTTCATGATGTTTATTCATCCAACCCTGAAAATAGCCATATTGACCGGCATACACATTGACGCACAGATATTTGTCAAGAGTTACATGTATCTCTAGTAATGCATTAACACTGTCTGATTAGATTAACTACTTTCTCTTTTATAAGAATCAATGTGATGTTCGGTGGGGTCCAAAATCTATTTTCACAGTCAAAGGTCCAAAACCTATTTTCACAGTCAAAATCTAATTGAAACCTTGAAACAACCAGAAAGTTTTAGGAACACTTTAAACAATGTTATGAAGTAAAATGACTAACAACTATCTCTGATTCTGTACTATAGGGCATTATTCACATTGTACATGTGAAACTTTGTACAGACAGTCAGATGTTTGTCTCCCATTGAAGCACAAGAATCTCTTTGGATCATCTATAATCATGCTGGAGAACAAGATCATCATGTTCTTTTAGAATGAATAGCTTGAGTGCTGCTGCTTTTAAAGCACAAACTATACTAAGACATTCTGTACTTTTCATTTCCACGCTAATTGTTGTGCTGATTTGAAAATATTTTTTGTTTGTTAAAAGTATTTTCAACTGTGGTCTCAGAATTTTAGCCATAATTTTGACACGTTCTCACACTATGGAACAAGTTAGATTGCATCACATTTTGTTGGACAGTTAGTCATTGATTTCAAGTAAAGCATTAAAAGTGAAAAGCTGATGGTATTGTGTTCCTCTATGTATGCACCCCTTGTGTTCTCTTTCATTACTCTAGTCACAGGAGTAGCGGATTATCAAGATACGGGGACAGCAGTGAACACTGAACTTCAGAAATGAGAAATAAATAAATACATTTTTATCATCAACAAATGCAGCTTTTATTTGAGCAAAGCGGAAGAGGTCACAAAAGGTTTTTACTTGTCACCCACATGTCAGGGGTGTTGCGGTCGGGTGAAGCAGCGGGGTGTCATACGTTGTGTTTTGCTGCTTGTTATTGAGCAGACAGCTGGAGCACAATGCTGTGCTCACCCCTCGGCTCATTCCCACAGGTGCAGGAATCTGTCACACCAATCCCTGCACTGACTCACTCAAGGCCACTGACCTCTAACATGTCTGCCGTTGAGAAAGCTGCTGCTCTCTTGTCTTGACCACTGAAAATAGTATTTGACCAAAGCATTCAACAAAGCATTTGACGGTATAATGTTACAGCTGCATTCCCAGAGAAATGCTCTTTTTATTCCTTTCACCAACATAAAAATAAAAAAATTGAAAACATGAACATGAAAATGAAACAAAATCCATAATTTACACTTTGACTCCGCCCTGTGGTCGAAAAGAATAGTGCAACAGGACCAACTGTATTAAATGGACATTCAGAGATTAAAACGTTTATTTTCTAAATTCATCCACAGCAGAAGCACAAATATGGAAGGGTCACAATGAACATTAAATCTTTGTGCACTTCCCATGCTGACTCTCATTTCCTGACTTAACTCTTACACACCATACATTAGCAGAGGAATTCACTGCAAAAAAGGGAAGGGGAAATAGTGCAATCCATTCAGAATGCATCGTATTACAGTAAAATGCGTGTTCTGGACCTTGTCAATGTCATCCTGTAGCTGAAGCTGTCTTATAGCATGCATGTTGACTCATTGCTTTAATCTTTGTGTTAGCCATGTTTCCTGTGTTATGAATTTATTTCGTCCAGGGACTGGATCCCATCACACTGTCCTTGCTGCACTCAGAATCTATCATGTCAATTTATGCTGCATATATGCAGGGCCGTCCATTGATTAAGCCAATAAATCGACATTTTTATCTGATTGATTTCATGATTAGTAAATTTAATGAATCGCAGTTATATCAATATTTGAGTTAATGCTGTGAATTATTTTTCAGTGACTCCTTCCGCACGTTACATTGTTAGGTGATAACGACTGTCTGTGTGAGCAAATCATCAAATCATTCACTTAACCGAATGATTCAAAGATGCTAATTCATTCAGGAAGTAAACACACAAATTGTTTGTTTACTCGAAAACGCAGCAGTTTATTCGTTTTGGCTTCGTTTGGTGATGTCCATTGGATCAAAAATAGACAAAGTAACTGGCAATACTGTGTGTAAATGTAAGTTACCCAATATTCACTTATTGTTTATTGAACTGTCTGCTAGGCTAAGCAAAATCACCCAGGGAAAAGTGCTGTTGATATTCATAAAAATTGGACTCTTGCTAAAGAGATATTAAATGAACTGCGTTTTAAAGTTATGTATAGTCTGTTTGTCTGTCTACTCACCTATCTGTATATTAGTCTTTCTGTCGGTTTACCAAACCTCATTGGAAAAACATGTGGAGACATTCTGCAAAATGGTTGGCTATTACTTCTTTCATGTTTCATGACACTTTCTAAGTGAAATATCCAGCGTGTGGGGCTAAAATAGCATTCAATTTAATCTGAAACATACGTAGGCATATGGTGAATCTGCCAACTATTTATTATGTTGGCTGTTGTACGTTTTGCGGCAGTTCAGAAATTAAATATAAACCTAGTGTTAACAAAAACAACCATGCAACCATGCCATTTTAGATTGTTTCTATAAGTGTTTGAGGCTTTTATTGTGCAATGCATGTTATATGTGAACCTTATTGCTAGGTTTCTACTTAAAAAAATAAAAAATAAATGATGCAAGCATCAAAATGTATTACTTTTACAAATTATGCACAATGGTAAAAATTTTTTAAGGTCATAACATAATATTGTGCAAGAAACAGTTTGAAAAGAAGTCTATTAATCGATACTCGCCATCTAGAATTATAATTTGAATGAACAGTAATAAAGTTTGTTGGTGGTTTACTGGCAGTTATGTTCATTTCAGCTGGGAATGTCATGTACACAGCAGAGTAGCTGTTATGTTTTCCAGACATTAATCTTTTATCCCTTAACTTACCTTGGCTGTGTTTGCTATGGTGATTCTTATAAGACAGACCAGTTTAGTCCAATAATTATGTAGCACTCTTCTGGATTGTAAGTCACTAGCTCACTCTTGTGAGAATCCAAGATGTTCGATAATAGCGGTCCTTTCAGTTATAACATACAAATTTTGTCACCAAACTCTCATTTAAGTCAATTTGTGTACCCAAATGACACGCTTCATTAGTGCTCTGTCTCCGAAAAGATAAGTGTATCAACTCATTTTATGGATCTTCAGAGCTCACACTAGGAGTGTTTTCACAGTTCCTAGAACGTCTCGCCATGCCATTAAGACATAATGTAGGTTGTAGAGCATCAGGCTTCCACCACATGTTTATACCCACCACATGTAATTACATCCCTGCAGAGGGACACGGTCAGGCATGTAAAGTGAGAAAAACAGTTTCATGCTGTCTGTAACTCATCAGTTGTTCCCGGCATCATAATTAATCTGTTCCCTCCAGATTGTTCTACGAGTCTCTGTGAAAATTGTATTGATAGAGAGTTTAATAGAGGGAGACAAACAACAGACTCCCTATTTAAGAGCAATACCTCTGGGAAAATGATACTGGAGACGTTGGGACTATAATTAAAAGCATAACATTTTCATTCTTCGGGATTGGCAGGTGGCACTTTTCACGGATAGGGTGCAAATTGGTGTCATGCTACCTTTACATTTTTTTTTTTTAAAGGAGCAATAACACAAAACACAAATCCCATGTTCTATGAGGACTATCAGATCTGTTAAAATTTTATTCAACATAAATTAGCATCAAATATCGGTAAATATCAGTGTTGTTATTGTTAACTAAAACTTGAAATTTTTTCTGTAATTGAAATTGAGCCAAAATAGAAAAAAATATAATTATTAAATGAAAACCTTAGGGAAAAAAGAAACTATTTGTTACCACATTTTGCATGTAAGCTCACTGTAAAAAAAAAGTGATGCCTTTCAGTTGATGCCTTTAAATTAAAAAGTAATCATCTTGGCTGTATATATCATTTCAACTTAAATTTTATTGAACTGGCTAAAAAAGGAGTTGAACCTTGTATTACAAAGTTAAAAATTATATAACCTATTTTGATGAGTTTAAAGTAATGTAAAAACATATGCTGTCATGACTTATTTATAATACATATATATATATATATATATATTTTTTTTTACCCTAAATAGATTACCCCTAAAAAGAATGCAGTCTTCCATAAAATTGACTCCCAGGACGTGACATCATTTGGACCCTTTAAGCGCTCTTTAAGATCACTAAATTCGAGGCTTCTGGTCATACCTAGGATATCCAGATCCACCAAAAGAAGGGAGAGCATTTTCACATTTAGCTCCGAAGCTCTGGAATAGCCTTCCTGATATTGTTCGTTGCTCAGACTCGCTCTCCCAGTTTAAAACTAGACTAAAGACGCATCTATTCAGCCAGGCATTCATATACATTTTTTATCTTCCAGTTACTGTAAATCCGGCCTCTAGTTCATAAAAGCCAGAGGAGAACTGGCCCCCGACTGAGCCTGGGTTCTACCAAGGTTTATTTTTTCTCCATTGGGTTACTTGATGGAGTTTCAGGACACCACTGGGTCACCTGATGAAGTTTTAGGACCCCATTAGGTCACTTGATGGAGTTTTTCGGTTCCTTGCCACTGTTGGCTTTGGCTTGCTCAGTTGGGGATATTCAAATTAAATAACCAATCATTAATACCATTGATCAGCCCTACCAAACGTGGATGTCTTTTTCCCAGTAATAAACAAACATTGTTATGTTGTTTTGATTGATACAGTGAAGCTGCTTTGATACAATCTGTATTGTGAAAAGCGCTATATAAATATATTTGACTTGACTTGACCCTTTCTACAACATGGCAAGAAGACATTTTCAAAAATTTTACACAAATTGTAGTGTATGTATTAAGCTGAATCTAACCCATTACCAAAAACTACTAACTAACTAGCCCCTTTTTAGTGACAGGATCGTTTAGGCAAAATTTTCAACCTTGTTGTTTATTCTTTCAATTCACATGTACAAGTGCATTTAACTGATCTTTTGTGAAAACGTTCTCTCATAGAGGGGCATGTTGTCACACTCTCATAGACCATGTTAACGTTTTAAACGTTAAATGGTTTTTCAGGTAATTTAAACTTAAAAAATGACAAAGCACAAAATCATTAATGGAACTGCAAAATTATAAAGGTTAACACAAATATAAGGTGCAGTTATTTTGATCAATACATACAGTAATACGCAATAACATCTGTTACAGTTTTTCTCAATCGCTTTGACTCAATTCTCAAATGAAATTTTTGTTCTCAAAACAATTATTTCAGATCTCTGATCTCTGAGTTTCTTGTTCATGTCAGATTTTAATTCCTTATTGATTTAAGAAAATTGCATGTGTTTTGGCACGTGTACAAAAGAGTATGAAGAATTATCAACTATTTACAGAACTACTAAATGCACATGCTTGTTGATCAAAACTGATGAGTTGATTCTCAGTAAAACTGTCAAACTCTTTACAACTTCTAAACATTCTTTCATCATGTGAGCCTTCACATGCAAAATTATCCATTCAATTATCAAAATCTGTCAGTGATGCATGTATATTTCATAAATACCTAGGACACGGAAAGTTATGTCTGCTAAATTATCAAATGGCCTGCCATTGTAATGACATACACAACTAAAGGATTATTAGGAACACTCTGTTCAATTTCTCATTAATGCAATTATCTAATCAACCAATCACATGGCAGTTGCTTCAATGCATTTAGGGGTGTGGTCCTGGTCAAGACAATCTCCTGAACTCCAAACTGAATGTCAGAATGGGAAAGAAAGGTGATTTAAGCAATTTTGAACGTGGCATGGTTGTTGGTGCCAGACGGGCTGGTCTGAGTATTTCACAATCTGCTCAGTTACTGGGATTTTCACGCACAACCATTTCTAGGGTTTACAAAGAATTGTGTGAAAAGGGAAAAACATCCAGTATGCGGCAGTCCTGTGGGCAAAAATGCCATGTTGATGCTAGAGGTCAGAGGAGAATGAGCCGACTGATTCAAGCTGATAGAAGAGCAACTTTGACTGAAATAACCACTCGTTACAACCAAGGTATGCAGCAAAGCATTTGTGAAGCCACAACACGCACAACCTTGAGGCGGATGGGCTACAACAGCAGAAGACCCCACCGGGTACCACTCATCTCCACTACAAATAGGAAAAAGAGGCTACAATTTGCAAGAACTCACCAAAATTGGACAGTTGAAAAATGACTGGAAAAATGTTGCCTGGTCTGATGAGTCTCGATTTCTGTTGAGACATTCAGATGGTAGAATCAGAATTTGGCGTAAACGGAATGAGAACATGGATCCATCATGCCTTGTTACCACTGTGCATGCTGGTGGTGGTGGTGTAATGGTGTGGGGGATGTTTTCTTGGCACACTTTAGGCCCCTTAGTGCCAATTGGGCATTGTTTAAATGCCACGGCCTACCTGAGCATTGTTTCTGACCATGTCCATCCCTTTATGGCCATCCTCTGATGGCTACTTCCAGCAGGATAATGCACCATGTCACAAAGCTTGAATCATTACAAATTGGTTTCTTGAACATGACAATGAGTAGTTCACTGTACTAAAATGGCCCCCACAGTCACCAGATCTCAACCCAATAGAGCATCTTTGGGATGTGGTGCAACGGGAGCTTCGTGCCCTGGATGTGCATCCCACAAATCTCCATCAACTGCAAGATGCTATCCTATCAATATGGGCCAACATTTCTAAAGAATGCTTTCAGCACCTTGTTGAATCAATGCCACGTAGAATTAAGGCAGTTCTGAAGGCGAAAAGGGGTCAAACACAGTATTAGTATGGTGTTCCTAATAATCCTTTAGGTGAGTGTATATCACAATCTTACCAATCAACCAATCAGGTTTGGAAGCTTACAATAATAGGCTATATGGAGTTTGCCCAGCACAATTACTACCATTTCTGAACACAGAGGAATGCCAACATCCATAAACAGCAACAGCAGTTTATTTTTGTAGCAATGTTTTACATATAAACTGAAAATACACAGTTGCTTGTCTTGGAAGAGCAAGATGAATATGTGGTTCTAGGGGAAGAAAAGGTCAAATGAACAAGCATCTGTGAATTTTCAGTTAACATGTAACACATTTCTTAAAAAATGTGCTGTATAAATTAAAAGGTTCGGTGCAATGTACAATGTGCTTATTTTTTGATGCAAGTACATAGTAGGTAAGGACACCTGATATAAAATGTGCTGAAATCTGTATCTAAAAAGCAGTATGTGGTACAAACGAGCCATCAGCAAGACAAAACTACTGAATCACCATCACCATCTTCCATGGTGAAAAAACACCTAAACATTTTGACCAGCGTGGCTCACATGATGACAAAAACACTTTTCATTTTTGGTGGCATTGGCCAATTTACTGACACAATAACTAGGTTTTGAGGCATGAATTAAATGTTTTGGGTGAGTAAAAACATTTTGCAGACATGCAATATAGTTCTGATGTTCCAGCAAACAGTTGTGGAAATTGTGGGTGGATGGATGGGTGGATGAATGGGTGGGTGGATGGATGGATGGGTTGGGTGGGTGGTGTTGGGTGGGTGGATGGATGGATGGATGGATGGATGGATGGGTGGGTGGATGGATGGGTTGGATGGGTGGGTGGTGTTGGGTGGGTGGATGGATGGATGGATGGATGGATGGGTGGGTGGTGTTGGGTAGGTGGATGGGTTGGGTGGGTGGTGTTGGGTGTGTGGATGGATGGGTTGGGTGGATGGATGGATGGATGGGGTGGGTGGATGGATGCGTGGGTGGGTGGATGGATGCGTGGGTGGGTGGGTGGATGGATGGATGGATGCGTGGATGGATGGATGGATGGATGGATGGATGGATGGATGGGTGGATGGGTGGGTGGATGGATGGATGGGTGGGTGGGTGGATGGATGGGTGGGTGGATGGATGGGTGGGTGGGTGGATGGATGGATGGCTGGCTGGATGGATGGGTTGGGTGGATAGGTGGATGGGTTGGGTGGTTGGGTTCGGTGGTTGGATGGATGGGTTGGGTGGTTGGATGGATGGGATGGGTGGGTGGTGAGACGGACGGATGGATGGATGGATAGATAGATAGGTTTAGTTTTGTGTATTTATTATTATTGTAATGATTAATTACTTATTTTATTATCTTATATTAAGTTATGAATTAAACAGTATAAGCTGTTCTGTATCTAAGTTTCTATAGTTCTGTATTTGTTGATTTTCTAGTCTGAAATGTTCTTTCTGTGATAGTAAAGAGGATGCATCACAGTCTGACCGGGATTCTCACCGAACCATTGACTTCAGGATGCTCTACACAAACCTCTTTGAAGACGCACATAAAAGAGCCCTCAAGCTTTCTGTAAACCCGTCCTGACACAGAGGGACTGATAAGGTGAACAGAATCCATCCGTGTTCAGAAAATCGAATTACAAGCATAATAGTTTGTGGCTTCAGTAATCCCTTGGCCGACAAAAGCTTAGCTACCCCTCATTCTACAAATAAAGGGTCATATTGGTTCTCCGTCCAACATTGTACTGCACCGCTAAATGATTAACATCTCACTTATGATCTTATTATGCATATTTTACATTCTCTCAATAAGATATTTTAACATACTATACACAGAAGTGAAATCTCTTTTGGCACTGAACAATACAGATTATTCCAGCTACTTGAAAGGGACTATTACAATGGAAGCCTTTGTTTAGCACGGCCATTATTTGAACAAGTGTTTTATCGAATTAAATGACATTTATTTGCGTCTCACTCGGTTACGAGCACTTTACATCATGTTAAATGCTTAAAACCTGACCAAGTGTACTCGATTATTCATCATAAGAGTGCTTTATGAAGTCATGCATCAGAGACGTCTCGACTCAGGTCTGGAGCATTTAAAAAAACCTGGCCTGGTTATTTCTCCATCGTTCTTTGAACTAAATGAGCACTAGTGTCATGGATGTGACAGCAGCCAAATATCCCGTGCTAAGTGAATGTCCTTGGTGGGTTTCCTGCTATTGATGCTGTCCACGTGTGTGTGTGTCCGTGCTGGGGGACGAGAGAGAGAGAGAGAGAGAGAGAGAGAGAGAGAGAGGAGGAGGAGGTAGAGGGGTGGCTATTGAACAAGTGGCCAGAAAAGAAGGAAGCTGTAGTGATATTCTTCTCTGGACCATCTCACTGACAGAAGCGAGTTGTCTTATAACAGTAGGTGGTGCAGACAGTGGATCTTGTCCTGGTAAAGTGATTACAAATCTGCAGAAACTCTACACTGACTGCATCACAAGCCCTCTTGGATAAAGTAAGTGACTTTTTGACTCTAAAATTACATTAAGTAATAATACATTGCATCATATTTGAATTACAACCAGAATTAAGTTCATCTGTAAAACAAACGCTGTTGAAAAGACCCAATGGCTGGTGAGCATAACATTTTGTGTTTTGGATGCAAGTGTGACGATATAGACTTTACATTCGTAATGTCCCAGATACCCCTTTGTTGTATGTGGAAAAAATATATATAATGATCATTTTGAAATTAACTCAAACATTCTGTTTGAGGTCAGTTTGACCACTTCTAAAACACATTAGAGGAAAAGACAAAATAAATCAATGTAAACTTGAATGTAGCGCCATTTCCCGTGTGTCAGGGTTGATATTAACTAAAACTATATCAAATTATTTTCATTCATGAAATAAAGCTAAAATGAATAAATGAATATTAGATGATAAACATCAACTTAAAAGAAGAAATTAAGAAAAACAAGAAAGTTGTAAGTTCTAAAATTACTAAAAACTTAAAGTAAAATTAAAATAAAGTCTAATTCAAAATATTGATAAATACTATATAATGACACATGCATATAACAACATTAAAATAATATTTAAAGTGAAATTCAATTGAAACCTCAATACTTAATACTCAATATTATATCTGGGGTCTATGAGTCCCCAGACATGTAATATACATTTTATTATCATTATTAAAATGATTTTATTAATAATTTCTAATTATATTTGCTTATGAAAGTCATCCAAAAATTACCTGATAATTGAATGTTAAGTATGTTTTTTATTATTATTGAAATGTCTATGGAACAGGAGGGTTAATATCTTAACCAGCCAGACTATTTAGGTCAACCAGCTTCCCTAAAGACTATGCTGGTGGACTGTCTTCACCTGTCTATAGTTTTGTTGGACACACTCTAAAAATGCTGGGGTTGTCAAATGCGGATAAACCCAAAGATTGAGTTTAAAATGTAATTAAAAAAATGGGGTTGTCCATATTTACACAAACATGGGTGGACACGTGGGTGTTTTAGAGTGTAGCTTAGCTTTGTTTTTGCACCTGTTAGACCAGCACCAAAGCATCATGAACCAGCATAAACCAGCCTGGAACATCATGGAAATTCATGCTATGCGATGTGGTCTTTTCAAGGGAAAGAAAATCTGAAATCTTCTATTGCAGATTAATTTCACAGATGCACAGAGATTTCAAATAATTGATGAAGCAGCTCAGTCATTCTTCTCTCTGTCTCTCCAAATGAGCCTTTCAATTATCTGGGTGCTTGTCTTCTGTTGCTCCATCACTAATATCCTGATAAATTGTTCATGTCATCTTGCAGCTGTGAGTAAATTTGGGAAATGTTCCTTTATTTATTAGTGCAGTGAGGAACTCTGAATGGGTCTGCTGTTAAGAATGAATTCTAATTATCGGATCAGACTCAGACTTTCACAGTTTTGTTTGTTATGGTAATTCTAAAATGAAAACAAAATTTGTATTAGTTTATAGTAGTAGCTTAATGACCTCTAATGTGCACTGTGATTAACCAAGATTAAGAAAACTTTAAAGTTACATATTTTTCTCTATTGTTATTGAGACAGATATTGCAAACTGTCAATCAAAGTAAAAACTGTATTTTATTGCACCGTGCATGGGATTGTCCAAATATCCAATCATTTATGCTTGGATAAAGCCATCTGCATAAGGCTGAAAATAAGAGGTCTAATTTTGGATAGACCTGCTGCATGCCGACCCATTTCATTTGGGGTTTAATCTGGGTCGATTCTTTTAAAGGTTTACGTATTCAGAGTCCAGACCGGTCACATAGACCTCATAAAAATTACAATTACAAAATTGATGTAGCCTTTGTTGCAATTATCTATGTAGGAATTGAAAAGTCTGATATGGCCTGATTGGCCACTGAAGATCAGTGTTTTCTGCCGTACCTAATTTTAGTTCTCATTAAGATACTTCTTGCATATGATTTGTTTATCAAATTTATTTGGATTAATACAGATCCTGTATCTAAATATACAGATCCTGTATCTAAATATCTACATTTCTGTTTCAAATATATGGTAATTGTTGCATAATGGGTATTTTAAATGGCATGGAATATTAGATTTATCTTTACACATCATTATTCATGATATACATGGTCCTGGCATGTTAATCTAAAATTAGTAATATAATGAGATGAGATTCTATTTTCTTTTGACACCCATTAACTCTGCGTCAGGGAAAAATGATCACAGTTTACTACCTTGGAAATTTTATCTCTCCAAAATCGCAATACATTAGTGTAGTCAAAATCACTTAATGAACATGATGTTATGTAGTCCAGTTAGCCTCCCGTGAAGAAAATCTACTTGGACCGCATCTATTCTTATGAAGCAGTTGTACAGCTCGTCTTTTTGCTGTTTAATAATTGTGAGTTTAGCACATGGGTCTGACAGCTCAGGGTGCTCCAATGCATCTGTTTAAGACATCGCTTTGCATTTTAATAAACTTGTAGACACTCAATCCTTAAGGAGAATCGATTAAAAACTGTTATGAAAGCTGCCATCAAGTGCAAAAGCAGATATTTAACATGATATTTTCATTAAAGGGATGGTATGACTTACCACCCGAAGCAGACTGGATGACTTTCTAACAGATATTTATTTTTTAAAATGTTGCTGTTTTAGATCCCATAGACTTTCAGTGTATGCAAAAAACTGATCAAAATATATTTTTTCAAAATATGTTCTTGTGTTCCTCAGGAGGGAAAGTCATACAGGTTTGGAATGAGCTGAGGATGAGTAAATTATGACAGAATTAGTCTTTTTCGTGGTGGACTATCCTAGTCAATGAAACAGGTGATGCCACAAAATAAACTAGAGTCTTCAGGTATTATTTTCCTTCTTTCTATCTCTTGACCAGGTGTCAAAGTGGTGGTGTCATTGGTGGACTAAAAAAATCATGCTTACGGACTGGAGGAGAGCAGACTGCACTGGATCAAACACGTGTGAAGAGCAAAGTGTGCTAAAGAAAAAAAAGAAGCACAATCCCTAAGGAGAGACTCCATTGGTGTTGGTGCAATGGATCACACAAGTCCAGGCAGCCTCCATAGCTGAGAGACTGCCCTGAAAATGGAGGTCTTCTACCCTGGCTGCATCTCTTTCTGGATGGCATCTACCAAACTTTGAGCCGCATCCACGTGTTAAGCACCGGTTGTCATCAGAATGCAAATGCAGCATGAAGGATCCTCTCTACAAAGTGAACTGGGCACTGACACAAATGAAGTATGTAGCACCATTCAAAGCATCTAAAACAGAGACTTGGCCAGTATGGAAGAGCAGACTACCACTGTGATAACGATTTACGTGAATGGCACTGAGCAGTTCAATGCTTCGTATGAATTCAACCTAACCGATGTGAACGAAAGCATAGACACCTATGAGTTTTACGTCATCGGCCTGTTCCTCTCCTGCCTGTACACCATATTCCTGTTCCCCATCGGCTTCATCGGGAACATCCTCATTTTGGTGGTCAACCTCAACCACAGGGACAAGATGACCATCCCTGATCTGTACTTCGTCAACCTGGCCGTGGCGGACCTTATTCTAGTGGCGGATTCGCTCATTGAGGTCTTCAATCTCAACGAGAAGTACTACGACTATGCCGTCCTCTGTACCTTCATGTCGCTTTTCCTCCAGGTGAACATGTACAGCAGCATCTTCTTCCTGACATGGATGAGTTTCGACCGCTACGTCGCTCTCGCCAGCTCCATTAGCAGCAGTCCGCTGCGAACTATGCAGCACGCCAAACTCAGCTGCAGCCTCATCTGGATGGCCTCCATCCTGGCGACTCTGCTTCCCTTCACCATCGTGCAGACGCAACACACTGGCGAGGTGCACTTCTGCTTCGCCAACGTCTTCGAGATCCAGTGGCTGGAGGTGACGATTGGATTTCTGGTGCCCTTCTCAATCATTGGCATGTGCTACTCCCTAATCGTCCGCATCCTCATGCGTGCCCAGAAGCACAAGGGACTGTGGCCTCGCCGGCAGAAGGCCCTACGCATGATCGTGGTGGTCGTGCTGGTGTTCTTTATTTGCTGGCTGCCCGAGAACGTTTTCATTAGCATCCAGCTGCTCCAGGGCACGGCCGATCCATCGAAACGCAGCGACACCACGCTGTGGCACGACTACCCGTTGACCGGGCACATCGTCAACTTGGCTGCGTTCTCCAACAGCTGCCTGAACCCCATCATATACAGCTTCCTCGGGGAGACTTTCAGGGACAAGCTACGGCTCTTCATCAAGCGGAAGGCCAGCTGGTCCGTGGTCTACCGCTTCTGTAATCACACTCTGGACTTGCACATCCCTGTCAGGGGCGAGTCCGAAGTGTAGTGCGGGGGTTCGGCAGCCTGAAGCTCCGGAAGTTATCATCTGCCTTGACTTGCTTTCCAGAACTTGATCAAGAAGTGACATGTGGGTTGACGTAACGAACACTGCTTCATGTTTAAGTCAGCTGGGTGAAATAAGGATTATTTGCTGATGAAGTGGATTACAAGGCACGGATGCAGAGCTTGGCCTTTACAGATAATTGAAATAAATAGAGATGGCATGTCAAAAACAAAGACATTTATAGGACCATATTCTCTGTGAGGCCATTCTAAAGTAACAAATAAAGTCATCGAAGTGCCTGCTAGCCATTTCCTGTCTGAGTCATCGCAAAATATATTCTTCTGTTCATATATTGACGTTATTGAAACCGATGCAATCAACGACTTTGTCTGTTCTGCTTCAAGACTGAATAAATGCATATTTTGTAGGATTTTTTTTATTCCAGAGTTCTTCACTGGGGGATTCTGAAAATGTGAGATTTTAGACAATTTCAAGTGTGAGATTTACTTCCAGCCACTTTTAGGGATTCTATAAACAGTGGTAAACAGTACTGATGTTTGACAAGGTGGAGTAAATGTGCAAGGTTTACATGAAAAACATCATTAGGGAAACATTAAAGTAAATTCAGCTCAATGCACACATATTTGGTGGATTGCTGCTCATTTGGACAAGTGTTAGCGGCACTAAACCCAGGTGTTGGCTCCTGTTTCTCTGAAGTTGGAGTCCGTGGGCAGGTGGTGTGCAGAGCCGGATATAAACATATTATCCCAGACTTCAGATGTGCGGCGTCAAACACGGCTGTTTATTTGATCCAGACTGCTATCCATTGCACTCCCATTCCTTTAGCAAAAACAAGGACGCTCGCTTTAAACTGTGGGAAGTAATTCCACAAAGGTTTAATTTATTTAGAATCAAACTGTTCATTGCCGAGACTGTATTGATAAACAGTAAGTAATTATTTGGTTTCACTGTTTGTCAAGAATGTGTTAAGATGATTTGAGTATCACTTGAATATTTTTGTATACAGAAACGATCACGAAATGATAACAAGAGTGTCGGTCTTGATAACAGGAAGCTGATGTTCTCCCCTAGAGAGAGCCCTCTCATGCCACGGGCTAAAACAATATATGACTTGAATTAATCATAAACACAGTGGCAGTCTGAGGGCTCCTTCCCAAGTAAAATAGAACAAAGATAAACAAATAAAAGGAAAATGAGGATTTCAAAAAAGAATCCCAAGGTTGGTCTCTGGGGGATTTTCATCAGTTCAGTTGAGCAGTGCATCACACAGAATGATGTTTAATCAATACAACGGTCTGGGTGAAGAATGATGTAATCCATTTGAGCCTGAAAGAGCTGATTTCATGAATGGTTGAATAACCCCATTTTCACATTAAAGTAATAAAATGATCTTATTTTGTAATATTTAGGTTTTCACTACTAGAAAGCTGTCTGCTACACAAGGCGAAGCGATATTGATGGATAATTGATTTATTACCTTCTTAGATGGAAAATACTGTACTGCAGTACAGTACAATAAAATATAGGGTTGGTTTTACTCCATAGGTAAATCACTTACTGTTTATTATATATGCCAAATGCCACAGGAAATTGACTGGCCTGCACAAACAGCTAATCGAGACCATAATTTAATATAGGGAATATTTTAGTGCCTGTCATATATGAAAAAGTAGACATCTTTCATAATTAGACATATTTTGGGCAATAAAAGTGCATATTGTTTATGTCTCCTGTCTGGAGACAAGCTGCTGTGATTTTGTTTTTATTCTCATTTAATTATAGTGAGAATCTCGTGAGAATAATGAGACTAATGGAAATTATTATTATTATTTTTTTATCTTCCATGACTGGACTAGCTGTCTGCTTTACCACTCTACAGATAAAGCGTTGTGGGAAAATTCCTACCCCATAGTGATAAAATATAAAATTCTGTATCAAAATGTATAGGCAAGACAAATAGTTTATTTAGGCATAGTTTGTAGGGAATTACAAACCTGCGCACATATATTCAAACCCACATAACTATAGAATCAATTCTTAATGTGCATGTGAACGCCATCAGCGTTTATCACAGGTTCGCGTTTAAAGTCTGTTTAGAGAGAACGTCGTCGTCTTAGCGCCCCCTAATTTAATAACAAATGATCATTTCGACCGAAGTGAATCAATCAAAACTAACTTTAGCTGGAAATAACATTATTCTCTGTTACCTTAAATTATACGTTTATCTCTGTAAAGCTGCTTTGAAACAATCTACATTGTTAAAAGCGCTGTATAAATGAAGATGACTTGACTTGGACTACTTTCAGTGATTTTTGGTCATGAAAATAATATCAATATCTAATATCAATATCTATCTTTTTAATTTTTTTTATTTAAGTAAAATGTTGTATGTTTCTCATTTTGATTTTGGGGTGAGATCAGATTTAAAAATCACTTCACACTTCTCAGGGTGTCCAGCCATCTTTGATGTTGAGCTCCAATTTTGGTCACAGACTATTTTGAGTCAATCAGTTAAGTTATTAGATACAAATTTTGCTTTAAAATAGCAATGCCTTGGCAACTTACTGAAATAAAATAAGCTGAAGTACTAAAATAACTTTGCAACTACACGTCAACTAACTCTCATTGTGTTAGTAGACTGGTAGGGTTTGTGTTTGTAGAAGTTGCGTGTCAATGTCTGTTGAAGAGCATCAAAATAAAGTGTTAGCAGATATTAAGCAGACTGTCTACTAAAATTAATGACATTTAGTTAAAATGTTACTAGAATGTTTAAAGTGGACTATCGAAATGCAGTGTTACCAAATTCTTAAAAACTTAAACTAAAATAACGAAAGCTTGAAATATATACAAAAAAGTTCATTCAAAATATTAAGAAACACTATAATAGTAAATAATTCTAAAATAACACTGCTCTGGATTTAATGACAACTCTGATTGTGGCTAAAGATAATTTGGAGAAAGCTGCTTTTTGATTGTAAAATCAAAAAAATTGTTGAGATCGTTTATATGATAAAATGCAATACAACTATTAGTCAAAATAATGACTGCATGTCTCCAGCATCTTTCATTATATGGAGTGTTAGAGAGATACAGCCTGGTAAAACCAAGAAATGTTTTTCCAGCTGTGACAGCCCAGCCTGGGAAAAATATGTAAGCATTGTTTGAATAACGATTCATGAATTTGTATAGACATCAAAGTATAATTTGGTAAAATATGATTTAAAACAAAATAAATAAATAAATAAATACAATAAATAATCCACACATTAAAACATGAACTAAAGTGACTTGGGGAAACTTATTAACAGACATATAGGCCATGGGTACGGTTGTGTGCCTCTAACAGAGATTTGAGAATCCATGATGAGAACAGCCTTAGGATGTGAGCATCCCAGAAAGATACAGAAAAGTGAAATAACGACAGACAGGCTCATTATAGGCTACAACAGAGCCGAAACCCGGATCCCCACAGTCGATCCCCTGGGAAAGAGCCAAAGCGAGACTTGTAGTTAATTTCATATCTGTATAAATACAAATAAATAGACACGGGACGACACTGAGAAAGAGACAGAGCAAGAGGTGACGGACAGAGACTGTGAGAAGAGTGTGTGTCTGCAGCTGGGACCGGAGTAGGGCTCAGGGTTGAAGAATCTGACGTCATTGCGTCCTATTTGTCTGTGAGACTTCTCTTTTGATGCGGTTAAATGAATCTGTTTATCAAACTCATGCCGCCTTATGGTTTTCAACGGTTATATGCTTACTGTCTGTATTCACACAAAAACAATTTAAACCTCAGTATATTTGAGCACATAAAGAGTTCTTCATATTTGAATCGATACAAATAATTTTCACAAAAATATTGTGGCTTGGAGGAGAATGATAAGCTGAAAGCTTATAAAACACACGACGTCCTACTACAACGCCGAAGCGCGACTGCCTTTTGTCAGGTAATTCAAGAGTTAACACTTACGAATGATCAGAGTAAATGGTTAGGCTATAGGCCTACGTATTTGGCGTGCTGTCCGGGGAGAGGGCTCCGAGCTCGGAAATTGGGCCCAAACCCAGAGTCCCCCGTATCTCTGCTTAGGAGGATAACCAGCAAGTGTGAAGAGATGGGGTGGTGGAGGGATGCTGAAAACTGTCGAGGAATATGGGTGAGTCGACTGCGTATATTTCTAGGCTTTACTCATGCTGATTGAGTGGACCTGTTGATTACTGATTACTGACAGCTGGTTGGAATGACTTGATTGTTTGATCATTAGAACGTGTTCCTCCCGAACCTGGTTAATAAAACATCATTTAAAGTGGTGAGAATTAATGCATATGCTTAGGGAATATGAGTTTGAATAAAAGATCTGATTCACAATTACATTTACATATTATAATATTCTCTAAGAAAAAATGAAAGAACAGAGGTAACTTAGGTAACATCAAGAGGGTCTAACCTATTAGAGCATTGCACAAGTGTTTCAGTTTAGAAGTGTAGCTCTTATGCCTCAAAATAAATACCATAAGTAAAACCTTACATAACATGATATATTATAGGCTAAACCAGAACATTAAGAAAAAAAAAAATAGAAGCGCAAATTCACCACTGGCCACGAGAGGGCGCCAAAAACGAGCACGTTCAAGAAGATAATCCGGTCTGAGAATGAGAAGTTTGCAGGTGCAGAGTAATGGTATTTTATAAAATACGGAATAATGCAATGGCACCTCAGCGGTTTGGACGAGTTAAACAGGGTGGAATGTTCAATATTGTCAAGTAACAGCTTACGAATCAGCTCCGTTCACGGTAAAAAAAAGAAAGAAAAAGTAGTTTGTCATTTCAACTTAAATTACATTAAACTGACTTAACATGTCTTGAATCTTGTAGAAATTAAGTTGAAAATTGACCAATATTATGCTTTTCTCACTTGAAAAATACCCTGCAACAGCATGCTTGGTTTAGTCAAAACTAACTGGATTAAAAACACTGCACACACCAATGTAAACTATTTGAAGATTTTTACTAGACTATGCTACATCAAGGTCTAAACACATTGCAGGATTAATTTTGACATCACTTTTAGTCCTTGTGTATAAATATAATTTGGAGTTGCCATCAAATATGGCGAAATCTATGCATAACGTAGATATAGCAAGACCATCCTTGACCACCAAAATCTAAATATAATTTGACAGCTTTGATGTAAACTGCACAAAAAGTACACGATCCTGCCCTCTTGTGGTGGAAAGACAAGTCTACATGCCACAAATCAGGCAGCTTTCAACTAATAAAACTAGAAAAACATAACACTAGCACTGAAGACAAGTCTTCAGTAGCTGTCATAAGTTTATTACATGGCTTGGTTGAATTCTAATGTAGAATGCGGTCTGTTATTTCTTGATAACAGACCGCTGCAAAGTATAACAGTTGCCATGAAAAACAGCCAGTGTTAGGTAGTGATTTGGTAGGTAGCCAAAAAGCGGGATAATGTATAATGAGGCGGTTATAGCGAATACAACCCCTTCAGGCTGATTCAAGACCCCGACGCAAAGATCAGCCAGTCGGGGTTGTATTCTAGAACCGCCTCGCTATACATTATCCCATACATAATTTAAGCCTCACAATCAAAACCCAAAGCATTTATAAAAAAAACAATAAAAAAAACTAACAAGCACAATTTTGAGGTAGAGTAATTTTATTTACAACCCAATGATCAATGTAAAAGATAAGTGATAAATATTTGTACGCATGCAACTAAAGCTGCTTCACAATGAGCTCTACAATGGTTAATCTAGACACACTCACTTTAAAAACCTGAGTCTGTAAGGAATGCTTTACAAAATGACTCCAATATACAAATCCATTGCTTTTACTTTGAGTGTTTCTCAATAAAAGTAAAATAAAAATAAAAAACAAAAAAAATTAGGCCCGCTCTCCTCTGATTCGCCTTGCAAGCTGGATATCCTTGGGCATGATTGTGACTCTCTTGGCATGAATGGCGCACAAGTTAGTGTCCTCAAACAGGCCGACAAGGTAAGCCTCACTTGCTTCCTGTAACAAGACAAGCTAAAGTTAATATTGGATGTAAAGTTTAAGTATAAAGTACATTAAAAAATAATAAGTTACGCACCTGAAGTGCACCAATGGCTGCACTCTGGAACCGCAGGTCAGTTTTGAAGTCCTGTGCAATCTCCCTGACCAGACGCTGAAATGGCAACTTGCGGATCAGCAACTCTGTTGACTTCTGATAACGACGAATCTCTCTCAGAGCAACAGTTCCAGGCCTAAAGCGAGAGAGAAAAACAATTAGATTTACCCGTTATAGTAAACTGCATCAATGATGCGTGTTCAGTTAAAAACATCAGTCTCCCTCTCACACTGACCTGTATCTGTGGGGCTTCTTGACGCCACCAGTAGAGGGCGCGCTCTTCCTCGCGGCTTTAGTCGCCAGTTGTTTTCTTGGCGCCTTTCCTCCAGTTGATTTACGCGCGGTCTGCTTGGTACGAGCCATTTTCTCTCAATCTCTAGAATTAAAAACCAAAAACTATTATTTAAATACTGAATTCTTCCCGTTTAAAAATAAATAAATTCAAACGGTAACTTAAAATGGCGGTATCATCCGGGTCCTGTGGTTTGCTTTTAGCACTTCCGCTCAAGAGCTGCAGCTAACGTTACTTGATCTAAAAATGTCTCGGTTTTATAAAGATGTAACATACAACGTTAAGTGCCTACGATTTGGTAAATCTAAAACAACCCAGCTAAAACCCGTGCGTAATTTGTAATGCGTGAACACAGCAAAGCGAGCATAGCAGATGAACATGATTTAACGACAAGAGATGCTGTTGTTGTTAAACAGCCGCCCGGTATATCAGCCCTCCATCTGCAGCAGGACCCGGTTCACGGCAGATTAAACATCACTCCACCGCGAAACTCACTTTCAAATAGGAATATAGCAATAACGTAATGTAGAAAGAGCGGGAAAACGTTCAGAGGCACGGAGGAAAGTTAACTCAATACAGCATTGAGCAACCGGTTAACGTTACTCGCCTCGACCTTTTCAGGATCAAACTGAACAAACCATTGTCCAAAATGGCGGGCAAAAAAGGTAGATCGACAAACCAGCACATAATTATCAAGATTTCACTTATACTTCCAAAGCCCGACAAGACGACGAATTTAACTTGTATAAAAACGCCACGTCATGTTTAAGTGAACTATGTTCAAGGACAAGAGTGTTTGAAATAACTAACAAATTAGCCAGAAAATGGTCCATCAATAAGCACGAGAAACTGAAAATCCGATCAATTCTGTAAATGTCTTATTAGTTTGTTTTAAACTAGCACTAGTGGAACTTCTATGATTCGAGTCTAATGTCGAAATATCTACCAAATAATTTAAAGTTTACTCACACAAACCTCGCTGGTCTACGATCTTTCTCCCACGGTGTATTTCGTTTTTGAAAAAGAGAGGGCTGGGCTTCTATTTATATATTTCTGTGTCTTGCCGCGTAGACACGCCCATTAATGACGTTTCGTTTCTCATTGGTTCAACCTAAAACAAACTCCTCCTCTCGTCGGTTCGCTTTATTGACCGTGTCTTTATTTTGTTTACCTTTTTAAATCATTTTTAATATATAATTCCTCACGCCTGATAATGTAATCATAAAAAAATAATTTTGACTAAAAGAAAAAGTTTATTTCCAATAGATAAAACAGGTACTGGTGTAACATCATGTACTTGAATTAGGCAACTTATGACGTTTCCGACCCCCAATTTAGGGGTTTGTTTGCGTATTTCTCTAAACATAATCTTTTTTTAATTGCAGCTCAAATTACAGCGAAATGGTCACAAATCAGAAAACGGTTAATATCAAAAGCATCAGCACTGCACTCCTAAGAATTTAGAAATCAAATGCCTACTAGATAAATAATCAGCGATATGTTATTTTGTGATTGTATTATATTTATTGTTTTGTTATACGTCTAAATAATTTTGACGCCACGTTGCACTTGCAGTCTACATAAACACTTGTTTTGCATTATGGCACAGCTGTTCTGATCATTGCCTCCTATTTGTTTGTCCCGCCAGTTGCTCATATTGGCCTTGCAGCGGCGCGCGAGAGCATGAGTAGACGAGAGGGTCCCCGCGCACGCGCTATTATTGTTTTGACTGAAAATGCCGTCGGTTTCGAAAACGGCGGCGAGCGCTTCTCCTCAAACCGAGAAACCAACCCACTATACGTAAGTAAAGTAAACATTAAATGGACGAAAATATGTTTCTGTGGAAGGTGGTGACTATTCGACAATCGACTGTCGGATTTGTTTTTGTAACGCGTGCTGTTTCCTCTCCCTCTGTGCGTTTTAAAATGGTGCTTTTCCTTTTGTAAATTCCTCCGAATGCACGCGCCTCTCAAATCTCAATGTTGATCAAATCAACAATCTTATCTCCGCTAAACATTGCATTTGTTCCCCTATTATTAACGCGTCGGTCGCGCTATGTGTAATTTAAAACTTAAGAAAGTGCTCTTCGCTTATTTGCTCAGAGCCTGCTCGTGTGAAAATGCTTGAAGATATGTAAACTGCACAACAGCAAAGCGAGCGAGTCGAGACGCTCGCTAGATGTAGCTAGCAGGCTGGTTTGTTAGCTGCATCCGCCTCCTTCCTCGGCCCGTGTTTCTTACTCTACGTACTTTTCCCTCCGTACGCATCGTTGGTTTGAATGGAACGTACGTCGAAGATTCTACGTAACTCTGAACGCTGATCGCGGAGTACTTGGCGTAAGCTTCTAATGTTGTAGTTGAGAGCCTTGATAAATGGCTCACATTGGCTTTGTTACGCTATAAAACGCATTTCGTTCCCATTTAAGGGTTTATAAACCCTTAAAATGAACATTCTATGTTTATAGTTGCTGAAAAGGTGGTTTATCATGTAACTAATTTATCTAGGGCTGGTTTTGTTGTGGAATGGTCGCTTATAAAAAACTGCGCAGTGTAACAACAGCCACTACCACAGCTCCAAACTTTGAACGTAGTTTGACGTTACTGTGTCCATACTGATTTGTTTACATCAATCAAGCGTAGTGTTTGGTGTGGATGAGGTTGATTTATGACGCCTTTGACCGTGCCTTTCCATTTTAATTCTAGATATTTGAAGGAGTTCAGGACCGAGCAGTGCCCACTGTTTTTGCAGCACAAATGCACACAGCATAGACCCTTTACCTGTTTCCACTGGCATTTTCTAAACCAGCGAAGACGGAGACCCATACGGAGAAGAGACGGGACTTTTAATTACAGCCCTGATGTGTATTGCACGAAGTATGATGAAACAACAGGAATATGCCCCGATGGAGACGAGTAAGTAACTTGTTTTTAATATTATTTAGGCCTATACTGAAGTTGAGAAATCATTTTGCAGATAGTTAGTAAAATTGCGCGCCAATGTAGTCATGTTTATTTTGCATAGACAATGTGACGGTTTGTGTGTGGGTTGCTCGAAACGAAGACGTGTTTTTGTTAGAATATATTTGTAATAAATTGCGTCACTGATTTCATTTGGGAATGCATGCGCTTTATGGATCAGACCTGTCGATTGTAAATACACGACAGTCAGACACTGGGGCTTTCCATTAACCATGGTGTTTTGTGTAGCACACGCCCTCTTCATGAAATATGAAGTTGAGCAGATCGTTGTCTTCTAAATTCACTGGTTTACTTGGTTAATGTTTTACTCCCCATATTGGCTAATAGCTCTCCTGTACAGTTTTTGCCGTTCGCTCGATGTGTGTGTGTATTTATCTCTCGAGTTTCACTTCCACTTTTGACTGATTACTCATCTCTCAGTTCCCAGTTTGCCCTGTGTAACATAAATGTATTCAGAATCAAATAGATTCAGTTTGGAAATGAAGTGTTTCTAGTCATCCTTGTTGAGCTTAGGGAACCCAAAGACACGCCCCCTGTTCTCTGACTTGTGATTGGCTCTCCCGTGCACGTTCTCTTTTTTTGATTGGTTCATTGCTGTTACAACGTTCACGATTCCCTCTCTTCATAAAAAACTCATGTGTTTACAAAGCACGTTGTAGTCGTTGTTGTGAGTGAGGATTAGTTAAACTTAGACTTTAATGAATCTCATGTCTAAATTTACTCCAGATTATTATTTTGTTCTCAGTTTATTTGTTTGAACTGAAAACATTGTGCATTAATTAATTGATTGAGCCCTTGTGGGGAATTATGTTTTATATTTATATATTAATATTATCGTGGGTTGTTTAAATCTGTGCTGTTTGGTTGTGGTTTTTCTAGGTATTTAAACTTTACTGAGGTAGTACTACAGTTCAAAGGCTCTATAAATGATGAGATCATAACTACAGTAGTCAACATTTAAAGTGGATCAAAAAAGTGAATCAAAGTTGTCCTAAGACAAGAACGGGTATTGTTCAAAATTCATGTATAACTTTGATGAAAGGTTTTGATCCACTTCAAATGTTGACTACTGTATAATGTCCACGGGACACTACTGCTAGTCAGGTGTCATGTGGATTCTTGTCAAGGTTTTTTCTTTTTGATTTTGGGAATGGTATAGTATTTCTGATCCCACTGTGAGATTGTCAGCTGTGAGACATCCCTGTCAACATTTTGTTGGTATATACTATAGATTATATCTGTAATTAAACCTAAAATGTAATTAAACTTTTTTTTTTACTAATGATTGTACACCCTTAGTCATTCAATCATAACATGGTTTTATTGGTGTTACAATACAACGACCATATGGGTTATCTGCCAATATTAGAGACTTAAAGGAGTAGGTCACTCCAGAATAAAAAAATCCTGATAATTTACTCACCCCTATAGGCTATAATACAAGATGTTCATGTCTTTCTTTCTTCAGTCGAAAAGAAATGAAGGATTTAGAGTAAAACATTCCAGAATTTTTCTCCATATAGTGGACTTCAACGGGAACCAACGGTTTGAAGGTCCAAATTGTAATTTCAATGCAGCTTCAAAGGGCTCTACAAATCTGATTTGCCTGCAGTTTGAACATAGCTGAAGCTTAATAGAGGAGCCACAGCGTTTATAGGAATTTTCTCATTCACTTCAAATTTAGTATTTATTCATATATTTCATAACAATGTTGTGATACCTACCTTTACATCTGTGATACCTATAGCATTTACATTACATCTAGTTGATATTTTGGGTGTTTATTTTAGTATTTTTTTATTTATTTTTAGAAAAATAGTTTTGTTTTGGCCATTTAATAGTTATCCACCATATGAAAAGAATGATAGACACCAGTGCTAGTGTGCAAGCATTTTTTTTCTTTACTTACACCTGAACTGAAGATTATTTGATTATTATTATTATTTGTCTTTTGACACACTTTGTGCTCTGACTTTACATGCTCAAATTTAGCTCAAATGTAAATGGTTAAATAATTACAAAAATAATGTGTCCTGTGTCTCTGCCAAATTGAAATGTATGTCACATTGTTTGTGTATGCATAGATCACCCATTCATTCATCCAGTAGCAGCAGTCCTATGGTGACATCATTGCTGTTGCCATAGTTACTGTTGCTACCTGAACAAGATGCAGTTGCTATATTTGAGAAGATTATTGGGTGTAGCATTTTCAGGATAAATCTGCTCTCCTCCAGGCTGCTGTCTGGATTTTCACAGCCCCATTTTCTGTGTTCCTTAAATCCTGTTAAAAAATTAAATGCAGATTTCCTATAAATATCTGGTTCTCCTAATCTGATAATTTGCTTGGTGTTGTCATGTATCAGTAATATGCATTACTCATATTGTACAGTGTCAAGTCAATTTTAATGCATTTTAAAACTAAACAGCACTTGTGAACAGCACCAAGAATACACATACATTTCATAATGTCATGTAATGTAATGTACATCCACCGTACTTCACCATATCTTGCTAAACAACTTCCAGCCAGTTTACAACTGTTTGAAAGTTGTGAAAGAGGTTTGCAGTAACATTGGTGCTTGTTGCTCTTCATGTCTCTTTATATGACGTTTTACATATATTTAAGTGAAAAAAATATAGATTTGTTGATTAATTAAAAAAAAAATTTAGAATAGGCCTAGCTTTATTGATAAGTTACAGTAATTATTTTAAAACAGTGTGCATATGTTCCCATGTGGAAGCAAGAAACAACCTTATTAAAACAAGCAGTAATTTAACTACACATTTTAACAGCGACAACAAATGTACTTCCTTTACTCTAATCAAACTCATGTTGCCTCTGGAAATAGTAGATTTAGTACTATTTATAGTGTAATTTGCAGTTGCAGTGCTGGGAATAAAAGGAGTTCTTGTACACATTTTTCCCACCCTGTCATAGCAATGAAAAAGTTTTGTTTGGTAACACTTAAGTTTCGGGTCCAATTCTCACTATTAACTAGTTGCTTATTAGCATGCTTATTACTAGGATATTGATTGTTTATTAGAACTTATATAAAGCATACACTAATGCCCTATTCTGCATGACCATATTTTACATCCTTTAATCATACCCAGTGCCTAAACTTTTTAATATTAATAAGCAGCTATTAGGAGTTGAAGGCAAAAGTCATAGTTAATAGTGAGAATTGGACCCTAATCTAAAGTGTGACCATCTGTTTATATCTCACTCTTTTTCTCAGTCACATTGTGGTATGTTAGAAAATAGTTTGTGGCAGGTTAGTGTAGTTTCAACACAATCGTATAGTTATTTTGTAACAACAAAATATAACAACGTTTCCAACCTCTCTATTTTATTATCTTTTTAGATGACTTATTACTGTTTAAAGTATCAGCATTTATACTGATGAGCTGGTGTTTTTCTCCTCAGTTGCCCATACTTACACCGGACCACCGGTGACACAGAGCGCAAGTACCATTTACGCTACTACAAGACCGGCACCTGCATCCATGAGACTGATGCTCGTGGACATTGTGTGAAGAACGGCCTCCACTGCGCCTTCGCTCATGGACCGCATGACCTGCGGCCTCCAGTTTATGATATCAGGTATAATTTTTTTCTTTGTGTCCTTAGCAAAGGTGCATATTAAAGGGTTAGTTCACCCAAAAAGACTTTCGTTTCGATCTTTGGAACACAAATTAAAGGTACAATATGTAAGAATTTTGTAATAAAATATCCAAAAATCACTTGCTCAGTGTGATATATTTCCTGCAGTTGTGTACTTACAATATCCCAAAAGTATCCAAAGATTTTTTATTTCAGAGAAATTCCAATTTTAAATAAGTGGCCATCCCGTAAAAAAATGTCGCCTGTCAATGACGCAATATCCGCGCTATCCTCGGTTTCTGCTCGTACTGCCATAGCCATGACGTAACCATGGCGACAGATGTGGACAACTGCGTTGTGAGTCACGTTTAGCGGCACGCAGTTCTTGTTTCGTTCAAACATAGACCATGGCAAGCAGACTTTGGGACAAAAAAGGAGAACTAAAATGAGGATCAATATCGGCGTGGCGTTTTCGAGATGCCGACAGCTCCATGTCCGCGACTAACTTGGAGCAACACCGCTCTTGCACATACTTTATTAGACAGGTGAGCAAATGTACATAAAACTAATCAATGTTATATAGCTCAACATGATGAAATGTTAGAATACGATCAGTATGTTGTTCTAATGTTGATCTAGCTTACTGCTAGTTTCATATAGCAAACGTATAATATTATAGTGTAGCGTTAGACCAAGTGAAACAGCGCTGCGTTAACCCACAAGTTTAATTTGTCTAATAAACTGACTTGTGTGAGTAATTCAGCACTTGCGGGTAGTTCGGTAGCATGAAATATCCTATTCCTTTATATCCGCGGGACTCGCGTGTGATATCTGTCTCTTATTAGCAATCGCTCCTGCTTCATACCACTGTAATGTTAAAAAACATCAATGTTTTCACTCATCCATAAACATTATTAGATCCATCAGTTTGACAGCAAGTCCCATCATTCAGCTAATCACTGCGTCATAAACCTACGCCTTTGTTATTGTAAGAGGTTAGCGACCCCTAGCGGTGACAAAAATTACATATTGTAGCTTTTGATGAAATCTGAGAGCTGTCTCACTCCTTTATAGGCTACAAGGTAATTGCATCTGCCGGCCCAGAAAATTTAGTAAAGACATTGTTACAATAGTCCTAGTGACTACAGTGGCTCAACCTTAAGTTTATCAAGCGACTAGAATACATTTTGTGCGGCAAAAAAAAAAACCTACTTTATTCAACTATTCATTTTCTTCTGCGCCACGATGCATGCGCGAGAACTGAGAAGACGACGCAGATGGGTCTCGATGTAGTGTTTAAAGTGGTTCTAAAGTGTGCATTTCCTGGATGTCCGAATCGTGAGAAACCAACGAGAAAACGTAAAACTGCCTTACCAATTCTTTAAAATGAATGGCTTGCCTTTCACACTTTCCCATCAAATGATCGTGAGCGTCATCTTCTCAGTTCTCACGCATGCGTCGTGGGAAACATTTTCAAAATGCAGAGGTGGGAATTTACAAACCACTGTAAATTTAACATAAAAGCAAACAGGCTACAGCGTGCATGGTTTGCCATGACTGAATGTGCGCAAAGTGCGCTCCCTTAATAATTCCTATAAAGCTGACATCAGTTCATCTCGATCTCAAACATCTCTGTTATTATCAATGGAGCTGACTGCACAATGAATATTTCATAATATCTACATTGTTATAATCAGAGGATTGCCAGCATGCAGAATTCAGCACTGAACAAAAAGTATGTTTTGAGTGTACTGATTCTATCTTAAATGCTTCTGATTGGCCATTGTGTTCAAGAAATCAACACATATGTCTGTTATTGGCTATGTCGCTCAACATGTTACAAATAGAAACTCTGGCCTGTAAATTGTTTCTATTTTGTTTTAGTTGTTCTTTTCTGCAACAGATGAATAACAATTTATTAGTTTTTATATGTTTTATTCATTGATATTTCTATTTTGCGGGAGTCCCGCAAATTGTTTTATTCTCCCGCATCCCGCACACACAGAGTGAGTGCATTACCGCCCGCGCTCGCCCATCAGATCTAGTCCTGTGCCGCACATCTCTAGATCAAGAGCCCGGCCCGAGGATGGAGGCGGGAAATATCGACCCGGCTCGGGCAGAGAATCTAAGCTCTAAACAGGACAGAGTAACACGGCGGATATCGCTCATATAATTTTTTTTGATGACGTAGTTAAGGCGGCAGGCGTGTGTTGCTTAGGCGACCGCCTTCGTTCCAAAGTGCTGCTTCCATTACTCATATTCCGTAGAATACACGATACCAGCAGCTGGAATAAATCCCTTGATGTGCAACATAAAGCTCACATGACTTGGCCTCAACTGTGGATGCGATTGGATAACTGGACTAACCAGTGGACCAATTTTTATTGCACAGCGTCTAAAGTGTTGGTTTGATCATTCTGAAATGCCTGAGCCAAAGTCTTGGTTTAATTCCCTTACAGAAGCTTTTTACACGATTACGTTTCTGTACCTCCGAACGCAAGAGGTTCGGAGGTTTTGGTCTCTTGAAAACAAGAATAAATTGCTCCTTTTTTTTTTTTTTTTGCAAATATTCTATGCGATATTCCAGTTTTGTGCATAAGTTAAATTTTCAACTTTTAATTGAAACATAGCTAGTGGCTCTGTGCATGTGACCAATAGCGTGAATCTGATTGGTCTCCCAGTGTTATTCGTAGTGCGATGGAAAAGAGATCTGTCACATGCGAATGTTTGTGTCAGTCTGAATAGACTCATTAACAGCTGTTCATTCATATTAAAATGTTTATTGCCCCGAATTTTCACACCGAACATTCGTCTCGGTGTGAACAGAGAACCTTTAGAGCACAAGGAATCATCACACTAAAGAGCGGGAGGAAGTTCTTTACCTTGTGGCACTCAAATTCCTGTTTTTCAAAGGCGGGAGGTTTTTGCCAGGATTCCCAACCCCCAACTGACGTAAAAACTGTGAATCCCCAAATAACAGCACAGTTTGCGCTAGAGATTGTTTTGTTAGGACAATTGCTTTCAGTTGCTAAAAGCTGTCGTGGCTGCTAGGGCTGGGCGATATATATCGGACGACATTGTTATGCGCATCTCGTCAGTAAAGCCGGTTCCTTGATTAGTAATAAATCGCCATTACCTGCTATCAGATGGAGTGGCATTTACTACACAGAGCCGTAGTTCACTGACAAGCTGAGCCATATCGCATTAATTATCTCAGGCGATATGTCCGATATATCGCCCAGCCCTAGTGGCTGCACACATTTTCAGTTGATTAGCAGGTATTTGCATATGTATTCAATTCATAAGCGAGCAGTCAGAGTGCTTATTAGGGTGCTTAATCTAATTAGCAAAAATGTACCTTGTTCGTTGTTTTGCTAATTACTTTAATTACACTTGCATTGCCGTGCAGTCTGCACAGCATAGCCACAAATGGTTAGATTCTGGCCTGGAAATGTGGCTTACCAGTGATTAAATAACAAGAAATATGCCATCTCAGCAGTTGCCTAGCAACGTGTTTGTGCAAATAGCTGTTGCATCCAGACCAATCTTGGGGGGATTTTTTTGGTGTTGCATCTGAATGGGCGGGCGGGCTGACTTGTATAATCATGTTCACAGAGAGATCCAGGCACAGGAAGCTCTGCAGAACGGCCAGTTGGGATCCGGGGAGGGAATTCCTGACCTGCAGCCGGGTGTGCTGGCCAGCCAGGCCATGATTGAGAAGACCCTAAATGAGGACCCACGCTGGCAAGGTGACACAAAAGCTTCCCACTTAAATGCAAGCCCAGTATGAAAAATAAAAACTGCGAATGATTACAGATTTCAGTGGCAGTGGGTACAAAATGGCACTGTATTCAATCAGGTCACTCATATTCAGTTTCTGTTCCCCTTTTTTTGCAGACACCAATTTTGTTTTGGCCAACTACAAAACCGAGCAGTGCACCAAGCCTCCACGTCTATGCAGGCAAGGCTATGCCTGTCCCCACTATCACAACAGCAGAGATAGGAGAAGAAATCCCAGAAAGTTCAAATACAGGTGAGATATTGCAAAGAATATATATATATTTCTCATGTCTGTGAGGTAAGAATAAGCTAAGCCATTATAAGCCATTTTTATGACACACTCCAGTTCATGGAGAAAGAGCATCCTATTTGTTTTCTTTTCTTTATTTTACAAAAGCACAGAGTTTTGTTTTTATTGTGAGTTTACGCAAATAAAAGTAGACCCGTTTGGAATGATGTATTACTCTTATCTGTAAGACCAAAAATTCCAGAGTATTTTAAGCTGTTTCCACTGTTGAAAAATGCAAGTGATCGCGCCGGCGCCTCCATGACATGCAGTAAGCGCGCTAATGCTTTAGCTTCCACACAAACACTTGGATATGCGCCTAATAATAAGTTTATCTATTTATCTATGTTAACTTTAGAGCAAGCATCCATGTAAAGTTGCTACCTACATGTTTCAAATGATAAGCCGTATTTGAGGTCAATGGATGATTGGCAAAGGTTTGGATTTCCTGCCCAACATACTGTAATTACCACAAATTTCTTTCTATTTTACTGCAACTAACCGACAATTTTGGCTGATTAAGCCTCCTCTAGTCCACTAATGTTTAGTCCACTATTAGGGGGCAGCTCTACAGGACAAACTTCACTGTGACCAAACATTATGTTAGAGTGGCGATATGTATAATTGGCTAGTATAGTTTGGCTGTAATATCAAGAGGAGAACTTTACTACGACTAGTTTATTTAACAACTTTCAATTTTGGTTTCATTTTTGTTTATCACTATTTTTAATTAACATAACACTCAATCTTTGTTGAATTCAACATAAAACTGAATCCCTCTTGGCAGGTCGACGCCCTGCCCGAGTGTAAAGCACGGGGATGAATGGGGCGAACCCTCCAAGTGTGAGAGTGGGGACAGCTGTCAGTACTGCCACTCTCGCACCGAACAGCAGTTCCACCCAGAGGTGAGACTGACACACCTTTACAGCATTGAACTTGACTGATTGACTTGAGTTTATTTGAGTTACATTATTTTCGTTTTCTCACCAACTTCTATGTTTCTCTGTTTCAAGATTTATAAATCTACTAAATGCAACGACATGAGGCAAACTGGATACTGTCCAAGGGGACCATTCTGTGCGTTTGCACATGTGGAAAGTAAGCATGATGATAAAGATGACTATTTGCAGTGTGTTGTAGTCATTAAACACCTGAAAGGCAGTGATTTAGTTCAGTTATGGCTGCAACTGCAGGATTGCAGAAGTGAAAATGAAATGGCTTAGTGTGATTTATCAAATCGCATAGACTGTGATTTTAATTAAATAATTAGATAAAAGTGTCCTACATGTCTACATGTACTTGCTCTAGCAATAACAGTAAGTATGCATAATGACATGCAACTAACCGTAAACCAAAAGCTAATCTTATCCCTAACCCTATATAGTAAAAACCTTGGTGGTTTAATGTTTGAAAATTAAGACATACTTATTAGTATTGTCATTTAGCAGAATGTAAAATAAAAGTTATTAATATTATTATATTTTTCTTAAACTCTTCTTTTATTCTAAAGGGAAATATTAAAATAGTAATATTTGTATTTATTTTATAGTGATATTGATATGCAATCACACATGTTTGGCCAAATTGTGCAGCCCTACAAAAACAAGCATGCAAACCAAAAATAACTTTTTTCAAATCCCATTTTAAACCACAATCAATGTTTTTATCAGAATTTTTCTTTTATTTTTATTGTGCAGCCCTAAGTTGATGACTCTAAGGAATGTTTGTGTGTGTGTGTGTGTGTGTGTGTGTGTGTGTGTGTCTGAAGGAATTCCTTCCACAGAGGAGACTATGAGCACGTTTCTCACAGCAATGCAGTCGGGTTCTCAGTCCAAGCTGGGCTCCCAGCAATATCCAGAGTGTCCAATCAGCGAGTGGAGCGCCAACATGAATTCCCTCACCAGCAGCGCGAGTAACAACGGACAGGCAGGAAACGTATGTTTGCATTCACCTTCTCACTCCTGTCTTGCATCTATGGTAGAGAAAAGGTCCTTAACTTAGGAACCAGTTGATTGTTTCGTTGTTAGAGCTATTGGTTTTCTTTTCATTTCCTCAGTGTTTCATTTTGTTTTCTTTGCATCCATTTCTACTTATTGCAGTCTGTGTTGGAAAGCGAGAATACCTCCAATTCAAATCAGAGCTTTCTATTCAAATGCATTACACCAAAAATTAGACCTGACTGAGCTACTTTTCTATTATTGTGAGCGAAATCCTCTCACATCTGCATCCACCTATTTGGCTGGCTCCAAAACCACTTTTTTTTTTAAGCTCGTTTGTGCTTTTCTCCTTCAGGTATCATGCTCTAATAGTCTGACTGTAACACCAAGCTCAGGGAGCCACAGTTCTTTGTCCCCAATTGGAGCCATCGGCAGGCCAAAATGCTTTACTAATGGTAGCTTATGTTCAGAGTCCACCACGTCCAGTGTTTCCTCTCCGACGTCTAACTATCCCAAAGCTCCGGGTTTTGAACGGGAGGATCAGGTACACATGACCGTTTTCTCTAGCCCTTTCTAAAGGGATCTCCTGCAAGTTTGCAGGCATGACACACACTGCAAGCTTCACTTTGATTTATTTTTTTGCCCCTGGGTCATTTTCATTTCACCACTTTGCTCTTTTGTTTTTTAGTGATTTGTTGTCAAATGAAAATCACTTGTCTTTAGTTGTCAATATTCAGTTGTTGTTGTTGTTGTTGTTGAAGTTGTTGTTGTTGTTGTTGTTGAAGTTGAAACTTTCACGTCAGTCTTTGAGATTGAGGGTGTGGTATCATTGTGTGCGCAGGTATTAATACTTTGGTTTTGAAATGCCACATGAACTTGTTTATATTGTTAATTTATCATTCATGTTCAGGGGGCTGTTCCATAAACCAAGATTAGAGTATAAGCCAGGCTTATTTCGGTTAGTCAGGCTTATTTTTGGTAGATTCGGTTTCATAAATCAAACTTAAAAAAGTTCAAACTCAGTTACCCTGGCAACTTATGCTGGGAAACTAGCCTGGTCCAGGGCAGGCTAACTGTCAGGCTAAGCCTCAGATGTTACACAGATCCTCAACACTGACTGACAAGAACACAATGATATTACCACTGACACTCTCTCATACCATTATTGGACTTTATTAACCACTATTAGTCCAAAAATAAATACACAGTATACAGAAAATCAACTTAAATAAGGCTACAATATAGACACATATAAGGCGTTTTAAAGTTGTCCGTTTAGGACATGTCATTTTTGTAATAAAGACATTTTATTAAGGAGTACCTCGGTTATCAGAGATTTCTTTCTCTACACTGTCTCTTATATATATATATATATATATATAGTTAGATAAATACAATATACATACTGTTTTGTTTTTTTACTGGCTAAATGTTTTGTGCCCAAGATTTAATTAGATTGTTTCAAAGATTTATGAATACATCTCTCTCTGGTTTTATTTGGCAGTTTGTCTGTTTTTTGTTTTAGTACATGTTTATGATTATTAGAAGAACATTAGAACACAATCTAAAAAAAATCTTTTTAAAGCAGAAGTTAAAATCACAAAATCAAAAAATAAATAATTACAAAAGCACAGTATGAATTTTAACTGGTAAGATTAATCTGAGCTTAGTAATTGACAGTATATTAGCCTACTTTTGATTTACCCCAAATACACTTGTAGGTTTAAAATTCTAAATAAGGGACATATAATGTCCAACTAACAAATATTTTCACATATATATATATATATATATATATATATATATATATATGTACTTTATTATGTCTTTCAATTCAAACACATTTAACACAATTATACAAATGGACAGTTCCTTTAAAGACATCATATTTTCCCCCTATAAATATTCCTTATTTTTCCTTCTACTTTTTTTTTCTTTTGTGATAATACCCACCAACACATACATATAAATAAAACAATAAATAAATAAAAATATAACATTCACATATATCAAACTCTTATAATGACACATAATTCCTAATAGTTATTCAAGTAATATTATTTAAATATTAAATAAGTAAATAAATAACAAATAACTAGAAATAAAAGGGAAGGTTACATAAAAATGTAGTTAATGTAGGCTAATATATATTCCTTTATTTTATGGAATATTCTTTGATTTTAGAGTTGCACATATCTTTTCAAAATGTATACATTTGTTCTTAATTTAATGTTATCCTCTCCATAGTGTACTTTAGAAACTAAATCTAACCACTCATTTAAAACTGGGGATTCTTGCTTTCTCAAAAAAAATTATTGCATTAAAAGCTGTAATTCTCAGCATTCTAAATAAGTATACATCATCTTTATTAAGTAGCATAGGTCCTATACCCAAAACTATATTTTGTATCTTTATATATTTAGTTTCTTAAAAAAATTCTTCCCTGAATTAGGCTACTTCTGTTCAATTTCTTTTTTTTATTAGAAGTACAAAATGTGTGTAATGAGCTAGAAGTTCACTGCAACTTATCCAACATCCTAAAGATAAATTATTATAATTAGAAGATATTTCTCGTGTTATAAAATATTGCATATTAATTTTCCAAGCAAAATTTATATTTTAGTCAGAATTATTGCGCTCCTATTTGGCGCGCATGCGCGCAGCAGCGCTCATTCAATATGAAGATTAGCAGTAAAATGGATACATTTGCACGACTTTCTAACATTTACAGATGGAGAATATAACTGTAAAATGTAAGTTTTGCACTGAGGGGGGGAATAAAACATGTCACAAACGCATAAAACAGCACAAAATATACGCTGTTTGATGGTGGATCGATTTGATCCACGATCGACCTCTAGGGCTGCTTCAGAAACGCGTGCACACGCAATTATCTAGACTAGATAAACCTGGATCAAATTAGTGAGATTGCGTGAACTTCAATTACCTTTTATGGAACCACTTTAGCCCCAACTTATTTGTTAGGCTCATTCAAGTCCGGTTTTGGAGTTTAATCCCCGCTTTTCTAAGCGTCTTTTATGGAACAGCCCCCAGATGTCTAAAATAATCAGTAGTTGTAGTAATCCAAGAACGACACCCAGAGGGTTGTTCCATAAAACAAGATTAGAGTATAAGCCAGGCTTATTTCGGTTAGTCAGGCTTATTTTTGGTAGATTCGGTTTCATAAATCAAACTTAAAAAAGTTCAAACTCAGTTACCCTGGCAATTTATGCTGGGAAACTAGCCTGGTCCAGGGCAGGCTAACTGTCAGGCTAAGCCTCAGATGTTACACAGATCCTCAACACTGACCGACAAGAACACAATGATATTACCACTGACACTCTCTCATACCATTATTGGACTTTATTAACCACTATTAGTCCAAAAATAAATACACAGTATACAGAAAATCAACTTAAATAAGGCTACAATATAGACAATATAGACACATATATAAGGCGTTTTAAAGTTGTCCGTTTAGGACATGTCATTTTTGTAATAATATAATATATATATATATATATATATATATATATATATATATATATATATATATATATATATATATATATGTGTGTGTACTGTATTTATAGATATAGATAGATAAATACAATATACATACTACAGGTTTTGTTTTTTTACTGGCTGAATGTTTTGTGCCCAAGATTTAATTAGATTGTTTTAAAGATTTATGAATACATTTCTCTCTGGTTTTATTTGGCAGTTTGTCTGATTTTTGTTTTAGTACACGTTTATGATTATTAGAAGAACATTAGAACACAATCTAAAAAAATCTTTTTAAAGCAGAAGTTAAAATCACAAAATCAAAAAATAAATAACTACAAAAGCACAGTATCAATTTTGACTGGTAAGATTAATCTGAGCTTAGTAATTTGATCCTAGATTTGAAGCCTACATTTGATTTACCCCAAATACACTTTTTTTTTTGTGATTATGATTTTTTATTTTCAATCAATAAACAACCCATATCATACAGAGATGAGAATAGAGATACATTTAGGGATATATATATATATGCTAAAATATTTGTTAGTTGGACATTATATGTCCCTTATATGCTAAAATATTTGTTAGTTGGACATTATATGTCCCTTATTTAGAATTTAGAACTTATTTAGAATAAAGTACATATATATATATATATATATATATATATATATATATGTACTTTATTATGTCTTTCAATTCAAACACATTTAACACAATTATACAAATGGACAGTTCCTTTAAAGACATCATATTTTCCCCCTATAAATATTCCTTATTTTTCCTTCTACTTTATCTTTTTCTTTTGTGATAATACCCACCAACACATACATATAAATAAAACAATAAATAAATAAAAATATAACATTCACATATATCAAAATCTTATAATGACACATAATTCCTAATAGTTATTGAAGTAATATTATTCAAATATCAAATATTCAATATTAAATAAGTAAATAAATAAAATAACAAATAACTAGAAATAAAAGGGAAGGTTACATAAAAATGTAGTTAATGTACGCTAATATATATTCCTTTATTTTACGACATGTCACAAATGCATAAAACAGCACAAAATATACGCTGTTTGATGGTGGATCGATTTGATCCACGATCGACCTCTAGGGCTGCTTCAGAAACGCGTGCACACGCAATTATCTAGACTAGATAAACCTGGTTCAAGTTAGTGAGATTGCGTGAACTTGAATTACCTTTTATGAAACCGCCTTAAGCCCCAACTGATTTGTTAGGTTAATTCAAGTCGGGTTTTGAAGCTTAATCCCCGCTTTTCTAAGCTTCTTTTATGAAACAACCCTCTGAGGCCACATAACCATGTTGTGGTCATTATAAAATATCAAAACGAAGCACGTTGTAATTAGGCCTGCCGCGATAGTCAATAAATCAATTAATCGCACATTAAAAAAAATGAGCTTGATAATTTTTCCGGCCGCGATAATTTCCATTTGCATGCTTGTTTGTTTTCCTCGTCTCTCTCTCTCTCTCTCTCTCTCTCTCTCTCTCTCTCTCTCTCTCTCTCTCTCTCTCTCTCTCTCTCTCTCTCTCTCTACCAAAGAGACTGGATGACAACTCTCGGTTCCTTAGGAACGACTAAAAGGACTTTGACGTTATCCCCATTGTATCATCATAACAATACTGTCAAAAATGGTAAATGTTTATCGACGTAAAAAGCGCCCGTGAAGCAAAAAACGCAAAAAACTCAACGGATTCGGCGAGCACCGACCTCTTTGAAACAGTCTAGTCAAACTGAAAAGAACGATATAAGTTTCAGAATTTTTGGTGGTGTTTTCAGAATTTTTGGTGGTGTTTTCACGGAGATATTATCTGAAAACCATCGGAAGCACTTCTACCATATTCAGCACGAATAAAATGTTTATTTTAAGTTAGATGTTCCTCTAGTGGACAGAACGTTTAACAACAACCACATGCTATAGTGGCATTGGCCAACCATAAGCCTGTGTAAAGTCGTAAATTAATAATAGGATTAATTTTAGCATTTAATATTCAAATATTATTTGAATATTAAATAAAATAAGGAATGGAATTCGAATAGTATTATAGAGGAAGATTGATAGCCCTAGAATGTATCACTATTTATGTCTGAGCCTAATGTTTAATATTTGTATTAATTTTATTAATTATTAAACAAGTTTAATCATTTTATTTACATCCATTTTATTTATTGTTTTTGGTATTTATTCAAGTGCATTTTTTGTTAACAGAGACTGAGAGTCCATTGCTTTTATTGTTTTTGGTTGTTTTGTTCATTTATTGTGGATATTTCATTTATTGTGGATGTTTTCCATTTTCAGTGTTAAATAGTCTTTAGAAATAAAAGTTTATTGATATTTGAAAAGGTGTACCTGCATTATTATGCCATTATCATTATTTTAGATGAAAATGGTCTCAGAACGACATTATCGTTTATCGCAATAATTTCTTGGACAATTTATCGTCCAGCGAAATTTGTTATCGTGACAGGCGTAGTTGTAATGATATACTGTAACAAACATCTTTAAACCACAGCGTTTCAAGTTTTTTTTTGTCTTCCTGAGCAGGTAGCAATTCCCTACATAATACCACCCCTGCTTGCCTTAACAACATCAGGTCACATGATAGGATGTATTATCTGATTTCAGGCAAAGAACCAGAAGAGCCAGTCCGGGGAACATAATCAAAAGTTAATGGACCAAGATAAACAGGTAAAGCAACCTAGTCCTCATATTCACTCATTTTACTACCTTGCAAGCAAAGACATAAAGTGGTTACAGCAGTGGATCGAGTTATTGTTTTCATCCTCATTTACAAGAAACCATATAGCATTACATATCATCTGACAAAAAAGAAACATTTGTATTTGCATATGTTTTTTTTTACTATGACAATGTTTAAAACAGTATTATCACTAACTAAAACTTATCGATAATTGAAATAAATCTGAAATAATTTAAACTAAATACTAGATGAAACGCTTAAAAAAACGTAAACGAGAATTAGAAATGTTGTTGGCAATAAACTGAAATAAACAAGTGTGAGTTCTAAAACTACTACAACAGAAATATAAATAAATGGAAGCTAAATGGACTAATATTATATATCACTAAAACTATATAATACTAAACTTACACCTTTTACTGTGTAATTATACTTTTAAATACTTTGAAAAAATAACTATTTGTACATTTCTACATTTATTAGGGGTTGTTTTAGGGTTAGTTGCAAGTAATTATAGATAATTTACTGTAATTACTATTGTAAGTACATGCACGATGTGTAAAAGGGACACTGTAATAAGAAAAAAAAGTGTCCTCAAATGTTAAACCTGAAAGTTAAAAATAAATAATTATTGCCATTATAAAAGGTATAATATGTAAGATTTTTGTAATAAAATCCCTGGTTTCCGCTCGTACTGCCATAGTAACCATGGTGACAGACGTGGACAACTGCGTTACATCCAGCGGCACGCTCACGCTGTTGTTGTTTCGTTCAAACATTATGAACCATGGCAAGCAGACTTAAAGACTTAGAGACCTAAAACGAGGATCAATGTCAACGTGGCGTTTTCGAGATGCCGAGAGCTCCACGTCTGTGAAAACTTCGACTTGACAGAGACGCCGCTCTTGCATGTACTTTATTAGACAGGTGAGCAAATGTACATAGGAGAGGATGCAACAATAAGAGTAATACAACCATAAATTGTAAACAACTCTCTAAAATACAATTAAACATAATATACAAAAAGAAAAAAGAAAAATTTTTTAAAGACAAAGTATTGCTTTGGGTGAAATGAGGATGAGAATAATAATAATAGTATTAATAAAGGTAGTAACATTAATTCACATAGTTGATTATGAAGAAGCCATTTCTTAAAATTATACTATTGCTTTTAAAAAATGATCATATTGCTTCCTTTCACAGTTCTCGGTGGTGAACCCACTAGCGTCCAGCATAACATCAAGCATCACGTCCAGCTTGGCCTCCAGTATCGGATCTGACAGTTCGTCACCCACAACTTTATCAACCATGAATGCAAAAGCCACGCCTTTCTATCCAGGCAGCAATACTGTGGAGTCAGTAATAGGTAAGGTCCATTGCAGCACTCTTTCTTCTTAGAGCCGTCTTGCCAAGTGCTACATCCAAGAGAAAAAGTACATGAGACAGACTCAGCCCAGATAAGGCAGTGCAGATAAATGCAGAGTGTTTAGTGAAGTCGAAGGAAGTGTAGTTGTGGCAATTCATTAGCCATAATTCAGTGAGTCCACTAAAGATCACTAGCAGAAGCAGCAATGACTCAGCAGCACAGAGCTCAGTGGATGGTAAGTGCTTTTGCCTTTACGTCTGCCTTTTCTTTGAGCTAATTCAAGTTAGATAAGACTGTTACCCGAACACAGCTTTTGATGTATGTTATTAATCATTGTGTATGGATATTAACTGAAATGAAGCGTATTGTGGGATGGCTTTGAACTAATTGATCATGCCTTTTATCACTTTGTTTTTCTATTTTAGAAAACATAAAACATCATTAATAGCTTCATGAAATATTGTCTCTGTAAGTAGCTGCTTTTTTATATCCACTTTGCAAAAATATTGAATCGCACCACTTTCCTTGCTCTTAGGATCTGCACTTGACCTAAATTTTAGTGACATCAATGTTGCCTCCCTCGACAAAGAGCTAGAGGACCAAGACAACAATGGCCTTGGTTTAACAAGTAAGACTTTATTAATTTTGTTAGTTTTAGCTCGTACAAGGTAAATGATGCAGGTCATATTTAAACACTTTTTTTTTTCACCATAGGTCAGAGGTTATTAGGAGGCTCTGCTCCAGTCAATATTCCTGGCTCTCTGGCTAGGTCTTCCTCTCTGCATTCCTCGTCGTCTCTATCTGCCTCCCCGCTCAGCTCGTTGTCTCAATCCCTGTCCCAGTCTCTCCTCACTGGAATGGCCTCCCAGCAGAGCCATCCACAGGCACCACCTGTTAAACCTGAACACGGCCTTCTAGGAACACCAACGTCTACACAGAACTCCTTAGGTAAGGACTGTACGGTTTGGAGATTGTCACATTCAGGATGAAAAGGGACAAAAACTACTACAGAAGAATATTATCTGTGTATATTAGGGTTGTGCCGATAGTCAGAGATATCACTGATGGCTGCTGCCTTTGACGATATCAATACGATATTTGGCTCGGTTTTCCATTAATGTTTTAAATAATAATAATTATTATTATTATCATTATTATAAGGTTATACTGTTATTAAATTAATATTAGGAACTACAATTAATTTGTCTTGCTTAGATTCATAACGACATCACCACATCATCGACACGCGCGTATGAGGATTGAGAACTCCTCAAAGAAAATGTGTTTAAAACCGACTACAAAACTACATCCCACATCAATATTGAACTGCAAGGTGACAAATCGTCAAGAGTGCTTGTTATAACAGACGCATCATTCTTAAGGTGTTGTTTTTTGTCAGCATTTTGTTTCCATAGCACATTAACAAAACATTTATGTTTTATGACAATAATAGCCTAACACTAAAACCAATACAATTACAAAATGTTAATAATAATCTCACTCAAATTATATAGGCCTATAACAGTCTTTAGTTCACAAACACGGCACAAATCAGTCATCTGTGAAAATCAAAAGCAGCTTCAAACACTTTTTAAAAACAATTATAATTATATATATAATTTTTTTTTATTTCTGCGCAAGCTTGTGAAAATGCTGATGGCGTGCACATGGCACACATGGCACGGCGTGTAGTCTTTCTTTACAAATTGACAAAAACAAATTACATGTCTGGCCTTAAATTATAATACACAATTATTTATCACTTCAGAGAAGCCATGTGAACTGGAACTATTTTGACAACGTTTTATCTGTACAGAGGTAAAGGGAAGGAGAAGGGGGCCTTCACAGGGGAGAGACTAGTTGACACTTTAGGACTGCGTTGTCATCGTGTCCTTCATCAGATCTGGATCCGGCGGACTGCGGTAAACCTCGGGATAAACAGAGAGACTAATATTAGCGTAGATGCCATTCTTCTTATGATGTAACGAGTACATCAGGATTTATGGGGAGTGTTCCCAGTTCCGGCTGACCTAATCTATGCAGCCTGATATTGAATTATAGAGTTTATAATGTGATATGTGTATGCTAGGTAAAAGAGATGTGTTTTTAGTCTAGATTTGAACTCACAGAGTGTGTCTGCTTCCCGGACAATGTTAGGAAGACTGTTCCAGAGTTTTGGTGCTAAATAGGAAAAGGATCTACCTCCAGCAGTCGATTTTGATATTCTAGGTATTATCAACTGGCCGGAATTTTGAGATTGCAATAGACGTGAAGGACTATAATGGGTTAAGAGCTCGCTCAAGTACTGGGGAGGAAGCCATTGCAGTGTTGACAGAACCATGCTAATATGGTCATACTTCCTGGCTCTGGTAAGAACTCTAGTTGATGCGTTTTGGACCAGCTGTAATTTGTTTATTAAGCATGCAGGGCAACCACCCATAAGAGCAATACAATAATCTAGCCTTGATGTCATGAACGCATGAACTAATTGTTCTGCATTTGTCATTGAGAGCATATGACGTAATTTAATATATTTTTAAGATGGAAGAATGCGGTTTTAAAGATACAGAAACGTGACTTTCAAATGAGAGCACACCCAGGTTCAAGGTTCCTAACCGACGACGAAGGTTTGACAGAGCAGCCATCAGTATTCTAGGTTATTACGTGAGGTTTTTTTGTCCAATAATTAGAATACTTTTTTTTTTTTTTTTTAGAGTTGAGTAGTAGGAAATTACTAGTCATCCAGTTTTTCATATCAGTTATGCATTTCGTTAATTTTGTGAATTGGTAAGTTTCGTCAGGGCGTGAAGAAATATAGAGCTGAGTATCATCAGCATAACAGTGAAAACTAATGTCATGCTTCATAATGATATCTCCTAAGGGTAGCATGTACAGAGTGAACAGCAACGGTCCTAGTACTGAGCCTTGTGGTACTCCATACTGAACTTGTGATCGATAAGACATCTCTTCATTTACTGCTACAAACTGATAATGGTCAGATAAGTATGATTTAAAGCATGCTAATGCAATTCCACTAATGGCAACATCATTTTTTCAGTCTATTTTAAAGAATGTTGTGATGGTATCAAATGCAGCACTAAGATCCAGTAACACTAATAGAGAGATACAACCACGATCGGATGATGAGAGCAAATTTTTTGTGACTCTACTATGGTACAGTCTAAATCCTGACTGGAAATCCTTGCAGATATCATTTCTTTCCAGGGCTCCAGACTGCAACCAAATGGTCGCATTGTGCGACCAAAATTTGAGAATATGTGACTGAATTTTACATCCAGTCGCACGTGCGACCAGTAAATTTGTCCCTTTTTTTTATTTTATTTTTTTTACACGTTAAACGTGGAAGGGGCTTATCAATGAATCCGGAATGTGTGGCAGGCCAATGAGTGTGAGAAGAATAGGGAATGGCCACTGTAAGTGTCGCGTTTAAACGTCTGTGGGAAGGAGACGGAGACATATATCGCAACCTGTTATGTGCGTCTGAGCAATGAGCAAGCGAACTATTGACTCGTTCTTCCAACCTGTGGCTAGTGTGCTAGTTAAATTCACTTGCTGGCTTCCAAAATAATACATTACAACAGAGATAATAATAAAAATAAAAAAACGTGAACAAAACGATTACTCTTTGTAATCACTGTCTCGTGCCAAATGCTCGAACATGACCTGTCATTTATGCCGTCATCACCCGGGAGTTGATAGCGCACGAGCGAAGGCGAGACCTGAACTGTAGACGTTACCATCGGTGTTTTAAACTAAACTCACTTAAACTTTGCCAATGTAAACATTCAAGACGCGAAAGAGAACTCGCATCTAGAAGATTTGTGCGGGTGTCTGCGTGTGTGTGTGTGTGCGCGTGCCCACCGCGTGTGTGTGTGTGTGTCTGTGTGTGTGTGTGTGTGTCATGTGTGTGTGTAGGCTACTCATCTGAGACTGCGCGCAAATTTTGAGTTCTCTTTCAAGTCTTTCACTTGAATGGACAAATTCACACCAAAAGTATGCCAACATGTCCGTCTTGATGAGTATCCTAGCAGACATATAGTCTGTTATGCCTTAAGTGAACTTATATGGTCAAGAAAGACACTAAAAGTATCGGTGTAGGCCTACTGAATCGGCTCTGAATTGAATAGCTTTTGTAACTTTAAGGATTAATCTTTAATTTATACAGTCAAATATGCATTGTTATTTTACACTTGATTATTTTATTCAATTTCTGTACCTGAAAACTAATGTTAGACCTCCCTGAAAAGCATAGTTTCAAAAGAGAGTCAAAAGTATCTGTTGCAATATCAAGTTCTTCTAAGCTGTCTGGGATTCTGAGGAGATGAAACTGATCAGGAATGTTATTAATAAACCAATCTTTAGTAGCAGAAGTGATAGGTCTAACATATTTGTACGGAGCCGGCTTTGAAGCCTTGGCTAAATTAAGTATACACAAGACTAGATAGTGATCTGAGATGTCAGATCTGTCAGACTCTGCTGCAACATTGATTCCATGTGATCATATTAGATTTAGAGTTGATTATGACAATGAGTAGGTCCTGACACGTGTTGTCTAACTCCAATAGAGTTCAGAATGTTTTTAAAAACCAATCCCAATGCATCTTTTTCATTATCTTCATGTATATTAAAATCACCAACAGTTGGGACTTTATCTGCAGCCAGTACTAACTCTGATTAGCTAATTAAAATGAAAATTAGCTAATTCTTTGATAAAGTCTGTATGGTGGCCTGTATACAGTAGCCAGCACAAATCTCAAACGTAATTTATCATTTACATTAGATAGTGTTACATTAAGCACCAACACTTTAAAATAATTATATTTGAAAGAACACTTCTCAGTAATTCTGAAGATATTACTATAAATTAGAGCAACACCTCCCCCTTTGCCTTTCAGACGAGGCTCATGTTTATAACAATTTAACATATCCTTGCTGAATAAAAGTATTAATTTCTTTAGAAAGAACAGAAATAAAAAAATTACTGACCTCAAACTTTTGAACGGTTGTGTATATTGATACAAAATATTTATATTTTAAATGAATGCTTTTTTTTTTTTTTTTTTTTTTTACATTTTATTAATAAAAAAATCCTGAAAAAAGTATCACAGGTTATAAAAAAATATTAAGCAGCACAACAGTTTCCAACATTGATAATAAATGAGCATATTAGAATGATTTCTGAAGGATCATGTGACACTGAAGACTGGAGTAATGATGCTCCATGAAAATCCAGCTTTACCATCATAGGAATACATTACAATTTAAATTATATTAAAATAGAGAAAAACATTATTTTAAATTATAATAATATTTCACAATATTACTGTTTTTCTGTTTTTTTTAATCAAATAAATGCAGGCTTGATGAGCATAAGAGACTTCTTTCAAAAACACCAAAAATAGTAATGTTTCCAATCTTTTGACTGGTACTGTATGTGTATAAATATATATAATAATTATTTTCTATTTTAATATACTTTAACATGTAATTTATTCCTGTGATCAAAGCTGAATTTTTAGCATTATTACTCCAGTCTTCAGTGTCACATAATCATTCATAAATCATTCTAATAAGCTGATTTGATGCTCAAGGAAATTTTTTGATGTATTTTAATCAGTGTGAAAACAGCTCTGCGGCTTAATATATTTGTGGAAACATCAAAATTCTTTGATGAATAGAAAGTTCAAAATAACTTATTTATTTGAAATAGAAATCTATATAAAACATAAACGTGTTTACTGTCACTTTTGATCAATTTATTTTTGCGTGCCATTATGCATTATAAGTGTGGGGAAATCACAAAATATCTGATGATATCAAAATTGAGGTATCAAAGCTACAACTTCGAGGAAATGGATTCTGTCACTGACTTTGTGGTCAGCCTGTCCTAAAGTAAAGTATTTCATGGACATTCAAAAAACAAAGTGGAAAATACTGTTTTGCTCGTCTCATTTACTTAAAACTAACTGCTTTAAACAAAACTTTGGCAAACCCAACAATAAATCTCTGTTGGGAGAGTAATAAAAATAATAAAAATGTGTAAGTTGTGTAGCAGCCAGCTAAACAGATTAAAACTTTATTTGTGTGCACTATGCATCATGTGGTCCGTGGGCATGCAATCTGAGGCTAAGGTTATTATTTTCCTAAACTTAAGAATGATCACAGACTCATGAATTTTTGAGTTGATGTAATAATGTGTTGGCCTAGGTCTGAATGGCGGAGCAGGGAGTATATGGGACTTCATGAGTGGCAGCTTCTCTCCCAGCCCGTCTCCAGTGTTCAGCAGCCTTACTTCCAGCACGGTCAGCTCCAGCAGCGCAGACATCGGCCGGCTTCTTCGAGAACTGGATGAAGCCAAGCGTAAGATAAAGCAATGGGAGGATGCCTGGCACCAAGTCAAACAGGTAAGATGTGCTTGCTTTTTTGTGGGCCTTATGAGATATGGGTGACACTTAAAAGAAATGATTTTGTCTAGCAGCCATTTAGATTCTCCTGTAGGTTGTATCTGAGAGATTCATGCCTAGTTTTATTGACACTGCTTTACTTTGCTTATTGATGCCCATTATCATACAGTGACACCTCAAGCTATTGAGTGCTGCAGTGATGATGTATTTTTGTAGGCCCTGGTTCTCTCAACAAAAACACAACTGGCTTTTTCCATTGGCTCGACTATTACAGAAAATAAGCTCTGTGACCAACAAAAGTTTATGATTCTAACCTGTTTTGTTCATCACGATAATCTTCACAAATGAACACCACTTGTATGAATTTTGAAGCCTTAATACAATAGACAAAATACTTGCATGGCTTCAACATCACCACCATTAAAGGGATAGTTCACCCAAAAATGAAAATGATCCCATAATTTACTCGCCCTCAAGCCATCCTAGGTGTATATGACTTTCTTCTTTGAGCCAAACACAATCGGAGTTGTATTAAAAATATCCTGACTCTTCCAAGCTTTATAATGGGAGTGAATGGTAACTGAGATTTTGAAGCCCAAAAAAGCACATCCATCCATCATAAAAGTTCTCAATACGACTCCAGGGGGTTAATAAAGGCCTACTGAAGTGAAGTGATGGGTTTTTGTAAGAAAAACATCCATAATTATAAGAAAGTCATATACACCTTGGATGAGTAAATGTAGATGACTAGATGGGTGAGTAACTTATGGGATCATTTTCATTTTTGGGTGAACTAACCTCCGACAACTCTTTCCCTGAGTTAGAATAGTTGCAAGAGCATGATTATAAACACAAGAATGCTGTAAAAGCAGACCAGTGGGTAGATGAGTTTACCTGTTCGGTGTGATGATGTTTAATGTCCCCGACAACCTTTAAAGCTTTAAAAACAAATCACAAGGTATGCATTTGTAAACCTGAAAATATCTTGAGCTTGTGTTCACCACAGACCTCATTTCAGGCATTTAACCAAAAACCCATAAAAAAAAAAAAACTTGACTTTGGGGGCAATGGAACCGGAAATGATAAAATGTGAACTCGTTTCCAAGTTTTGACCTATAGATAAATGTCATACCTGCAGAACTCCTTTAGCTTGGCTGCTTGAAAAAAGCCCAGAAGGTGTAGAATCAATTTAGTCATTATTATCAGATGGAACGTCATTAATACGCATCTCTCATAGGCCTGTGAAGCGTGGCAGAAAGACGCTCACGAAGCGAAAGAACAAGCTAAATCGGCAGAGGCAGAGCGCCAGCTGGCGGAGCAGAAGCGGGAGGACACCGAGCACAAACTGAAGGAACTGCAAGGAGACTTTGACGTTTTGTGTCGCTCCCCCAACACACCTCTTCTGCGCAGCTACGGTGAGCTGGACCAGCTCCCTCTGCCAAAGCTGCGCTCCATCCAGAGCCAGCTGCGCTCTGACCTAGACCTCATAGACGGGGTAAGAAGGACCAGGTCCCAACACACATACGTCACCATGTCACATTTACACACTCTCTAAGTAAGACCGTTGTACTCTTCTCATCAAGTAGACGTAAGCGGCTTATGGGGGAAGAGTGGGCAACGCGGTTTAACATCCACATGAGTCAGTCATGCATGACGCACCGCATTGAATCTGTCAGAGTGTGACTGATGTTAACTCTTCTTTTTCTCAACACAGGTAATATATCAGCTTCAGTCAAAGAAATGTATAGTTTGCCAAAAGCATGATCGTTCCATTGTCCTGCAGCCTTGCCAACATTATGTACTTTGTCAGAACTGTGCGTCTGGTAAAACGGAATGTCCTTACTGTAAGACGAAAATATTGAAGTGGTGATGTACAGCTATCCAAGGTACTATTTAATGATTTAGCCCTTTGAAGAACTACTAATACATAATATTATTATTATGCTTACAGTTTCTAAATAGCATTCTTTTTTCAGTATTTCATATAGTGATTCAATTGATTGTTTTATTGGAATCTAAGTGATGTTTAACTGATACAAATCAAGTACTTAAATGCAGTACCTGTTTTGTACAAGCTAGATTATCCATTTTCATAAAGCATTAAAAAAAACTCCCCTTAATAACTGCTTTAGGCATGTATAGTCAGTTGGCCCTGATTTGACTGTTCGCAACAAAATCATCGGTCCGACACCATTATTGCTACTAGCTGTGTGAAGAGGATTTCTTTTGAGGTTTCTTGTTAAAAGCACTTTGTTGACTTGGAAATTTGTCTGAGGGTATTTTTTTTGCTTTAAGCTGCTTTGTAGGTTTTTTGTTTCATTTTCTTAGATTTATATTTTTTTTCCCCAAATATGTTCAAGTATAAAGCTTTTGTGTGTACTGTGAAACATTAATAGAATATTTCATTTTTTCTTACTGTTAAATCATGGTATAGTGTATATAACTTGTTAGTTTTCATATAAAATAGTGCTAGTTAATATTACATTTATTGTTACTTAAATTTTTCAATCAAATAAGTGCAAACTTTGAATGCATTTTAGGCATAACCAGCAGCTGTAATATCAGTAAGGCACATACTGTATGCTAAGGCATTTAGTAAATCGATTTATGTCTTATAGTGACTATTTAGATATACATTATGTAGTTGTTAGATGAGCACACGTGTTCTGAAGTCCTCAGCGACTTCTTTTTTTGTTGGACTTTAGCCTTTCAGATATGTTAGAACATATATCTGATTTCTGGCCACTCCCTCTTAAGTGCCTTGCCTTAAAAACATTCGAAGCATCTGTGAAGAGTTTAGGATTGTAGTACAAATCTCATCCGCTTGCAAGTATACAAGTATGTATTTTTCAGTAGTACCATATTATCAGAGGTTTTACCGGCCTAATTCAGTACTAACGTATTTCCGAGAGACTTCACCCTGGTCGGTGCCTGAGCTCTTGAGGTTCAGCTAAAGAATCGTTCCCTCTTCTTCATTAACGATGGTGCTTTTTGGGTGCAGCTTCATTATCGTTAGAAATGTTGAATCATCTGTAATTTAAATGTGTAGGGATATTCAAATCAGGAAATGTGTGTTTCTTTGATTGCAAAAACTAAACTGGCTTAGTACATTTCTGTTTATTGAAATGTGTAGAATTGTAGTGCTCTGTAGTGTTTACAGACGGACATCATTGGTGTTTTTTTGTATCCAAATTCGACAGTGTAATGTGCTTAGGTAATCTAATTGAAATGACCTGCTACTGTGTTATCTAAAACTTTTTTTTTTCTCCTTGATTTTTATTTTTTATCTCTTGTTCCTCTCATATTTACAGCAACGAGTTTGTGTGGTAAATTGTCAGGTACACAAAGGTGCAAGTTTCTTTTGTCTTTTGAAATCGGGATAAACAGTTTACTTCAAAAGGGATGGTTATTGAGGATCTAATTGTCCAGACCCTCTTTTTTTTTTTTTTTTGCTCAGCTTCACGAGGCAAAGACAGTGTATATATGATTTCTCTGCTTTCTTTCTTGCATTGTATGTAAATCCACAAGGTCTGTATGTAGCTCATTTTCTTGACATTTGGACTGATTTGTCACTGCATGTGTCGGTGTGCAACTTTTGTTAACCAGCTAAAGCTCTAGATCACACTGCCAAATGTATTGAGCATACTTATCCCGTCGTTTGGTCAGGCATCGCAGTCGATCGCTCAAAGTATTCAGAAATATTTTTGTGCAGTGCTTCAGATGCATTGACTATGTGCTTATCTTTTCTAGTTCGATTAGCAGAGACATGTTCTCGTCCGTACAACGGTTGACGTAGATAGGTTGAAATGGATCAAAGCAGCTCTGGGTGTGATTTTTTTTTTTTCCAAGTGTTCAAGAGCTTTGCAGACGTTTGTCACTTTGTTGAGGGATTAGTTCCATTATTTGGTTATTGGACCATAATATAGGGTTTTGTTGAACTATAAAATGTGGTTGAAATGTGTTGGATTTCACACATTTATTTCTCAAATTAAGAGTGCGGTCAAATCAAATGTGGACTTTACTCAAACGAACCAAAGTGGTATTGTAGTTTATACTTGTTTCAAAGTTCAATTGAAGTGGTGTACAATTACTATGTCAGTTTTTCAATGTTTAATTTGACAGGACAACTATGCCAACTACTTTTGCTGACAATATTAATGGACTAAATGCCCATTTTTGTAGTTTCTACCAAAGACCTTTACTATTCTTTGTTCTCACTTCAATTTTATAACTGCATTTTCATTTTAACATTGAGGAAATAGTTAGAAAAATGACCAAACCTAGTACCTTATTTACATTATATGTGCGTTCAAAACATCCTAATGAATCACAATTCTTTAACTAAATAAAAAGATTGTTTTTTTTTTCCAATTTCTCAGTAGAAACGATAATATAGTATTGAATTGGCTGTAATCTACAGTGAAGGAATGTCATAGTAATGAATGAATATTTGTGTTGATATTCTTAAGTGGCCATATGGATTAGTGCTTATTTGAAGTATATATTATTTCTTTTTATACAAATAATACTCGTAAAATTCTGAAATCAGTTTTGAAACATTAGTTGTTGTGCACTACTTGTATGCTGTCAGGAATTTAAAAGAGTATCTCGTAAGGTGCTTTCTTTAGTTTCCATTTGACCGGTGTTTGTTTTTTTCTGTCTGTTCTTCAGAATTTGGATATGAAATAAGAAATCTTTTAACTTATTTTTTTTTTTAACCTTGAAGTCTATTATTGTATTGTCAAATGTTGTCTAATTTGATTGTGATGTAAAATGGGTCCCTTGCTCATGCTAGTTGAAATGGCTGAGACAGACATTGGGTTACATTTATGAAAACTTAAAATATCTACATTTCCTAGCCTTAAACCTCACTTTTTGGCCTAGATGCGTTTGCCTGTTATAGTATTGAACAAAAATGTAGACCACACTTAAATGTCTGATTCACAATCCGTCATTCTGCTTGATCATTTTGTTAAATCTTGGAAGGATCGAGTCTCTTTGGAACAAATTTGTGCCTTTTAATAAAACCACATTGAAAGTATTTTTCATTGAACAAATGGGTAAGCCCATCTTACGAAATGAGCCGAATTGTAGTGCCTTGGGACATTTTAATCTGTATTTCTCAATGCACAGACTTTCTAAAGACCAGTGTATTAAAATAATACATAATTACTCTGTCATGCCTTTGAACGTTTCACTTTGAGTAATAAGTGATTCTGAAAGAGAAATATTTATTGATGTTGAAAGTCAGCATGTACAGCGTCTGCTGTGAAATGAACAGTTAAGGTGTTTTGCAATTGTATTCTCTACCAAGGGTGTGTTAAAAGTAGCAGCTCATCTGAACAGTTTATGAAGCATTACAAAGTTAAAGTGGAATTGTTGCAAAACCTAGTCATTGTGAGTTTGGGCTTCCAAATAATTTTTCTGTGTAACTGGTTTGCTTTACAGTGATTTTTCTGTACAAAATCTATAATAATGGCAGATATTAATATTTTAGTCAAATAAATCTAAACCACAGCATGAAAGGTTTTGAAGCACCTCTGTCTGCATCAGCCATTTTAATACCAACTGTAATCTAAAATGACCATTTAACATTGATGTAAGACTAGACATCTGTAATTAAAGAAGCACCAAGGACTCTTGTTTAGCAATGTGTAAATTAATGTATTGGACATTTACCATAATGCTCTGCAGTGGAAATAATAATTTCTTTATTTCTTTTTGCATTCTTGTGGATTTCTTTTGTTCATTTGTTTGTTTTTCTAATTTTGTTCTCTATCAGTAGTGTGATTTATTGAACCGAAGGTTTTATGCAATCTTGTATATACATATTACATATGAAACTGGTTAAATTTAGCAAACTAGCCAGCCAGGGGGAAAAACCTATTACAATAGTAAACTTTTATAAGAGGCTAAAAGAATAATAATAATTTAAAAAAAATGACAGACTTTTTGGGAACCACTGTTCCCTATAATTAATGTTATGGATAATCGAACATTAAATCCCTGAATATTGAATGTACCATTCAAATAAATTAGATATAAAATGGGTCACTGGAATAACTTGGAGAACAGTTTATCTATGATGATGTAGCACTAGTTTTGTGAATTGCGATACATTACAAATAAATTTATAAGTTAAACAATTGCAGTTTTCAAGTTTGTGTATTTATCCGTGTAACAATTTGATGGAATTATGAGATGTATTTTTCTCAGGGTTTTACAGGAGAACTGTAGAATAGAGAGAGATGTCCAATTTTCAAAGGAAACTGCAACTCAAAGATTTATTAGCTCAAAAGTCAAAATGAGGAAAACATTTATATTGCGAGGAAGAAACATATCCCTTATTTTGGTACAGTATGCATCAATATATAGAACAGCTTATATTCTAATTAGTGTTGAAATACTATACAATTTGCTGTCAATATAATATGTTTGTGTATGTGTTGTCAACACAAGACCTTAAAACATTTACTTGGAGTTATGCGTTTAAGTTATGGAGGCTTCTTTATGGAATAGTTGTATGTTTTGATGCCGTATAAGGCCAGAGAGGTTTCTCTTCACTAGAATTACTTAAGATGGTATTATTTATAATGCATAATCTTTCTCTTGTAGTGTATCATTTAAAATTGTTAACACTTGTCTACACTACAGCAGTTATGCAATGGTTTACAGAATTCATGGAATTATTTTTGTCATCATGGGAATTAAATAATTTTTGATCTTTAACCTGGCTCGAGTGTTTTGTCTTATTCCCCTCATGTGCTTCCGAATCATCAGTTGCTGAGTAGACTGGATAACTTCTTTATTTTGTTCTAGTGTGGAGTTGGAATCAATTTAAGGGTTACAATATGACTACTCTTGACTTAATATGCAATTTAGGAACATTGCATTGGATTTAGGAAGTGGTGTGTGCACAAGTAAGATTAAAACAATCTTTTAATTTTTTTAACAATGTAAAAATAAAACATGAATGTCAGTAAATCACATTGATGTGAGTTCTAGAAAACGAAATATTCACCACTAGGTACATATTATGGAATACATCCTGGTTATTGTGGTGCTATGCGGTGAAGACTGACTCAAGACTGTGATCATCAAACAGGTAACGCAGCAATTTCACTGCCTGCACACAGAAAAGGTTCAGGGAAATCAAATGGGGAAACAGTTAAAAGTACTCTAAAAAACATCAGTGGAAACATTCCATTAATACACAGTAGGTTCCTTGTAGTGGAAAATGGTTATTTTAGATTAACCTTGACACTAAGAGTTTTTTAGTTTTTTTAAATAACTCTTCATTAGAGGCTTTCGCACCAGGTGGTTATAGGAACTAGCCACCAGGAGGGTCCCCGAGAACTACATTTTCAAGGGCCATTTTCCTGGTTACATTCGCAGTTTCGCACCACCAGTAGGAACTCTTAAAGGGTAACTAAACCCCTGGTCAGAGCCTGACTCCACCCATTGGCAATATTTGAAAAATACTGGAAAAGTGAGCAGAGCCCAGTGGAGTACTGGGGTGCGTGCACCTGAGGGGTACCACAAATTCCGATTTGCCAAATTGCCACCGTTCAACCTGAAGAGGGCAGCACTCAGACGTTTTTACATCATATTTTGTAGAATAAAAACACTTTATACCTAAATGTCCAAAAAATTACTTGAATCAATGAACAGCATTAATAAAGCCCCTGTCTTACAGATCATTAACTAAAAAAAGTTGTTTAAGGGTTTAGTTACCCTTTAAGTGACGCAACCCGGCTGACAGCTATGTAATTTAAGCGTGACATTCAACAACTCCATAGTGTAAAGGTTGAGAAGAGCCTGAACTTTGACGTCGGCCCATCATCACTTTTTTCCATGTTTGTGGAGTATGTATTTAATAATTGTGTGTTTCGTATGGCATGCGTTCGGCCAATCAACGTGGTAGTTCCAATTGTGCTTGGTTAGACCCTACTCTAGCTAATTTAGTAGCCTTTAGTAAAAGGTGTTCCTATTACTAAAATCATTCCCAGTTCCTGCAGTGCGAACACGTCAAAAAGCAGGTACTTCTTCCACCAATAGTTACAGGTACAATGAAAATGGTCCTCTGGTGCGAAAGCCCCTACAGAAATGTTCTTTGGGGAACCAAAAATGGTTCTGTGGAGTTGCTGAAAAAAAACAAAACATTTTGGAACCTTTGTGTTTAAGAGTGTAAGATAAATGTTACTGTAGACTCACCCCAATTTCAGAGTTTGGGTAAAGAAGTTTCATGGTAACTCTCCTAAAGTCTGGTCTCGCCCTACAAACGCTATAGCAGAAGGAAAATACATAATTGTGTTGAATTGCGTATGATTTGTATTACAGTCTGCTGTAACCTTTTACATTTTTCTTTCAGCTTTGATTGTACCTCTCAAGAATAATATCAAAGCATGTGACGGCATTGTCTGCTTGCAAAGCAATGATGAGGCAGGGACCTTCAAGTAGAAGTGCTCCACCAGTAGAGGACCTCAGTAACTCAGACATGTGCTGCCTTTGTTTTTCATCTGGTGCGCAGAGCTTTCCAGCCAGCAGGTGGCAGCCTGTCCTTAGCAGCCGATCCAGTAGCTCAGAGTACAGAGGAGGCTGACTCTGTTGCAGGAGGTTGGAAGGGATCAGCAAGCAGGTGGTCTGACAAAGAGCACTGCAGACCAAAGGCCCTACTGGCACCAAAACACAAATAAACAACAACCATTCCCATCCTCATTACAAAGGTCAATCGCAGCTAGTAAAACATCTACAGGTTTTGGATTATGTTTGTGTCATTGACTCTGTTTTCTGATGTGTTGTTGGAGGGGTGAGGAAGAGGAAGAACGCCTTGCCTTGACCAAATCCTGATGAAAATGTGTTCTTGACAGCGGTTCTAAGGGTGTTCTGTTCACGGTCCAAACTAGCGTCAGGATCTGAACGCAAACAGGATATCTGAAATAAGACAGAAGAGATGTTTAACTATAGCATCGATATACTTCTGGAAAGGAAAAAACGGTTACAATACCTTCTCGTGTTTCATAAATGAAGTTTCAGTGCAGCACACCCCCTCTGGAAATACCAGTTTAATGTCTTCTACAGCCTTCCGATAAGATGGAGATCCTGTACAAGAATGTACAAATAATGTTAGGAAGCTTTTACCAGACTTTAATGTCTGATTATTCTTGTCAGAGTGCTGACCATAGATGCCATTATGCAGTCTGTCAGAGCCATACTGTGCCCTCCATCGTGTCTGATGTATAGTACAGGCTTCAACAGGGTCCTCAGGACCCATTAGCTCCAACAGCCTCATTACTGCATTCACTCTCAGTAAACCCAAAGCCAGCGAGGGTCCGGATCTCAAGTACTTCAACTCCAGCTCCTCGGTGGGATCCTGGACATCAAAAAAACATGAACATTTGTTTTTATGCTTTAAAAAAGTACATTTCTATTCAGTGTCTGAAAGCATTACGTTCAGTTTGCACTTAAGTATAATCTTAAAGTATATGATTCCATAAGTACTCATCAAGTGTGCTAAAGTGTACTACTGTTTCACAATGGTCTAGAATAAATATTATTATTCTTATTCTTCTTAGGATATTTAGGAAGAAGAGAACAGATTGACCTGTTGCTCCGGCGGATGTATCAGTGCATTTGCCATGTTTGAGTCCAGCAGAAGCACACGTAAGCCCACTAGAGTATATCCATTCTGTTTGATCATGGTGAGAATTTTACCAAAGCAGTGTCTCCAGGCCCCAGGCTTGAACAGAGCTAGAGTCAAAAGTGGCTCTGGGCCTGTAGAGTACACAGGGAGGGAGCTGAAAGAAAAAACCTTGAAAAACAGCTTCTAAAAGGACATGTTCAGAGAAGACATCACTTACCCACTGTCATGTAACTGTAAAGCGACTGTCTTCTGAGACCTGAGGGTTGTCGGAGATTGACAGTCAGTTCCCAGAGTACGTGGGAGGGTAAAATAGATTTTGGCTCGGTTCTGTTTCTGTACATACCAGGAGTGTCAATGTGATAAAGTGGTAGAAATTTCAATGATGGACGACTGCTGTGATCTGAAAATTAAGTTAAGTTAAGTTAAGCAAACTGCTTTTGGCACAAAGGTAAAAAGATCATCCCTACCAAACTAGTATCTAGTCGAATCCTCACCAGGGACCAATTCTTCCTCGGAGAAGAAGAGGCAGGTCTGTCTGAAAGCTGTCTCGGGAGTAGGGGACATCAATACATGCAGGTTTCCTGGGTAATTGTGTGGTAAAAGTCTACGTAGGGTGATGAATGCCCTCACCCTCCTCAGAGCCAAGACCAGGGCAGGAGTAGATGTCAAGCTATTCACACTGCTCTGCCACTCTCTGTTCCCGATCTCAAAAGGACTCAACTCTTGTGCCTGCCACTTAGACAGCTTGGACACCCACTTCAATGCCAACAACTCGAATCCATCTAGTCCTGCTTGTACAAGAGAAAGTAGATTCAGACTCTGAAACGTACTTACTGTAAATAGTACACAGGTACATTTGTGAAGGATAATATTAGGTCAGGGATGTTCACTCCTGCTTCTGGAGGTCCAGTTTCCTACAAAGCTCTAACACACCTGCCTGGATGTTTCTAGTAATAACGAAGATCTTGATTAGCTGGTCCAGGAGTTTTTAGTTAGAATTGGAGCTAAACTGGCGGAAACTGGCCCTCCGTGAGCAGGATTGAAACCTGTGTTTTAGGTAGAGTTCATGTACCTGCTGCATCTCCCCTGAGAACTTTATGAAGAAAGCCCATTTCATTCTTCATGATGTTTTGACCAGTTAATGTGAGAATCACCACCTGCTCTAAATCTGGCCAAGAGGGATACGTATGTTTGGACAGGACCACGTTGCTACACTTTGGTACTGTCCACATGAGCCCACCTGTAGGATATCATATAGATGTCAAAATAATCTTGGGCGGTAATTGAGTAATTTATGAAAATGCATTGTAATGTACGTACCCATAACATTGTGGTGGTTTTTAGAGTAGGGTACAGTGTGAAAGCAGATGTGTGGATCAACAACATCTGTGAATCTTGCACGGATTGATCCAATAAGGCCTTGGGCAGCAAGCTCATTCATACAACCTTCATCAGGCAAAGAAACAGGACATATAATTCTTGGAGCATCTCTGTACAGCTTCACATACAGTAAATAGCTGGCACGATATGTGCTCTACCTATCGGTAGTCTGGAACAGTGTCTAACTGCACTTTCTCTCCTCATGAGCAGCACAAGACAATTAGAGGACAGCTCAACCTTTTCTCCATCCAGCAACACTGTGGGAGCGAGACAGAACGCTGCAACCTAACGGAGACAGACAGTGTTTGCAGACAAACGCAATCAGCATCAATGTCATGGTAGTGTCCCACTCTCAGTTTCAATATATCTCTGTACTAGTACAGGCTCACTGTTGGGTTTATTCACCTGCTTGGTGGTGAGACCCAGATATTGAGCTTGTTTCCTGGATATCTGTGCCCTTTGAAGTCCCAACAGACTGAAGCCAGTCTTTGCACAAGCAGATAGTATATAGCTGTAACAGCATGGTCCAACCACAGGAGACACAATAAGAAATATATCCGCTGTATGGGGGCAAAGGGAAAAGTGGTAGAAAGTTTGACTTATAAAATGTAAGACACTGTTACAATGGCAAGAGTTTTATTTTATAGTCACCTTCAACAGTGGCACATAAAGTTGCTGGAGAAGAGGTAAGAATGTGGGATTTATCTCCTCTGTCACCCTCCTCTGAGTCCTGAATCCTGTTAAGAGCGATAATCAGTCAGGTAGTTTAAAGGAATAGTTTGCCCAAACATGAAAATTCAGTCATCATTTAATCATATCGTTCCAAACTTGTATGGATTTTCTTTCTTTTACGAACCACATGAAGATAGAATGAAGATTTTGAAGAATTTGTTTGTTTTTGTCTATAATATTATGTAAGTCAATAAAATCCAAAACTATCATACTCCAAAAAGCACAATGATAGAGTGAAATGAATCTATACAAATTGGACTTCTGAAGCCAGGTGCTCACGTTATATGATGCAATTTAAACGCAAGTCTTTATTCACTCTCAATTTAAATCAAAATCAGCCAACACACATAAAGACTACATCAAATATCAATTGTCTCATAATCACCAAATGTAATGTTTTAGGTTTGTGTCGCCATATTCAATGTAATCTGTTGAGCAAAGTTTTGATTTGAGAGTGAATAAAGGCTTAAATTTCGGTCTGTTCATCATACAAAGTGATCATATTGCTTCAAAAGACTTAACATATCCGCTAAATCATATGGATTATTTTGACGTTAATTTAATATCCTCTAGAGTTTGATGGTTTTGGCTCCCATTGACTTTCATAATATGGACAAAAGCAGCTGACAGGTTCACATAAGGAAGACTTAAATGATGAAAGAAAATTAAAACTATATATTTATATTTTTAATGTATTAAGAAACGAAGGGACAGATATACTAAACAGAGCAAATTAGCGTGAATCCCATAAAAGCGTTAATGGGAGTGAAAAACAAATTAAAGAACAGACGCACCCGGATCATTTTCACAATGACCAATGCAATCTACCAAGAGCAGTGCAAATTAGCGCCTTGTTTAAGACATGCTTTTTTGGGGCGGTAAATAATGGCACAAATACCAGTAAATTGACTAGCGCAAACCTTAATAAATCATCTTGCATGTTTCATTTAAATACTGTCCTCCATTAAATTTTGTCTGAAAGGGAAACTCCAACAAATGCATATGCGATAAGGTCAGTCGCAAAAATAACTGTTCGCCCCTTTTCAGTGCAGATTTTTCACTGCAAGTCTAGTAAATCCTGACAATAGTTTTTTTAATACCAAAAGAGTGTTTACGCTGCCACAAGCTGTTAGTAAATCTAACAATGTAAGATACTAACATTGGGGTGTTTTTTGCTATTCTACCACCGAACCACAAGCAGAGCCCCAGATGCACAAGATTGGCAAGACGGGGTGAGTAGAGCAGGGGCTGGTCTTGACTATGATGGTAAAGTGCGTTGATGGATGCTGGATCTGTCCGCCTTGCCAGCTGGGGGTCTGATGGCCCTGTGATCTCCTGCCACACTGAGTTAGCGTGAGGACCCCGGAAAGCCATTATAAGCACTGGCTGTCCTTCGCTATGCATAACTGACTTGCTGACTGGAAGACAGGATATGCATTAACCCATGCAATTTGTGTGCATTTTGTGTAAACATTTGGTGGGAGATGATTTCTACCTGCAAAGTTTTTCAGTAGCTCTTGGGGCGGGTAGAGGAAACGGATACCACATACATCTAGACTTGATCTGCACATAAGCTCAAGTGTGTGATGCATTGCCAGTGGGTTATGCAACAGTGTCCTACCTATAAGAACAAATGCCGTCTAGAAGCAAAAAAAAACATACAATAAGATACTATATACTGTATGACCGCTGAAAGATAAAATGGCATTTTCTAAAGACTCCTTCACCTTAGTATGACACTCTTGAGAATGTGTGGCTTCTGCCCTTTGACATTTTTGATCTTTGGTTTCCAGAGTTTGCCAGTAGAATCCTGGGATCACACTAAAGGCATTTGCAACGGCCTGAAACAAAGCACATTAAGGATTTAGAAAATTATGTCTAAATAACAGAAAAGAAATTGGATACATAAATCATATACAACCTCTATATTTGGGTTGACAGAGATGAAGCAGTCCAGGTAAGATGAGGGCATGTGGACAGCCTGTTCCTCCAGCAAATGATTAAGCTGAGGTACCCAGAATGCAACAGTCTTCAATGACGTCTGAGCAAAAAACTTGCAAACTCGGCTGTAAAACATGCTCTCGTTCTTTTTGACGACCTTTATGAGAAAAAAAAATATCAGATTCCAATATAAACTTGAATAATAGTCAATAAAGACCTTATTTTTAAATAATGTTTGGCCCACACGGAATCTGTTGTAGTGTTTGTACCTAAGTGTGAAATCTGCAGAACGCATTGTAAAATGAGCCAAATATTTAATTAACAGATATGCTGAGGATTATGTTTAGAACTCACCATGGATGTCCTACACCCAGTTTGACCATCCTCAAGAGACATGGCACAGATGTACAAGGCCAAGCCATCTTCCTTATAAAACTGCTGCAGCCCAGCCACCCAGAAAGGGACATCAAGCTTGTTACCTTTTCTATTGCAGTTTTTGGGATCAGTCTATCACAGAACAGGTAACAGATGAAATATAGCGTAGCATGTCAAATATTTTTTTTTCACTGCCAAATTGTTATTTTTTGTAAATAAGACATACCAAAGACAAGAACCATGCTATGAGTGCATTGTAAACATGTGATTTGATGAAGACTGAATCCACTGTCTGTGCTTTTCTCTGCATTCTTCCAGCCACCACCCCAAGACTGGACAAGGACACAGTCAACAGCAAACACTCCCTCATCTCTAGATCTGCAGGCAGGGTGATCACAGTGGGAAGGTAGGATGCTTCCTAAGGGAAGTGAGCACTGCAGTGTTATTATTATCATCAATTATTATTTTATAGAAAAACTGCCAATAACTCACCGGGTCATAAAGAATATCAGTCCTCTCAGCAACTTCCTCCTTGTTATTAGCAGAACGTTGAGGTCTGAATGTTTGCAAGAACTTCAGATCCTTCAGCCATCTGACTTTATTGCTGTGTTGGTGCATGGTCATACAGTTATTACAGCATATTCCCGAGAGTGAAGAAAATGTAAGAATACTTCATACCTTTGTTTGTTTTGAGCAGCTGGAACATGAGAAGATTGAGAATTTTTTTTATGTTGGTCACATTTTGCAGTAGAACAGCAGACATTGACCTGCTGAATACCAGGTTCACTGCAGCTAGTTTCAAAATCACAAAGCTGGCTTTCCTTTATGATTTTCCCTGAGGGGGTTTTCTGTCTAGCCTCAGCAAAATCTCTCCCAGATATCTCTACCACACTTTGTTTTGACTGTCTGGTGTTTTGGAGTAATACACTCTTCCCAGTAAATTCTCTAGAAAATGAAAAATAAACATGCATTGTAATAAGATGTAGTGGGAGTATATTTTACTCTACAGTCGTTCATTACCTGAAATATAATTAATTATACGTTTTATGTGATCTCTTACTTTTTCTGCCCATTTGCTTTTGCCTTTGTGTTAGTCGTCCTCTTAATGGAGCTTATTTTCTTTGTCATGTTTACAGGACATACGACACTGTTACTCTGGCTAATAGCTGATTGCTCTGTTTGAAATTTGTTGTTGCGCAAGTCAATATATATGGTGGGAGAATCTTGATTGAGTTGTAATTTTGCTGAGGTCTCTTTGAAGTCCTTCATCGGTCGCCTAGTACATCTGGGAAAAAGTCACAGACACATTTAACCTGCAGTACAGAAATTCAAATTTCAAAACATGAATATACACTATTGTTCAAATGTTTAGGGTCGGTTCAATGTTTTTGAAATAAGCTCACCAGGGCTGCATTTATGTGATCAAAAATACAGTGAAAATGGTTATATTGTGAAAAATTATTACAATTTAAAATAACTGTTTTCTATTTCGATGCATTGAAATGTTATATTCCTGTGATGACAAAGCTAAAATTTCAGCATCATTACTCCAGTCTTCAGTGTCACATGATCCTTCTATTATGATGATTTGATGCTCAAGAAACATTTATGATTATTATCAATGTTGAAAACAGTTGTTCTGATTGATATTTTTGTGGAAACTGATACATTTTCTTGGGATTAAGTTCAAAGGAACAGCATTTATTTGAAATCTTTTGTAACATTATAAATATCTTTACTGTCACTTTTGATCATTTTAATACATCATTGCTGAATCCAATTTATATATTTTGTTAAAACATACAGAGCACAAACTTTTGAACAGTAATGTAATTTCATAATAGCAATAGAGATGATATGCTCTACCTGAGGGATGATTCTTGTATATTATGGGTTTTCGTTGAAACATGTGTCTTTGTTTCCATCTCATTTACTTTCTTCTCACAAAAAGCAACCAGCTGTTTCATTAAGTCATTTTCATGTGTTTCACTGTCGTCGCCTGCAACAAAAAATTATGTTTTTCTCTTGTTCATCTGAGTCTAAATTAATAAAAACAGTCTGCAATCCAACCTTTGTGTATATTGGTTAATTTAATTGGTTCGATAAGAGGTTTGTGTTGCTTTAGAGTCTGAAGGACTTGGTCGAGATCCCAGGTATCAGGAGGCTGTTGAGATAATAATGTGTTACATACTTTGTATTTAGCTTTGGTCTAATAATCTGATTATATACAACTTAATTTACTGTCAACGATAAAACAGGGCAGAACGGGGTCTCTATCCACGTCTTGTTTGCTTTCTGTTGAAGAGGCACATTGTTTTCTGTTTCATGTGCCACTCTTTCATTCGGTGATCCTTCTGTTTTGTGACCCACAGGAAGCTGAGGATTAGAGTCACCTTTCTGGTCATCATCAGTCCCAGAAGTGAATAGCTGTGATACAGATTTGTTTAGATGCATGCTTTATGTACGACAATATGATCTGAGAAATTATTCCAGATGTCTCTCTCTCTCTCTCTCTCTCTCTCTCTCACTCACTTACGCACACACACACCTTGACTTCTGGCTCTTTTGGTGAAACACACTCCAGGTTCATCCTGGTCCCTTTCAGCAAGTGAATCCCTGGTGGTCTCTGAAGGACAGATATCTCTTCTTCATCGTCCGACTGCAGTGTGAAATGATCAGTTGTGTTTGTGTTTATTTCAGTTAGTCTACCTTGATTTTAAAGCTTGTGAGATTTAGGATCACAATTCACCTGTAGCCTACCTCATTGACTAGGTCAGAAATAATCATTACAAATCATAAACACTGGTAATATAACGATTTAAGAAAGTCGATTCTGAAAAAAATATCATCAGAGAACATGGTAACTTAGCTTGAACTTACAGATGACAGGTCAGAGTCAAGGGATGGTATCTTGGATATAAGGTCGTCTAGACGCGAATTCCTCTGAGTCTGCATTCTTGCAGGGAAGGTGCGTAGTTTTTCTTTCAAAATTCTGTAACTAGTAAACAGCAGCTGCTGTTGTCTGTTGACTCTGAATGAGTCTAACATCCAGAAGCCAACGAACTAAACTGTAGTTAGTTGTCATGGTGACCGCACGCGCTGTAGACCAGTGGCGAAGCTATGAATTGGCCTAATAGACCTTATTCAGACCAGCGCCATGACAGGTATGAAAGTGAGGCTGTGAGGGATAGACTTTCAATGTTACTGTGTTTTCAATGGGATCCGCTGTAAAAAGCTGTATAAAGCTCCTAGATCACTTATAATTTTAAACAGATCATATTGTCTGGATGTTTTAGTCTACTGGAATTTCTCAGAAACATATTTGTGGATGGTTTCGTCAGCAGAACAATCCACAAACAAATTTAATAGCAGTACAACCCACTGAAGAGATGGAGGTCTATCCCTCTCAGCCTCGCTTTCATTCCTGTTAAAAATCAAAGATGGCGCTGCTGTGAATAAGGTCTATAATAGATACATCCCATCATATGCTTGTCAAAAAGAAACGTTAGATGTGATTCGTTTCTGTTAGTGTCGTCCACAAAGTTATCTTTATGACGCAAGGTTGTAAACCTTGTTGTAATAGTAACGGCGGTAAAGTTAACGTTAGACATTCAATTTCTAACCATTTACTTGCGCGTCTCGGGGGTTGAATTTGCAAATGGCGAAGCAGATATCAATCAGATAATACTTTTAAAAAGCCTAAACTGGATGTCCCAATATTGCTGCCAAGTCTAGCATGAATCCGGGCGAATCCTTTAACGCGAACTGACAGAGACACTTGATTATGAATGTTTTGGTTCATCTCCACTTTTAACCAGAACTTCCGTCGTTTCAGATTAATATTGCAGGAGGAGGACGTGCAAAGGTAGCCTAAGTATAATCATTTTCTCCATGTTTATAAATTCTAAACATTACATAATAACATATAGGCTGACCCATTTTATTGTGTTTGTCATGCAAAGTTTTACTCAAAAATAATTTAAGCAATTTCAACTTTCATTAGCCTACACTTCAACGTGATTTTTGAAGTGTAACTCAAATTTAATATATTATATTAATATAATATTCAGTTGTAAGTCAAATTTAATATATAGCCTATATGTATATATATATATATATATATATATATATATATATATATATATATCATTTTAATGTTTAAATGACTTGTAGGCCTACAGACAATTTGAGTAGACCTACACAAAGCAACAACAGAACGTAAGTTTTAAGTTGAATAGCCTATGTGACCTTTTTTACAGTTTTTTTTTATTTATTTTTTTAGGTTGTTGTTGTTTGCTGTTTTAAGACTTTGAACTTGAAACTGCTGCGTTATAGTTTTCTTGTCAATTTGGCATGCAGTCTTTACGCCCACCCTTCTGGCCTGGTCGCTGCAGACATCGTTTTGTTGACAGTGCTATTTGCATTTCTTCTGTCACAGATGTTTTGGCGCGAAAATTGCTAATTGAGCTCTATAGGAACAGCTGTCACTGTTTTCTTTGTCCACTACATTATATTTAGTAAATGTCTCTGACATCATCCATCACCGTTTTACGCTGGATGTCCTGTAGTGTAAAGTATGGAAGCCCGTTTCCGCCACGTTGAGTAAAAAAATATAATTCTGTAAGTCATAATAATGAGAAAGTTTCTCATAATAATGACTTAATATCTCATTATATTGAGAAAGTTTCTCATAATAATGAGAAAGTTTCTCATAATAATGACTTAGTGTCTCATTATAATGAGAAAGTTTCTCATAATAATGACTTAATATCTCATTATATTGAGAAACTTTCTCGTAATTATGACTTAGCATCTCGTAATAATGAGAAACTTTCTCGTAATTATGACTTAGCATCTCGTAATAATGAGAAACTTTCTCATAATAATGACTTAACATCTCATAATAATAAACTTTCTCGTAATTATGACTTAGCATCTCATAATAATGAGAAACTTTCTCATAATAATGACTTAACATCTCATAATAATGAGAAACTTTCTTGTAATAATGACTTACATCTCGTAATAATGAGAAACTTTCTCGTAATAATGACCAGGGCCGGATTAACATAAGGGCTAGGCGGGGCTGAAGCCCCAGGGCCCGCGGGATTAGGGGGCCCGTGATTGGCTGGAGGAAATGAGATTGTCAAATCATATGTGGTTGATTTGTGTATAATAAAATAACAAGAAGTTATTGGAAAATGTGCCTGACTGATATAATACACCGCCCAATCAAATTAACTCTACAATTTGCGCCATGACGTTGGGAAACGCCTCTTTTCGTTATGCTTTCATGTAGAACATGGGTATAAAATCGCTCGCTGGAGTTCAAAAATGATGAAAAAAGGTGATAGTGGTGCACAAAAAAGGAAAAACAAACTAGAAAGGCAGAAAAGGGATGCAAAAATTCCTAAACTAACGAACTACTTTGGTTCACTTTCATCCGTGCCCGTGGTGGTCGTGGAAGACCCCGAGTGCAGCAGCAGCAGCAGCCCACAGTTAGCTTCACCCTCCTGCGTCGTCACCGATCCGCGTGTTTTATACGCCGAAGAAGGTAAGCAAACTGCTGAAGTAAGTTACTGAGTGAAGCACTATTTGGATGGTAATTGTTTCTCGTGGAGTCGTAGGGTATTTTCAATATTTATAGGGGCTAGTCTGTGATTTTTATTGCAGTCTCTGAATCCAGAATGTCAGTGTTTTTTCTCCCACCACCCGCGTAAAAATCCCCGGCCGAATTACTGTTTTTTGACGAACATCAAGGTCCAATACGTAGGCTACATGGGCATTTTTGCCCCGATGAGTTTTTGTCTTATGGTAATATTACATAATATAAAATAAAATAAATATCTCACACAACACAAGTAAAAGCGCAGTTTTCCCCAAATATCAGATTCAGCACAATTGCTAATGTGATATTTTTATGCAACAATAAATGAGTTGACCAATAAGTTAACATTGAGAGTTACGTTTTGGTTTATCGTCATTTCGCCGATGAAAATTCCAAAATGAAACCACAGCAGAAACAATCTCTGCAACTGATAGTGGTGATTCGTTACTGAATAATCCGCGTTTTGAACGAATGGGTTCATTTAATGATTAAATGACTCCTCGTTTGCTTCGTGTTGAATCAAACAGCCGTTTGAACAAATCGGTTGAATGAATGACTCGCTTATTAAGACAGGGACTTGCTGCCACCTACTGTTAGTTTTAGTTTCATAATTAAAGTACCCTTTAATTAAAAATTTGAAATCATTTTATATTTAAATATTAACTAAAATAACAATCATAGCATTTATGTAATTGTAAATGTACTTAATTTTTTTTTACAGATATCCACATGAGAAACAATTACCATCTGAATAGGGCTCCAAGAAATTATGTGGAGTAATTTTTATTTTTGCAGTAGAGGGTTAATATGTTAAAATAGCCTGGACTATTTAGTGTGCAAACATAATAATAATAAATAATGATAAAGAGAAAATTAAAATGTTCCTGTCGTAAGATGTTTATATTATGTTCTAATATTGGTCATACTTCCAAAAAGTATAATGTGTGATTCTGAATTGACAGCCGCACACTCACCTCAAAACATTGGATTCATCCGCGCTGTTTCATGCCGATGTACAACCCACGTAAAGTTGATAATTCCGCAAATAACTGCAATTGCAGTTTTCGAACAGAGATGGCGAAAAAGAGGAAAAGCTACGGACTGCAGCTTTAATAACAATAAAAAAATATTTATTGCGGTAGAAGACTGTGGCGTGGCAATCAGATGATAGGGGGCCCTTGGTGTTGCTATAGCCCCAGGGCCCAAAGTCCTCTTAATCCGGGCCTGATAATGACTTAACATCTCGTAATAATGAGAAACTTTCTCGTAATAATGACTTATTTTTCGCACTTCTACGCATGCGCACAGCAGTGGAGCAGAAGGGAGTGCCACGCTAGCGACATCCGCTGGTCAAAGCCGTGTAAATGCATCACAGCAAACATGGCACGCTCTGCAGTGAATAACAATAATGATAAATTATCAGTATATGAGATGGGCTTCCATACTAGATAGTCTTTTATTCATTTGTATTATTCATTTGTATGTTTGTGTTTGTGTATGAACAAGCAGCAACACAAAAGGGTGATCCGTGGATTTCAAATAGACGGAGGAATGATAATACAGGCAGGACACCTTTCCAAATCTGTTAAAGAACGCTTTATCTGGAAATCTGTGTTCACCATATTGTCAAGCAGTTTTGTTTTTCCATAAGGGTCCGTTCATACAGAATGCGCCTTTTCATTGCGTTTCTAGGCAAACGCGCACTAGACGGACGTCGCGCTCGCGTCTCGCGCATGACATGCCGTTCTAAAAACGCGGCGCTCAAATTGAAAAGAGGTTCAGCTTTTAAAAACACGCCTCTCAAGACCTTGCGTTTTCCCCCCATTCCTCTGCCTAATGTGTAAATGTCCCAAAAGTCATAAAAGTACGGTATTGATATCTCTTCCAGGTGAACCTGCACATCCTACACGCATCCGCAAAATAGCCCACGTGTTATATTAACACAATATACCCATATATTTTATGAAGATGTCACACTTAAACTTAACGAATAAATGTAATATTCCATTTTTAATCTGATAGTTTTGTAAGTTAAAGTAACCCAATTTCCACCGGTGTGCACGAGCAGGCGTCCTTCGTTACCATGGTAACAGCCCTGCTTCTGCATTCCGCTTTCACACTTTTTGTGCGCAATTAAAAAGTATGGAAGATATACTGATGATATTCAATTGATGTTATTTAATGATACTACAGATTGCACTTCGTAGATCACACTGACTTTAATGAAAACAACTGTTTCGCAGAGCGTGCCATGTTTGCTGTGATGCATTTACACGGCTTTGACCAGCGGATGTCGCTAGCGTGGCACTCCCTTCTGCTCCACTGCTTTGCGCATGCATAGAAGTGCGAAAAATAAGTCATTATTACGAGAAAGTTTCTCATTATTACGAGATACTAAGTCATTATTACGAGATACTAAGTCATTATTACGAGAAAGTTTCTCATTATTATGAGATGTTAAGTCATTATTACGAGATACTAAGTCATTATTACGAGAAAGTTTCTCATTATTATGAGATGTTAAGTCATTATTACGAGAAAGTTTCTCATTATTATGAGATGTTAAGTCATTATTACGAGAAAGTTTCTCGTTATTATGAGATGTTAAGTCATTATTACGAGAAAGTTTCTCATTATTATGAGATGTTAAGTCATTATTACGAGAAAGTTTCTCATTATTATGAGATGCTAAGTCATTATTACGAGAAAGTTTCTCATTATTATGAGATGGTAAGTCATTATTACGAGAAAGTTTCTCATTATTACGAGATGCTAAGTCATTATTACGAGAAAGTTTCTCATTATTATGAGATACTTAAGTCATTATTATGAGAAAGTTTCTCAATATAATGAGATATTAAGTCATAATTATGAGAAACTTTCTCATTATAATGAAATACTAAGTCATTATTATGAGAAAGTTTCTCAATATAATGAGATATTAAGTCATAATTATGAGAAACTTTCTCATTATAATGAAATACTAAGTCATTATTATGAGAAACTTTCTCATTATTATGACTTACAGAATTATATTTTTTTTACTCAACGTGGCGGAAACGGGCTTCCATAGTATGGAGCTTTTCAGATATATCAAATGTTTGGTTTCACCATGAAAACAACTTCTCCTTGGGCTTTAAAAATGACTGACATTAATTTAGTGATCAAATTTAGCACTCCCCTGTGGAAATATGATAATATTTATTTTGTAATTATAATTTAAATCGGATTAATTTTCAAAATGTTATGGGGTTTCTCAAAATGACTTTGTTACAAAACAGGGCATGATTTCATAGTCCTCCATGTCCACTGTATGACATCCTGACTTTTTTTTTCTTTTTTCAGGCATTTTGGGAGACAAAATAAGTGAAAATAGGGAAATAAATTATATATCAATATTCCTATGAAATATAGATATTATTATGAAAATGTAGCCAATTGTTACTCCCATTATTGCACTTCTGTTTCATGACATGTTGCCCCAAGAACACATTATGCAAATTAGATACAGTGTATAGATACATTGTATTGAATGAGACTGCCCGCTTATGACAATTTTACCCAAATATTGCATAAAGTAAAATTATATTATCAATTAATTCTGTAGCTATATCTTTCATTACTGTAATCTTCTAACAAAGTGTGGTTTAAAAAAAATCCCATTGTTTTTGCATTTTGCAGAGTTTTGTCATTTTGTGTCTTTTTTTTTATTTATTTTTTTACCTCTTGACTGTTTTTTCGCATAGACATGAAAATCACTATCCAAACTTAAATGGTTGTAACTCAAGAATGCTTTGGAATATAGACCTATGGTTGGTCTTGTTTTAAAGAAGGTATTTGCCAGATAGTTGTAGAATGTAGAATTATGAGAGTGAAATAGAAAAAAAAAGTTATGTAAGTTTGAGTTTATGAAAATTAACAATGTAAAAATTTTATTATTTAAATTTTATATAAAATATATATTACAAAATATATTTTACTCTAAAACTGCAAGAAAATGAAAGCCAAAAATCTTAAGAAGTTGTGTTCCAAATGAGAATCCATAATATTTTTATTTATATTTAAAACAAATTCAGACCTTTTTTCTAATACAATTGAATTGGTGTTATCTTTTGAACTCTTGGCATGAAAACAAACTGAAGTTTCTACCAATTTGTCATGATTTTTCATGTTTATTGCTATTTCAAAATAAAGGTCATAACACACCTAATGCATATGAAATATTCTTGTTGCAAATTGATAAATTACTGCTCCTCTGTAATTTATTTTAAAAAACAGCCACCATATATGAAAACTAGAGATTGTCAGCTTGCAAATGATTTATAGTTTGTCAATATTACTTTTACTAAGATATTATTGTTTTAAAAATATAATGGCAGGTGGGACGGTGACAGCCTGGTGTCCACTACAGAGGACATATAGCATACCATATGAATAAAACATAATTTTTTCGAAATGTTTATTTTTTTTTCTAATACTCTAAACAATGTAATGACATGAAAAAATACTAAATTCACAAATTAATCTGGTTCTAGGAGAATATAGGTTTGTCTCACGTGTTGGGTTTATTACTATTATTAAAATTGATCAAATAGCCTATCGTTTTTGTTTTTTGTTATGAAGGTCCAATATTTTCAGTTTCAAAACTATGAAAACAGCAGTGTCTGTCAGTGAGGAGATTGAGCTGAAATATGAGACAAAATATAATATGTATAATAAATAATAATGTGAGATTGATCTGAAAATGACGTGTGACAAAAACGAAATAAATTATACTTGTGAAAAGAATAGTCTTTTTGTTTTGTGCCATTTCACGCTGTTATTGTGTTAATTTTTGTGTAAAAAATCCATGTAATTGTTAGTGGACAAATTCAATAAGCCAGTCAGAATCTAGTGAAACTCTTTTATTGTATAAAAGTCCCATAGTAAACACATGAATGTAAAACGTGTGGTCTGAAAAAAACTGACCTGTCATGCAACTGGAAACCATATGTAATCTGAGTTGCCCATATTAACTGCTTTATTATGCAACCTCTACAAGGGGTATTAATAAAGTTACATTTAATTTTTAAAGTATTGTAATTGTTATTTTAATCGATTGTTTTAAAATGCTGCTGAAGAAGGCAAAATGGGAATTGACCATAAACCTGAAGGCAGGCCTTTGGACTTAGAGCATGGATCAATGTTGTTTACATATCGCCATATTTGGGTTTGATTTATCAGAACAAGCTTTTGCTCAATGTCTTTTTTCGTGTTTATGTAGAGACCACAAACAAGCAAAATTTGTTTAATTTTGAAGGAAGAACTACACATTCTAAAATTTTTTTTTAAAAAAAGCATTTTAAGCCATAATACTGGAGTGAAACCGCTTAGTATTTTGTCCATCCTTAAAGCGTTTCACACACACACACACACACACACACACACACACAAATAAGTTGTTTTAAAAATATCTTTTTCACACCGGTCACTTTTTACCACCTAAGATTTTTTTTTCTGTAGCCCTTATTTAAATTTATTCAAAAATATAATACCTGAATATATCAACACAATTGATATATATCCAATAATATTGTTATTTTTGCATGACTTTGATTAAGGATCTTTTTAAGATCTTTTCACAAAAGAAGATATTTCTTGAGATAAATAAAAGCTCTGAATTATAATGTCTGAATAGAAAAGATAATCTGTGGTTTAGTAGAATTAATAATATTTTTTAAATTCAACAGTTCCGGAAATGTTCACTGCCGATGTTACGCAGGTCAAGTCCAGAAGCGCTGGGTGGGCTGGAACATGTGATGTTATTGTATATTGTGATAAGTGTATGGGGCTCCTCACCTTCCCCAAGCATTTCAACCTGCAGTGGAACTACCTGTGGCTTCTGTAGAATGAAATCTCGAAAGGGTTTGGCACTACAGTCACATTTCCAGTTGTTACCTGAGAGCCAGAGCTGATCCAAGCGATCAGGTATAGAAGCTGGAAGGTTGACCAGTAGATTGTCTTTCAGGTTCAAGTAACGCAAGCGTGGCAGCATGTATATAGTCACATTACATATGAGCTCCAACCTGTTTCCAGAGAGATCCAGCCAAGACAGGTGTTGCAGTGGCAGTAAGGCCTCAGAAGGAAGATTGCGAAGTAAGTTGCCTGACAGTAGCAGGTAATCAAGATTCTTTAGGCCATGAAATGTGTGGGAGGTGATGGATGTTAACTGGTTGAATCTTAGATCAAGCTGTTGCAGCCCTTGTAGTTCCACAAAACTCTGACGCTCCACCGTAGAGATGTTGTTGTGTTGTAGGAAAAGGCGACGAAGACCTGTAAGACCAACAAAACTTTGGGCTGAGACTTTTGCCAAACAGCTTCTATCAAGGTGAATACTGTGGAGCTTTGACAGACCCTTGAAAACTTGATCTGGTAGGCTGTGAAAACAACTGCCTGTAAGTTTTATCACAGCAAGGTGATTCAGGCCCATAAATGTGCCCATGCGTGCCTCTTGTAGCCGGTTGTTCTCCAAGTTCAGCACCTCTAGATGGCCCAGTCCTTCAAAAACTCTCACTCCCAAAGCTCGTATCTGGTTGTGACAAAGGCAGAGTTCCTCAAGATACTGCAAATCACGGAAAGTCCCAGGTCTTAGACTACTAATCGAGTTATTTGACAGGCGAAGCACGTGTATGCTGTGTAGACCAAGGAAAGTTTCATCGTGAAGTACAGATAGACGATTTTTGCTGAGATCCAACCATCTCAAAGATTTCATGCCCACAAATGCCCTAGGTGCCACGGTCACAATCTGGTTTTGGGCCAGATAAAGCTTCTGCAGCTTTGGTAGTTTCAGAAACACATTTGCCTTGATAACTTTTAGATTGTTTCCAGTTAGGTCCAATTCTTTGAGCTCAGTAAGACCCTGAAATAGCTGCGGTTGGAGATACGCCAGACGATTCCCAGTAAGAACTAACTCTCGTAATCCATGTAGGTCCTGAAACCCCGTCTCAGGCAGGACAGACAGTGAATTCCATCCTAGGTTCAACAGCCACATGTGGCTGAGTCCAGCGAACAACTTGTCATCTATTCGAGACAGCTGATTATTGTTGAGACTGAGGGACGCAAGGTTGGGTGTGCCCTGGAAGACTATGCCAGGTAATGAACGAATATTGTTCCTCTCAAGGTGCAGGTGAGCAAGGGAATTCAGACCTTTAAAGACATTGGTATCGAGGGATACCAGCAGGCTGCTCTGTAAGTTTAGGAACTCCAGATTGGACAGCTTTTCGAAAGCAGCCGCTGGTAAGTTAGTAAACAGGTTTCCATCCAGCCATAGCGAGCGTGTAGACAGAGGGATGTCGGAAGGAACCTGGGTGAAGTTGCGTGTGCTGCAGTAGACGTTGAGCTCTAAACTGTAGTCATCTTGGCGACAGGAACATCCCTTTGAGCAGGGCTCACTTTTTTGGCCAGTGGGTTCCTCTGAGGGCTTTGGATCTACCGAGGGCCCCGGATCCTCTGAGGGTCTTGATTCGTCTTTGTTGGGGTCTGCCAGCACCACTGATGTCCCCAGTGTGTACAACAATAGCAGTACAAAGGGGTTCATCCCAACTAAGAGACAATTATCGAAAAGCCAACATCAAACACTTGCAAGGTAACAAAGCACCTGTCTATATATACTTTTTCAACATCTGTCAAATTTGGGAAATTAGTTCTGCTGCAATACATTTACACCATCATGATTATATTCTCAAGCATTCAATGAACATCAATGAAAAAATATATAGATTTGAGAAATCTAGAGTTTTGACTCTACCGTTTTATTGTGACCGCAGTCCAGCAGGCGATCACTAGAAGAGTGGCATGTGTGTGACCGATATGAACCACCTCTGCCCCATATATCACCTAGACAAACCCACACAGTGTTCTAGATAGAATTAACCTCTTCATTCCTGCTGTTTTCATTTTCTGCGGTTGCTATTGTTGTACCGGTTCAATATTAACTTAAGCCTAGCAAAACTTGTTATAATCACTATTTTATAATAAATATTTACGGTCAGGGACAATTTCAATATATATTTATTTGTAAAATAAGTGTGTAAGTGGAGATGTTAAAACATTACCATTATGTTAATGTGACTCCTTTTGACATATTTTTGACACAATTAGTACTCTAATTTTAATTGTCAATGCATTTCCACAGAATTTTCTGTCTAATACTCCCACACATTTTAGATGAAAATCCTTTGACTTTCTCTGAATGGTGTTCCAAAGTTCATGTAAATCTACCGAGCCATCAGTGGCATTTAACAGATGGTACTTGCTCCAGTTGTGGTTATCTGTTGGAAGACATCCAACTCTAAAAAGTGAATACGGGTTAAACAAACTATAACAAGGCCTGACTGAAAATCATATTGTCTGTTTTCCGATTTTAGACTGTGAAACATAAGTTGCAAAGAGAGCAATGATAACACTGAAAAAGAAAGAAGTTTTCTGTTCAATGTTAGTATTTCTTTGAAGAACTAGACATCATGTGAGTTAATACTCAGTGGCATTCAAAGAATGTTAGGAAGTGGTAACTATATTGTAAAGGAAAACAGAGATAGGACCCCTGCTCTGGCAAACACTGCAGTTATCTGCCCTCATACACAAATCAATTCAGGCATCTCATTCAAATAGTGTAATTTTTTAATCAGGTTCTTGTCTGTCATAGGGTTACTGAACTTGTTGACCTAGAGATATGCTCAAACAGACTGTGACTGGTCATTTCAAGGGTTCACAAAAGATGAATAGGTGTTCAATGAACTTTCTCTTTTTCCCCCCAGGGTAATCATGGTGGAAATGTTCAACAGATTTTCTATAGTCAAATATTCACAGAAGCAACACGTGTGACCACATATACGTTAATGTTTAGGCTCAATGTAACAGTGTTGAGGAAAAAAAAAGAAATTGCTGCAGATGACTGAGTAGCTGGTGGACAAGGAGCAAGCGGAAAAAGGTTGGTATTTTAAGACACAAAATCACCAGTAGAGGGAAGTACAGTCTTTTGCTAAGTCTTTTGTAAGCTGAGCTGAGTTACCTCCAAGACTTCTATATATTTTCTGCTGTATTATCAATTATTGTCATCTAAATGACACACACACAAAAATAAAATTTCAAAATAACACTTTTCTTTTTCTTTTTGACAATGACTATTTTGACTGTTTACTTCCATGTTGACAGCCTCCTCATCAAGTTCACCTTGCCTCAGGTCTGTTTTCCACCACTTTCCACTGTCTGTTGTGATGTGCTTTCTATATGTGAGATATGTGAGAGTGCATCTACTGTGGACAAAGTAAGGTAGGCCTACCCGACAGCAAAAAACAAACAAAAGTTCCTTCTCAAAAACAGAAAGTGCTATATTCATGAAGAATATGTAAAGGAACAGCTCAGGTATGGAAGGCAGTCAGTACTAGAGGGTAATCTGCCACTGGCTTTTAATGATTGCTTCTCTACTGACAAACAGCGCTAATTGACTCATACTCTTACAGTCAATGATATACAAAGGTTTGGAGCTTTGTCATTTGGCTGCGGCTCACAATGAGCACAAGCGGTGTCAGGATGAATGACAGTGCCAGCTGCTCAAACACACTCCGCCTGTTCAGAGCTGTGCTGCCGGCACGCTTCACAAACGGCCTCTCACGTCAACCAGCTGAGCAAACTAGTACTGGGTGTTATAGTGCTTCTTCAGCACTGCGGAGGTGAGGTGAGCAGGCCTAAAGGACATGGTGTCAGATTGAGTTAGAGGGGAAATGTGTGTGATGCTGAAGTTCAGTTCTTTCTGTGGTCTTCCCTCCATCTCCGTCAGGTAATCCACATACCGAGACTCTCCCCTCAGGAAGAGTATTTGTGTTGCTTTTCTCTTCTTATGAATTGCACACATGATACATAGCTAGAATTAAAGCATCAGAAAATTTTTTTAGAACTGCCTTTTTCAATATGTGGTAATCTTCGCCATGCTGTACTCTCTGGATTGAAATCCCTGTGTTGGGAGATAACAGATATGAAATTGAGACCAAAAACTGTTGCATAACTATTGAAATATACAAGGATTTAGCTTTGAGCAAGAACAAAATCCTCTGCCCAGACATTGAAATTATACTTTAGTAAATGTACAAGGCTGAAATGGGAGTACGTCTTACAAGACTTTGCTAAGCGTTTGATGAAAAAGGGCAGAGCAAGCAAGAAGACAATTTAAAATACATTGACAGTCCTCTTGGTGATGCATGTTAGATGAGTTGTGAGGCAAAATGAGGCAAAGAGCTCTTAATTTTTAGAGGACATGCGCTCTAAAACTTTACACTGAACATTATGTACATAGAAGTTGATTTAAAGTTCCCATCATTTTTGATAACACTTTATTTCGATAGTCCACTTCAGACATTCTACTAACTATCAGTAACTTTGCCACTACATGTCAATTAACTCTCGTTAGAGTATTAGTAGACTGTCTGCTTAATATCTGCTTACTCTTTATGTCAACAGACATTCTGACTATAAGTAACTCTGCAACATGTCAACTTACAGTGAAGAAAATAAGTATTTGAACACCCTGCTATTTTGCAAGTTCTCCCTCTTAGAAATCATGGAGGGTTCTGAAATTGTCATCGTAGGTGCATGTCCACTGTGAGAGACATAATCTAAAAAAAAAAAAAATCCAGAAATCACAATGTATGATTTTTTAACAATTTATTTGTAAGATACAGCTGCAAATAAGTATTTGAACACCTGAGAAAATCAATGTTAATATTTGGTACAGTAGCCTTTGTTTGCAATTACAGAGGTCAAACGTTTCCTGTAGTTTTTCACCAGGTTTGCACACACTGCAGGAGGGATTTTGGCCCACTCCTCCACACAGATCTTCTCTAGATCAGTCAGGTTTCTGGGCTGTCGCTGAGAAACACGGAGTTTGAGCTCCCTCCAAAGATTCTCTATTGGGTTTAGGTCTGGAGACTGGCTAGGCCACGCCAGAACCTTGATATGCTTCTTACAGAGCCACTCCTTGGTTATCCTGGCTGTGTGCTTTGGGTCATTATCATGTTGGAAGACCCAGCCTCGACCCATCTTCAATGCTCTAACTGAGGGAAGGAGGTTGTTCCCCAAAATCTCGCAATACATGGCCCCGGTCATCCTCTCCTTAATACAGTGCAGTCGCCGTGTCCCATGTGCAGAAAAACACCCCCAAAGCATGATGCTACCACCCCCATGCTTCACAGTAGGGATGGTGTTCTTGGGATGGTACTCATCATTCTTCTTCCTCCAAACACGGTTAGTGGAATTATGACCAAAAGGTTCTATTTTGGTCTCATCTGACCACATGACTTTCTCCCATGACTCCTCTGGATCATCCAAATGGCCATTGGCAAACTTCAGACGGGCCTTGACATGTGCTGGTTTAAGCAGGGGAACCTTCCGTGCCATGCACGATTTCAAACCATGACATCTTAGTGTATTACCAACAGTAACCTTGGAAACGGTGGTCCCAGCTCTTTTCAGGTCATTGACCAGCTCCTCCCGTGTAGTTCTGGGCTGATTTCTCACCTTTCTTAGGATCATTGAGACCCCACGAGGTGAGATCTTGCATGGAGCCCCAGTCCGAGGGAGATTGACAGTCATGTTTAGCTTCTTCCATTTTATAATGATTGCTCCAACAGTGGACCTTTTTTCACCAAGCTGCTTGGTAATTTCCCCGTAGCCCTTTCCAGCCTTGTGGAGGTGTACAATTTTGTTTCTAGTGTCTTTGGACAGCTCTTTGGTCTTGGCCATGTTAGTAGTTGGATTCTTACTGATTGTATGGGGTGGACAGGGGTCTTTATGCAGCTAATGACCTCAAACAGGGGCATCTAATTTAGAATAATAAATGGAGGTGGACATTTTAAAAGCAGACTAACAGGTCTTTGAGGGGCAGAATTCTAGCTGATAGACAGGTGTTCAAATACTTATTTGCAGCTGTATCATACAAATAAATAGTTAAAAAATCATATATTGTGATTTCTGGATTTTTTATTTATTTTTTATTATGTCTCTCACAGTGGACATGCACCTACGATGACAATTTCAGACCCCTCCATGATTTCCAAGTGGGAGAACTTGCAAAATAGCAGGGTGTTCAAATACTTATTTTTTTCACTGTATTCTACTGACCAGAACCCTACCAGTCTACTAACAGTCTAATGAGAGTTATTAGACATGTAGTTGCAAAGTTACTTAGTTAGTTGAGTGACTAAAGTGGACTCAACATAAAAAAAAAAATTTAACTTTTTTTTTTACATAAAGCCAATTTTTTACTAGCCAGTCAAAATAAACTTATATAGGAGTTAAATACAATTAAATCATTTATTGTTAACATTGACAGATGAACATAAAATAAATATTTTGTATTACCTGCCTGTTTTTTATGCTTGCTGGGGAACAAACAGTTTGTTTCTCAGCACATAACAGCAGGTTTGTTACACCTACTCGATGATACATTCATATCGTTCCCTTCATTATCTCTATGAATAGTGTTTAGATAGATAGATAGATTGTTTTTTTAATGCAATGTCAGCATCTAAGGCTATTTTCAATAGTGTTTAGAAATACCATTATATACCATTTGTATCTGTTCTGACCTGTGACCACCTCTTAGACCTTCACAAGGGGACAGATTCATTACTTCATTCAGTGCTATTTACATGAATAGTAGTTTCTCTGCAAGTCTGGTGTCCTTTTGTGAGCATTACAGTCTCTCTGTAACAGGTAAGGATGGTAAGCTGCTGCCACATGATTTCAACATTATTTTCAGAACTTTAACAGCCTCATGATCCATAAAAACCTCAATAAAGGAATGAGAAAACCGACTGAAGTAGTGCCTTTTCTCTTGGTGCCTTAAACGTTACGTCTCTGCATATCCAACAACAATAGTGGTTATTCTGCATCATAGTAAGTCAGCCTTATAAGAATTTATCTTCTGTTTGTTTTCCCTTTTGATTAATTACATGGCTGGTGCCAATGGACCTGCTTTCTGACCTGGTTTAAATGTGTTGAATTTCAGGCAGCTTTTTCTTTGTGCTGTGAAGCCCCACATGATCTCTTAGTAATAGCCGAATGTTCATAAAAACTGCCTATTTGAAAGCAGTGTGGTGGAGCTGCTAATAAAAGCAGTATGATTTATTCTGCAGTGAGAAGAATAGCGATTTTACTCTCACACCACAGCACACGTAGACTTAATAGTCAGGAGGTTTAGACTGAACTATGCAAGGGGTGATGATTTTTAATATCACATCTTATTTTCAGGCACAAGCAATGGGAAGTGTCTTTAGAAAATTAGTCAAAAATAACTTTTCGGGAGTGTTCTCAGTTGTCATGGTTTAGATTTTCCCATCCAACCCTGATGGTTAATGTCTGTTATACAGCATGTCAAGCCTGACTCTGATTGATAAGTCTGTCTGTACACCTCAGGGGGAAAAAATCCCTGTTTAACTGCCTGCTGATGTCCACATGAAACACGAGAGATTGTACGTGAATCATTTTACTAAGCCTGCACTGATTAAAATGTTCATTAGTGTGCAGGGAACAAAACAGATAGGATCTGTAAGTCTCATGACTGGGCCTTTCCAAACTTATAAGTCAGGAGGCAAAATTGCCCTGTGCTGTTCCCCTATTTGCAAACTAAAAATAACTGTAAGGAATTTTAATTAAGCTGGCCCGGACTGCTAGTTCTTTGAGTAAGTCAAACCACTGCATATTGGATTCAAGTTTTACATGCAATGTAGAATCATGCATCAGGAATCTCTGCTGAAACATAAACATTGTGCGATAATGATATGTGTCACAGAGTCAGCCACACTGTCACAGCCCCAATTATCACTCAATCACCAGGACCCGTCCACTCGTTCACAATCAGCAGAGTTCTGACTCGCCAGCCCGATCTCACGGCAATTCGTACGAAATTTACGAGTTGGCTAATTCGTGTGAATTCATACGACCACACTTTTTGCTAAATCGTACATATTTTACGAGTTCCCCAATTCGTACGAATCAGTCACATTTTACTCATACGAATTGGTCGTTAGATAGCGTTGGACTCGTTGCACCTGTTCACCTTTCACTCCTTGTCTGGTCTTGTTCCATACACTTCTTTATGTCAGACTCCTTACCTATCTCACCTGAGATCGTCTCGTCCTGTATCCAGTCTCCTGTCACTCTTCCGTCCCTCATCCTGATCGCCTGTCTTTGCGTTTACTCGTCACCTGCACAGAGAATCCACTTCAGTCATCGCCAGCTAAGTCACCATCCTCTCACCATCATCTGGTTCCCATTGTTCCACCATCACTCTGCTTTTAATAAACACTATGTGCACCTGTCTGTCTCCTGTGTTTGTGACAATATGGGGATTTGCTGCCTGGCACCTGCCCTCACCGGACGGGCTCGTGAGAATGCGTTTCCAGTTGAAAGGAAACGTGATTTCTGCCTAATGGAATCATTAGATTGTTATTCTGCCTCAGAAGCCTGTCCAAAATCAATTTCGGAAGTTTTGGACTTAATGAGGTTAATTGTTCATCCACAAATTGAACAATTTGTGAGATCCCCAGTCACCATGGGACCCCTGAGGGTGACTTACTGAGCCATAAACTGCTTTGGATTTTAAAAAAAAGCACATTAAATGCTATGAAAAAAAAATTATTCCATGTGTCCAGATGTGTCTGTTTTTTAGCTCAATCATAATCGTCATCAATGACATGCACTGTACAGTTTCTCTTGACTGCTAATTCCCTAATGTAAGGTGATATCTTATTACAGAGTCTGTTTTACATGCAAAGATAAACAGTACACTGGTGTTGAGGGAAGTAAAGACATTCAGTTAGATTGTTTTCACTAAAAAAATAAATAACTGAAACCACCAAACCACCAAAATGCCCCTAAATAGATGCTGAAGTTAAATCAGCTTAGGCAGATCTGGGAAAGCAATCCCCTCAGTAAAACTTTGGGGGTAGTCCAGAGGTCCTTTCAACTCCAATGTTAACGGAGCAGCAGCTGCATATCCCCCTCTGGTTTCCTCCGTTTGCATTTTATCTTTGGACAATTTTTACATTTTCAAAAGTTTATGTGCATCATAAAAGGAATCTCATTTTCATTGTATGCTCAGTTCCCAAGGTAATTCTTTCCACAAATGGAAAGAGAAATACAATTCTGAGGAAAACAGACTTCCTGAGGTAAAACTTTACTTGGGGCGTTCGTGGAGCTGCCTGCTTCATTCCACAGGGTGGTTTAGAAAGATGATCTGTTGATGATCAGCTCAGTCCTTCTGACAGTCCTACAGCACAGCCCAAGTCCTATTAATACACCCCATCATCTTCTTCCCTCTGCATACTTCTCAGATGATTCTGTTCAGATAGTTTCGGAAGGTGCTGTCTATAGAGATCCGCTAACTTTTTAAAGACCTTTCATTTGGATGAAAATAGAAACAGTGCTAAAATAACACTTTATCCAAAGAAAAACTGCTTCAATTATGATCAGTTATATTGCTCTCTCTCAAATATGGAAAGTTTAGAGTGGTTCATTATCACTATTATGGCCTTGTACTTGTTAGAACAATTTAGCCTTGTGTTTCCAATTATAGGAGTTGACTTTTATCAGCACTCCATTTGATGTGAATTTATTTTTGAATGTGTTTTTCTGACTGAAGAAAAGTGCTGACCATTCAACTCAAGCAGCTGTCTTGTAAATAAGACTGTTTGTCAGTTGTTTCTTAAAGGAAAAAAAGGCCCCTGTACTTTGCATCATGAATTCAAGATCACAGTTGTCAAAGAAGAAATCAAGCCTGTGATGTTACTTGTTGAGGAGGAAAAAAACACACCAGTTATGCTGTTCTTTAAATTAGTTTGGGTGATTAGTTTTCTCTATAATTTTTTTCAACATAACATTAATTACGTAAATCATTAATTACCTCACGTCAAGCTTTTTTCTTATGCAACAAGAATCTTCACACAGCTGTTTTCCACACCGACAGTTTGTAGTGTCAAGCATAGAAAATGAAGGGGAATTAAATTCATGTCAACTCAAAGAAATTCCACACGTCACGAAAACAGAAGGAATGTGATGAATCTCACATTAAGGTTATGTGGGTTGTGGTTATTTTATTTGGATTACTTTATCAATGCAAAGCAATTTCATTTTAATTTGATTAGTAACTAAATGAATTACACACTCAAAAAAATGATATGTTGACTTTACTTAACTTTTTTTGTAAACAGGTTCCACTGGTTCCACATAACTATGTTTCGTTAAACAAACATAATATGTTCATGTAACTTCAACATCATGGAATTTGGTCATTTAAAGCGACCCAATTAAACTCTGAGCTAATGAGTTAATTAAGTGAATAATTGAGTGATGATTGAGCATTATTGAAGACACCTGATGTTAACAAGCAGAATCACTGAAGGAGAAAACCGGAATGTTTAAGTCACCGTTAGGGAGATAAGTGTGTGTTTTAGTTGGGCTCTTGACCCTTATCTCATTAACTTTAGAGTTTGTTTGGCTGCTGTATGTGAGTTATAGCAGCCGGATGAACAATGAACAAAGGTGATCTGATGGTGTTGGTTGTGTTTTAACATAATCATTATTTCACAATCATTTGACCTGAGTCACTGAACTTATATTGAACCCAATTTCTGAGTTAAGTTTACCTTATGGATAATAGCAGCACTGTCATTGTAGAGCATACTATTTTTAGCCTTTTCAATGAAATTCAAATGATCAAATCAATAAATAAAAAAGAAACTTCTTACAAAATATATTGAGTAGGCACACACAGACGTCAAGAATCAGCCTGTGAATCTCAGCAATGGTCATTAACCTGTTTACATAAAAAAGTTAAGTAAAGCCAACATATAATTTTTTTGAGTGCACATTTTACCTCAGTAATACAAATAAATACAATTACATTAATTTTGTAATTTGATAACATAATTGCATTACACGTGACTAGTCACTCCTCAACCCTGCATATTTTGTTCTAAATTATAGATAATGATACAATTCTTGAAATAAATTACCCCCTCAATGTTGTTTAACCCTGAGGTGCTCTTCGTTTCAGAGTCACACTTGTTATCTTCCCGGTCAAAGGTGACCGGACACCTAAAAATTAAACTTTCTTCATCCCAGTAAAACCAATGCAGTTTATTTTTGTTCAATAATATTTTTTCTTTTTTTAATTTTGTATTTTGGGAGAATTTGATGTTACGTATTAATATTTATGCAATATTTATGGTCCATTTTTGCCATTAAAAATAATAATACTTTTCTCATTTAAAAAAAAAAAAATGTCTTCAATTATTGCAGTATTTCAGATTAATAGAGAAACCAGGCCTTTTAAATCCAATTTTTTGAAGTCAGATTAGCGCCATCTGTTGAGAGAAAATAAAATAAAACATGTAATTTCATGGTGTAACCACTAGATGCTGTATAGCTCTCTATGGAGAAGCTTGTGAATTCTCTAGTTGTTTTTGGACAAAATTACTTACTTTTCAGATTTGAATTGTATTTTTTTTTATTTTATTTTTTCTCAAATAATACTTTTTGCCATGGTTTATATTTAAAAAATAGATAAAATTTGATGTGAAGTGTACACGTTTTTGCATTATTACTACAGTCAAACCTGAATACAGAGAAAGCATTTTGTTACAGGTAACATTACAATTCAATAAAAAAAAAAATATACAAAAATAAACAGTAATGCTTTTTCACAGCTTGTTATTATTTATATTATTATAATTTTTAAACATGAATTATTTTTATAATAATTATAATAATTATTATGTTATGGTTTTCACTATTGATGTTTTTTTCTGCATTGTGACCGATTTGTAGAGAATTTGTGTTTGTCAATTTCCGATTAACTTCCTATGGTCGGTCACAATTCATTGGTGTGTATGTGTATAAAAAGTGTGTTTGTTTGTATGTGTGTGTGTGTGTGGGTGAGTGTGTCTGTTTTGCACTCTTGATGTTTTAGAGTGTCACTCCTTCATTGTTGAGAAATTCTGAAATTCTTTTTGTCAATTTCCCGTTCATTTCCTATGGTCGGTAATTTTTGACAGAAGAGCACAAGTGTGACTATTTTTTTACGACCACTTAGCCTGCTCGGATCATGACCTCAATTTTTTTTGTGTGTTCACATACCTAATGCCATAAAAGTCAAGTTTCGAAACATTCCGATGAAGCTGTGATTTTTACAATTTCAAAACAGATTTTTTTTCCGAAGGGCACCTTTTTAGTAATCAAATAACACAAAGTGCATAATGCAATCATCTGACTGACATATACTGTAAAGCTTCATTGTTAAACACTTCATTTAAAATATGTATTTGAATTTCTTTTAATTTTTATTGAATTGCAATTCTGCTTCCTTTTATTCAAAATTTAATTGTAATTCTAAATCCTGTTTTTGACATCAATTCAAAATCAATTCAATTAAGGAGTCATTCTCAATTCAATTCTGAATATCACACACACACACACACACACACACACACACACACACACACACACACACACACACACACAAACACACACACACACACACACACACACACACACTATTCCAAGTCTTCTGAAAAAATACTTTTTACTGAAAGTCAAAGGCTATTGAAAATATGGCACATGGGGTGCTTCTCAATACTCAAATGGATGCTTCCTCATTTCCTCGCTCCTCCGTCCTTCAGTGTGACCTGTGACCCAAAACCTGATCAAAGTTATCCATCATCAAGAACTCAATTCCCTGATTGCACCATAAGCAAGTGATAAACGAGGAGTGAGGACGCTTCCTGAGGAGCTGAGCAGGTGTATCCTATGCGTAAGTCTCACACATCCCCATATTCTCCTCCCCCTTCACACCTGTCACAATATTTGATTCTATGTTTTACCTTTGCAGTTTAAATAAACCATACATCTCACATATTTCTACAGGGCATCTTGCTTCATTATTATTTATGAATATCTTTGCCAAACTTCTAAAACATAAGGCCAAATCCCTTGAGCGCAGCTGATGAAATGTGATGCTTGAGCAATCAAGAATACTCCAATATACAAATAACTTGTCCTTCCATTCCTCATCCTCATTTTCTTTCAAAGGGGGGTGGAGCTGAGACGAGAAGAAAGGAAACAATGATGCACAGATTAGAAACGACACTGTAAAATAAAGCTGAGACTGAGAGAAAAGAAAGAAAGAAAAAAGGGCAGAGGAAAATGACTGGAAAAAGAAGGGTTATGATCAGGCAAGAGCTTTAGGACCCGCGTTAATATTAGAAAAGCTTTCCAGCGTTGGAGAGACCATGTGGTGAAGGCCTGAAAACTGACGATCCCCGCAGCAGAGCAGCAGACCGGGCTGTAGATACCAATGGTGGAGCAGGTGACCAAAAAGGCAGTGTAGATGGGACTGAAGACCCCAACAGCGGAGCAAATGACCACCACAGCCGAGCAGACAGAACTGAAGATCCCCACAGCATGGAGACCACCACGGTGGAGCAGGCGGAGCTGGTGACCACCACAACAGAGTTGGCAGGGCTGAAGACCACCACAGTGGAGCTGAAGATCCCCAGGGCGGGTCTGGCAGAACTGGAATACAGAACACAGAGATGTTCCAGGTTGACATCTGCAGTCATCTTAGGGCAGGAAGGAAGTTCATGAACGACCTCTGTGGTTGTGTCTGGGCAGACAGAGAGTTCAGGGGCTGGAGCCAACACAGGACTGAACCCTGGGGTAGGAGCAGGCTCTGGAGTGGACTTGTGAGCTGAACAGGCTCTAGAGCGGATTCATGGGCTGAAGAACAGTGTGCGACCAAACACACAAAATGGCCACTGCCATTACAGGAAGTAAAACCTCTAAGGTGACCCGGACTAAGGACAACAGAGCTCTAAAGTGTTGAAACCACGGGATGCCAGCCACTCTAACCGACATCAGCGGTGGGTCCGCCAAGCTGGATGCCAGTCTCACTCGCATAGTGACCACTTTAATGGCTTCATCTACAACATTCATGACGGCTTGAGACTCTGGCGTGGCCAAGCTCCAAGGTCCTGTTTACTCCTGGTATTAAGATGCGTTTTGGTCGTTTAGATCACAAGGGTAAATGCGGGACTAAAACGCTTTGAGCTTGTCCACTTTCGACCACTTCCAGAGGTAGTCGAAAACGCATTCGACTGGATTGTTTTCGTGGTTTATGTGGTCACTATGTGTTCGAACAGCCACAAAGGACCACCTACTCTGTATGTTTGGATTGATTCATCTGTGATCTACATATCAGTGGATGTTTATAGAATTTAAAATGCCTTGCATTTTCCTTTGTTATTTAAGTATTGTTATAAAAGTATACATTTAAATTTATTTATCATGATTATTAGAAATATTGTTATACACAGTTTCACTTCTGATTCATGGGTGCATCTTGCCATCATATTCACATTAAAGCATTTGGCAGTCACTTTTATTCAAAGCAACATAAGTTGCATGGAAGGCATATGTTTTGGTTTATGCATTCGATGGGAATCAAACCTATTAGTCTGTTCCTGACTGATCAGGATCTGTATTTCCTGGATGTTTGACTGGCTGTTGTGTTTCAGAATACTTTGAATAGCATACGTGTTATAACTTTTATTTATTTTGGAAAACAGCTGCATGAAAATTATTTTTAAAAACGGTCCTTTTGTATTGACAGCATAAAGGTTTGGAATGGCATGAGGGTGAAAAAATAATGACAGAATATTAATTCACAAATGAACTATTCCTAAAAATAGCTTCAGAAGAGCTCAGGCTATTTAAGTATCCTTAAACCAAAACAAAAGTGATGATATTTGAAGATACCAGTCAAGTTATATTCAGCAATAATATCATTATCAGCACCTCAAATTTGTCAATACAGCTCTTTTCATCCTGTGCGAAACTATTTTCATGTGTCTTTGGTTTCTGTATGCTTTGGTCAAAGAGGGAATGATGGGAATGAAATTGTATGTGTTGCAGAAGCTACACACTGTGTGGTTTTTAAAGAGAAGGAGTGAAGCAGGTGGAAACCTGGAGCTGAACAGCAATATGGGCCATGAAGTCTTGTGGGAACTCACATAACATCCTCCCTTTGATCGCTTTCCTTATTAGCATCATTTCGCACCGCAAGCCCTATGAATACTCCTGCAGTGCCAGAGTTAACAGTGGGCTTCATTAAAATTTGGCTATTGAGGCACTCGTATTTGATTAAAAGACACATACGCAAACATGTTCAAACGACACAAAACATAGGCTGAAATCCAAATGTGGCTTTTTTTCTTTTCTGAAATCCCTACCCACAGCCCTTTTAGCGGCAGTGCGATTTGTTGAGGTGGAAGGGCTCAGAAACCAAAAGGACATCCAAAATCATTGTAACACCAGTCAACAGGATCAGATGATTCTCTGTAAGATTTTCCTTTCCCGAATAATAATGATAAAAAAAAATAATAATTTAAATCCCAAAAATGACCACTTATTCACCCTTATATTATTCCAATTGACATAAGACTTCTTCTGTGGAATAAAAAAAGGAGATATTTAGCCAAATTTCCAAGATGGTCTTTTTCACACAATGAAAGGGCATGGAAACTTGTTTATTTTTGTCTTTTTACCATGAATCTTCCTGTTCCACAACCCCCTGTTTTCCTTAATCAGAGACCAGGGCTGAACTACTCCTGCAGGAAGTGTCAATGTCGGGGTAAAGTGGAGGAATTCATTCAGGAATGAGTGCAAGTAAGAAGGTGTCACAGATGGCTCCACCAGTGGAATAGAGGCAGTTGAGATTGTTAGGTGTGATCTAATTATGTGGGAGTAATGGGGCGGAAGAAATCCTTGCAGCTGCCCCCTCAGCCCCCTGGAGAGAGTCTCTCTGCCACCATGAGGCCATCAGACCTGATGATGCATGCTTGTTGTTGCCAGACACTCACACTGTAGCCTGAATCTTTGGGCCCACTGCTTTGGAAGGATAGACTTTCACCTGAATAAGCTAGAAGGGCTATAATTACTGTCATAAAAAGCCTGAAAATGAGTTGCTTGTTTATCAATTTCCAATTTCATTCAAAACCTGCCTTTGGCTTAGCCTGTTTTTATTTATTCATTGTTTTTATTGTAAATTTTTGTTTGTCTTACAGTGATTTGGGGTTTTCCTCAGCATGCTAGAACTGTTCTTTTGGAATTACTTTTATTATTATCCATCCATCCATCCATCCAATGCTTTTTATTTATTTATTTTTTTATTTTAGTACATCAACTTAAAGGTACACTTTTTTTTTATTATTTTTTTTTTATTAATAATTTAAATAATGAGTCAATACATCCTCAATCCTTCTTCCAAAACGTGTTTTGGTCTTGATTCACTATGGTAAGCCTATTATAAGTATTTATATTTTAGACTGGGAAATTGTGTATATACTGTATGTCTCGTCATACCCGTAAAGGTTGATTTATACTTCTGCGTCAAACCTGCGTCGTAGGCTGTGTGTAACTATGGCGTAGCCTGACGTGCACCTCTCCAAAAATCTAACGACGCATCAATTCTACGCTGACCACAAACGCTCTGATTGGTCTGCTAAAACCCCTTCCTCAGGTAAAAATTTAAATAAAATATGCGATAGCGTCACATTTCCTCATACGCATTTTCCATGCAACATAACTACAGTGAAAACAAAAATGGATCAAGCAACAAGCTACTTCTTCTTCGGATTTTGCCTTGATACTGCGATACTGCCTTGATCAACATGCCTGTGGACACTGCCTACTAGTGGTCTCCATATGTAATTGCACGTCGACATGGACAACAACACAGAAGTATAAATGAAAACCGACACGTAGGTCCAATGCAGAAGTATAAATCACCCATAGAGAAAAGTGCTGCATTCACGGCATGTCATAATGCCGGCATGTTCAGCTACTCGGACTGGGAATTATGCCTTTTTTACGGCAACACTATCAACGCCTAAATGAATCTCCAGCGGTCAGGTGGTACAAGTAGGAGCTCTCAGAAAGTTCCGATCTTACAAACTGTAATTACGAGCTCTAAGAGGACATGACTGATTTTTAGTGGAAATCTTGTAATTACGGTAATTACAACATGGCGTAATGCTACTCCAGCTACTTTGACACGTAAATGGTGTGGGAGTGGCAGAGGTTAGTTGTCAAAAAGAGCACGCTAAGTCTCGAACCACCAGAGAATCGCTTATAAAAAAAAATAAAATAAAAAAAAAGGAGAGTCTGCTGGCAAAAAGAGAACGTGACAGAGCTCGTAATTAAACAAGAATCAACATTGGCTTGGCTTTTTTGGAGATGGCGAGAACTGAGGGATTTGAAATGTTGTGAAAGTGATGCGGAGATGGCGTTTTTATTACTCAACATGTGAGTAAGGTATTTTATTGAATTGCCATATGTAGCTCTCTTACAGAATTCATTGAATAGCATTATCTATTGTGAAGGATCATTTCATTATTGTAGCGCTGTGCTGGAATTTATTTTTAAAGAAGTACCATGACTGTTAAAGGTACAGTAATGTCTTTAGCTAGTCAGCTTGAGACCCTTTCCATCTAAACTTGATAGTAATGGATGTTTTATGAGCTGTAGTATAACCATATTAATCTGCACAGTCCGAAACATTTTTCTTCCGCAAAATTGCATGAAGTTTAAAAAAAAAAACTTATTTCACTTAGTTGCCAAGGCAACATTTTTAATTTTCATTTAAGTTTTTAATCTAAAATATTCTTTATTTCATTTTATTTTAGCTTTATTCCAGCTTTATAACCGTTTTTAAATGTTTTAGTTTTTGTTAAGAATAACAACAACACTGCATGATAGGCATACTCCACTACTGTAACAGTTATCATTACTTTGAAACTAAGAATATGCAATTTAGCAGTGCTTTCAGGTGTTTCTTGACACATTAAATTTTTTAAATAGAAATTCAGTGTTCATTATTTTGTATTAATTATGAGCTTCCCTGACATTAATTATAGGCTGGTTTGTGTAGCCTAAGCCTGGATGTAAGGACATGGCCATCTTTTAAATGGCTTCATTGTGTACTGCAGGTTTATTGTGACGGTGTATATAAGATAAATAATTGCGCACAAAATCCTCTACACTTTCAGCATGCAACACTTACTGCTGCCTTTTTCGCTCAAACTCAAAACACTCCTTTTACTCCATTTAGGTAAATTAAGATATAAAAACTCACATAAACTCAATGGCTCTATTATTATTATTTTTTTATTTTTTTGACAGATAATAGAAAACTGATCAGATAAACATGTCACAACATATGAAACTATTATCTATTTTCATATGGGAGGAAAAATCATAGCACTTTTTGAACTCCTGCTATAAGGCCTTTAAAAAAATATTGTTCGGTATTTCAAAAATGACTGGATTAATAAGACAGAAAGTTGATTCTCCCTCTCATCATACTCCATTCGGAATGGATTGGAGAAGTGCTGTGCTAATTATGCTAATGTTATTACCTTGCCAGGGATTTGGCCAAGACGCACAGATAAACAAGATGTCGGTAATCAGCATGTTTTGGAGTGATAATGATTCTGTTGACCCATCAGAGACCCAATTAAGAGTGAGCACACAGGACTCCCCTCAGTACCATCTAGTTTCGTTTGGTCCATCAGTGCCTGCTGTTTGGTATTCCAGCTTTCAATTAGGAGCTCCATTTTGAGACCAGCAGGGTCTCGCTCAGGCCCATCCGTGTCAAGACTCAATAATCCAGCTGTGCTCAGTCAGCCCTGCCTTCTCTAATTTAATTCCAGGCCTTTCTCACACTCGTTTAGTTGATCATAACAAGAGCAAATCCCATATCGGCTTATGTCCAACAAGCATTTTTCTGCCCTGATCCTCACGTCTTACTACAGTGTACGGAAGACTCTTGGGCCAGTGAGTGTATAAGCACACTCTTACTTACTGCTTACCATCAGAGGGAAAAAAGATGGCGCCAAACAATGTTTATGTCAACATTTGCAAAACTGTTTTTTAAGATTTTGGGATTTATAATACCCACTATGCTCCTGAGTAGCCTAGTGTCTTCTATAACTGAGATTTTAAAAATAAACAATGAAAGATTTCAGGAGAATTCTGTGAAACTGAATCAGGCACTTTTAACTGTTTAGCTGCCTCAAGCTAAGATTTGTGAAAGACATGGAGAGAAGTGAAATTGGTGGTAGACGTATCAGAATTTCTTTACGTTGGGCGAGTGTTTCACCATTTTGGCGTACGTGTGAAGTTGACAATAATAAGAGGTTTCTTTCTTCTTGGGCTAATTTTAGATGATTCCACCCAAAGCGAGAGTGTGTGTGTGTGTCTCTGTGTGTGTGTGTGTGTGTGTGTGTGTGCGTGTGTCTGTGTGTGTGTGTGTGTGTGTTGTGTAGGGCCGTCGCTAGTGGGCCGAAAGATGGCGACTAGGGGGGTGATTTTAACTGAGGATTTTTTACAGGACTAACTGTACCAATGTATAACGTTCCATGAAAACTTTCCATAATTATATAATAGCAACACAATTTTTTTTTTTAAATGTGAACCAAAAATGTATGGATGCAAGAGGTTTGGCCAAGACGTTGTGGTTTACTTTGTTTTGTCATGCATCTGTCTGAAACTATTGGAGCACCTTTTTTTCCTCCAGTACATCAAGCTGATCTTTGAAACCGTTCAGATTTTTTTTGAGTAGATGGATTCTGTCTTATTTTTCCTTACATCATCAAAGACACCTGCTGAGAACAGAACACTCTCATGTTATAGTATGAATATTCAAATTTGGCACTTACCAGTGGGTGTTGGAATTCGATGTGAACATGCAGGTAGCATTTGACTCCTTTAAATATTCATAAGCACCTGCCTCATTGCAGCACCAGTCATTGGGATACTGCGACTCCAATTCCAGGTCAAAGGTCAGCATCAAACTCTAGTAATGCACTAGATTACATGTAATTTTCCGCTCTCATTTCAATCTCGCTAATGTGTACAGTAGATATCAAGTCCCCGCGCAGCAGAAACACATATAATGGTCTCCGTTTTCTTTGGCAATGCTATAAAAACGATCCGTTCTCTTTGATCTCAGAAGCCAGCTGTTCAAAACGTCTCAAGGTTAGTTTTGTTCTTTCCCCCACGGCTTTATTTTCAGAAATAAATGAGGTTATTCGGTCCTTCATATTTTATTTGCAAGCTGCTTTTTCTCAGTTCTAAATATTTCTCTCACACCTATATTATTCACTGAAGCTGAATGCTGTTTGAATGACAAATGAAATAGATTGTTTAAGCCACGCCAGGCAGTGTTCTGACAGAAACCTCATTTAGATTACTGCTTTTTTGACAAGATTTTGACATACACTTGTTCTACCAGTATAATCATGACTCACTGCACATTATCCGAGTTTAGAGACCAACATGTGATTACTATGCGTCAGCCGTCATAAAGTACTGCATTTTTAAAACAAAACATGAAACCAATTCTGGTCAAACAGACTTTTGTTTAAACTGTCTGCCACGAAGGCTTTGTTCACAAGGAAGGGCACATTAGGGTCCCTTTGGGACATGCTGGCTGTATTTTGCCTATTGGCAGAACAGCACTATTGCTTCAGTGTATGTGTCAACCATTGTGAGCTCTTCAATACATTGAGTGTGCCCTGAACATGGCAGAGATTTCATATGTCATCCACCGAGCAGATGTCTACCGCAGATGTCCACAATGCAGTCAAATACAGCAACCGAAGTCAAAGGATTTCAAGCCGTACAGAATCAGGCATAATGACCATGTTAGGCACCGTGATCCTCTCACTAAACCGAATTATACACGTATTTACAGTGAGCGTGAATCACTGCAAAGCCTGCCCGAGGTGACGCTATTGAAAATCTATAAAAATCTGTCTTGAGTCAAACGTGACATCTGTGTACAGCAGCTACTAGAGATAAAGTCTATAATTACTGTGACTCATGGTTTGATTTAATTTAGGTTCTTTGTTAAAAAGGCAGATCAAAAGAACAGGTGGGGAATTGACTTAACAGAGTTGTAATTAACAGTGCGAGTAAATATTTGCAGGGAGTAAATATTTTCTGCTGTTGTTCTACTCGCTGTTAATAAGTCGCCTTGCAGTTGGAACTGGCATTTAAACAGATTAGAAAACTGGAGATGTGTGCTGTGGAATTCTGGAATTCGGCGTCTCGCCATAATCATACTGCTCCGTTCATCCAAAAAATGTAAATTCTGTTCAAATGAAAGTGAACGGTGACGACCACGGCTGTCCTTGGATCCCATTGGCTTTTTATTCTGCTAAATAGCTGCTTTCATTTGCTGAGGCAGAAAGAGAATCATATGAGTTTGGAACTATATGAGGTTTAATAAATGATGACAGAATTTTTATTTTTAGCACACTTTAGCATACTTTTAAAAAGAATACATATTATGCAAGTAATATACTTTTAAATAACCCAAGTGTGTATGTAATGTTATATTTACAATTAAATGAAAACAGCTTTATCGCTAAAATGTATATTAAATGCAATTAGTTGAACTGAAGAGTGACATATTTGCATATTTATTGTCATTAGAAGGGTTAGATAAACTTTGCAGAGATATTCCTCATGATAAAATAGAGTAATGTTATTTGGATTATTCCCAATTTCAAATTAGTAGGTTTTTTTTTGTTTCTTTTTTCTTTTCTTTTTTTTTACAAATATGTCACCTGTGTGACCCTGACAAAAAAAAGGTCCACCTCAATAGAAACATGAGGGCTAAATGATCCAGCGTTGATAAAGGAAAAGCGAGACAGGCTTCTCTGGGAGCTGTGAGTCATTAATCAATCTACATTTTGAGATTGGAAACTGTCACATCCCTGCAGGAAGCTGGAGCACAGACATCTGTGGAGTAACAGTGTCTATGAATAGCAGCAGTGTCCACGACTGCGGTTAATCAGGAGAAAATACATCCTGCCATTCGTGAGGCTGCTGCCTGGGGTCAGACATTTATACTTTAAACTTGCATAACACCTTGAATCATGCAGGAGGCTAGTCCACCTTTTGTGTAATAGATCTTAGTCTATACTTGCTAGCATCTTCATTATGTTTGTTTTATTTATTTATTTATTTATTTATAATTTATCAAATAAAACTAGAACAGAATACACACAGAAAAGTATCTTTGACAATAATAATATGCATAAATATAATAAATAAAATAATAATTAAATAAACATTTTTGTAGTTATTTAATTACTTGTATGGCAGGATATGTTTAATTGCCTCAGTCTGCTTTGTACAATCGAGAACTGTTGGGCAAAGTTCTTGACCGCGTCGCCGAATAGGCCGGTCTGGGACAAGGGGGAGTTAAAGAACCAGACTTTGTCGGTCTCATGTCGGCCAGACACAGCCAGAGATGGCGCTCCTGGACTACCATAGTGGATATCGCACGACCCACCGACCGTGCGGTCACCTTCGTCGCACGAAGCGCGAGGTCCATCCCGGCACGAAGTTCTTGGAGAACTTGGGGATCATGACCACCCTCGTGCAGGTCCTTCAGTGCCTTGGACTGATGGACTCAAGGGTGGTGAGGGAGGAGGAGCCACCGGGACGGTTTCTGGCAGTGAAAGGTGCCGTCCATGACCTAGTGTGCTCCTCATGCCATGCATCTCTGGGAAGAAAGAAACCGGGGTGGGTTGCTGAGAACCAATCATCCAGCCTCGAGGGCTCGGGACACGGTGGGGGGTTCCACACGAGCCCGATCCTGTTGGCAGCCCGGGAAAGCATGGCCATCATCTCTGGGTCCGACTCGGGCACCGTTGTCACACCCGAAGGGGGCAGCTGCGGCGAATTGTCATCCGCTGAGAAGTCCCTCCGATGCAGCAATTGACATCTGTTCATCGTGGGGAGTGCCGAAGGAAACGGCTGGAACACACCTCATGGATGGTCCAGTGCGTTCCATCGGCGGCTCTACTGGCTGCGGAGCATGGGAGGGATGAGGGTTTCTAGGGGGTTGGTTACCCGAAGGAAGCACGCTCACCATAATCCTCAGGTCACCTGCACTACTGCATGAAGTAACCCTCTGTGGAGCGTTAGATCGCGGCAGAGGCGCAGGGTCTCCGCCGCTTTGCAGGAACGAGACTCTCGACCGTAGATCAGAGATGGTCATTTTCCCACAATGGGTATATGACTCAGCCACGAATTCTGCCTCAGCGTGTTCAATGCCCGGAGAAATAATTGACCACGCTGCCACGCTGTAACACCCGCACCATACACGAGAGGTCCCGTTGAAGACTCCACGATCATTATGCACACAGACAGATGTCACAGCAGAGGTGATCTTGTTGTTTGTGCTACCTTAACTGATTTGAATTTTATAATCACAAATGATTTGATACTGTCATACTCTAGGTTTGTTTTGGGAATAGCATCATAGTCATTCAGAGGAACAGACCAGCCTGCTTTTTGGTCTGTAGGAACCCATCACAGCCTGTGGTGTGAAGTGTATGTGCCAACAGGGCGGCAGGTGTCATTATTTAGTGCTGGAGCCAAAACCCCGCCTGCTTTCTTCAGTACCCATCTGTTTGGGGACGAGCACAGAGAAACAGGGCTAAAAACACAGATGACTATATGGGTCACAATCTGAGCGGGAAATCTCAGAACATTTCATTTAACCTTCAGAGCCCTTTCCATAATGTTTTAGGGTTCAGGATGTTTCGTGCTCACTGTCCTATTTCAATGTCCAATTCTGAGAAATCTCCCGATTTGATAAACGTTTAATGGAGGCTTTTCTTTAGAATGTGTTTCTGTTTGTTTTTCCATGTAATGTTTTCAGACCTTTTACAAATATTATTCCTCTTGGCAGTGTCAGTTTGTTTAGATAAATACATTACTCAAATGTGTGCGCTTTTGGTTCCAATGGATGGATGTAAAATGTTTTCTATACATTGGTATGTTTTGTTTTATTTTAAATCTCACATCAATGCAGCTGGGCTTAAATGCATTTCTCTGACAGAGGCCACGTTTCCAAGAGACATCTCATTTATATTAATGCTGAGTTCACATTGACAGGTCCAGATATAACTCTGCGTGATTGTCGAGCAGCGATTTGCCTCCGATTTTGGTCATTTGTCGCCAATTTTGCAAAACCTGTCTGCGAGTGAAAATCGAGCCTAAAGTTCTGCAGTGTGAACTCGGCATAAGAGTGACTCCCTTTTTACCATTTTCTTAATCAGTGAAAAGGATAAATACTTGAGAAGCAAAACTGCATTATAACTTGTTTTCACAGAATATGTCTTGAATTAAGTAAAATTTTTCTAACCGCCACTGATTTTTTCTTTTCTTCTTGTTTTAAAGGAGAACTCCGGTCAATTTTAACATTGACCTCATTTTTTTTACATTTGGAGAGCTGTCAGTACAGAGAACAACGACAAAAATCGGTGTTGCCTACACTGTGTTATCCTCTTTTTAAAATTTGCACCCTGTTGACTGAACAGTCCACAGTAGTGGATTGTCTAGTTCACGCACGCGATCATTGGTAACTAAGCAACAGTGGAGTTACTATCCATTTGAGCTGAAATTCTCAGAACACCACACAGCACCATCATTGGCTGACAGCTGACAGTCTCAGTCTCTACTGTTGCTTAGTTACCAATGATCGCGCACACGAACTCGACAATCGACTACTGTGGACTTCGACCGAAAACAGGAAATAAATACAGGTATGTGAGCTGGCTGAATTAACATCACTTTTATTCATATCTTTCACATCTACTGCACTCATATTCACCGTGTTTACTCGGAATAAAATCACTCACACGGCTGTGCACTTATAATGACATATCAAGGATGTTAAGAGGCTAAAAGCAGGTTTAAACCTTGCCCCATTTAAGTCAACAGGGTGCAAATTTTAAAAAGAGGATAACACGGTGTAGGCAACACCGATTTTTGTCTTTTTCACGGAAACGATCTGAAGAGAAAACGCAAAAGTGGCGTTGCATTATCACTTTTTATTCTGTGTTTAGAGTCTAGACGAGCATTATATGGGGGAAATCTGCGTGCATATGGTGACGCAAAAGTGTGTTAAATTCGATGTAGTATGCACTCCAGACGGCTAGGTGGCAATGTGAAGCACTGCCACACAACAACACCAATATCTGAGAATATTTTGTACAACTGCTGAAAAGACTCTAGTACGTTTATCAGAGCTTCTAGGGCAACTCGGGGGTCCGATATATGGAAATAATATGACATGCTGGTTGTTATTTTCCTGTACTGGCGCATGCCTGTGACGCAAACGCGCACGCGACGAGAGCCACCATGAGGAGATTTGTGTTTTTACTGTTTAGACGGGAATGCGACAGTGGAGCGTTTTTAAGATTTCCACTCTGGAGGGTGGTTTCACTTTTTTGCATTCTTAAGCCCCAAAAATGCCGTCGCCGTGTAAACGAAAGGCACATCTGATCAAATATTTTTACGTTTTCACCCGCGAGCATTCTCGTGTTAACAGGGCCTTAGTGTTCAGTCTATAGGCATGTAGTGCCAACTACTGGCAGCATAATACAGCATTTTTAGTCATTTTTGCAGAGGGATGTGAACAGAGATCGTTTCGACAATGTCATTGTACATGATAATCGTAAAGGAAAAACTTGTCCAGTTTTAGTACATTGTTTTTATGTAAACCTACCCTGAATTGCATGCATAGGATAGATACATTTTAGGAGTTTTGCAAAAATATAGGCAAAAGTAAAAGCCTATAGAACAAATTTAAAAATGGTGTATAGAAAAAAAACATAATTTACATGATCTAACAATTTTCTTAAATGTAAAGATATTATAGGATTTATTTATTTATTTTTAATTTTTTGCTGGAGAATAAGGCCAAAATACTTCTTTAAAACTATTTATTGTAGCACTAAACCTCATATCTGCAGTGATTTGTTACTATAAAAGCGTTCAAACGATTTATGAGAATCGTTTTGCATTAGTTTTATCTCCTCTAAAGATATTTAAAAGGCATTACAATCAGGTTATATGAGATTTCCTATCAGATCTCAAACTGCGAATATATTAACAAAACACCCCATTTTCACAGTACGATAATGTTCCCTGATAACTGCAGTGTTACACTTGAATACCACCTTCCAGTAGACTTTATGAAAAAGAAGCCAATCCGAGTCAAGATAGCAGCTGCAAATACAGTCGCATGTAGCAGCTGCCAGATAATGGGACAGCAAGCTAGAATGTGCCACTGCTCTGACCATCCGTCGCACTACAGTGAGATTACAAATATATCAGTCTGACATTTGAGTATCATTAGGTAGCTAGAATAGTGAGAGCAGGTCTTGAAATTTAGTTGTTCTGAGATTTTTTAATGACCAAGGTGGTTGATTTGACATTGCCGATGGCCCGGAGGCTGAATCATTCAACGCTACAAGAATAAATGTACAATTGCAGGAAGTCTTTTTATTTGTGAGGAAAGTAGGCCTAATGCTGATTTAATGAGCAGTCAGAGTTAGTACTTCAAATTTGTGACCCATTTGAGTAACAAGCACCATTTACAGGTCCACATCATTCCAGATAACAGAGGATGGCAAAGGCTATTGACTAGAGGGATGAATGCCACACTGTGACCTTTCAAATACCTCTTTTAGCCGCAGCTAGAACTGTCTCAAAAGATCTACCATTTAAATACCTACCAAACTCAGTCTTGCATAGATCAGTGATTGAGAGTATCTTTACATTGCTTCATGGTATATAAATCTACCAGCTAAACAGAAGAAGAAAACTTTCACAATTCAGGAAAATAAGATCACTGAGCATAAACAACATTAATTCCAGTACTTATTTTCTTATTTTATGGAAAAAACAGCAAATGCAAAATGTAAAGATTGTTATCATCCCCTTCACTCTACTCTTGAAATCCCCCCATCTTGGTGAAGACTAGAAGATGGTATCACATGGTCTACTTTAATTCCTAGTTGAGCAACCACTCAAAGTCAGTTCAAAGCCAAGCGTCTTGTTTTACAGTCTTGCATTCGGTTGCAGGATTTAATTACTAAGTATATAGCAGCCACAGGGATTTAATTGATTGTTTCGATTATTTTTTTTCATTTTATTGTGGGAGGCTTGGAAATGTGTCAAGGAAATATGCAGTTAGTAGCCTGGGTTTCCCCATGCTGCCTTGTGCGCAGCGCGATTTTATTCAGCCTGGATTCCATGGACCAGATTTGCACTTCAGCTAGGGAACCAATCACAGAACGGGGAGGGAGCAGCAAGACGATGACGACGTCTATGCGACACACAGAAGGAGTTTTTTATATCTATGGATCCAACATGGTAGCAGACGCGAAGTTACCTTTTGATGCAGCTGTAATGACTCAGGGGTGGATCTGATTACGGGGAATTTGCATATCATAATTAATAATTAATAATTAATAATTATTCATACAGGTTTGTATCAGATCAGTCTTACATGTTAATACATCTCCCGATAAGGGATGATACGTTACTTTACCTGCATACAAGACTGCATGCTTGCATGTGTATGGCAGCCAACCGCAAGTTGATTGCGATTAGCTACACAGATCACGTTTTACAAATAGGTAACATTAATTAGCTCAATTAATTTATAGAGTTTAGGAAAATCAATTCTGTGGCCACAAGAATTAGTCTTCCCGCCCTATAAACCCATACTCTTTAAAGTATCTTTAATTTGTAAAGCTCGTAGCTTTTGGATAGGCATTTCAGGGACCCGAAGTATGAGCAGACAGTCAATCCATCAAATGAGTATCATGAAATTTAATAAGAAATAACTAGCCTATGCATTTACTAAAATTACATGGGATATATGTATTTACAAACATAATAAACAATGAAACACACAAACGTTACAAACATAATAAACGACAAAACACAATAAGGCATCGATGAACGAGAAATGCATAGAGACAGAGAGAGAATTTTGGTAACACTTTATTTGAAGGGGTGTGCATAAGACTGACATGACACTGTCATAAACATGACATAACACCTGTCATGAACATGAAGGAGTCTTTATGAATGTTTATGACTGTTGTCATTAAGTGTCATTCGGTAAATTATGACACTTTTAATGCAAAGTTGACATTGTTTAAAATGTCTTTGTTATGACAACTTGACATTAACAAAGACAAAAATGTCTTTGTTATGACAACTTGACATTACCCAAGACAAAAATGTCTTGATTATGACAACTTGACATTAACAAAGACAGAAATGTCTTTGTTATGACAACTTGACATTAACCAAGAAATCATAACCTGTCAACCTGTCACAAATATGTCATAACAGGTCTAATTATCAAACTTAAAGCATTTTACAGTGTAATAACCCTTAATGACATCTTTATAACTAGTACAATGTGTTCCACTTTACTTGAGGACAAGTAAAATATTCATGACACAGTTATAATGGTGTCATGACTGCCAAAGTTGTGACAGGTTGACAGGTTATGATTTCTTGGTTAATGTCAAGTTGTCATAACAAAGACATTTCTGTCTTTGTTAATGTCAAGTTGTCATAATCAAGACATTTTTGTCTTGGGTAATGTCAAGTTGTCATAACAAAGGCATTTTAAACAATGTCAACTTTGCATTAAAAGTGTCATAATTTACCGAATGACACTTAATGACAACAGTCATAAACATTCATAAAGACTCCTTCATGTTCATGACAGGTGTTATGTCATGTTTATGACAGTGTCATGTCAGTCTTATGCACACCCCTTCAAATAAAGTGTTACCAGAATTTTTAGCAAGGTGCAGTTATGCACGAGGGAGTTTTATAAAGACCCGAAGATCTTACTAAATAGCAAATTCGCATAGACAAGGGACTTTGAGAGACAACAAGACTTCAACACATCTTAAAAGCGTGATCAAACACGGATACTTGCACAGGTAGGTAAACTCTTTGCATGGCTGGTGAAGAAGCCTGTGTGTGTCTCTCGGCCCTGCGCGTCATGCGGTCACCTGCGCGCGTGTCTCCTTCAAAGCGAGCGCGCGCTCGTTTAAATGTCTCTTGTTAGATGGATTTGCTGAAAAGACATGTTCCGCGCTGTTCTTTTCGATCGTCGATTGGAATTACACGGAGACTTATCTAAGACTGAAAAACATAACCTAAACTAGAAGCAAAACAAAAGAAAGAGATCCCCAAAGGGATCTCCCAAAGAAATCACATTCTGGCGAGAGTGAGATAGTAAGACAAGAGAGAGAGAGAGAGGGAGAGAGAGAGAGAGAGAGCGCATTGGAAATCTTCACCCAGACAATAACCTCTCTGAAACAACACGAAAAACATCATCTTAATGCTTCCTAGAAGCTGAAAGATACTTGCAAAGTTTCTTGGTCTCTCTGTGTCTTGTTGCGTGTTCCTAAAACGGCCTGTCCAGGCCGCGTGCAGGAGCGGTGCGCGCGTCACGTGGCGTTCGGCGCGCGCGCTTTTAATAGAGGATTAAAGTCTTTAAGGTAGCATTACCAAATTCGGCTGAATTCATCTCCTCTCCTGTGAGATGAATTAGGTTGGAAACTTAAAGAAAACAAAACTTTTAAACAAACAAAAGAAAGAAAGGATTTCCCGAGGGGAAATCGTATCGGGGATTACATGACTAACACAGACATAGGCAAGCAAGTTCAGAGCGCGAAAAAGAGAGAGCCCCTTGGAGCTCAGAAGCGCCATTTATCACCTTGGCGAAATCCAGCCTCTTCCTTTGGGCTTGTCCAATGAGAGGGTTGGAATTCACAGGCGGGATTTTGTTTTTTATTGCTCTTTGTCTGCAAAGAGGGAGCTCCTGCATGCATGCTGGGGGGGGGATTGGGTTTGTCAATCGCTGAAGAACCATGAACTATTCTTGTAATACTAATATGTTGTATCATATTTCATATCTACCAACGTATCATATAGCCTACACAGTCTGTTAAATCTTCAAAGTACCAATTTAGCAAAACCAAACACGCTATAGGTGAGATTTGGTTAACCCTACTTGGCAGAGTTTGAAACATTAAGTATTAGCGCTTACATGAAACAAACCACATAAAAGGAAAAATCATGTGATGGAACATTAGGTGCATGTTAATACGTTTATCACATGGTTATATATATATATATATATATATATATATATATACACATGGAACATATAGGATTGAACGGGTTTCATTTCTCCTTCTCCAGGACTCAAGTCCCTGGACATTCCTTTGGGGTCGTAAACCTGTAAGCGGACACTTTCAGCCAGTGTTAGCTGGATTTGGGGGGAAGTTTCACAGACTTGTTAGGAGTGAAAATGCTGGATTATTCATTAAAATGCATAATTCAAGCATTTATCGTTCGTTTAGAACTACCATGCAGTCAGGTATCTTCTGGGCACTCAGACCCACATAACAACATATAACATATATCTCATTAAGATGTCCTTAATGGGGAAATTCGTACCAGTTTGTGTATGTGCGTGTGTGTTGAAGTCCCAGGGTTTATGGGAAGAAATACATTTAGTTATTTGGATGATCCTTCATTCCGCTCAGTCCTTACACAGCCTTAGATATTAAGGTTAATTAAGGTTAAAGATAAGTAGTTTAGAACGCAATTTAAAATTTTTGTTTCCTCGTCTAATTTCTGTCACTCTACATGCGTCATCTGGTATAATTGAAACGATTGGCTATGAGCTACGTACAGGCGCATTTGATAGACATTCGTAGCACCCAATAAACGGCTCTGGGCATTCGTAAACCATGCCTCAAATACGAGAAAATGAACATGTGGTTCCCAGGCCCACGTCTCAATGAGAGGAGGTCTAACGTTAGCCAGGCTATGCAGTTAGTGTAATTCTGTTTAATTTTGTCTTTGTGTCAACATGTAAGCATTTAGGAGGATTTACTTATGATGAATATGTGTATGATACAAGTGTCAAAAGACACAATTTTGCTCAGAATGGACAATAAAATAAAATAAAAATAAAATAAACTAAACTAATAGTTTTAGACCTGTTTCAGAAAAGCTGTAAAATGGAGAATTGGTCCTTGGTTTTAATGAACATAAAAAGAGGTCTCTCGATCTTCTTTGTATCACCTGAATGCATTGAACTACCTCATGAACACGTGTTCCCGAGTGAGATGGATCACAGGTCAGACCTATTTCACGTTTTCACTTAGGGGATTTTTCATAGTTCCCCACTCATTATCAATGAATGGGACTTGAATCTGCTCTCAGATGGTTACCACTCTCCAGGGACCCCACGTCCACCCCCTCTACCCTTTTCATCTGTGGCTTTGATCAGAAACCAGTCAGGCTCTTGCCTCTACCCTGAAACTTGTTTGTTTCTGACTTTCAAATACTGTTTTTTTTTTGTGACATTTTAGTTTTTCCTGCACCTTTGGCTATGTGAAATAAATGCAATGCAAGATGTCATCCCTTTCACTTAAAAGTGCATTCTTAAAAGCAACCGCATGCCCTCTCGCTTCAGGCTGCATACTCATTTAACTTTTTCATTCTCAAAGTTAGGCTGCTTAAAGTCACTCCAATTGAGCAGTCCTTGGACTTTCTAGAGCACTACTGTGGCTCCTAGCCTATTTGGGGAGATGGCGTCTTTATTACTCAACATGTGAGTGATAAACTGATAAATTGCTATATAACTCTTTAACAGAGTGTATTGTAAAGCATTATTTATTGTGAAGGATCATTTCGTCATGGTTGTTGTAGCACTGTGCTGGAATGTGTTTTCAAGGAAGTAGTAGTTTTTCATAATCTCTTATTATTATTTATATATATATTTTTTTAAAGGAGTTTTGTTAGAATATTATTAAAAACTTGTTAAACTTGTCACATGTGGTGTGACCAACTTGCAACTGAAAGAACATAATTCTCTCGTAACACATGAGACAATTTAATCTTTTTATGAAAAAGCAAGATTAGGTCAAGTGGGGCAAACTCAAGTAATGTGACCCCCAATATAAAATTTCAATTATATTTTGTAATAAATAAATCATGATGGATATAAATTAGAATATACCATTCAAAATATTAGGGGTCAGTGATCAAAGATGAAGAGTTTTTCATTATTTAATTTAATTTAATTTCATTATTGTTATAACTTCAATATAAATAAGCAATCCTTTGAGTTTTTTAGCCACCCCACAGGTGTTCAACCTCATTGATTGATAAGGAGCTTGGGTGCGTCTCAATCAGCTCCCTATAGCCCCCTAGCTCCAGAGCATGTGAACCAGAATATCGTGTTCATGAGTAAAGGACCCTTGCACACTACACACTTGTAACGAATCAGCTCTTTGGAATATTAATAATCAATAATAACTTATTATTAATTATGAATATTTGGGTCAGTTAATTGGATTAACTTGATGTGGCTGAATTAATATTACAATCAATTAATCAGTTCGTCCAACAAACTCTTTGATTATTCATTTATTCTAAGAAAAAGGTACCTTCCATGGCCACAGAAGAATAATTATTTCTTAGCTTGTACAGCACTTTGAGCATGTAGCCAAATCAAAATCGTAAAGGGACTCCGTATTGCAAACAAATCAGAACCAAATACATATTATGTACAAGTTTTATTAACTAAATCATAGATATAAATAAACTTAACAACGTACACACATAAATACATAAATAGGTGAGTGAAACCGGAAACGGAACTATTGAGCAGTTCCATAAAACTCAAATCAAAAGTATACTTGCATGCCTGGGTAGCGTACACTATTATCAAAGTTGTTGAAAATTGAAGTTGTTGATGATTCTGTGAGTGTCAAATGTTGAAGTCTCAATCATTTTCTTCTTCGTTGGATGAAGAAGATATGATGAACTTGCATGGTTGGTTTGACACTGTTCTCATGGCTGGAGTGCAGACTGTGGCCTGCCAGCCCTGGTCCGGGGAGGCCACGCAGAGTAAAGGGTGTGAGTTGCGACGGACTTCTTCTGCCTTAGGAGAAGTCGTTGTGCCAACACTCCTGAGGTTGTCCTTTTCAGTTGGTAAGGTTGCAGTTTCTGGATTGAAGAAAAGCAGTCTGACTCCCTTTTGGGAGCATGAAAGCATGGCCGATGGTGCTCACGGCCTGCTGGGCCCTGGGGCCCCAGTGAAGGGGGTCCCCCCCCATCCCCCCTCCCCTCATTGTACAACGTCCTCATTGACATTACTTGTAATATTATTTGAAGTGCATTATGATAAATACTTTACTTGTTACATATAAGTGCAACATTTCAGCCATAAATTAATTATAAATATGATCAAGATTGTGTTCATCACCTGTCTAGCGATGTATGTTTATGTTTAAATATAATAAAATAGTGGTTTGTATTTCTAATATCCATCCCGTGTCGTTATGTGTAGTGAGTTGGTTTTTCACACTTTAAGTTTCACACTTCAGAACTTCCGTTAAGGGAACATAGTGAGCATCGATGCTCCCTGGCTTTCATGGTACATTGTGGGACTTTTTAGGGAGCTAACATTTCAGTGCATTGAAAGGATTCTGTGAATTACACAGACCTTAAAATGACCAACTGCCTGATCAGTGCCCTGACTCCTGAACTAGGGAGCTGATTGAGACGCACCCCTTGTGTTTGATATCAGTGCACTCCAGCACTCTGCTGTTGGTCATTCAACTGAAATCTTGGTTGTACATCTTTGAAATTAAAAGGAAACATTCAACTCTGGTAGATTAGCTGCTCAAGATGAAATGTATTTTTGCTTGATTTAAGATTGCATACAGTGCGCACCCATATATTTTCATCAGGGATGAAAGGGGCCGTTGGATTTTTTTTTTTAAGCCTACAACTTAAGTGTTTGGCAAATAAACTGGCCCCCAATGACAGTTTGAAGTAGCAGTTCAATCTGTCTACTTGTAAACATATATGAATCTTCTTGGACAGGACAACAAACTCTCTTGGAGCGTCAAAATTTATATTCACAGTTCCATGCATTGACGACAGTGCATATTTGACACCTATATTTTTACAGCTGCTGTCAGCAGCTTCCTTGCCTTACAGTTATGCCACACTTTTAATAACTGTCTATGTACTGTGCACTCTATTTCCTATTGTTTCTTTGACAGAATTGTGTCCAATTTTATTAACAAGCATCCGTTACTCAGAGTTGAAATTTGGGTCTCTTCTGTCTGTTTCAGCCCACCAATGAAAAATATTATAAATAGCACTGTTGTAGATGTTTAATTTTTTGGCAGGGATTTTCTCAGAGTCTCACCTAGTTACAAAGAGCATCAACTGGAGAATAGAATAGAATAGAATAGAATAGAACAGAATAGAACAGAATAGAATATGCATACAGTACATTATCTGACTAGGCTGTATTATAAAATGTATATATGATATAAAACAAGTAAAGTCTCCATAGAGTTTAAAAAAAAACATTTAAGAAATTGTTACTTCATCTAAATAGGTCATAGTTATTATGATGGCAGATTGACAACTTGACATTTTAAGGTTAATTTAGACATTTACTATAATTTAGTAGATTGATTTGGCCTATTTGATGAAACTTTAAACTTAAATAAGGGCATCCTATTACCGTATTTTTATACTAACACTAAATGAAATGCAGTACACCAAACACATGTCAGGGGGACTTTGACATCCAAATAGTTGAACTAAAGCATGTCTTTAAAATATATTTAAAGGGATAGTGTATATTAAAGGGATTTTTGTGTTACGCAGCAGTTCAGCAAGAACCAATGAGGTTCATTTTTGTGTTACGCAGCAGTTTGAGCTTCATCAAGAACCAATGAGGTTCATTCTCATGTTACGGGGCATGTTTGAGCTTCTACAATAACCAATGAGGTTTATTATCGTGTGTTACACAGCATGTTTGAGCTTCAGCAGGTGCCAATGAGGATCATTCCTCTTCTTATGCAGCACGTTTGAGCTTCCACAAGAACAAATGTGGTTAATTCTCGTGTCATGCAGTACATTTGAGCTTCTTTTTTATTTTTATTGTTTGTTTGTTACATTGACCAAAAAACTGTTTGTGAAAAAAGTAATAATGCCTCTTATTAATAATGTCTGTTATTTTTTTCCTAATTTGATGTATCTTTTAGATAACTCAAGATTCAGATGATGTACACAGCTGTAATGATTTAGCATAATATGGATCACTCCCCGTGGTTTATTACATTACTTACATTTGTCATTTTCCATCAGCATCTGATAGGGTCTCAGCTGTGCCTTGGGGCTGATGGGACAGCATTGATTCTTGCCTGCTGTAACCTCATTGGCATGCCATAGGTGTGACAATTAGCCACTGAGGACCTCTGCCAGGATTGTTTGAAAAGTGTGGCCACTGATCTCAAATGTGGATTAAATATTTATTATGTGCTCAAGCATTTCATCAGCCTGGAGATGAAGAGCCACCTGGGGAGAAGGTACAGTCCCTTAAATGATGGAAAAGACAGAAACACAGCTAAAAGATCCCAAACTCTGTTGTATCTGTCTGTCCTGGCTGCTGGTAGAGGCCGTAAATACACATTATGTGGGCAAAAAGCATCTTTCTCCTCTGATGGCAATTCAGAAATAGTTTATCCAGGTACAACTGTGAGTCTAACATATATAATATTATAATGAAATCGTCTTTTATCTAAAGACATGATTCATTCAACCTGGTGGTGTCCATTTGATGTCTGAATGTGTGTTAGGAGATCACAGATTTGCTCAGAAGATGTGAAAACAAAATTTACAATGACTAAAATAGTTTAGAGCTAATGGTGACAATTTGGGTCACATATGTTACAAAACACAAAGCTTAGTCTGTACAAGTTCTCTGCCATCTGGCCAAGGGTTCATTGAGCCATCTGTATTAATAAAAAGAATATCAGAAATAATTGACATATATAATTTTTTCATACATAGATGCTCTTTTATAGTTGATATGTGATTTTATTTTGACAAACGTGCATATTAGCAAACATCAGACTCTCTCACGATTCCATTTCAGTACATTTCATAAGTGTTCTCACCTAAGTAGGCCTTTTAAAGAACCATAAATAGAAATATCAAGACACCGTTGACATTTCAACAACACCTCGCATCATTCTTAACAAACAGAACATTTTCTCACATGGTCAGATCCTTGTTTAAAATGCCACTGCTGAGAGGAGAATCATACTTAAATGTAACAATGGAAATAATGGCAAGATATACAGAAATCATTTTGAAGTACTTAAGGTGCAGTCTGTAAGAATGACAGCTATTGGTTGAAATACACTCACCGGCCACTTTATTAGGTACACCTGTCCAACTGCTCCTTAACACTTAATTTCTAAGCAGCCAATCACATGGCGGCAACTCAGTGCATTTAGGCATGTAGACATGGTCAAGACAATCTCCTGCAGTTCAAACCGAGCATCAGTATGGGGAAGAAAGGTGATTTGAGTGACTTTGAACGTGGCATGATTGTTGGTGCCAGAAGGGCTGGTCTGAGTATTTCAGAAACTGCTAATCTACTGGGATTTTCACGCACAACCATCTCTAGGGTTTACAGAGAATGGTCCGAAAAAGAAAAAACATCCAGTGAGCGGCAGTTCTGTGGGCGGAAATGCCTTGTTGATGCCAGAGGTCAGAGGAGAATGGCCAGACTGGTTCGAGCTGATAGAAGGGCAACAGTGACTCAAATAACCACCCGTTACAACCAAGGTGGGCAGAAGAGCATCTCTGAACGCACAGTACGTCGAACTTTGAGGCAGATGGGCTACAGCAGCAGAAGACCACACCGGGTGCCACTCCTTTCAGCTAAGAACAGGAAACTGAGGCTACAATTTGCACAAGCTCATCGAAATTGGACAATAGAAGATTGGAAAAACGTTGCCTGGTCTGATGAGTCTCGATTTCTGCTGCGACATTCGGATGGTAGGGTCAGAATTTGGCGTCTTCAACATGAAAGCATGGATCCATCCTGCCTTGTATCAACGGTTCAGGCTGGTGGTGGTGGTGTCATGGTGTGGGGAATATTTTCTTGGCACTCTTTGGGCCCCTTGGTACCAATTGAGCATCGTTGCAACGCCACAGCCTACCTGAGTATTGTTGCTGACCATGTCCATCCCTTTATGACCACAATGTACCCAACTTCTGATGGCTACTTTCAGCAGAATAATGCGCCATGTCATAAAGCTGGAATCATCTCAGACTGGTTTCTTGAACATGACAATGAGTTCGCTGTACTCAAATGGCCTCCACAGTCACCAGATCTCAATCCAATAGAGCATCTTTGGGATGTGGTGGAACGGGAGATTCGCATCATGGATGTGCAGCCGACAAATCTGCGGCAACTGTGTGATGCCATCATGTCAATATGGACCAAACTCCCTGAGGAATGCTTCCAGCACCTTGTTGAATCTATGCCACGAAGAATTGAGGCAGTTCTGAAGGCAAAAGGGGGTCCAACCCGTTACTAGCATGGGGTACCTAATAAAGTGGCCGGTGAGTGTAGATACTGCAGTCCAAATTAAAAAATTGTTTCCAAAATCGTTGTTTGCCCTGCCCCCTGCCCCCCAGTTTGAGGATACGCAACAGGAACGAGTACAATTGACATTGAAAGCTGAGGAGACTTACGTAAGTTGATGAGTTGATTTCTCAGCGTTTCAATATACTCTTGATCATGGAGATTTTTAGATGGATACCAAGTCTTTTTAGGTTGGGTAGAAACTGCAATCTTTGACCCAGTATGTTTGCTGGTTGCAATGACTCCAATAAGCTGAGTTTCTTGCCAACTGGCAACCCGGGGTGTCGAAATACTATTGGGTGAACTTGCAGTGGCGAGATCACACAAACCAAAACAAAAACAGACATTCCAACACGGAAAGCACATTTCAAAGTAAAATAACTGGCAGTAGAAATGTTTTTCAGAGAAACATGTATGTGAACTCGGTATGTGAATTTCCTAAATATCTGCATATTATTGTATATTAACATATTATGGTATTTTTATGCTTTAGTAGAGTGAAACAGTTACATACAGCACCTTTAAATGTAAATGTATTTAATATGTAATAAAAGGTGATGTCAGCAAAGAATTCTGATAATCAGTTTCATCAGGTCTTGTTTTGTTGCCCTTTATTTCTTGTTCGATTAAACCTTTGAAAAGTTTAATGTCTGGAATCACAGTATGCCAAGAATCCCAGGGTCTAATTTTATCAAGTTCAATACCTGCCACAGACCACATGTGGTCTGGACAGCGTTACTTCACATTACGCTGAAGACAGTTTTAGCTCACCAATATTCATGCACTTTAAACTAAATATGTAGTGAAAGGAACAGGTCTATGTTTGAGAAGGTGCCAGCTCAATTATCAAAGTATTTGTCCCTTTGGATTTACCACCAAAACTTTTTACACACAAAACAGTACATGCTTTAAGAAATAGGCAAATTTTTGTATTGAAAAAAAAGATAGTTCAGGTCCTCGAATCTAATTGGTCACGCAGCATCCAGGTAGTTTTTGCCTTCATAGATACTAGCTCTTTTCAAATACTGTTTTTGGCCTGCTATGTAATAGGGAAGTATTTATAATTTGGATGCAGCCATGGCCTTTATGAGTGAGTCATTGAATCATGCACTCATCTGAATCACACTGTGATTCATTCACAATTAATTAAGTTATGTGTTCAGATATCTATATCTAGGGGGTGGTGATGGCGCAGTGGATAAGACACATGCCTGTGGTGTGAGAGACCCGGGTTCGAATCCACTGTGAGACACCAATGTGTCCCTGAGCAAGACACTTAACCCCTAGTTGCTCCAGAGGCGTGCGACCTCTGACATGTGTAGCAATTGTAAGTCGCTTTGGATAAAAGCGTCAGCTAAATGAATAAATGTAAATGTAAATGTAAATCTATATCTTATCCGCAATTGTGATGTAAAGAACAACTGTGATCACCTGCTTTGGTGACTCTGTTACAAAAGCACACGTGATTTGGTGTCCTGTTTGTCATTATTTAAAAAAAAAATTTTTTACACTTAAAATATACAAACACTGTAATATTTAAGCAAATTGTTTCCCAGAAAATCCCTCAGTGCAAACAAACAAAACACTCAACACAGAGCAGCCGTACTACTTATTAGATTTGTAGGAGTAGATAGGTCTACTTCACAGTTGTGTGCAGGAGAAAGTGCTTTATGGAGATTTCAGTCACTCTGCTGAGGAACTTTCCCTAAATAAATTAATTTCAATAATTGCCATCATTCATTTTTCCTGACCTAAAAACAAAGTTGAAAACAGCCCCCCTGCCCCAAACCACATCCACCTACACACAATGTAAGGATGAAAGGAATAAATCAGAAGGTTTAAGTGCATTTTAGCTGAGAATAAACAGATAAAATGGCAGGGGAAAAGGGAATGATGAAAGTTGTTGCTCTATTACCAGGAAGCCCTGGGCTAATGCAGGAGGCCGGGCTAACGCAGTGGAACAGAGGGACAGGATAAATGTGGGGAGAACTCTAGGTTAATAACAAAGTAAAATGGTGCCTCGGGATGAGTCAGGTACTTTGTTAATATTCTTTTATTTATATATTTTCTCTTTGGTCCTGGACCCAAAACTAACATTTTATCAGTATCCAAATTTTTTATGAAATTGTCTGTCTAAGCATTTTTCCTCAGTGCATGTCAAGCACACTTGTGTTCTGTTCCCAGTGATCTGCCTAAAGGTAGCATTTTAGGGCATCATAGGTGTTCTCCCAGTTTTGAGGGTTGCAACAATTTAATCCAAGATGATGGTTAATAAAAAAGATGATTCAACATTTGCAAATTTTCAATATTAATAATTCTAATTTAAGAGTTTTATCCATGTTTCTTAGTGCTGTGTATTTTTATGATTACAAAAGTTTTTTTTTATTTTTATTTTTTTTAGTTTAGCAACATTCTAAGAACTCAAAAGTCTTACCCTCGTGGAAAAGAAGTAACATATAGCATATTTTAAAGGGGTCATGACATGTTCCTTGAGGTTCACTTTTAATGTGAATAAAAGTTTTTTGCAGAAAATAAATAAAATAAATATACACTCACCTAAAGGATTATTAGGAAGACCTGTTCAATTTCTCATTAATGCAATTATCTAATCAACCAATCACATGGCAGTTGCTTCAATGCATTTAGGGGTGTGGTCCTGGTCAAGACAATCTCCTGAACTCCCAGCCTATTCTCACGTAAATGCGTCTCTATGACACGCATGGTGCATTGTCGTGTAATTGATACGCGAAAATGAGTTTTTACGTGCATATGAGACGCAGTTTTTTGCGTGCATTTGATACGCAGTTCATTTGCGTGTAATACACACGCACCCCACACCACTAATCCTACCCAAGCGTTAGGGACACACGCACCCCACACACACCTAAACCTACCATAACCAACCAATGTGTATCCTATACACGTAAAAACTCAATTTAGCGTATAAATTACACGACAATACACATGCGTGCAATAAAGACGCATTTAGTGAGATCGGGTTGGAACTCCAAACTGAATGTCAGAATGGGAAAGAAAGGTGATTTAAGCAATTTTGAGCGTGGCATGGTTGTTGGTGCCAGACGGGCCGCCCTGAGTATTTCACAATCTGCTCAGTTACTGGGATTTTCACGCACAACCATTTCTAGGGTTTACAAAGAATGGTGTGAAAAAGGAAAATAATAATAATAATAATAATAACTTTATTTTATATAGCGCTTTTAAAAGTTAATTCTCAGAGTGCTTTACATAAGCACAATTAAGAAAACACATAAAAGAGGCGATAATACAAACAAAGTATTACTCACAAAAATGAAACCTAAAACCAATTCAAATAAAAGACATAGAGAAACCCATAAGATACATCTCATTAACAACCACCAATATCACCTTTATCCAAATGCTTCCGTAAAATAATGAGTTTTAAGGGATGATTTAAACCTTTTCAAAGATGTAGCACATCTTATTTTTGAAGGCAATGAGTTCCATAACTTTGGGGCAACTGAAGAGAACGCCCTATCACCCATTGTTTTTTTGTTCGTTACCGGGACAACTAAGAGACCAGCATCAGCCGAGCGGAGATTACGTGTTGGAATGTAGGGCATTAAAAGCTCGGCGAGATATTGCTGAGCGAGTCCATTCAATGCCTTAAACGTCAACATAAGAATTTTAAAATCAACACGAAATTTGACTGGTAACCAATGCAAGGTCTCTAAAATAGGTTGTATGTGATCCCTTTGTCTTGTCCTGGTCAGAATACGTGCGGCAGAGTTTTGTACCCACTGAAGTTTGTTCAGAATAGTTTTTGATGCTCCTGCTAGCAAGGCATTGCAATAGTCAATTCTAGAAAAAAACAAGAGTGTTAATTAATTTTTCTGCTACAGGAAAAGACAGCATGGGCCGTAATCTGGATATATTTCTAAGATGAAAAAAATAAACTTTGACAGTATTACGTACGTGAAGATCGAATGTAAGATTAGAATCGAAAATTACTCCCAAGTTTTTTAATTTAGATTGGAACTGAATTACCGAGCCATCCACATGTAACGATACAGGTTGTACTCTGCGTAAATGGTGAGGCGAACCAATAAGCATCACCTCAGTCTTGTCACTATTTAAACATAAAAAATTTGCAGACATCCAATTTTTAATAACTGTGATACAGTTAGAAAGATGTGATACGGCCACATTTACATCAGATTTTGAGTGAACATACAGTATATCTGGGTGTCGTCCGCATAAAAATGAAAATCAAGATCTAAAGACCTCAAAAGCTGGCCAAGAGGAAAAATATAAAGAGTGAAAAGTAAGGGACCCAAAATTGAACCCTGAGGAACGCCAAATTTTACCATGCCAACCTCAGATCTGCAGCCACCTAACACAACAAATTGTTTGCGATCTGAGAAATAGGACTTAAACCAACTCAAAGCAGAGTCAGATACACCAAAGACAGACTCTAAGCGTGAGAGTAAGATGCTATGATCAATAGTATCAAAAGCAGCGCTGAGATCAAGCAGAATCAGTATTGATAAGCATCCTGCATCGGAAGCCATCAGTAAGTCATTTGTGACTTTGACTAATGCTGTCTCAGTGCTATGCATTTTACGAAAGCCGGATTGAAGAGACTCAAAGAGGTTATTTACTGACAAATGGGCAAGCAATTTTGAAGCAACAATACGTTCTAAGATTTTAGCAATAAAAGGAAGACTAGAGATGGGACGAAAATTTGCCCGATTCTCAAAGTCACGGTTATTTGTTTTTGGAACAGGGGTTACAGCAGCAATTTTAAGTGCAGATGGCATAAATCTCTGCTCTGGTAAAGCAGAGAGTCATTTATAATACTCAATACAACTGGACACAAAAAAGAAAAGCATGACTGGAACAACCCAGCTGGTATGGGATCAACACTTGTAGTGGCAGCCTTCATTTTTAAAACCACATCACACAGGGATTGAGAATCTAACATGGAGAATTCTGAAAGACAAACACCAGAAAATTCCATGTTGCTTAATTTTGGGGTAACAGTTGCATTAGTAGTAGTAATCTGATCTCTTATCCCCTCGATCTTATTGCCAAAAAACACAAGAAACTTGTTGCATAATTGAACAGAAGGAGGGACGTTGGAGATGTTATTTCTGTTTAAAAGATTGTTGATAGAATTAAACAATTTTCTTGGGTTATCTTGATTACTTGCGATAATCTGGGAGAAATGATCAGATCTTCTCGATGCAATTCCAGTCCTATATTCTCCCAAACTATCTTTCCATGCCAGATAATACACAGTTAGACCAGTAGAGCGCCATCTGCGCTCCAATTTGCGACACTGAGTTTTCATTGCGCGCAGATCATCGTTGTACCATGGGGCAGATCGTTTAAAGGATACAGCACGTGACATCAGAGGAGCAAAAGTGTCCAGGCCAGATGAAAGAATTGTATTCAACCAGTATACTTTATCATCCAATGCATCAGATGGTAGAATACAGCTAATAGCAGGGTCAATAAAGTCGGAGAAGTCAGTGGGTGCGATAGATCTCCACTTACGGTAGTGAATGATACGGCAAGTAGTAGTAAGTGAATCAGGTAGCTCCAGATTGAAAAGAATGGCTAAGTGATCGGATAGCCCAAAATCAGATACAGACAACCCAGACACAAGTGTACCATTTTGAATCACAAGATCCAACATGTGGCCTTTGTTGTGTGTAGGACAATCCACAACTTGATGTAACTCAAAACACTCTAACAAAGATGCAAAGTCTCTAGTTGATGTAATGTCTTTTTTGTCCATGTGTATATTAAAATCACCAAGAATTAAAATTTTCTGAAATTTTAAAACCAACACAGACAGTAGTTCAGCAAAATCAGATGTAAATTCTTTGTTACCTTTGGGGGGCCTGTACACAGTCACAATGACCGTAGATGATGAAACAGAAACACTTAAGGCAAGGCATTCAAATGAGGTAAACGAAGGGATATCCACAGAACACAGTCCTAGAGGCTGTTTAAACAGCACAATGATACCTCCTTTACCAGTTGAACGCGGAAGATCACATAATCCATATCCCTCAGGAGTCAGCTCTTTAAAGAGTAGACCATCGGACGCTTTATGCCAGGTTTCTGTTAAGCATACGAGATCCCAGTTTTGGTCCATAATTAGGTCACATACAGTCAAGGCTTTGTTATTAATCGAGCGCACATTTATCAGTGCAGATTCCAGCAATCGTGTCGGAGCAGCCGAGGCTGGTGTAGTCTCCTCACGGAAGACTGCCAAATTATTGAAATTAGCCCCCGTTGGTCTCCATGGCGATTTAAAAGACATTATTTTGGGATAAACCTAGGTAATCATACCGTGATGATCGATGCAGGTAACGTTTTGGACGAAGTATTCCATAGGTAGTGCAAAGTGCGCGTGGTTCAGTTCCCAAAGCATGTTTCCCATTTAGGTTCAGCAGCTGGCGAGAAGTGTACCTTATGACCATTGTAGAGGAGTCCATGTAGATATAAATGTCGCAATTGTGTAAGTCCTGGATCACACAACTGTTGATGGTTAATAGTCCACAGACACCCAGAAACAGCAGCAATAGTCCAATGACTGAAGCGCGATTCCACATCACGATGGAAAACATGGGTGACAAGTACAGGCTAGTTACCTATGAAGCTTGTGAGGTAATTTAAAAATATATAAATATTCAGTTTGAACATTAAAACCAAATGATTAACCCGGAGAAATGAGCGGCCACCACATGCGCCAGCGTGCCCTTACAACCGGAAGTGCCCAAACATCCAGTATGCGGCAGTCCTGTGGGCAAAAATGCCTTGTTGATGCTAGAGGTCGGAGGAGAATGGGCCGACTGAGTCAAGCTGATAGAAGAGCAACTTTAACTGAAATAACCACTCGTTACAACCGAGGTATGCAGCAAAGCATTTGTGAAGCCACAACACGCACAACCTTGAGGTGGATGGGCTACAACAGCAGAAGACCCCACCGGGTAACACTTATCTCCACTACAAATAGGAAAAAGAGGCTACAATTTGCAAGAGCTCACCAAAATTGGACAGTTGAAGACTGGAAAAAGTTGCCTGGTCTGATGAGTCTCGATTTCTGTTGAGACATTCAGATGGTAGAATCAGAATTTGGCGTAAACAGAATGAGAACATGGATCCATCATGCCTTGTTACCACTGTGCAGGCTAGTGGTGGTGGTGTAATGGTGTGGGGGATGTTTTCTTGGCACACTTTAGGCCTCTTAGTGCTAATTGGGCATCGTTTAAATGCCACGGTCTACCTGAGCATTGTTTCTGACCATGTCCATCCCTTTCTGGCCACCATGTACCCATCCTCTGATGGCTACTTCCAGCAGGATAATGCACCATGTCACAAAGCTCGAATCATTTCAAATTGGTTTCTTGAACATGACAATGAGTTCACTGTACTAAAATGGCCCCCACAGTCACCAGATCTCAACCCAATAGAGCATCTTTGGGATGTGGTGGAACGGGAGCTTCGTGCCCTGGATGTGCATCCCACAAATCTCCATCAACTGCAAGATGCTATCCTATCAATATGGGCCAACATTTCTAAAAAAAATGCTTACAGCACCTTGTTGAATCAATGCCACGTAGAATTAAGGCAGTTCTGAAGGCGAAAGGGGGTCAAACACAGTATTAGTATGGTGTTCCTAATAATCCTTTAGGTGAGTGTATGTGGGAGAACACATTATTCACAACACCAAAGTCCATCTCACTTTCTGGCCATCTGTCTGAAATTATCCGTTTTAAAGGGGCCGGAAAACAAGCGAATGAATTCGGCTTGTGTTAGTGTATACAGTGGTTCTTGCGTTCTGATTCTAAGTTCAGAAACGGAGCCTCCCTTGACTTGTCGTTCAAGAGTTACAGTCCATTTTCAGATGTTACAATAGTATGAATGTTTGAAAAAAATTAAGTTTCGATCATAAGTTTAAAAGGACATTCATGCCTGCTGTACCTGTGTCTTCGGAAAAGATGGCCGCCGTGCCTGAGTCAGCTCTGGAAGATGCAGCGCTGATCGTAGTGGCCACTGCTATTTTGTGTGTGTGTGTGTGTGGGCAGCACACACATCAACTACAAGCCCTTGATCAAGATGGCCGCCGCCACGCCAGAGCCTCCACCCAAGAAAATGTACCTGATTAAGCAGAGCACAGCACATATTTTTTTATTTCCGTTCCTGTTTGGGTAAGAAATTGGCAATTAATCACACTAATTAATTAATCACACTAATTTGGGAAGCACAGTGACTCAGTGGTTAGTGCTGTTGCATCACATGTCCACAGTCCATGAGTTTGCATGTTCTCCCTGTGTCAGCGTGGGATTCCTCCGCACACTCCGGTTTCCCCCACAGTCCAAAGACATGCAGGTTAGGTGAATTGGAGAGTCAAAATTGCCTGTGTGTGATTGTTTGCGATGGAGAGGCCATCTATCCAGGATGCTTTCCCCTGCCTCTGTCCTAAAGAAACTTGGATAGGCTCCGGTCCTATGACTCTAGAGGTTGTATAAGGATCATTGAATGAAAATTAATCACACTAAGTAAGCCTAGAACCTGTAAATGGTTTGTATTTTAGTCTTTTTGGCTATAAGGTGACTTAGCTGATCACAACGCATGTTTACTCATGTATGTCAAGATTTTGGATATGGCAGATCTGACAGATCACAAGCTGTTGCAAGTGTGGAATCATCTGTTTACAGCTAAATCACTGAAGCAATATCTACTGTACAAAGTATATCGAGGTATCAAAAATAATAGCATGGTGCTACATACATGTATGGTACAGGTTTTAAAAAATTTGTATTTTGTTAGTGTACCACCTGCTTAAGCTGGACTGCATTTGATTATGTAAATATTAGCCTTAGATTTACCAAACTGTGTTTTCTTATTGTAAGATCAGTATTAAGTACAGTATTAAGTTTACATAGAACAATCTCATTCATTCATTCATTCATTCATTCACAGAAGAAAAGTCAATCATAGAATTATAGTGTATAGCGCAGGAATTCGATTGGTACCCTGTTCTAGAGGAGGTAAATATGTTTGGCGGTAGCAGAAGCTGAGTTGTGAAATAGACTTGTTAGTAGCAATGAGGAGGGCAATGGATGGTAATTCAGTCTCACACTGAGTTTAAAGGAATCCAGACTGCATCAGGCATGTCTGCTGGCACCAGTCAAATTACTTCTATTCATGCTTGATCCTACAGGAAATGTTGGGAAATTTAAATGCTGTGCTGCAGATTCACATGTTTAACATTCAGATGAGACCACTGCTGTTATATAGTTATTTTGTCTTCTTATTACAGATGTGTTGGTGTAAGTAACAGTTACAGTGAGCATGAAACTGTATTTTTTTTAATTATTTTTTTTAATTTAATTTAATTAATATATTTCCACTCTGCCCTTGAAATATCAGTGTTTTTAGAAGCACTGTACTAATACTAATACTCAGTGGCGGGCCGTGCATTTCACACCTAGGCCTTCAGTGGTGTTGAATTAATAATTTTTAATAGTGTAGCAGCGCACAGACTCTCTATAATTGTTGTGAAATCGCTGTTTTTATTTTGCACCGGCAGTTATTGGGTTAATGAGTTCGGAAAAGGCTGGAAAACGAGCGAATGAATTCGGCTTGTGTTAGTGTATACAGTGGTTCTTGAGTTCCGATTCTAAGTTCAGAAACGGAGCCTCCCTTGACTTGTCGTTCAAGGGTTACAATAGTCCATTTTCAGATGTTACAATAGTATGAATGTTTGAAAAAAATTTAGTTTCGATCATAAGTTTAAAATTATTTCTTTCCCCAAGAAGAGTTCAATTACTCTGTTGTTCAGGTTATCTGTGAGTTTCAGTTCCCACAATAAGTATTTTCTATCAAGGCTAATGCTGAAAGTCGAGTCCCGTCATATTTCTGGCATAAGGTTTTATTCGCTTTAGGGCTGAGAATGTCTGCTCGACAGAAGCAGTGGACACAGGGACAGTCACCGCTAAACATGAAGATGTGTACAGCTGACCCATTCCCTCACACATATTTTTGAAGGAAATCAATGAGATCAGCGGGACCTTTGTCTTCAAAACCATTCGTGGCATACATTAGTCAGTTCTATTTTTACCCGGACAGAATAGAGTTCCGTGACTCTGCGTTAAGCTCAGGATGAATAAAGATTTTTTTCCGGTAGGTTTGAACAAGGTTTGAATATATTTTAGTTTACGCAGTTCACTACAGATGCGGTTAGCATAGCTCTGACTACCAGTAATAGTACACGCTCTGAATATCCAATCAAAGGATGTGAAAATCCCATCGTTATTGTATGCCTGCTAGATGGCCCAGGTGCAGTCAAATCGAAATCTGATTGGCTGATTAAATTTGACTGATTATCTGATTGGTTAAAGCAACAGATTCATTGCCATTCATTTTAAGACACAGGTGCCCACATTATCGATTCTGAAGGCCTCAAGGCAGATTTCTTTGACCCTGGCAACACATGACGGCTGCAATTTGATTGGATCAAAGCTCTAACATACACTACTAGAACAACACAACCAAGAGAAAAGCTATGCAATTAAGAGAATGGACTATTGGGAATAATTTAATACTCATTCATGGAAAAAATACACTACAGTGCAAGTCAGTGATTCTGATAGTGTTTAGGCCAGTAGAGAAGGCCTTGCTGGCCCTGATGGCCCACCACTGCGTAGTACTAAACCCGATGTTATGTTTGCTCCTGCACATGTAAGCATTTGTTTTTCACTATTCAAGGTCAGTTTCAAAAGATTTTTTTTATGAATGATTATCATAAATGCAGCTTAGTGGGGGGAGCTCGCGAGGGAACTCGCGCTGCGTAGACGACACTTTGGGAATGCCCCTGCGTGATTGCTTCTGAAGCACGTATGCCAACTAGTCCAATGGCGAGAGGGAACGTCATGGGCGGATGACGTCATGACCAGGAAAGGATAAAAGCACATCCGGTCTGACCAGCGTTAGCTTCTGTGCCTCAGCAAACGCTCTATGTTGAAACTGTCTGTTATATTTACTGTTGCATTGTCTGTTCACTTAGTATTTCATGGCAAAACAAATGCAATCATTCAAATTGTGTGCTTTTCCCTGCCCACACTATTTAACGAGTGGGGATACACATGATTTGTGTGTTATGTGTTTGGGAGCGGAGCATGCTATGTCAGCCTTTGAGGGGGCTGACTGTCAGCATTGTGAGAGGCTTCCGCTCCGCTCTTGCCTGTCACTTTTCAAGGAAAGTGGCCAGGCTTGCGATCCTCAGGGATCCGGACCGGATCCGGATCGCAAATGGATCTCTGGGCGGGGTTACAGACGGGCTCCGCCCTTTCTCTTCCTTTACCCGAGGGATCCAGCGCTCTCTCACCAATGTCGGAAGCTAATTCCGGAAGCTAATTCATTAATTCCGAGGAATTAGATGTGCTGAGCATTGAAAGTGAAAATAAGTGGGAAGAGGATTCGCCACCTCTTTCCCCAGCATATGAGGAGCTTGTGGACGATGCCCAGGGCTGAACAGACATTAGCCAGCTATCTTAAATTAAATTGCACGATAAACACACCGCGTGCAATAGAGACACTGGCAGCCTGCTGAACTTGAACTTTTGTCAAGTGTGTCAGAGGTTCTGGGTTCTAATCCGTATTCGTACAGTTTTTTTTTTTTTTCATCAAAACCGATTATGCTCATCAGTGGTTGTATATCAAGCAGGGATCCGTCTGAGTGCATTACATTTTGTGATTTCACCAGAACGAATAGAGTCTCCGCAACGGATTGAAGCATGCGTCCGAGTGAAGACAGTGCGGTTTACATGAGCCACAAGAGAAAACACTGTATCCACGCAGCGGATCGCAACGGCAACGAGCACTTTGATCACTTGATTTAAAAAACACATTTCAGCGCTAGATCGTCTCTTATTTAACAAATGTACGAAATGAATGCTCTGCTGGTTAACTGGAGATGTTTTGTTTATATGTATTGGAACATTCATGCTGTTAGCAGATGTTTTACAGGGGGCGGTAAAAAAAGTCAGGCACCGAAATTTTCATTCTATTCGGTCTCGTTATTACCGTTTACATTGGAACCGGTTCCCTATTGGCACCGCGTTTCAGTACCCAACCCTAGTCACAATACCCTTTTCCGGAACTTTGAGGCTGAGGCCTGCAATTCGTACCCGGGTTCCGGCTTGGGTCCTTGCTTTAGTCCTAGAAGGCTTATCTGTGGCTCCCTTCGAGCCCCTGGAAATAGTTTCAGACTTTTAGGACCTTTTTTCTTCTGGCTATTTCGTCCCTAAAAAGCCTTGAATTCGCACCTGGGATGGTCATGGCATTTCTTTACCCTAAGCAGGGCTACATTCCTAAAGTGCCGACCAATTTACCAAGGTAAATTTATCGTGTTACAAGCTTTCTATCCTCCTCCTTTTAATACTCAGGACCAAGAAAAGCTAAATCTTTGATGTCCAGTGCGAGCACTGGGGACATATGTCCACAGAGCTGCCCCGTGGAGAAAATCAGATCAGCTGTTTACCTGCTTTGGAATTTCCTAAGAAGGGTCTTCCAGCATCTAAGCAAACAATCAGCAAGTGGATAGTTGAGGCTATTTCTCTTGCTTATAAGTCCTCTTGCAGAACTGTCACCTTTGGTGGTCAGGCCTCATTCTACTAGGAGGATGGCAGCCTCCAAAGCCTTACTCTCAGGGGTTTCCCTACAGGAGATGTGTGCTGCGGCGGGCTGGTCTTCCCCGCTCACATTTGTGAGGTTTAATGGCCCTTTCGGAGGTTTCCCTCGAAAGGGAACGTCTCAGGTTACGACTGTAACCCTAGTTCCCTACCATACTTCCTGCGACCGACTTGCTTCGGCTATATCGAAGCTAACGCCAGTCAGACCGGATGTGCTTTTATCCTTTCCTGGTCTTGACGTCCTCCGCCCATGACGTTCACTCTCGCCATTGGACTAGTTAACATACTTGCTTCAGACGCAATCACGCAGGGGCATTCCCAAAGCATCGTCGACGCAGCGTCTCTTTCCCTTCTCAGGGAACTAGGGCTATAGTCGTAACCTGAGATGTTTCCATGGACTGTCCGTTTCCTTGAGATTGAATTTACTATTGAATTTTGTCCCTGTTACTCCTCTAAACATATGGAAAAAAGTTTTCTCTATTTAATAACCCAGTACTCAACATATCTTTTTCTTCAAAGTGAGAGACGATTTGTCATTTACACAAGGATTCAGTTCTCCCTTATCACCTTGAGTCAATATTTTGCTCAAAACCCTTTAGCATCAATTACAGCTGTGAAACTTGAGTATGCTGCTGCATTTGCACATTTGGATTGTAAATTTTTGTTCAATCAAATATGTTCCAAAACTGTTGGAGGAAATAATTGTGACATGATGGATTTTCAATTATTTAAACCTTTTTCTGTGAGCTTCGCCCATTTTCCTGCTGTAACGTTGATTGTTATTTTAAAATATAGATCTTAGGTTCTTCTCATGGATTTGGGTCTACCAGGCTCCATTTATGTTGCCCTCAAGCAAAAGTCTATTTAGCAGAATCGCTTGTTTGATGGTGTCAGTGAATAAAAAAAAATAAAAAAACATTTTATCTTTGCCAACTACTGTGCTTTGCTTCCAGGCCAACTAAAATTTCATCCAAAAGAGGTTGAGCTTGGCTTTCTGCAAACTCCAGACGTGACTTATTGTAGGTCTTTCACAAAAAGGCTATTCCAAAAAATATTTTAACTGCTGGCCTTTTTCATTCTGGACTTTTCCAGTTGCTCAGTTGGTAAGGATGTTCAGATATTTGTATTGTCTTGGTTTTGCCATTACTTATGTTACAGGTGACATATACTATGTTGCTTTTGTAATTTTTTGAGCTAGAAAGTAAAAATCAGTATACACTTCTGCTAAAAAAGTAATTGACTAATTTTAGGCAATGTAAAAAGGAGATGATCAACTTGACTTATCAATTAAATATTTTCATAATTGTCGAGTAAAAAAAAGTATTATCTATATCTATTATCTATTATCTATTATAAGGTATTTATCTGATACAATTATTTGACAAAAATTGGGAAACTACAGCTACAGGTTTTATTTTACTATGCAAAAAATGCATAGAAAAATAAAAAGCTTGCAGGAAAAAACAATCAGTATTAATATTTCATTGGCTCTCTCTTGTTGTTGCATGTGTTCAAAACTTTGTTTGACAACCTGGCCAAAAACTATGTCAGCACAATTTCATTTTTTCATGAAATGAAAATTCATTCTCATTTTAGACATTTAAATTTAACATTACAAATATTCAATATACTTTAATTTGACTTGCAATAACAAACTAATAATCCTTATTATATTAATTTATTCTTGATTAACAGTATACCCTGATCATACGTGCTCTGATTTTATTTACTGATAATGCATCTATGGTTGTCATGACCTTTTGCGGGGGCGCATGCTGTTCATAGTCCAGATAAGTTATCGATCAGCACAATGTTTTGTTGCAAGTGCATTCATTAATGTGTGAATTCCTGATTATTAGAGAAACCATAAGAGATCTTTGAATCATTACCTAGCATTATCTTGTGATAAGACACCAACCCGTTACAACAGCTGAAACAGTATTTAAAACCTTCAAATTCTAAAACTCACAGTTTTCTGCATCATGGAGACAATTTAAATGATCATTATAGTTTTAGAAGTGTTTGCTGACATCGTTATGGCTACTGCCAAACCTCTGTTCTGTTCCCTGAATCCAAAATCCATTACGTTTGTTGTCTTCCCCTGGTTAATGTTCCTAAACGATGTTTATCTTGTACCACTGAAACCCACAGCTGTTCATCTTATTTTCTCTTGTCCCACAAGCTGCTGACAGCAAGAGAACGATTGTTGAGAAACTGCATAATCCCATGGTAACATGTGGGTGAGGATTTGTTTAGTGTAAGACAGACAAGGGGGTACACATTATTAATAAAGCTTAACTCCACTCTTGGGAAATACAGCAGGCATGAGTGAATATCAAAGGGACAGTATGAGAATCTAATTGCAGAGGAGCAGTACACATATCATATTCAGATATATACTGTATATAACAAGCAGAAGACATTTTTCTGAGGTAAACCTACTTTTAGGATTTGTTTTCATGAGATTCACTCACTTATACTCCTTTATATTTATGGGGTCACCATTCGTCATGTACGTGGTCTGGTTTTGTTGGGACCCACACAATGTTTCATGTAAACTGAGGCACAGCAGAACAGTGTGATATGATATGAAAATGCATTGAGAGTTTTGATGGGCTCTCAGGGTACAAAAGGGCCTTTTAAAACTAGAGGGATCTGGACCTTTTCAAATATTCATCACCTTGACTTTAATTATTCAGCTCTATTCTCACTGGAATAGAACATGTTACTCTTAAGAAATTAATCTCACTTTTCAGAACATGTACAGTTCAGTTTTCATAATAAAGTGCACAGAGAGCATTAAATAGTACACTTACCTTAACTCTACAGCAAGTGTTTTCTATAGTGTTTGTCTGTGTGTTCATGTTCTTCTCACCACTTTTTATATAGTGGCCTGGAGCTTAATCTCCAAAAGCTTCTAAACAAATTGTAAAATAGGCACTGTTTATATATAAGTTACTTATTTGAGGTCTAAATAACTACATTCTCACCAAAAAAAAAAAAAAAAACTACATTCATACACAACAACATAGTATTTGTAAAAATATGGTGGATTTGTTCAACCACCAACTCGGCAAGCGGAGTGATACAAACGGTGAAACGTTTAGAGTGCTGATACTGGTGGAATATCGCACAGCTGCGAAAGGCTCTCGGCCAATCAGATTTACACACACACACAGGTGAAACTCAAAAAATGCTAATATCGTGCAAAAGTTCATGTATGTCAGTAATTCAAATTAAAAGGTGAAACTAATATATTTAGTATATATAACTTTATACATATGCATGATTATAGTTTTCAGAGGGCTGACATTTCTGTATTTAAAATCCTTTTTTTATTGATTTCATGTAATATAAAAATTTTCTGAGATTTTGAATTTGGTGTTTTCATAAGCTGTAAGCCATAATCATCAAAAGTATAACTTTTGCTCAAGATTCAAATTTTTCGAGTTTCACCTGTGTGTATATATATATATATATATATATATATATATATATATATATATATATATATATATATATATATATATATATATATTCATAGATGTGTCGGTCTAACTATGTTTACAGACACTCAATCAACTTCACGTCATGGTTCACGGAGCGGATCTGACTGTTCCAATATGGCGGACGGCTTATGCCCATTGAAACAGCACAAAATCAGAATATTATAGGATATAAACATGCGGAAGTATAATCTGTAGTTTTCACGAAAACCCTGGAGCTATCAAAGGTCTTGTTGTTCATTGTTCATTACTACAGACATTGTGACTATACAAAGTGGGTTGAAAGATGTTGAAGTTAAAAAAAACACACATTTTCATATGTCCAAATTTCAGCTACTGTATGCATCCATATGTATAAATTCTGAAATAAATGTGCAATTCTTTGGCTTTGGACTTGAGAAACCCGGACACAACTGATTCAGTGATCTCCAGAGTGGTATGAATAATGGCCTTATTCATGTATCAGAGGGAATACGAGTCCCTTTGTGCCGAAGCAACTGTGATTCTGCACAGAGAGAGATCTCTTATTAAAACTAAGCATGCTATTTATTTTTGACAAGAGAAAATGTCAACCCTGCTCTTTGCGAATAAAAGCGAGTCTTATGCCCTCTCCAACATTCAGTGTGTTACAAAGAAATCACTGCGGGTGCAGTAGAGGTTGCTGTCTTGAGAACCTTTGTCTTTGATTGTTATCTTCTGAGACACACACGCACCCACAAACCATCTCATACTCAGCAGAAAGGGATGTATGAATTATTAAGTAGTCTAACAGTGCTGTAGCTGCGGAAGGACTCATCACTGAACAGAGGCATTTTGATTAGTGAGGTTCTGTTCTTACTGTACCTCAACCTCTCCGTGGCTCTAGTTCTTCTCCAAGACGCCTGTCATGACTTTTTTCTACCCATTGGAGCGGTAATGAGGGTACTTTGGAGTCACAGAAGTGATTCCCACTGCAAATGACTCATTATGTCCTATGCTACCTGGCTATCCTGGCTGATGAATCAGGAACACGCAGTTTTAATAGGCACATGTACAGGCCTTTCTAAGCCCTACTTCAAAATTTGGGAAAATGTGATCTGCCTTCATGTGCTCTGGAAACAGCCGCCACAAGATATCTGAGATTGTTTCACTCTAGTTCATCCTTATTCTAGTCTTAAAAAACATTAGTTCATCCAAAAAAAGAAAATGTTCAAAATTCAAATATTAATCATTTTGTAGATCATTTTTCACACAGAACAGAATTAATATGTTGCAACATCTAATTTGGTAGACTTTCGAAATAAAGTGTTACCAATTTTTTTGCTGGACATGCCCAAACCAACAATGACTGTTGTCGCTCATGACGCTGGAAATCGTCAACTCAATAATTGAATTGCAGTATGTGTGAACCCCCTTAAGACTGAAATCCTAGAATACACTAACAAGCAATCACTTCTTTCTAAATACATTTTTTATTAAATAAAGAAAATAAATAAAAATAAAAAGGTCAACGTCAGATTGGGCACACAGCATGGTTAAAATGGATCTGAATCCCTTATCATGTTGGTTTGTATTGATTTCATGTCTTGAATCAAAATGATTAAATATCATGTGTTCTCTGCCTGAATAGTTGAATCTCTAATGGAAGTCTGAACCCCACTGAGGCCACAGTGAATGTGAAGCCCATGACACGCTGTCTTTGTGAAAGTCCTTGGAAGGAGGCATCTATTTAAGTAAGCAAGTAAACTTTATTTATATAGCACCCAGACAAAATCACAAAGTGCTTTACATGTAGCAAGTATAACAATTACTGTAAGAAACATCATGCAAACCATAAAACGTAATAGCTCAGTCAACTGAAAGCTTGTCTGAATAGAAGTGTCTTCAGCTGTTTTTTAAAAGAATAACAGAATCGGCCACACGCAGCGACAGGGGCAGGGCATTCCACAGTTTGGGAGCAACTGTCTGAAAGATAAAGCTTTGTTGTCCAGCTCTTTACAGGCAAACAAAATTTCATCCCCCGTGGACGTATTATGGATAATTTCGACACCGGAGACTCCAGCACTGAGACAATTCAAGACTGATCACAATCTATTGTAAATACAAATTTAAATGCATTCTATCGACTAACAGTAATTAGGTAACAAATCATCCAATTACTCATTCTCCATAGCCACACACAATTTATTTTACCCCAGAGCAAATCGAAGCATTAAAGGGGTCATGACATGATAAATCAAATTTGCCCCATGATCTTTTGATAAGAATTATCATATAAGATCTTTGTACCATTAAAACAAGTTTCATAGCTTAAAACGTCCTCCTCATTATAAATAAAGCATTTGTTTAATCAAGCGCCAAAAACAGCTTGTTTTGATATTGCGGGATCTGTGATGTCACAAGGGCAAATACATTTGCATCGACCTCAACGAATAGTTATACATCATCACACCATAGGCTCTGCCCACTGGCATTCAGGCGCTTAACGGCGGACATTTGTCTACACCGGATGTGTGCATCACTACAAAAGCAAATAGAACCCATTATAATCACTGAGGCTGTCTACACTGAGTAAAGCATACAGATGCACATTCAGTTTCTGACATACTCTACGCACCAACAACAGGACAAATAGAAGAGTGATAGAACGTTCACTTTGACGCGTGCAGTTTAAACAGCTCATTTGCGTCTCTGTACAGATTTCAGAAGGATCCTAGCTTCGGAAACAAGTGGATGCTTCATGGTGACTTTAAGCCCTCCATTTGTAATGGGTAATGGAAGGGAGCATGGTTTTGCTCTGAAGAGAGGGTGGGATCTCATGCTTTCAAAGCCAGCTTTCTGTTACCAAAGTTATTAAAAGAAAAAGAAAAAAGATCAACCAAATATTGTTGTTTAATTTATAGGAAATATAATCTTATAAATTACTACAAATCAACATTGGATCTGAGGGAAAATTTGGAGACAAAAGCTAAATTTGGCTTGATTTGCAACCAGCTTTAATTTGTAGATGTTTTTTTTTTATTTTTATTATTATTGTATTGAACTATAGAACCATTAGAGTATAGTCTATGTCATAAAGACTTCATGGTATGTAAAGAATATCCTGCACATTTTACTAAACTCATTTTCTGCAGCTAGCCTATCATCACATGGAGAAATCATATGTACATGCACCACATCAGTAAGAAAAAGAATATAATTTATGTCTCCATTTTCGTATTTTATTAGCCATTTAAGTGCAGGAGATCCCCTGAAAATGGATAACGTCCGAAAATGAATACGTCAGGCAACCACAACCGGTAATATTGAACAAATTAGATGCTATTAGACCATTAACTCAGTTGAGTCAAACGACTATGTAAATGCCTACAACTGATAATCAGCCAGTGGGACACTGGCCTGAACGACGTGGGTGGATGTGGTGACACTTAGGTGATCCCTTTAATGTGCCTCAAACAAAACAGATAACCGAAAAAAATAAAAATAAAATGGCAAGCTACTAATGAATTGAGACTTTCATGCTGGAATTGATGATGCAAATCAATGTAATTGCTATGTTAACCTTCAGATGAAGTTCCCCAGTCTGCTTTTATCCATCTCCACACATTGCTCTTATTAATATTTTTCCTCAGTGTTAGTGGGTCAGACAGGGGTGAGGGCCTAGAAGTATAATATAGGCCAGCGTTTTCTGTGACTTTGATGCTGTGCATGTCCCAGTTCTGAGCAACAGTTGGGGAATGGCGAAGACCATTTATAGAGCAGTCTGATGGTGCTGTGGTTCAAGGTGATGGACAATCTGACCACTGGGACATGGAGGCTTTAGATTATACTATAATTATTACTATGATGTTCATTAGCACAGGTTGTTCTTATTCAGTGTACTTATAACCTGATGAATTTGTTTCACATGCTGTTGCACTCCAATGAATCAAGATATGTAGGGGAGGAGGCAAGGGGATCTATGGCAAAATACAAAAAACCAAAACAAAATCTGGAACATATTGACATAAAACATATTTTACAGTATGGAACTATTAAAACAGATACTACAAAATATATTAAAATGATTATTTAAAAAAAAAATAATAGGAAAGCAGCCTCTTTTGCCTCCCTTGAGCTCAATATATGATTACATTTAATTATTAAAGGCACAGTAAAGTCATCAAAAAATATGTATAGTGGTTTTTGTATATTTTAATCCAAAAATCTTACATATTGAATTAAATGAAAATAGTTCATTTTATTTTTTAACCCACTTGAGTACATCTTTATATAGTTTCACAATTGCTCATATTATCTGAAATATAATAGAAATGACATTCTGAGTAAAAGTTGAGGATAAACTGATATTTATATTCTGATGTCATTTCTATTGAAACTTGAATGACTTGAATTGTTTATTGTGAGATGAATAAAAAGCACTACTGCTTAATTTTCAGTGTCATCAATAATTTGCTGACAAATTGCACATACAAGGCTTCATTTAGTTGTCTTTCCTTAAAAATAAAATAAAATAACAAAATGTGTGACAGTGTATAAGAAAAAATCATGAGATTAATCATGATTAAATAAATATTTTAATCAGTTGACCTAAACTTAACTTTGATGTTACTTTAAAACACACATGTACTATTTTGTTTTTAAGAATCTATTGTTGTATTTCCTAAAATTTCAAAATTATTTGAATCTGTTAATTATTTCAAACAAACCCATTTAGCTGTCATGGTCTTTTTGGCTTACTTGAGTTTGCATGAAATTCTCTTTTCCATAAAAGAGAGCATTTATAATTCTTCTGAAGGTTGTACTCAATACCAGACAGGGAAATGAGGCATATGCTGAATGAATATAAGTACTGTTCAGACACAAGTATCAAGTATCTTGCGTCACCAAAGAAAATCCTCAGTGAACCACAAAAACCAATTCAGTGTGACCCTTAAAATGTTCCCTCCCTTTTTAAAGGTGTTCAGTAAATTCTTCAGTAAATGCCATTGTATTGTTGTTGTTAACAATGTGTAGTTGTTGTTTTTTTTATCTGATATTAAGTTGCTTTCCAAAGCAGCTTGATGAATGTGATATTCAACCAAAACAGTCATATTTATTTGAGGAAATCCATTTACTGCTTGCACATGAGTGCTAAACAGATTTCAGGTTTAAAAAACACACACAAAGGATGAAAATCAATTGTTCCTTCAAGTGCTCCCTTAAGACACAGCAGCCTTGTTTTTATTGCAGATGATACTTTTGCATTTTGTACACGTTTTCCCTGTGGCCGGATATAAAATTTAAAGATGACGTGCTGATCCATGCTTTCATTCTTGGCAACTTAGGGACTTTGGGAGAGACTACTGAACATGGGAGATGGATAAAATCATTATACATGTGTGACAGTGAGTTCTAGGAAGTAATGTAATTGCTTAGCAAGTTGACAGGCTAATAAGCTAACAGCTAACAAGCTCATTTAGGCCAAGCGTATATGTAAATATAGTGACATTCAGACAGTGTCTTGTAGATATGCTCTACCTACCTACAGGCTTGAAATCATAATAAGAGAGAGGTTTCTTTAGTGATGTAACGAAACAAAATTAGCCATTGTTTGGAATAACTATATTTGTATCTTTAAAGTAATTCTGCTAACTTCTGTCAATTATTGGAACTTAACAAAAGTTGTGAAAACGACTAAAAATGCTGTTTTATTCTGTCATGCCAGTTTGTAAAGAAAAGTGAAATTGCCTAAATAAATAATTGCATCAACTATGAGACAAGGTCAATTCAGCTATAAAGCATCTCTGCAAAAGAGTGTGTCTGAGAGGAACACTTTTTGCTGGGTTTGTCAAACTTTGCAATACTCATGACATTGCCTTAATAAAACAATTTTGCAAGGACTGCAAACTACTTTTTTAAGGTTTGCCATCAAGTTCCTCAAGCATAAGCTGCACATTCTGCTTGTTTTTCAAGGTCAGGTCTTTAAAATAGTGTGTTTGTTTTGCCTGGATGATGAATCCTGACTACAGTCAACACATTTAAAGTGTTGTCTACAGAACAGAACACTGCACCATAATTTAAATGAGCTATCAGTTTATTGCAGTATAAACTTCAGTATGTGACTTAACATCAATAGTCAAAAGTCTGGAATCAAGGTTATGTGAAGTATTGCACCATTGTTTTATTAATACGAGAATGACCAGGGATTAAATGTTAGTAGCAAAGAGGATTAAAATATTCTTCACTTTACTGAAAACATTTTGGGCTTGGAGAAAGATAAATGTTTCTCCATGAATGAACTAAACTCAATACAGCTTTCTACTGAATGAGCATATTTGGATTATGAGTGTAGGCTCTGTTTTGATTAGATCTACACTCTCTATTCTCAGCTGGTCATGTTGTCTTCAATTGGCTTTGTATTTCACCAGCTGGAATTGCATTGTTGTTCCATCTTTTGATTATCATTTCAGAATCTATTGCAGTCTACAGGACACTCATCCAAAATCTGTTCAACATGCTGAAACACTGCGCTGTGTTTGGAAGTGTTGCAAACTCACAGGTTTTTACTTCATTTTGAAACAACTTGCATCTGACTTCTCATCGTTTAGTTTGCTCTTCATGCAATTTAGTCAAAAAAGCACTTAACATAAAGCAGTGCTCTTGGACTTAACAGCGGTGAACGTCAAACCGGCCAATAATCCAAAATGCAGGCACAGTCCGTAAAAACAGGAGAACTGGAAGAATCACTGCACAGACAGTGAGACAACAGAGAACCAGTAACAACGATCTGACAATGAACATGACAAACACAAGGACCCATAAACGAGACACACCTGCGGCTGATCTGATTGCTCGTCAGCACAGCTGACACTGATAGACAATCAGACCAGAGCAGTACACACAGAATGGACAGGCGGACTGTGACATTACTCCACCCCCTAGGAACATCACCTGATGCTCCCAGAGGGTCCTACCTGGCGATTGTAATCATCGATAAGCAGTGTTGCCACAGTTACTTTGAAAAAGTAACTAAGTTACTTTACAAGTTACTTGATTTTAAAAGTAACTAAGTTACTTTACAAGTTACTTTTATTAGTTACATTCAGCAGTTGCCGACAACACCCCCGCCACCTCAACATAAAAATGACACCAGTTTTGCCAACACTCACTTTATTGGAAGTGTATTTTTAACAGTCACATCAACAATCTATCTCCTGACATTTAGAGTTGAACTTAAAAACAATTTCCTGAAAAAACACGTTTTTACAAAAAATAAAGACAGTCTTTCTTTACTTCACTTAACATAAATACTTGTTTTTCTAAAATATATAAAATAAAAGACTGTCTTTCTTGACCATACTCGCGATCACTTCAGTAGCCTAGTGAACGCGCCAGAGAGAAATGCACATTTCATACATAGGCAATTGCATAAGCAGAGAGCAGTCTGTTTTCTTTTGTTTTTAATTGTTCTGTTTAAAAGTACACATTTCGAGCTTTCTATAGATATATTTCTCAGGTGTGTGAGGCAAGTAGGCTTACCTTATGTGTTTCGGTTCATTTATGACTCATGAGACGAGCTCCAGTTCAGGCGCCGGCGCCTCCGTGTCGTGATTATCTATTGTCTGCTATATTTAGCCTACTTATTTATTAAATCCACGCAATTGGTTGATGAAACATTGATTAAAATTAAGATACAATTAATAAAAAACGAAATTCACCTTAATGAAAGGCTTTGTGCTTTCTGTTTGATGTCTCTGAAAGTTTTAATGCAGTCTTTCAGTGCCGCTTTCAGATCGGTCGCGTCCTTAACGGCGAACTGTCACATAACACTGTTTTTCCCTCATAAATGTGTACACGAAAATTAAGACTAAATTAATATTTTATGTTATGTGGAGAGCCAACCCTTCTTCATCCAGTGGGTAGTAGCCTATTACTTTTTGTACTTTTGCCACCTAAAAGTGAAAGTCTTTTTGTGTCACATCCATTACGGATGTGTATTATGTGTATACTGATTTTTTTTCTCTAATGTCTGGACTACTTTATTAAGGGAGTATGGATAAACAGACGTTTCGATATATTGGTATTAAATGCATTTTCTGATAATTTACATTTCAAGTTTTTACCTCAAAAGTCACGTTCATAACGCTGGAATTGCCCAATTTTAAAGAATTTATCTTCAATTAATTTTGTGGTGTAGGTCTACGTATTTTATAATGTTAACTTAAAATAATACTAAAAGTAATTTAAAGATGTGGTAACGGGAAGGATAGCTAACTCTGGGAGTTGGAAGGGGTGTGTGGCGATTCTGCCTTCTCACACACATTTCGGTTTCATATCGCATATCAGCCATCATTTCCACTAAAGAAAATGACAAAAATAGTAATGCACAGTAACTTGGATAAGTAACTTTAATCTGATTACTAGTGTGGGAATAGTAACGCGTTAGATTACTCGTTACTGAAAAAAGTGTTCAGATTAGAGTACAAAGTAACGCGTTACCGGCATCACTGTCAATAAGGAAGTGATCCAATATGTCCCGGGCAGGAACCGCACCTACCCCCACCTCTGACGCGTCAACCTCCACCACAAACTGACGAGAGGGATCAGGGGCTACAAGAATGGGGGCTGAAACAAAGAAGTCCTTTAGAAAATGCAGTCTCAGCTGCACTAGACCACCTGAAAGTCATCATGGTGGATGTCAAGGCGGTCAGAGCCGCGGCTACTTGGCTGAAGTTGCGAATAAAACGCTAGTAAAAATGTTTTATTAGAATAAACTGTACAGTTTTATACAATACATTTTATTTGAATAAATGTGAATATTCAGTAATCACCTTTACTGCGCTAAAATCATTGATTTGTGAATCTAAATATCATCTTGCTGTTAATGTCCCACTAAACAATATGATGTCCCAAAGACGTCTTTGTCATAAAGGTCGGACGTTGAAAAGACGTCTTTTGGACATCATATTGTTTAGTGGGATTACACAGATACATGCAAAAATAAAAAACTAGTTCAAATGTGGCCATTGTGGACATATTTTTAACATCAATTATGGTCTCATTTAGACAATTTATACTGTTTCTGGACCAAATAAACACTCTCAGGATGCATTAAATTAAAACTCTAAATTAAAAATGTTTTTATCAATGTAATTTCTTTACATCGTTTAGATGTTGATATTTGTTTCATTTTTAGTCACCATTGTGGTGATCAGTGTTTACTTTAGTTGGGCTCTTGGTCCCAGATCTTCTTACTTTAGCTTTTTTTTGGTTGTTGTAACTGTGTGATTGTAAAATACAATGGTTATGGCAGAGAAAACCAAGGAAAGGAAAGATTGTTGAGATGTTAAAATCATCCCAAAGTGAGCGTTTAACATAGTGTTTAAACTTTTGTCTTATTTCTGACATTTATAATTTTGCAGAACTGCATAATTAGGCCAGTGGTATTACAATCACTTATTTGAAGGTGGATAAAAAGCATGTTTACACAATGTTTTGAGAAAATGTTTCATGTAGTCATACACAGACATCAAGATTTTAGATTTGATTCACAACAATGGTGACAATAAAAAAAAAGTTTAATGCTGCAATGCATGATGGGTAGCTTTCATAGTACAAAAACTTCCTTGATTCCCAAGCTTTATTGTTTTTGTTGTCACCGTTGTTGTGAATCATATCCAAAATCTTGATGTCTGTGTGTGACTACGTGATACATTTTCTCAAAATAACGTTTACACATGCTTTTTATCCATCTTCAAATAAGTGATCATTTTAATGGTAGGCTACTGGTCTAAATAATGCAGTTCCATAAGATTGGTTATAAATGTCAGAAATAAAAACAAAAGTTTAAACACAATGTTAAATGCTCACTTAGAGTTGATTCTGTCATCATCAAAAGGAGCTGATGACAGCTGATCTTTCATTTTCTTGGCTTTCTCTGCCATAACCATTGTATCTTACAAACACACAGTTACAACAGCCAAAGAAAATCTAAAGTAAGAAGAACTGGGACCAAGAGCCCAACTAAAGCAAACACTGATCACCACAATGGTGATTTAAAATGAAACATAACATCTAAACCTCATCTAAACAATGTAAGGAAATTACATTGAAATAAACATGAGTTTTAATTTGATGCATCCTGAGAGTGTTTATTTGCTCCAGAAACAGTATAAATAGTCTAAATGAGACCATAAATTATGTTAAAAATATGTCCACAATGGCCACATTTGAACTAGTTTTTAACCTTGTATGAAGGTCCCATGAACGTCTATATCGGACGTGCAGAACACGTCAAAAAAAGACGTCATATAAACTTTCATTCTGGCTCCTCAAAGATGTCTTTTCAACGTCTTTGTCACAAAAGTCGGACGTTGAAAAGACGTCTTTTGGACATCATGTTGTTTAGTGGGAATACACAGATACATGCAAAAATACATGTATGCATAAATAAATAAATAACTTGATTAGGCTACTTAAAATAAAATAAAAACTGTTAAAGAAAAACAAGAAAGTGTAAAAAAAAGAAGAAAAAAACATGAATAAATAAATAGTCATACAGATAATAAATCCTGTTTGTTTACAAATAATCTGTATTCATATGTATTAATCATGTTGATAGGCCCTATTTGTAAATAAAACAAATATTACATATTAATCATGTACATTTCCTGCAACTGTCATAAGCCCCTTTCACACAGCGCGATGATCCCAGCAAATTGCCGGCAAATTGCCAGAACGCCTTCTGTGTGAACGCAAGCATGACCCGGGATTGATACCAGCATTGATCCCGGGTTGAGGACCTAGTAACATTGCCGGGATCAGCCCCGGAACGTGCCCTGTGTGAACAAAAGCCAGGACCAATGCCGTAAGGGGTATGTTATAGTGATGACGCACGTGCCATCGCGCGACTCTGTTGCTCTTAGAAGAAAGTTTGTGTTCGTCATCAACAAAGAAAGAACGAAAAAATGTCTGCAAACTGGAACGAAGCAGATACAGGAGCTCCTCTATCCGCGCTGAAGCTGAGATTGTTCGCCAGCTTTGTGGAACGGTGCGCGCGTGCACATGTTTTCGACGCGTACGTTACACGTCTCATCCTGACGTCACGCGGCTTTCCGGGACATTAACGGGATGTGTGTGAACGCACTCACGGATCCCGGCAAATCACTGGCAGTGTGAATGAACCGAAATCAAACAATCCCGGGACAAATGCCGGGTCACATTATCCGTGTATTTTCCGGAATCTCTGTGTGAAAGGGGCTATAGGGGCTAAGATCCATAGTCCAAATGACGTCCAAAAAAATTACCCAGTTCAAAGGTCAAATGTTGAACGTCAAAATGACTCCAAGTTGGGTCATGGTTGGACGTCCAAATAGTGGACCTAGTTTGGACGTCAAATAGATGTCCAGCATTGGTCATGGACCAACGGACCCAATATAGACATGATCTGCACGTCTATCCGACGTCCAATGTTTAGTGGGTTTTTTTTGCCTAAAACTAGACAATGTAAAAATCCATCCATTCATCCAATTTGCTCACAGAGGCCTTCATTCATACCATACCTGTTGATCGGCCTCGAAGATGTTTCTGCTCAGCGTGAGTTTCTCCTTGATGAGTTTTTGCTTCAGCATGCGAGAGTACCCTCCTATTTTAGACTCCCAAAACGCTGCTCTCAGCCTCAGAAGAGTAAGAGCGATCCAGACCCGCTCAATGGAGCCAATGGGACTTGGCAGACATCGGTAATTGGAAACTTAATCACGTAAGGAAAAGTCTGATGGCGGGAAATGAGGCCCTGCAGGAAGAGGAAGGCAATATGGGGCCACAATCAACAGATGCCTTGAGTGGTGCTCTGCACATGTTCCATGCCACATTCCCTGTTTCATTTCTATTAATATTCAGAGAAATGTTGCCATAACCGCAGCAAAGCTCAAAGTAAAACAGCAGGGTATGACCCACATTGAAACATTTTTATCTATTTTTGCAAATGAGTCTATATTGTGGGTTTATACGACCTGTTTTGCATGATGCCGGCAGTAATAGATACAGTAGAAGTTAATTGAAAACCCTCTCTGAATAACATATTTTCTTTGACATTCAGGTGCTTTGAAGTAGGTAACCTGCTTTCTCATGGTCCTGGAAAACCGGCCCTCAAGAGGGAATCAGAAAATCAGTTTCTTTTCAGAGAAGAAGCATGCTGAAAGTTTTAGGTCAAAGCTCTTTCTCTTTCAAGGGCACTTGTAGAACAGTAGTGCCAAAATGGTTAACGACATTTAAATCACTCAGTATAAATGTTCATGGGCAGCTCATCTATTTAGTCATTTAGCATGTGCCTGCAGTGTGAAGGATATACACATATTGTCATGAGCAGGGTGACCCGAAAACACAGGCACATTGCTAAGATACTTCAAGGTAAGCGAGAGCAGGCGGGTTTTGTGATTTGGTTCTTTCTAACAACTCATTTCAATTAGTTAAAAAAAACTAAACGATTTAGTGGTTCATGTCATCAAATGTTCCTTGACATCCCTGCATGGCATATTTCACGCAATAAACCTTTCCAATAGATTAGATTAGATTGCTGTTAAGTTTACTGTTCATATGGGGCGGCAGAGGCTCAAGATTGTCTACAAACCGGAAGGTTGGTGGTTCGATCCCCGGTTCCACCTGACCAAGTGACGAGGTGTCCATGAGCAAGACACCTAACCCCAGCTGCTCCCGACGAGCTGGATGGCGCCTTGCATGGCTGACACTGCTGTCGGTGTATGAATGAGTGAATGGGTGAATGTGAGGCAATATGTAAAGCACTGTGGTGGTCATTGGGTCTTTGAAAGGGCTATATAAATGCAGTTCATTTACCAGTACAAGTAGTAAAGCTATTTGAAGGCACTGATAACTATTACAATTATTCACTTAATTTCAAGTCTCAGTGCAGTATGTTATGATTCAAGCCAAATATATAATTTGCATTTAAACAATACTAAATAACTTCACTTAGAATGCTATGTTATTTATACTATTTATTAAAACCAACTCATCAGTTTCAAATTAGTGTTGATAAAATCACAACATACTTTTCAACCATCAGTTCTCTCTGTAATGAGTGCTGATAAGTGTGAATCAGACATGTTTGAAACACAACTGCCGGTTCAGTGAAAAAGCTTGAATTGTTCAGATTGGCTTAGTGAACAGGGCTAATTGATTAATATTGAACTTAAAAGAACGATTCGATAACACTTTAAAGCAAGGTTAAATAAGTTAACATAGGTTCATCCAATAGCTAACTTGAAGTGACAATGACAATGACCACTTTTATAAAATGGATGTTGATTTCGACATATTAACATTTCAGGTAAATTTAACATTAATGTACTGTATAATGAATAATCATGTATACAGCATTAAGGCATTATTGACATAACAGTACGACTTTCTGTAAAAGCTGCTTTGAAACGGTACATATTATATAAAGCAATATACAAACAAGTTGAAACAAAAATAATTAGAACAATTATTAACAAGGAATATAAATTAACTCAGATTATAAATGCTGTGAAAATGTTAGTTCATGATGAATAATGCAATAACTAATGACCTCTGAAATGAAAACTGAGTCTCATTGTAACGTTGAGTTATGCATATAACTACTGTTCCCAGAAGGAGGGAAACGAGGTACGACACATTACTATGGGATATCGCGCTCTAGCGCCATCTGCTGAAGACACCTTTATTCACTCCTGAAAGGCCAATGATGCATGACGACGTGGGCGGGGCCACCTGCCCACAGCATATAAATGCAGTCGAATGCGTCATTCCCTTTGTTCAGTCCAGCTCTTCATCGGGACCCCGACTGTGCGGGGCCCAGAGGTGTTGTACATCGTTTCCCTCCTTCTGGGAACAGTAGTTATATGCATAACTCAACATTCCCATTCAGTCGGTCAACTCGGTACAACACATTACTATGGGACCTAATATTCACGCCCCGCCAAGTCGCTGAACTAAACGTAAGGGACCAGCTCCGCCACTTGATCCCTTTTTCAAGAGAGTGACGGCCGTTGGTCCAAAGCCCCTGCAGTAAGCACGGATCGAGCCACCGTTAAGGCAGTAACATCTAGTCGGTAAAACCGAACAAATGTGTGCGGGGATGCCCAACTGGCTGCCGCACAAATGTCGTCTACTGACACCCCTCTAAACAACGCCCATGACGTTGCCATGCCTCTTGTAGAATGCGCCCGCACTCCAGCCGGCAAAGCTAACCCTTTTCTTTTGTATGCAATTGAAATTGCCTCCACGATCCAATGTGTTTCCCCCGAACTGGATTGGCAAAACACACAAAAAGTTGGTCGGATGTACGCACAGCCTGCGTTTGTTCAATATACCTGCACAAAACTCGCACAGGACATAACGCATGGAGTCTCTCGTCCTCCTCTGAATCAATCGATATATTTGATAGAGCTGGCAGCTATACGCCCCTGACATGACTTTTGGTGTATACGCCACGTTTGGACGCAACACTCCAGCGCAAACTGAATGCATGAGGGATGTACTGACAGTGCATGGAGATCACCAACGCGTTTTGCCGATGCCAGCACCAGCAACAGGGCTGTTTTGTAAGACAGCATTTTTAAACCCAATGATTCTAAGGGCTCAAATGGAGGTCCACACATATCCTCCAAAACCACAGTCAGATCCCATGATGAGTGGAATGTGAGTGGGTGAGTGGATAGAGTGGAATGTGAGCGACCTTCCTCGAACAATTCCTGGAGAAAAGTCAATATTCCTGCAATCGGGCATTGACATGGTGATATTGACTTTTGTCCGCACCACTAGCAGATGACGTACTGTCAGCATTTTGAACTTGTAACGTCGGAGGTGCTTGTTTAACTGCCGTAAATCCAGAATCGGGCGCAAGCCCCCATTTTTCTTTGGGAGGAGGAAGTAACTGCTGTAAAACCCTTCCTCTATTTTTCCCTCTGGAACCACCTGAATTGCAGTTTTGCTGAGAAGAACACGAATTTCTTCTCTCAATACTGGGGAAACCTCCCCCGATACTGACGTCGTAATTACAAATTCCTTTCCCGACCCTACCTGCTGTTTGGGATGTGTGCGCTTGCCCAGCCACCCAAGCGTTGGGCCTAGGCGCTGTTGCTGCAGCGGGCCTCTAAGCTGGTGGTGGTCGAGAAGACGACCTAAAACTCGGCTGTGCAGCGGACTGTGTTGGTCTATTATACCTTCTAGGCATTGAACCCCTGAGCGATTCCGCCTGTTTCTTAGAGTTCTCAAAACGCGCTTGAAATGCGTCGAGACCCTCTCCGAATAGACCCGTCGTGGAGATCAGTGCGCCGAGGAACGCATTCCGATCACGTTCCGGCAAGTTCGCCAGAGTCAACCATAGGTGACGCTAAGCCGCCACTGTACTGGCCATCCCATGACCCAAGGATACTAACGTGCAACGTGTTGTACGTAGTATGTAGTCAGCCGTGGATACCGCTGTTTTGCATTGGAGCCAGGTATGTCGCAAGCGAATGCTCCATTGGAGGGGCTGACATTAACCCTGCTTCTTGTGCTCCTTCGAGGTCGGTGAACTTACCCATCCCTGGCACCGAAGAAAGAGGAGACATGGGTTTTGACCATGAAGCTGTAAGCTCTGCCAAACAGTTGGGGTAAAGCGGCAAATGCGTCCTTACCACCATTTGTACCTGCGACAAATAGAACCCACCGAAGCGCAAGCTTTTCTGAACTGGGGGAGGGGCTGGCCATTCCACCGACAGCTTTGCCGCTGCCCTCCGATATAGTTCAATGAAGGGCTCCTCCATGAACTCACTTCCACCCGTCGCCCCAGAAGGTGAGGGGGAAGACACGACCTGCCCCAGTTGGAAGTTATCATCAAAGAATTCCTCGCCCGCTTCAAGCGAGACAGAGTATTCCTCTCGACACTCCAGTTCCTGATTAAACCCCGGGGCTATCCCGGGAACATCGTCAAAATCATCTATGACTTCCCCGGCTTCCATACGGTCGCCCCAAGTCCCTGTGGCTTCTTCAAAGACGGCTAGTGCCGAATCGGGAACAGAACCTGAGGACAGAAGCGGACCGTGCCTGTCCGCTGTACCATTGAGCACTCGCTCAACAAATGCTACACGCCGCTCAAGTGTAGAACGACGAAGCTGCCGGCAGTGTACACATGCTGCGGGGTTGGAGAGAGCCAGCTTGGCGTGGACAATCCCCAAACACACCGGACAGTGCTCGTGAGTATCTTTTTCGGACAACAAGTAGCCACATGCCATTGGACATGGGCGAGGATTCTTATTTTTAGCCATTTTTCTATGAGAAAAATATGTTTTACCTTTTCTTGTTAGCAATGCTAAACTTAATGCGTTACACACTTTTCTCTGTTTGCTTTTCGACAGGAATCACCACCGTGGGTTTTTCCTACGAAACTGTGGCGTGATGGCGTTCTAGCAGCACGGTGAAGAGCTGAAGAACAAAGGGAATGACGCATTCGACTGCATTTATATGCTGTGGGCAGGTGGCCCCACCCACGTCGTCACGCGTCATTGGCCTTTCAGGCGTGAATAAAGGTGTCTTCAGCAGATGGCGCTAGAGCGCGATATCCCATAGTAATGTGTTGTACAGAGTTGACCGACTGAATGGGAACGTGTTGATTCATTCATGACTTAGACGGGGTTCTCAACTCTGGCCCTCGAAGTCCACTTGCTTGCGGAGTTTAGCTCCAAACTTGATCAAACTCTCCTTCCTATAACTTTCTAGGGCTGCATCCGAAAGCATAGGCAAATGACCCTTCGCGTGGAGATTGATTGACAGGTGATCTGACCAATTTTGCTTCGCCATCCGCCATTTTGTCCGACAAAGCAGTCAGGAGAGATAGTAGATTAACATGGGAGGAATTAAACTTGAAAAACTGAATATACTGACGCCTTTCCGCAGTTAAAACAACATTCATTCTTATGTTCATTCATGTTTATTTGATGCTATAAATGAACTAGAAGGAAGAGATGATCGATTCACGAGCAGCTTTAACTGATGCTCTACAGCGATCTGTCACGACACATTAAAGAGCCACAAAACGGTATTTATTGTTTAAATTTCTTTTTAAAAAATGACCATATTTGAAAGGTGAGACTTTTGTTTAATATGTTTAATATCAAAAGTAACCGAAAAGTAACCTGGTCTGTCCTGTCTGTCAGCGTGTTGTCATTCTCCTCTCTGCTCCGCGATTTTTCCCTGCGTGAGAACATGGTGTGTGCGTGAGAGCGGCGTAGCTTGTCGGACATAGCGACAGTAACTAAGGGGGGCGGGTCTTTGCGAAGGGTCAATTGACGTGTTACCTTGCTGCCCTATCAGCCAATGACTTTAGGCAGCGTTTACGCACAAAGGTACCTAACAAAACTGATTTAGGACAGACTTTTGAGGCAGTTTAATGGTTTAATATTCTACAACAAAATAGAGAGAGATTTGGTGAAAACTAGAGAGTTTAATTACTACAATAGTCATTTATCACTAGAAGTAATATCAGAAATGGAAATGTTGGTCAAAAACATACATTTATACAAAAACTGACCACCAACTGCAATTTTCAGATGTAATTTTTATTTTTAACCCTCACAGATTGTTAAAGGGATACTTCACCTCTGGAAAGATGAATGTGTATTTAAAATGGGTAATTTATGTAAAAGAAATGTAAAATTATTTTTGAATTTGGAGCTTTCTAGTCTGAGAAAAGACAGAAAATTTAATTTTTGGCTTATGTGGATGAAAGACAACAACTCCCAGAATGCACTTGCTTCGCTGCCCTAGGAGGCCACGCCTACCGGTAACAGAGCGCAGTTAAACAACAAGGCTAGGCTATAGTGAGTCTCCGTGACGAGTCTACCCGGGTTTTCGAGATCGCCAAAAATGTCCAGGATTTGGCTTTTGCGTTCTACAGTCGCCATTCATCATGATTACTGTGGCGAGAAGGACGAGACTGAGGGCCGCGGGAGAACGGCGCCAGGCCGGTGGCGTGATTAATGATGAGCGACACCTGTGAGACGCACCAGTCTCGTATCTCTCACGGAGGAGCAGGAATTTTCCCTACTACTGGCTGTAGTCTTTAGCCTCTGGCCAAAAAATCCTCCGATGACGCAAAATGATGATTTTTGCGTCATCTGAGGATTTTTTCCAGGCAAAAAATACATAAATCTCTCGTCTCAGGGGGATATGAGGGTGGAAAGCATGGTAATTCGAAAATACTACAGGTTTTCTACTAATACAAAGCTTAATGCTAAATCCTGAAGTATCCCTTTAAGCACAGCATTGTGAGATATCATAGATTGTATCGTATCACTGATCCTCAATAAACCCATCTTCATACTGGCGTGACCCGATCTTAAACAGATGGAACTGGATAATATTCTGATTTTTCCAAGCGAATCTGCCTTCTGACCTATAATGCTGCCTGAATAATAATCATACACTGTTCGTTCATTGGCCAGAGGAGAACTTTTTCAGCTTTCAGACGCAGCTTAGTATTCCTGAAGACCTTGATTAGCTTGTTCAGGTGTGTTTGATTAGGGTTTGAGCCAAACACTGTAGAAAAGTGGACTTCGTGGGAGTTGAGAACCCCTGACCTAGACATTGCTGTGGGACTGAAATGTGTTCTCTACCTGAAAGCATTGTAACTGTGCTGGCTTTTTATTTATTTTTCTGTGGTGAAACATCAATGAAAATTCTCAAACAGTTTCTGATTCCGTTTTTCCATTAGAGCTCTAATGTTAAACTAATGTTTAATAGTTGACTAGTAGTCCAGAAAAGTAACAGTATTTGGCGAGTCCTTGTTTACATTATGTAAATGAAGCTTCATGTAGCTTCAGCAGTCTTTGCTGTTTCTGGCAAGCCAAGCTTTGACGGGAAGTGTGTGAGAACTGAGAATTTCTGTGCAGGTGAGAAATGAAAGTGTGCTTTTCCAGATTCATGCTGCTTGCATTGTCATAAATGGTCCAAAAACGCAAATGTCCAATTCACAGTTTCTGTAAGGAATTTTCTTCCTGCAGTTGCATACAACAAGCATGACCAGTGTCTTGTGATCCATGACTAGTCAACACAGACACTACACACTGAACTTGTTGACTAGTCAGTGCAGTTTGCAGTTTTTCATCACTGCAGAGAAGCTGTGAGTCTTTGTATTGATTCTATTTTTGGTTTTAACTCTTTTATGGAAAAACTCAGGGAGAGTTTGGGAAACTCAGGTTTTGGAGGAAGAGAGCAGGATGTCTATTCTGGCAGCAGAATGGCAGGACAATTACGACTTTATCTTGAGACCAGAATTCCCACCCTGGGCAGGCTTGCGATAGTGAAATGTGAACTTTTCAATCTAGTGAAGGGCAATTTAAAAAAGTCTCTTGGGATCCAAAAGAATATGCTGTCTGGTGACATTGATATTATGACCTTATATGTAGCGTGAGCCTTGTGCTATATAATATTACATTCTTATTCTAAACTGACCTTTTCATTATATTTTGTTTTATAAGAGAAGACGAGTTAGCCCCATGTCCCATGGTCATCACAGGATAAAGTTTCAACCCAAACACTTTTATAAGGAAAACAGGAACCCAGAGCAGAGGATCCAGGGAGAGGTCAGATGCCTGACCTCCAGCAGTGGATCCAGGGGAGTTGAAGACCCAGGCAGAGCCAAGGAGACACAGAGACTGGGAGCCACCGTAGGTTCTGGAAGCCAAAGCGGATGAGGTGGAACCAGTAATTCATCAGAGGTCTGAGGCGCAGCCAGTGGGACCGAGGACCAAGGCAGACCCAGAGGGAAGGCAGAGCCCAACAGAGCAGAAGGGGTGGAGGAACGAGGTGTAGCCGAAGAACTGTGAGAACTGAAGACGTAAATACACAAGGGAGGCAAATCAACAGAAACCGAAACAGATGCGTAACAAATTAGAAACCAGGACAACAAATGATTTACTATGGAAACAAGGAACTAGAACACCAAACTAAGGGTATGTTTATACGACAACGATATGCTTAAAACTGAGAAGTTTTTCCTTTGAGTTTTCCTCATACAGACATTGTCAAAACATTCCCCATTCACACGGATCCGCGAAAACGACTAAAATCGATGTATTCTGCTGCCATGCCATTAGATGGCGATGAAACACTCTAGACTGAACACGTAATACACATGTGCATGACGTCATCTTTTTCACAGATTCACGTTTTGTTATTTATATGGAGACCATTTTTTCAGCCACCCAAAACGCAATTGTCGGGTAAACGAACGGCCAAAACGCATAAAAAGTCTTCCGTTTTTAGTTGAAAACTGTGTCATGTAAACATCCCCTAAAACACAATCAAACTGAACAGAACTAAACATAACCCTGACACACAGATACATTGCACACAGCAAGACAATAGTTGATACACCAACGTTTTCCTAACAGACAGTAAAGCCTGTGAGGAAAAAAAAGACAATCCAATGGAAATTTGCAACGTTATCGACAGAATGAATTTATTTACTGCTTTAGTAATTGAAATGATTTCCTGTGCCTAAGGCTATCATCAGCATGTCAAGATTCACAGAAGCACCTTTATTCTCATGTGAAGCCTTTTTGATTACGAAGGCTTTTGTGGGCACCGTTTGATTGGACGGTCTCCGTGCTGCCGTAATCCCTCTTGTTCTGCATGTTTCCATAGAGAGCGAAGCAGCAGAAGCCGTTGCCATCCCTATTGTTCGGCCAGATCCATCGGGCTGCGTCTCCGTCTCCCCGCTGAGAATTTGTCACTTCCACTGCTTTGGCGGCCACTCTCAGCTCAACTAGAGTCTGTTTACATAATGTCACATCTCTCTCCTCCTCAACCTACATTCACTTGAGTGGCTGTCATCGGTTTCTGTGATATTTCCAGTGAGACGCTTTCCAGCTTCACGGTACATTCTGATCTCTTTGAAGAGAGATAAACGGCTGAGAATATCCAATAATTGTGAAATAATTTGCGCTGCAAATGAACATTCAAGAATGGTAATTTCCTCATGTAATGAACAGATTCTTAATTGCTTTTAAACTCTGAAACTCTGTCTGTATCTTTAGTAGAGGGCAGATAATGGATCTGTTCGAGACTCCACCTGAAAGGAACAATGGGGATAGGCCAAAGGAACTGTATTGGGGTGCTGTGGAAATGGATGAGTCCACGGGGAGCCTCTTTTTATGTAAGGATTAACATGGTAAATGATGTGCATTTTTTTCCTATAGTCTCCCCTGCTTTTAATAGACTGTCAAAATTTTCTTCTAAAGCTATTTCAAAGAACGGTTGCTGCTGTTGCCACAGCAACCTCAAAATCCATAAACTCCCGGCACATTTTCCAAGCTGAGCGGTGCAATTCCCCACCCCATATAGTTCGTCTCATCACTGCATGTTTCATGCTGTGTCTTTTATGGCATGAGAGGGTCTTTTCTATGCTTGTGTCATGGAAACGCAGTCCACTTATAGCTGGCAGTGTGGCCGTGATATAGAAATAAGTGGCGTGCATAACCGTGTTCACATTCTAGTGCCAGCTGCTCCATCAGATAAGGTTTCAATAAGGTTTCGAGAGGACCTTGTTTGTCATTCAGCTGTCATTGTTCACGGACATCGCAAATTGATATACGCAGAATGTAGATGAAAGTGAACTATTATATTTAATCCTGATTCAACAGTGTCTGTTTCTACTCACAGTAGTTCCGGACAGCACACCCACGGACCTCGTAAAGTCCTTTCACTCTCCGTCTGCATCAGGTTAGTGGCATCAAATCATTGATAAATACTCAGTTTTGTTTGAGGGTCTAAATCCAGGCTCAGACTTCAGGAGTTTATAAATCTTAACCGATTGTGAAATCTGGTTGCATAAGGAGAATCTTCACAGATTTTCTTCTTACAAATCTCAAACCTGCACACACTACAAGATTTAAAAATCATGGCGCATAACAATCTACAAGATATTCTTAAGATTACCATGCCAGATTTAGCACCACACGTGATCTCACGGGGAAGCGTATGTAAACAAAATGGATACTGTGTCGCTGCAAATTGCTGTAGACATTACATGAGGAGACATTATAAAGGCAGTCGTGTTGTTGCCACGTCTCGACCAGCCATTCCTCCATCTCCGTTGTCCACCGGACTCATAGCCTACAGCTGCTTGTTGTTTTGTGGTCACCAACTCAGTGCTATTGTGAAAGTACTGATGTAATCGTAGTCGACATCATAATCATCCTGATTTAAATCCTAGATATCAAACATGTTTGAAATTGTCGGGGTGGCCCTGATGTGTATGCAAGCAGATCTTGAGGTTTAGGATTTGATCTGTAAATGCCTCACATTACTAGACAATCTGGGCCGAACATCGGAACCAACCAATGCCCTAGACGCGATTTATCTCTGGATGTCGGGAGGGGTAAATCAGGCATAAATTAGCCTGAAACTCCAACGCTATCTCATGACCAATTCGTACGAATTCATCCGATTTGTCTAAACCCCAGTGATGGGTACGTTTATGGGCGGGGTCAGGGGTAGGTCATTCGTATAAATTCATGCGAATTGGGTAACTCGTAAAATATATACGATTTAGCAGTGAGGTTGTATAAAATACGTACGAATTGCCGTGAGATCGGGTTGGAAACCCCATCTTAATACTGCTGAGCAGTTCTTTGTTTGCAGCAGCATTTTGTTTGTCTTTGAAATAATTGTTTAGTTATCATTGTTATTTTAACTTTTTGTCAGTGACTGATGCACCATTATTCAATTTTTTTAAATGTAATTATGTACTATTTTAATTAATTCATTTATTTATTTATTTATTTATTAATGAAAAAGGTGGTGGGGGGTCTAAAATGTATGTATCAGGTTTACACAAAAGTATACACTTTTCAACTGAATTTCAGTAACCACAAAAGTCTGCAAAATGTAAAATTGGGATCAAAAATAGCCTGTGATTCTGAAAGGAACCAGTTAGAAAAATTATATATCACAAATATATCACAAAAATATTTAGTGTTATGTTTAAAACTTTTTTTTTTCTGAAAAATTCAAGAGGGCACTTTTCACACTGCACTAACCTATTATCTTTGTTCTAAAACCTGTGTGTTTTTTTGGTTTTTTTTTTATTGAAGGAAAAAGGAAAACAATACCACAATAACAAATAATACAGAACTTCCATTCACAGATACAATTGATCCTTTCCCTTTTCCCCTCTTTTTTCCCCACCCAGTCCTACTCCATTGATGCTCGGCAGCGCCCCCCCCCTAAAACTTGTGTTTAAAGGAACGTTTCACATTTGTAATTTTAAAGGGAAGCAGTGTTAGCAATACTTTTGCGACGTTAACCCCACATTTGCGGTGCCAAACTTGTACAGTGTGAAATGATGCGTTGTAGAATGTTACGACTATCTTAACAACGGACAACCAATAGCATACCTCGTATTCACGTGCTTTGGACAGTCACAGACACAGCACATTATTAAACATATTTTCAGCGTTTGAGGGGAAAAATGTCAAACAACAACATAAAATTTGACTATTGTTTCATTCTTACCTTTATAGTCCGAAAAAGTCAATCAAGTATTAACTTTTTAGTAGTCGGCAATATATAATATGAGGATGCGCAATTTTAGAGCCTTTGTGTAAACGTATTGCTTGCAGCGTTCGTCCAATCAGTGACACTGACACCGCAAATATGCAAATAAGGACATTAACCCAGCGTTTGGGAATGTACAGTGTGAAATTTTTGATATGAATAACCAGGATTAATTGTTAACCCCAGTTAAATTATAATCAGTGTGAAACATGAAGTGAGATAACCCAGGATTCTTTTTAGAATGACCAAGGGTTAACTATTTCAAGTGTTAAAAGCCCTACGATTTACTTGAGAAGCAATGATGCTCAAGATATTTAGGTTTAAACAAGTTTAATGTAAATAATACAAATAATCTGCAGGTGCAGTAAGATAAAATACACTTAATGTATGACACAATCCATGAAAACTAGTCTTAATATCTTATGCAGTGTTGTGTAAGTAAATTCCTTTGTTTCAGTGACTGAAACAAAATAATTAATCAAAAACACTAATTGCAAAAATGTATTTAGTTATTTCTTGCAGAGTAAATGTCACATGAAAACAACACAAACTGTGATAGGCCGCTTTCCAGTTCAGTCAGGCAGCCTTATCTAAATGGGCAGTTCGTGGCTAAAACCTGTTGCATTGTAAACCAGAGCTGGTGGCTTTACTCAGAAGTCTGTCAACACAAGACTAAGTTAGACTGACTTGTTTCTAGCAAGTCTTCATTTCTTATATCCAATTAAAAAATACTTTCAGCAGGCACAGCGACTGGCAGGAGCTGTCTGGTCCTCCCTCAGGGCTCCGGTTGTAAAACATGATTGTATCACCGAGGGGAGCAAACAATTAATCCCTTCCTCCCCTGAGCATTGACATATATCTCACCTCAGTGCATGTGGAGGCAGGGAGTGTCGCCTCTATAGAGGTGATTTTTATCTGTCTAATCCTTGCTCTTTGTTTCCATTAAAAGGCAAACTTTCAGACGCGTAAAGGCTTAATCCTTCAAAGGGTGTCGTGAAGAGGTGATGGGACTTCCATCTAACTTTGTCTGCTGTGTCTTCATGGTCTAGACTCGCCCTCCTACACATCTGAACTTGGCCTGTATGATTTAGTTTGCCCTCCTCTTCACATCTCACACTGGTAACCCATCAGTTGTTGTTTCAATGGTCTCGAGCGGCAGACTCTGGATAATTGGCAGAGGCCCCTTCACCACGAAAGCTACCTTGCTATGGGAGAGCTATTGGAAGATTTTTCACTTCATTTTCAGATACGTTTCCAAAAACATTTCTAGTAAGGACTTAGCCTACTTATTTTTTTACAGATAATTTCTCAAGCCTTTGAAAAAATCCTCTCACAAGGGACACTTGTTGCTGGCATGCAAAGATATTTTTGAAGGACATACTGGAAAGAGAGAGCAGTAATCTTTCCTCATTTGTAAGTTAGGGGATCATGATTTCTGGGCAAAAACGCATCGTTGAGGTATTTTTTCACTTCCACTGTGGCATCAGCTGTAGCATTGTGCATCATCTGGGTTTCACGGATACGATTATCAAAATGTTCTCATAAACTGTCCTGTGTTTCTACTGGTGTTGATGTTGATGATGATGATGATGGGCCTGATGTTGACATTTGTGGCTCTGAATGAAAACAGCAATAAGTAACAAATCCTTCACTGACGGCATATATGAAGTATAAATTGCATAAATCAGATTAAATAACATTACATAGACTGAAACTGCTCACCAGGAGTTGTGTTTGAATGCATCAGCGAAGCACACTCCAGTGTGATGTGCTTTTCAGCTTGTTCACAAAGGCCCTGAAACCCTCATCCTCCACGATGGTGAAGGACTTCACCATCATGTTTAGAAGAGGCTCATCAAATTCCCTCTGTCTGCCTTTTAAAAAAGAGAGGATAAAACATACTTTCAGTCAAATACATTGGAAAAAACAGTAGCCTACTGTAAAAGTAGCCTACTGGTTCATTAAACCTTCCTAAACAAAGTTATGTTATGAATGTTTATGCTCAGTGTGCAGAGAAAGATAAAATAGAATGTAGAACTACAACAATTAGGAAAACCAAAATGATGTTTTGGCTGTAGATTGGGTACTCATATGTAGACCTATAAAATGTAAATTCACAAAATATTATATTATATTGACAACATATTATATTCACAGTGAAGCTATTTTTAACATGATTGGCAGTTGTGATTGGGACGTTAGGTTGTGGCACAGGCCTATGGACTTTCTAAACAGTGTCCCAACAGTATGTTATTATATTTCAATCATAATAATATTTCAAACAATGCATACCTTGCTTAGATGGCCCGGCAGTGTCAGTAGCAGGCCTAGGTACAGGGGGAATGCTACCATCCTCTGCACCCTGCAAAATGGCAGGATGAGTGCTCCTCAAATGGTGCATTGATGATGTATTGTTGCAGTAGCTGCCGATCACAATACACACATCTCACTTTATTTGGGGTTTCCAAATGGAAATGCTCCCACACCACAGATGTATGGCATCTCTTCTGTGGAGCCTCCATTTGAATTTATCTATCTATATATGTGTGTATCTATCTATTAATCTAGCTGTCTATATGTATATCTATATATGCATCTATTAATGTGTCACTAATACTATATGTTGCCTATACTCTGTCTGTCTGTAGCCTATCAGTCAATGTGTACATTTAAATGTAAGCCTAAATATAACTAAACAAATCACACTATAAATGTCACTATATCACCAAAAATCCGCTATCTCAAAATCAAACTCCTCTCACAAAAACCCACGAGATCAATATGCGTTGACTTCACTTTTATACAGATGTGCGATTGTGTGGTCTGTTCCCGACCCTGTCAATCAAACGCTGATTCGGCGGATGCCACCAATCACGCTTCGGATCAGTGTTTCGAAACATCTGCGCTTCGGGATCTCGGGTATATCAGACTTTTGCCGAATCCAGTCGGTAAGACAGCGATAACATATTTTTGAGACATGAGACGCGATAGCAGATTCGAACGAGTGATGTTCGACGGCGGCATCCATCTTTGTTGTGTAGGCTACAAAAATCCCAGCGCTGTCGTCATCGTGTAAAGCCCGGCCCAACGTTTCTGATTGGTGCCGTGATTTCGGCGGATTGGAAATGGGCTTGAATGAACTCTTTGCCAGACTAACTTTCAGAGCAAATCTAAATTTGCCGGAAGTTGTCTGGGTTTTCCCAGGCAAGCTCCGGCCACTAAAGTGACTATTTCAAATGTGCAACCTTTCATCTCTTAATTAGATATGGAAAAATTGCTAGTCCAGTTAGAATGATCCCGCTGGGATGTAAAAACACGACATTGAAACACGTTCTTTCAGGTGGCAGGTTTTGATGTTTTCACTTCTTCTGAGCATACGTTAGAGATCTCATTCCGTGTGAGTCATGGAGCAAGTTCATATGCTGTACGCTAGTACCGACAACCTTAAGTGCTTCGAATGAGGACATTTAGGCCACACAGAAGGCGTTCTGGCAATTTGCCGGCAATTTGCCGGGATCATCGCGCTGTGTGAAAGGGGCTAGACAGATGTACAAACAGAGGAAGGCTCAGTAGATGAGTTGGATGGAATGTCTCAATGTACTGATGATAGCATGACAGATGATGATCAGTGGTTGGAAGGAGCAGAGATGTCAAAAGTGTTGAAAGAAGATTTGTATACTGTGGCTCAAATCAGCGAATTTCTTGATGAAACGAAGGGTAGAAAAGTTGAAGTGATTTTTTTTTTTCCCGGACTTGGAGAAGTTTATAACATCTGTTATGTGGGCAAGGAGACATAGTAACCATGAAGAGCTTCCACAGCAGAAGCGTTTTAGATTTAAAAAAACACATCATTGCAATCCGACAAAAAAGTAAAACTGTCTGCTTTCTTTTTTCTCTCTCTCTTCTTCTTATGTACACTTTACGGGTGGGATCCTTGAATGTTAATGGGATGAGGGATAGGAGGAAAGCAGAAACTATCATAGAATCTATCAGGTTGAAAAATTTAGATGTGATTTTCCTGCAAGAAACTCGTAGTGATGTGAATAATGAGGTTGACTGGTGACTGTGGTGGGGTAATGAGTGTGTTCTTACTCATGGGACTATCCTGAGTGCAGGAGTTTCTCTCCTACCACTAAAGTTAGAATTCTGTCAAAAAAAGAAATTGAGCCAGGGTGGGTATTGGCAGTTAGAGCTGAGATTAATGGTCTGTTTTTTTTGTTTTTGTTAATATATATGCACCTAATACTGGATCTGATAGGATACATACTTTTGATAAATTGAAGATCTTTTTAAAGGGCCCCATCATGGATTTTTTAAAGTTTCCTAATGTTGTTTTAAAGTATCCTACAACAGGTTTGCATGCATTAAACGTCAAAAAACAGTTTCATTTTCTCATAATATACATTTGCACATCACCAGATTTTCAATGATTCTCAAACGACTCGCCAAATGAATCAATCTCTCTAAATCCCTCCTTTCCGTGAGCTACTCTGCTCTGATTGGCCAGACAGCTCAGTCTGTTGTGATTAGTTTGCCGCGTAATTTCCATTGCCATAACACCGACAGCTCTGCGTGTCCTGAGGCTTCTAAACTAAACACGGTAATGAACATTGACGTTGATTTTACCATATCAGTCCGAGTGCGTGTCCGATGATGAAACACTAGAAGAAGAATCATTCATTCAACCCGAACCTCCATCGCAAGGACGACTCGAGAGGGACGTTTCAGTGATTCACTACTCAGTTTGAGGTAACTAATAGCCAAGCTCTAGCGTGAATGACTGATGTAACATAAACATTGGTAAAAACAAATCTTGCTTCATGCTTAATCTTTCCTCAAAGTAGTGAAAAGGACAGTCAATCTGCATTAATAGACAGAGTTTTATGTACCAGTGGCCCACAGCTGATTAGCTGACCCCGATATTTGAGAAGCAGTCGTCAGTAAAATAAAGGTAGTAAAGATTCATTTTAACCAGAGATTCTTCACATGCTCGTCCTTGGGCAGTGGAAACAAATGTCTTTAGTCACATTGTAGAGCACAGCTTCTCCTCGACATGATCTATCCAGTATCCACAGGATCAGCTGCCGGTTTGAGGTTTAAGTTTCCCTGGTGTCCGAGCGCGCAATAAGTGGGCGGGCTAATGTTTCGTCTTGACGTCACAACGAAATGGAAACTCGAAACTCGTTTGAAGAACAGTTGATTTCATTGACTCAGAGTCGACTCTTACTTTTGAAAGACAATAACTTTATATACGGTGCACTTTCAGATTGAAAACTTTGCAGGATGTTTTTATTCACTTAGAGCTATGTTACACACTACTTGAAAGGTCATTTTCAAAAATCCATGATAGGGGCCCTTTAAAACAACAGCAGGTTAATGATTTGATAATTTTAGGAGGGGATTGGAACTGTACACTTGATCCTTCTTTTGATAAAAATGGAGAAGAACCTAATTTTGTCACCTACTGTTTTAGCTAATATTATTGAAACTTTTAACTTCACAGATAGTTGGAGAGAAAATAACAATATACTTGGGTAAAGGTGAATGAGGGGAGAATTTCAGCTGCAAGTTTAGACAGATTTATTTTAGACAGAGTTGTACATACAGCTATTGTCCCCACATATTTTTCTGATCACAAGCTTATTACTGGTGACTGCACTTTGATTCATAGAAGAAATAAGAGTTCATATTGGCATTTTAAAGTTACTGCAAGACAAGTTTTTTTGTGAATCCTTTAAGCACCTTTGGGAAACTTGGAAAAGTGAAAAAAAGTAGATATAAAAATGCAATTCTTTGGTGTGAAATTGGTAAAACACATAAGGGAATTTTGTCAACAATATACATCTTACTCAACATTTGTGTTTGAAATCGACTTTGAAATGGATTGAGAAAGAAATTCTAGTTATTGAAGAGATCATGATGAGAGATCTTGCTGCTAATTTACAAGAGTGGACTGACAAGAAATTAAAGTTGAGTTCTATTCTAAATGAGAAAGTCAAGGGTGCTCTTGTGAGGAGCAGGTTTGTATCATTGAAAGATATGGATTGGCCTATACGTTTTTTTATAACTTGGAACATAAAAGTGTACAAGAAAAAAACAGTAATGGTCACGATACAAGCAATCCCGTAGAAATGCGAAGATTGGCAGTGGACTGGCAAGTTATATTCTGCTGAGAACACAGATGAGAAGAGCCAAAATGAACTTTTACAGAACCTTCCCTGTTTAACCGCAGAAGATAAACAAACTTTGGAATCAGAACTTACCTTTGGGGAATTAAGTGCTGCAGTATCAGGACTTGCCTCAGGTAGTACCCCAGGTATAGATGGCCTCCCTGGCGAGTTTTACAAGCACTTCTGGACCTTACTTGGAACTGATTTCTATGACGTATTACAATAAGTTTTTCGTATAGGTTTGATGCACCTAAATGAACCTAAATGAACCTTGATGAACCTAAAAGTTGAATGAGCTTTTTGAATGTTTGCCAATGGATTTTAAACATGGTTTGGAGACATCAAATGTAGATATAGATGTCTTTTTCCCAGAGTTAAAAATTGCACCCGCTTTTAATGTTTTTCAAGAAAGAGAAGGGTCTTTACTTACCTTCAAGACTCCCGAAATGGAACTTTTCAGTGAAACGGGGAAAAGAGCACTGTATGTCACATGTGTCAAAGTCTCACACATGAACTCTTTAGAGGGACTAAAATAATCTAAATGGCAGGAGAATTTTGGATCAGGCACTTCCCCTAAAGGTAGCTGGAGGTCCTTGTACAAACCTCCCATGAGAAAAGGTCCGGGGACCTTCAGTGGATAATTGTGCATGGGATAATAGCTACAAACAGATACAGAGCACATATTGATCCACAGGAAAGGGAGGGGTGTCTATTTTGTGGGCAAACGGAAACTGTTTTACATTTATTTTTTTACTGTGGCAGACTTGAAGCTTTGCTTTCTCAAATAGAAGATTGGTGTAGAAATTTAGAAGTGTTCTCATCTGTACTTTTTATTTATGGACCTAAGTATAACAAAAATAGAAAGCAGATCCACGTGATGCTTAAAATGGCAATATGGCTGTCACGCAAAAGTAAATTAAATGGTGTGGGGTCAACTGTTGCAGTGGCTATTTTAAAGGGTTTAATCAAATCAAGGTTAAAGGTGGAATATGCGTACTATCAGCTGGTTAAATACATGGAAACCTTTACCTATACTTAGAACAGTGTTTATGTGAAATTTGCTTTGATGGTTCTCTGCAAATTTATATCTAAGTGTTTTTATTTTCCTTAAAGATTGAGTCGTTTTGGTCTGTTTTTAAACTGTGGAGAGAAAAAAAAGTGTGTGTGTGTGTGTGTGTGTGTGTGTTTGTATACAAGTTTAAAGTTTATAACTATATATGGTCATTTGTATTATTTATTGTTATGAAATGGCGTGGTGGATATTTTGTGTAGGTTTTATGTAATTTATTTTACGAAAAATTTTAATTAACGGATTGTTAAAGTCAAGTCTCTCTCTCTCTCTCTCTCCAGCCTACACCACACCGTGACACATGTGACATGTACATACTATAGGGTTAGGGTTAGGGTTTGTTGCATGTCATTACACCTAATTTATTGTTATTACGTTGGTAAGTACATGTAACATAACAAGGATACTGTAAAATTAAGTGTTACCAAAATAACATAAAAATCAATCACCGCGTTAGTTCAGGCAGGCTGTCATCAGCCGACTGTCAAATGATTAATCGCGATTAATCGCATCCAAAATAAAAGTTTGTGTTTACATAATAAATGTGTGTGTGCTGTGTATAATTATTTTATATATATAAATACATACACATGCTTGTATATATTTAAGAAATATTTGCATGTATATACTATATATAGATTTATATATAATTTATAATATATATAAATATAAATATTTTATATATAAATAACACATTTTTCTTAAATATATAAATGCACATGTGTGTACTTATATATACAAAATAATTGTACACAGTACAAACACATTTAGTATGTAAACACAAACATTTATTTTGGATGCGATTAATCGTGATCAATCATTTGACAGCCCTCCAAACCGCGCATCAGCTGATTCAATTTCTTGGCACTCTATTGGCAACGCTCAAACAAGGCGCCTTACTTTAATGAAGCTCAGTCTGCTTGCAACCCACCTCCTTTAACTTATGTTTAACTTAATCAATGTCATTCTGTTGCCATTGATGCTTGCTCCTGACTGAAATATATTTTTTGAATGTTTTTCAGTACATTCAGCAGTACACTTTAAGTAGCTATGCATATATAAAGATGTATATAAAGATTCACTCTAGAAGCACTCTAAAGCTAATTGCATTTACTATAAATGCAATTAAATGAAATTTAAAGTTTACAATGAATTCAATTAGATCTGCAAGTGTCCGAAAACATTGCCTCCAAATTATTTTAAAGTTATATTATTTCTATAACTAGGCTATTTTTTTTGTCCTTCATTTTTTGGAAGGGTATCTTTTCTTTTACAATTTAAATGCTCACAAATTCAAGTTTAAATATGGCTTGCATAATTTGCCGATCATGTTTCCCACTTTTGGTCATTTGAGTTTTTGTTTGATAGTATAAAGGATGTTTAATATACTGTAAAAAAATTTTAATTAAGCAAAATAAGTATTGAGCACATGGCACAGAAAATATAGGATGTCAGACATGCCACTAGTTTCTACGCATTGCTGCTCTTTTCCAGGGGACCTATACAGTGTGCGTGAACATCCTTGTGGAATGTCAGAATAATTACACCTATTAAATGTTTCTGAGCTCTTAACAACCGCAATTACTGTTACAGGTACCTGAGGCCCCTACAAGGTGATCTAGAGTAGTCCTGCTCTTCAACGCAGTGCTCGCTTCAGCACATCTCTCAAGGCCTGCCTGCGCTTCTTTTAGAGTTTATTTATTCATTAACTAATGAAGCAGATGTTTAATGGTGCCGTGCGCATGCTGCCATTGTAATTTCAATATTTTTTTCTGCTCATCACTTGTAACATGTAACCGCAGGGTACAAAATGAACACTCGCAGATGGCCAGATGTGAGCAACTTTGGCGAGTAACTAAAACTTGCATGTTGTACATGTAAATCGAACTGTATGATAATCTGACCCTGGTTGTTCTGACTTAAGCATTTAAAATAAAATAAAAAACTGCAAAAGAAAACAAGTGTTCCGCAGTACAATTTTATTCCTCTCATTGAAGTGGTATACACTGCGAGTGACACATGGTTGAACAAAAAAATTTATAAAAATAATACTGATTCTACATTTTATACATATATATATTCCAAATCTATATATTCCTTGTATACATACGTGTGTGTATAAATATATAATATGTACAAAATAGGCAATTACAGGTGAGTTATAAGCATTTATTGGCCATAAAAACACGTATACTGTGTGTGTGTGTGTGTGTGTATGTGTGTATGTGTGTATGTGTGTGTGTGTGTGTGTGTGTGTGTATATATACGGTATATATATATATATATATATATACTTTATATATATATATATATATATATATATATACACTGCAGAAGTCATTAAAAGTTTCATTTTCAGTTACATTTGGGGAAACCACTTGAAAACAAATAATTTTGATTGCAACTATACAGTGAAGAAAATAAGTATTTGAACACCCTGCTATTTTGCAAGTTCTCCCACTTAGAAATCATGGAGGGGGAGAAATCACAATGTATGATTTTTTAACTATTTATTTGTAAGATACAGCTGCAAATAAGTATTTGAACACCTGTCTATCAGCTAGAATTCTGACCCTCAAAGACCTGTTTGTCTGCCTTTAAAATGTCCACCTCCACTCCATTTATTATCCTAAATTAGATGCACCTGTTTGAGGTCGTTCGCTGCATAAAGACCCCTGTCCACCCCATACAATCAGTAAGAATCCAACTACTAACATGGCCAAGACCAAAGAGCTGTCCAAAGACACTAGAGACAAAATTGTACACCTCCACAAGGCTGGAAAGGGCTACGGGGAAATTGCCAAGCAGCTTGGTGAAAAAAGGTCCACTGTTGGAGCAATCATTAGAAAATGGAAGAAGCTAAACATGACTGTCAATCTCCCTCGGACTGGGGCTCCATGCAAGATCTCACCTCGTGGGGTCTCAATGATCCTAAGAAAGGTGAGAAATCAACCCAGAACTACACGGGAGGAGCTGGTCAATGACCTGAAAAGAGCAGGGACTACCGTTTCCAAGGTTACTGTTGGTAATACACTAAGATGTCATGGTTTGAAATCATGCATGGCACAGAAGGTTCCCCTGCTTAAACCAGCACATGTCAAGGCCCGTCTGAAGTTTGCCAATGACCATTTGGATGATCCAGAGGAGTCATGGGAGAAAGTCATGTGGTCAGATGAGACCAAAACATAACTTTTTGGTCATAATTCCACTAACCGTGTTTGGAGGAAGAAGAATGATGAGTACCATGCCAAGAACACCATCCCTACTGTGAAGCATGGGGGTGGTAGCATCATGCTTTGGGGGTGTTTTTCTGCACATGGGACAGGGCGACTGCACTGTATTAAGGAGAGGATGACCGGGGCCATGTATTGTGAGATTTTGGGGAACAACCTCCTTCCCTCAGTTAGAGCATTGAAGATGGGTCGAGGCTGGGTCTTCCAACATGACAATAACCCGAAGCACACAGCCAGGATAACCAAGGAGTGGCTCTGTAAGAAGCATATCAAGGTTCTGGCGTGGCCTAGCCAGTCTCCAGACCTAAACCCAATAGAGAATCTTTGGAGGGAGCTCAAACTCCGTGTTTCTCAGTGACAGCCCAGAAATCTGACTGATCTAGAGAAGATCTGTGTGGAGGAGTGGGCCAAAATCCCTCCTGCAGTGTGTGCAAACCTGGTGAAAAACTACAGTAAACGTTTGACCTCTGTAATTGCAAACAAAGGCTACTGTACCAAATATTAACATTGATTTTCTCAGGTGTTCAAATACTTATTTGCAGCTGTATCTTACAAACAAATAGTTAAAAAATCATACATTGTGATTTCTGATTTTTTTTTTTTAGATTATGTCTCTCACAGTGGACATGCACCTACGATGACAATTTCAGACCCCTCCATGATTTCTAAGTGGGAGAATTTGCAAAATAGCAGGGTGTTCAAATACTTATTTTCTTCACTGTATCTCATTGCCTATTGCAATATTCATCAGTCACATGCTTAATAGCTGTCAAGTAAAAAGTATTTGACATATAGATGCACTGTGAAGTTTGAAGATCTGAAGTCCCTGAAGCTCGCTGGAGGAAGTGAGTGAGCTCAGATGGAATGATAGATATCACTCAGGTACATACACTGGAAAACTTAGGCATATGTGTTAAATGGAGCAGAACGTTCATCTCTGTCTGAATCACACACAGGGCCGCACGACTGCTCAGCGGGCGGCAGAGGAGATCAGCCATGAGGAGGCTGGGGAGGGAGTCACTTGGGACTCATTCAAAGAATCCCACTCCCCAGATGATATGGTTTGTATGCGTGTGTGTATGGGCTTGTGATCATGCATGTGCACTGACTTTAAAGGTATATCCTAAAACGCTTCAGTCAGATTGCATTCTGAATGGTTTGAAGGTAAAAATCACTATTGAATCTCATATTCAAACAAGATGGATATGCTAATGAATTTTCTCAAAGACATCTGTTCATCTCAACATTTGGTGTGTGTGTGTGTGTGTGTCTGTGTGTGTTTGTTTGTGTCTGTCCATGTGTCTGTGTCCATGAGAGGGAGTGTTGCATTTGTCAATGTCACAGACAGGCATCTGACATTCTCATTCATCTCAATGGCAGTTTTTCGGCTGCAGGAAGTTTGTGATTTGAAGCTGTAAATGTGACTATAAATAATAAAGAACTTATAATTCTTACTGTATCATATTTGGTTTGCACAATTCTAAGGCCTCTAAATTATCAGCATGATCAAAACTTTACTGAAAAACCTGTTGAACACAATCTACTACATGCTTTTAAAATCTACTACATCCATAGTTTACACTTTTTAGGTAAGTAAAATACTTTTTTGCTGTGAAATCTTTAATGATTTTTATGAAAAAAAAAACTAAGAATAACTTTTATATTGTTAGTAATATTTCAAGATGAACACTGGCTGAAGCAATTTTGAGTATGCATACAATTTTGTTGTTGTTGTTATTCAAAAATGTGAGTATCAAATATGATCCATCAGTCTTTTGAGGAATGTTGAGGATCTCTTAATCATCAATGTATTGCATTGCATAATGTTTATTGATGAAATAAAGATATTTAATCATAAAAATAAACCTTTAAATATTATCAGTAAGTAGTCTGATATAAGCTATCAGCTATATATATAATGAGATAATGAGGGGATAATGAGAGCTTGGGTGTGTGTGCGGGTGGGCATGGGTGTATGTGGTGTCCGCTTGGTGTGTGTTAATGAGTCTGAGTGCGTGTTACGGTTTTACTTGTACTTTGTATATTGTATCTACTCTGTTGTTTTGCTGTTTTATGTTGTTGGATATGATCCTGATGACTCCCATGAAAACGAGATGTTTCATCTCATGGGGCTGATCCTCAAATAAATGTTTATTAATAAATATATAATATATCAATAATTATTTATTATTAATAAGGTGAATAATTAGAAAAAAATACCTAATTTCTACTAAAACAAATGTGTGTATATACACTCACTGGCCACTTTATTAGGTACCCCATGCTAGTAACGGGTTGGACCCCCTTTTGCCTTCAGAACTGCCTCAATTCTTCGTGGCATAGATTCAACAAGGTGCTGGAAGCATTCCTCAGGGAGTTTGGTCCATATTAACATGATGGCATCACACAGTTGCCGCAGATTTGTCGGCTGCACATCCATGATGCGAATCTCCCGTTCCACCACATCCCAAAGATGATCTATTGGATTGAGATCTGGTGACTGTGGAGGCCATTTGAGTACAGCGAACTCATTGTCATGTTCAAGAAACCAGTCTGAGATGATTCCAGCTTTATGACATGGCGCATTATCCTGCTGAAAGTAGCCATCAGAAGTTGGGTACATTGTGGTCATAAAGGGATGGACATGGTCAGCAACAATACTCAGGTAGGCTGTGGCGTTGCAACGATGCTCAATTGGTACCAAGGGGCCCAAAGAGTGCCAAGAAAATATTCCCCACACCATGACACCACCACCACCAGCCTGAACCGTTGATACAAGGCAGGATGGATCCATGCTTTCATGTTGTAGACGCCAAATTCTGACCCTACCATCCGAATGTCGCAGCAGAAATCGAGACTCATCAGACCAGGCAACGTTTTTCCAATCTTCTATTGTCCAATTTCGATGAGCTTGTGCAAATTGTAGCCTCAGTTTCCTGTTCTTAGCTGAAAGGAGTGGCACCCGGTGTGGTCTTCTGCTGCTGTAGCCCATCTGCCTCAAAGTTCGACGTACTGTGCGTTCAGAGATGCTCTTCTGCCCACCTTGGTTGTAACGGGTGGTTATTTGAGTCACTGTTGCCCTTCTATCAGCTCGAACCAGTCTGGCCATTCTCCTCTGACCTCTGGCATCAACAAGGCATTTCCGCCCACAGAACTGCCGCTCACTGGATGTTTTTTCTTTTTCGGACCATTCTCTGTAAACCCTAGAGATGGTTGTGCGTGAAAATCCCAGTAGATTAGCAGTTTCTGAAATACTCAGACCAGCCCTTCTGGCACCAACAATCACGCCACGTTCAAAGTCACTCAAATCACCTTTCTTCCCCATACTGATGCTCGGTTTGAACTGCAGGAGATTGTCTTGACCATGTCTACATGCCTAAATGCACTGAGTTGCCGCCATGTGATTGGCTGCTTAGAAATTAAGTGTTAACGAGCAGTTGGACAGGTGTACCTAATAAAGTGGCCGGTGAGTGTATATATATATGTATATATGTATATATATATATATATATATATATATGTATATATATACACACACACATTTGTTTTAGTAGCATTGAGGTATTTTTTTCTAATAATTCTCCTTATTAATGAGATCCATTTTCTCAACCATACCATATAATATGGCATATAAAAGCCTGATGTATCAAATAAGACACTCAGCATTCTTTTTTAAAAATGTGTCAAAAGGTTAAATAAACTGTTCCATTTTCCAGACCCTTTAAAATATTGCTTACTGGCAAGACATCTACTTAAACATAATGAAACACTTACAAGTTTCCTGCAACAATTATTTTGTCAGAACACAAAATAATAAACAGTGGAGTTTCCAAATTACCATCAATGGAGATGTGCTTTTTGCAGGCGAATTGTGTTGTTGCAGCATCACCCAGCTAATGGGACTGTGCTAATCAACAAAACACTGACCCCTTGTCTGACTGTGTAGCTTGCTTGATTGACTGGAGTCTTTGAAATGTGACTGATTGCTTAGAATAGATGTTTTTGGTTTTGAATAAGTGCCATTTAATGGAATTTTTGCTATTCATTTTTATGTTAATCTTAGTGTTTGACATATTGGGAAAATAAGATATCACAATGCTTTTACATAATTCAGTATTATTTAGTCAACTCACAGTGTACCTATAGAACATGGTACAAATTAAATAAATATTTAAATCTAAAACAAACAAACACAATATGTTAGATGCATATGGTGCATCTGTTCACAAAACATACACATCAATTGAATATGCACAGGGTGAAGCGTTCAGCATACAGCATGTGATTTAATCATGATGTTTCAAGAGGAAAATCAAATGAGCACAGCAGAATATCACGCACACACACAAAACCTGTTGACAGATACTTCTGCCGTGTTGTCTGAAGCGGTGTAGGAGGGGTGGAGTGATTTCCCACTGAGATCCCAGTGTCAAATACCACCAAATTTGGGATTGTGATGGGCACAGAAGGATTTCAATGGCACTTTGCTGAGGTAGCTACTTAGCTTTACTGACGTAAGAGCCAAAACCAGAAAATTTTAGTTCTCGCTTATGTAACAAATGTTCAACAAATAAAAAAGGTTATGCCATAAATATTTTCACTATATGCCTCATTCCATGGAATAGGTTTGGGATCAATAATTAGTCTTTTAACATCTAACATAGATTTGATTTTATTCATTAAAGCTGCTGTCCGTAACTTTTTTAAGTTAAAAATAATCCAAAATAATTATAAAAAAAAAACATATTCTGCCAGTGGTCAAAACTATCTGCTTGCCATAGCTAGATTCAAAACGGTTAGCTTGTAATAATGATTTTAATTCCAGTGGTACTGGTGGGTTTCCGCGGGAAATTCGAGCATGTCTTTGCGCCATTACGTCACACCCGTACACATAAAGAAGGAGTTTCGGCTATACTGCGCCTGAGGAGATGTAGAGACATATAGGCTTTTCTCGCAGCACTTTACATAATTAAACTTATGGCATCCAGAAAGATCCAAACAACAATCATTAGTGTCAACTGGAGATTCAGCAGTTATAAAACCCAAAAGACTTCGTACTTCAGATTTAAGGTGGCTAGAGAAAGAGAAAGAAACCGTCTCATGCGAACACAAGGATTTAAACATCGGCGGGGCTTTTGGACGGTGCGTGAACTCCGTGTTTTGAAGGGGTTCAAAACGGAAGAAGAGACGGCTGCTGAACAAGTAAGACATTTCAATAGTTCAATCGTGTAACAGTAGCCTACCACTGTTTTCTTAATTCACACAGTTATGGAGTTTCGTTTGTTGTGCCTTTCTCGTTTTGCTATTATGGAGAATATGAATTCTGAACTACACAGGTAACCATAAAACACATTAAATTTAACGTTAGTCACGCAATGCTGATGTTGTTAACATGAACAATTTGAGAAGTAGGCTATAATTTGCTCGGTTGCTGTAAATCGCGTTGATTAAATCTAACGATCACTTGTCATGTCAAAAGCTTTTTCCCCCTTAGTTGATCAGAACAAAAATGGATGTTACTGACTTGTTCAGAAGATATTTTCCGGTGAAAATTCTTATGTTGGTCAAACTTTCAAAAAGTGAATATGTGATTCTGAATGACAGTATCCACACAGCGCGGTGATTGACAGCAGCACTCGCCTCAAAACACTGTGTTCATCCGCGCTGTTTCATGCCGATTTACAACCCACGTAAAGATGATAATTCCGCGAATAACTGCAATTGCAGATTTCGAACAGAGATGGTGACAAAGAGGAAAAAGCTACGGACTGTAGCTTTAAATATTGATTTAATATTACATTTTTTAAATAACATTTATTTTATTCATTCAACATCATTCTTAAGTAATTTATAATTCTATATGACAAAATCACATATTTCAAGAGATTAAGAGAGATGTAAGTAAAAAAATTCAGTTTCATGGTTCTCTGTACAAATAGAAAACGTTGATGCTCATTACAGAGAGCTCACACAAATACACACATATTTGCATTTAAAAACAACTGTCTATCAGTGACCAAATGGTAACCTTAGTCTCTCTCTTAAATCCAACACTGAAGTGAATTAAACTGCAATTCATTGACTGGCCGCTAGAGACAGTCTCCAAAAGAGAGTCAATCCTATGTTAAAGGTCCTACATTAAAATATCCCCAAATCACAAGGCCAGTGTTATATATTTTGTTAAGTTGATAACGTACAATATTCCAAATGTTTCCAACTCTTTTTAAATCGTGAGAAAATTGTGATTTTAACCAAGGAAACAGGGCGTGTGAGCAGGGGTGAGCTGGGAGTAGCCAGTCAATGGCGTCATTTCCGCGTTACCCTCGGTTTCCGCCATATATGGTTTCCACTCGTACAGCCATAGTAACCACGGCGACAGACGTGGACAACTGTGTTATGCCTAGCAGGAGGCTCACGCTGTTGTTGTTTTGGTCAAACATTATGGACCATGGCAAGCAGACTTTGAGAAAAAAAGAGGACTAAAACGAAGATCAACATCTTTCGAGATGCCAAGAGCTCCACGTCCGCGACTAACTTGGACTTGACAGAGCTTCACGAGTCACGACTTGACAGCGACACCGCTCTTGCACATACTGTACTTTATTAGAGAGGTGAGCAAATGTGCATAAAACAAATCAATGTTACATATCTCAACATGATGAAATGTTCATCTATAAATCAATATTATTCTAATGTTGATCTATAACGTTACTGCTAGTTTCATATAGCAAATAAACTAACACATAGAACAGGGGTTCTCAACCTTTTGCAAGCTTGGCCCCCCCAAAGCTGGTTCATTGCAGTTGGGGCCCCAGTGCCCCCCGCCCCCCCCATACCCCCCCACCCTCCCCCCCTCCCCACACCACCTTGCATAGATAGATAGATAGATAGATAGATAGATAGATAGATAGATAGATAGATAGATAGATAGATAGATAGATAGCCAGCCATATGCAATTTTTTTTAGGCCCACATTATTATTAATAATATTATTATTATTATCATCAGTAGCAGTCGGTATAGGCCTATTATCATTACTAGGTTATTGTTATAATTGTCAGTAGCACCATACTTCTAATGTGAGCTTGCGGGCATTATTATTATTATTATTATGAGTAGTAGTAGGCCTATCATCATTTCTAGGCTATTGCTATATAATTATATGAGGTTACATGCTTTAGTGTTGTTGTTGTTATTATTATTATTATTATCATCATCAGTAGGCCTGTTATCATTACTAGACTATTGCTATAATTGGGAATTGGCACCAGACCTCTGATATTAATGTATGCTTTATTATTGTTATTATTACTAGGCCTAATAGTAGGCATCATCTGCATTTTTTACAGAAGCTTGCAGGTAGGTGATGTTAATGTGAGACCTGAGCCTGCTTTGCCTTGCAAAGATCCTCAATTCTTGGCTCAATGTTTGATAAACATAGCCTCAAATAATTCTGAAATTAGCAATAACAACTAAATGACTGATAACACCTATAATGATCAATAAGCCATTGATGTCTGGATAAAATTTAACTGTGTAACAGGTAGGACATATACAGAAATTGAATAAAGTTATCAAAAAGTCTGCGCTGAATAAATTATAAATTATAAGTTATAGACTAATCCTTATTAAAGCCACACAAGTTCAAGAGCAGTGAGTAATTTTCTCTGTTCTCTTTGTTCTTTGATTAACTTTACTGACAGAACGCTTTATTGGCAGCTGGCCCTTTAAGATCAGCCGCTGCTGAGAGGCGCAGATCTCACACGTGTCACAACTCTTTATGTCCCTCATAACAGACTGCTCTTATGTTATTAAGATACTCGACAAACAACATTTTGGCATAATTGTTAGTTCAAGCGCGAAAGAGAACTGTATTCTGGCGCGCGGTCTGTGCATGCGCATTATACGGGCGCGCGTCTTTCTGTGAGTCACATTCATGACATTCACAGGCAGCGCGAAAAATGTGTTCGTTTCAAATCGGTCAAATTAAATCTGTAAAATAGACGTAATGAGTGGCACATAACGTGAAGTAACATGGCATTTTATTTTGTTTGAAATGTAACTTTTCTCTTAAATTTTAATTTTCTCTTCCACTTGTCCAACAAAAAAATCTACTTGTCCCGGACAAGCCTTGATGTCGAGCCCTGCGTCCGTCATAAAAATAAATGCGGATGGTTCGATTTTCTGCATTTTTGGCATCCGTAGCATATATTTTGAGGAGTTTTGACAATTGAGAGCCACCAAATGACGAATATGAAAAAACGAATACGACAGTTTCGGACTCAGTCAGGGTGGAAGGACCTTAAACTTTTGAGGCTTGCGCAGCATCTCGAGGAGAAATCAAACAAATGAGCGCCGTTTTCTAAAGTCTATGAGCGCAGCACACACAATTGCAGTTACATTTTGCAGTTAAATGAATACACATCAGGAACATACATCACACTACCTGATGACCAAGAGAGCTGACAATTGACCATCACTTAATTTACCATCACCTCACGATTGAAAATGTGACACTGATTTCATATGACAGTTCAACAAGCAAGTTAATAATATTAAGTCACTTACATTTTAGACGAAATAATGACTGTTTTGGTATATTTTAGCAGCGAAAATAGATCCGATGAATCCAAACAAAGATCACAGCATAGCGCATCTCACAGCAACACTCAATCGTGTTTTGAATGATTCAGTGTTTTGAACGAATCGGTTGAGTCAAAGATTCAATTACCCATTCACAAACATCTGTCTCATTCTTGATGAATCGGCCGTTTGAACGAATTGTTTGAATGAACGACTCAATGACTCGCTTAATAAAACCGCTTATCACCTGCATGCGGCGCGCCCCACCGGTTGAGAACCACTGACATAGAATAACATCATAATGCTGTTTAGTATAGTGTAACAGTTAACGTTAGACCAAGTGGAACAGCTCTGCGTTTCCTCACAAGTTTAATTCGTCAAATAAACTGACATTTGAGTGGTAATTCAGCACTTGCGTGTATTAGGTAGAATTAAATGTCCTCATTCCTTTATATCCGTGGGACTCGCGTGTGATATATGTCTCTTATTAACAATTGCGACCTGCTTCATACCACTGTAATGTTAAAAAACATGAACGTTTTCGCTCATCCATAAACATTATTAAATCAGCTTGACAGCAAGTCCCATCATTCAGCTCGTCACTGTGTCATAAACCTACGCGAAAAAAATCGCATATTGTACCTTTAAAACTTTATAGCAGAATTTTTTTTACAGTCTGGTACAAAAAGTGAGTTTGGTCTATAGCTAATTTTGCCTTAACTGTGAGAGAGGTGATTTTTTTTATAACTCATTTGTTTAAATTATATTGAGCCTTAAGGTTCTGCATAATTAATGGCATGTCCCCATGAGTGACAGGTGGTTTGGCGCTGCTGTCACTTCTAGTGACTAACGTCTGTTAGTCGTCACGTCATCTCAGCTAATCCCGCCTCTTTTCCAATTTTCAGTTATCCACGAGTGGCTCACTCCTCCCACTTTGGGCTTCAAAAATGCTCTTTAGAAACTTACGGGTGACGTCACGGACACTATGGGCCCTATTTTAACAATCTAAGTATTTTAAAGATCTAAGTCTAAACCGCAGTGCACAACTGCACTTAGGGCGTGTCCGAATCCAGTTTAACGGCAGGAAAAATGTTGGCGAGGGCGGCGCATTGTCTAAAAGGGTTGCCCCCATTCTCTTTCTCTTAATGAGTAATGAGTGTGTTTTGGGCGTAAGATGCAATAAACCAACCAACCAGAGTCTCATCTCCCATTCCCTTTAAAGGCCAGTTGTGGTCTGCTGAGGATTGCTATTTACATAGCGGAATTTGCAAGCACAATACCAGATTAGCTGAGTAAATTGAGGTGAAACTGCTGAGTCTATATATACCTCTTATCATTGATTTCTGAGTGCACTCCACTCGTGTTAATTATCTGAACGTGCTCCTCCCAAACTTTGTTAATAAAACATCATTTAAATAACAAAACAAATATTGCGCCATTGACTTTAGACCAAGTTTTTGTTGGTCAATGGCGCAGTCTATTTCAGTTGCCTCAAAATAGCAACGCGCCAACAATGCGCCTGAACACACCTTGTTTCCTTGTGAAAATGATAACCGCGTCGGGCTGAAACCAGCAAACAACACTTGCGTCGCGCTTGGCGCTACATTGCGCTGGGTGTATAATAGGGCCCTATGTCTATTGTTCACAGTCTATGGTATCCACTAGTATCAAAGTAGCAGTGTTGGTACTACTTTTGCCTAAAAATGTCTTTAAATATTTTCAGTATAGTTAGTTTCTATATGTTTAGGGGCGTTTAAATGGGACTGTTTTTAGTTATTTCTATACGTTTTGGCCGGTCATTTACACGACCGGCGTTTTGGAGCTCTGAAAACTCAAATGATAATTTCCGTGAAAACTACAAAAATGTGAATTTGTGAAAACAGTGACGTCATGCACATGCATATTACAAGTTCAGTCTATAGACACGTAGTGTTTCTTTACAAAGTTACTTCACCACCTACTGGCATGGATGATACAGCGTTTTTAGTCGTTTTCACGACGTGGTTGTCTTTACGCGAAACACAGAGGAAAAACTTTTCCGTTTTAAGTACATCGTTGTCTTGAATGTACTGAAATACCTCAACTGAATAACTTTTTTGAGAGCTCATGCGAGCAAGAATCAGCGAGTCACATTGTAGGTTGATTCCAGGTTGCTGTAATTCTGGAGTGTTAATCAATTAAAGGGCCCTTTAGAAATGCTACAGTAACCCTGCATCCACTCAGGTCTCTACAGGACTCCATTAACTGTTGATTACTGTCTTCTTACTTCAAATATGCCAGAGAGTATTTTCGCCCTGATAGGTGACGGACAGTGTTACTTATTCTCAGAGTTGGGAAAGTTCACTTTCTACATGAACTAGTTCAAAGTTCAGTTCGCAAATTTTAAAATTAACTAGTTTGAACTAAGTTCACAGTTCCAAAAATGAAGTAGCCTAGTTCATAGTTATTTTTTTCCATATGTTGTTGTGAGCTATTTTTTTTAATTATTGCTACAGCCCACAACCAAAGACAGCAATTATTTTATCGGTAGGCAAAGTTTGCACAGAAATGTAAGATTTTTCCCACCCTCACCTTGTCATAAAACTTGTTTAAATTATCATACGACGCCTCCTCGCTGCTTTGTCGACTACATGCTGCTTTTTGTTTTGATGATGCATGCGGCGTTGCGACACTGGTGGCTGGTGTTGCCAGATTGGGTGTTTTTTTGCTACATATTAAGGCCTGTTTACGATGTGTTTTAGCCAGGTTTTGCCTTGAAGGCTCTATAGAAATATGGCACCCAGTTGAACGAAGTTAAACTGAGAGAGCGTGCGTTCACAGACACCAGAATGAACGAGTTCACAGTAACGTTCATCAGGCAGTACAACGCAGTCTCACACCCAAGGCGTCATCTAACTGACGCTATGGACCATTTTTGACCATGCGTCAATAAGCCGACGCACACACCCCCCCTTAAGCGTCAATATGAGACGCGCCTCCTAGTGGTCTAATCCTAACCCTACCCCAGACCTAAACCTACCCATAACGGAAGCGTCATCTAACTGACGCTAAAGGGTGCGCGGCATTTGATGACGCCCGAGGATGAGCGTCTCATATTGACGTTTGTGGGGGGGTGTGTGCGTCGGCATGTTGACGCATGGTCAGAAGCGTCAGTAAGATGACGCCTTGGGTGTGAGACTGTGTTGGGCAGTAATACAGTACGTTCAGTTACGTTCGCCTTAAATATGAACGAGTTCATGAACTATCGTTCAATGAAAGCGTTCAGGCACAATACTGCTTATTCTGTATACTCTGTATAAGCAATATTACAAGAACAAAAGTGATGTTGTTTTTACACAACAGTTCTATTAACAAAAAGTTGATGTGGCCAATCAGACAACTAACTGTTGTATAATTAAAATTAACATTTTAATCAGAGCATTGCTCCATCAAAAATCATTGTTTTCGCTCTTACACGGCTCTTGCTTTCCATCCCAGGAGCTTAAGCTTGCAAGGTTACCACAATGAGACGCCAGCAAAACCACAATCATGACTCCAGATGTGAACAGAACCATGAAATAACCTTAAATGCCAGAAACAACCTTGTGGCAGTCATGTATAATTATGAATAATTGCCAAACGCATTCATCCGCACACACTGACACATAAAGCAGACAAATTATCATAATTATAATCATTCACCCGCACACACAGACACATAAAGCAGAGTTATCAATGGATGTTATTAAATGACCTTTGGTCACCTGGTGTCATAGTTTTATTTGTAGTTTGCTATTGCTTTGTCCATCTGCAGCATGTGAACCATATTTCTGCATGATTGGAAATCAGTAGACCTGACATACAATGATGACTGAGAGACACTGTGTGATGGCTATGACAAACTACCAATTGATGCAACAGAGGAGAGACAGAGAAGGAAAAGGAAATGTCGGTTCACATGTAGCATTTGTTATAGTACAGAATACATTACTGTCTCGCAAAAGCTGTTAAAGTTGTTAAACTGCAAGCACTCACGGGAAAAAAATATCTGATGTTAATGATAACGTACTGTACTACATAATGATATTCATTCAGTCTTTTTTTAGCCATGACAGCAAAAGCCTCAGTGCTCTTATACTCTTATATACTGCATATCAATGTAAATCATCATTCGCAAACCATACTTATATAGTCTGACTTGATCTTCAATCAGAAAAAAAATTAGAACTTACATGTTTTATCCACCATGACCTGATCGAGGAAAAGTGGAACATTTTTGGAAAAATAATTGAAGAATATTGTAATAAATTTGAAAGTAAATACAATCCGGTTTGATGTTGTGTTGACTTTTCAAAATAACATGATGAACGATACTTTATCATATTTGAAATGCAAATGTAATCTTTTTTTTTTTGTAGGCCTGCAACTTTTTAAAAACAAAATGATACAAATGTTGCTAATAAACCTGTTGTACACAATCTACTACATGACTATGTTGTCTGATTGATAGTTTATACTTTTTTATCAAGTAAAATGTCTTTTAGTTTAATTGTAAAAATGTCCAACTTCAGGGTGTGATACATGTGTATTTTTGTTGTGAAATCATTACTGATTTAAAATAAACGAAAGAGTAACTTTTATATTAGTAATATTCCAAGATGGTTTACTTCATTGCATTCATCACTTTTTTGAAAAATCCTGTTAATACTATGTATCAAATCCATCAATCTTTCTAGGAACATTTATTTGTATCTCTGAATCATCATTGTATTGCATTCCATTATTTCTTGCCCCTGATGGAAAGTCTGATTATAAAACTAAGCATTTAAATGTCATCTTAATAAGATAACAACATATTTATATAACGACATATTTATATGCATTTTATGTAAGTTATACTGTTATAAAGATCTCACTGATTTGCATTAGAAGCTATCAAAATCTTATTATTTGGCCATATAAATGTCAGAAACTGCACCAATTTGCATACTTTTGCTCGGTTTGTGCTTCTGAGTAAAACTGAGGTGTTTTTTTCCACCTCAGGTATGAGATCCAAATTCTCACCATATCGTACTATATCAGACAGACCATAAAAACAATAAATAATATATATGTTGTCTAGAGTTTAAATAAACTGTTACATTTAAAAAGATTCCCCATAAAATGTTCCCTTCTAAGGCAATTAATGTCTGTCGGTGGTAAAGTGGCAAACTCTTTCCGTGCAAACTCAGTCATGCCAAATTAAAGTGGAATATTGTCACAATTAATTAGTTCAATGATCCACTTTATAAATACCATGAGCTGCATGTGTGAAACATTTAACGAAATCCTGAGAGTGCTGCAGAGGGAGTGTGGAAAAAAAAGCCCTGTCAAAAAGTCTCCAGAGTAAATGTAAACCTAGCAAAACATGACCAATGGCCTCCAAATGAATTCATATTTCATTTAATAAAGGAGTAGCAGTTTGTGCTTCCACCCACCCATCTGCTAGCGGGGCCGGTGCCTTGTCCTCAGGGCTTTAAGAGGGACCGGGCCGGTCTACCATCACCATCAAGATGACACTATACCAAACTGGACGCTATCTGACCACAGAACAATATTTCTCTTCTGAAAACCTTGAACAGAAGTTGTGACAAAAGCAGACACATTTCAGATGTCTTGTAAAAGTATGACTGGAGGCCATTTAAACAATGAGAGACATATGATAAAATTATGACAGATGTGCTTTTACAGCCTAGAGAGATATTTAAAATTGCAATAATACCTCAAAATATTTCTGTGTTTTTGATCAAATAAATGCAGCCTTGGTGAACATAAGAGACTTCTTTTTAAAAAATAAATTATATTAACTTATATAATCAAATATATTATGTGGTTGGTTGAACTACTCCTGTAAGTTAATATAAACAACAAAAAACCTTTATTGATCCTCTCCTCATGGAAACTACGATTTTAGCCTAATCGTGAATGGATCGGTAACACAGATTTTTGTCATCCTTTATAGTAAAAAACTGTTTTTTTGCATTAGTAATGCGTATTGCATTATCGCACCCTCATGTTGAGAGTCTGTCACCAGACCATCCACTTTCATTTTCTGAGACACACGGAGCAGGAGATGTTCTGATGTCTAAGGGAATAAGTAACCTGCTGTTAAAGAATGATGAGAACTGTGCAGAAAGACCAAGGGCAAGTCTGGCCTGTCCTACATCACATCCTTCATTTATTACTCTAAGTTTGACGTCTGTTTTATTCTACTGTAGTTTGGATTTAGTTCAAATCACACAAACAATAGGGGTAGTAGTTCAAAGTAGATGAAAAACAAAAAGACAACTCAGATGTCTCAAAGGAAAGATGTCCTATTTAAGTCAGTCTAACTGTTTCTGTCACACCTCCCGTGATCAGAAACATAGATCGTACCATGGATCAAACACATGGGTGGTTTCTAATTTTGGGGTTTGTTATGTTTGAACAAATCATGCTTGTCAATTCGCAAACAGACAATAACATACCGTTACAAAGCCTTTTTTTGTTATTTTTTTATTAACTTGTATGTTTCAGTTTTGTTCCCTTTAGCGCAAAGTTTCATCTAATTGAATGTGCATTTCCCACAATCCCTGTGAGAGATCACTGCAGGACTCTGCATTAGTGCAACATCTCTTGTATGTGTCAATTGCAAATCAACAAAAGTAGGTTGCTGGAGATAAATGCGATAAATGCCATTTTCACAATTGTTTGAAAAGGAAAGCGTTCAAATGAGTGGCACTGGCCCATTTAAACACACACCAAACATGGACATATTCTGAAGTTTTGGTGCTACTCTATCTAAAATAGTGTATGACCCATTTACTGACACAAAAGAAGAGTAAATGTCTGTCTATGTGTTGCCATTGTCATTTAGGGCATCTTTTTTGTGTGTGTCATAGTAGAAGAAATATCTGGATCAGACTCTCTATATGGTTTAATTGTACCTTGACTTCTTGGTGCACGGAAATTAATATATTTTATTGCTAGGATTGATGAATGAGGAATGAGGATTGGGCATAACACATTTCAGACTCAAACTGGGGTTGCCAGTATTTTTGTCTGGCCGACCACAACATTCTGAAGTCTACACACTCTTTCTCTATGCTTGGTTAATTTCAACTTAAATCAAACATACATTTATTGACCTAGGCCCTATTGGTTCATGATTATTAAAAAGTTTCAAGTTGCTATGATTTTTCAATGTTTTTTTAAAGAAATCTGTTTTTCTCACCAAGGCATGGATTGTCTCGCGCAGCCAGACCTTCAGACTGACGGCAGAAGGTCTGGACTCATCGCAGCTTTCATTGACCAAGAACCGCCCAAGAAAATATCTGACTGACATCTAAAAAAAATGAAAATGAAAATGTAAAGTCGATGTCCCTATACGATAACAGACCGGTGTATATAATAAATTATGAATTCAAGGATGTTCACAACGGCTTTGTTTCCAGATGGAAGGTTAAAGAACGCAACACACATGTCTCTCGGAAATTCTGTAAAATGTATCCAAATTACGGCTTTGAAACTCCTGAAGTGTTTCCCATTTCGTGTGCCATATGCATCAGACGTTCAACAGTCCGTGGGTGTGACAGACCGTAGATTGCACCTAACATGTGACAACTGTCACTTTTAATCATTTTAAATATCCTTGCTGAATAAAAGTATTAATTCGAACAGTAATCTATCATTACAATTTGCAACAGTATAAAACTTTAATACTATAATAGTTTTTCTGTTTTCTTTTTTTTTTAATCAGTGCAGATACATTGGAAATTCAAGCACACCAAAAGGTTTTGTCAAGCCACAAAAATACATTTGTCATTTTGATTTTATCAGAGTTGCGTTTCCATTCGCCTTTCATCCAGGTTCAGTGGCCCAAGTCTCTTTCTTCTCCCATAAATGCACTAGACAGCTGAGACAGATGCCAAACAACAGAAAGCGCTTTCTTCTCTGACATGAAAATGCAGCTGTGGCATCGTGTACCTGTGGATCACGAGATCAATTAAACCTTCTGCTGGCAGAGGTAGAAAATGTAAGACCCCCTCCTTCCCTTCCACCATTGAATTGTGTAATTCAATGGTGGCAGATTTGTTCTGCTTCGTTTTTCCAAAGGAATCATCTGCGAATACATTTTTCAGCACCCCGTTCTTAACGAATATTCAAGCACCGGTATACTTTGTCTTCTGAAAGTCAAGTGTTCAAGCAGAGTTATTTGCATGTGCCCTGTTCCTTTCTCTAATGCTATTCTGTACTGGAATCGCTGCTGCACAGGGAGACCCTGTCTGCAAGAGGGCTGGAAAATTAGCATAATTTCTAAACAGTGGTATCCTGGCCTTAATTACTGAAGGGTTTAATCAGCCATGATAATGAGGCCACGCTTTAAGCAGGTGAAAGACACTTTTACACCTGAAACAGCATGTGTCATGGGAGAAACAGGACGCTGTTATGTCCTTGTCACTTTCGATAGGAACTTCAAAAAGGCAGTCGCACTGTTGATACACAATTTTACCTCAGTTTCTAGGTTAATACTCAAGCGTCTGAAGCAAAAAATAGCATTGCTTTAGGACAAAACCTTTTTTATGCATTAAAAATTTGAATATATGTGCAGACGCTCCATTTCTCATGTCATTTGTTGCCCGCGAATTGAGTCGCGGCAGCTAATTCCTTCCTGAAAGGCTTTTTCGTCTCAAAGTTTTGAGGCGGGAGATAAGCCATTATTGACCACCTCCTCAGAAAGGGATGGTTTGTGTAAGGTTTGTGTTAGCGGCGGGAGTCTGTCTGCTCTGAGGCCACACTCGGCATGTCAATACTTTAATCCCTGCATAGCTTCTCTCTCTATCTTGCTTTTGCTACCAAGTAAAAAAAGAGCCAATGCTCTCTCCTTTCAGTAAAAATTTGATTGCTGGGCTCTTCCTCCAGGAAATATGGCATACTAATTAATTAATTAAATAATTTAGATTCATTAAATCATCGCGTTTCAACTTTTAAAAAGAGTTTTAAGAACTGTTCACTGAAAAGTGTTTTGGGGGAACCCAAAATGGTTATTCAATGGCATAACTGTAAAAAGCTTTCTTATAAACCTTTATTTTAAAGAGTGAATGTAAAGTTTTTGGGCACTTTAAAAAAAAAAATCTATATATTTTAGGATTTGAAGTACACTATGCATTCAATTCAAGCACACTTCTTTTTCACAAGCACATAATGAAATACTTTGTCTTACAATCTACTAGATTTTTTTTGTTCAAACTCAAGAGACTTTTTATCCTGAACATTTATCTCAGTTGTGTTCTGAAGTGTTTACTGGAATTAAAATCACCATGAAATCAATATGGACAATTAAATTTTTTTATGGAATATTGATGTAATTGGTATAAATGATTTATCTGTGGACATATTTTTTTTAAAATTCATGTGTCCTCGTAAATTTTTATCAAAATATATTCCACTCCCTCTTGCAGTGACATGTCTTCTCTTCTTTGATGATGTGTTTACTGATGAGAGGACGGGACAACCTGTCACTCACATGACATCACTGCATGAGCAAACCACAACCATTCAATCAATTCCCCATGGACAAAATCAAGTCCTAGCCTACATTTTTTTTCTTGTTTGAGAAGCCATTTCACTGGGATGTACATCTCAATTGAGAACAAAAGACTGTTGCAACTTCCGTTCGATGCTGACTTTAGAAAGCTATCCAATACTACCTCATAAATTCTTTCAAAATTGTCACCTCATAAAATAGTTACATTTTATCATGAGTTTGGTAGAAGCTAACATGGCTGTGCTAATCATGCCAAACATTCACTCCATCTGAAATGCTATACTGTATAGTTGGTTTGAAACTTAATCCTGACTGTTGAAAAAACTGTTTTATATAGTACGAATGTGTGAATAAAAGTGTTGTTATTATCATGTGACCTACCAGCGCGAGTTGTGTAACTTCACTTCCATTCACAGATCGTCTCCCATGGCCTCATGGGATAGTAAAGTGTCCATCGAATGCATGCACATTTCAGTCAGCGAGTGTACTTTTCACCAATACGGTGTTAATGAATAGTATGAATTTGGACATAATACTTGGCTCACATACTGTTTTTCAGCTACTATATAGTATGGAAGTAGGCATTTTCAAACGCAGGAAATTACTTCTTTAAATGAGTTAAAGGAGATGGATCATTTCCTATTAAAGGTCAGTGAGGTCTTTCTTCATAAAATGGCCAGGAACATTGGACAATATTTAAAGGCCTTTGTTTCTGTGAATAAAGGGCACGTACTCCTACAGTGAAGCAGCTGACAGTCATGTTAATGGTTATTATTGGAGATGAGCTGATTAACTATCATTTGGGAGACGTCATGATTGAAACTGTGCTTTTGTAAACTTACGGTGATCACAGTTGGCTAGCAAAGCCTTCAGCAAAATCCAGATCAGTGCTGATTCTCTGTTCAGCACATCAATGATGCAGATCTAAACCATCTCGATCGTTTTCCCAAAAGAACAATTCTGGCAAGGGTTTCTGAATACCTCCAAAATTCAGATGCCCTCATCCTTATCAGATGTACATGTCTTATTTCAAGAACATGTAAGGTAATATTTTAAATGTCCATATTTAAAGGAATAGGTCACCTTGGATTGAAATTCTGCCATGGTTTCCTCACCCAACCAAATGACTTTCTTTTTGCATGAAAGCTGGAAAAGGAAGTAGAAGTGGAAATGGAAAAGTGGAAGTGGAAAAGGAAAGCTGGTCCCTGGGAAGGACTGTCCAGTTCAACTCAACTCAGTTCAATATATATATATATATATATATATATATATATATATATATATATATTTTTTTTTACGTTTCACAGAAGTAAGTCATGGAATGACATGAGGGAGAGTAAATGACGATTCCTTTTTGGGTCTAAGAGGGTGATCTTGGGCAAAATCAGCTAGGTCTATATTACCTGGAGAAAGCTATTTGTTAGCGCTCTCATTCATCCCGATTAGGTCAATGCCATAGTGACTGTTCTGGTCTATGTGACATCCAAGGCAGCACACAGGGTCCATTTCAGACTTTTAAGAGCCTTTAAAAAAATATATATTGTCGGAATGTACAGCTTTTTTTTCAATAAGGAAGCTAACAGAGCCATGCTAACAAGCTAAATATTTACCCCTTGGCCAATTACAATATATTTATCCTTATATTCAAATGACACATTCTGTGCCTAATAGCCCAAATCAGAATGTTATGCCTCATCTTCATTGTAGAATAATGCACATCTTCCCAGATGACAAAATATTCCTTGTTTGATTTGATGTGTCTACATAACCTGCATCAGCACAGAAATTCCTTAACTCAAAAATACATAGAATGTATAGAGAAGAGACATTTATTGTAAATAAGTTTTGTGATGTGAATATTACAACAGTGCTTAAACTTTCAACTTCCACATAGAAATGTTACACAGAATACGTTGTTTGAAAAATGTACCTTAGTGTATTTAATGTGATCCAAGGGCAGTATGTGACAAAGTTGTCTCTGTTTCCCAGATGCTTCATGCATCGCCAGAGAACATTGAACAGTATTATGATGGACTGAATAATATATTGATACATTTTTAAATAAACCTGGATCACAAAATAACCCTTCAATAAATGACACTCAGGTTTCTCCGAATAATTTTAGTTTGTGCAGTTATTAGATTGGTGGGTATCATTTTAACCCTCAATGCTTCATCTATGTGATTCACAATATAAACCACTGAACTGGACAACTTGGTCTGATCAGCAACTACTATGCTACTACTTACAAATATAAAGTTATTGTATAACTATTCCTGCGTTATGTGAAGAATATGACATATCATGTCATAAAATATTAGTATTCCATTGGCATAGCTATTCCCAGAATAAATAACAAATAATTCAATTAATAAAACAGTGGGTTTCTACTTGTCAAAAGTATTTGAGGTATTACCTTTAATCGCATTTGTGTGTTTAAAATGAATCAGTTACAGATACAGATACAAATACACAAACTAACATCAATATCAACTGCTGTGGGAGTTTTTTTAGACATTAAATAAAGGGCAAAATCATTTTATAACATCTGCCTGTACATTTCAATGTGTTTTCAGTGAGGGTCAGAATGCATTCACTCAACATCTAACCTTCATGATCACAGCATTAAAGTTGTTCTGCTAATATTCAGCCCTTTAGTGATGTATAATGTACAGATGACTGTTCAAGACTGCATCTGTTATGTACTAGTTCCTCATGTCTCTATCTAAAATGACCTTGTAATGATGGCAAATGATAAAAACATCTAGGACAGGTGTTCTTTCTATATCTAAGGCCAACCCCAACCCTCCATAAAACTGATAAAAGGAAACAAATGTATGAACTGAAACATAAGAACGAGACCTAGCATCTGTTAATGAACAGCAAGGCACAATGAGAGGTGGAAACAGCAATCAGTGATTAGACTACCCCCTATGTAGTCTCAAATTAACATGCGGTTTCATACATTTCAATACGCTGAAAGCTGAATTCACTAAACAGTTGAGGCGGACTACATGCCAACTTACTTTTCTAACCTGATCCCTAACATAACCAACCCAACAGTCTACTAATACTCTAATGAGAGTTAGTTGACATCTAGTTACAAAGATACTTAGTTAGTAGAATGTCTAAAGTGGATCATCGGAATAAAGTGTTACCGTCTGCTGTATTCTATATTGTGCAAATTGTGTTTACCACTAGTATCTTGGTCATATATTAGGATAACTCCTTAACCTGGGTGCTAAAACAATGCTAATCGATTAATCAGCGGGTGAAATAAATTCTTAGTAAATTATCTCCCGACTGCCAATCTAGATTATTTCACACATGCCTGATTTCTATATCCCGATTTCATTGTGCAGCCAGACAAAAGAATCCAGCTGTGAAGGTCTTTTTAGCTACACGGCGGATCTTGACATTATCATGTGCTAATCCATTTCTGCGGTGTTCAGAGATTTCAATGGAAAAGATATTCACTACGTGATTTAATTCCAAGAAATATGCCCCCCCGGTGAGTGATCCTGTAGTGCGATCTGAGTCATGAGGTGACCTGCAGTGAAACACTCAGGTTTAATAGATGTTGAGTGGACTCAGAGACTGACAGACCAGCGGCAATTACGGGAGTATACTTAAGTACTGGTTTGTCACACAAGCTGTTTGGCAGTGACGCACATGGACAGTATTCAATGGTGTTTAGAAGAAAATCGGTAAAACTGGAGGAAGGGCTTGTATTATTTGTTGGAGTGTTTTTCTTTTAGAGGGAATTCTTAGGAAAGCACAGGCCAAAATTTGACATCATACTGATATTGCTACAATTTTTATTTCTACTCATAAATAATCAGGCCCAAATTTACATACCATTTACATTTACATGGAATCAAACTCTATTATCTGCGGATCTTAAATTTTTTTATTGATATGTGGCTTAGGTTGAGTAGATTTACAAATTATTTTAGACTTGCAATGCACATGGGCAAAAGGATATTACGCAACACTCCAGCGCTACTGTTTTGAATAAATTAAAAAAATATTATATTTATTTTTAACATTTCAAACTGTTCATTTAAATTTTTAATTATGTTATTTAACATAAAAAACAAAGGAGGTATTTGTTGCTGACTTGCGGCTGCAGTGCTCCAATATTGTACAAATGATTATACTTTGATGATATTTAAATGTGCTGTAAAATACTTTTTTTTAATATCACACATACAGTGTTGCTATTAGCTGACAGATATCACAATGCAGCATGTTAATATGAAATTTTCTGTATTGATTTTTTACAGGTGTTTTTCAATTATGCATTACACGCGTTCTCACCCCAAGGCGTCATTTAATTGAGACTTTGACCATGCTTCAATAATTGACGCTAAAGGGTGCCTTTAGCGTCAGTTGGATGACGCTTCTGTTATGGGTAGGTTTAGGTATGGGTAGGTAGGCGCGTCTCATATTGACGCAAAAGGGTTCCGTGTGCGTCTAATTTAGACGCATGGTCAAAAGCGTCACTTAGATGACGCTCGAGGATGAGCGTCATCTAACTGACGCTAAAGGCACCCTTTAGCGTCAGTTATTGAAGCATGGTCAAAAAATGACGCCTTGGGGTGAGAATGGGCTGATTACATTGTGCTGTGTTTTAAGGTAGAAGGAAATGTCTGTAAATTTAACAGAAATGGAACTGGCAATTTTCTGAGAACATTTTTCATACAGTGTAGACTATGTAAACAAATGTAACTGACTGTTAATCATTTTGCTTGATGATATATTGAATGAATTCTTTAATAGCATTGAGAGAAATTAACCCCAATTTTGTAAACCCCATGTGATGTTAACTTTGATAGCCATAATAATAATACATTAAAAAAGTCCTGTGTCCAGTGATCCTGCAAACCATGCACATAGCTTAACTTAAAGTTGAATTTAGATCCTCTAATGGTCAAACATCACTATACGAATTTGCAGGCTAGAAAGAGTTTACCAAACTTAAAAACAGCATATTGCGAACACAAAATCTAGTGTTAAGCATATTGCGAACACAAAATCTAGTGTTACCACCCCTTAAGTTTACTACTTACAGTAAATACTGAGAATGAGTTTTCTACTTGCAAAAATAGAGAATGTGACACTGCAGAAAGCTGTGCTAGATATGTAAATGTCTTTGTATTTTCAGTATGCGTTAGCCTGCTAATTTTCCAGCTCAATTAGGGTAAGAGTAAATGATGTAGGTCAACAACATTTTAAGTGCACTGAGATAAAGCCACTTGTTTCAGAGCAATTAAAGTTTATGTGACCCACTTTATTCACAACCAGATACAGGGTACTTAGGAACATTTGGATGTAGGTGACAAAACACTAAGTTTTCAAAATTGAATGCAGCCTTTTGCCCTTATGCTAATTGAAATGGTTCACATTATGATGCTAAAAACAAAAGAAACTACTGAATCAGTTTTCAATACAAAAACTACTGGGAATCCAACAATGGCAGTGTTTTGACAATCTTGTTCGGTATCCTAATTAACCATTCATTTTTATCATATCTAACATTGAAAGATAATGAATGTCTATCATTAACCCTACAGCACTTCCTTTTACTACAGTCTACAGTTGCACTAAAATATTGGGTAGTACAGTATGTGAACACACCAGAGGAAAAATGGCGGAACAGGAAGGAGAAATGTGTATTTCAGAACACTGACAATCAACATTTTCTACTGAAATATGACAGCCGTAAACAATAGATTTGTTTATATTTTATGCATCTTTGTTTTTGAAGAAACCCCATGTGCTTGTTGAAAAGCACAAGAGTTCTTAGATAATGAGTTCTTCTGTTAGAAAGGCACAAGCCCAGTGTTTTGTCAGGATATAGCGTGTTGCATTGCTACAGGATGCTTTTGGTGCACACGCTCTGGAAAATCTCGATAGTTGAGATGAGAAGAACTAGAGACACGATTGTCCTCACATCGACCTTAATCTTCCAGACAGATGTTCTGTGATTATCCGAGGAAGCTTTTGACATTAATATGTCCTTCGTAACATTCTGTTATGTACAATATTCGGAGAAAAACAATGTGTGTTTAGGACTAGAGCGACTTTCTCACAAGCTTTCAAGTTGTTGCGAATCATGACGGTGGTCCCATCTAGAACGTTTGATTGCATTGATTGTTTCGTGTTTGAACATGTCCCTCATTATATTGACAGGTGGCCTTGTGACAAACTCATCACTACAAGTCAGATTATCCGTTTGCATTGTGACGGAATGGACACAGAAAGAGTTCATTTGAGTAATGTTACGCTTTCCCTTTCAAATGAGGCTGAAGTCCAATGCATGCCTTTTCCATGCACAACCGCTCAAATACAAACAGCACACATACAGCCATGCAGATCTCAAGCCAGACCGTTCGGTCAATCCTTCCAGCAGGACGGGCTCCTAATCCACACTTCTTCCTCCGTCAGGCTTCCTTTGTTATCCTCGTTCCACGCATCCACTCAAGGCCTGGGCTCGATAAACCCGCTGTTGCGGCCCCGTTCACACGGTCACCTCAGTCTTGCTGTTGGTGACAAAGTACGGATGTGGAGGCAGGTAGTGCTGGCTCTGGGCGGACATCAACTCGTTGACTTGCTCCACGGTGGCGCTGTGCCTCTTGGGGCCGTACGTCTGCCGGCGGCCCAGCGTTTCTGTCCCCTCCCAGCTCTTCAGCATGCCGGGGTTGGCAATGGTGTTCGAGCCAAAAGCCAGCGGGTGGGAACTGTGGACCTTGGTGCTTTTGGACTTGTGTCCGTTCTGCTTTTGGCAGGGCAGCTCTGGGCTGTAAGGGTTGGTGGGCTCCTGCTCCAGACTCACCGAGTGCATGGGAAGAGCGCCTTTCGCGGACAGGTCGGCTAAGTGCCGTCTGTTAGTGTAGAAGTTTTCATTCGCTTTTTCAGCTGGAAAAGATAGAGAGAGAGAGCAAAAGCGAGAAAAAAAATCAACAACACTTCATTAGTCAGATGCAAAAAAACAACAACAACCTGATTGCTGATTTGCTCCCCACCACAGAATTACACATTTAATAGATCAAGGGAAATCACTTGTTTTTCCCAATATGAGCCATTTTTCTCAGAAAATACTTGACCCGATCATTTTCATCTACAAACAACAAATAGAACCAGATGTTTTTGTAGAGGTATAGTGACATTCTGCCATTATTTACTCACCTTCATGTCATTCTGAACCTCATTTTTTTGAGCTTCACACATCTCTCTTTCATACAACATTAATGGCAAATAACCAAACATGTACACATACACTCAAAGGTTTGGGGTCAGTATGAATAAAAAAAAATATATATATATATATATATAGAATCCTTTTTTTTATTTATCATTTTGTGTGTGTGTATCAATATACAGTATATATATTTTATTTGATTTATTTTTACTACTGGAAAAATTTAGCTCTGCCATCACAGAAATATATAAAATGTTTAATATATTTTAAACTGTAATAATATTTCACAATATTAGTGGTTTTAATGTATTTTTGATCAAATAAATGCAGCCTTGGTGAGCAAAGGAGACAACATTTGAACATTTAGTGTACATTTTGGTTTTATCATCATACAAACCTATCATATGGCAGCAGAAGACGAGAAAAGAGAGCATAAGTTTTATGTTTTTGGGATGACGTGAAGGTGAGTAAATAATGTCAACATATTCCATTCTTTTTACACTATTAAAAACTTGGGTTTGTTTACAAAAATAACTTGTAAAATGCAAATATCTAAGAGTGCCTCAAATATTTATAAGAGCAGTTAATGTTCCATTGTAAATGGCAACCAATATAGTTAGTCTGCAACACGTTAATGCTTTTCTTTTTGCCTAAGGTTTCTATTTGTTACAAGTAAATGTGTTTCTTTGAATGCAAATTAGCCTGGATTGCTTCTATCATCAAATGGAAACATCCAGCTTTTTGCTCTTCCAAAAGATGGTTTGGGTTTTTATTTGTCTGTTGAAACTGTCACTGTCACTTTGCCACTATTACTGTAAATGTTATTTTTGGACAGTAATGTTTATAGCCATATCAACATTGACATTAAAACGGCAACCAACAGTTTCCTTAGAAAAAAAAAGGTGTTATAAATTTAGTTTGCTGCAAATACAGTATTCAACATTTAAAGTAGATCAAAAAAGTTCATCAAAGTTGTCCTAAGACACCGGTATTGTTCAAAACCCACTTCAAATATTGACTACTGTATTTTTTTTAACCAGTGCTAGACGATCACTGACAGTGTGAACCACAACTTGCTAAGACCAGATCAGACAAACGAGTATAAACGGTCCTAGCGTGTCACTAATCATTTCTTTTTCATAAATTCCATTCAATGTCGCTAACGGTGTATCACCTTCCAACTCATCCGGGCCTTAATTGGGACTGACTACACTCTTCTTGAAATCCACCTCATTTCAGCATGACATTTTAGACTTTTTAATTAAATATACTTCAGGTGACCTTTTTAACAGCCTTGACACCCCAAAGAGTCACAACAAACCACAGATCTAAAAACTCATACCAGGAGGCAGAGCGCAAAATAAGCCAGCCGGCCGAGAGAAGTGCTGATCTTTGATGCTACTCTTTCATTAACATCAATACGGTGAGATTAATGCACATCAGAGGAACTCAGGCATTTCGTCTCCTAGGTCTCTCTAGTTATAAACTGTCCTTTTTTTGTTTTCCCAGGGATTGGACTGTCCAGACTGTACTTCAGTGGATTAGCAACTGAGCAGTTTCATCAAGTCGCTACTTCTGCTGGTTGTGTTTGCTAACGTCTTTCAGGCTTTACTCTGATGCCAGACTAACTGATGTGAAAATTAACAAGTGGCTATATTACTACCCAATGTTACCACTGTAAAACACAACTTAAATA